>JAZDUH010000263.1:1670000-3057500 GCA_036419115.1 Scarus forsteni
GGAGTCATTAAGACAATTACTCAGTTTATCTGTGAAGTGACTCGGTGTATTAAAAACTTTGGCTTATTTTCTACATTCAGAAGATAATTCTGACTAATCTGATAGATGAAGTTGTAGAACACAATTTCTAACTGATTGTATAACAAGCTTTCTACTTTCTACAGTTAAGTTCTGAACATTGAAAACAAGCAATAGAAAAGAATACAAGTAAAAAAAAAATATGAATTATAGATGGAAAAGTACAAAAGACCCTGTGGCAGTCATTTACAGTTTTCATAATTCTCTGTATTGTTGAAGTTTGGTGGTATGAGGAACTAAGCAGTAGTCAGTCAAGTGGCTGAAAGGGCTCCCGCAGCTCTGCTCTTTAAGGAGTATAGGTTGAGACGACTTGAAAAGTATGCTGCTGTTGGTAAGTACAGTCATTTTGTGTAATTGTGTGAGCTCTATGTAAGAATGATCCACGAAATTATTCATGGTCAAGCGTATGATTAAATGGAAATTGCCCAGCACTTGATCCTATTGTTTCCCTTTGAACACCGGAAGAACCATACAGTTCAGCCTCAGAAAAGCTCAGACCATCATCAAGGAAGCCTCAGCACCCTCTGTTTGAACTGCTGCCGTCAGGTAGACAATACAGAACAATCAAAACAAGGACCAACACCTTTAAGGGCAGTTTCTATCCAACAGCAACACCACACTCAATACTGTTAAAATCATCTTCTGATGTAGAGTACACAGTTGTGTGCGAAAGTCAGGGCACCCCTTTAAAAACACCATATTACATATATTAGAAAATTAACATTCATATTTATAGTCTCTCCGGTATATGGGAAAAAATGACAATATTATAAGGAAACATTAATGCATAATTGCACTTTATTTTTTAAATTGAACAAAATTAGAAAAATAAAAAACATCATTTTGGCATGTGCAAAAGTTGGGACACCCTGAGAGTTTAAAGTGTCAGTTTCTTTTTACAAGTTCAGACCTTCACCAGCTCATTGATCCAGAAGCATGTGTCAACAATTGTCATTATGGAGCACCAGCTGGTGCCAATTTCAGGGTTTTTTTTTTAAATACGGCGACTCCACAAACCTTGTGCAAACACACAGCAACAATGGGTTCCTCTAAGAAACTGTGTAAGACAGAAAAATTGAAAGTTATTGATGCCCACAATGCTGGGGAGGGCTACAAGAAGATAGCAAAGCGTTTTCAGCTTGCAGTTTCCACAGTGCGAGGTATAATTAAGAGATGGCAGGTGAGGGGAACTGTGGAGGTCAAGATGAGATCTGGAAGACCAAGGAAACTCTCGGAGAGAACAGCTCGTATCCTGGTCAGAAAAGTAAATCAAACCCACATTTGACTTCAAAAGACCTGCAGGAAGATTTAGCAGACTCAAGAGTGGTCGTGCACCCTTCCACTGTGCGGCGATACTTGCACAAACAAGACTTTCATGGAAGAGTCTGCCGAAGAAAACCTTACCTGAGTCCTCATCATAAAATACAACGTCAAAAATATGCAACAGAACATCTAGAGAAGCCTGAAGACTTTTGGAAACAAGTGCTGTGGACTGATGAAGTTAAAATAGAACTCTTTGGCCACAACAAGCAAAGGTATGTTTGGAGAAAAAAAGGTGAAGCATTTCATGAAAAAAACACCTTGCCAACTGTTAAATATGGGGGTGGATCCATCATGCTTTGGGGTTGTGTTGCAGCCAGTGGGACAGGAAGCATTGCTCGGGTGGAGGGAAGAATGGATTCCATTAAATACCAGCAAATTTTGGAGACAAATATCACAGCATCTGTAAGAAAGCTGAAGCTAAAAAGAGGATGACTTCTACAACAGGATAATGATCCTAAACATACCTCAAAATCCACCATGGACTACTTCAAGAAACGCAAGCTGAAGGTTTTGGAATGGCCTTCACAGTCTCCAGACTTAAAGGGAAACTCCGGTATTTTGACACCTGGACCTTATTTTTAGGTTTGTGCATGCTCATATACTCACTCAGACAAACATCGTGCAGCTCGGAGTCCTTCAGAAGTTATTTAGATCCAACCGATGTAGCCGCACTTAGCGGGGTCCACGGCAACGGAGCTTCAGCGCGGGACGTAATCTCTGCAAAATCGCTCATTTCGGCTATATTTTTTCATCCATCGCCAGTGTTATCATAAAGTCAGCTCATCTACCCTCTTCAGGTGGGTCAGCTGACCTGGTAAACAAACTTTTGATGACGTCATAGCCGCGCGACACAAAGGTACAGCTGACCTACTTTTAGCCGGCAGTGCTCAGCAACATGGCAGAATATTTATCTGATGCCGAAGAGTCAGACTACGACGACCTGTTTGAGTCTGAGTACACGGACGAGGAGCTCCATGAGAGAAGGATGCAGAGGGAGAGAGACGAACAGCAGAGAACTCGAGCTCGAGAACAACAAACAGGAGCACGTCCACGACTCAATGCTAACCGGCGGTGCGCTTGTGGACAGTGTTCGCCTATAGCAACAGAAGAGGAGTGTGTTAGCTGCTCAGAGTGGGACTTGAAACCGGCTGACAAGCGTATGGATCTATCAAGGAATATATGTCTGACTACTCTGGAGGATTTCTCTGCAATGACAAACCGGGCTGTGGTAGAGACGAGCGATTTTGCAGAGATTACGTCCCGCGCTGAAGCTCCGTTGCCGTGGACCCCGCTAAGTGCGGCTACATCAGTTGGATCTAAATAACTTCTGAAGGACTCCGAGCTGCACGATGTTTGTCTGAGTGAGTATATGAGCATGCACAAACCTAAAAATAAGGTCCAGGTGTCAAAATACCGGAGTTTCCCTTTAAACATCATTGAAAATCTGTGGGTGGATCTCAAAAGAGCTGTGCATGCAAGACGACCCAAGAATATTGCGGAACTGGGAAAAATCCCAAGTAATAGAATCCAGAGACTTGTAGTTGGCTATAAAAAGCGTTTACAAGCTGTGATATCTGCCAGAGGGGGTCCTACGAAGTACTGAAGGTACTGACACTGTAGGGTGCCCCAACTTTTGCACATGCCAAAATGATGTTTTTTATTTTTGTAATTTTGTTCAATTTATAACATAAAATATAACTATGCATTAATGTTTCCTTATAATATTGTCATTTTTTCCCATATACCGGAGAGACTATAAATATGAATGTTAATTTTCTAATATATGAAATATGGTGTTTTTAAAGGGGTGCCCTGACTTTCGCACACAACTGTATGCTTTTAAGTGATCAGTGCAATAAAGACAGAATGCTTGTGTGTGTTTGCTTATTTTAGCTGTTTTATTTCAAATGCACCTATATTGATATAAATGAGGAACTGATTGGACGGCACTTTAATTTTGTTGTACTCGTTATAATGCATAAAGATATTCTGATTTGGATTCAAACTGTATCTTTGTTTGGCACTACTTTGCGATGGCTGTGTGTTCTCAAACTTAAACTTAAAATTTCCCCTCCCAGCCCAATTCCATCCTGTTACCAGCCAATTTCCAGTCCCTATATCTGAGCAAAGATTGTTTTGGTTTTGTTTATGTTCTTAATTTCTGCACAAAGTGGCATTTTCATTGCAAAGAAAAACTGTCATCAGTATATCCTAAAGATACAGAGGGTAAGGGTTGTATGTTTATCATGTCACTGCAAGGGATATCGTAACAACCAGTATGGAGGGCAGGGCGGAGCGCTGTCCTGTCATAGATCAGCCAAGAATCTGCCTAGGATATGGAGGAAAATGTGAGTGGCCCTCTTTGTCTTATTTCAAAGATTTTTTCTTCTGTATACTCTGGTTTATAAAGGTAACCTTGTGCTTCTACAGTATAAATCACACCATTGTCACTTCAGTCAAAATCACTGATATTTGGCTCTGTATAAGTTTCTTCTGCTGCTTCCTGAGTCCATTGAGCGAAAATATCGGCAGAATTAATGTGCACAGGAAACATACCCATTAGCTGCATGATAAGGTGTGGGCCAAACACAGAGACTTCCGAAAAGAAAAAAAAAGCACTTGAAATGTTTTACATAATTATACATCCCACCAACCTGCAGTTTTTAATTTAGTTTAAGTTAAAGGGTTTTGTTTGTCTAAAATATCTTTAGTTTTAGTAATAAGTAAGTCATCAAAATTGTTTTAATTCAAGTCTAGTTTTAGTCGATGAAATATCACAAAATTATAGTCGACAAAATCTGTTAATTTAGTTGACTAAAATATAAAGTGTAAAGTCTGATAAACTTTTATTAAATACTAGTTAAGTTTTCAGGTATAAATCAACAACAAACTTTTGTGTGAAATGCATTCACCTTTATTTAGGTGACCTTGCAGAGCATCTCAGTTACAATACCAGAATTGACAACAAACAGTGGACCTGCTCTACATGAATATATGAATGTATAAAGAAGCTCTGATTGGGTCACTCCCCAACTTAACCCACCACCATGAAGCTCAGGCAGCTGTGATTGGATGTCCCTCTTAACTCATCCAACCTTTCCACACAACCAAAGTAGCTGTGATTGGATATATTCGCAAGTTGGCTTTCTACATGACAGAATAAGGTCTGATTGGATTAAGTCTCCGTCAAACATTTTTGTCTAGCTTGTACTTGTTGGCAAAATGCCAGTTAATTTAGTTTTTGTCCATGTGCACTTGTTTTGTTAGTTAAAGTCTAGTTTTCATCAGGGGAAACATGTTGACGAAAATATGACCAAAAAAATTTGTCAACAAAATTAACACAGCAGTCAACGTAGTTTTGTGGCTCATTTTTAGGTAATACTCACACAATTATGCAAAATAACTATACCTTTCAACAGCAGTGAAACTTTTGGTCATCTTATTTTGTCTTCCTTAAAGGTACAGTATTACTGTGGCCCCTCCAGCCACTTCACTGATTATTGTCTCGTCCCTGATTTAAAGGTGTAGTCAGCGATCTTCTAATCTTCTAATCTAATGCACTATTTGTCAAAATCACCGTATTTCTCCTCTCCATCTACAAGATGTCACCACTGACATCATGTTGAAAAAAAAATCCGGTTTCAATACACAGCCTTGGCTCTGAATTTCAGCAGGTAAATACTGTGGCTTGGGTCGAGTCACCAAAACAGGGTCCCCCCCCCCCCATCCAGTGGGTGATACTCATGCGCAGATCAGACAGAGGTGGGAGGGGGAGTAGTAGGTTGCGTAGCGTGCGCAGTTAGCGTAACAAAGACATACAATATATGCAGTAGCAATGGCTGAAAAACAGCCCAAAAGAAAAAGTTCAGAGGAGTGAAAAGTGAAATAGAAGGTCTATGACCATGAAAGAGCGAAGACCCGGGTCAACATTGGTGTTGCTTTCCAACGGTGGAGGGAACTCCGTTTATTGAAATACCTGAAAACGGAAGCGGATGTCGCCGTCTTTCTGCTGAACAGGTAAGCAACATTAGCTTTGTGTTGCTCACACAACAGTAACAGCCGTCGGGCATTCATCTTATTGTCTAATCTGCCAGAATGTACTGTTGTTGTGATGTTATCAATGATGGCAGTCGAGTTGTGGCTACTATTGTCTGACGAGTCAGGCTTACCTTAGCTATGTTGGTCAGCTACGCAGTTTCTATGGCCGTTTCCATGACGATGCAGGTTCATCAGCTTTCGGGGTGGAGCCAGGGTTAAGGTATGACGGGAGAGGCGGGTCTAAATTCGTTTATCAACAACCTCTCCACTCATTTTCTCCCACATCGCTGAATACACCTTTAACTGGACTTCAAAATATACTGAACTGCTCCTTCACGTTGCAAGTGGGCACTCGAGCAACTGCAATTGAATTTTTAAGGCATTTTTGAGCCATTATAATTAGCAGAGACAGTAGATAGGCTTGTGAAAGTAGTTTAGGGAGCAGGGGTGACTATCCCTGAACGGACCTAGAACAGAAACCAGACTGACGTAGAATATGTGGGACATGCCTGGCTGGTACCAGTCCGTAAAACAAGAACCCATCATTTTGTTGTTCTTCTGCACTAAAGCATCTTCCATTTCCATAAAACAATCAAATCTTCTCTCTTGACTCACTTTTCTCAATCCAAAAATAAGTTTACATTTTGTACATGTTGAAGGAAAAGTGCCATACACATAAAATTTGATTGATTGTGTATTTTAATATATACAGTAAAAACAGACAATACTCTTCCACTTATTACTCTTCATTACATACAATATATCTCCCTGGAGAGCTAATGTGTAATTAAAACACTGGTGCTGCAGAATGAAAAACACTGTTTGATGCAGCTCTCAAGAGATTAAAATTAAGAATATAAAGCTGTTAAACAGCTGTGTTTACATGGATGGATAATAGGTACATATAGATGCTTATTTTAGTCTCTGTGTTTGCATAAACAAACTGTCAATCATTGTGAGAGAAGTCTGCTTCAACAGTACATGATTTCATTCTGGGTCAGACTGTCTTTGTTTACATGTTTAGCTCATGCTCAGCAAAATCTGAGCAGCTTGTGCGTTAAAAAAAATCATTCTCGCTGGTGCACTTTTCTTTGTAGAACCTGTTTAACCTGAATACACACCTGCTGAGTTTGTCTCACGGAGGCTGACACTCCAGCTCAGACCAGTCTGCGTGCCTGTGACCGTGAAGGTGTGTTCCTGCTCCACGTTATAAAAGTCTTAGAATATCCACAGAGAGGTGACTCCTAAAACGAAAGGTAAGACCATCACTCTTTTTCATTCCTCTCTTAATGGCTGTCTATCATTCCTAAGTTGCTTTCAATGCCTGTGAGCCTGATGGAATTTCCTGTGATTGGAAACCAGTCGAGATTTAAAAAGCAAAACGGGACAGAAAGGTGCACCCAAAAATGCCGGTGTACCCTCCAGATGCCAGCAATCTAATTCACTGTCGGCAGTAACAAATGGAGAGCCACAGGATTGCGGAGATAAGGTGTTATTTCACCATCAGGGTTACCCCTTAATATGTAATAATGTCTGCTGGGAGCAATTGTATCAGACAGTTAAAACAGGGAGGGCTGAGCTCCCGGCAGGAGGAAAGATCACTGCAGAGAGAGAATCGTTAATCTGTCAAATCATCGTGACTTCACTCAATAAAGCGCTCATAAAGGGACTCAAGTTTAGACAGCATGGTTAATGATTCCCCTCAGATGGAAACAATACCTCTGTGATGGAACAAAAGCAAAACAAACAAATAGTATACTAAATCTTTGATTGTTACATCTGATATTTACATTTACAACTGATAGGCAAAATCGACCTATCAGCATTTTCCAAGAGAGATCAACACCTCTTAAGTTTCTTTACTGGTCCACACTGCAAAAACTTGTCACTCTTTTTGGAGAGTTGGTACTTTAACTCACATCCAGTGTAATAGTTGACTCTCTCTGAAGTTAAAATGTAAAACTCTGTGACTTTTGATCAACATGTTAATTAAGTTTTACTCAGATGTATAATTAAACACTCAAGTAATAACTCCATATTAACGCTATGAAGTGTTAATATCTAATTACTTCCTAGCTGGATATTAATGGGTTAAATTAGCTGAAATAACAAGAACACCAGTTACGCCCTCAAAGCATGTTGTATCATATTTGATACTTTTATGATACCTCTATCTAATCAATATGATCGACAAATTACTAAAAACAAAATCTGAATACAATCAGAGAAATGATAAAAATGTCCTCAAGTGGATTATCAGTTGCCAAAAACAAACAAATGTGTAAAATTTTATGTAAATTTGGACTTTTTTGGATTTCAGTAGAAAGTAAAATCAACATCAACATCAAAATAGATTTTAAAAATAGAATTTTCTAGCTACAATTTGTGTTTTCAGGCTTTAAATGGTTAACAAATGAAAACATTTGCACTTCAGTCTCGTGACGTGGGTTTGTGGCATCTGTTGGTTCTTGTCCAATAATGGACGGGTGGAGTGATTGACTCTCCCAGTGACACTTACATGTTAAGAGTTCAGAGTGAAAAGTTCAGAGTTAAAAATCCTGCAGTCACACCAATGGTTTTGATTTGCTGAAGCATGACATTTTGACTTGCTTCTGAAATCAAATCATTTATTTATTCAAGGATATGTTTATGCTTTTATTGATGGGGAGGGGAGGCCACGGAAAGGCCTGTGAGGGAGGGTGAGGCAGAGTCATTCTGTAAATGGGCCGTGGGTGTGGATCATAGGCGGGCCAGCAGGACCGTATATGGGGTGTGCCTGGCTGCTTACCACTCTGCCAAAACAACACCATTATGTCAACTCTTTTTAAACTGGGAGTACATTTACAAGGATTTTCAGGGATTTCACTTTACCACGAGTATATCCTGAAATTTAAGCAACACCAAAATAAACTTATCTTAATTTGTATGGATATTTTTGAGAAACAGCTTTTTCTGTGCATTGCAACTGTACACAAAGAAAACAATATTTTGGGTCACAACATGCCCACATTTCAAAGAGCAGGGAGGACAGGGAGGACATTTCCAGAAGCTGTGTGTGTGCAAGAACAAGAATATTAAATCTTACTTGATTATAACTGATTATATTTTATATATATACATATATATGGATTTTTTTTAAATCATAAAAAGTAGCATTGATCACCTTCCAAACTAGAGAGTGAGTTCCATAAATGTTCAATCAAACTGAAGTAGGGATGCATGATATTGTATTTTTGCCGAGATCTGATATGCCAATATTTTTTGGATTCATTATCACCGATACTGATATCAATACCGATACCCATATTTCAGGTGAAAAGCACAAGCTCTGTGCTTAATAAAAAGTGTTACAGTGTATTATTACATGAACAGATGTAAAACAAGAAAACAGCTTTTAATTAAGGATGCACTGAATATTCTGTGGCCGAATATATTCGGCCGAGTATTGCAAAAAAAAAAAAAAGCCACATTTGGCCTTCGGTGGAGTGAAGTAATAGCAAGGCTGAATAGTACCATGTGACGCAATGACGAAATCAAATATGTCATTGCGTGTGACTGTGGCTAAGCAGACCTGTGTTAAAAGGACAATAATTCATTTGTTGTTTTGTTTTGTTTGAAGGCCTAATATGAATGAAAAACTTTGTTGTGCTTTTTTTAAAAAGCAAAGGCTACTGGAATTTTGAAAAATGTCATAACATTCAATTAACAATTACTTTCTTTTAACCCTTTCATGCATGAATTACCAAATTGCAAAGAAATACTTTTTTCAATGCTTCTTTTTACTTTCAAAAAAGTCAAAAATCATGGTCATATTTTTCAAATGTTAGATTCTAAGTAGTTTAACATCTGTCCACTTCACCACACATCAACATAGTAAATGAGTCAATCTTAATAAAGATCCAAAAACAGGTTTTGACAAACATTTTTTGAGAGTAAGAAAAAGCAAAATTTTAAGCATGTGTATATTACTGTTGTTAAAATCAAACTATTAACTTGCAGATTACACCAAAATTGGAAAAAAAGTGAAATCTAAATACCAAATTTGCCCTTTGTCGGCTGTTTTGGATTTTGGATGGAATATTTCAATATCAATGGTAAAAAAAAAAAAAAAAAAAAGTGCAAAGGTAATATTTATATGAAACTCAAGACAAAGGTTTGGGAATTCACCAACTGGTTGTTGGACATGGTACTGCAACTAAAGGGTTTGCAATTTATTCCAAATACCCATCCACTGTAGCGGACACCATGCATGAAAGGGTTAAAAACGTCTAAAAATGCATTCTTAGCTATTTATGCACTATTAAAAATATAGTGAATTACTTCGCCTCTGCATTCGATATTCGGTATTTGGTCAAGTGTTTATATTTCATTTGGCTTTGGCCACAAATTTTCATTTCGGTGCATACCTACTTTTAACTCTTGCAAAAATGAAACACTCAATATTAAAATGTACACATGCAGATGAGAAGGTGCCAATTTCCCAACCAATACATGACCACTATGTGTGGACGATATATCGACTGTAAATATCTGCAAAAATTTCAATATTGGTTAATGAAATACTTAAGTTTTTAGGCTGATATCGGCCGGTAACGATATCAAACTGATAATATCGTGCATCCCCAAACTGAGGCACAAACTACAATTTATAACGACGATACAATATCCACTCATTCAGCAGTACAGCTCTTTTTATCTTTCTTGAAAAGTAGTCTTTTGGGTGATAAGAGATTTATGCAGCACAGCAAAGATGCGAAGATGTGATTACTTTTGAAAACAGAAGCAGAAACTGAACCTCAGTTCTTGCCTTCATGTGAACAAGGTTTAAATCATCTTTGTGGGTAATTAAAGTCACAATGCTTTCTTGTCATCATGTTCCACCTATAGGATTTTGGTTTGGTGATTTGCTCTAGTTGGCGGCAGAATTGTGAGCATTACCTAACAAGATTTTTGATAGAGGGAGACATTTGAAGATACTTCAGTCGACCATGAGATCAGTAAACTGATGTAATCTGAGCTGACCTAAAAACAGGCCCAGGACAGCCCACAAACAAGATACAGATCAACTTTTTTTTAACACTGAGGAGCTTCAAGGAAGAACAAACTTCGCTGTGTATACTGCTCATACTTTTAGAAGAAAATGAGGCATTAAGGAGTATTTAGATTTTGGTTACAGTCTTGTTAGGAACACAAAGTGAGGAGGTCACTACCCTGATACAAGCTATGATGAAGGTAGCAGATTGTTTTTCAGGTTTGGTCCCGTTTGATTTACTCTTCCTGGAGAAGAGAGTGCTTTGATAATACTGTATGAAAACACGTGCTGTAAGGTTTAAATACAGTTAATTTATCAAATATCTAGGTTTAAAACTGAGAACAGACAGCTGATGAGAGCAGGAACTTTAAACAAGCTACAAGTCAACACTTCCTCTCTGGTAAATCCCTGATAATTTGTGGCTGTCTTTGTTGATTTTAAAGTGAATCATTTAACAACTTAAAACAATAGAGGTTATAATGACCTTAATACAAGTTAATGATTAATAATAAACAAACAGTCTACTTAAACCCACAGGCTATCTGTTCCGTTGTTACAGTGAAATCATGCACATTTTCCTGTACAAAGACCAACTCCTTTCATCATTTTTACCTGGTTTAATCCTCAGGTCATCTTTTTTGGAGGGTTGAGTACCACAGCATATTGATATTAGCTATTAGCAATGGCTAATACCAAGCAGAGAAGGAACTAGCCAACAAGCCAGTTTTAAGCAAGCACATGTTAGCAGGCTAAAAACAGAGCCACAAACCAGCCCGAGCCATAAGTCTGTTAAAAGAAATATAAAAGCAACTGAACTAAAATAAAATAAAATTACAGGTACTACTTTAAACTGTGGTTTATAAACTGTAGGGCTGGAACCTATCAGTTAGCGTAAGGCATGATACATTTCCCCATATCATAAAGCAGGTAGATTGTAGATCTGACCAAAAGCAACTCTGGCTTTCCAAAAACTTGATATCCTCAATAAATCCACAATAAATGAAAAACTTGCGTGATATAAATATAAAAAAATCACACCTAAACACAGTGAGAGCACTTAGTATACATTGAGGCTGAGGATGTTTTTGAATCAGACTATAAAGATGTGTATTAAGGCTGTAAAACTTTATTTTTCCGGCACAGTGTCGTTAAGATTTCAGGTTTCTGTAGCCAGCCCCAGAGGCTGGTGCCTGGCTATATTAATTAGTTCGCCTTCTACTGCCACCTTTTGAACTTTTTGTGAACTACATGTTTGATATTAGCAAACTAGCATGAAGCTATAGCTGCTCAACTCTCTCTCCTGAGCAACAAAAATATCACTGATGTATAAATTTGAAACAGCTTTTATCAGCAATCTTAGTGGTTTTATTCATACATACATGCAAGCTAGCAGAAATAACAACGTAGCAACAGTTAGCTGCCAAAGTACAGTAAATAGTAAGAGACAAGTCGATGCTTCTAGATTATGTTCCTCAAAATAAAGAGCTTTTAAGTGCAGCAACATTATATTTCTAAGTAAAAAGTACTCATGTAACAGTATGTTCTCATTTTAATGCGCTGGTTTGAGAATGTGCTTAAAACAGGAATGTTACCTGGGTGGTTGTAAACATTCCTGAAACTTAAGTCAGATGGTGATCAAACCAAAAAACACACCCTGGAAAGTACAGCCCAAAAAGACTGAACCACAGTGTCCATCTGAGCTGCCAAGTTTCACCAGACAAAAGAGAAACACATGTTTATGACACTTGATCCTGGATGTTGTTGTTATAAGCGTTGTATTGTGAAGCCTCGAAGCAGGGAAGTCATCACACAATGTGGTTTGTGAGTTGAAGGTCATATGTGGCCAATACACTGTTCAGTCATACAATCCTGCCATTTGTCTCTCCACAGATTCTATCCTTCTGTCTGCACGCCATTAAACTCCTCCCACCTCTCGTCCTAGAATCGCTTGAGCAACATGGGAAAAGGTGAAAGCGAGGAGTGGGATGAAAAGTACCATGACACGGTGCAAAATCAGCCACACTCACGCAGAGAGGACTCAAGGAGCGAGGACTCAGGAAGCAAGTGTCCCACATGCTGCCTAAAGACGCGGGACTGTCTGATGAGTGGGGAGTGTGGGCGGTGCCTGCAGATCTCCAGTGTGGTCGCCTTCTGTGGGATGTGTATCCGCATGTGGATTTGTAAGTCTCTAATATTAGCTAAAATACAACTTATCGTTTATGGACAATGCAACAAATTTGTTCATGCTGTTTAAGACTGAGGTAAAAGGACTTCTGAAACAAACTCTGTGGGGAATAAGATGTTGAGCTAAGATCTCGAAAAGCTTGGTTGCACAGTGGTAAGACAAGTATTGTAGGATAAATAAAGAGGAATGCATCATAACAGCAAGTGCTACCAATAAACGTTATGCACAACATAATACTATTAAAATCTGGGAGGACGCAGTTGTATGAAGGCTGAGCACTTGCAGTGCCCTTAATGGGCTAGTTGATTCGTTGTGGATGGGGAGTGGGCCAGCTACATTGCATATTAACTCCACACAGTCAGAGTTTGTTTTTATCTAGGCGTCATCTCTTTTTTTGAGGTGTGCCTCTCTTGTTGTTGAGGTCAAGAGAGCAGCATTAGTATATGGACTGTTCCGTTATGCTGGGAGTGGTATGCTCCAAACACCCTGGTGTGCCACTATACTGTAAATTTTAAATTCAATTGTATATGTACAGTCAAATATCATTTTTGGCCCAAAGTTGGAACAGATACTTAAATATCCAGTATAAGGTGACTTGCCTAACACCCCCTCCTGCTGAATGCGTCAACCACTCCCGCCTGTTTACAGCCCACACCACCAAAATTTTGATAACCCCGGTAAGACTTACAGAGTCCACCATCAGTCAAAAATGAAACCGTTTGAAAAACATAGATAACAAAAAGAAATCAAATGCACTCCAGAAAAGAGACATGTGACGTGACTTTTTGTTTTAAAGACCTGAAAGTAATGAAATAGGAGGGAAAAGCATTAAAACATTCACAAGGGAACAATATCTTAATCCTAGTTAACCGTTTCATGATTTGACCATCATATATCCATGCTACATGTTGGTACCATTCACTAGATTTTGAAGCCATATATGTGGAACATTCTCCACATTTTCTGAGAGTTGACAAGCTGAAGAATCTTTGCAATGAAAGTAGTAATTACCCCAAGGAGTCCTATCTGATACAATACCTTCCTAACTTTGTATTTTGTTTTGTATTCTTCAAGTAATTTGTCCTCTGTTAATCTAAAGTTGTGTAAATACTGCAGGATGGATGGGTAATTATACAAAATTTAATAGTGTGTGTAAAAAAACCTGTAATTAAGTACTATAAAAAAAAAGAAAAATATGAAAATGACGACCCTGTTGATTTTGCTGAGAAATTTTGTCTGTGCAAAGTATAACAACTTTTAAGAGCGAAAGAGAATTTGGCACAGCTCAAGTCCTCCATAAAGTCAAATATGAGCACACACACACACTCACACATGCAGCACAGTGCTCCCCCGCTTGCACCAAATGCTCCCCTGTTGTCTCTATTTCACTGCTGACACCATTAGGGATTGAATGAAGAAGGGCCATTCTACCTGCAACATTTAAAGTCAGGGCAGTGTCACAAGGTCTTAAAGGTCTGGTGGTGTAAATGAGGATTAGGAGGGAAAATTAAGTTCACATTCATGCCAACTTTTTTGTTAAAAGGGCTTTAAAGAGAGTTTGAGATTATTCTTTCGTAACTTTAGAGAATGCTAGCTGGACCCTTGTGAATTTCTGCCTTGGGTCCCAACAAACTGTAGAATTGTAAGTATAGCCCCAGTAAAGTAAGGTGAAAATGTAGAAAATAGTGCATTTCTTTGTGAGAATTTACAATTATGAACATCCCTATAAGATGCTAGACAAAAATGTTTTAATACTGCTTAAATAATCTTTATTTCCTGTCATCATTTACACATTATTGTTTTCATTTTTCACTTACAGAACCAAGCCTTCCTCGGCCATGTGGATTCTTCGTGTCCCTAATGAAGACTGGCCTTCCTCACTTCTGAACCTAAAATTCTATTTTAGTCTTATTCTATGCCTATTTATTAAATCTAACAAATAGACAGTCTTTATCTTGTACATAAAGCTTTATTAGAAGACAGGCATTATGAAGGAATGTAACTTTTACCTGAGGGTCTTGGTGTAAAAAGGTTAATTTCGGAGCCTGTCTGATTGCTTTTATTGCTGCAGTATTTAGTCGATCAAGATTAAGTTATTGTCAAATATACTGTAGATAAAAAAATCATGCATAAGAAATAAATGATGAAAATGAAAGTGTGTTAACGACTGTTTTAATAAATCCAACAACCTTGATATGATAGCCAATAACTCATAAAAAAAGTGATTAACATGATGTGAAATATCAACCAAAGGTCAGAGTGGACTCAGTGTAATTCCACTATCGATGTAAATTTGTAATTGAAAAGGCCGTTGCAGGGTGATGAAACTAAATGTCATTATTTGCTGTCAACAACTTCATTCAAGGACACCAAGATTAAAACACTTTCTACAAGCACAAGAACCAAGGTAACAAAGATGTCTGACTCATACTGATTTATGCTAGATTTCCTGTGGAGCACATGAAAAAAAAAATCACCATAGAAGACATCTGTTCACCGTACTTTTGAACGGCAGCAGCAGTGGTCATAGGTCTCAGATGTCAAGTCTTTTTCACACATTCAAATCTCACATATGGTCCAAAGAGATGGAGCGTAGGTGGAAGAAGAGGTCGAGGCATCGTGTAGAGAAACGGCAAAGAACACAACTGAAAGGTGGATCCTGTACCCGAGAATGTGAGACATTAATTCACACCTTGCTCTTCAATTTCAATCAGATTTAGGGCTCCATGATGGGATCTGAGTTCCACATAAGAAATGAGTGACAGCAGGTCAGTGAGGACAGTTTTTAGAGAACAGATGCTGGGTTACAGGGTAGATTCAAAAAATACAAAAATAAATGAATGTAAATGACTGAAAAGGAAGAAAAATGAAAATCATTCAAGACAAAAGCATACTTATCGGAAAAATAGCAGGAATGATCCCCAGAAATTGGGCACTTTGGAGGTACTCACTGCTGTCTCATTGGTCTGGAAAATGTTCCTGTAACTACATTTCTTCACCCAAATGCTACCTAAATCGGGCATACAATTTCCAAAACGAAAAGAGGATGGGTCTCATGGTGTTGGATCTTCATTTTTGATTGTTGTTTCCCACCGAACATATCTGGTCTTGACCAAGGGAACTCATGTTTTATTTTTTCTAAAAGTTCATTTGGTTTGAGGTGGTGTGAAGCTCATGCAAACTGTTGGACCAGCTCAATATATTTCTCTAGCCTATGTGGGGGAGAGTCCATAGAAAGTGTTTTGGAATGAGCAGAACCTTTAAAGGTGCTTACACAACGGACTCTACTTGTACTACCTCGGCGATCACTCTCCATGCAAAGTCAATGTACAGCTGTGATGGGGAGGGGCTAATCCTCCCGCGATGCGTTTGCTGCGTACAAGACAATCACTTCACACGTAGTGCGATGTCAAAGTTTTAAAAAAAAAGTAGATCTTTTCAGGCAATGTCGTGTGTGGCTGTGTGGCAACTCAAGCAGACGTGACGTCACCAAGCGACGGCCGACAGTAACAGTGACCAAAATGAGGTATTTATGGACATGCGACGATACTTCAGTGGGTGACGCAATTTTGATCGCAGAGTCGCTTGCGGTGTAAACGCAGCATTATAAGCATACTCAGCAGGTCAAAGGATAATCGTTCTGGTAGTCACTAGGGCTGGGTATTTCCAGCAACTTTACGATACGATACGTATCCTGATACTAAGGCCACGATACGATACGTATCCCGATACACGTAAATTATGAACATTGACTATGCTTTAAGCAAAATTCTTGACAAGTTTAGTTTTTTCTTATAAGAAGAAAAAGAAAGAGGATGAGTTTTAAGTGGTTCTACAACTTGAGAGACATAAATTCAGATCCTCAAAGATGGTAGACCTAAGTTCAAATTTAGAGCATATGCTTCATTATGTAGCTCGTCTTCTACCTTGAACTGTGCCACTGTTAACATTACCCAAAGTGTATTTACAACAACTGTCAAAATATTTAGGCCATACCGGTTCTGTAGAATCCGTATCGATACACGTATCCCAAAGGAGTGCGATACGATATTTTGCCATATCGACATTTTGAGCACAGGCCTAGTAGTCACATTCATGATGGGCCAATCACACAATTGTGGGCAGTTTCAACTGCACTACAAAATTTAAGCCACATTGTTAAACAAACTCTCATCAAAACATGTCTGAAGTTGAGTGGAAAATCCTATCTATAGCGGAGTTTGTAGAGTTGACTTTTGTGTTTTATTCTGGGTCGTTCACAATTGTTATAGATAAGAGGTTGGCAAGATGGATCTGCCTGATTACAGACACTGAATCAGTCAAGTCCAGAAACGTCGCAAAGTTGGTGCTATTGACCAAAGAACAGAAATGTGGCCCTGATTGACTTTAAAGCAACCAGAAAACAGTTTGAAGTGGGTCTGAAAGTCACCTGTAACAAACAAGGATAAAACAGGCAACAGAACCAGAAAGTGGTAAACTGTGGCTCGGCTTAAGACAACTGTTGCAACAAAAGCATATTAACACTGTGTACACTGTAAGCTCCCAAAATGCTGTCCTGCTCGTAGTACCACCAATCTCTAGAAGCAGTATGGGAGGTAGAGCCTTCAGTTATCAGGCTCCTCTTCTCTGGAACTATTTAATGACCACGGTTCTGGGGGCAGACACCCTCTCATCCTTTAAGGTTGAACTTAAAACATTCCTCTTTGATAAAGCTTTCAGTTAGGGACCAGCTCATAAGGGGCCTGGGATACTTGGTGTAGAGTGCCTGCTGCTGTAGAGTCACAAAGCCAAAATTACCACAATTACAGACGTAACACACATTTGGCCATTTCATTAGCCCAAATCCAGTTCATAGTCATTATAGCTGTTAATGTAAACATTAGTATGATATCTCTTTCCATGGTTGATACATCTATAATAACTATTTTTAGCACCACAAAGGCATGAGATCCCTCTTAAAAATGGGATGTCACATCTCAAGAGGTTGACCTTTAATACATTTATACTTAACAGAGACAAATATGGTAGGGATGCCCTTGTGGTCCGGTCACCCATGAGTTCGTCACAACCATATTACTTGTTTCAGATAGACTATTATTGATTATACTTCTCTAAAATGATCACCACACCCACTCAGACATGAGTACCCTCCTGAAAACGAGATGTAGCATCTCAAGAGGCTAACCTCTAATAAATCAGATGACAGGTCTATGGTTCATGGATCTGTCACTAACTTTAGTTCTTATTTTAGTCCACTTGTCTCCTCCTACCTCCCTTCCTTTGCCCACACACCCAACACAGCATCGTGTGGATTTGTTGTTCGTCAATCTCCACATTCAAGATTTCCTGCTGCTTAACAGAAGGTTTTTTCCTGCCGCCATGATGGAGGGATTCATGTTGGGTGTTGGATGTATATATTTGTACACATATGTGCACATTTGTATCTTTATATGGACATATGTATCTATGCATATATCTGTATCCATCAAAAGAAGAGTTTTATACTCTGTTGTAAAGTGTCTTGTTCTGAATTGGCGCTATACAAATAAAGATTGATTGCTTGAAAGTTTCATACAGAGAGTAGTTAGTTTTACCAATACTATCAGCAGCCTCTTGTGCTGACCTTCTAACATGTTGACATTCACGAGTCCAAGCATAATTTGGTTACACATCACTTCATTCAACATGCAAGCACCAGCTAATGCAGCCCAAATGCTGCTTTATCTTCATTTAATGGCTTGGTGGGGTGTTTGTCATATCAATTAATGTTATAGTTCATAATAAAGGTAGAATTGACAACCTGTTATAAAGTCAAATAAATGCCATGTCAACTCCATGCTCTGCAGTTACTGTTTTGTCACCTTGATGTACAAAAATGTGAAAACATCAAACATTTTTTGAGTGCAGCCAGAGTACAAGTGGATAAGACTCACAAAGTAATCATGGTTGAGGAGGCCAATGTATTATTTTTTTATTCTTTTCACCACTACAGATCTAAAAGAAACAGAATCTGAAGTGGAAAAGGTGCTGAACTTGACTCTGGGAAGGCGGATTCTCAAGAAAAATTCATTGACAATGGAACATTCAAGAGGGGTGTAAGTGTTTCTACACAAGGTCTGAAGTATAGAGAAAGATAACAGGAGTGGAGCACAGCACAGACGCGGGGGCAGATTATTATCAAGATCAGCTTCTGTATCCAGGTCAACATATAAGCATTTGTTACAAGGCCTGTTCAAGTCAAGGCCTTCAACTTTTTACCATGTTGGGTTTTTCAAAATTAAAAAGACAGTATGTGGCTTTGCAAACTAGAACCTGAGGAGGGTTGGTTTGTCGTGAGTTTGGTTTGAACAAATACACTGCATTTCTCATTTACACACTTTTTTTTTTGCTCCTAAATGAGGTTCAAATTTTGGGTGCGTATTATATGCGAGTATGAACAAAATACTTCAAATATTTTGTCTCACCAACATCAAGATTGCACAGATCTGATACAAAAAGCCGAAATATTCTCTTTCTCTGCTAAACGTTAACCCCAAACTTGTGTAATTCTTATTCAACTGATTGTTCTAGTAAAATATTTTGGGTCTCAGTGTAATGATCATGTAAAGTGTTGTGGTAGCACTCACCCGCAAAAACAGAGCGCTGTCATCTCGTCAGCAAGGGGACCAAAATAGCTGTGTTGCGTCTGGTTGAAAACATCAGCAAGTTGATAGCTGCACTTTGATTGGTCGGTACAGTCATAGGCGCAAATCCTGGGGGGGACGCAGGGGTCATGTCCCCCCCTTCCATAAAGTTGTCCCCCCCAAAAAATTCAGTTGTAATTAATTTCTAATAGCATAGTAATGTTTTTGTAATGGTATAATACAAGTCATGCTACTTAAAACACACTGTTTGACGATTTTAAATACTGGAAGATCACCCCCCCTCTCGCGATCCTTGCAGTGGTTTGATTCAATCTGTTTCTCCTGGCACGGATGCCGCACACACACATGCACACAAATACAGACGCACAGACAGAGCGGAGGATCGTGGTTAAGTAAGTAGCTTTCATTGAAAGACTGAACAGTTATAACTTCACTTGTTCAACAGACACACAGAGAAAATGAAAAGCAAATGTCAACTCCTTTGTCCGAAGTCTGACAGTGTGCTTTAAATAAACACAAGACGCTGATTAAGCTTTCACACACACAGACTACAGAGCGCCAAGGATCGTGATTAAGTGCATTAAAACACTAAACAATTTATAAGTTAATTATCACATCGTTTGCTGCTGGCTGGCAAACAGCCTCTCCTTCATGATGCAAAAAAGGCTGTGACAGACAGATAAGACAGACAGGTGACATGCTGACATCCTCATCCTCTCATTTATGACACAATATTAAACTATTTAAGATGCCTCTGGTGTGATTTTGTCCGGATTTATGAATTCATTAATGTAGGCCATTATTTATTTGAGTTCTACGTTCTATTCTAGATTTATTTATTTAAAAATAAAGTAGTTATGACTTTGACTCAGATGTTGAACAGATCCAGTTTCTAATTACATTCTGTAGCACTTGTATTGAGCTTTCAGTTCTTGTAAAGCTGCTGTAATTGTGATCAGACCAGTGTGCATGGTGAGAAAAGAAATTCAGTTTGGTCACAGCTGGTGTAATTGACACCTATCACCCAACACCACTTGGAATTGCCATTTGAGTATAAACAACCTGCAAACAGGTAGGATATGGACTAATACAATGGCATGTGGTAGGATATGGAATTATAACAATGGCATGATTATAGTCACTGTTTAATATCACAATACAAAAAAACACAGCAAAAAATATAGCATTTATTTTTATGTCCCCCTCCCAGGAATTGATGTCTTAAATGTAACTGTTTATTGTCCCCCCCAACAATGAAAAGGGATTTTCGCCCCTGGGTACAGTACGACTGAACATGCTCAGGTAGAAATGGAACAATTGTACATGCTTAAAGCAAAAGTTTTTTTTTTACATCCGATTAAAGGAGCTATGAGGAGAATCTATTTCCAGCGACATAAAAATTCTGCTACCCATGAGCACGCGCAGCGACTGTTGTAAAGACTAACCCAAGCCAAAGCGTGCGTTTGTTGTGATGCTAATGAATTCAGTTCGGACCTTCCTCAGAACTCTGCATTGACTTACAACTTCTTTTTTCAACAACTTACAGGATGCAAAGCAATGAGGTAATGTCTCTCTTTCTAGTTAAATAGAGGTAGTTTTTGATGTGTGACAACAAGCAATTTTTGGAAAACTTAGTATCGTAGTTTTGTAGCCAGTTATGTATCACTACTTACAGCCCGGTGCTCTAAGACGTGTCCGAATAATATAAATTTGCTCTAGTTTTAATTGTCTTGTCCCCGAAATTGAGTATCCAGGTCAGTCCAGCCCTGGCCGACCCGACCACGAAGCTAAGGAATAGCATTTATAGATAACATATTTTGATGCTATAAAACTCATCTTAAAGTGTGTATTTTGATCAGGCATATATCTAAAAGTGAGACTTTTTTGTAATTACTTAGAAACTCCTCATAGCATTTTTAAGAGAGAAAATGTACGGTATCTGTAAAAAGATTGAAGGTATTTTTTGAGTTGTCAGAGAGAGTAACCAGCAGCATAGCTCTTCATTAGAGTTGTTTAAACTCAGGAATGTGTGTGTGTCTCTGTTGATTTTAATAAAAGGTGGAACTTGAGGTCATCTGCCCATTTGCAGACCCATCTGGACCCATAGCCATGTCAATCATGGTCCTGTTTTTCTATTTCAACAGTTTTAAATAAAAAAAAAACAAGCTGGTGCCATGTACAGTGACAGCCTGTAGCTACATGAGATGTTCTGACTGGAGCTGATTGTTGAACCTGGCTCGAAAAAAACATCCATCCCCGAAAACAATCATACAACTTCCAAACTTCCTGCATCCATCCTCAAGCAGAGACAAGAGGAATAACAGTTTTTGATTCATCCATATTAGCTTTATTGTTCAGCCTTGACGTTACTGTTGTTGATGGACATAGTCAGGAACACTACTCGGGTATGTTGTGGCATTTATGCTAGTACTAAGGGGTCTGAGTGTGCCAAGAAAATACCCTCTCATCACTATCATCAGCTTGAATCATGGATACAAGACAAAATGGATTTATGCCTCTTTGTTTACAAATTCTGACACTACCATCTGAAAGTGACAGCAGAAACTGAGACAATTTTCCAACCACTACTTACAGTTTTTCTTGAGCCAGTGCAAATTGCAGCCTCAGTTTCATGATCTCGACAAAATTGGCACTCTGTGTGATTTCTCTCTTCTTTTTTTTTTTTTTGCTGTTACAGTCCATCTGCTTCAAGATTTGACAAGTCTTGGATTTAAAAATGGTCTTCTGTTGTAACAAGTTGCTATTTGAGTTACTATTGCTTTTCTTTCATACCAAACCAGCTTTGTCATTCACCTTTGACCAATGGCACAAATCTAAATGTATTATTTGAACACCACAGCCTGAAAATTTTAGACCATGAGCATTTCTTATGACCACAGCGTTCCCATCTCCTAATAGCTACTTCCAGCAGGATAATGAACCACGTAAAAGGCTCAAATGATGTCAAACTGTTTTCTGAACATAGCAACAATTGACTTTTCTTAAATGGCTTCCACAGTCACCAGTTCTAATGTACCTGGATATTTTTGGATGTAGTTGTAGAAGATATTTGTATCACGACTGTGTAGCGGACAAGTCTACCTCAACCTTCGCAACTTAAAGCAACTAGAAGGCAAAAGAAGGTCCAAACTTGTACTTGTGAGTCTTGCCTAATAAAGTGGCCAATGAGTGCATCTCTTTACCAGCACAAAAGACAGACAAAAAGTCTAAGTACACATTGAAGATCTATGTTCAGCATTATCCTTAAAAAATGAACTCATCTTGGATCAAAACATAACCTTAGTAAAATCAAATTCTCCACTGGAACAGTGTGCTGATCTTTATACCCTTTCGTTTTGATTGGAATGAGATTTAACAAGGTGAATAAAACAGCCACAAAAGCATAAAATTGACATCACTCAAACAAAGGTACACGCTTTTTCTTTCAATTTCAGCTTTGCAGGGCAGCTTTGCCTGGCTTTGCAGAATCACACAATCTGTCACAGATAAGCAAGCAGGAAAGTGAGCGCAGAAATGTCGAAATGACTTTCTGGGTGTTTTTTTTTTCTTTCTGGGTTTGTCTCAGCTCCCCGTGTTCCTCGGGGGCTCCCTTGAGGAAGCTGTGACATTTGGAGAACTACTCGGTGGAGGGAGTCTGACTGGGAACTCCAGGATGCTGAACATTTAGCTTTGATCATGTTGTACTTTAGCTCTAATGCCTGCATGCAAACTTGAACACGACTCCAGACGTACAGTATTACAGACCTGGCTGTGCAGACAAATCCCCTGTCTCATCCTGGGTTTAAAAAAGCAGCAAAGATTAAAGGAATGCTCTTTAGCAGATATATTTTAGCAGGAAGGCCTTGATAAATAAGGCAAAAAGTCTGACACTTCAATGCTGGAGATCGATGTTGGATAAAGCAGGGGTTGAGTGAAGAGCTGGGTAATATTTTCACAGTTATAGGCTGGACTGTGGTATATATTTATTTAATGTACAGAGAAAATAGACTTTTTCAGATTTTTATGGGCGGTGTTGAGATGTTGATATCTTCTTCTGGCAAATAAAGATTGTCATAAAGTTCTTTAAGGTAAAAAACAGAAACCAGAACATCTTTTCCAAATGTTTTGATATATTGCAGTGAGGAAAGAAGTTTGCTCTTTTCTTTCCAAGAAAATTATGTTTTGGCTGGTGTTTGTAGGTTAGTTTGTTTGATTGTGAGCAGGAAAAAGCATTAAGTTAGGACATTTTTTGCATAAGTTTGTCATGGCACAAGAAAGAAGTGATTACATTTTGGAGGTGATCCAAATCCAGATGCAGATCGAGGATTTGGCAACAGTGGTTTGTTTTCTTTGGTTAATGTACTCCAGTGTTGTTTGTCATTGTGACTGACTTGTGACTAAAGGTGTGAAAAAAAATATTGACACAGCAATATATTGTGATATTTTGAACTCCAATAGAAAAATAGTATTTCAAATATTATCAACTTATAAATATGTATACACAGGCTTTTTCATGCAGTCTATTCAGTTCAAACTGTGACAAGAGAAATATGATGTTTTTCTTTTACTCACTGTTGTGCTGTCAGTAACACCAATCACTTTGTTCCTCATGTGTTCAATTATAGTTTGAGCTGCACTACAGGTCAGGATGATTTGAATACATTATCACACAAAAAACAAGAATAATTTCTTTGCTACACTAGTTTAAGTGACTTGATGCACTCTGTGTTTTCAGGTTAAGTGTATGTATGTAACACTGTACTTGACATATTTCAAAAACAATAAAATGGAAAAGTTGTTTTCAATCAAATAGTTTTGACTTGATTTGTACTTTTAGTTTTGAGTAATATTGTGTGACTCACATGTACATCATCCCTAGTTTTTTCTTAGTTAACTGTAGAATATCGCACTATATCACAATATTGTGATATCGTACATCGTGATATTATCGTATCGTGACCCAAGTCTCGTGATACGTATCGTATCGTGAGGTTCTTGCCAATACTTGCCCCTACTTGTGACTGACTTTAACTACAATTAAAGTTGAAGTTAACATTACAAGACAGGGCAGTATTCCACATACAACAGATTTTCAGGGAAAGTTGGTTATGGTACAATAAGGTCATGATTAGAACTTGCTGCTGATCCAAACCCGGATGTGGATTCAGGAATTTCTTAAATAATACCTTTTAAAGGCGTAGTCAGCAATCTTCTAATCTTCTAATCTAAGGCACTATTTGTCAAAATCACTGTATTTCTCCTCTCCATCTCAAGATGTCACCACTGACAGCAGGTTGAAACAAAAGTCCGGTTTCAATGCACAGCCTTGGCTCTGAATTTCAGCAGGTAAATACTGTGCCTCGGGCCGAGTTACCAAAACAGAGTATGCCCCCCCACATCCAGGGGGCGATCATACTCATGCACAGATCAGACAGAGGGGCGAGGGGGAGTCATAGGTCGCGTAGCATGCGCAGTTAGCGTAAGAAAGAGATACAATATGTGCAGTAGCAATGGCTGAAAAACAGCCCAAAAGAAACAGGTCAGAGGAGTGAAAAGTGAAATAGAAGGGCTATGACCATGAAAGAGTGAAGACCTGGGTCAACACTGGTGTTGCTTTCCAACGATGGAGGGAACTCCGCCAATTGAAAGACCTGAAAACGGACGTGGATGTCGCCGTCTTTCTGCTGGATAGGTAAGCAACATTAGCTTTGTGGTGCTTCACATAACAGTAACAGCCGTTGGGCATTCATCTTATTGTCTAATCTGCCAAAATGTACTGTTGTTGTGATGTTTTCAATAATGGAAGTCGAGTTGTCTGACGAGTCGGGATACCTTGGCTACATTGGTCAGCTACGCAGTTTCTACGGCCGTTTCCATGACGATGCATGTCCATCAGCTTTCGGGGGTGGGTGAGGTATGAAGGGAGAGGCGGGTCTAAATTCGTTTATAAACAATCCTCTCATTTTCTCCCACATCGCTGACTACACCCTTAATAGTGCAAGATAGGGCAGTTTTCCAAATTTCTGCAAATAACTACATAAGTTCTGATGTGGTTCCAGGAATGTTTTAATGATACTGTGTCATTGTAAGATGGGGTGGTTTTCCACCTTTTTGTTGATAACTCAATAAGTTCTTAAAAGATTTTTCATACCATTTTCAAGGAAAGTTGGTCATGGTACAAGGACAATTATAAGATTTTTTTGGCAATCCCAATCTGCATGTCGATCCAGGACTTTCTTAAAGGATTTGTCAACAGATAGGGCAGTTTTACACATTTTTGCTAATCAGTCAATCAGTTCTAATTGGATTTTCATTTCATTTTCAGGAAATGATGTTCATGGCACAAGAACAATGTGATTCGATTTTGGTGCTGATCGGAGCCTGGATGGTGATCCAGGTATTTTTGTTGACATTTTTGCAACAGGCAGTTTTCCTCAATTTCCCTACATACTTGGCTAACACTGTCAGATATGCCTTAGCAGAGGTTGTAGGACTTCTAGTTTAGTAAAATTTTTACTTCTAACTCAAAAGGACCATGACTATGAAAGAAACCAGTCAGTCTCAGTTAACAGGAGACTTTCTGCTCTTGACAAAATACCAGTATTGTTTTCTGTAATGGTGATAATGAGTTTGGAAATATCCATGTGTCGGATACTGGCAAAATTCCACTTTTGTGCATCTCAAACATTTTTTTTAATGTATTTTTGGGGCATTTTGTGCCTTTATTAATGTGGAGGGTAAAGTCCCAGTGGATAGGCTTGTGAAAAGGGGGTGAGAGAGTAGGGGAAGACACTCTGCAAACTGGACACAGGCTGTATTTGAACCCGGGCCGGCAGAAGTTTGTACATGGGACGTGCTTGGTTGCTAACAACCCTGCCAAACCTGCACCCCTATCCCTAGTAATTTTTACTCCATATATCCAGCACATGTGGACACTGAACATCACCGATATCCAAGAATGACTAATGGGTCCCCAATCATTCCCTTCAGCTTTTCAGCATTTAATTTCCTTTTCCTGCGTCTTTTCTCCCTCACATTTCTCTAATACTCTCCCTCTCCTGTCCAGGCCTCTTGTGTGGCGCCGTGTCAGTGTGCATCACAATACAGGGGTGACATTTCAAGCAGACAGATTAGGGCTCCTCTCCAATTAATTTCGCTTTCCCCTCCCCTGTTAAATACACAATCAACCAAAGGCAAAATGTCAGTGAAACAAACGAGGAGCCGCCATGTGGCTGACAATTACTGCCAAGCACCTCAGAAATGCCAATATGTTAAAGTGGGAGCAGTGTGTGAGATGAATGGGGACAAACGACATTCTTTTAGGGGCTGTGTTGTCGCAGAGGCGGTGGTGAAAAAGGCTTGTGTTCAAGGATCTGACATTGTTATCTGATGAAGTGACTGACAACGTGGAGGTGGAAAGGTCATGTGCGTTAAAATTATATATTATTGTAGTCGCTGAAGGAATGTTTATTTTCTAAACCCTCACTATCTGCAATGTGGAAGCAATAAAAAAGAAAATACCAGTGAAACAAACTGTATTCTTACTCACAGAAAGATAAGCAGTACATGAGTATTTGATGCCAGCAGATATATTGTGTCAAAAGTACTTTAATCCAGCATAAACATCTCCAGTACAACAGGCCAGAAATTGTAGTGTATGAAAATCAAAATGGGTTGGACAAAAGCCTACTATTATGGAGAATTTTGCTCTGAGTAGTCTAAATGAAACAAAGAATTATGTTATGTTTCTTCTACTTTAGTTGAGTACTTATGGTGAAATGATTCCAACAATTTGCAGATGCTTGTTTTTACGGCTATCACTGTCCAAGCCTTTAGATGGCTGATATGACCGAGTCTCAATGGCAAGACACATCATGATTATTATTGCCGAGGAAACCCCTGATGTAACTTCAAATACTTCAAAACACAGTAAAACTTGGCATAGGCTGTTCAATTTTAAGGGGATTCTGATCCAGTTTTTAAGTTGCATTTCATGCCAGAGTTGTGTTTTGCCATGCCATTCATCAGTTGGTGTCAAGTTTCTTGTTTTTCTGTGCAGTCTCCTAACTTGAAAGGGGGGATAATCTGCCCAAAGCTGACTGGATTCCACTCAAAGCACGACAAACAAGTTCTTCTTTGTTCCACCTTTTATTTGCCATTATGTGCTGTTTTTCTTAGGTAAAAAACCTTTAAAGCAAACAAACATATAGAATGGATCAATAAATCATAAATTCACAAGCATGTGCAACCTGAAAGAAAACAATCATTATTTTCCAAATTCATACTAAAATTCAGTCAAAAAATTTAAATTAAATTAAAGCTCAATTATCTGTCTTAGTTTACAAATGACTTCATTAATTTTTTCAACTTTAGGTAATTCTTTGATTGAGTTTAAATTAGATATTCATTTTCCTTAAACTGGGAGAGTAATTCATTTTAAACACTACTTCTAGAATTGATCGAAAAATATCTATAAACGACTATCATTTTCACTGTGGTATTATTCTCATTTATTGAAATAAGGAGAACAAACAATTGTGACGGAGAACAAAGAGACATGGGCACTCGCGCGGAGCACAGACCCAGGCACGCGCCCGTGTCGGCACTATCATAGATAAATTCACCGCTTTAACAGATACACCCGAAGGTTAGCATTTCTTACCGGCTGCCTCTTTGGTTTTCTGCAGTTTATCCTCTGCACAGCGACTCTTTTTAGCCGTAAAACTTTAAAGGAGCGCCGTCTGGCACCCTTCGGTGCGCACTCCTCACCTGCTTCAGGTGCGTCAGACGAAGACGGTCAAACCCTTCCGGCAGGAAATCTACGCCTTTTAAGCGATTCCTAGTTATATTATCATCTAAACGTTTTATTTATCCACCTAAGATTGTATGGATTCATGATTTATGTGTGATTTTAACGTTTGTTCCAGCTTGAGAGATATAAAAATAAATAAATAAATAAATCAAAATAAATAAATCAAAACAACTCAAATCAAGTCGTTTATCTATATTTGGTTGCAGATTGGATGAAATCTAATAATTAATACACTTTTTTAGCCCTTTATTTTAATACTACCTTATTAAATACTACCTTATTTAGTATTTTAGACCAACAATGATTTAATTGTACTAAGTTCTTCAGCAAATTGACTCGACAGTTGGGGAGCAATGCACCATGGGACACGACTTTTGTGTTCCCTGATATTCTTTAGGTCCCTGGTCCTGATGGTCTTATGATACTCTCATGAGGCTTGGACACTATAATAGCCAGAGATGTTTTCTGGATTCTTTCATGATCACCTCCCTTCAACGCATTTTTGGGAAGAATTGGCAGGACCATGTGTCCAATGCTGATGTGCTCAGGCGGTGACATGGCTAAGTGCTGAAGCAGCATGTGCTCCCACACCTGACCTGATCTGATCTGCTCTTGAAAAAAAATTTTTTGAGCCCTTTGGCTGGTTCTACAGAACTTACCTTGACTATAAGGGCAATAACAAGTTAGCTAACTAGTCTGATTGCTAGCTTGCCTTCTGATTTCATTGAAAAATTACAGTCCAAATCTATCCAAGTACAGTTCAACCTCAATGTTTCTCCTGATTCAGTTCACCACATACAGGGCGACAGGGATGGCCATGTGTATTGTGGAGGAGTCAGTTCGGAGGTTACCTAAAAGTTGGAGCCTGGCACAGGCGAACGGCTATCAGGAGGCCAGAGCAGGGACCATCCTTTGACGAAGTAAATTGCCAAACCAGCATATGATCCCATACCTGACCTGATCTTCCTTCTGAAAAGTGATAATTGAATCCTTTGGCTGTTTCTCAAGAATTTACACTGGCTAAGCAAATAACAAGTTAGCTAGCAAGTTAGCTGGCTTGCCTTATGATTTTACTGAAGCATAACAGTCCAACTTTATCCAAGTCCAACTCATCCTCATTGCTTTCTCCTACAGGAGCTGTAAATTTAATGGCCAATCATTTTTGTGTGAGGAGCAAACAGGCAAAAGGCACACAGCATAAACAAATCTGCTCAAACCACCAGTTTGCCAAATACAAATCATCAGGGCGTAAACAAAAGACAAGCTGTGCCTGTTGAGAACAGAAGAAAAAGAGGATTCTATAGTTTGGTGTATGGGTACGTCATGGATACAGGTCACTCAACTTTGGCAAGGCACTGCCAGCAAAGAGAGAAAATCAAATTTACTCAAACAAGAGGAAAGCCACATTGAGCTCGAGCAGGGTGTCAAGCTGCTCCTGTCATGAACAAACTGTTGCTCTATCCACACAGCTAGGTCCATCTGTTGCTCCTGCTCTGAGCAATTCACACCTCCTCGCTTTATTCTTAATAAGGCTTAATGTGCCAAATCAGGGGGTGAAATAAACCCACTTACCCTTTCTTCAACCCTGAAGATAGCAAAGAATGAATGACAGTGTAGATCTAGCTTGCAGGCTAACTTAAAACCAGCTTTTCAGGTTTGAGGTGCTGAAACTCTTTCCTGTTCTTCTTCAAATTAATCATTTTCACTTGCCAAGATGCACAGCCGGCTCTGTTTGTGATTGACTTGGCCCAAAGCCAGTCTAAATATCATTCGTTGTAACAATGCTAAATCAATGGGCCATTAAACTAATGAAATGACATGAGAGGGGGCATGATACTCTGGCAGAATCAAGGTTCTTCATAGCTTCTGGGCATGGTCTGGTGCCAAGATAGCCAAATGTTTAGCAGTCGTTGAAATTCACGGCAGTTTGTGGTAAAAATGCCCCTGAATGTAGCCTGTGACAATTTCTCTTCACACTCTTACTCAACTATCGTTGGATGGAGTCCTTTTTTCATTTTCTATGAAAGCCTAAATAAGCGTTTTCAAAGATGAGTTGTACAAAACCACTCACTCCTTATTGGAAAAGGAAAAGAATTTGTCTTTTATGTATTTTCTGTCTCATACCCTATATCCTTATTGAGGGAGATTTCCAAAGTGCCATCTGCCAGCCAACACGCAGATAGCAAAAGATGGCAAGCATGGTGTTTTTGGCTTTGGATAGAAACATGCTTTTTGGAAAGAAATATATAAATAGATATACAGTATAAAGTAAAGTAAATAGGTAAAAAGGTATAAAATTGCCACTTAAGGCTGTACTGTAGATGCCTCACTGTAGCACCAGTGTTTCAGAGCAAAAGCCTTTCTGACTTACTTTCCCTTTGTTTCACTCACTCTCATGATTCCAACAAATGCTGTAATCGGATTTGCATCCACAGGTGATTCAGTTGGTATTTGAGGATTTAAAAAAGCCTTTTCCCCAGTTTCCAGAGTTAAAAACAAAAAGATGTTTTAACTTTTGCTGTGTAGTACTTTATCAACCAGAGGGTATGTAAAACACACAAGGAGGGACATGCAAAAAAAAAGAAACAGTATCAGAATGAGTCTTTATTCAATGATGATGTTGGTTATGCAAAGTGAGGTACACATAGCAAAGTAATCGGTCATACAGTTGCTTTGGATCCCCACTTCCAATCAAACTCTGCAAATTTGGATTTTCTGGAAGTCCTACTGATCATTTTACCTGATTATCCTGTGGTGCGAGGTGTGTAAAGTCATTTATCTTTTTGGACTTCATATTGTAATTATCAGACGTAAAATATTTATAGTCATTAATCCTGATGTATCTGGAGTGCGCTAAGGATAGACCTCTGAGATTTTGACTGACCTCTGTTTTGTCACATGGACCATGGCAAGCCCAATCAGGGAGTAAGCTGCCTAAAGCAAGAGGCAAACACAGTCACGGCAAGAGTAAAGGTGCTGCCTTTTAGGCGAATTAATCAGTTTGTGGTATGTTTTCGTGGCTCACTACACACTATGGGAACAAAACTAAAAAATCTGTCAGTATCTCTCTTATTGTGTGACTCTCACTGTTTCAAAATTGGTTAAGACTTTAAAAATCTTTGTCTTTACCAGGCCATGGATAAATGGTCTTAAACTAATTTCCATTGTGCAACAGGAAAAAAGTGGGGCTTTACCCTCCAGACAGCAGGTAGGACAAAACTGTCCATCAATTAGGTCAGGCGTGCCCTAATGATCAAAAATCAAGGGGGCTATAAGCTGTCTAAATATCACCTTCCAATCAGTACGTGCTGTTGAACCAATTAATTTCAGTCACTCAAGGTTCATTTTTGTTTTATGTATGTAAGCCAGCAGTAGATCATAGTGTCAGCTTGGTGCACGCGTTTGGGCGACGATTCCTTGAAGATTCATTTTTCAGGCTGAAAATCAAGGAGTGTTGAAACAATATTTTAAACATCACCATTGGGAGACAACAGGCAGCACATTCCAGCTAAAAGCCTGCCAAGTTACAGCCAATCACCTAGCCACCGGGAGTACCCCTCACAGTTCTGGTGTTGTGCCCTTAATCCTACCGTAAACACGCCCATTGGTAAAAATGAAGGGAGCTCCCATTACACTCACAAGAACAAATACAGTGGGACCTCCATCCTTCTTAAAGCGGCTATGCAGGGGATCTCATTACAACCATAAGGTGGGTCAGGACACATCACGTTCCTGCCACAATCCATTCAAGACTCACCCTAGTAAAGTTGGGAAAATTCAATTGGCTTCTTCTATGAGGGTGTGGAGTAGGGTTAAAAGCAAGAGTGCGGAACAGATGCAGGGAATGCTGGCAGTGCAACAGAAAAAACACTAATTGGTAGATTGTGTTGTCTGCCTTAACTAGTTCACAGGTTTCCCGACACTTATCAGACCAAACATGCTCTGAACAAGTCTTAGAAAAAGGCAAACTAAGGGGATTCTAATTTCGTAGACCAGACAAGGGCGCGACGCACCTGCCCTGCACCAAGCCTGTACCACACCAGCAGGGTGTGTCCAGGGCATTTTGCAATTTTCCTGCGTAGCACAGAGAGGCGCAAAGAAGCACACCCATGCCTCCGTCCCTCCCAGTAGCGCAAGTTGTAGACAGGGAGGAGAGGAGGCATGAGAGGTTTTAGCACAGCCTTCTACACCAATCAAGTAAGAAATTGTCATTGTGTCAACCTGAATCTGTTGGCCCCTCCCCCGGTGCACTGTGACACCTATCTCGGAGCAGCCAGTCTACCAATTGCCAAATTGGCTGCCCATGGCGGTGCGCCAGACATAAAAACCACTGCGCAGGGTGCCACCCTGCCCTGTGCCAGGAAATTAGGGCCCATGCTGTAAAAGTAGCTTATTTGAACAGGTATTTTTTTGTCATTTAGGGCTTTTGCAGCAGAGGGAATTTATCTCTTGTTTATTTACTTTGTTTTCTAACACAGGAGGTTGCTGCTTGATGAAAATAAACTTGAAAATAACTTTAGCTTTAAATATTATATAATGGTGGCATCTGTTCTCATGATCTAGGCAAATAAACAAAGTCTATGGCCATCAAAGCAGCAGCCCTGAGTTCATCTCCCACCCACGACCGTTTACTGCAAGCGATCCCAAACCCTTTTTTCTTGGTTTTTTAATTCCACTGTCTCGCCGTCTAAAGGAACAAAAAGCCAAAAACATGGCACAAGAAACAAACAACAAGAAACATCTTTGATTATGGGAACTTTAAAATGTCTAAACTTCGAATTTATACAAACTTCACAATCACTATGAAACCATGAAAGGGTGTCTAGACTGTCTGGGACGATCCTCTTTTCCCTCCTGCCTTTCCCCACCCTTACACATTTAACAACCGCCATGAAAATAAGGTGATGGGAGGGGGGAGAAGTGATGAAAATGTTTGTATATTCCCTGCTTGTGTGTGTTGGAAGGAGAAAGTGAGGGGGGAGATAGAGCTGGAGGGGAAGAGACAGAGAAAGAGATGAGATTTGTGAGCTCATCTGTTCACACAGGGCCTCACTTCAGCGCGGCCCCCCCCCCTCTCCGTCGTCAATCCTCTCCATGGAGACATCTTAAAACTCAGATGGATGGGAAGCTCTGATGCATTTCAAACACATATGATGCACACTTAGAAGGGGCTGTGCATGAAGGAAGCTCAGCTCAAGTTTTACTTGATGACAATGCTGCACACAGCTCCGACCTCTTGACTGTTGCAGTTCTGTTTTTTAGCAGTCACCACAATTGTATGCACAAAAAAGCTGCTTGTTGTAGTTGCTTTTGTAACTCAGGGGGAAAAATCAATGTTGGCCTTTGGTTGAATAAAGACAGAAAATATGGAAACAAAGCCCGCTGCAGTCTTTATTTAAGTCTTTGCCAGATAGTTTATTATTTCTAACTGTCAGAGTTTATATTGATCGTCTGGTCCATTGAAGGCATCATAGCAGATAATACTGGATCTGTTTCTGCCCATTATCGTAGCATTTTGTGTGTTTCTTTTGCACCTTTTCCTCTTGATTCTTTGGGCACCTACCATTAATCTAAGAACTCGTACTGGTCGCCAGCTGAGCCTGTTTTTGGAGTACACATTCAAGTGTAAGCTGCAGCGAAGAATCATGTGAAATAAGATGAGAGGATCAATGTCCTTTTCATCTGCAAGGCCAAACAGTCTGTAAAAACTGATGCACGACGCTCTACAGCAATGGGTGTACAAGATCGAAATACAGCTAACGAATGCAAACATTTAATCATCCGATTACATGGGTGAAACTCAATGCATTTTGGCATGCAGACATGGTCAAGACAACATCATACATTTTCAACTGAGCGTCAGAATAGGGAAGAATTACATGGCTTTGAATGTGGTATGCTTCTTAGTGCTTAGATGGTTGGTCTGGGTATTCCAGAAGCTGCTAATCCACTGGAATTCCAAGCATACAATCTCTAAGGAATGGTCCAAAACAGAGAAAATATCCAGTAAGTGGTAGTTCACTGAGTGAGAAGGGTTTGTTGTTTGTTTCTTGGCCCGAGTGATCTTAGATGATAGAAAGAAACCAGTAACTCAATAACCATTAATGATGACCATTGTGAATGCACAATGCATTGAATCTCGCAGCAGACGAACTACAGCAGAAGACGACGACCACACTGGGTGCCATTTCCATCAGATAAGAACAAGAAATTGAGACATATTCAGCAAAGGCTCACCAATATTAGACAGAAGAGGATTTGAAAATGTTTCCTTGTCTTAAAGTGATATTCCGGGATGGAACAAATTGGGTCCTATCACAAGGTTAAGAGCAGAAATTACCCCTACAGCAGTGTTTCTGTGTCACAGAAGCCCATGTCGCTGCGAGCACACACCCCCCGTTCTGCTCCTCTGCTGATTTGGCTGGACTCACACGGGGCCATATTTTCCTTGATCAAAAACACAAATAAACGGACTCCCACCGAAAAAGTCTGATATCGGTCTGCATTCACGCTTTATTTAGAGAATTTTCAGCGCGTTACTTTCACACAAAAACACCGCTAAATAAGGGTCTAGTTCTCGTAGCGCCGTGAAACGGCCAACGCGGAAGAGACTCAGCTGTGGCTGCAGAGCCAGAGCTGCAGCTCTGGCTCCTCCGCGTTGGCCGTTTCACGGGGCTACGTGTGTTTTTGATCAAGGAAAATATGGCCCCGTGTGAGTCCAGCCAAATCAGCAGAGGAGCAGAGCCGAAGGAGTCAGAGGGAGCTAGGTCCTAGCGCCCTGGGTTTCTTCTCCACTGAAACACTGCTGTAGAGGTAATTTCTGCCCTAACCCTTGTGATAGGACCCAACTTGTTCAATCCCGGAATATCACTTTAAAAGTCTTTATTTAATGTATTTTTGGGCATTTTTGTGCCTTTATTGTCAGGAGAGAGATAGCGAATAGGCTTGTGAAAGGGGTTGAGAGGGTAGGGGAAGACACTCTGCAAACTGGCCATAGGCTGGATTCGAACCCAGGCCGGCAGAAGAATGTATATGGGGCGTGCCTGGTTGCTAACCACTCCACCATACCAGCACCCGCGGTCTTGTAAGTCTTGATTTGGGCTGCAACAAAGATTGTGTGCTGACCCTAAGATTGTAGGGTCAGGATTTGACATGGATCCAGCCTTCTAGGTATCAACATTGGTGGTGTTGGTGTAAAGGTACGGGGCATATTTTTGGCACAATTTGGGTCTGCAGCACCAATTGATCATTGCTTAAGAGCTGCAGCCAACCTGACTATTGTTGATGACTGTCCAACCCTTAATGATGCGAATGAACCCACATAAGCAGGTTAAGGTCTACATTGCTTTTAATGAGTAGTTCTGGTAACAGTGATAAGGTGTGCTGAGTTTTTGTAATATGCAGGGGGTATTTTAACCTGACAAGCCACATGGACAGCTCAATATATCTGCCACAGAAATATTTCACTCGTCCATCTGGGTAGGAGCCCTTTGAATTTGTTTTCAGGGGCAGAACATTAAAAAAAAAACACAAGCTTGTGATTGGACAATTGTTTGGCTCGTCACAGTCATCATAGACCAATCCACATCAAGCAGGGTTGCCTCCTATAATGTAGCATACATAGTGGCTAATGTAGCGCTTAATGATTTAACGACAGTTAAGAACAGTTCATGGATGTTTGCCATAGCGGCTAACTTGGCCACCAACGGCTAACAACAGTTAATTAACATTAGCCATTAGCTGCTAACTTAGCTGCTAACAGCTAACAGCTTTATACTATCGTCTTACACTAAATTGTACCACACAGATGATTCATTTAACTCTTATATTTGACATGAACCTTGTCAAAGACAATCCCTACAAGTAAACTTCTGAGGAGGGCAGATTTCGCTAAGTTTCACTTAGTAGCCATGAGGACAACAGGCTAATCGGCATGTTCGTTCTGGACTCCCAGTTCTCAACTCCCGCTTGTCGTCACGTCCGCATTCTGCAGCTCTTGCCTCTCTTCCCTGATTGGGCTGTTAAGAATTCAGTGAATTCGTTGGACAACGGAGGCTGGCAAGACGGATGCAGCATTTCAGAATCAGGCAGGTCTGTCTGCTCTACAAGGCTACTGATATTTATGGGTCTTTTAAAAGTGGCAATGTTGCAGAGGCTGTGATTTGTAAGATAAAGGAGGCCAAGTCTGATTGGTGAGAGCTGACAAAGGGGGGAGGCTGTGGGATGCCAAAATGTCATTTCAAATTCAACAACAAAACAGCATTTTATAACACAGAATAATGATTACCTCAGCCAAGGAGCTTATGTTTTCAGGAGAGTTTGTCTGTCTGACTGTGAACAAAATAACTCAAAAAGTTATGGATGGATTTTGATGAAATTTTCAGGAAATGTTCAGCATGGGAAAAGGAAGAGATTGATTCAATTTTGGTGTTGATCCGGATCACCATCTGGATCTGCCATGGCAAAAAATGCCATTTTCGTGAATATCTACTGAACTAAAATAGATATCATTATGAAACCAATTGCTAATGGAATGTTTTCATGGTCAAGGAATCTAAATATTTACATGAAATAAAGGTCGTCGGCTTCCTTCCGTCTCATAAGACAATGGAGTTTGCGCCAGGGGTTAGTCCGTTGATGCCTTACAGCGCCTGCTGTGGCTGAACAGTCCGATGCTGGAATGACAGTCTCTGTTGCAGTTTCTGCAGATGTGCTGTGGATGTTTGTGCCGCCCTCTTCCACCTGAAATAAAGGTAGGACTAATATTTATGGTAAAAATCACAATGTGGGAGAGGACTGTGATGCTGGCAGAGGTCTGCGCTCTCCAAGTGCTTTTCTAGTTTGTTCTGTTTCCACTCTTTTCTAATGTGTAACATTTATCTTGTGTCAAACCTCACTCAATGGTTATGGAGTGCCAGCTTGTCCCCCTACTGCACCCCTGTGACCAAGAGACGTTGGATAGACTTGGGAAGGGGGTAGACAAGAGGGGATGACGTGGGAAATGGGTGTCAGGGAGAGCCTCAGTATGGCGGGTGCATGGTTGCAAACACTCTGCTTTACCAACAACCCCTGCCTTACTATTTCAGCTACACATTGAAGATAAAACGGTGATGCATTCAGGAGAGGTACATTAAACTTGGAGACTAGAATGGTGGGAAATTTTTTTTTTTTTTTAACTCTAAAATCTGTTATAAAAGTTAGATACTTAGGCTGCAGGCTTTCTTAGGAAAGCTGCAGTCCTAATTAAGCATTAAATCAAGTAATTTTCTGGGTAAAACAACCAATATCCCGGTATTAAACAGGCTGTATTTCTACCCCCAATAAAAGCTCAAGTTTTTATATAACTCAGTTTTAGTGATGGATTAACCAAACACAATCAAACTTGTTATTTTGTGGGTTTAAAGTCATGGTTGGCTTCTTTCCTCCTCTGGGACAGAGCCAGAGAGTCCATTTCCTCCCATTCCATGTTTTTCAACAAAGTTAGATTGGCACATTAAATGAGCAGATTTGGAAATTGGCTTCAGGCTTCTTGTTCAGCTTTTGGCAAGAGAGCAAACAAAGCTATTTGCCAAATGTCAGACTAATTCTTAACCCATTATACTGTGTCTGGGAATTAAAGAATATGTTAGTGTTGTTCCTGGTTGGTTTAGAAGCTTTTCTAGCTGATGTATTAAGTACTACATAAAATGGATTAAGTTAATATTTTATATTGTTTGTGTTTTTGTTCTCAGAGACATTTTAGATTACCCTACACTCATGTTCCTATTTGGCTCTCATATTGTTGAATATCATAAGAAATATACCGTTTACTTTTGACTTAGCCTTAAAATGCATCATCTTTAGTTCTAAACCCCATTCCAATAAAGTTGGAATTAATTTTTTTAATCAATGTTTTTCCAACCGTTATTTTTTTTCCCATCGTGCTCTAAGTGGAGACTTATAAAATGGAAGAGAGCAAGTTTTTGTCAGAGGTCATCTGCTGGTTGCTGATGGTGTTAAATTACTACAACTTGCAATAATATCAAATACTTTTGACATTATCCCAAGCCCAAGAACAGGGAAAGACTGATATAAAACAGCACAGATTACCACCTAAATCTTAAAAATGGAGATTACAGGAGCAGTGTTATTTATATTGAGTAAGTATTTTCATCATAGTTTTGGTCGACAACCTTTCCTCTGACAAAGACTTGACTGTAACTACAATAAACAAGTGCACATTGACAGAAACTAAAACTAAATTAACTGACGTTTTTGTCAACAGATATAAGATAGCCTAAAATGTTTGACAGAAACGTAATCCAGTCTGATCTCATTTCTCATATTCTGCTCTTTTCTGTTTAAATTTTTTGAGAATTGGGTGGGTTTTTTTTTTGTATTTTATGCAAAATAACCCCCCAGACATGGTATAAAGTAATGAAATGTAATTACTCTTTAGGTGGTCCTCACTCATACAGTATCTTTAAAGGTCCAGTCAACAGCATGTTGGCAAAATTTGCAGAACGTTTCTTCCCCTGACACATTACAACTACTGGGAAGCTGCTCTGCCCTTTACTTTGGAGTTAGCCAGGAGTTCCATAGCTTCTTTGCCAACTTAGCCGGTTTCTCTGGTAGCCACATTGACATGTTTGCATCGTTAATGAGAGGAGGAGGGGCTTCTTCCTGAGATATGTTCCTTTTTAGTCAGAAAAAAACGGTTTCGTAAAATGTCTGGCATTTCCGTGATATTCTGCGTTTATATTGAGTTCTGCGATTGATGTCCTATTCCGTGATTCCATCATCACGGATTTAATAGGGCCCTAACTATGACCTCTAACTCATATTAGGTTGATTAGGAGAAGACTTTTGTGTTGTTTTAGAAGTTCCTCATATTTTGAGGATACTGAATTTACAGACTGATGGATATGCAGCTTGAAGGCATACAAACAGCAGCTGTAGTTTTGCTGAACAATGATTCAATACTGCATGAGACGGCCTTTCAGAAACTCTTGAACCATGTATAAAACAGATGTGGAGACTGTGATGTTGTGCACTGCTGTAGGATAAACACACCAAAGGGAAGAGGTGATGAAAACTATATGTCATACAGAGAGGGCAGCAGCTGTTTATCTGTCTGTTTGGCAGAAAGCTCAGGAAGATGCCCTTGCTTGGTGCTGTACAAGAACAAGGTCTCTGTACACTGCATTTTCCCCTTCCAGCAGACAAACAAAGCTGATGTAATCCTCAGCTTCCCTAAAGCCTGATCAAGTCAGGGTCAGTCAGTCCAGACGGGAGAAACACACCCCTGTATCATTAGCGTTAAAATCTCTCCCCGCAGGATTAACCGGGCTGCTTTCGCAGCATTTTCAAAACCCAAACCAGAACTTTGACTCTCAGCTTTGTTCCTCGACTGGAGGGATTGTGGGAGGAGAAAGCATTGGCTCCTTTCTGCTCTGTCCGGATACTTTCTGAGAAGTCTAACAAGTCTTGTCTTTTGGCTGACAGCCTTTACAGCACTTTACTTTGTCAGCATAATTCGCTGCCATTAGAGGAGGCGATGAAGAAGGGCACCCAAGGCTGACTCTAGGAGGCAAGAAATGCTTTCACTCAATCGCCCTTCTGTAAGGAGACTTGAAAGAGGCATGAAGTCTCAAAGAAAACCTTCAGATTTAGCAAAACATTGTGGACATTTTCAGGGTTTTTTAGCTGTGCCTTTGTTCCTTGGAAATAGATGGCTGTCGCTGAGCAGTGGATAGCAGCTTTTTCTGCAATTGACTCGTTAAAAAGTGTGGCAGGCAGGACAGAAAAGTAGCCTTTTAGCTGGTCTGCACAGTGCTCTTCAAGGTAACACTACTCAACTTTAACTTTAGGGGCCTCATTTCAAAGTTTTGAAGTTTGCAACCATGTGGCATGCGGTGGTTTTGGGCATGCCATTTCATACTGTGTTTTACAGAGGATAAACTTGACCAAATCAAAGCCAGGAGCAGGATGTAGAGAGGATGGCTTACGTCTTGGTAAGACCTCAGTGTGCTTCTGGTGTAGCGTAAATCAAAGCAAATCCAGTGTCAGTTCTCATCCTTTTTAAAAGAAGAATGTGCCTGCAGGCTGGTTTGTTGATATTTACATAAGAGATTTACCTGCTAGTTCCAAACCCTGGATTGGCTGTTTTATTTCTGCCATTTCATTGAGACACAAAGCACAAAAACAGGACACCGGATGATACAGGCTGATGCTCACATGTAAATACATTTTCTTTATTCATTCCTATATTACTGTGCAGTAGTTTGAAGTGGGTCGAGTCCAGACCAAAGGGCCTCTGGTTGTTATGTCACAGTCCCAATTAGAGCTGAAAAATGTATCAGTTACAGATCAAAATCGCAATTTCAGACAACGCAATCATTTCATTGCCAGCGTGATGGAAAATTGTTGTCAAGTCTACCTTAGGGGGCGTCCCTCAGACATGCTTCCCCTCATCAATATACAAGGTACTTTGTTTCCCACCTTGGCCCACTCCCTGACCCCCACCATGAAACAGGTCCTTTTTAGAAACTTGCCCCCGCCCTATATCCTGCCAGACTTCTTTGATTTTAAAATCCTTTTGTCTCTTTACCTTGCCCGTTTGTCTCCTAAATTGTGGTGTCTCCTTCAGCAGACAGGTTGTGAAGCCTACTTTAGAGGGTCCCTCAGATATGCTTCCCCTCCTGACACCTTCAGCTCAGGCTGACCCCCACCCATCCTGGTGCCCTTGATCAAAGATCAATGACATCTCCATGTAGGTAGTATGTCTTTTGTCTGCTATAGTTTTTACCATGGCTGGTCAGTGCCCCTCTTCCCATTTGGTGTATCCCATTAGTTGCATCCCATTTGTCTCCTTAGGGTACTTAAACCCTGATCTCCCCTTGAGTCAGGGTCTTTCTTCATTTGAACCACTCGTGTGTTGACTGACCTTTTCATTGCAAAGAAAATAAAACCATGTTGGCCGGCAAGAAGTCTCTATTTCATTCTTCACCAGAAACAGGGAAAAAACTTTCATGACGCCAGCATTCATGATTGACCCAGGATCTGTTGTGTCAACTATTTTACACATGCTGTTTTACAAATCTGAAGAAATTTGCATTGAACAATGGCTTTACTGAGAACTGGTCCTCATTGTTCACTTTAACAAGCAGTTCCAAAGAATTGACTCGTTCACGAGCGTCACACTTCCACCGCGGAAGTGCTGGTTAGCAGGTCAACATCACAAAGCCTCTGTTGAGGAGTAGAAGTTGGAGTATCCCTTAAACAATGATAAAAGATTATTTATCATTAAAATTAGATAAAGAATTATGTGTTATATGCTTTTGATCATTGATTTTATTTACTGATGTTTTTACTGTAAACAAAGTGAATATTGCACTGGAGATTTTGATTTTGATCAATTGACTTTTGATTTGAAGAAAATTGCTAATTAAAACTGCAAAATCTGCCAGAAAATCACAATTACATCTTTTTCTTAAATCATTCATCCCTAGTCCCTTTGACTTTGAGTCGCAAGACAGCCAGCTGGGAAAGCTACCCACAAAATTATGATATAATGACTTTAACATTGGAAATGTCATATGTTAAATAACACAGAGGAGCATATTTATCAATGCAGAACACATGTGAGGTATACGTTTAAACAAGCTCTGTGCACAAAGATGAGGGGACTTTGAATGCTCGTCAGCAGATCACAGAGGACAACAGACAGCATGAGATCTTATTATTTTGGACACTTGCAGAGGTGTCCACAGAGGAACTGTCAGCAATTTGTAAAAGGCAGTGTGCAGCTTTACTGGAATAAATATTTCTGGACACACACAGTTTTGGCATCTTAATGACTTTTTGAATGAGTCCATGTTGTTGAGACCTGACCTGCTGTAAAGAGGGTGAGTGATGTTGATATGGACATGGTATGATATTATAAACATTAAGTAACATTAAGTAGTACTTTGTTTTTAGTCTGGTTGCATGGTAGCTGTAATGTAATGCTGCTCATACTTCTACAGCAGTGTGATGATTTAACTTGTCACCCTGTTTGGTTCAGTTTCCTGGATGGTGGGGTTCTCACTGCAAACAAACCACTCCAGAGGTTTATTAGAAGAGAGCCAGGACCACCTTTTCAGGCAAGCTTGGCACCCCCAAGATAGGAACTTGCATCTGACAACTCCTTATTTCTAACAAACAAACCTTTTGGCACAAATGACTGCACATGACAATTTGGTATCTTAAACAATAACCACTGTGTGAGGTGGGAAAAAGGAGAGATTCCTTTGCTGAATAAAATTTGTGGAAGACAGACAAAGTCCAATCCTACCTTCTCAATGTTGCAGCAAAAATCTAAAATATTCAGATCAGATCATCTGGTACCAACAGCAAGGCCAGATTCAAATTCACTGTAGTCCTCTTTCCTCTCATTCTGTGATCTGACTTAAGTAGGTCAATGTGGAATTCAGAGATTTTTTATTTTTTAAATATGGCAACTTTTCATAACATGTTTCAAATCTTCACAGACTTTACCAACAGACTGAACAAAAAGTAGCATTCTCCTTTATTTCCCTCTTACATCTCTGACTTATGACTGAGGATTAGGGTGTCGTTAAAAGAAAAACAGTTTAAAAAGAAAGTAAAGTTGCAAGAATAAAGTCAGTCAGTGAACAAAGTCGAAAATTATGAGAATAATCTCATAAAGTTACAAAATTACCTTGAAACGTCACGAGAATAATTGCATGTAGTTACAGGAATAAAGTCATAAAGTAATGAGAAAAAAGTCAAAAGTATTGGTGAAGACATTAAGATTTTGTCAAAACTGTAGATCAATATGAGCAAATATTAATTAAGAAGACGCTCTTATTTTGTCCTCTTTGCGTAGGCGGATGGCTGCTCTTCTGGTACAATTTTTCAGATTAAAGATTTTTTTCTAGCTTAATTTAACCAGATTCATGACTTTATTCTCATAACGTTGAGAATATTCATCGTAACTTTATGAGATTACTCTCTTCATCTTGTTTTTGTTACTTTTTGACACAATTTTCGTAACTTTGACCTTTTTTCTGATATTTTTATAAGATTATTCTCAGAACTTCCAACTTTATTCTCAAAACTTTACAATTCTATTCTCGTAATGTGGCCCTAATCCTCTGTCGTACGAATTCTCCTTTTTCTTTAAACTATTATTTTTTAAAATATTATTTTCATTATTATTTCTTTGTTGTAGTAATATGGCTCTTACATGGTTAACGGGAAACTGTTGTAAAACTTGCACTCTTCAATAAAGAAAAAAAGTGCGTCAACTTGAAAATGTCTACATTTTCAAATGCATTGAGCTGCTGCCATTTAATTGATGACGACTTGTCAATCACTTGAATGAGTAAACCTTATAAAGTGGCTGTTGAGTATGTTCTGTTTCTGTTCTATTGGAAATAATATATTTATCCAGCGTTCGATGTTTGATATGGGCATTGTTTCACTATCAAGTATCGTTTTTGAGAGAGCTGGCCCCCAGAGCAGGACAGACCTTTCCCCAGCTGTGACGCCCAACTGGCGAAGACAACACTCTCTATTTCTTCACATCCTGGCCTGATACTATCCCCAAATCCCTATCCCCATTTTATCAAGAGAAATGTAAAAAAAATGCAATATCTATCAGGGTATACTAGAGCCTGAGGACAACCAGTGGAACCTGAACATCCAAAAACATTCTCAAAGCACATACTTGTGTTAAGTCTTGACACAAACCCCACATGAATATCTATCTTGATTTATCCAATAAACACTCTGGATCCAAATCCCATTCAGCCAGCTTCCCCTCGGGTTGGTCAACAAGTGTTTTTCTGGCTGCAGAATTCCCAGCATGCTGTTGGCCAAACTAAACATTGTGCAAATCAAAAACTCATTTAGATCACACCAGCATTTCAATTTCCTTGAACCTAATTCCCTCCTCTAAGACCACTTGTTTGGAGGATTTTTTGATTTAGATGCCAGCTGTTCTGGATTAATTTGCTTGCTACAAAATCAGAGAAATTTCCCATCAGAGGTGAAAGCATCACTCCTCCAACAGAAGATGGATTCCACTTGAGGTGAAATCTGATTAATGCAGCTAGAGGGGCACACATCATAAAAAAGCAATTGCAATTTGCTGGTTTTGCTTGTTTTTAAACTTATCTGCTTGTGATGCTCAGAATGAAAGCATAACATTGATTAAAAGAAGGAAAATTATAGCTTGGTTTCTGATTCTTTGGCTGTGTTATGATCGTTATGCTAATTAAAGCACACTTGGATTAAAAATTGTGCTTTTAGTGAGTGTTCTTTTCTACATTCTGAGCTGCTAGGTGGTTCTACTCTTACTTTGGGCATAAATAGCTTTTCTGTATACTTCCTTAATCCAAGAATCTTAAAAAAGGTAAAAGACTTTTGAACTCTTTTTCTCTGTTTCTCATTTCCCCAGCGGCCTCAGCCTGTTGAAGGAATGGCACCATTTGGGAATACTTCTAACTGCAGCCAGGGTTATTGCTTCTTCATGAGCGTCATTTGTTACTTGCTATTGTGAGTCTCCTGATACGGCAATTTAATGGCATTATGTAACCGTTCAGCTAAAAATAAAGATTCCCTGAATAAGTGGAACATGGGAGACCATTAAATCAGATATGACACACTAAAAGCTTTCCAGCAATTATTAGCAGAGTTTCACATTCTTCAAACACATCATAATGTGTTACCTATGGTTTAAAAGCTATTTTGGGTTTGATCTGTTAAACTACCAGGAAAGCCGTGAATAAAAAGGGAAATTTAGCAACAGTGCTGTGAAATAACACAACTTGTGTGATATCATCCAAAGAGAGATGGATTAAATTTCATTAAACACAAAATCAGTTATCCATGAATGACTAAACTGCTAATTTTAAGGTCCATTTAGCAGATGGAGCTTTCATTTATTTGTGTTCATTTATTTGTGTTGTTGTTGAACTTCTGTCAAACAATGGAATGCACAAAAAGTCTTAAGAAGTGGAGCCAACACATGTTTAAGCTCCCAGTTTACAAACCTCACCTCACGTACATGATGAACAGATGGGACATGACGCAACCTTTCAAACTAAACCACATGAAATAATTCGTCTCATATGTGGATTCTGTTTTGAGAACTAATTGCTACCATACGGATTAATACCAAAGTGTTTATTGATCTGAAAAACTTTGTTTAAATTTGTCATTTGTAGAAGTGGGAGCAATAAATCTACAAATCCCAATTTCATTCAAGTTTGGACGCTGTGTCAAATCTGAATGAAACGGAAAAGCAAATCTTTCCCCCCCTAAATTCAAGGGCATAGGCTACATGAAAAGGAAAAGACATTTAATGTTCAAACTGATAATCTTTTATTTGCAAATATTTACTCTTATTGAATTTGACACCTGCAACATGCTCTCAAAAGCTGGGAAAAGCCAGTGTTCCATCACCCTTCATTCAAGAAGCTTTGGAACCTGAGGACACTAATTGTTCAAGCTATTAAAGTCAAGTTTCTTTCCACTCTTGCTCAATGTACCGCTTCAGTTGTTCAGCAGTCCCAAATGTCCAGTAATGCACCACAAAGTCAATGGGGGACAAGGTGTAAGCTGCAGGCAGGCCTGTGTACCAGCACTCTTTTACTACCAAACAATGCTGTTGTAACATCTCAAATTGCAGCCTTTCTCTGCAATCCAAAATCCAAATCTCCAAATCCAAACTCATGGAACTGATCAGCTGGTCTCTCAACGCCATTGACCCAAGAGAGCAGGTACAGAGAACCCGCCTGCCCCGACGGTAGTTTCCCGGCTGGGTATATGATGGACTTCTAGGAGAAATGATGGATCATGTGCCTGTTAATTCTGTCCGTCAAAAACGTGAAAGGTTCCTATATAATTGAATTTATGATAATAGGTTTCTTACTGTTTGGAGCCAGCAGTTTCCTCATTTATCACACAGTGAAGAAGACGATGGCAGCACTTTTGGCTTAAGATGCTGCCCGTCTTGACTGAGGGAGTATGCAGGGCTGTCAAGAATCAGACTCAACTGATTTGTGAGTTCAATCACAAGCTTGAAACGATTCTCGAACTCGTTTGCAAGCAGGATAACACCTTGGAGAAGTTGACAGCTCAGCTGACCGGGCCCACGGATTCGGAACATCATCGGAACATCATCGGAACAACATCGGAGCATCCTCGTGAGAGACCAAAAGACTAGAAAGACTGACGAAAAAACTACAGTCGGCTTGACCCAAACAATTTCTTCACTGTGTCTGTTTTGGCTTCTCCCGCCTGGCCTTGAGCTTGAAATCTCTTTCCTCTCCTGTAATGTCATACAAACAAAGGCTCAATGCACCCTCCCCCCTACTCCCTCATCCTTCGAACATCACTCTGGATCGGAACTCTCTCTCTCTCTCTCTCTCTGAAGGCTGGATAGTCACTTTGTTGGACAATAGAGACACTGTGGGGTCTGAGCTGAGACAAGGTTTTGTCATTTTGTCGCATTTGTTCATGTTTGTTCTTGCTGGTTCATGCGCAATTATTTTAGACAATCAGTGTCAGGCAGTGGTGGACAAAGTACTCAATGCCAGTACTTAAGTCAAAGTATAGATACTCATGTTCAAATACTACTCCAATACAAGTGAAAGTTGCTCAGTCAAATTTTAAAGTACTGGAGTAGTTGTTTTTTTAAAATACTCAAGTATTAAAAGTACATTTTCCTGTTGACCTTACAGAACATAATGAAACAATCTACAGAATGCACTGACCTGCTTATGGATCATGTGGAATAAAGAGTTTGAAAATATGCTACAAAGCCCATGGAAATGCATACTGAAACACTAATGAATCAACAAAAGGACAACCATTGCCATTTTTTAAAATTTATTTAACTTCCCCCTTCAGATAGGGCCATGGGTGCTCTGGTGTGGAATTGTGGTCTTTATCTGCCATAGTGGCCATCATTACTGCCAAGACGAACCGTGACCACCAACGTTAGCTCAACCTTTACCTGCCCGATCGCAGTAGCGCATGCGCGTCTTCTTCTTCTTTGTTGTTTAATGGCGGTTGGTAAACCAACTCAAAAGTGCATTACCGCCACCAACTGGACTGGAGTGTGGAACAGGATGCACGAAGTATACACCACTTGAACAAATCACATTTTAGAAGAGAAAATAAATTTCATCCGCTGACTTCATACCTGTACCTAAAAGTAACGAGTAACAAGGCCATTTATAGAAATGTAGTGGAGTTAAAAGTAGAATATTTGTCTTTCAAATGTAGTGAAGTAAAAGTCACAAGTTCCAAAAAAAAAAACTCAAGTAAAGTACAGATGCTCAAAAAAATGTACTTAAGTACAGTACTCAAGTAAATCTACTTTGTTACTGTCCACCCCTGGTGTCAGGTATTCACATCTTACACCAGAGGAGTAGTGTTTTTGAGGGGAAAGAGAGACAGAAGATACACGAGACGGCGTGTTACACTACCGTAAAGAAACTTACCCTCCAGATCTACAGACAGACTCTGGGCCACAGGGGCTGGTGATCAAAGTTTTTCTCTTTCAGATTTTGACATTATTATTTCTTGAATGCATGATCTTGAGGAGGCATTTGTGCTGGTCAGTTCAGCCCTGTCCACAGCAACTCTGATTAAACACTTCCTGTAAGATAATTCCGATAATGAGGAGCCACATGAGTGCGCCCTCATAATTTGGACTGACCTTGACCTCCAATTAGCTCAGGTGTGCTTGTCATGACTAAAATCAAAATAACCTGCTGGTGAGAAACTGCACAAGAGGACAAGAAAGAGGGGATGGAAAAGTTGAGGCTGCAAAAGAAAATCAGTGACAGCACAGGATGTCAACCTGACTGATGTTTCCCTGCTATGAGAGGCCGAGGAATCTGTGATGATGAGAGACAGCAGTGATGAAGAGGTTGGACCGAGCAGCAGGGACACACAGGTGGCCATAATGAGCAGATCCCAGGAGAAAAAAAAAACTGATTCCCTTTCAATTATTCAAAATGTTACCGGAAAAAAAATATGCTAATTCAGATGCTTAACTGCTTGAGTGCTTTCTCATTACTCTTTACAAATCAGTCCGTACACTTTAATTTGACCCTAGATAGTGTTGAGTATTATTTACATGAGAAAATGTCATGTGGCCTGATGACACCGCTGAATGTAATAGTTAATACATAAATAATCTTAGGACTTAGCCTAGTTATAAGCTAATGTAAAAGTCTGTTACACTGCAAGTACTTACATTGGAACAGTGTCAACCCACCCATCCAAACCATTTAACTCAGGTGTTCCGGTCACTTCCGTGGCCACAAGTGTATAAAATCAAGCACCCCAGCATGCAGACTGCTTCTACAAACATTTGTGAAAGAATGGGCCAACCTCAAGAGCTCAGTGAATTCCAGTATGGCACCGTGATAGGAGGAAATCCAAGCAGTTAAGTCTAGTCAAGAAATATCCTCACTACTAAACAGTGTTAATTTTGTTGAATAATTGTTATATTTTGTGACCTTTTTTCCCCCGAAGAAAACTAGACTCTAATAAAAAAGTGAACACTGACAAAAACTAAAACTAATTAACTGACATTTACGCTAACAGATAAAAAACAGACTCAAGTGTTTGACAGACTTAATCCAGTTGGACATAATTTGGTCATGTAGAAAGTAGGGACAAGTTGGGAATATGTCCAATCACAGCTACTTTGATAGTGTGGAAAGGTTGGATGAGTTAAGACGGACATCCAATCACAACTGCCTTAGCCGAGGATAAGTTAGGGAGGGATCCAATCAGAGCTACTCTCTTTTTGAATTGATATATTCATGCAGAGCAGGTTCACTGTTAGTTCTGGTATTGTAACTGAGACACTCTGCCAGGTAGTCTAAATAAAGATGACTGCATCTCATACAAAAGTTAACTATGTTTCTGTAAATTTAAAACATAAAATAAAGGGTTAATAAATGTTTCATTTTATCCAAGTGTAAAACATGACTTGAGCAATTCAAGGACACAAAAAATGCCTTATACTTTACAACTCATATTTCAGTCGACTAAATTTACAGTAGGCTCTGTCCACTAAAATGCAGAGAAATTTCATCACCTAACACTAGACTAAAATTAAAACAGTTTAGATGACTAAATTATGACTAAAACTAAAATATATTTTAGGCAACAGACTATAACTCAAACTAAATTAAAAAGTGCTGTCAAAATGAACACAGCTACTACATATTCCACAGTCAACTGTTAGTGGTATCCTAACAAATGAGCAATGAGGTGGTAGGCCACGTAAATCACAGAGCGGTCAGGTTCATAGTGCACAGAGGTTGCAAACGCTCTGCAGACTCAACACCTACAGACCTCTAAACTTCATGTGGCCTTCAGATTAGCTCAACAACAGTGGGGAGAGAGCTTTATAAATGGGTTTCCATGGCAGAGCTGCTGTCATACATCACCAAGATTAATGCAAAGCGTTGATGCAGTGGTGTAAGGGGCGGTTTACACAAGGCTTAAAACGGTCAAATCTGATAAGTTTTCATTGCGTTTTGGCCTTCCGTTTACATGACAACTCTATGCGGATTGCCAAAATCTGCAAATTTTTGATACCAGGCTCCAGAGTGGAGAGTTTTCAATACGCTCTCCTTGCAATGCTGTGTAAACCTGAATCAGAGCATTTCAGGGTGAAACGCTGACATCATTGCATGCGCAGTACTCTTTCACATGAAGGCTGTGCGCTCGTACCAGGAACAACAACAGCTTTGTCCGTCTACCGAGTAACGTGTGTGCCGTTTACTGTGCTTGTTTTGCTATTCAGACAAAACTATCCAGACAGATAAGAAACTCCTGCGTCTTTGTGCTTCCACTCGCCATTGTTGTTTATGTACGTTTTTCTTCTTCGTACGTGTGTTGTAGCAGAGCTTCCTCTCTGCAAACGTACACAGCCATCTATTGAACCAGCATGCATACTACAGCTGTTTCATTCGTCTCCAGCGTCTCCGTCCGAACGTGGACCGACTTTGAATATGCAAAGAAAAAATCTTTGCGTTTTAAGTCAGAGATTGTCCGTGTAGACGTGGCCAAAAGCACACCGACACTGGACTCTAGAGCAATGGAGACGTGTCCTCTGGAGTGAAGAATTGCGCTTCTCTTTCAGGCAATCCGATGAACGAGTCTGAGTTTGGGGGTGGCCAGGAGAACAGTGCTTGTCTGACTGGAAAGATGCCAGTTGACTTCCCGGGCAAGGCATCGAAACTCCGAACATCTCGGTGTTGCTTCTCCAGGAACAACAAGCCATCACATCAACATTTTTCCATGACCTCTGGACCTATTTGTGTATTTAAGCCTGTGTTTGTCTAACAAGTCTTAACAACACTGCAAATAATTAAATTTGACCAAAAGAGATTGATGATTTGGGTGGCACGGTGGCGCAACGGGTAGTGTATATGCCTCACAGCAAGATGGTCACTGGTTCAAATGAAGCTTTCTGTGTGAAGTTTGTGTGTTCTTCCTGTGCATGCGTGGGTACTTTCAGGGCACTCCAGCTTCCTCCCACAGACCAAAAACATGCCCATTAGGTTTACTGGTGACTTTAAATTGCCTATAGGCGTGAGTGTGAGCGTGAATGGTTGTTTCTCTATGTGGCCATGTGATTGACTGACAACTGGTTCAGGATGTACCCTGCCTCGAACCCAATGATCCAGAAAGGGATAAGCAGTATAGGAAATGAACAAATGAATGAAAATATTGATGTCTTCTTCTATTGTATGGTTAAAAACCATTCATATCTTGGCTAATTTGGCCTGGGGTTGTGTTGAGGGAAATTTATGTAAACTACAACTTCTACGTAGAAAAATGTAGCTATTTTATTTCCCTATTGAATTAGAAGTTGAAAGGAATCAATAGTATATTAAACCAAACATTAAATACATCAAGACATCACATCTTTCGAGTGCTTAGCCTTCAATAAAGTGAGGAAATCTACAAGACATTTAGAGGTAATATTTCTATTGACATACACACCTTACCTTTAGTAAAAATTACTGAAAAGCTTCAATAAGATTGCTTTTCCTTTCAGAGGTTTTAATTCAATTGCTGCGACTATTATGTGTTGCATAAAATATGTTTTATTTTTCTCCCTTTTATGCTGAATGCCACGACCCTGAACATAGAAAGTGTTTTTTTAAGATTAATGTGCAGATGAATGAAAACTGAATAAATATGCAGGTTCTTTGATGGCATAGAAACGTGTAATAAAACTCATAGCGCAGTAATGCCACAGGAAGTGTCTCACTTCTTTAAAACTCACTTCTGATGTTTACTTATTTTATTCAATTCTGGTTTTATAACATATGAAAAGCAAAGGCAGGAACTGTGAAATGAGCAACATCACATAAGCAGCTACAGCATATTCACACCTCTGCAGATGAAATCAATATCCAGAGTCTGACGCCGCCTGATAAAAATATTCTGCATGCATTCCCTGATACAATAATAATTAAAGATAAGGACTTTCTTTTAACTTTTGCAACTTCCTCGCAAACTTTTTCCCAGCTGAGTTTAGAGAAGCCAAAGTAATAAAAAGCAAATTAGTCCAATGGGGAAGCCGCATAGAGATCAAGAGGTATGTGTGTTGTGCCAAAACAAAATGAAAGTAAAGAATGTGAAATAGGGATAAAATCACTGATGGAGACAGATAAAATGCTAACAGGCTGTTTCTGCAGATATGGGCTTTTGTGTAATTAATTCTCCAAGGAGATGCGATAATGATGATCATTATTTGAGCGTTGATAAAATACTAATTAAAACTCTTATGAAGAGCATTAGCTGGTTATAAAATAGACTGACGGGTACACATTAGCAGAGAGTGAAAGTGCAGTGGTGGGTCACTTGGCCTTTGACTTGTTGCTTCCCAAATATAATAATTTCATTGTGAAGTCAAGGAGGACATTTGGACAAAGTTCAACTGAATCACTTAATAAAGTCTTGACATACGAAGATCATAACATCTAAAGGAAATCCTTGACAGTGTTGTTGAGATTGACCTGAAGAACTTTGTTGGTTTATCATGTTGTATGCTTGTTCAAAGTTTGATTGGATTCCCTTTTTGTGAAATATTGTTTCTTAGGACAGTATTCTTCAGGCAAAGGAGGATAAATGAAGTCAATAACACAACTTTGACACTCAACCTTGGAAATCAGTAAGTGTATCTGTAAGTAAGAGGAGATGATAGTGCAATATTTATAGGAAATCCGTGACATTGTTCATAGAAGTGTCTAACCTTTGTGCTAGGACCTTTCAAAGTGAGACAATACATTGAAAAAAAATCAGATTTAGGCAACAGTTTTTGTCCAATTTCAAGACAAAAAAATCCCTCTGGACTTATTCTAATCGTCATTTTGCCGGCATGTCTGGATTAAGACTTTATTTGAAGATATAAGAACTAAAAAAAAGGTCTGAGTTGCTTGTAATAAAGTAAAAGAATCCGCCAAATAGACGAGCCAAATATAACTTGAGCAGATATTAAACCTTAAAGAAAGAGCCTCACTGAGTCTAACATTCCTTGTTCCATTGGCAGATATTTTCTCTTTATTACAAGCAGTTCAATGCCTGATTTTTGCCTTTCATCCCTTAAAGTGAGATATCTTTCATGACTGGTTGAGTAAATGTAGCCTTACAGAGCAGACAGACCTGCCTGATTCTGAAATCCTGCAGGTCCGTCTTGCCAGCCTCCATTATCCAATGATTCTTAACAGCCCAATCGGAGAAGAGAGGCGGGACCAGCAGAATGCGGACGTGATGACAACTGAAAGTTGAGAACCGGAAGTTGAGAACGGACATGCCTATTGCCCTCATGGCTACCAAGTGAAACTTGGCAAAATCTGCCCTCCTCAGAAGTTTACTTGTAGGGATTGTCTTTGACGAGGTTCATGTCACATATAAGTGTTAAATGAATCATCTGTGTGGTATAACTTAGTGTAAGATGATAGTAAAAGGCCGTTAGCTGTTAGCAGCTAAGTTAACGGCTAACGGTCATTGACTGTTGTTAGCTGTTAGCAGCTAAGTTAGTCGCTATGGCTATCATCCATGAACTGTTGTTAACTGTTGTTAGCCATCAGCCGCTACATTAGCAGCTATGTATGCTACATTATAGGAGGCAACCCTGCTTGATGTGTATTGGTCTGAGATGAATGTGGCGAGCCAAACGACTGTCCAATCACAAGCTTGTGTTTTTTTTTTTTAACGTTCTGCCCCTGAAAACAAATTCAAAAGGCTCCTACCCAGATGGACTAGTGAAATATTTCTGTGGCAGATATATTGAGCTGTCCGTCTGACTCGTCAGGTTAGAATAAAAATAAGTGTTTTGGATATTGCTGACTTAAAAATAGACAAACACACTTGTCTAGACCTGAGTTTTTGCATCCATCCATCCATAAGGTGTATACATTTCTGGGTCCGGGGGGTTGAACCTATCCCACCTGTCATTAAGGGAGAGGTGGGATACACCCTGAACTGGCTGCCAGCCAATCACAGGACCACATAGAGAGACAGACAACAATTCAGTTTATGCTTGCACTCATTTTTAGTCACCAATCAACCTAAGGATCCTGTTTTAGGTCTGTGGGAGGAAGCTGGAGTGCTCAGAGAAAACACACGCATGCACAGGGAGAACATGTTAACTCCACATAGAAAGGCGCTGACTGAAACCAGGATTGAACCAACAACCTTCTTGCTGTGAGACACATGCTCGACATGTTGCGCCACCATGCCGTCTGACATCCTTACATAGAATTAGACATTTGAGCAAAGTTGATAAAAAGATTTGAAGGTGTTTTGCTTGATTCTGTTGACAAGCAAAGAATATAAAGCTTGGATAAAGCTACATTTTAATTTGACCCCTAATTGTCATCAGTTCATCAATTACCACCATTTCTCAGTTTTAACATGCACTTTTTTGCCTTTAAACAAACTCTAACTTTTCAGGTGTGTCTTACACATGAGTACAAGCAAAATACTTAAAATACTCTGGCTTGCCAACATCACGATTGCAACACGTTTGATACGAAAAGCCGAAATATTCTCCCTCTCCACGAAACATCCTCATCAAATATTTTGGGTTTTAAGTAGTTTAACTTTGTGTAATCATCGCTTAATTTTTAAGTATAACCACACACTGGCAAACACAGCACACTACCATCTTGTGAGCAAGGGGACGAAAAATATCTGCATTGTGATTGGTCAAAGACATTAGCATGCTGATAGCTGCTCTCTGATTGGTCAGTACACTACGACTGAGCATGCTCGGGTAGAAATCGAGTAATTCGGCATGTGTGAAGCAAAAGAAGTTCAAGCATCTGTTTGAGAGAGAAAATCTTATATTTGTTGTGATTTACTGAAATTTCATTGAATAAAACTTTTTTTAAACTAATTTTTGAGTTGTCTGCGAAATTTGGTATTTTATTTGAGCAGGGCACTCGACTAACTTCTTAAGTTGGTTGCAATGGTGCACCTAAAACATTTTTTTAAGGTGCAGCAGCACAAAAATTAGGTGCACACAACCTTTTTAGTGTCGCCTTTAACGCCATAGGGTCACCATTTTATCACTCTCCATAACTTTTATATAATGTAAATGCTTTTTAAAAAAGAATAAGATGTAAAGAAATACTTGTCCTTATTTGAAGCAAAATTATACATTTGGAGAAAAACAGAGCGTTTAAAGTGCTTCACTAAATAAAATTTACAAATTCAAGCTAAAACATTAAGCAGAATAAAACATATCCAAATAAAAATGCTTGAAGTGCTTTACTGAACTGAAATTTAATATCAAGTTAAATAAAATATTTCAAAATATTAAGAGATATGGTGCTATACTGAGCTAAAAATGAAATAAATATCCATAATTTAACAACCAACAACATAACATTTAACTGGATGGTCTTATTCTCTATTAAATTTGAACCCAGAATAAGACTTCACACACTACAGTCAATATTTACAAAACTGACACTAAGGTAAATAATAAAAATCAATTTCAAACTAATTTATGAAAACGACTTTAAGGGCAGAGCATTTATTACTTTTAAACTTTATTTTTTTTCTCTTGTTTTGGCTTTTTTTTTTTTTTTTACAGCCCAGTTTATTGTACAGTCGGGGGCTGTCAGGTCATTTGTCCTCAGTGAGTGTGAGCACACCTCTGTGCCTGTGTGACTTAAACTCCGTCTTAACAGGAGAAAGGACTGAACAAATATAGATGTTATATGAAACTTTACTTTGTTTTACTTGTAATTGTATGAAATTATGAATTATCTGACAGTCTCTTAGACGTATTCGGCAGAGGATTGCTCCGTCTTCGGATTTATCGATCTCTGCTGTAACCTGACATCACAGAGTCTGGGCTCATTTGCATACTGACAGCTGATTGGATGATTACTGAGGGCTGTGTGTGCGTATGACATGCATGTGTGCATGTGTGTGCTTTCCCTGCTGTAAAACAGAGACAGAGGAAGAAGGGATTGTGTTTCGTCCGTTTTTGGCAGATTTTCCGCCACCCCTGTCACTTTTGTCAACTTTTATAGGCTGTATTACGTTTGTAGGAATATCGAGATGTGCTCTCTCAACTTCTAAACTTTTGATTTGAGAGAAAGAGAGAGATGAGGGACTCGTTTTCACACGAGGAGCGTCAGGTGCACCGGTGTGACCAACAAAAAATGTTAGGCGCACTCTTATGAATTTGGTCGCACTTGAGAGCCCTGTTGAGTACAGAGTTTTTCAAGCAAAAGTTGTAAGACTATGGGGTTTGTGTTGCAACTGAGTATGTGTTAAATCCAGAAATTACAGCAGACACCATAGTTTGATGGAAATTTCTTTGAACATTCTTGTGATACTGCCGTCACAAAAGGGTGAAACCGAGACTACAAGATCTTGACCTTTTGAGCATTTAGAGACAAAATTTAGCAGGTTAATCTTTAAATCTGGGTGCACATATGGTCAAAGATATAAGAAACACCTGTGACAACTCTGAGGTCAAAAGACCATATGAACAAACCCAAAAACATAATGCTTCTGGCCTCGGCTGCTCCTGGTGCTGACGTTTATATGTTTTATATTTTAAACATTCATAATTAATAGTTAGCAAGCATTTAGTTTATGAGCTGTGTGTTCTTGTGAGTATATGTGGACTGACTTTATACCGCTGCACCACTGAAACTTCTGGGGGGTTTTGGGTTTTTTTTTTTTTCTTTTAATTTTCCTCCAGACATGATGTGACAGAGAAGATGCAGCTGTATTTGATAGCATTAGCGATGGCTGCATTCCATTTAGTTAAGGTCCTGGCTCATTGGGAACACTTACTGGAACGCTAAGAACAGAGTCATCATTAATCCTAATTATACCTCTCCTTCTGCTTTGGCAAGAAAAAAAATGAAATGAAGGTCCATTTGTAGTGCTCAGAGCTAATTTGTTCACAGCAGGAAAGGCACAGGTGGAACTAATTCTGATAATTAAAGCTAAATTAAGTTTAAATACTCCATTAAGCCGACCAATCATAGAACTATGCACAATACCTGGACATATCTGAATCGTACGGGGCCTTTAATGATTATTAATTACACCAATATTTTTTCTTGGTTATGCAATGAAAGTTCCAGAATTACAACTGTTCAATTGTGCTGTACAGACTCCAGAATCCTTAGGAGATACAGCACATCTGAATGGTACTCAGACTGCATCTTAAGATATTAACAACAAAAATGTTAGCGGTGACACAGTCCGGTAACTAACACTTGTTCCTGGTTTCATCAGGAATATGACTAAAGACATTACACTTTTTCATATTACTGAAGCAGGTTTTAAATTACTCCTGTTTTGTAATAAATCAGATGACAGGTCTATGGTTCATGGATCTGTCCCTAACTTTAGTTCTTACTTTAGTCCACTTGTCTCCACTTATCTCCCATCTTTCACCCACAGACCCAACACAGCATCGTGTGGATGTGCTGTTCATCATGAGACTGAGGTCCACATTCAAGATTTCCTGCTGCTTAACAGTTTTTTTCTTTTCTTTCTTTTTTGTGTCTGTGTGTGTATTTATATATGTATACTTATCTATGCATATATGTGTATCCATGATATTGAAGCTTTTTATGCTCTATTGTCAAGTGTCTTAAGATAACACTTGTAATGAATTAGCGCTCTAAAAAAATGATTGATAGATCCTTTCCGACAAAGCTCGCCCACCACTAATTAGCTTAGCTCAAATACTAGAAGTCAATGGGAAGTGTTAGCCTGCCTCTGCCTACAGATATCAGACAAACTTTACAATAACTTGAAATGGTTCTGTGTGCTTGCTGTGACTCTTTTTTTAAACCACAGTATGTTACGTTATCTTCTACTATCATGGTATTATCTTCTTTTACTTATAAGCATAGGTTCTGTTTTGTTGACCTACTTCCGCAGTCAATTGCTGGAAATGTGGCATTCGCGAAAAAGTCAGCTCTTTTAAGTGAATGATGAGAGCAGATTTGCAGTCGTGATTTTATTTATTTTTTTTATTTAACCAGAAAAACCTCATTGAGATCAAAAATCTCATTTTCAAGAGTGTCCTGGGCAAGACAGGCAGCAGCACGTTTACAATGTTACAGACAAGAGACAATTTCAAACACAGATACAAACAGATCAATCAGTTAAGTCAGAGTCACAGAGCAGAACATTTTCAGTCAAAGCATTTACAGCCTGCTTCATCGTCCTCTAAAGACTTTAACCTGCATTTAAAAAGATTTAAAGAGACCAGCTCTCCAAGACACAGTTTTTCTTGTAACAGATTCCAGTCTGCAGGAGCAGCGTATCTGAAGCTTCTTTTACCCATTTCAAGACGAACTTTAGCCCTTAGTTTGTGTGCAATTCTTGCAGTATATGCAAATTGTCTGCATATATTAAAATGACATTTGAAGAAAAATTTCCCAATCTCTAGCGCAAACCACTGCAGAAGAAGTTCAACAAAGAATAGCCTCTTTTTAAGAGTAGAAGATAAAATTATGTTAGTAGAAGATATATGGTATATGTAACAATGCGGTAAAAAAATGAGTCACAACAAGCACACATGAGAGCTATAGGTGCTGAGGAGTTTATGTGATTACTGTAGGCAAAGGCTAATACTTTTCCTTGAGTCTCAGTATTTGAGCTAAGCTAATTAGCAGTGGGCATGCCTTGCCCATGTCTTACCTGTGACTGCACGCACAAATGAAAGAATGGTGGCTATCTGCTCATCATGGAGTGAGGCGAGACATGAGCAGAAGAACAAAAATTGACGTATTCCTATCAGAAAACAGCTGCTCACTGGATGTCTTCAGTTTTTATGGACCATTCTCTGTGAATAGATAGTTGTATGTGAAAAAAATACTGACATACTCAGATCAAACCATCTGGTGACAACAGACATGGCACATTTGAAGTTTAAACCACTTTTCTCCTTCAGTCTGATGCTCAGTTTGAACTTCAGTTGGTGACCTTGACCATTTCCACACTAAATGCATTAAGTTGCTCTCATATGATTGACATATTAGGTATCTGCACTGAAAAGGCAGCTCAACAGATGTGCCTGATAAAGTAGCCAGTGAGTGTAAAGTCTTGTCTTTCAAACAAATATAAGAACAGATGATTGTTAGACTTGGGGCACAGCTCTCCTCTGGATCATTTCCATTCCCGTCTGCGGCGTGTACATTAGATGCCGTCATGTTTTTTCTGGGTTTATAAATATCTCTCTGTTATTTGTGGCATCATTCCTCTTGTTTCCTGTTGTGCATCATTACCTCTGAGACTTAGCATGTTGTTATTTGTGTTTGTCTGTGCAGCACTGTGAGCCAGCACTCCCGGCAGTCTGGATGGCGGCCTGGTTCAGTGGAGCCGTGGAAAGTGACCTTCTCCACAGTATATTTTACACCAGGCCCCCCGGGCCCCCGCGGCCCTCTGTTCCAGCTGGAACACACCGCCGTGCGACAGATGCCACATTAAGCAGCACTCCCCTCTGCCATCAGCACGCTTTCCAAAATCCCTGCACTCACGCTCTGCGATGGCCTTTCTGCTGGACTCTTTCTGCACAGTGTGTATCTGTGAACGTGTGAGTCCGGGAAATGTGTGTGTCCTGAAAATGTGTGTGCATTAACCAAGGAGGCGAGGGTCTCAGAGGCTCATCCCGTCAGTCATATGGGGCATGTCTGCGAATGTTTACACTGCTACACTTACGAGGCTCTTCAAGCACTTATCTCCCTCCAAAGTCCTGATGTTTCCCCTCATCCCATCCACGTTGAAATGATCCGTGTGTGCTTTAGAGATAATGGTGGGGTGATTTGGTTTCACTGCTGTTACTTTTCAGTCTCACATTATACAATTAGGTTTCATAACAAAACAATAAAAGGGTACTTTTGTAGCAGTGCAGTACCTTCAGGAGACAGAAAATCTGTTCCCAACATCAGAATACTCCTCAAATTACCTTTTTTAGTGAAAGGTTGGAATGGGGATAAGTGTATCCTGTGGCCTTAGAGAAATGATGATAAGTCCAAATAATCTGAAATATTTTACCTATTATGACTCACCAACAGTCAAAGATTTTCCAGCAGACGCTGACAATGTGAGACACCAAACATTGTATCAAATAATGATATTGTATCAGTTTCCAGCAAAGTGTGGAGAGTAACTTATTTTCAAACAGAATAAGATTTCTCAAACAGCTACTGGTGCCGCTAATATGGGAAGAGGGAGAAGTGCTGATGCAGCAGATTTTCAGTCTATCATAACTCCTAAAAAAAAGTGGAGGAAGTACATTGGCCCCATTTACATGGGTAGTTTTCCTCAATCTGATTGAAATCGATCAGATTAAGTGAATCTGATTTGACCTGTTTACATTTGAGTAAAGAGATCCACGTTCAATCCGCGTTTGCATGGTCCCAGCTGAATCCGATTGTATTGGGGGGTTTTTCTGACATGCACAGAAGGTCACTCTGCCACTACCTGAAAATGTGTAAGAGAAGAAGAGGTGCACTTCCTGCTTCCTGTTTACCTCTAGAAAAATGGATTCACATCATGTTTTGTTGGGGACGCTTATTGTGTTATGGTTACATTTGCATCAAAAATTTCTAACTCTCGCAGGGTTTCTTTTAAAAAGTTTGTCTTCTCCATCGTCCAGTTCTTTAGTTTGTTCGCCATGTTTGTTTGGGCATGCTCTACATACGTCACTACGTGCCTCTTACGTACTAGAGAGCACCTGCGCTGACTGAACAATCCTCTCTATCAACCCAATCCGCTCCACTCAATCGTTTACATGAAGCATGGAGCGGATTATCAATCGGCATAGACTACCTCTTACAATCAGATCTGGGTGAATCCGATTGGCAAAGGTGTTTACATGAGACATTTCTAATCTGATTGACCTTTCAATCTGATTGTAAATAGGATTTTTTGACCCATGTAAACGGGGCCACTGACACCTACAGGATTTTGACTTAGTAAGTTGGTGCAAAGGACAATCAATATATAATAACGATAAAAATACAAATATAAAGAGTAGGTCTGTCATGATAACAAATTTTGCTGGGTGATAACTTTCAAAAAAAAATATCTTCGAAAAACGATATTATAGTCAATATTATTTTGAAACGTCATTTTGTCATTAATGTAATTATAATATATGTCATAATAAAGTGAGTACATTGTATCAAAAGCAATAAACTTTAATTTCTTAACTGTAATTGGAAGGTCAAGAGCTTATAAATGAAAGAAATTAAACAAACAATATAATACATTTAACAAACAAAATACAAACATGTCAGCTCGTCGGAGTTAATGGACTCACACCTTGTTCATTCTGTTTAAAACCAAATTATTCCCACACTGGGGCTGTGCCAACCGACTTAGGAACCGTCACGTTTGTGCCATCATTCATATCAGTGTTTGTTTCCTCATTACTCCTCACGACGCTCACTTCAGCTCTGTGTGTGCATACGCACGAGCAGCCCCACCTCCCCCCACAAAGACTGAATGGCTGACAGATGGCTCACTTCATTAAATCCGCTATATGACCAAAGCACCCAGGTGTTGAGACAATTGCACAGAGTGAACCATCTTCTCGTCCAGCCTGTTTGGTAGAAAGAGAGGAAGAAAACAAACATGCGTGTACAAGTCAATTTACAGAGGTCGGCAAACTTACCAAGGACGTCCATGATAAAATTACCATCTTAATAAGATTCCTTGACCCTGAAAACCCACACCTAGCACTCAGAATTATGTTGGTCATCAGTAGTTAAAAAGTTATTGAGCAGTGGTGCTGGTTTGGCGGAGTGGTTAGTAACCAGGCACCCCATGTACTTGCGTCTGCTGGTCCAGGTTCGAATCCCACCTATGACCAGTTTGCAGAGTGTCTTCCCCTACTCTCTCACCCCCTTTCACAAGCCTATCTACTGTCTCTCTCCTATCAATGAAGGCACAAAATGCCCACAAATATACATTTAAAGAAAAAATGAACAAACACTATTGGCGGTTTTCTTGATCACCAAAATCTAATCATTTCTAAGTAAGGCCATGACCAACATCTCCTGAAATCTTTGGCAAAATCGGTCCAGCAGGTTTTGCATTATCTTGCCAACAAAAAAACCTACATACACCAGCAGAGGTATATACCTCACTACGTTCATGTGGATTGGATCATGAGTGATTGTTCACTGCTGTTGCTGTAAAGAATGCCCATACAAAACACTCCATAGATCACTGGCCCACTGTTAAGTCCTCCATTGTCTTCCTCTTTGTCTACTATCGTGCTCTACTTTAGACCTCTTCACTGTGTCGGGCTGTTGTGGTGTCACACCTTTACATACAGCAGATGCAACCCTCTCTTCCCAGCTCATATCCTCGGTGAAGGTATGGCTGGGGGGGGGAATGGAAAAGATCAGGGCTCACTATTTTAAAAAGTGATGAACTGTCCTGGACCAAACCAGATCACTCAGCGGAAAAGAGACTTTTGAAGCAGAAAAGCAAATCCTGGAACTTTTGTTTTGGACTTTAAACACTGTTAACTACGTGGTTGTTTCAAGCATTGGTGTTGGGTTATGTCCAAAACGGTTTGATAGCATTACTATATTTACAAAATGTAGCTGTTTAACATACATACATACACAAACCATCCATGTCATGAAGTTCATTATTCTACTACTGTGCTGAACCCTTTATGCCTTCAGAATAACCTAGAGTAGGGCCCTCGGAATTAGGCTTTAAACGCGTTATTCAATGTAAATAAAGAATATCACAGAAATGGCCCATATTCGTGTAAATTTTTTTTTACTAAAAAGGAAAATATCTCTCAGGAAAATGCCCTGTGGAAGTCACTGACACTGTAGACAATGCACGCTTCACTTCCTCTCCTCCTACTCCTTCTCATTAACGAAGTCAACATATCACAGCCTGAGACACCGGCTGACCCTGAGTTCACACCAAAAGCGATCCAACCATCCTCTGCATCAAGCTTTTCAATAATTGCTGGGCTAGAGGGGCAAAGAAGGGCAATGAGTGGAGCAATGCGAGCTACACGAGCAACCTCGAACAGACGCACAAGTTAGCAGGAAGCTAACTCCTAAGTATAGGGCAGAACAATGTGCCAATGATTATCATGTGTCAGGAGATCAAATGTTATTCAAATTTTGTCAACATATTGTTGGCTGGACACAAAGATACGTGTGAGTGATTATATTTTATTACTTTATACTGTGCCTCGAGGTCACATTTGCATAAAATACTAAAAAAAAATCTCAAAAAATTTGCACAGAAAAAGTGGAATATGGGAAAAATAAAAAAGACAGACTTTAAAGGGCCCTACTTAAGTCCTCATGGCATAAATTCAACAAGACGCTGAATACAATCCCAAGAGATGTTGTTCCATATTAACACGATAGCATGATGCATCTTAAGGGTGCTGTCCTGGATTGAGATCTATTGACTGTGGAGGCCACTGGAGTACAGTCAAGTAACTATTGTGTTTAAGAAACTATTGTGATGATTTGAGTGTTGTGAAATGGCACGTTATCCTCCTTAAAGTAGCCATCATAAAATGGGCCCTTAGGTATGACAGTGAATATAAATAGTTGTCTGTCTCTCCATGTGCCAGCTTCAGGGTGTACCTGCCTCTCACCCAATGTCCGCTGGGACAGGTTCCAGCCCGTAAGCAGTCTAGATGATGGATTGAAGGATAGTGCAAAGAAATAAGGTAAAAATAAGGAAAAAAATCAGAAAGAACATACAAAAAGCAAAAAACAACAACACTTCACAGTCTAGCTTTGACTTCATCAGTCTCACAAACACCGGTCCCAAGTTTGGAAATGGTAAAGAAATAAAATAAATTAAAATGAAAAAAAAAAGTAGAAAATTCGCAATTGAGTCTCGGAGGTGCTTTGTTGAAACTTACACACTCAAGTTCCAGTAGTTTACAAGTAACCTATCAGCAGACAAGTAAGCCAAGTTAAGGTACACAAGGTAAACAATGAAAAATACAACACCAACCCCACCCTCCCAATCCATATACAGCACACACACTTACTTACACACACACATACAAAGACATGAGGAAGAGATTCTACAGAAAACAGAATTAGAGGATAGAGGAAACGGAACACCAGCTCTAAGCTGCAGGCGATTTTGGCACGTTTTTTTGTGTCACTACCCACTTGTTTAGCTGTGTTGCTCATTCCATGAATGCACGGTCCTTGTAAGTTGTATGTTGTTGTAAAGGTGACTAATTAGGCTTTTCAACACTATAACATACAACAACACTTGGTATTATTACAGGAGAGAATTGATCAACCAAAATAACACTTTTTAGAGGGGCACAGAAGTGCTTTGTCAAGCAGAGGGGACATGAGCATAAATCTCTAAAAAGCATAAATGTTCTCAAACCACTGAAGTCGATGCAAGGAGAGTGTAATTTTAAAAGGACCATTAAAAAGGTATTGGTGGAAAAAACACATTCTTAAAATATGAGTTGTTGACAAACACACTGAAGAATTAGATGTACTTTCTTTGGTTTATCAGTGAGGCACATGTAAACAAGAACATCACAGAGTAATCAATACTTCACATTTTGTATCTGCTTTTGTGGAACTCTGTTAAAACTTTGTAGAGCTCCTCTGCTAAAAAGAAACCCACAATAAGGATTCAAAAAGCTTCCTCTTAACCTGAAAAGCTCATGCCTCACCAATAATTAAAAAGTTTAAATCAATTTAAAGCGGCTGCAGTCTTACTAAGGTTTTATTAAAGGCTGTAAAATGTTCCATATTCCATGACCTCGGGTTAATCAATACTTCAACCACATTATCATTTATGAATGAGCATGAACACCCCATCACAGTGACATGTTAAAGGTTTTTGAGGCGGGTCGCAGATGGTAAATATTGATTTTATCCATTCTGGCTTGTTTCCCTGCTTCACTCAGAGCCTTTTCAGGAAGTGTGGAGTGTCAGGACCAGACAGACAGACCGTATTATTAGCCAGGAGTCCAGCAAACGCCCAGAGCCACTGCGGAGTGTGATTACGCTTGCCCCTGCAGTTCAAAACAGATGCTCTTCACCCGCACTGGCAGCATGGAGGAGCCTGAGGCGGCTGGCTATTTTGGGTAAATTAGTAAAGACAACAGTTGCTCCCCAGGTTGACGCTGCCACGCTGAGCTGCGGTGCGAGGCGACAGAGTGGAAAACACAGACTCGGCCCGGGCAGCGCGGCCCCGCGGGCGTTTGTCATTTGGAGGTGCTCCAGCAGACAGGTGGCTGCTGTGGTCGACTGCTCCCCCTGCACCTTCTCCGGGTAATTAGCCATTCAGCCGGTGCAGCAGCGGAAGAGGGCGGTCACTGACAGAGACAACTATAATGAAGACAGGCTTGCAGTGGAGACTTTATTTCTGAGCAGTTCTTATCGTTATCATCCTCTGTGTGTCACTACATGCTGTGGTGGACTTCTGTTTTACATGCAGCTACACTCTCAGCAGAGGAGGTACAGTTAATCTGAGCACACTCCAGATGCAAAGTGAATCCTCACATCACAAGGTCGACCATGGGAACACTGTCTGTTTGAAATTGTTAAACACAGCCTGGTAATGTTTGCCCTTCAGTATATGCTCACTGGCCACTTCATTAGGCACACTTGCTCAGCTGTTGGGGTAATGAGTCGATTATATGGCAGCAAATCAGTCCATTAAGGCATTAAGGCATGTAGACATGGTCGCTGCAACCTGCTTAAGTTGAGCACCAGAATGAAGAAAGAAGGTGATTTAAGTGACTTTGTTGTGGTGTAACTGTTTCAAATTAAATGTGTTTTAATCAAACATGGTATCTTTATTTCAGAAAAAAATTTGAGTAATTATTAAAAAAATCACACCCTGCAGAGGTCATTTGCAGGTTACACTTCAAAAATTAAAAAATACTCTCAGAAAGCACATTTATGTGCTGACAAGCTGTCATAATAATTACTGTTAAACAATTACTAAACAAATTTCAGAGGATTTAACTTTTTGATTAAGCTAATTTCGATGTCATAAATGAAACACTAAAAAATGTTATATCTGACAGAAAGTCATTCTGGGATGGACGTTCAGTTCTATCTGTATCTGCGGTACTGTATTTCAGCTGCTCACTGAAGAAGCGTAGGGGTGATGATGTTAGACCATAACCCTTTGACTGGCACTGTAACCATGCGGTTGACTTTTTGTTTTTCCTTCTTTCCCTCTCTAAATAGTGTTTGTAATACCAAAATGTATCAACTAGCGGGAGCTGCTGTACATGAATATAATTCTCAGAAATCTAAGTAAGAGCATACAGCAGAGTAAGTAAAATCTTTAAACATATCTCCAGATTCTATATAATCATAATTTAGTTCAAGTAAATAAGTCTGATGACAAAAAATGTCTCAATGATTCTCAGAAAACTGGGTTAACTGCTAAATATCTAGTTTTTGCTCTTTTGTGATGTTCTCAATGAAAAAACAAGAATTTTGTTGCAGAAATGAAAAAAAAATACTTTCATGCCCAGGATAATCCTTCACAGGCAAGTAAACCAGCAGGTTGATCAACATATCTGCTTCCTGATTGGGTAATTTAAAATTAAAACCTGAAATGTTGCTAAATGAAGAGGAAGGAAATCAATTTTACCAACAAAATAAATGGTTATAAATGTTTGTTTTTTTTCAGTTTGGAAGTCGAAGGGTCAAACTAGCCACAACTTCATAGCCTCGTTAGCCCTGCAACTTCAGCCAGATTGTTGACAGCCAAGCTTCCATTACGTGACTCAGCGTCTTCTGTGGAAAAGTTCAGCGTTTTTCAACTTTCATGCATGCTCAAAAATACTGGAAAACAACATCCCTTAGCAGCAGAAAAAAAAGCCCTGGTGGTCACTGCTACACAGAAAAACAACAGTTTTCTGGTGACTGTAACTGTAATACCATGTTACACTACATAGACTTGTGAATCATGAGTCCCAAGTGTTACAAAGTGTTAACCTAACTTAGGGGAACACGGCAAGTTTTTTTTTTTTTTTTTTAGTTCTCTTCCTGTCTTGCCTCAGTCCCGAGACACCATTCTTCAGTAACAAGAAAGGGACAGACAAAGCTCATCCACCGAAAGTTAGCTTAGCTCAAACACTGGGAGTCAACAGGTAGCGCTGGCCTGCCTCTGCCTAGAGTCATCAAATAAAGTCTTTAGCAACACTAAAGGGTCCTGTGTGCTTGTTGTGTCTGTTTTTTTTTTACACAACATGTTATCTTATTCTCTATTTTCTTTATATTGTCTTCTACTACTCCTAAACAGAGGCTTTGTTTTGTTGACCTACTTCCACACTGGGTTTGTGGAACAGATGTGGCGCGAACGAGTCAAATCTTTTAACAGCTACGTTAAGTGAACAACGATAGCCAGTTTGCAGTTGTGTGTTTATGAGCTATTATTAAATGCAACTGCCTGTAAATTTAATAATGGCTCACAAACGTAAGCAGGTAGTGTCTACCTGCTTGTCATGGACTCTAGAGTGAGGCAAGATATGAAAACAACACAAATGTTGGCCTGTTCCTTTAATGTTAAGGTACCAACTCTCCGAAAGAGTAAAATCAGCTTTCTTAGGTGTGGACCAAAAAGACACGTTAGAAGTGTTGGTCTTAGCTCTGGTAGTGCTAATTTGACTATGTAGATGTTGCTGTGTACAGCTTACACAGACTCATAAAAATAGCACGACAGAGGATTAGAAACTGTTTGCTGGTCTATTGAGTCTCAATTTCTGCTGCAACATTCAGATAGTCTGGTCAGAATTAAGCAAACAACATCAAAGTATGAATCCATCTAGCTTCGCAACAGTTCAGGCTAGTTATGGCGTTAAAGTGTAAAAGAAAAGATTTTCTGAGCACACAGTGGGGCCATCAGGACCAGGTGAGCATCATGTAACTGCCAGACCACTTCCACCCATCTTCTGTTGCCCTGCAGGATAATGTGCTATGTCATAAAGCTCAAAATAGTCCTGGTTGACTCATCACTCAATATCACTTCTTGCTAAATAACCAAAAAAACTGGCAAAAATATGCCATGCAAGTATGCCAGACAGAATCAGCTTCTTTGAATTCACCTTTGATTTAACTCAAAGAAATATATCAGAAACTTCTCTTCCTTTCTTTTGGCCTTCTCAAACAATGTCGGTGCCAAGTGAAAGTGCTGGCTCCATGTTAAAATACAACTCAAGTGGTGTCAGTTCCCCAAATACTGCTGCAGTCCAAAGGTCAAGCTTCATTCCGGGTAATGCTGCTGCTAGGCTGACATGAAAGAAAAGTTCATGAAAGCAAAAATGATAGGTAACAAGGCAGACCAAAGGGAAGCTCCTCTTTTATTTTTTGTCCAAATTTAAAAGGTTTCCGTGGCTCATGCTTCACCTTCAACCCAATTTTAATGAAACTTGGGGCAGCACTTTTTCTACAATTCAGCAAACAAACATCACTGAAAACATAACCTCCTCCTGACCACCGTGGGTCAAGAAAACATTCCTCTGATTCTGCTGCATCAGTGTGGCTGTTTTTTTTAAACTGCCAACATGAGCCGAACATTGTTATAGGAGCCTGACACTAAATCCTCATGACACTCTTTTAAAAGTTGCCGTGGCCTCTAACGGCTACATCGGGTCCTCTTGAAAGTATCAAGGCTTTAGAGTACAGTGAAATAAGGGAGGCTCTTGACCTTGGGAATAGCATCCATCTACATATCAGAGAAGCAGATTAGAGCACTCTTTAACATGTCTGATCCCTGTTACATATTTTGTTGAAGATACAGCTTCTCTTTGAGGCCTCTGAGGATGTTTGGCATGGTTTAGTCCGGATATGTTAGACTCTGAGTAAGATTCAGATTGTGTCTTACCACTTTAACTTGCTTATTTTCTTTGTAGAGCTAGCTAATAGAGTGCTGCTGCCTCTCTTCATCCTTACTAATCAGGAGCGGGGTGGGAATCGCAAGGTTTGCAATTCAAATCGATTCAAAACTGATTCACTCCAGGCTGCTGGGGCCAGTGGTTCAAATTTCTATTTTTCAACTTCTGTTGTGATTAGTTCTTGGACGGAAAGTCCTATAAAGCAGCCGCCATGCAGGTCAATTCTACTCTGTCCAGGCTGCAGCTCAGAGTGGAGCTGTCTGTTAGATTAGACCAGTGGTTCCCAAACTTTTCACAGCCTGTACCCCTTCAAAAACTTATCCTCCAGCCATTAGCCCCCTTCTCTCACACTTAAAGCAGCAAGAAAAGAAATGTGTCTGCAAGCTTGCAGCCAACCCCACCTCCCACATTAAGTACGTATAACATACAAATAAAATCTCTTAAAGTGGATTATGTCGCACTTACAGAAGAGTATAAGGGCCATGTTGAATGGAAAAAATGATTTTGGCGAAGTCCAGATTAAAGTTGAAATTTCAAGATTAAAGTTGAAACAATGAGAATAAAGTCAAAATAGAATTTTGTAATAAAAGTCGAAATGTCAGGGAAAAAATCAAATGTCAAGAAAAAAAGCTGATAAGTCAAGATCAAGGTTGAAATTTCACGATTAAAGTTGAAATGGCAGCAACAAAGTGGAAATAGAATTTTGTGACAAAAGTCGAAATGTCGGGAAAAAGTCAAATGACAAGAAAAAAAGTCAACAAGTGGAGAATGTATGTTGATTTATTTTCTCGACATTTGAACTTTTATCTCATCATTTTTGCTTTTATCCCAAAATTTTGACTTTTTCTCGTCATGGTCACTTTAATCTCGACGTCCCCAAAAGAAAAAGTTTTACTCATCTGCAAATTTCAGTGGGCAACACGAGTTCACTTTTAAGAAATGTACATTTCTGGAACACAGTATTCATTAATGAATTTGAAACTGTAAAACACTCGCCACAGCTTTAATGAGAAGGATGTCTGTCTGAACTTATGTTACTCAAAGAATCTTAGATAATTCAGGACAGATTTCCTTCTCCTCGATGCCTCACAAATCCAGCCCCCAGCCTCTTTTACAACACTTAAGGACTTTTTAAAAGCTCACAATGCAAACATTTGTTAGGTTGAACTTTAACTCCCTGAAACAGCTCTTAAAAACCTGACAGGTATTTGCGTACCCCCTTCTTCACTTCGCGTACCCCAGTTTGGGAATCACTGGATTAGACCAAGTTTCTCCAGTACTGAGGGACTACTGAAACAAGCTGTTCAGGCAGTGTATTATTAACATGTTAATTGTTAGTGTGTAACACAATAAGGGCCTTTGTCCACAGCTCCTCAGGCTCCACGACCATATTTTTGAAACAATTCTCAAAAGCGTTTAGTGCTGCTTGCTGACTACAGTTAAAGGATAAGTTCGGTTTCTACAGCTTTCACGTTGTTTATAGAATGAAGTAGAACAATATACTCACCCAGAAGGCTTTCCTGATCCAAACAGTGCTTCGTGAGAAATTTAGATCCAAAATCGAGCAGCGGACATCCGTATAATGGTAGCACATAGGGCATACAGCGCCGCTCCTAAAACTGCATTAATCGCCCAAATACTCATTAGTTTCACCAATATTTCACCATGGTCTGCTCACGCTACTCCTCCACGACAGTCTGTGTCGCCCCAGACATGTTTTTGTAACTGTACCGACCTCTGAACTGAAGAAGAACGTATGCCTCCACTACCATTATACGGATGTCCGCCACTCGATTTTGGATCTAAATATCTCCCGAAGCACTGTTTGGATCAGGAAAGCCTTCTGGGTGAGTATATTGTTCTGCTTCATTCTATAAACAATGTGAAAGCTGTAGAAACCACACTTATCCTTTAAGTACATATCAGGGTTCCCATTCTTTTCCAGAAAATATTTTCCAGAACTTTTCCAGGATGCGTCTGTCACTCAACAGAGGCAACAGAGAGAGCAGATAAAAACCACTCATTTGATATACAACACAGATTGAACTTAAAGTTGCTGGTTTTTGGTTATCTTTGTGGAAAATTGAGTCCTAACTGGGGTCTGAAAAATCCAGCAACAAAGTCATATGGAAATACTTCCTAGGAGGACTGCTCACAGGGAACATGCAATTTGATTGGCTGTTAGCATCACGTGGGGTGCTGTCACAGCTAGAGGCAGAGAAACTCTGCAGCTCAGTTTTAACAGCTGAGAGTAGATATTTAGGCTATGTGAACTTTTCAACCCATTTGCATTCACTAACGAGGAAGAGAGAAGCAGAGGGAGGGTAAAAAACTTTTTATGACAATTCCAGCTTTTCTCTGACTTTTTATTTTTCTCCTAATTTTTCAGGACTGGGAAATAGGTCAATCATTATCCAGGTTTTTCCAGATTTTCCAGGAGACTTGGGAACCCTGCATATTCATTTCAAATAGGTTAATGTACTTAATATTTCCCATCACATCACCTAAAATTTGAATACAAATACGGGAGAACCTGAATATGTCAACATGGAAATTCTTTCCTCAAAAAGAGGACACTAATCACATCCTCATCTTGATGCAGCAGATATCGAAGTGCCACTCCTTTTTCATTTTGACTGATCACTCAGGGAACATAAGGAGGACTACCATTGGTTTTTATTTTGGGCAGATTGCTGCCAGTGTGCAAACAGCAGCTGTGGAAATAAGCTCAAATGTCAAGAGTTACTTTTTATCTCCAGTGTAATGAGCGATGATTTAAAATCCTGAAACTCTTCACAGATCATTATGTTCAGTTGTTTTCCTTGTTTGACTTGTAAACAAGCCTTTTTCCTGCAAGTCTCCAAATTGATTTGAACATTAGCAGTAGGATTTAGATAACACAGGCCAATGAACATCTCGGCTCACAAGGCCTGCTTCCACAAGTTTCCTCACGACAGCTGTCGGACTTGAAGAACAGAGCAGAAAGGGGGTGGGGGAACATTACGCATCCCATGACTAACTGGCTCCATGGACAGTTAACTAACTTACAGGACAATAAAGACATTAAAAAAAAGCATGCAATAATGTTATGTATGCCTTGGTGTAGGCCGTCTGATGTGGACTTATGAAGCTCCAGTATTGACCATTCATGAAGCCCAATTTCATTGTTATGACAGTCCCTGATATTAACCTTAGAGAGATCAACAAAATTAAATACATGATAGTTCCCTCAAACAGCTCATATATATCCATATAATATCATACTTTTAGACCAGTTAAACCCAATTCAATGGCAGTTCAGCTGGATGCTGCTATACTAATCAACATCATTCCTCTCCAGATTATATTTACTATGGTTTTGATTTTATTAGATTGATTTCTCTATCCATGGCTGTATTGACTATACATCCATACCAACATCTATACAACGAGGTAGACACGAGGTCCCTCTTAAAAATGAGATGCCACATCTCAAGGGACTTCCCTTTAAAAAATTTGTATTCAACAAAGACAAATGTGGCGATACACAGAAACAAATTAATTGGTTGAATCTATATTCAGCAGAGACAAATGTGATAAGGTCAGATTTAAGATCTGGGCATCCATGAGTTTGTAGCTATCATAATTTATATTTTTAGTCTCTTTGTCTCTGCCTAGATGGATCCATCTGTGGGTGTACATATGTGTATATTCAAATATATATTTGTATAGCGTATAACTTAAGCCTGCTCTGTTGTAAAGTATCATGAGATAACACTTGTTATGATTTGGCTTTTTACAAATAAAGATTGATTAATTGATGCAAGACAGGTCTGGTATATTCTTAGTATGAATAACTCTGAAGGTCTAGGAGCAGTAATAACTGTTGATTCAATAGATGTAAGTGTTACAACTTAAGTTAGATCACTGCTCTTTTTTGCCTTTTTTAATTCTCAGTTTTAAATGTTCTAAATCTGAAAAATGATCAAACCATGCACCAATCCAAACCGTGATTTTCATGATCTATTGCACCACTACACAAACCACTATATCATAAACTGAGGCATCTCGTATCAATTCACACAGATATACAGCTCAATAAAAGTCTTTGACCCAAAAAGACATCAGCCTGCAATATTCACAGCTTTGTTTGCACTTTCAAGGAGACAGAAGTTCAGTCATTTGATGGGCATCTTTGTTCCCTGTTAGCTCTGGTTCATTAAAGGCTTGATTACTTAGATTATGCTATTGTGCTCATATTCAGCATTATATACTAATTATATCTAATTGGCTAGTCAAACCCGAGTAACCCCCGCAGCACTACATGAAAGCATTGACCTCTGCTAAAAACAGTGCACACCCAGTAGTGGTAATGAGCTGCCATTTTCCGCAGCATTATCCTAATGATGACTTTTTTGTGCCCTTTTGGCTGTGTGAAGTTTTGAAAGTGGGTCTGCGATGTGGTTGATCGAACAGGGTTGAGTTTACAGTGTGAGTTTTCTTCATAGAGTTGAAAGTTCTCAGGGCGATTTTTGCAGATAGTCGGGGTCGAGTGGCCCGGCACTGATGGGCCGGAAATGGGAAAAAAAGGAGCTATGTAAATGGAGGCCCGGCTGGCACTGCTCTGTTGGGAAATCAGGTGGCCATTTGAATATGCAACCCCAGGGCCAACGCTCTTAATTCCTTTCCCCTCAACATGCCACACAAGGAGAAAGGAAGTGACAAAATGGCAAGGAGTGCACGGGCGAGAATTTGCATTTTAATGTGCCTGTCGGAATCACTTTGGATAAGAGCTGGGAGTATGAGGGACTGCACAATCCCGGAGGTCGCTACCAAACAACCTGTAATAGCTCGCACCCAGGAAACAACATCCTTCAAGTGAGGAAGTTGTTGTGGAATAGAAAAAGAGGGGAATCAATGTTGTTAAGAGAGGGAAGAAGTTTAGATTTGAGAGGCGAAAAAAGCCCAGGTGGGTAATGTGGAACAAGTAAACAGACTGGAGATATTCTTTAAAACTTTCCTGAAGCTCTCAACCAAAACAACTTTGGAAAGACTTTCTATCTGAGCTCTACTGGTAAACAATTGTCATCAATTGCAAAGCTAGTCTTGATATCAAGATGATGTTCTTTGAGGATTATTTAAGCAATGACCAAAATGGGCTCATTCACACATCAATGCATATTATCTGACATTGAACTGACAATGTTGAAATATCAAAATTCCATATAGAGAACATTCCTTGGATCAAATTGGCTGTGTTCAAAGCAGGTCAACATATCTAAAGTAAGAGAACCATTCCTGACCACCCCTGGACCAATGAGGATGGATTTTAAACAGTCGCCAATGTACAGAAACACTGGGTAGCATGTGTGATTTAGGGGAACTTTGGCCTAATAGAGCTTGGTACTAGTGATTGTTGTACAAACATATAGTGACATCACCAAACAAACACCACAGACAGCCAAAGCAAATGCAATTTCACCATGTGCAGCTGCTGCTGATCTCTGTATTCGAATACTGAGTATTGCACAATCCTGGTGCAAAGCAAGGCATGGAACAAAAAGAGGATGGATCAAATGCCCTTTTTCACTGAAAGCAGGTTCATTTTGAGTGTAGCACACATTTAAAGTGACCAGACTACCCCTAAAAGCAATGTGCACCTGAAGGGATTAGGGCCATGGGATTGTCAAGTATGTTTAAACGGCTTCTGGATCAGGACACAAAAACGAAATGATGAGTTTGAGAAAATGATCATAGAAGTGATAGTTTCCAAACTCTTGGGACAAACTTCTGCAGGACAATGTGATGTTTTCCATTAATTCTCATTCTAAAATGTGTTTATTCTCAGATAAAAGTTATATTTCACTCAAGCATTCCCACAACATCACTGGAAAAACACATATGAGACCCCTCCATATCATCCACAAAAGTGCAACCTTAATAATGATACCCATGACCAGGCAGGATTTACGTTATTAAATCAATACTTTTTGGTTTTACATAAATTTTACTCATTTTCTCAAGCCTGGGGTGGAGTGTGGAAAATCATTGGTATTTCCATATTATGTACAAGGTATGAAAAGCTGATGTCCTGTTGCACTGAATCACCTAAAAATGTGTTCTACTGCATATTTCTGGTGGTTTTAAGACACTCAAGCATTCACTTTGCATGTTTTCTCTTCCTTCTATTCCCTAAATAATGTCATTTGAATTAATAAACAAACACACTGATATTAAACTGTAGGGAAGGTGATCTGTAGTGAATTCTTTGTAAAAGGAATATGTCAATTGGAAGCATGTTTAGAGCCTGTTAGTGATTTTACACAATTGTGCTCAATAAATCTAAAAATCATGCTCATATTTTTTTCCCAGAATGAGGCAGCCCTACTATTTTCTTAAACTGCTTGAGCTTCTGAAGGCCCCGGTCAGACTGTACGATTCAGAGAGATAACAAGAGCTGTAAAAGAATCAAGCTGTAATGAAAGCAGAGCAGCCGAGAGCCTAGAGACTGTGCAAAATCAAGATGATGAACTAATGTTGACAATGCTGCATAATATTTGAAATACACATTTAAAAAATCTTTTAAGCTATGAAATACAAGAGAGCCATGTGTACACCAGGAAAGAAGGGCCTCTTGCCCTGACGGCCCACCCCTGGTATTCACAACAGAAACTCTCCCAGCCTTTCATTCAAGAGGAAATGTTGCTTCTCTGGAATCCATTTGTATAAGAACTAAGAGAATAAAGGATCTCACAACTCTATGCCACAAGAAAATCATGATCCTAAAACATCTTTTGAAGAGGAAGTTGCAGTGAAATATAAAAAGAAAGGATGTTTGCATCATGAGGAAGATAAAAGTCAAGGAGGACATGTGGAACAAGAAAACAGACTTTTGATAGTTCTCCTTCAGGAACTTTTCTGTACCCAACAACTGAAACAACCTTGAACAGACTTTTTCTTTTGGCTCTGACAGCAAACATTTATCATTAATTGCAATGACAGTCTAATTATATGGATGGTTTTCCTGAAGGACAATTGAATTTGGAATAACAACCAACTCCCAAAGCAACCACTGCAAAGACTATACAATGCATACACTGATCATTACTCGTGGTCCTTTGTACCCGACAGAACAGAAACACTTCCATACCTCAGATCAACCATGAAGAAGCATTGTTTTCTTCATCTCAACAACTCCTGAGAGATGAAGCAGCAATCTGAAAACAGCTGCTTCGGGAGTTCATCTTCACACAGTGCCACTCTGTTTAACGTCCTCAATCACATTGTCATTTGGCAGAAGGTGAGTTGAGTATCGAACGCCTTGATTAAATCAGTTCAATTTTATCCCCCCCGCTATTAAGAGTATCTTCCCACCTATCGATGAGTGTGTGTCGCGCCCCAGCAGATGCAAGGGCACTGAGCAAGCGGCTGTTTAGACACTTCTTCTGAGAGAGCAGACAGCCAGGCAGACGTCAGGATGGCTATTGAGAAACCCGAGTCATTCTACAGGGAGGCATCGTTGTGGCTGATCCACTCCATCGATGGAGCCATTTTGTGCTTTCAAGGTCCTCCGTATAGTACAGCTAAATGAGTCTGCAGTCTCCTTGGATTACTAAGCGGCTGCACAGGTTGTCTCTGCCCGTCAATAGCCTGAATATTTAATAAATATATTTTGCTGAATTACGTTAACCTTGGGTGACATTTTCTCTAGACCTATTTGCCTTACATATCAAATTCCCTCTCTCTCATTTAACTTCTCTTTTGACAAACTATTGGGGTTAGTCCATTTATGTCTGACTTACAAACCAAACTAAAGAGGCACTTAGACGGTAAGTTAATACCAAGGTGAATGACATATTAGAATCAAAGTCTATTTCTCCTTCTCTATGCTGCATTACCAATGAAAGTGAGTAGTGTTAACACTCCTAAAGCTGCAGCAACACTCTGATGATGAGTATGTGAATACTTAAACATACTTAAACTTATTCAGTTCAGGTCTATATGAAATATTAAACATCTGAACCATACAAATTACAGCATAGCACTTAAACCAAAAGAATTGTGAGGCCTAAATATATCTATTAGTTCTTCTTTTGAAGGTAAATCTGTCAGAAGGCATTGCTCACCTGGAGATGTCAAAAACATGATTCATCAGTATTCAGCACTCAGCTATGTTCAGAAGCCAGACTAAGAAAAGGAGGCTAAAGGTGGAATTGATGATGTAGGCCACAAATGCTTTATTAAAAGTACACTGCCAAGCTCCCTTAAGTCTACTGATTCTTGAAGTGCACTTCTAAAAACAAAAAGTACAGATCTGGAGGACACTGGACCACAGGGGGGAACAACATACTTCACATCAAGTTAGCTATGTGTGACACAGCATACACAAACAAATTCCAAGCTAGCATTTTCGTTTGATAAAGTTAATTCTTAGCCAAGACTTCTTTAAATACTAAAGGCTGGTATCTAACAGTAGCATTGTCAATAGTTCTACCTAATGTAATTTGCTTGTTTAGAACAAAATAAGTAAGATATATGTTTATGCTAACAGTAGGCTGCCTGTGTGTTAGCATAACAAGGGCATTAGCTTTCATTCAGGTTCTAACTTCAGTATTCCATCTAATGTGATATTTGATTGAATAAACCAAAAGGGATGAATTTCAAAACCGTATTTTAAAGGAAATTAACATTTTCCAACCTGTATTTTTTAAATGCAGCAAATCGTTTGCTGGCTTAACTTAAACTTTGATAAAATGGCTTCTTACATTAACATTCATGTTTGTTTACATTAGCTATGATAATGTCAAATTCGAAAGATATGTAAACCTAGCTGCTGTTTAAATTCGGCAAAAAAAATTATGTTAGCTAACCCTTCCTCCAAATTGTGTTATGCGAGGCAATTCAGAAGTTAGCCAGAAATAGGTTGGAATTAGCTAGGGTAATGTTGACTGGCTGCCTATGTTAATGGTTACTGTACTTACAAAAAGACAGAGAACTCATCAATACTTTTTTTACTTTAGCTCAGCTGATGTCTCCACTTAAAATCTAAACAAAGGACATTTGCTAAAGATGACTGCTAACACCAGACTTAGAACGTGGTCACAAACTTTCCCTAACAACACAGAATTGTAGTTTAAATACATTTGAAAATAGACTATTGTACTGCATATGCATTCTTTTAAGCCAACAGGAAGCTAAGCAGTCTTTCCAGAAATAACTGTTGAAAACAAAGAACTTTTCCAGCCACCTCTGTTTCTCCATCAATTTCCCACCCGCTCCATTTTCTATCCCTCCACCATCATAATTTTTTGTTTAGCTCTCCGTCAGCCCTCTCTGGCTGCTCTCTCAGGGCCGTCGTTGCCCGCTAAACCCTTTAGCACTCTGTTGTAATCTGACCCAGCCTTCCACACCATTATTACACCAGCTCTCCCAGATCCGGTCCTAATAGAATTGGAAGAGCTTTTCCACTTTCACTGTTTCCCCCATTTTCACTTAATAAGCCTCATCTCATTGTTTTTTAGGCCACAAACAGAATTTCGTCCGAATTGAATTTGTGTCTCTGCTCTGGGCTTTTTCTGCAGAAACAACATCTCTCATTTTTCACTGTACTGTTTTATTGTATGGAGCTGGCAGACTAAAGAAAGAGAAAATGTAGGAAAACATTTGGAGTTTTAAAGGAAATCCTGCACACTGGTATTTCAGGGTCTCAGGTTTCTTTTCAGTGGGTTCTGTGTCCCACTTTGGTCTGCTATTAACCTTGTTTTTTATTTTTGCTAATCAAGTTTTAAGGGATGTTTTATCAAACTAAGATTCTTTGATGAATTTAATGTGTAGGTGTTGTGTAGTTTTTGTAGGGGTTTAGAGTACATGTGTACACAGAGCTATATATGGTAAGACATGTATACAAAAGTAGTTGCTGCCGCTTCTTTATCATCTTTTTTTTTGTATTTTGCTCTCCCTGGATATCGAATAAGGAAATCTACCTCCCTATTTGTGCCGCACACCAACCACAAACTATACTTTTTGGTTGTGTATGTCTGTATTTGTAACAACTAAAATGGCAGCACTTTTAATTTAGATGTAGTTATAGTCATTTGAATGTATAAATGAACAGAAACAACTTAACTTTTGTGTGAAATGCAATCACCTTTATTTAGGCTAACTGGCAGAGCAACTCAGTTACAACACTAGAATTGACAACAAACAGTGAACCTGCTCTACATTAATGTACCAATTCATGAAGAGAGCAGCTCTAATTGGATCACTCCTCAACCTATTCCACCACCAAGCTAGGGCAGTTTTGATCGGATGTCCCTCTTAAGTCATCCAACATTTCCACACAACCAAAGCTGTGACTGAATATATTCCTAACTTGTTTCTACTTTCTACATTATGAAATTTGGTCTGATTGGATTAAATCTCAGTCAAATATTTTAGTCTAGATTATATTTGTTGATGGAAATGTCAGTAAATTTACTTTAGTTTTTGTCCAAGTGCAGCTGTTTTAGTTACTGTCTAGTTTTTATCTGAGGAAAAAGGTTGTTGATGACCATCCCTTGTTTTGTCCTGGACTGCAGTCCTGTCTTCATCCAACAAAAAGGAGGACCAGAGATCAATGTTTTTTGGAGATGTCTAAGTGGTATAATTTTTTTGTTTGACACTTACTGAGCAAAAACAATTTCTCTCTAATGCCGGTTATCCGGATCACTACCACAATCCACTCATTTTGAAGTTGGGTCATTACCAGCATATCCTGACATTTCAGCAAAGTCTGTCCAGGAGTTGTTGCGTAATCTTGCAAACAACATAAGCAATTGCCATAAAAACATTACCTACTTGACAGATGTAATAAAATACATCGAAAGTAGTGCAAATCAAGTGGCTGTGGGTGCACAGCCGGTAGTGCAAGTGCTTTACAACAAACAAACTATGATGAAAATAAACCATCAAGAAAATTAACACTGGTCTGTAACCACTGATTACTATTTTATTTCCCCTGTCTGCCTTTCTTGTTAATGCTCTATTTCACAAAGGAAGCAAATGCTCATGTTGAATCAATTATGACTCTTAAAGAAAATGAGTTAATGATCATTAGGCTTTATGACCATCCCTTGTCTTGTCCTTGACTGCAGTCCTTGTCTTCATCCATCAAAAAGTAGGACCACAGATCAATATTTTTTGGAGATGTCAATATGGTATAATTTAATGAATGAACTAAAATCAAAAATATCAGTTTGTAATCCTACATCTATTGTTCCAGAAGTCTTTACTTTAAAAAACTACAGGATTTTATGACTTTCTCCAACCTTGAAGAAAAAGGTCTTATTAGTGGCTGCAACTTATCAGAAAAGTGATAATTCAGATTCCGGGGTTCAAACTGGAGCATCACACCCTGTATTTCTCATCAGTTTCTAAATGAGCAAAAAAAGAACTAACAAAATCACCACAGCAGCCCAATCAATATATCACAACTTGCAGCTTCTTCTACTTCTTCCTCCTCTCCCCCTCAGGTCTAGTGTGCAGGGCCAGGGGGGACACTTAAAGCAGCCTTCAGTCAGAGGAGATGAGCCCTCGCTGCGCTCCTGAGCAATCATTTCCTCGAGGGAAAACCGGTTCCTGTGGGTTTAACATGCAGCTGATGGCTCACTTGATTACCTCCAGCTCCCTCCACTTCCGTCCTGCTGTTTCCCCACGCACTCACTTTCACTCCCTCTCTCGCTGCTTTCCATCCTCGTTTGACCCTATCGATTTGCCCCAACCCAAGCTCCCGCTCACTTGCCTTTTCTTATTTGTTTGCAGAGTTAATCTGCAACACAGCTCTGACCCATCGTCCTGACAATGAAGTGGAAACTAGCGGCACAGGCTGACTGGAAAGAATGGCAATTGTGTTTCAATTGCTCTGCAGCTGGGGAAGCAAAGGTGTCACGAGGTTAGCAAGCAAAACAACTCCAGAGGGCCAGGCCACCAAATACAACCACTGCTGATGCATTTGGTGGAGGTGGAACAGTATAATAACAACATGTGTTGAATTATAAACAATAAATTAACTTCCTCTTAGTGGTGTTTGCCCCCGAGGTACATAAAAGCCTGCTACTGAAAGTACATAGGTGGTCAAGAGGAGGTTGTGATGGATTTTGTGGTGGTGCGATTCGACAAAAAACTTTAAAACAAGTGATAAAACTGAGGACAGTTGACCATAAACATTATATTTCTGTCATAAAAGAAAACACTTCTGTCAGGGAGGACATTTATACAAATTTCTACAAAAATAGCTCAAAGCATTTTCGGAATTTAGGGCGGCACAGTGATGCAGCAGGTTGTGCAAGTGCTGCACAGCAAGAAAATCATGCCATGTGATAGGCTACCGACCCTGCCTCTTACCCAGGGTTGGGAATACTGTAGATACGATTTTATCGATACCAGTGTTATTAACAATCCTGCTAATCAACACAATTCTTTAACAATTCCCTTATTGATTCCTGCAGATTTTCCATGTGGGCAAATGTTGGCCTGTAGATTTTCAGTGTCAACAATGTCAAACACATGTCACAGCATAGATAACTGCTTCTGCAAGTTACTGGTGTTTCCACTCACTTAAGGCTGTGCAGTAGACACCTTTTGTAAAAAATGAAGCCACAATTCTGACGCTTCTGAACCCTGTTGGTGGGAGGAATTGATCAAGGAATTGATTAGTAATAAGACTCTTTGATGGAGCTGTAAACGATTCTCAATTGGAATTGGTTTTTGATTCCCATCCCTACTCTCGCCCAAAGTCAAGTGTGACAGGCTCCACTGTACTTTGACTTTAAGCAGGTCATCTTGACTTTGTCTACATGCCGGAACTACTTTAGGATACTTACTAGGGCTGACAGATATATCGTTATCGTACCTATATCGAGATATGAACATTCAAGATATTAATATTCAAATAGCAATGATATAAACAATGTAGATTTCTTCCCCGCTCGCCCTGCATGTACAGCTTTGGAAGGCTTTATGATTGCCCTTGAATGCACTGCTTGGTTTTCACCGAACCCATAGTCACATCATATCGTATGGATATCCTTATAGTTGGCATGAATATCAAGATATGAAATTTTGTCTTTATCATTCAGCCCTAATACTTACACCTTTGAAGACTTTTGTACAGCCCTGTTGAATAAAGTAAGTAAAAGTAAGTTGTTGACTGAATTAAGATGACTTCCCTGATCTTTTTATCAGGTTGTACTGTCACCTGTAGGAGGTACTCAACAACGATAAGCAGGCTAAACTCTAAAGCACTCCAAGAGCGCAAACCCCCGCCATGGTAGCTCACATTGCTGTTACATCTTACAAGCAATAGTTCCATGATGAAGTTACCACCAGAACATGATTCCTTGACCCTGAAAACCCACACCTAGCACTCAGAAACATAATGATATCATTTTTCGTTCACAATGGAATTGATAAGATTTTATTGATACCAATGCCTATGAATGATTCCTTCATAAATTCCTGCTGATTTTCTGTGTGAGCAGAAGTTGACCCGTAGGTTTTCGGTGGCAATAATAAAAACACATTGTGCTCCTGACCATGCTGTGCTGCATCGATTAATGCTTTGACAAGTTGCTAGAGCTTCCATTTAAACTTCCACTAACTAAAGGCGCAGTAAGATCCATTAAGTGCCTTTTTGTCTATAATAAAGCCACAATTTTGACCACTTCTGATCTGTCAGTGGGAGGAACTGATAAGGGAATCGATCAGTAATACAACTAATGTTATCGATCCTTTGGGGAAGCAGCTATCAATTCCCAACTGGAGTTGGTTTTCAATTCCCATCCTCATTTTTTGTTTTACACTTGCTGAGCAAAAACGATTTTCGCTAATGGCGGTTATCTGGATCACTACCATAACCTACTCATTTTCAAGTTGGGTCATTACCAACATATCATGAAATTTCAGCAAAATCCATCCAGGAGTTTTTGTGTAAATCTTGCAAACAAACAATTGCCATAAAAACATATGGCATAAAAACAATTGGGGGCACAGCCGGTAGTCCAAGTGCCTTACATCAAACAGGTTGGTGAATCAAATCCTGTGTTAGTCAGGGTCTCTCTGCGTGGAGTTTAAATGTGCATGTGTGGGTTCTTTCCAGGCACTCTGGTCTCCTCCCACAGACCAAAAACATGCTCATGAGGTTGATTAGTGACTCCACACTGCCCTAGGGTATGAGAGTGAATGTGAATGATTGTCCATCTCTCTAATTTCAGTAAGATCTGTGCAGTAGTTTTTGCGTAATGTTGCAAACAAACAGATAAACAGACAAACAAACAGGACCAAAAACTTAACCTCTTTAGCAGAGGCAACCAGCTGCATTAACTAAACATAGAAAGTTTGGAACCAGCAGCTGATCGACTAAACTCCCTCAGAATGGTAGCCAACAGCAGAATCCCAGATCCAGACATCCCTTATAAATAACAAAACTTCTTCTCTTTTGTCTCCTGCAATTTCTTGTTCCTATTTGTGTCCATCCACCGCCCACATAGGAGAGCATGAAATGATTTCCAGTACACTGCATCCTCAGAATAATTACACCTCAACAATCTGTGGGGTAACTTTAGTTCAGGCTTTGACTGGTGATGAAGTTTCCCATTTCCTCTGTACTCTCTCTGAACAGATTCTCAGAGTTCGGATCCACTAATTAATGAGGCCTATCATGATCAAATGACCATTTCACATCACAGTCTAAGATGTGATTACATTCACATTATGTCTGAACATAATTTTAGAGTAATGAAAATACTGATATTATAATAATGGTGCAAAAAATGTTAAAATAACAGAGAAGCTTTGGCTGATTAAATGTTCAATTTCACAGTAATGGTTTCCTTCTCTGTTTGATCCATCGAGAACATCAACAAAGCTCTGTCTGGTCTTTTATATCTTTTCTCTCTGATACATTCAAATGTAAATATGGTTAGCTCTCACGTAACTGAGATGTTTTCAAGGCCACATGTAAACAGACAGAAAGTTCACTCACCATTAAAGTTACCACATGCAAAGATTCCTCGCCAGTGTTCAGGAAAAGCTACAAAATAATTTACTTTTAACATTAATTTTATCAGAGGAGCTTCATTGCACTAATACCACAGAGTAAATTAAAGAACATTATTTCTTTGCGTCAACAGCCATCAATGTCTCAAATAACGGCTGATAATGCCATTACTGCTTCTTACCTCTAGAGTTGAAAAAGCTTGTTCTATTACATGCATGTTTAATGTGTCTTAACCACATATATAGCCACATATGTGCTTTCAGCTTTAGCCGTAGGTCCACACTTTTTACCTAAAGTCATCAGTGTCAGCACTAGATGTTCTTCATAGAGTATCTGACCTGGCTGAATCATAAACAGCTGCTTATGTCCCCAACTCTTTGTATGTTAGGTTTTTCACACACATTCCCATAAGAACTCAGAAGACAATGATGCAGCATTATTGTGCTAGTTAGCTTAGCTTCAAGCCTCGCTTCAACCGGCTCTGACACACGTGTGTCTGTGTCACATGATCTATTCCTCCAGGTCCCTGCAGGTTGCAGCACAGCGCTACTGTTTTAAGAGCAGCGAAAAAAACTGTGCCAGAGTGTAACGATGCTAAACACTAAATAGATTACGAATTTAATAAATTATATGATATCAGATGGTGCCTGGACTCCAGTAGGCTACTTGCCGATATCGATACCAGCATTCAGTGTTGCCAACTCCTCAGCATCGGAAGTAGCTATAGGCCCGCCCAAAAGTAGCTAGAAGTCGCGAGCTGTTCTCAACTCCGCCCCCCCTCCCTCTATCTGCCGCTCTTCCTCTCTCTCTCTCTGAACGGGGAAAGAGAGAAAACAGCGGGGTTTTTTTTACTATTTCTACCGTGATCTTGGAGCCTCTGCCCACCAAAAAAGGCACTAGATTTGTCGCTAGTCGCTTTTCTCTCATTTTCTCGCTGGGGGGGTCCAGAAAGTAGCTAAAAATAGCGACAAAATCGCTAAGTTGGCAACACTGCCAGCATTTTTGGCAGTATCAGAGCAATTTCCAATACTGGTAGCAGAAGCGGAACAACCCTACACTTCACATACACACGCACAGACACAGACTCAGGTCTTTAAAATGATCTGACTCTATGATGAGTGTCAGACTTTGTTCTGAGCTGACGGGCTGCCCGTCACTGATCAACCCGATTGTCTTCAAAGTGGAAGGTTTTTCTCTTGTAACAAAAACTAAAAAAAGTATTGGTTCAAGATCCTTCATCTCACCTTTTTGGGGAACATAAACAAGTTTTTGACATATTAAAAATAAGAGATTTCATCCTTCACATAGCTCACAACATGAGTTTGTCCAATAAGCCATCTTGCTCTGAACCAGTAAATTTGCTGGTCAAAAGAGTCTAATTCAAGGTTTCACGGCATTTACAGTGTTTAACATGTTCTAGACTTGACTATAACTATAGAAACAAGTGCACAAAGGCAAAAACTAAAGCTAAATAAACTGACATTTTTTGTCAACAAATAAAAACTAGACTAATATGTTTGACAGAGACTTAATCCAATCAGACCTAATTTGATCATGTAGAAAGTGGAGACAAGTTAGGAATATATCCAATCACAGCTACTTTGGTTGTGTGGAAAGGGTGAATGAGTTAAGAGGGACATCCAATCACAACTGCCTTAACTTCTAAGAGGTGGGAACAAGGATATAATAGTTAACTAAAACGAAACTAATAACGAAAACTAAAATCTAAAATACATTGCAGTTAACTCAAACTAATAAAAACTAGAAAAGAAAACAAAAACGATAAGTAAACTAAAACTGTATCTTTTGTTCACAAAACTAACTGAAACTAACCAAAATTATAGACAAAATGTCCTTCGTTATCGTTTTTGACAATATTTATTAGCCTTTAGGATTTAAATTAATCCAACACATTTTCCCAACCAATTTTACGACAGTTTTCGGCAGTTGTCAGCGCCGTACGGCACCATCATAGCGACGTACTGGGACGTGCTTGTTTACTGCACTGACTGGCTGTGCTCTGTGCCGCCATGAAACGTGTTGTTGGAACAACTTGGAAGAAATGGCTAAAGTTAGGAGGAGGCGGCAGTGTCCCATTTGGGATTTTTTTGAGTACGACAGTGAGACAAACAAATGCAAGTGCCTGGCGGAAATTAAAACTGAAGCGCTATGTGGAGCGCTTCTTAAGGGGAAAAATCCCACAAACTTAAAAGCCCATTTGAGGAGCACCCATAAGGAGGCTGATACAGCCTATGAAAACAAGGAAGCCAAGAGTTTATATTGATGTTTATATTTTTTATATTAAGTTTATATTATTTTCTTGTGTTTAAGGCAGCAGCCAACAGTACAGTATCAGCATTGAGTGAGCAGTGAGCACTATGTTGGACTTGAAAATAAACAGTTTTACAAATTACTTACTCTGACTTTTTTTGAATCCTGCACCTGGCAAATAAAGTATGAAAAAACTAAAACTAAACTGAAACTAAAACTAAGCCTTGTTGCAAAATCAAAACGAAATAAAAACTAGAATGCCTGCTCTAAAACTAATTAAAACTAAACTGTAATGGGAAAAAAAATGTCAAAACTAACTAATACTAAACTATAATGACAAATCCAAAACTATTATAACCTTGGGTGGGATCCACGTGTAAACTTGCCTTAAAAAATTCAAGGAAACATAATGCTTTACACTTTACTCTTCATATTTTCATCAACTGAATTTTCAGAGGATTTTGTTGACTAAAATGTTGTGAAATTTCATCGACTAAAACTAGATGAAAATTATAACTATTTAGATGACTAAACTACGACTAAAACTAAAAGATATTTTCGGCAGAAGACTAAAACTGTAACTAAATTAAAATATCACCGGTTGAGTGCCGCATACAACCCAGCTTTATAAAAACAGACCTATCCCTTTAACATCTTTCCACAGGCTCTCCTTAGTTGTGTAGGTACTGTTCAAATGAGTTTGTCTCTTTGCTGGGAGAGTGAGACTTTGATTTTGATTCGCTGAGGTTCATCCTGGATGGATTTCACTCCCTAACAAAAATGAGCAATCACTCCCTCTGTCTTTAATTTCCTCAAATCCTGTTCCTCTCCTTTATTTTCTCTCTTTAAACCACTTTAGTTTTCACCTGATGTTTAATTGGCAGAGGTGATGAGGCGAGAACTCTGCTGGTGCCTCTAACACTCACAGTTTGAGTGGCAGACAGGCACTCGAGGAGCTCTTAGAAACATAAGGTAGCTTCTCACGAGTCACATTGTGCAGTTTTATTTTAAAGGGCCTCCGGAGACAAACCCTGGAGTGGGTTTTTAAAGGAACTCACGGCAGAGCATCCTGCACCCTTAAATACCCAACAGCCTGTGTTGCAGGAAGGGCAGATTCATCTGACACGCTGCGGTCGGAGCCACAGTTTGAAAATAGCAGGTTTATTGTCATCCTCATTATCATAAATCATTTGAACATGCTGGCCAAACTCGCCCCATAATTAGTCGAGCTTGGCAAAGCGGATGTCCACTTGGCTGCAGACGATGCTCATTTGTGACTTTGGCACGGGGCTCGCAGTTAAATTGTTTGCCTAATACTCTCAAAGAATTACTCCCCATGCAAGGCCCAACCTGTACATCTGGACTTCCCCCAGTTTGGATCGGTTTCCGTAAGCCTCGGGGGACTTTTGTTCCATCTTAACTCTGATGCAGTGACAATATTTGGGGATAAAATACTGGCTCTGGAGGCCTCTGTGTGCAGCAGAGCTCGCAGAGAAGGTCCGACGACTGTAATTACTGCCTCAGCTGGACTATGAATTTTATCCCTGCTAAAAAGTATAAAACTTCATAAGCTATAAACTTCAGCTTCATTAATATATCTTTTTAGCTGGAAGGAGACAAACCCTAAATCCAGCTTTACCTCATGACTTTCACTGTTCAAACTTCTTTTTTACTGCTTTTTGCCACTAAATTATTTAGGGAACATTAAGTGGGAAAAATTGGAGAATTCTGAAGCTTCTACTGTCTGTTTCTTAAATTGCCCTTTGTGCAAACAATAAAATAAAACAAAGCAGTGATCTCTAGTAAAAAGGAAACAATCTTATTAGTTATTTTAAAGTGGCAATGGTCACAAACTCAATACAAGGCATTGTTGAGGTTTTTTAAAGCAGGGTACAATCTGAAGAGATATTTTATCTGTTAGAGACTCCACACGTGAAGATAAAAATACAGGCATGGAACAGTTTTGATGGTACTGTGTGTGTTGTGCTCCAATAATCTCACAGCACACCACAGTCATAACGGTTCTGTCCCACCACTGATCGCGTATCCAGTCCTCCAAGACAGAAATGTTGAGTGATCAAACGTGATCCAACAAAAGCAAAAAAAAGGAAACAACAGCCGTACACGTCTATGGCAGCAACTGAAAAACACAAGACGCAACATGGGAGAGGACGTACGAGAAGAGGGCTTTATGGTGGTCTCTGGACTATTTTTGACGGAAATGTTGCGAACTAAATAAAAGAAAAAACTGTGAAAGAAATCCAGGAGACTTTGGCTGCAGTCGAATAGTCACCTCCTAAGCCCTTTTCTATCTACTTTTCCTTAACCCTGATGGAAAACGTCATGAGGTTAAGGAAAGGAGAAAGGAGAATTCAGAAGGACTTAGGAAAGGAAAACTGCCATGCAGAGAGAATCCGACTACACCTTCACTACGCTACATCATCATGTGACGGCAGATGTTACTGCTGCGGTTAAGCTAAAATTTTCTGAAGGTGGACTACAAAAGACGCATCACGCATCATGTGTCATGACAATGTTGTTCCTTTCAGACAACATTGAACATAATAACCTGGTAAACATTACATCTGCATAACCGATGTTAAAGTGAGGATTTAAATAAATCTGTCCTCTCATTATCAACATGAACACCAATCAGTGCATGAAAATAAATGAACTGAATGAAAGAAAGGCATACATTGTTAAGACCACAATTTAATAGAGTATAAATTATTGATACTGAGCCATGTTTAAAACATAATCAACATCATATGTCTCATGTCCTGCTCTCTTCAGAGAATTAGACTACTGGAAAGTTGAGGCAGGTTTTGGTAAACTTTTGAAAGGATGAACAGCAGAGGTAACTCACATGGTCTGTGTGATTTGTTCGTTATTATTCAATTGAATTCGGAAGCAGTCGGAATACGCGCTGTTTATAAATGCTGTTGCTGCGGAGAATTGTGGGACAGAATAATCCCCTCCCTTTTTGAAAAGGATGGTCCGGTGTATCCTATGCTAAAGGAGATAATAAAGGAAGCATTGAGCCTCCTTTCCTATGCATTTAAACTATTCGAACAGCTCGAATCACGAACTACTGCCGGTTCATTTCACTCTGTTAGGAACCTTCCTAAGCAAAAAGGACTTTTCGACCGCAGCCTATATGAACACATGAGCTGGTCCTCCGTTTCTCAGGTCCACTGAACGCTTCTTGACCGGCTACATTCTGTTCCACATCATAATTCACAGAGACATGACTCATCATCGGCTTTCCTCACACACAAAGATTCTTGGTCATAAATACTGAAAAAGTTTTATATTTATAATTGTCTGTGATGACCAGTTTCAGAGCTGAGTATCTGGACAAATTTACTCAACACATCTTAGTCCACAGGGTAATCTTATATAATAAGCTAAGAGCTACAGAATAAGGCAAAACAAAATCAGGTGTTTGCCGTCCTTGGTCCGAAAGGGGGAAAGTCAGGACAAAAACAGCCCTACAATCTTCAAGTGTGTACCTTTACACTTCCACTCACAAATACCAATGCCAACAATGCATTGTGTTGTGTAGAGATGGGAAAATAAGCAACTGTCATCTATCAGACATCAACCATTAACCAGTAAAACCGTTTTAAAAACGAGTTTGAATTAATATTGAATACAATCAAGATTATTGTTAAAACTCTGTTCGCTGTTGGAAACAAAGAGATACTATGCAATTCAGATTCGTATCATTTTTAGAATACATTAAAGCTGTAGTTTTGCCATACTGCTGTTTTTTGTGTAATCCTTTTTTTATAGAATTATTTTAAAATGTAATGTATTGATAAATATACATATATCCTGGTATATGGGTATCTGAGAGACAGTAAGTAGGGCCCTTTATAATTCGCTATCATGGAATAGCAGACAGACTCATGGAATTGGACATTAAATGCAGAATTCAATATAAATATGGAACATCACAGAAGTGGGTGGGATTTTATGTAAAAGATTTTCGTGATTAAAAATTAATGTATCACTCATGAAAATGCTCCAAGGGGGCCACTAAGTCTGGGGACAATGCACACTCATAATGTTGTTAATGAGGAGACAGAGGAGTTGGCAAAGAAGCTACAAAACTACAGGGGAGAGCAGCTTGCCAACGATTCTAATGTGTCAGCCAATTACATTTTTCTGCAAATTTTGCTAACATACTGTTGACTGGACTACATGTAAGGACCACCTGAAAAGTGAGTGATCATATTTCATTTCCGTTTCTCCGTGTTAAATTTGCACAAAATACTTATAACCAGATTCTCCAAAATTAAAATTGAAAAAAAAAAAACAGAATATGAAAACAGATTGTCTTGTGCCTTAAGTCATTTTGTCTTCTTTTCTTTTTTTTTTTAAAACCTAGTTGTAGTTGAAATTGCTGTTGTCTTTTTCGTTCTTGAGTATTTTACTGTATATTTACCTGCTAGCACCTCTCACCTCCACAATGCCTTTAATAATAACTCAGAGAATGTGAAATTTATTGATGGGAAGAAGAAGCTTCTAGAAATCAGGCTGATTTGTTTGAGATGATGATGCCTGTAATTTTACTGGAGGATGGAGATCAGCCCATGTAGCCATTATCATGTGTTTTGTGACTCATCACTGGGATCTGGAGTGTGCAAATGCAATTCAGTTTGTTTTTTTTCCTGGATTATAACCAGAAGAGGATGTGGTGTAAGGAGTCATATTTTTGTTTTGCAAATACCAGCTCATGCGTGGAAAAGTGAAATCACTTTCTGTATTACTGTTCCATGCTGTGTCATGTGTCAGACAGGTGAGTCAGAGGCTGGAAATCAAGCAGCTCACCTGCTGAGATCAGAAACCACAGTCCAGTTTTGGCATTTACAGCTCCACCATCTGCTTGGTGTCCGTGCAGATGTAGCCTCTCATGCTGTGAGCTAATGATCGTAATTACATCATGGAGGCTACTCGATCCCTGTTGAGTCAAATGAAGAACATCTGCATCGTTGTAAAAGCCTCTGATTTATCTCAAAGCAAAGACAGAAAGGATGTAGCCCTCTAAAGATGATGTTTTGAGTGTACAGAAGGATGTTTGAGACCAGTCTTTTCTCAAAATAAGTGAGTTTATGTCTCCATCATTGAACTGTATTTCGTCAATTGTGTAATAAATTTCATTTAGTACAATCTTGACCAAATGACATCAGTCCATGGCCTGTCTTATTGGTAGAGATCCTCAGTATAACTCATCAAAAGACAATAAAAGCTAAAACTTGTAAAGTCCCAAAGAGAATGGGATGTTTTATAAGACACCATTAAATAAGCACAAGAGGTGCAATGTCCCGAGTCGTTACATGAGGAAATAATGAAGTCAGTGGAGGGGATGATGAAGGGGAGTGGCTCTGCTGCATCCATTATATTTGGGGTACCTCATCATGTTTTATCTCTTTAATATAATTTACTGTGATTAATGCATTTTTAATAGAGGTGATAAAAACACAGCGCAAATGTTACTGTTATCAGGAGATAACTGAGGAAATCCTGCACAAGGATAGAGATTTATCCTTTATTAGGTATGCAGGGTGATTAAATTGAAGTACATTGAAGGGTTTCAAAAAACTCAGAGTCTAAAAATCATTTTATTGCTTTTATAATATGCAGTGCTACTCAATAATCCCTGCCAAATAGGATACAAACGCAGCAACTTTCAATTCCCCCCTTCCAGCCAAATGCCTGCCAAGTTCGAGACAATTACCAGCCAACATCCAGCCAATAGGGGTAACCCAGTGTTCATTTTGTTGACAAACTATTTCTGACATAGTTTTCATCAACAGCCTTTCTACCATGATGAAAACTAGACTGTTACTGAAAAAAAGTGCACATGGACAAAAACTAAATTAACTGACATTTTCGTCAACAGACAAAACTAGACGAAAATGCTTGACTGAGACTAAGGGCCCATCCCAATTGGACACCTTTGACCTTGTAGTACTCCTTGGTTTTGCACATTCACATCAAGTAAAAATCCACTTTCAACTTCTGCCCTCTGGCCGCAGGTACAGAACACTGAAATGGAGAAGGGCTCGCTTTAACAAGAGCTTTGTACCATCTGCCATCTCCATCCTGAACAAGACAACCCACTGACCAGTGGGTTGTAATGGAAATGTGGGCTCTATGGTTTTCTATAGTTTTACACGGTTTTACATGCAGTATCTGTTTCCTTAACTGTATGTTTTTGTTGTTGTATATGTCATTCTTGTTTGGCAGGCTGTGAAAACGAATTTCCCATTGGGACAATAAAGCTCTCTATCTATCTATCTATCTATCTATCTATCTATCTATCTATCTATCTATCTATCTATCTATCTATCTATCTATCTATCTATCTATCTATCTATCTATCTATCTATCTATCTATCTAAATTCTCGTAACAACAAGCTAGCTTTCACAGCCGTGACTACGGTTATTGTCGCATCTGCTTACGTCACAACCAGCGAGCGGCTCTGGATGACGCAGCAGGAATAGAGTGGCGACTTGTTTCTCAGCTGTGTGTTTCACCCCTTCCCCTTGGCCCTCAAAACAAAGGGCTAAGGGGAAGGGGTAAGATGAAGGAGAAAGACAAAGGGTTAAGACAAAGGGGTAGGGCTAAGGGTAGCATTGGGGTTCACTCTTAATCCATTCAGACCTAATTTTTGTTGTGAACAAAGTAGGGTCAAGTTTGGAATATCACAGCTACTTTGGTTGTTAGGAAAGTAGGGATGCACGATACTGGATTTTTGCTGATATTCAAAAATCCAGTATTGTGGATTTTTTTTTTTTTATTATCCATTTTTGAAATTACCAAAACCAATATTTCTGGTCAAGACCTCCAGGTCTGTACTTAACAAACAATTGGACTTTTTCTTGCAGTGTTACAGTTGAGAGAAGGTTCATCATTGTTGTTTGCCAGTATTCCAGCTGATACATGGCCGATATTTGGAGTCAATGTGTTGGCTGAAAGCATCTGCCAAAATTTAAATATCAGCAGATACCAATTCTTAACTTTTTAGGTTGATATTTGTCAATAATGATATTAAACCAATAATATCATATATCCCTAGTGGAAAGATTGGATGAGCTTCCTGGGGACATAAAAAAATGACTTAGACTTTAAACATCATATTTCAGTAAAATAAATTTAGATTAGATTCTGTCAACTAGGCCTGTCACAATAACAAATTTTGCTGGACGATAATTGTCCAAAAAATTATTGCCAATAAACGATATTATTGTCAATATTGTTTTGAAACATCATTTTATTAATTAATGTAATTACAATATATGTAATAATTAAGTGAGTACACCACATCAAAAGCAATGAACTTTAATTTCTTAAGAGTATTTAACTGTAATTGGAAGGTCGAGAGCTTTTTATTAAAATAAATAAAACGACATAATAAGTTTAACAAAAAAAGAGAAAAAAAGTATTGAAAATGAAATGGACTCTCTTCATCCAGCCTGTTTGGTAGAAAGAGAGGAGGAAGACAAAAAGGCGTGCACGCGTCAACTTATCGAGGCCGGCAAACTTACCAAGGACGTTTTTATGCGGTTAATTGATTTATTGATTATCATTACAGGCCTTCTGTCAACTAAAATATTGTTAAATTTCAACAACTAAAAGTAGACTAAGCTAATAATAATTTAGATGACTAAATTACATCTAAAACTAAAATAAAATTTAGGCGGGTTCCAGCATGTTCCAATTACATATGTTTTTGCCAGCATTTTTTAATTTGTTAGAAGATTTCCATTAATCTATCCATCCATTTACTGCTTTTCTATTTTGTGGTCCTGGGAAGTTTATGATAGGAAAACTCACAAAGTTAGGAATTGATGTTGAAGACATTTTCAGCTAATGTTCGTCATGGCACAAGGAAGATGTGATTAAATATTGGTGGTGATCCAAATCTAGATGAGGTCGTACATTTTTAGGATTTAACGTTACGAGATAGGGAAGCTTTCCACATTTTCACAAAGAATTCATAAAGTTCTCCACTGATTACATTTTCAGAGAGTGTGGTACATACCCATAGAGAACTGATTAGATTTTGATGGTGATCCAAATCCAGGTGTGGCTCAAGCATCCTTTTCATTATTTGTTAAAAGTGTGAGATATGGCAGTTTAGCACATTTTTGACAACTCACTCTGAAATGCTGGAAATATCTTGGTGGAGGTTTGTGCTAATGCAGCACTTCTCATTTTTACATAATGTTAATATCAGGATTTATAAAACATCACTCTTTTGTTTCAAAAAATCAACTACAGATACCAGGCCAGCCCAAAACTTGTCCTTAAAGTGTTCATCTGTAATAGATAAGCCTAAACATTTAGGAATATACAAATACTGCATGCCATATGGTGATGCTCTTCATGTTCCCTGTTCATAAAAAACAGAGCACAAAAGATAAAAATAACCAGAGGTGGATGAATCATGGCATGTGTTTACACACTTGTTAGACGGTAAGTTGTATTCAAAGTATAATGGAACAGGAAGAGGACAATTACAGTAAGTTGCATTGGACAAGGCCATAGATTTGTCCATTTATTCAATCAGATCACAAATGAAGTTACTCAGCAGTCAGCAACAAGAACAGACATTCAGCTCAGACAGAATCGTCCTTGAGCAAAGACAACAGGTAGTAAAACACATTTCAAATATGGCCATGTGTTATTGTATTACTTGTGAATGTAAGCTTGTTTGAATTAACCAGAGCATGTGTGTGTGTCTCAACCTGTACTCATGCTGACTCCCTCGACACCACTGATAACACACCAACACATGGGCCTTTATGAAGATATATTAGGAGATGTTTTAACCTTAGCTTTTGAATATTTGCACAGTCGTTGGTGTGTTGTCAGTTTAACCCTTAGATACCCCAACCCGCTGACGGGATCAAAATACCACCTATTTTTAAATGAGTGGCATTTCCAAACCATTTGTCCTCTCCAGAAACGGAAAACACCGGTGTAATCGATAGATTTCAAGTTTCCGAGGGTACCTGAATGTATCACAAGTAACGTCCGAAACATATAAAAAAAAAATAAGAATGTCAAGTTCATGAGATTTCATCAACATATCTTTAATTCTTATGTCTTCTTTGAAAATTTGCAAAAAACTTCACTGTTCTCTCCGACTAAATTCTGTTAAAAACCAAAAAAATCTACTCTTCTTACGGCGTTCAACAAGAGCTGAATGGTTCAAATACTTCCTGAATTCGCCGTTCAAAAAATCTTCAAATTTTCGTCCCACAGCAGTGTCTGGCAGGCTCACATTTCCTGCTTAGGGCCATTCAGCAGTAATAACTGGTGAGCAGCAACACCTGCTTTTTTTTTTTTCACAGAGGAAAAAGTGCTTTGCAGATTAGATTAGGAAACATTACAATCCACATTGATCACATAACAAACCGTAGAACTGCTCCACTATGTTTGTGCAAGTCTGCATAAAAAACAATTTGACTGTTGCATCTATTGTTGAGTTGACAGAATTTGATCATACTTGAAGATCAGAAGTATATGCACTGTTATAGGCTAAATATTATAGTTCACAGTTCAGACATTTATAGGTCTAAACTGCAGCTCTGAGGACTGCTATTTGTTTTCCTTTTCATTAAAGAATGTACTTATCCTGATTGTTACAACAACAAAGCACTTTTTATTGAGATTTTATGTTTGTATTTGCACTGTCGTCTGAGTATGGGGAAAAAACTACAATTTTGTTTTTTTTTCAAAGAGCATTTATTTTGTACTGATGCAGCAATATTTTTTGTATTGTATTATTTTTTGCATTAGGAAGAAAATAAAGAAAAATGAGATTTTTGCACAACTTCCTACTGTTGGGGATTTTCCTTAATCTTTATTTCGTATCGTGAGTATTTCGTATCATTTTGTGAGTTGACCATTTCGTTACACCCCTAATTTATATAATTAATATATTGAGTATCAAAAAACATTTAGATTTTTTATTTCCGTTTTTCATGTTTTGAATGACTTTTTTGCTTGTAAACTTTGTTATACAGCATGTAGACATAATTGAGTTACATCAGTCAATAGCCATGTTTGTCCTGAATCTATAGAGGTGCTGGACTTCATATTGCAGACAAAAATGAGACGTTAGTTAGTGAAAAGTGACAGAAGTAAAAACAGCCTGGAATTCCAAATATCAAGCAAGGTTAAAGAATTTGTATCTTCATTAGGCTTGTAAATTTTGCTACACTGCATGTAGACATAATTGAGTTACATCAGTCAATAGTCATGTTTGTCCTGAATCTATAGAGGTGCTGGACTTCATATTGCAGACAAAATGTGACCACAGTGAGCAAAACTATGAGAGAAGCAAAACAGGACAAGAAACTGCCTGGGATTCAGAGGGTTAATGTTGCTAATAAACTCGAAGTAAAAACAGCCTGGAATTCCAAATAATACAAGCAAGGTTAAAATTATTTCACCAATATTCCATCATGGTCCAGTCGCTACTCCTCCAAGGCAGTCTGAGTCGCTTCCAGACATATCTCTGAGTCTGCTGACCTCTGAGCGGATAAGAAGACTGGTGCCTGAATCTCTAGAGCGTGCTGGACTTCCTATAAGTTCCTTATCTGTAAACTGTAAACTGTCAGGACACCCATCATATTCAAAGTTCTCTCCACAACATCTTCATCCGACAGATATTCGGCCCATTTTGCACAAAACTGGAAGAAGAAATGTTGTATAGTCTTCCCTGAAACAATGACTCAAACTGGCAAGATGCGGAGGCACCAGTCTTACTGTTGTAACTCAGAGGTCAGCAGAGGCTCAGAGATATGTCTGGAGCGACTCAGACTGCCTTGGAGGATCACTGGACCATGATGGAATATTGGTGAAATAATGAGTTTTTGGACGATTAATGCAGTTTTAGAACTTATGCATGCCCTATTATGCTACGTTTGTTTGGATGTCCGCTGCTTGATTTTGGATCTAAATATCTCCCGAAGCACTGTTTGCATCAGGAAAGCCTTCAGGGTGAGTATATTGTTCTACTTCATTCTATAAACAATGTAAAAGCTGCAGGAACCAAACTTTTCCTTTAAGGGCCAGTATGGTACGCAAAAAAAGGGGGGTGGCACGGGCTGGTTCTTAGGGTGCCCTCCTCCTCATTCGACATTGGAAACATCTGTAATTATGTACTATACCAAGTCAAACTGAACCAAACTGCTTAGTGAAAATGGACCAGTAGTCCAACAAGACTTCTTTTTAATAGTTACTTAGGTAGCACTGGTTAAACTGTCCTTTCACAGAATAATCAAGAAAATGTTGCTCCTACAATAAATGCTTGAATCCTAAGCTTTACATCTATTAAGTTTGCCAATTATAATATCATAGAGATGGGATCAATGAAGGGTTCTTCTACTACCATTGATAAAGCAGTAAACATTAAGATAACGTGTTTTTATCATTTCAGAAAAAAAAGGCATAAAAACGTTTTTTTCTACAACAGCATTGCCATAAATCAAACTTACTGTTTTGAACATCTGAGTAAGACGGAGGTTTGATGTACCAGTGTGTTTTGTGAAGTGCTGATGAACACATCAATGGGGTCATTTAGTCTCTTTTACAGGATTTCAACTTCCTTTGCCTTCAGTGTTTATTTGGGTTAAAAAGATATCAGTTCTATTCTCTTAAGACTGTAAATAGAGAGCTGAAGAAAATAGGCATCAGCATGTCAAAAAAACAACCTCTTCCTCTTCAAGAAATGACTCCAAACCAATTACTTTGGAGAGCCGGCTATGCTGCTGCTTCTGTTTGTTTTCCGCTGCTCGTACCAGTGGAGAAAACAGACGATGCTGCTGCGTTTGAAGCGAAACAAAAGACGACAGACTGCAGGACAGACGAGTGAAAACAAACACCAGTTTGAGGATTTGTTTGCTCACAAAAAGAGATGGATAGGAGGGTGGGCTTCTTTTCTTATCCTGACAAGAATAAACATAAAAGACAACAAAATGAATGCTGCCAATTATGAATAAAATTTGCATATCTGACTTGTTATTTTGTGTTTGGTCGCATTTTGGGACAAATTCATCTGGTTTGCTACAAAATTATTACTTGTGGGCTTCATATTGACTTCACACACCAAAGTTACAATCATTCACAAATGTTTATACTCTCTAATCTTCACTGCTCAAAAAGAGAAAAATACAAAAGCAGGATAATCAGTCTCTTTCTTCTGTGCACCTCAAAATGTCAAAATGTTGCAATAAAAAAAGTTAAAAGAAAAATAAAGGTATTAAAGAGCATTTCTGTGGTTAACTTTGCCCTTGTTACTGTACAATTTTTGTGGTTGTATCTTTTGTTTGCAAATTAATGACCTCATTTTTTCCAAAAATGTTAATGTATTACTTAAAGCTATGGTCTACGATTTGGGAGCTTGGTACATCTTAATAATACCATTTATAAGGTTGTTATGGTCCTATGGTCCGATCTACGCAATATAAAGACCAAAAAGAATGAAAAAAATCAGTTCAGTATATCCGCTACAAAGCGGCATAATAGTTGACCGAACCACCGTTCCCAGTGGTTTGGATTGGTCTGTGAGTCCATCCAATCCCCTGTCTCCCCTGCTCCACATCGTCCCGCCTCCTCCCCACTACCTCCTTTATGTACCGGTGAGCAGCTAGCTGCACAGCTACTGAAGCGTCATGGAGCCGCTTCTGTTACCCTCCACATCAAAGGGAAGGAAACGTAAAAGTTTTGAGGAAAAGGCTGAAGTAAGGAAGAAAAATGAGCAATACAGGTCCCAACAGAGACTCAACATTGGAGAATCGTATGACCGGTGGAAAAAGCTGCAGAATGATTTGGGACTGAAAACTGATGCTGAGACAGCCAAATTTCTGTTGAACAGGTAATAACTTTGTTTATTACAGTGGGAGATGTCTGCTGAATAACTCTGGTTAGTCTGTGCCTATACTGGCTAATGACTGACAGGCTCTGTCAATAAGATTTTAGCATAAGTTAGCCACTCATCGTAAGCATTGTAAACTGAGCTGGTGAAGACACGCCGAGAAACATAAATCCTCGCCCACAATCGGCTCTGCTCTGATCGCACAGTGGCGACGCCAGACCCGCTTTGCCGCTGGTCCAATTGAAATGGCTACCGCTGTGTGTTACAAGGGGGATGACTGTCGTGTATGTTACTTTCAGCTATGAGAAATCTCATTTATCTTCAATGCCAATGAATATTTTCTGCCGGCCGGCTTCTTGCTCTGTCGGAGGGGGCGTGTTGTTAGGAGGCAACACGAGCTGGGGGGCGGGATCTTGGAACACGGAGGGGAGGCGTGAGTGAAGGGGAGCAGGCTGTGTTTTTCAAATCTGTCTCAACAGCCAAACTGGTTTTCAGATCGTAGACCCTAGCTTTAAGATATATCCTGAAATTGTTCTTGAAGACTTTGACTTTTCTTGCATCCTCGCTGGTAACAGCAGGGTATCCATATTCTTTTGTCAGAAAGAAATACAAGAACGACTGAGCCAACTACAAATACCTTAAGTTTATTTAGCTAAGGTTGCTTGAAGCCTATGGCACCAGTAACTAACTGCTTTGTTCCAGAGGGGAGAGAGCTTGGTAGCAGCATAGAAGCCTAGGAAGTATACCACTTTTAGGCTAAAAGTCAATTAAAATACTGGCTTACTATTACTATTGTTTTATATATTTATTTATTTATATATCTGTGTAGAGGCATGTGTATGTAGGTGTGCATATAAGTATGTGCATGTGTGTATACATGTGAATGTGTTAGTGCACTGCCTGACCAAAAAAAAAAAAATGTCGCCACCTGGATTTAACTAAGCAAATAGGTACAAGCCTCCTTTTGGATAATTACTGCATGGGTGATTATGTTTCAGCAGTTAACAAATTATTTACCCCGAGCTGAGTGAGTAGCTTCTCATTTCTGAAACAACCATGTCAAATGGCACATCTTTTAGCTGTTGAAAAGATCTAGTCTGTTAAAGAAGGGTTAAATCACTGGCATGCATCAAGCAGAGAAAACATTTAAGAAGAATGCAGAAATTACTAAAGTTGGGATAAAACTGTCCAATGCATTATTAAAAACTGGAAGGATATAGTGGGGAATCATCATCTTTGAGGAAGAAATGTGGTCAGAAAAACATCCTGAATGGTCATGAATGGCTATCTCTTTAACATTTGGCCGACTCAAATTGAAGGAGAACAACAGTAGAACTCAGGAGTATGTTCAATAGTGAAAGTAAGAGTATTTCCACACACAAAGGGAAGGGAACTCAAGGGATTGGAACTGAACAGCTGTGTAGCCTTAAGAAAACCACTAATCAGTAAGGCTAACTGGAAAAAAAGGCTTCAGTTTGCTCGGGAGCATAAAGATTGGACTGTGGAGGACAGGAAGAAGGTCATGTGGTCTGATGAGTCCAGAGTGATGGGCGCATCAGGGTAAATGAGAAGCAGGTGAGGTGATGCACCCATCATGCCTAGTGTCTACTGCACAAGCCTGTTGTGGGCACAAGAGGATATCTTTTCAAAAATGAGTACACAGAGGACAAACTTTTGCAGATGGAGTCACAGGTAGAAAGACAGATCGAGAACAGAGGAGCAAGACAGATGCCCACAAACCTGAAAGCCTATTGCTGGCAATAGTGGGACTTACAGCTCTTCTTCTGGATCTCTGAGCAGACCTCTTTAATTTCCTTCAAACCCCTTACCGGTAAAATAGGCACCGCAGACATTGTGTCATTGTAGAGTGGGAAATCCTGATGTCCATAATCAAAAACACAAGCTAAAGTGGTGAAGGCCCATGTCAGTGATATTTACTGTAAATATCAACCTCTTCTTTTCCCTGTTATTGCATCTGAAAAAACAGGAGTAACCTGTCTCCATAAAACCTAGGAAGTGAGACTTTCCAAATGACTGCTACCTGACCCCTGAACATCAAATGCTAGGAGTTACAGGTGGAAGAATACGTAGCCCTCACGAACCTTGGTTTTGGGGTCACGGTTCGGTACATTTTCGGTACAGTATGGGAAGAATGCAAAACTATTTGCTTATTAAGCATGTTTATTAAACAAAAAAATTGTCATTATACAAACTGAAAACCCAAATAAATTCAAAGTGCTGCTTGGTAAAACTAATAAGTAAAATAAAATAAATAAGCAACAAATGTATGAAATTAAAAATAATGAGTTTCTTTTTACTGGGTACTTTATACCGGGGCTCAATCACCTTTAGCATGTGTTTAAACCAGCATTTTCCACAGCTGAATATGGTCTTAGACGCGATGCGTTAACATGCGTTAACATAACATGCTGTTATCGCTGTGGCCCGATCTGAATTGTCTGGAAGAGGCTGCTTAAATGCAGACGGCAGTTGCATTTGCACTACAGTGTTTTTTTTTTTCTTACCATGGAAATCTTCACACTTGAGTGGTGCCGTTTCAGGTGAGTTGGCATGTTTGACGTGCTGCTGGAAAAATACCCGACCTCAGTTGAACAGTATCGGCACACTGCCTTCGTTTTATCCACTTGTCTTTCTCCGTTGCAATATTTCACCAGGAAGCCAAAGAGTTCCCAAACAGGAGATTTCAGCGACAGGGGAGGGTCTTCAAGCTCTGGTTGGTCACTAGCAGTAGCCATTTGAATGCACAATTCAGACACAAGCTTTTGTGGTTACGGAAGCTCTTTGATATTTGCCTTCTGATGGGCTCGCCGTGAGACGTCATGTCCACATGATATGCACATGATCGCAAGAGCACGAATCACAGACCACTTTCCTCATGAATATTAAAAAGCCTTCCCTAACCATGGCAATCGTAGACGAGTACCCCATGTGAATATTAAAGAGCCATGTGCAGCGGCTAACGTAAACACTGTACTAGTTCGAATACAGCACTGTACCGGACCGAACATCCGTTTCGAGCGGTTTGGCATGGATACTTGTGCCGTTACACTCCTAGTAGCCCATATGTTGCACCACAAAATAATTCAAAACTCTAGCCAACATAGTTTTTGTGTAGTGGGGTAACTGCAAGGTTTTCCATATAGCTGTTGACTGCTTTCTATCAGGTGCTTTGGTGCCAATCATATTTACAACTGCCATCGTCCTTGAGCTACCCTACTTCAAAAAAACGATCCCTTTCAGAATGTTTTCAGGGATTTTATTTTTACTATAGCTTATGGAAAACAAATTCGATTCTGGAAGCCACAGGGTCAAAGGCCGAGGTTACATGTCAACTCCTTCTCTCTTACATAATTTCTCAAAAGCTTGAGGTGCTTTCTTCAAACTTTGTCCAAATGTGACCTCTGACCCAAAGCGCAATTGATGTGATTTTGGAGGTCAAAGGCCAAAATCTTTGGGCTTTATGTTCATCCCTTTTTGTTAAGATATCTGCAGACCACACAACTACACCCAAGCCTTTATCCTGCCCCAGCACAGTCCTTTCGCACTTTAAACTTCAACACTGCCAAGTGGTTATTCTGGCTTCTCAGTATTTTGACCTTTTTCTTGCAACTCAACTTATTTTGACATTTTGACTTCTATCTGGCAATATTTCCAACATTCTGCCCAATTTGACATTTCTTTACATTTCAACTTTTTCTTGACATATTGACTGAGATTTCTCCACATGGCTACTTTTTTTTTCTCGACATATTTTCCTCTCCTAAAAGTGCAAAAAAAGTGCATTTCATTCTCTTCACTTTTTCTCACTCAGCCAGACCCAAAGCCTCCCTTGTACCATTGTCCCCCATTTGTCTTTATTTATTTTCTCTGGCCCTTCTTCAGACTTTTCCCTCCTGTTTCCTGTAATCTCAGAGAAAATGTCAGTGTCAGGCATCCCACTGCGTCACCGGCTGACATCTGACACAGGCCAGGCAGCATGGTCAATAAAGCCCTCTAATTGAGTGCCACTGGCTGCTGTTTATTGACAAAATAAGACCTGGGAATTAGGTGCGTCTCTGTCGGGGTGCTCGCTGCCCCGTCGCCCCTCCTGCCTGTCAGCAGCTGTCCACTTCCCATCCATCACAGGCTTGGATTTGTCAAAGGATTGAACCTCACTTGAAAAAAACATCTTTACCTTCTTCCTCCTTGTCCAGGTGAGTGTGGGTGCTCAATCTAGAGAATGATGGAGAGTAAATATGGAGGCAGGGGGCACAGCGTGGGAATTGAAATTAGCTTTGTCCTTCTGTTTTTTAAGTGTGAGCGTCTGTCTCCGTCCTCTTTCTGTAATCCTTGTCTCAGCAAACGCCGGCAAAGAAACTCTCTCTCCTCCTTTCTCTCTCTGTCAGTGGTGGTAATTAATCCGTGTTTTTGCTTAAGAGTGTTATCTCTGTTGACAGGCAAAGCAGAGATAAGATTCATGTTGTCGAAGGGCTCTAAACATGCATAATAAGAAGCTGAGCAGAGCCTTCAGGTGAGATACTTAATGGTATGAGCTCCTAAAAGGCTCCAGGGTGTTTGATAATTCAGTCATATTCAATAACAAAAGGACAGCACACTTAAAGGTATAATACGTAAGATGATCACACTGAAACGCCCAAGTGATTAAAAAAGTAGAACAACTTGACTTCTTCGACTTCTTCCGAAATAATCCTCTGTACCATTCAAAATTCCCCCCTCATACAGTCTTGCCTTGGTCCACTATCAGTAAACATCACCCCTCTGCCAGAAATTTAGGAGTCATTTTCGATTCGGACCTCACCTTCTCCACCCACATCAATGAAACCATCCAGCCCTGTTTCTTTAATTTACGATCCATTTCAAAAATTAAACACATACTCACCACCCCAGACCTCCAAAAAATCACCCACTCATTTATTTTCTCTTGGCTAGACTACTGCAACTCCCTCCTCACTGGTTTAAACAAAAAATCCCTTTCTCGCCTCCAACTGGTCCAGAATGCAGCAGCTAGGCTTTTTAACTGGTTTTAACAGACGGCATCAAACCACTCCAGTTTTAGCCTCCCTTCACTGGCTTCCTGTGAGCTTTAGAATTGATTTTAAGATTTTACTGTTTACTTTTAAAGCAATCATTGGGCTGGCCCCCAGTTATTTATCTGAGCTTTTAGTTCCATATGTGCCAGCCTGCAGCCTTAGATCCTCTGGTGAAGGTTTGCTGGACGTTCCAAAGTCGAGACTCAAAACTAAGGGTGATAGAGCCTTCTCCATCCGAGCTCCTCGACTTTGGAACGACCTGCCAGAGGAGATAAGGCATGTGGAGTCAGTCAGATCTTTTAAGTCGCTTTTAAAGACTCACTTTTACAGACTTGCTTTTATCTGATGCCGTCTTTTACTGTCTTTTAATGTCTTTTATCTCTATCTTATTTTGGCTTTACTGTTTGTTTTGCTTTACCTTCTTTTACTCCTTTTTGTTAATTTATTAATACTGTTACGTGCTATAAATTATGATTTTATCTTATTAATGGTTCACCTTTTTACACTCTTATGGATAATTTCTAGACCTTTTTAATTGTCTTATCTCTTGCTCATGTTTATTACTGTATTTTATCACCGCCACTTTTTTTTATTATTTTGTAATTTTATCATCATTGCTCATTTCATCTTTTTATACTTCCTGATCTGATTTCTGCTTTTATCCCCTTTTTATTGCGTTTCCTATTCTTGCTGATTTTATGTTTTCATGTTTGGTCCTCATGGTCTCTTTTTATGCTGCATGGTTCTTGTATTGTTTGGGTTCATATAAAGTATGAAAAGGGCCTTCAGTAAGAAATCTGGAGCTTTAACTCAGTATCCACCGTCGTCCCTCTGTCTTTTCACCTCGTCTTTTCATCTGTGTCTTTCTGTTTGTCTTGATTTAAGCTGTGCCCTTTGTTTTTACCTCATTGTGCTCATTGTTAGTTTGTGTTTTATTATTTTGTGCTGAATGCTTGTCAAAGCACTTTGTAAACTATGTTTTTAAAAGTGCTATATAAATAAAATTATTATTATTATTATTATTAATTAGGGCTGTCCCTTTTCACAAAAATCAAACTAAATCAGTGTTACAGGAGACACATTAATAACCAAAGATATTCATCATTTCCATTTGATCCTCTCGGAGACCCCATTAATGGGCCATAGGTCCTTGCATGTGAAGCTTACAAATCTTGTCTGTGATGGCATTTTACCATGGCAGTGGATGCCTGTGATTTATTTTCTCTCAAATTACATAAAGCGGTAATCCTAGTCTAAAAAAAGATAATGTAACACAATGTGTTAAAAACAGAGTCACAACAATCACATAGGACCGTTCAGACTTGCTGGAGAGTTCATCTGATAACTGTAGGCAGAGGCGGGCTAAAGGTGCGTTCTCACCAAACACACAATGTGCATCCGCAATTAGCCAAGATGGATATCATGTGATACAAACAGATGTGACCTGGGCCACTTGGTCCCATCTTGGGAGTCATGTGTCGGCGCCCCTGTTGCTGCAGACGGGAACTCTGCGGTTGCTCTAAACGCAATACCAGGTCGCAAAGCTCGGTGGCCAAATATGAAAAATTTGAACCTTTCAGTGGATGTCACATGTGGCTGTGCCTCGACATCCAATCAGCGTTGTGTGGTTGCGTGACAACATCTGTGACAGACCGTTTTTATTCCAGTTCACTGAGTGACAATCTATCCTTGTGGGAAATATTACTGAGTGAGGACATTAGTTCTGCCTAGACAGGACTGAAGAGAACTCGCAGATGATGCTGCTGCAGGGTCAAAGGCAGTGTTTTTTGGTCAGTAGGTGAGTGAAAAGGATACAGTTGGAATAATGTCAGCTAATACATCCTATTTTATGAGATATGATATGATCATGGGGTGAACCTCCAGCGGGCATAACGTCACAGAGTGATGTGACAATGACCAAATAAGCTATGGACAGGTGACGGGACTTGGGTGGGCAACATGATCTTTCTCACCAAGTCACGTTTGGTGTGAATGCACCTTTACACTACCATTGATTCCCAGTGTGTGCACTAACCTAATTAGCAGTGGCCGAGCTTTGCCTGTCTCTTTCTTGTACAGTCAAAAGAATAGTGTCTATCAGTTTGTTACGGTACTGTGGCACGACATGAAGATAAAAGTTAGCATATCCCTTTAAGCCTCTTTTTTCCTCCATTAAGTCATTGGGTGCATTTGATTGGTCAATAGGCTAACAGGAAGTTGTTGCTTTTTGTTAGGGATAAAGTATATGTTTGATGGCATTACTGCTGGGTATTTTATATAAATTACACAATACAACATTTTAAAAAACAGCACTAAACTTTTTGGCTGATTAAAGATTGATGGACAAAAGAGTGAGCTCCCATATGAAGCTGTCTGCTTTAAGATGTGTTTTACGATTCTCAAGATATAAATAAACAATGCAACTGCTGCCGCTAGGGGTCACTGGTGATCCCATTGAGTTGGAAGGGTTAATCATTTTCCTCCGCTAAGTGCTCAACAAGAAGACTGTTCATGTCTTTCCTTTCTCCAAAATCATTACATGGTAATGCTTTCTGCATAATCATGCCTACTTGTAGCCATGTCCCACAAAGTTGTCTGTATTAATGTGCTGAAAATCTCAAGATAAGGGCAGGATCCGTTCCTGCAGCAACTGCAGGCATGTTGACTGAAGGCCATCTCCATCAAACCTCAATGCCTCAGCAGCTGGGACTCCCTCAAGCCTCCCCCTACAGTCTCCTCCTGTGCAAATCTGCAGTTCCAGGTGGGAGCGATAAGGCCGAGATGGTAACGGGCCATGCTCGTGGACTGGAGACGCCACACCAGCAGGCCCGCGCTGACAGTGATGAACGATCCATCCAGCCTTCTGATAATTCGTCACTCACAGGTGCAGAGGGGTCCATTAATCAAAACAACTGCTGCATTTTCAAACACGCACCTCCTCCGAGCCCCCTGCTTAGCTCCTCTGCTTTAAAGTGCCGCGACCAGCAGCGAGATAGAGAACAATAATATGATTGAGGCTCCTGAATATATGCAGAGAATGGACCGAAGCAAGGCAGTGATTTCTTTAACTGGTGTTGAAGGTGGACGAGCATGCATGGGCATCGCTTCAGGCAGTGTTCTTCGGAGGGTCGGCAGTCCTGGCAGGCATCAGATGGAAAGATGGGAGAGTTGGGAGTAGGTAGATTGATTGATCCGTTGCAGCCGTAATGCATCAAGAGTTTCCCGGTGGAGAGAGGCAGAATGTGTGCAGAATGGACGGCGTTTCTACTCAAATCTCGGTAGCGGGGCACAAATCAGCAGCACCAGAATCTCCTGAGAGGTTCCCATTACCGCTGCTATATATAACAGTAATCTTGTTAAGCCTCCATTCGGTCTGGGCCCTGTCAGGGGGGTTTGATTCAGTCAATAAGTGACCCCGCGGACTGTAAATGAGATTCAGGCTGTTCTTCTCAGGCAGGCACAATCACACTATCACAAACACAATAGCACACACAGTGGTGCATGCAAAATGTCCGCACGTACACTCACAGACGCTTTCGGTTTGTTTTGCCTGATTATTTGTTTGTGTGGAGAGCAGACCCGCTTTTAATGAGAGTGGGGGGCCTAACCTATGAGTTCTACCACCAGGCCCCTAATGACAGCCATTTGGAGCCGGTTCTGTTTACCCCTTCATTTGGAACACACGCTTAATTAGAAATGGCTGTTTTTCAAGCAGAACAACTCGCACTGTCGTACTAAAAGGCCCCACAAGAACTTCAAACATGTTATTTTTTGAGGGAGGAACATCTGCTGTGTTTTCCAAAAAGAGAAAAGTAAAAGAGGGAAAAAGGAGAAGAGTGCTGTTTGGAGGTTTGTGCCGAGTTCTGTTCTCCTTCTGTTAGGTAGAAATCGTAGGGTTGTACCAAAGAGGACACCTGAGCATGAAGAGACAAAGCCAATGTTTACCTGTCTGTAAACAGCTAGAAAATAACACTGCTCATGAGCTCGCTAATGTAAGGAGCTTCCTTTGACCCTGCTGTTTTGGGATTATAACAAAATGTACTTGGCAAAAAAAGACACGTGTTGGTCCTACATCAAATAACACCTACCTTATCTCAGGAAACTTTGCAACGACTTTCTCAAGGAAATCTTGATAAAGGCACAAGGAGGGAGTAGATTTTGGTGGTGACTCAATTCTTGATCATGAATTTTTTTAAAGCATTTGTTCACTTTAAAGATGCTATGAGGAGAATCTATTTCTGAAGACATTAAGACTCTGCTACCCATGAGCACGTGTGGCGACTGTCGTAATGCTGCGTTCCAGTAACCTTGGAACTGGGAGTGTCATCATCTCCGACTTACCGGCATTCCAGTTGAAGTCGGAAAAAAACATTCCGATCTACCAGGCTATTGTTAGCTGCTGTCAGCACGCCCTGCGTTATTGTTCACAAATACCACATGAAGAATGTGATTATCACTATGGCAGCATTTTTGTAAATATAAGTCTAACAATACTATGTATACAGCTGATCTAGAGTGACACACCCCAGTCAGAAGTGCAAATAAATTGATTATTACAGGAGCTAAATACCTGTTCACACTGGGGGCATCCATCTTTGATTGTCAACTCGGGGTTGGCGAGGTTTCACCGAGTTCCCAGTAGGAAATTCTGACTTCGGGGGTCGTTCCAGTTGCAGTTTTCTACTCAGAATTTGGAAATTCCTACTTCTGACTACAACTGGAACGCACCATAAGACGTGACTCAAGCCAAAGCGTGTTTGTTGTGATGCTAATAAAGCATGCAGCTCAGACCTTCCTCAGAACTCTGCATTGCTTTACAACTTCTTTTTTCAACAACTTACAGGATGCAAAGCAACGAGGTAATGTATCTCTTTCTAGTTACGTAGCGGTAGTTTTTGATGTGCAACAACAAGCAATTTTTGGAAAAATTAGTATTGTAGTTTTGTAGCCAGCTATATATTGCTACTTACAGCCCGCTGCTCTAAGACTTGTCCGAATAATATAAATTTGCTCTTGTTTTAATTGTCTTGTTCCCCAAGTTGACAATCCCGAGTCCTCACAGTCCCTTTAATATAAACATTGATTTTTATGGAATTGAACGATATTTGACGAAATAGCTTTTTTTGACTGAAAAGGAACGTATCTCTCAGTAAAATGCTCTGAGGGGGTCACAAAGGCTGGAAAAAATGCCGCTTTACTTCCCCCCCTCCTTTTCCCCACATTGCCAACATGTCACAGCGCCGGTCTGAGACACTGGCTGACCCTGCATTCACACCAAAAGCAATCTGTGCATCCTCAGTGTCCTGCTGCCATTTATCTTTAATGATTGCTGTTGTCAAGGGGCAATTAGGGCATGAGCGGCACAATGAGAGCGACTCTAGTGGCGGCTAATTTGGGAAAGAAGCTACTCAACTCCCTGCTCAGTCCAAAGGAAAGGGTAGAACACTTTACCAATGATTATTATGTGTCAGGCATTCAAATGTTTCACACATTTTGTCAAATACTGTTGACTGGACACATAGAGATACATGTGAGGACCACCTGAAGAGTGAGTGTTTATATTTCATTCATGGTTAAATTGGCAAAAAATACTTAAAACTAAATTCTCAAAAACTGTAAAGGGGAAAAAGGAGTATGGGAAACCTAAAATGAGTTTTTTAGGGACCTAAATGCTGGAAATGCCTTGATGGAGGTTCTTAGTACCTCTAGCTATGACATATTGCTTAAATCAGGGGTTATGAAACATCCCTCTTTTTCGAAAATCGATTACAGACCACAGCTTTCCATATTGTTGACAATAACCCTACAAGATTGCAATGATTTTCAATGCCACTGTCAGGGAACTTTGCGATTAGATGGAGTGCAGATATTAGATTTTTGCCAATATTCGAGATACAGACATTCTACAAACTCATGATCACCAATATCTACGACTAAAGAGCTACTACATACTGGTTTATTAACCATTACAGGGATATAACAAATAACTTTGGTAAACCAGTGCTGTTAATCTAGGGCTGCTGTGGTATAAACCTCGACTTGCAGAGCAGACAGACCTGCCTGATTCTGAAATCCTGCAGGTCCATCTTGCTAGCCTCTGTTGTCCAACAAATTCATGCGGCTGAATTCTTAACGGCCCAATCAGGGAAGAGAGACGGGATAAGCAGAATGCAGACGTGATGACAACCGGAAGTAGAGAACGGGAAGTTGAGAATGGACATGCCGATTAGCCTATTGTCCTCATAGCTACCTAGTAAAACTTGCCGAAATCTGCCCTCCTCAGAAGTTTACTTGTAGGGATTGTCTTTGACGAGGTTCATGTCACATATAAGTGTTGAATGAATCATCTGTGTGGTACAATTTGGTGTAAAACGATAGTATAAGGCCGTTAGCTGTTAGCAGCTAAGTTAGTGGCTAATAGCTAGCAGTCGTTAACTGTTGTTAGCTGTTAGCGGCTAAGTTAGCCACTATGGCTAACATCAATGAACTGTTGTTAACTGTTGTTAGCTATTAGCCGCGATGTATGCTACATTATAGTAGGAAACCCTGCTTGATGTGGATTGGTCTGTGATGAACGTGAAGAGCCAAACGATTGTCCAATCACAAGCTTGTGTTTTTTTAAGGTTCTGCCCCTGAAAACAAATTTAAAAGCGCTCTTACCCAGATGGACTAGTGAAAGATTTCTGTGGCAGATATATTGAGCTGTCTATCTGGCTTGTCAGGTTAGCATAAACCTTGAATTGTGTGGTTGTTTAATATATTTGTTGCACCATATATGACCAGGATTATTTTTCAGGGATTTAACAGGGATTTTTGACAATAACTTGCCAGACAATGCTGGAAATACTTTGGCAGGGGTTTGTGCTCTCAGGGCACTTCTAGTGTCTAGTTTGAGAAAAATGATTTTACTTATAATTAATTTTATTCCAGGTACCATCTAATAATGGGGTTGACTGCTTTCATCAGAATGATCACCTTTTACTGCAATTATTTTTCAAAGTAAATGCAGTTTTTTTAATTTCCTGTAATATTAAAGCTGTCATACCCAGTAAACTAATTTATTGTATTAATCTGTGAGGGGAGATTAGATTGCTTCTTGCTTAAATTCACAGAAAACCAATTCGGCTTACATATTTTTCATTCAGTCCTTTTCACGGGTCAGGTCTTTTATTTTTGCAAATTTAAATTCCACTATCTAGACTGATCTTCCTGCTTTTAATCACATTTTACTGAAGATATACGAAAATATGTTCAGTTCCAAAAATTGTGTCTAAAAGAGCTGATACATATCATTAAAATAGAACAGATAGCAGAAATGTCTGTTAGCTTTTTTTAACAGCAAACTTTTTTAACCTTTTGTTCACTGCAGTAAGAAATAAGCAGATATCAGACATATCTCAGTGCCACCTCATAATTCCTCATGAACCAACACAACCCAGAAGTCAAACACTTAAATTAAAGCCAGAATCAAATGAAGGCGAAAGATATTGCAAATGCCAACCCAGACCTCCCAGAAGTCTCAAGCCCTCACCCCGTTACCATACAGCTTGATTTACCCCCCAAGAAAAGCACTGAAAATCTCCCTCAGAGCCCCTCAGAGTGACTCCATCAGTCTGTGCCTGCCTATCTCCAAATGCCAGCTCATTTCTCAAGCTGAGCCCCCCCCCCCCCACAGTTGGACTCCAAACGCTGCTAACTGCTCATTCTTATGCATCCCTGCTGCCAAACTGCACATCAGCGGGGATGAAGAGGGAGTCTAAAGTTTTCCTGGATTGTATTTGTGGGGCTTGGAGATATCAGAGGAAGCTAGTTAAAGGTAGTTTCTTTGTGGATTGTGTTGTTGGATTTGTTTTGGGGGGTTGCAGGGCTCTGAAGACTTGAATGAATGAATGAAATGGGGATAAAGGGGAAGTGAGTTGACTGAAGCCTGGCAATCTATTTGAGAGGAACAGCTGGTATATTTGACACAATGGAGCTTCAGGGTTTCTACTTGATATGTTTCATCAGACTCTGTGGTAAGTTAAAGCAGCATATACTTGTGGCTTGATGAAAATTACAAGGCACTGTAAAGTCATTGTTTGCTAAAGGTTAACAAGAATACCACAGAGACTGAGGAAAATCATAAACTCTTGAAAAACAGAAAACATGCACGATGAGTAAGAATGACTCATATGCCAAAAAGCCTTTTCTACACTTACACATGGGTTTCTTTACTGTTTTAATATATCATGACCAAAGAGATCATCTGCTAAACCAAAACCCCAAGACCCAAATTTTAAATTTAAGTTGATGAACTTGGCTGTGAAACTAAACAAACTTGTTTCATTTAAGTGACAGTTAAGTTTAGCATTGTGACAAAACTTATCTAAGCGGAGCCCCTGCTGGGTCATAGAGGAAACCCTGCACAAGTCAGACTGATACTGTTATATTTTAATATCTTTCCTGTAATTCGAAGTATTTTCAAAAGCTTTTGAGCATGCATAGAATTAAAGTGCCAGGATGAAAGAATTCAGTTTGTGTCTCAGCTCTCAGTTTTGATTGTGTAACTATACCATCTTCTCCACACAGACAAAGCTTGGCAAAGCTGGATGGTACAGAGGTAGTGAGAAATATACTTTATTTTAAATTTTTCTTTCTGGCCCGCCCATCTCCATCCATCATTTTTTTTTTGTCTCAGCCATTGTGGAACACAGTCCAGACAAGCAAATTTCCTTTCTTCTGGGCTAATTGGCTTCTAATATCTGGGTGTGGACTAGTGCCATAAAGCATTGCACAATTCTTGTGAGATGACCATAGTTTGCTGCCAAACTTACAAAGTGTTACATGCATGAAACAAATGTGATTAAAGGAAGTGGGATGTGAGCATTCCTCCATTAAAAGAGAAAAAAATAGGTGAATTGCAAATTGCTGCATCAAGCTACCATGCACCGAGCTGAGCTGTTGTCCCAGCCCATGAGATTATAGGCTATTCTTGCTAATGCTCATTGACCTATTTTTGAAATTAAGGCAACTATGATTTTTAACATCTTGACCAACTAAATCATACATGAGCAACTTGCAGCTTAAGGTAACCTGACAAATCTGATGGACTGTTGAGTATATTTCAATTGTAGAGCTGGGCAACAGTACATAGAAGTGTTTGGAAATGGGCAGAACCTTCCAACAGCAACAGCAGGTAGTTTACAGATCATTTTGTCAATCACATTTATAATGGTAAAGTCAGATAATGTAGAAGGTGGATGCTACTGCTGCACTGTAAAGCACAAAATGTGAACCACTTCATGAAGCAAAGTGAAACAAAAGTACCTTTTCTATTTCAAAACACTTTGTGTTAATTGTTTACCACTGAATAAAGAAATGAGGCCAATTCTATAAAACTGCTACCGAAACTGTTAGCATCTATGCTAATCTCAGTACCAGCGGTTACTTCCTGTTGACGTCTTGCTTATTTCTTCCTGTTTTCAAGGACACTCATTACGCTGTGCAACTTCAGGCCAAGCAACATTATTGTAGATTTGAGCTTAGCAAGATGGATCTGCCTGATTACAGACACAAAATCAAGTAGATCCAGCGACACTGCATGGTAAAGTCCAAGGGACACATGCAGCCCCTTCCCCTCTCAATGCAGACCTGAAGTCATTTTCAAAAGTTGCAAAGAATAACTCAGCTCTCTATGTTTTCTGTTTATATATGGTGGTCAACACCATGTTTTCAACAGCTCTGCACTCTATTGACTGTCATTGTGTGACATTGAGCTTGCCACCCTAAGGAAACGGGCTAAATCTACAACAGTGGTAGAACATCACAGAGGTGATCCCACAGATTTGTTGTCTTTCACGCTTGAGTACTCCATCACTCAGGTAAGCAAGCAAAGGGGATATAAAACTTAAAAAGCATAATACGGCCTCCTCAAGAAAAGACAAATCAGAAACAAAAACCAGAGACAGTGCCAACAGGGTTGATTAAATCTCAGTTTTCTTTAAAAACAAGAAAAGCCTTATTTATTTAAGCTCATAAACAGAGAGCTCTCTTTTCTCATTGAAAGTCAAAGCACATCACTCATCAATGCTCTCTTTCCCTCACTGATATGGATGTCAACAAACAATTATTTGCAATCAGCATCCAAAACTGGGGTTGCAAGAGAAAATACTTAAAAGATATAAGGGCCTTTTAGAAAAAGGAGGCCTATAAAAAGAGGAAATGGTTTAATACCTGATATCACCAGGCCCATCCAAAGATAAATCCTTTGGCTAAGGTGGAGCACTCTTCCTATCTTTGACTTACATGCACTTCAGTAATTAAGGGTGTACTCACCCCTATGGCTCGTTTGCTTTGTTCTGATTCAGGGGTAAAATCTATACAATTGCTTCAGTTGTCAATTGGTTCCTTTGTGTTCACATGGCAACAGTCTGTTGCGGTTGAAAGTTGTAAACAAATGACACTTGCAATCAAATATATCTCTCATTGGTCAGAAATCTACCCTGAGGGCGGGGGAGTTTCCTTCTCCTCTTACAACAGCTATGGAGCATCGGCAGTGTGTGTGGCTATTTTGTTTTATAGCGTTCATCTGTCACTAATTCGCTGACTCACAAGCCAGTAGACCTGTTTTTTTTTTGTGCAGTGTCTAACATTTTTCAAATTTTCTCTTCTGCCCAGATTTCTGAGGTATTTTTATTTCCTCACTGCTCCACGTCAGCCCACGACTCTTTTCACGCAGATTCTTCCGCCTACTCTTCTTCTTCTGCTGTTACTGCCTCGTCCAATCCTTCTTCTTCTATTGTTTTGACTGAACGATTAGCAACCAGACAGCCCCTTCACTACTACAGTGTGAACCACAGGTATGAGTCAGTTGTGTCAGTTGCTGAGGTGTTTGTGTTCTCACTGCAAAGGAACCGCCACAGGGCTGGAATCCAAGCAAGCCAAGACCACCTTTTTGACCATTTGACCCTTTTGTTTCATTCCACATCCGAGTGTGATTGCTGTGTTCACATATGCCCAAATGAACCAAACTTTAGGGGGGTTCACTCATTGTTTTGGAACAAATGCCCCAAATTAGCCAGGTGTGAATACACCTTTAGAAAAAAGGCCACTATTAAAGGATAAGTTAATTTTCTACAGCTTTCACATTGTTTATAGAATGAAGTAGAACAATATACTCACCCAGAAGGCTTTCCTGATCCAAACAGTGCTTCGGGAGATATTTAGATCCAAAATTGAGCGGCGGACATCCGTATAATGGTAGCACACGGGGCATGTATAGCGCCACTCCTAAAACTGCATTAATCACCCAAAAACTCATTAGTTTCACCAATATTTCATCATGGTCCACTCACGCTACTCCTCCATTACGGTCTGTGTCGCTCCAGACATGTCTTTGTGACTGTGCTGACCTCTGAACTGAAGACTGCTCTCTGGCCAGCTGTTCTTCTCTTTGCCTTCACGTCCTCCTTATGATGAGCTCCTCATCTGTAAACTCTGGCACGAAACTGTAAGGACACCCATCATATTCAAAGTTCTCCTCCACAACATCTTCATCCAATAGATATTCGTCCATTTTGCACAAAACTGGAAGAAGAAATTCGTTGTATAGCCGGCGGTCTTCCCCTGAAACAATGACCCAAACTGCGCATGCGCGGCAGCCGTAAACAAACTTTTCAGTTCAGAGGTCAGCACAGTTACAAAAACATGGGTGGAGCGACACCGGACTGTCGTGGAGGAGTAGCGCGAGCGGACCATGATGAAATATTGGTGAAACTAATGAGTTTTTGGAAGATAAATGCAGTTTTAGGAGTGGCGCTATACATGCCCCGTGTGCTACCATTATACGGATGTCCGCCGCTCGATTTTGGATCTAAATATCTCCTGAAGTACTGTTTGGATCAGGAAAGCCTTCTGGGTGAGTATATTGTTCTACTTCATTCTATAAACAATGTGAAAGCTGTAGAAACCAAACTTATTCTTTAATTTTCCCATGACTTTCTTGGAATTTGTGAGTTGTTTTGCCATGGACCTCCATCTCGACAACGAGTCATTGCCACCGCACTGCAGCCGTACAGCTAGCTCCCTGGCTCCTCAGTATATCCCTGAGTCACAGCTGCTTCCCCCAGCCATCTGCCCCAGTGCTGCTGGTGAGTCCCAGAGAGCAGGGCCCTGCCAAACTCCACACACATCCAAGCCCATCAGCTATACCATTTAGACATTAATGAGGGGAGGGAACTCAAAGTAGCTGTCCGACTCGTCTGTGGGTTCGATCCGGCGCTCCTTTGTCTCACAGGGACGGGTTGATGGAGTATGGAGAGCCAGAGGAAGAGCAAACTCTTGAAAACAGCTTACTTTGTTTGTTTGCGTCAATTGATCCTCGTTATAGGTTTTACAAGACAAGATGACTTTTTAGAGCTTTTTAAATTACTTTTACTGACTTTCGGGAGAGCGTTTTTCTGGTATGGCTTAAGACTTTAGAAGGCAAATACTGTCAGGCCTTTATTACGCCACTGGATTAGAAACAGTCTTTGTTTGGTACACCTGTGCAACTGCTTGTTGATGCAAATAGCTGATCAGACCACTGGTAAATCATGTTCTGTGCCTTTATTGTCATGAGAGAGAGAAACAGTGGATAGGCTTGTGAAAGGGGACAGGACATTAGGCTAAGACACTGAAACTGGCCACAGGCTGGATTTGAAGTCAGACCAGCAGAAGCATGGTCATGTCTAGTTGCGTTCCACTCAGCAAAACCAGCACCCCAAACTAGAAGTAAATAACTTACAAAAAATTGTACTATATCTGTATACATTTAGAGTCTGTATCTCTGGGGATACATTGCCTATTCAGGATACAATGTCCATGTAGGAAGTTGTTGGCCTCTTTTACACCTTGTGCAAAATATTGTAAATATTTCAAAAGCTAAGGTTAATACATCTGCATGAAAGCAGGTCACATGTGTTATCAGTGGTTTCGAGGGAGTCAGGATGGTTCCAGTGGGAAACACATACACACATGCTCTGCTTAATTAAAACAAAATTTTATTTACAAGTGATAGAGTAATACATGCCTGTATTTAGGGATGTGTTTTGCTCCCTGTTGGCTTTTCTCAAGGTCTGTTCTACCTGATCTGAGTGTGCTTGGTGGCTGACAGCTGATATGCAGGGAGTCAGAACTAGGTGAGGTCAAGAATCAGAAGACCAGCTTGCAATACAAAATTACTCTACAAGGATCTCTGAAACTGTAATTCTGATGCTACACTTCCTGCAAGAGGTGGATGGCCCAGAGAGAGACTTATGCTATTTATTTGTGATCTGATTTATTCATTAAAAAGTCTGATTTATGTCTATGTTCAACATTAATTAACTTTTCACTGTCCTTTCTGATCCATTATATTTTGAGCATAGCCTGAATTTGTACAATATGTTGCACCTTTTTGAATAATCTATTACTTTTGTACACTTTTTTCCACTTTATTGGGTATGATTCAATTGCTTGCTGCAAATAGTTAAAGAGGCAACCACACTGCAGCATCTAAAAGCACTGGGCATGTAGGCAACATGCTGAAATCCAAATCAGGCTCCAGGATAAGAGAGAAAGATGATTTAAGACTTTGAATGTGGCAGGGTTGCTGGTGTCAAACTTGCCTGTCTAATTCTACGGCCACACGGGACGTGAATTGGCAAATTTAAACAATCCAGCTGGAAACGATCATTTACAGAACTTACCTTCAAACCCTGTCTCCTCAGAGACTTTCACCCAAGCCTGCTCCTTTTTGTTCCGGTCTCTGTAGAGTACACACGTTGGTTCGTATAGCTCCAGATGATGGCAAACAGCACAGATAAACCTCTCCTCCATCTTTCAGAGGGGTTTGAGCAGGAGCAGGTGGCCGGAGCATCACACATCATCAAATCAATGACTTCGGGGGGGAATGTCATCGCTGATTGGCTGTCGCAGCACAGTGTCACGCGAAAGTTGAAATATATTCAACTCGAGCGAAGAGGTATTTGACGCCCTAAACGGGCCGGATGCTCCAAACGCGCCAAATGTGTCCGATGTGCCGCCTGGGCCGAATCTGCGTCCAAACGCGTCTTTGCATTGACTTTGTATGTAATCTAGACGCCCGTCTTTTCGAATTCGCGTCCGGTGTGGCCACACCATTAGAATTTAAGAAAATGCTAACCAGGGAAAGAGTTGCAGAAGGACAGTCTGGGACATTCACACTTAAACATCCCTCACAAAGAGAAACAATAAAAAGGTTCTCTGGATGGATATGCCTCATGGGTGCCAGATGCCAAAGGAGAATGGCCAAAGTGATTTAAGATGGTGAAAAGGTATCAGTAACTCATATAACCACTCTTTACAACTGAGGTATGCCAAAGACCTTTACTGAACATACAGCATATGACATCCTGAAGCAGATTGGCTACAGCAGTGGAAGACCACACCAGGTTCAACTCCTGTGAGCTGAGAACAGGAAACTGAGGATACAATTCACATTGACTCAACAAAACAGTCAGCTTGGGTAAATGTTGCCTAAAGTTTCAACATCTGCACCCACATTCCAGTGGCAGGGTCAAAATTTGTCATACACAACACGAAACCGTGGATCCATCCTGCCTTGTACCAACGGTTCAGGCCATTGGTGGAGGTATTATATTTGGGGACACACACACACACACATACATGGAACAGCGTACTTGAGTATTGCAGCCGACCACATTCATCACTTCATGACCGGCTACCTGAGATGATATGGCAGCAGAACAATGCACCATATCACAAAGCTTAAATCATCTCAAAGTGGTTTCTTCAACATGACAATGAGTTCATCATACCCCGAGGGGGGCTCCACAGTCACCAGATCCCACTCAATCCTTCCAACCAGAACCCTGTGGGGGTATCAGAGGGTGTGAGAGACTGTCAGCTTTGTTTGGTTTAAATTCATCAACTAAACAGCAAAATACAACTGGCACAACAAAAGCTTCTTCCCTACTGCAATAAGACTCCTGAACTCACAGACGTCCATAAGCCTTAAATAAACTGTTATGCTTGCATTAAAAAAAAGTACAAGTATTTCTCAGCTGCTTACAGCTTATGTATATTCTTACATTCCTTATTCTTCTCATCTTTGAACACTGTGAAATCCATGGATATCAAAAAATCTGCAGGTATCTTACAGGTATCTTCAGATTTAACTGTTTTTTCTTCACTTTTCTGCTTAATAATAGACACTGTCCATAGAGTTTGCAGAGTGGAGCATACTTCAATTTAATGCTCTGATCTTTATAAAGTATAACAAGTAATTTGTATGTGTGCATATATAAGTCTATTCTGTTTCAAGCTACTTTTCATCTGCATTGACTCTGATCTCTATTCACACCAAATAACATACTGCTATACTTCACTAAAGCTCAATTCTATGACTTGAACATTCCAAACTACTTCACTGTAGATACAAATTCTTGTATTATGTACTTTTTATTTTATTCTGTTTCAAGTGTCTTGAGGCAGGTGCAATGTAATTTTGTTCTACTGTGTGCTGTTGGTTTATAGTTGAATAACAATAAAGAATCTTTGTCACAGCCTGGCTCAATAATGTGTGACAAAAAGGGAGATCACACATACTTTGCAAAGTTTTAACAAAATGTTTAATGAAATAAGTATTTAATTAATTGCCACAAAATTAAAAAACTATGGTTGTCAGTATTCTTGCTGTGTTGGGTGTGTCAGTCTGCAAATCAAATTCATTAACAAACAAAGGTCAGTCCAGGCTGAAGGCCATGGAGAAGGGAGAGTGAGGTCTGTGAGCAGGTCTGCTTCATAGCTTCCAGAGCCCAGCCTGCTCAGGTGTGCCAGATTGGTGTCTAAGAGAGACACCTCCCCCACTACCTGAAACACAGAACACAGCCAGCAAAGAGGGGCAGAGCAGAGAAGAGAAGGCCTCTCACTAGGTCTCTCTTGGCCGTAACATCTTGAATATTGAACCTTGAAAACAGTGATAACACAAAAAGAAACTAGAAAAGCACTCTGAGGCCCTCCTCACACGAGGACAGCCCCGTATTGTCTTGGCGTCGGCATCAAAACATGTATCACTGTTTACACATCGTATTGTACATAGGCTTGTGCATTTACATGACAACGCAAAATCCACACAAATCCTGTCAGGTTGCCCGGCTGGTTCTGCTCCGAGGTGGATTCCACGTCAGCAAGTGCTCATGCGCGCGTAACATGCTGCATCTCTGCATGAGCACTTGTTGCTGTTGTTGCCGTAGCTGGTGGTGTTGGTGTTCTGTGAGCAAATGTTGGTATAAAAGTCGTAGCAATATTTGTAGCTGCTGGAACAAGATCAGAATTAGCCCAGCAGCCGCTATTGTTGTTGTTGTTGTGTGTGTGTGACAGTGCGGGTATGGGGGCGGGGAGGAGGACAGGTGCTATGAGGTCACCGTCTTTCTCGAACTTATCCGTTTATACCAACTACGGCATGAAGACGAATACACAGATATCCACTTGCAGACCCGTTTTCAAAAAAGATGCGGAGTCATGGACAAATACGCGTCTCCATGTGTCAATATCACCAGATCAATAGTTTATTTTACCGGAGTCTTACAAATTCGTACTCGTGTAAAGCCCACCTGAGAGTGCAGACCCCCACCAAGCAGCTCAGTTATGAAAGTGGCTTTCACGTTCCGCATGGACAGCCGAGTCTCCACTCAAGTCTGTCCATGTGGAAAATGCTACGGCCCATTTACTTCAGAACTGGGAAGAGGGGAGTGTGAATGATGTGAACTCTGAGTTATCAGCGTTGTATTTACAAAGTCAGAAAAATTTGTCGATCTACCAGGGTATTGTTAGCTGTTGAGCTGTTAGCAGAACTCCTCTGCTGGCATTGCAAGGGAAGCTGGGAAATGTAGTGACATACAGTAGGTTTGAAAAATGATGTTAGTTCTCAAATAAACTACAATTCTCATAATGACCCAAATGAATGGGATTTGCCATTAAAAACTTCAATGTTTGATTGTGACGTCAATCAGGATTGGATCAGCACCTAAATGTATCTGCTTCTTCCTTGGATTCTTTGTTTCAAACTAAACATCCGGTACAATTTTCGTGTAAATACATCCAGTAGTTTTAGTTTAATCTTGCTAACAGAGAGAGACAAACAAACAAAAGCAAAAAAAAAAAAGTTTAAATTGGTGTATAATTAACAAATCAATGCATCATAGTTTTATGTTGGTCCCAGGCAGGCTTGACTCTTCCATGGTCAAACTATAGAAACTCAGATCATCTTTGGGATGCGGTAGAGGAGAACATTTGCATCATTGATGTGAAGCCAAAGATCTGCAGCAACTGAACGATGCTATAATGTCAATATGGACCAAAATCTCTGAGGAATGTTTCAGCATCTGGTTGAATCTATGCGACTAAGAAGCAAGGCCATTATAAAGGTAGAGAGGGGTCCAAACCAGTACTAATAAGATGGGCTGTGAGAACAGAAAGGCCTCTCTTTCATTCCAGCTCATAGTTTAGTATCTGGAGGGGCATTATTGAAGCTGAGATCAGTCTGTTTGTTAAAAGTGACCTAAGTCAAGTTCTTTGACAAATAGGCAGTTTGAAATGGTCAGTGCCTCAATAAATTGGCTAAACATTGTGCCAAAAGCAGCCATTATTCTTCCTTGTATTTGTAAATGTGACTGTTGCAGCCCCAGTTTGCAATGACAAGCAGCTCAGACAAATACAATCCTATCTAATCAACCGTGTGACCGGTATTGTCACTACATATCTGATTTCACAGTGAATTATGTAAATGAAGCCTGTCAGGTTTAAAAACAGTGAAAGTGTTTTTACAGCATGCTCTAACAAAGAAAGCCTGTAAAATAAAATGTCTATTAGGGGAAATCTTAGCAAAGTATTAGAAATATTTGTAGCCCACTGAAACACTTTTCTCAAGCATCATAAGAATAAAGTGCCTGGGAACACCACCCACTCCCTGTAAATAACTGTCAATTTTATAAACAAGGGAAGTTTTTGAAGATGGGCACAAAGTAATACAACAGCTGTTAACAGCCACAGAAGGTGCATCCTGGGAAAACGGATCCAGTGCTTCCAATTTGAAGGAGCGCAGCGGGCCACACACACACTCACACACAAATGCAAATCAGCCGCTCTCTGCTAATCAAGTACTCCACTCCTCTGCATGTGTTAATAAAGCTGTCATCCTTTTAATTACACTTCTCATTTTAAGTAGCTGGTTAATACACTACACAAAAACTGTACTCTCACCTCACATCAGCTCATGGATGAGGCAACAAATCCACATTACACCACGACCGTAAAAGGAGGCCGCGGCGCTTTTGTGTGGTTCACGACGTCAGCCGGACGTTCGCCCTAATCGAGGGGCTGCTGGAAGGAGCCCTCCACCTGTTTGTATGCTGTGTAAGCTCAGTGGATGGAGGCGGTGAATATTCATGGAAGGTTTTTGCTGTTACTGAGGTTTTAGTGAAACTTCAATTTCACAATAAGGGATTTTCATTAACAGCACTTTCTGTTATGATGTTCAGGAAACATTGGGCCTTTCGTCTGCCTTATCTGCTTGATTTGTTCCGTCTATGTGGCAATTTGAGGAACTGATGAGTTGAGAAATAGAACAAAACTAGAACTGATAAGGTAATAACTCAAACTTTTACTACATGGCGGAATTTGTCAAAGAAACACACAGTTGCTGGATAGTGAAAGTATGGTGGTGGGTTAAGCAGAAGGTGAGGGGTGTTTTATGTGGTAGATTGAAAGGTAGGAATTGTGTTTCTTGAATAGTCCAACACATTAGGACATTTCACATTAGGCCCATTTATTTCAAACTGTGCTGAAGCGTGGTTACCCCCTCCTCCTCCTCCCCCCCGCTGGCTTGCATTCACACTTGCAACATTGAACTGTGCCCAGGCCCACTTGTGTATTTACTCAGTTTGAAACTGCAGGGGGCGATAAGCACCTAACAGGTTACCAAACCTACTACGAAGGAGAACAAAGAAGAGGCTACCATGGTAATCATTTCCCACACTAAACAACAAATGCTTATTTCGCTCTCTTCTTCAATTTTTTTCCCTCTAATGTGTTTTTTTGTATCAAGTTTGAGATGGCATCAGCGACCCTCATTGTAAATCAAAAAAGAAAAACACATAGAAAAGTCTTGTATGTGATTTTATATTAGCGAAGAGAGTGTTTCAGCACCGGCAATGGAGTCCTTAGTGCTTTCATGGGTGTTTTCACATTGTTTGAGGCGCAAGCAGCGATCTTCCTACCACTCCCACATTTATTGTGCAGCTAGGAGGATGAAATGGGCCCATTCTGCATGGTTGAGATGGTTTCTGAGGAGGCAGGAGACGTTGAAACTTGCCTTTATGTTGCTTTTTTTTACATGTCAACTCGCAGCCTTCCATACGGTGAGTGCTAACAGACTACTCGTCCACAAGACTCTGATGATTTCCACAAGGCATTCCAAAAAGGTGTGGACAACCTGTAGTTGTTAGAAGTTACAGTGACCACAACACAGGCAGAGCTATATAATCAGGGAGTCGTACAACCGTAACATCACACAGCAGCGGTCCCATATCCTAGCACGCTTGCATTCACATAAGAACTGAAACTGTGACCGAGCCCTGTTCAATCTCACTGCAGACCACCTCCCCAAGTGGGCCCAGGCCCAGTGCCCGGGCATGGTTTGTTAGCATTCACACTACCAGAGGCTCAATCGCACCCAGATCCGGGATAGGGCCCCTAGTGGGAAAGCACTTTAAGTGCCTCCATAATTTGGTCAGTGGAGTCTTGAATCAAAGTAGACTTTGTGAAAAAATGTGTGCCCAATAGGCTTGACTAACACATCTCCCAGAGTTGAATTTCCAGAGCACGCCCTTTCACAGACAGTACAGGCAAATGGTAGGGGCACCAGCCATTCTAAGGGGAGACTTCTGGCACCCAAAACTGGTAGCTATCAATTAATTTTTTAGCCAACATGATTGCTAATTACTTTGGGACGCTTTTGAGATCTGGACTTGGGGATGGGAACTGATAGGATTTTATAGATATCGATGTTATTAATAATCCTGCTAATTGATCCAATTCTTTAAAGATTCCCTTATTGATTACTGCAGATTTTCCATGCGGGCAAATGTTGGCCTGTAGATTCATTGGCAACAATGTCAAACATGTCATAGCATAGATAACTGCTTCTGCAAGTTGCTGGTGTTTCCACTCAATGAAGCGAAGCCTGCGAGCTAGTTCAGGCAGACAACTCGAGCAGCGCTGCTATTCACATGTCACATTCACATATCATACGTCACACTTTTTACATCAATCCTCCAATCACACTCTCCACCTCTCAATTTGGCGGTGTATTTAAACTGGGAGTTTACCCATCTCTCCCTCTGCTCGGCAAACGTCTATGCTGCCAGACACTGATTTGCTGCGTGTTCTTTCACCCCCACCTCCACCCCAGCATCCACCTGCAGGCTCCAGGGGTGTTCTCATATGTTTTGCTCATCACTCCTCCATGCCTTCATGTAAACATTTCTGCAAAGGAGTAATGAGACTGAAGCCTGGACGCCAAACCTGTAACATGTATATGCAGCTACAATAAAACAATTGAACGTGAGTTGACTGACTGAACTTAAGGTTGTGCAGTAGGTGCCTTTTGTAAAAAAAAATTAAGCCACAATTCTGTTGCTTCCGAACCCTGTCAGTGGAAGGAATTGATCAGGGAATTGATTAGCAAAAATACTCATTATATCAATTCTCTGATGGAGCTGTTAATGATTCCCAACTGGAACTGGTTTTAAATTCCCATCCTTATCTGGACTACACCCAGGATATAACTCTATAGACTTGTGACTTTATGATTAGTAAATTATCAGCACTTTTATCATTTTGATTATTTTTGATGTATAACCATTCTGGCCCTTTTCCATTTGAATAATTCCAATGAAGTTTGCTAAACTTTTGAAACTTATTTTATTTTTTTCTTGCAGTTAGATCACTTGGGTACTCTAAATCTACATATCTCTTTGACCTATATATTGGCAGAAGTTAAAATATCTTTCCAGAGAACTTTTTACCACACAATCCGACCAGGTCAGCCCTGAGTCCATGTCCGGTCCGGTTTTCTGCAAATTCTTTAAACTTTCGCCTCCAGGCAATGCATGTTTAAGACTTGTTTTGTAAGAATATCACTGAGAGGTTGAATGTTTTTCTATGTGTATACAAATCTTAAGTTAGAGTTTGTTTTCAAAAGATCACAGTTTCTTTCACCGTTGACCTTTTGACCACTTAAATCTGACTTTATCCATTCATCCTTCTGTCAGTGTGCATGGGCAAGTCAAATGTGAAGTTATTCCTCAAAGGCATGAGTGAAATGTTACAACAGATGCAGGGTCACAGTTACCTTGACCTTTGGCTTTTCCCACTAAATGTTATGCAGTTGATGCCTGAGTGCAAGTAAGAGTATGTGAAACTCCCACTAAGATTTCTCAAGACATTTCTCTCAGAAGAGACAGAGAATGGAAATAAAACATACCATAAGATGCAGGGGAAAAAAGACAATCCATATTACAGAAATGATGACAAGTGCTTCTACAGTTCTACATGTGACTACTACCAAAACTTTGAATTTCATCTCAAATCTTATCAGTTCATTCATAAAAGTGAGTGAATATGAGTCCCATTTGAAGTAAATCTCTTGAATTCCTGATAAATCCTGTTGCAGCCAAGGGTCGTATTGAGGCAATATGACCTGTGGCCTTGCAACACCACAACTCAATCAGATCCTTAAGACAATCCAAGTATCCTCTAGACATTACAGTCAAAGATAAAGGGTGAACATGAGGCCCAGGTAACAATGGAACAATGGCCTCCAAAATCAAATCAGTTTACACGAATGCTCTGATGCACCTTGGTATCACAGAGTACCAGTTGAGGTGGTTCGGGCAAGAGACCCAGTGGTAGATCCACAACTTTCTGATATGGGAACACCTTGGAACTCCTCGAAAGGGTTTTGGAAAATGTTTCTGAGAAGAGGGATGCCTTGGAGGCCACCACACCTGGCTTTGAATATGTGAAAGACGATACAAATTAAATCTCATTACTTTTTTGGAATGTGTTGCAGGCATCAAATTTAAAATGAGTAAATAACTGCACAAAAATAATGAAGCTAATTTGCTTGAATATTCAATATCTTGTCTTTGCAGTGCATTCATTTAAATGTGGGTTGAAATTTTGATCTTCAAATCACTGTCTTCTGTTTTATTTACACTACATATAGCATATTCAAACTTGACTGGAACTGTAGTTTGAGGATAGATGTGAGTTCATTTCCATGGGCTTGTGGATAACTGGGTGAATAGATGGGTCAAAAAGGGAGAATTTTATTTATCATAGGCTCATATTTATCAAGTTCTGAGATAACTTCTAGCTCGGGTTTGTCTGAAAATCTGGTGCAATAATTCAGTTGTATTCTTATCATAAGCACTCCATCACTTTTCTCTGTTCTATCTATGTACTGTTTAGTTTTATACTTCCATAACTTATATATTTTTTCTCTGTTTGCTATTTGTTTTAATATTTTCTGATTTTGTACTTTTTTTGAAAGGCATATTTATTTTCAAGTACTTTATTTTCAAGCAACGATATGTGTCTATCATTTTATCTATTTTTCCATTTGTCTGTCCCCTCCACTCGACAGCATTCTGCCGCTCGGCTCCTCCGGTTATGGAACTCTCTCCCCCCTGACCTCAGCAACACTGAGTCCTCACCTCTCTTTAAAACAAGGCTCAAAACTCATCTGTTCAAGCTCTCCTACTCCCGCTGATCTTTTGCACTATTGCATTGTATTGTTTGTTTTTTATTCCTGTTTTAATGACTATTTTAATGTTCTTTATTTATTTTGTAAGGTGACCTTGAGTGTCATGAAAGGCGCCCTTAAATGAAATGTATTATTATAATTAATACCTATCAAGAGCCTTCAATTCTTAGCCTAAAATTTAAGTTAAATTGTGCTTCTACTTTCACTCAAGTTCTTTTTTCCATGTGTTTTTACTTCTATTTGAAAAAATAATTTGAACACTTGTGCTGCCTCATGCTTTCTAAAACATCCAGAAGCAGGAGGCAGAGAGAAGCAGCATCAGTTCAGTGTTTATGCAGGAAGAACTGCTGAACAGATTTCCCTCAGGTAGAGAACTCCAGGTAGGTGAACAGTGTTTCTGTATCTAATCTGCTTAGTAATACTCCTCGACTGTCACCTGAAACAAGGCGAGTGGAGTTTGTCAATGTGGGGTCTCAGCTTGAGACCGCAGCAGGACTCTCACCATCTCACACGTCCAACATGGTTTCCCCCTCCGTGTTGTCTCCTGCAAACACATCCCATCCTGTCATAACCCATCAGGGAAGAACCTCCGTAATTGCTCAAATCAGAAGTCGCTGTGCTTGGCAAGCGATCGCCGAGACACTTGGCTCCCCGTACCATCCTGTCAGTCTTCATCGGTTCCTCTCCCCTTTCACTTCTTCACACCTCTCCTCCACGCTGTCATGGTTTCCGTCTATGACCACTGGCTGTGCTGTGACACCACACGGCACCGAAAGCAGGCGGTTGGCAGAGAGCGAGAATTCATTATTCAGACCCTTCTGCGGCCCGCTCCAGCTCCACCGCCTCACACATTTCATCTCTCAGCCCTGTGAAATAGAGCCCCTGCCCGTCCTGCACATCCAGCATGACCCCATTACGCTGCCACATATACAACCCTGCTGATGAGAGCTGCTGGTGCTCCAAAGAGAAAAAAAAAACTCATGCTACAATTTACCACCTTACATACACACACACACACATATATATGCACTCAAACACATGTACACACGACGATAACACCCTTATAGGAACACCCACACAAACACCCACACTGATTCAGACGCATACAGAACAAAGAGTGCTGCATACCTTCCCATACTTTGGCTTGGGTCTTATTGTTCATTCTAGTTGAGACACCAGGCTCTATATGAAGAAATATGTAGAATTTTTTTTCAACAGTTTGCAGAGGAAGGCTCCAGCTATATGCGATAGACCATATGCCATACACAGCCCAGTTATTACAGAGAGAGAACAAAACATAAATGTGGTTTTGTTTCAGTTGGAGGCATTGTTCATAATACAGGCGTGTGGTTTTCATCCATTCCCATCGGTATTGGAATTAATTCAAGGACGATGTAGCCTTAGAGCATTGTATGATCATAAAGTGTGATGCAGCATGGATTCTTAACTTTACATTATGGGTATTCCTCTGCAAATAATTTAAAATCTGGCTACTTTTGAGAGGTTTAGGAAATGTTCACTGATTTGGAATCAATGTAGATTTTAAGTTTAAAGTACAACAGGAAGATCAACATGGTACACCACACACTGACAGACTCACTCACCAATAACCAGGTCTCTATTGTCAATTTGATTTCATGCGGTCAAATGCAACTACATTTCAATGTTCAAATTTCAATTACTGATTTACAATGAAAATCATTTTCAGTAAAAGTAAAACGGTCTGATTTTTGCTATTACACTGAATTTTTCAGCAAGGATTTTTGGAACTTCTTTAAATATTGTATTTTATTTTGTTTCTTGCGCTGACATTTTTATGTTGGTTTTTTAGCACTGCATTTTTTTCGACACTGAATTCAGAAAATCAAAAAAAATGAAAATTTTAAAATTTTAAGCTTTTTTATTAAATATTCAGACCCTATACTTTATACAGATTTTGGGGCTCATGATTTTTAGATACTTTCTTTTATATTGAGTTTTTTACACAGATAACATTGACATTAATTTATGTTTCCAATTTTTTTTAATTTGTCAAGATTTAGGGGGAGGGGCTTTCTAACCAAATACTTTTTGGGTTACAATAAATTTTGACACACGTTATTATATAGAATTTCTTTTTTTGGGGGGGGGGGGACAGACGGACGGACTACATTTTTATTCCCGTAGAACTTTTAAGCTTGTATTTTGACATTTCTGACACTGAAAAGCTTAAGATTCATTCGCTTCTTTAATTCAAATTCTGACAACACTGTTTTACTTCCATACAGTTCCATCACTAATAACTCCATCCCCCGACCTCTGAAACAGAAAGAAAACATTTTAGAGTTAAATGACCATCTGCTGCCACCCTGGTCTGTTTCAGTTTCCAATCTCCGCTTGAAATTGTCAACTTCAGTCAACAAATTGGCACTTCATGGGGTTTACTCACAACACAGCAAACCACTGTTTCTGTTTCACTGCCTCATTTACACTAAAAGCAATCCCAAAATGATTTACAATTCGCTCACAGAACTAACCAGGGAGTCCTCATGTAAACCTCTCTCTCATTGTGCAATGTTTCACCATGACATAGAAATGCTGCTCCCCTGTTTAGTACATACTTCACAGCGAGCAGATGTAATTGAGCAGAGTTCTCGAGTCAAACAGTTAACAGTGAAGGGGGTGGGGAGAGACTGGAGGTCACTCTCCATCTTTCTGCACTCTTTGTTTTCAATGTATCTTCGCTTGTTTCATTTAGTTAAGAGGCTCTTGCAGCAGAGTTTTACATACTATGCATTGAACTCTATGCATTGAATTCTAGTTAAATGCCTTTCGCAACAAGCTTTTGAAAACAGACTATTTCAAAGGACTTCAAGGTTGGCTAACTGGAACCACAGCATGAAAAAACACTTTCTTCTTCATTTTTTATGCAACTTTATGAACTTTAAAACAACTTTTTAAAGGCAGAGAAACAAAGAGCCCTCCTCATTACCTTAATTGCACGGAGAACTGAAAAGCAGCTTGGACACATTTTTCTTCATTTTCAGTAGAGAACACCTGAACTACTGTCTGTACTCGGTGTGGCCCGGCCGCCGTCGACGGGCCGTGCTGAATACTAAACAGGCTTAATCTATGGAGCTGTCAGGGGCGGGGAGGGTGGTGGCAACCCGGTCTAAAAAAGAAGCAAATTTATGTGACTCTCGCTCAGTCTCGCACACACTGCATCTGTCTGTTCCCGCACCATCAGGCACACACCACTTTGTCACCTGCAAGCTGGCATCATACACAGGTGGTAGTGAGGTAGAGGGAGATGGTAATCGCTCTTCCCACTCCCTCGGTCACAGGTTAAGATAAACTGCAGCTGTACTGAGATGGATCCTGGCCAGGGAGGTGTGAATTAAAAAAAAAAAAACTACAAACAACTGAATAGATTAGAATAAAAAAAGGATGTGTGTTTAAGCCGGCAATTGTTTTCCTCTTTCTGGTGTGATCAAAATGCTCCAGAGTCGGAATGTGACTCCAAATCTGCATGCTGCCATTCCCAGAGGGTTTCGTCTCTCATCCCAGTCTGAAGTGGGTCTTTGTGCACCTTCATTAGAAATGCATATTATGCACCAGGTAAGCACTTTGAATAAAACAGGCCAATTCAGCATTGTTCAACACTGAAGACTCCCCTCATGCATTGCTTGCTTTGACTATATAAAACATAGATGTAAACTCACTGATGTCATCCATCTGTCTACAAGGACCACATTTGAAGCCAGTCACTGGAGGTCATACCACAAGTCCGAGTCAAGTCACTAATTGAGGATGAAGCCTCAAATCTTTAAGACCAAATTAAGGCAGGTCTCAAGTTTATGAGGAAACTTTCAATCTGTGCAGTCTAGTTTAGTTTTAAATATCTTTGGACTAAGTCTCAGGTCTTTGCAACCAAGTCCAGGTCTCACGTCTTCAGCAATATAAAGACAAATATTGAATCTACAAGGGCAAGTTACTAGTCTTTGACTGAAAGTCAAGGTAAAATCTTAAGTCTCTGAGGGTAAGTCCTGTCTACCGCATTTCAAGCAAGTCAATCCAAAGTCAAAGTTATGTTTAAACTATCCACACCTAAGTCCAAGTTTCATGTCTAGGGGAGAGTCAAGCCTAAAATCTTTGAGAGGAAACCTGTCAAGTGGCCATGAGGTCCAGTTCAAGTCAAATTTAAAAACTCTTAGATCAAGCCCTAGCCAGGTCTCAAGTCCTTAAAGTTGAATTGAGGGTGTTTTCACACCAACCATATTTAGTGCGCACCAAAGAAGTTTTGGCCCAGGGTTTGGTACATTAGTATCAATGTAAATGCAACCACACACTTTGGTGCGCACCAAATCAGCCGGTCCGAGACCTCCATGAAGGGGTGGTCTCGATCCGCTCCATCTCCCGACATTTGGTGCAGTTTCACTGGTGTGAAACAAAGTGGTCCGAACCGATCTACTTTTGATGCATTACTTCCTGTTAATCCCGCGGTTGAATCTTTTGCTTACTCAATTTGTCGATTTGTTTATTCTGGTTGAGGATTATGATGATTTACGAGGGTCCAGTGAATGCAAGCCAGCGGGGGAGAGGGAGGGGGGCGAACTGCGCCGCAGTACGGTTTGAAAAAAGTGGGCCTAATGTGAAAACGCCCTGAGTTTTCAATATTTGAAGGTAGGTCCAATTCTTGTCTCAGGTCTTTGCGCCCAAGTCCAGTACTCAAGTCTTTTAATGCAGTGTAAGTGAAAACTTGAATCTATAAGGGCAAGTTAAGGTCCAAAGTCAATTAGGGCAAATTCACGTCAAATCTCAAGTTTCTAGACTCAAGTCCTAGTTAAGTCTACAGTGCTGTATTGCAAACCTAATTAAAATCTTCAGCCTTCATGGGTGAGTCCAGTCTACATTCGCAAAGAGAAAGTCCATGTCAAGTCTCAAGTCTACAAGGAAACTCATGTTCTCATGTGTCCCAAGGCTATGAGGGCTAGTTTGAGTCAAGTTTCTTATCTCCTACACAGTCCTAGTTAGGTCACAAGTCTTTACAGGAGAGTTGAGTCACCAATCTTTGAGGGCATGTCCAAGTCATGTCTCAAGTCTGCGCATAAGTCCAAGTCTATGTCAAATCTTGAATCTGTAAGGGCAAGTCCAAGACTCACGTTTTTGAGGGCAAGTCCAATTAAAATGCCAAGTCTTTGAAGGTGAGTCCAGTCTACAGAATGCCAGTCAAGTCAATCTAAAGACTTTACACCTTAGTCCATGTCTGTTGTCTTTGGTGGAAAGTCCACAAAGGTCCAAAGTATTGTAAGGATAGTTCAATTAAAATATCAGGTCCTGGGAGTGAGTCCAGTCTATAGAATGTTAGGCAAGGCAATCTAAAGTCTGTAAGTCAAGCCTAAAGTCTCCAATATTAAAAGAAAGCACAATTCATGTCTCAAGTCATTGCTCCTAAGTTCAGGTCTCTAGTCTTTTGGGGAAATTCACATATAGTCTAAAGTATTCTAAGGATAGGTTATTAAAATCTCAAGTCTTTGAGGACAAAACTGAACCAAGTCTGACGTCTTTTTAGGGGAAGTGCAAGTAAACTCACATCAGGATGAGTAGATGTATCAAGCCTTGGAAAGTAAAACAAAGTCATGGTCTAATTCTTTAAGGTCAGATCAAAAACAAGTCCCAAGCTGCTTGGGCCAAGTCCAAGTCTGATCTCAGGTCAAGTCTTTGATTTTCAAACCAAGTCCAAGTGAAATCACAAGTCTTTTAGAGAAAGTTTAGCCTTTAAAGATATGCACAAGTCATGCTTAATTGTTTGGGGGCAACAAGTCTCAGTTTTTAGAAGGAAAGTCATGTCCCACGTGTTGGGGGGGAAGTCAAACCTCAGTGATAGCCTGAAGTCTTTGCAGGCAAGTCAAGTCTCAAGTCTTTGAGTGCATTATGCTCTTAGTTATAGTGAGACATAAATGTACTTCACAGAAAGTGGGTACAAGCTCAAAACTTTGCATCTGGTCAAACCCCTAACTATTTGACGGCAAGTTTGAGTCAAATCTCGAGTCATGTTTGTGAGCAACTGCTGCTGTTGCCCTGTTGTCAGCAATTTTATTTTGGTCATTGTTTAAAACAAATTTCTACTGGTAATGTACTCGGCATCATACTGTGAGGGGAAACATCCAACCCTACTGAACAGGGTGTGCCAAAAAAGCCACAAGAATATCAGACCAAATTTTAAAGTAGGTAAAAAGCAAGAGTATTTGGGTTGAAAAAAAAGGAAAATTTAGAAATGGTTGCTCATTTCTACCTCTATTTCTGAAAATATAAGGGAGCAATATTCAACTGTAATTTCAATGTTGCTTTTAACTTCCAATTTTCATTTCCAGTTTAATGAAAGAGTGATCCACATACATTTTGGAATGTATTTTTCATTATGTGTGAGGTGAAACAAAGAGCACGTTGAGCTGCCGGGCAATTTAAATGTCTGTAATTGAAGCTGCCACTTTGGGTGATGGCAGTAATCCCAAACCGAATGAGGATCAGAGGGCGAATTGTGTTATTTTGTGAATGGCAAGTTAATCAGTGGTGACAATTTTAAAAACCCATTACCTTAATTCTGCAAATGGGACATATAAATCCTATCTAAACACAAATTGGGCTCCAAACACTATTCCAAATTGAACAGCATAAGGTATGAAAACTGCCCAGCACATAAACTATACTGTACATGTCCATGTCTGTGTGTTGGCAGTGTCCTGGAGTCATGTTGTGTCCGTTTTTAGTTTTCACTGACCACCATCTGCCTCCTCAGAAAGGCCAGAGTCGCTTTAAAATTAAGTCCTTTGAGAGGCACATGTCCTGGTCATGTCTAAAGGCAAAGGTTTTCATACCTTTCTCAAAAGGGCAATAGAAAGTAAGCTCCGGCTGCCAGTCTGTGTGCCAAATGCCAGATAAGCCGGGGCAATGCGGCAGGTCGCAGAGCAAAGGACGGCAGCGACAGAGGGAGATAAAACATGATGGGTCAGAGGAGCCTCGAAGATGGAGCAGGACATCAAAAAATGAGCCAGAGTTGTGAGTAGACCGCCTGTCATGCAGACCATGTTGTTGTTATTTGAATTTGATAAACAGTGAAACCATATAAAAGAAGGTGTTTGTACTTCAGGTGAAGACAGGTGAGTCTGTCTGCTGTGTTTTAAAGGTGTGTTAGTAACAATACACAACTAACGGTGCACTGTGTTTTTAGATCTTTCAACCTGAGTCAACATGATATTGTATTACCCTTATTCAAACATGTTTTAGTGCTGCTCTTTACAATAATTGCTGTGTGGTCATCTCCTCTGTGTTTCAACTTAATGAAATTACATGTGCCAGTATTGGTCTGAAAGCTTGAAAGAGCTTCTTCATTATTTGAAAACTTGTAAATCCTGATAATTTTGATATATGTGATCACAGTTATAAAACATAACTTATTAAAATCTCAACACTCATTGCATTCATTTATTGGAAACTAACAGCACCGTCAACATCATCATTCTGACCACTTTCATTTATTACACTGAAAACAAACAATAAATTACTGTAAATACAGTGCTTGAAAAATTAATAAGCCTATGACTCACTGTGAGGTTTGTGCCACAGCTGCCCTAAATCAGCAGCAGTGGTAGTCACTAGTATACACTATATTGCCAAAAGTATGCGCTCACCTGCCTTGACTTGCATATGAACTTAAGTGACATCCCATTCCTCATCCACAGGGTTCAATATGACGGTGGTCCACCCTTTGCAGCTATAACAGCTTCAACTCTTCTGGGAAGGCTGTCCACAAGGTTTAGGAGCGTTTATGGGAATTTTTGACCATTCTTCCAGAAGCGTATTTGTGAGGTCACATACTGATGTTCGACGAGAAGGCCTGGCTCTCAGTCTCCGATCTAACTCATCCCAAAGGTGTTCTATCAGGTTGAGGTCAAGACTCTGTACCGGCCAGTGAAGTTCATCCATACCAGACTCTGTCCTCCATGTCTTTATGGACCTGCTTTGTGCACTGGCACACAGTCATGTTGGAAGAGGAAGGTGCCAGCTCCAAACTGTTCTCACAAAGTTGGGAGGATGGAATTGTCCAAAATGTCTTGGTGTGCTGAAGCATTCAGAGTTCCTTTCACTGGAACTAAGGGGCCAAGCCCAGCTCCTGAAAAACAGCCCCACACCATTATCCCCTCTCCACCAAAAATTACACTCGGCAAAATGCAGTCCGACAATTATCATTCTCTTTGCAACTGCCAAACCCAGACTCGTCCATCAGATTGCCAGATGGAGAAGCGCAATTCGTCACTCCAGAGAACGCATCTCTACTACCCTAGAGTCCAGTGGCGGCGTGCTTTACACCACTGCATCCACATGAAGGCCGTATGAAGTTTGGAGGTCTGTAGCGATTGACTCTTGCAGAAATTTGGCATGCTCTTCACACTGTGTGCCTCAGCATCTGCTGACTCTGCTTTGTTCTTATAATACAGCTGACAGTTGACTGAGGAATATTTAGGAGCGAGGAAATTTCACGACTGGATTTGTTGCCCAGGTGGCATCCTATCACAGTTCCAAGCTGGAATTCACTGAGCTCCTGAGAGCGACCCTTTCTTTCACCAATGTTTGTAAAAGCAGTCTGCATGCCTAGGTGATTGATTTTATACACCTGTGGCCATGGAAGTGACTGGAACACCTGATTCTGATTATTTGCATGGGTAAGCGAATACTATTGGCAATGTAGTGTTTTTTAATGTTTCTCTTATGGTTATTGCACTGGCATGTCGAAGTTCTTTCACCAAAATGACATATTTAATGCTAAATTCTGATAGTTACTGTTCTCCATTAATTTACCATTTAAAAACTGAAAAATAGTGAAGCACATTATGATTTCTTGAATAAGATCTCAAGTTGTTCGTAACTTCCATTACTGATAAAAATAAATAAATAAATTATTATTTGAAAGTTATGCTTCATTAATCTTGGAGAAACACAGTGAGCAGCCAAATTTGGCTGTTAAAAGGTGGATTCAGTTTGAAATTCCTCATTCCTGTTCAAAATGCTTGCACAATAGCCAAACTATTTCAGTGATAAACCATTTTGTAAAGATTTCTGAAATATTAGTTTTTTATTATTATCGGTTAAGGACAGTATATGAAAGAATATGACGTCTTTTTAGAGCAAGTCCAGTCAACTATATATCTCTGAGGACAAGTCCGAGTTAAGTCTGAAGACTTTGAAGACATGTTCACAAAAAGTCTAAAGTAATATTTCAGTCTCAATTACTTTGTTTTTATAATTTTCAGAAGCAGCAATTTTGACTGAAATTGAAACTGTGTTCATTTCTAGGCTCTACTAGTTGAAGTCTTGTATTTGATAACCCTGTAAGATCCTAAATATTGTAAAAAATCTCTTTCTGGAACTAAATCCTCTAAAAGTTACAGACAAATGAACATTAAATGTAAGAGGGAGTCAGACTGCAGTCATTTAACAGTCTTAATTAAGTGCTTGTAAAGTCTGCTGGTCTGTGGGAGGCATAAATTGTTTTTCATTAGGCAAGGTTTCCTCCTAAAAAAATCTTTCTCTCAAACTGAGCTGTGAAAATTAGGGATTGGTCACTGGTGATAGAGTGGTTGGTTCGTTTGCCAATTACACAGATATTATGGTCCAGGAGCAGGCAGCAACAACGGCTCATTCTCTGCATGTCAAACCCTGCTTTCTCCCTCTTAACTCTCCCCACTCCCTTGTCCACTAAATAAAGAAAACAGAAGGAATAGTCATCTCGGATAAGAGCCAAAGGGGTGTTTCAACATTTCCTGGCATCTCTACTTGACCAAACTGTGACAGCAGGCCAAGACTCAAGCTTATTGACTTGTCTGGTTATCTAAATGCACACTTAATATGCCCCTTTTAAAAATAGCCACAATGGGTTTCAAAGCATGTCTGCAAACCTTTTAAAGAATCAGCACATGAAAGAATAAGAAATCGAAAAACGCCACTCTGATTCAAAGTAAACCACATGGATCTCCAGACACTTAGAGCTGAGATAACCAAGCAGCAGCTGTTAGAGTAAGATTGATGTGTTCTGAAAAAAGCTGTGTTGTTCTAAGAGTGGAGGAAATACTGTTCACCAGGCTGAAATATGCAGAAATCTGTGTGTAACAATAATTTATGTATGGGAGGGTTGAATGTGTAAAATCAAAAGGGTTCTGCCACATGCTTGGCACAGTGAGAGAAGCATTCGTTGTGTGTGAATCCCTCTGCTGTTTGATATGAGCATGGCATACAGGCCTTATTGGCTCTGGGTTGAGTGACAGCATAGGACGGTCTCATGTTTGCAGAGCATGTCTGACTGCAGCTGCAACTCCAGCGAGACTCCACATGTGAGCTGCTGTGAAAGCCAACAGAACAAGCAGGTTCAGTCAATCAATCGTAGACCGTCACATCATCTCCCCCCAGGCTTGGCTTCTTGATTGGATCAATTAAGCAAACATACAGTAGCTCTTGCTGGAAACCAGAGCCACAGGGCACATTAATATCTTGTTCAACCGCAGTATATGGCACGTCGACGGCACCGCAGAGGCATAGAGAAAACCGCTCGTAAAATCAAGCGACTGTTAAATGAGAGTTGTACGGCAGGCTGGCTGCTGTGAAACCTGTTTTCATAAGAATTTTTTATTATCTAAATATATTACATCTCCACGCCACAGATTTACCCACATTCTAACTCAACTTGAGCAAACCACCTTTTTTTCAACATCTTCCAGCAAGAGAACCATGAAAGATAACGACTCAAACTCCTCTATCACCAACTATTTGGAGCAAGGCTGGCTCAAGCCATATAGTGCCACTGGTCCTGTCCTTGCCTCTGTGCACTGGCTTCCTGTTAATTTTAGAGTAGAGTTTAAAGTTTTATTCCTTGTTTTTAAATGTTTAAATGATCTGGCACCTCCTTGTTTATCTGAGTTGCTGAAGCCTCGCACTAGAGCAGCGCCAAACTATGTTTCAAAAAGAATCCCACGACTGCTCAAACTGACAGTGAAATGCACACTCTGCGGCCAAGTTCACTAAGATACCTGTTCAACTGCTTGTGAACACAAATGGCTAATTAGCCAAACTTAATGCAGCAACTCAATGCATTTAGGCAAGCTGACATGGTGAAGATGGCTCACTAAAGTTCAGACCAAGCATCACAATGGGCAAGGTTGGTGATTAAAGTGGCTTTTAATGTGGCATTATTACTGCTGCCAGATGGGCTAGTCTGTGTATTTAAGCAGCTGCTGATCTACTGGGATTGTCACGTACTACCATCTCTAGAGTGAACGGTCTGAAAAAGAGGAAATGGAGTTACAGATGGAAACATGATGCTGCATCTCAACGGGCAAACATCTGATGAATTTATATGTAGCAGAGACAATTATGACGAAGACAGGTCCATGATGGCCCCATGGATCTGTCCCTAGCTTCAGCTTTTTCTTCAGCCCATTTGTCTCCGCCCACATCCCTTCCTTCTCCGACACACTCAACACAGCATTGTGTGGATGGCTGCTCATCTTGAGACTGGAATCCACATTCAACATTTCCTACTGATAAACTGAGGGTTTTTTTTGCAGCCATGACTAGGGATTCATGATTTGTTGTATGGTTTCATGTAAGCGGTTGGATGTACGTATTTGTACATATATGTGTATTTTTATATGTATACATGCATATATGTGCATCCATAGAATGAAGAGTTTGTCTTCAACCTGCTCTGTTGTAAAGTGTCTTGCGATAACACTTGTTATGAATTGATGCTACTGAAATAAAGATTGATTGACTGACTGTTATCTCAGTAAAAAATGCCTTTTTGATGCCAGAGGTAGACAGCTAGGCACTTGTTACAACCTAGGAATGCATAAGGTCATGCTTGAACATACAATGTGCCAAATCTTCAAGCAGATGGGCAACAGCAATAGGAGACAACACCAGGTGCCATTCCTGTCAACTAAAACAGAATATTGAGGCTACAATTCACATGTGTCAACCAAAACTGAACAACAAAATTTTGGGTCCATGTCACCTGGTGGGAAGATTCTTGGTTTCTTGTTGGATGTTCAGAATTTGGAAAGAGCAACATGAGAGCGAGGCTCCTTCCTGCCTTGTGTTAACAGTTCAGGCTGATGCTGGTGTAATGATGTGGGGGGTATTTTCTTGGCACACTTCAGGCCCCTTAGTGCCAACTGAGCATCCGGTAACTGCCACAGTCTTGCTGGTTATTTTTGCAGACCATGTCAACCCCTTCATGACCACACTGTACCCATCTTTCACCAATAAATTAGCACTTTCTCCTTACTTGGCAATTTTTTGCCAACTGTAATCCAAAACCTAATTCAATATCCTAAAATTCGAGGCATCACTTGGGACAAATGCGCTTCTGATTGCAGACGAAATTTTCTTATTTTCATTTGATCCTTCTACATCAAACATTCAATTACGGAGTTTATGATGAAAAATCTAACGTAATGATAATATTGCAGGTGATGAAACGTAACTTAAAAGGATGTAAAGTCTTCCAGTCAGGCAGGAGACTGCGATTCATCCGCTATAACTCCAGGCAGCTCCTGAACATCTGTAATGCTAATCACTCCTGTTTGTTCGCAGTCCCCTGGTCCCTGAGCTTTACTTTAAGTGACAGCCAGTCTGAGCAGCATGGCTCATCATCGCCATACCATAATGAGAGCATCTTTGTGTGACACTCACCTCCCACGGTGCCAGTTCTGATGCCATTTACAGAAAGGCTCCCAGAGCTGCTGCACCTGTGTCATCTCACCCCAGAGGATCAGGCTGATTTCACCTTTTTTTACTCATATGATTACCACGTCTGATGCCTCAGCCCTGTGCTCTTGATCACTTCCTGCAGAGAAAAAGAAGGCGTCAGAGTTCAGTGTGGTTTTTCATGATCCTCACACTGCAGATGTTTTCATATGAATACATACAGGAGTGGGGAGCTGAGCTGTATAATGATATTTAAATCTTATCCAGCGGATGAAATGATAAACATGCAATACTTAAAGGGATATGCCAACATTTCATTTGTTTTTGTATCTTGCCTCACTCCCCAGTCAAGCAGTTGGACACCATTCTTTTATTTGTGCAAGCAGTAACAAGGAAGTGATGGCTAATTAGCTTAGCTCAAACACTGGAAGTCATTGGGTAGTGTTAGCCTGCCTCTGCCAACAGTCATCAGATTAACTTTTCCTTAAACAGTCCTGTGTGCTTGTCGTGATTTGTTTTTATTGCTTTATGTTATGTTATTTCCTATTAGGGCTGGGTTAAAAAAATCAATTTAATCGATTTTCCTTTAAATGGTTCATAATTGATCCATAAAATCCAAAGATCGATCTTTTAACGTGGATAGTTTTTTCTTCATTGGATGGTCCGAAAAGCAGCCTGTGGTATCAAATTTGCCAGTCTCGTGTTTAGCGCTGCTGTCCACTGAACAATATCTCATGAGATGTTACTTCAAGCAGTCAAAAAAACATGGCAGAAGTGAGTAGCACTATATGGGCACCACCGGCGAGTTTAAAAGGTGACGTTCGGACATATTTCAGATTTAACAAGCATGAAAGAAAAGACCAGTTGGACAAAAAACAAGTAACTTGCAGAATATGCATTAATGCATATCATTAATATGTGATTAATGTAACTGCTTTGGGTTCAGTTCTTAATGTAAAAACAATATTTAATATTGTACCAGGTCAAAAAGTCATCAACAGCATTATTTTTTACTGAGATTACCCAGACTAAACAAATCTCAAATAGTGAATCAAATCGATTTGAGACCTCTTAATATCAAATCAAATCCATCCAGAAAGTCTGAATTGATACCCAGCCCTACTTCCTATTATCATCTTATTATCTTCTTCTCATTAACAGAGGCCTTGCTTTGTTGACCTTCTTACAAGCACATCCACAGTGGCTTGCGCATGCACCCTGTGGTTTACTTTTCTATATATTTCTTTTGATAATTACATCAAGTGCTAATCTCAGCCTAAAAATAAAAAGGTAACATAAAGTGTTCAAATAACAAGTCATAACAAGGACACAGGTCCATTTAGAGTTGCTGAGGAGTTTAACAGACTGCAGGCTAACACGACCCATTGACTCTCAGGGTTTGAGCACAGTCAAAAGAATGGTGTCGATCTGCTTGTCATGGACTTGGTAGTTAGACAAGACAAGAAAACAACAAAAAAGTTGGTGTATCCATTTAAAAAGGTTGAACTTTGCCAAATAAAAAGACATTCACAATTAAAGGCTTGAAATCTGTCCATATTCCCAACTATACACAACAATCAATAACCTATCCTTAAAAAACAAAAAACTGATTTGCCTGACACCACTAGATCACATCATTTAAAAAAAGCATTTTTGGATTGGCCTTTGAGTGAATCAAGACGTCCACGTTTGGAGGTTTTTCTTCCTCTTGCTACGTTTATTTTATCAGTACAATAGAAATGTTAGTGTTTTGGGCCGTTATACACCTTAGGGAGTGCCATTATTGTTGACAAGAGTATGAATTGTGAACATACAGGGGTTGGAAAATGGAGTTACTGGAGGAAATTTGCAGGGGACAGCAGGTAAAGGACAACGGTAAGCGGATAAGCAGCACAAAACATGACCAAGACACAGAGACAGAAAAGCAGCAGTAGGAGATCCTGTTTTCCTTTCCAGCAGCCTGTCATGGAAACAATAAACAAACATGTTGTGGTGGTCCCCATGGAAAGTCCCGACACAACTACAAAAATGTAAAATTTCTCTCTGAAAACTTCAAACGTTTGAGGTAATGTTGGAATTTACCTAAAAATTCATGTATGTACGTGTTTATGTATGTGTGTATATATGGATGGTGTAAGGATGGATACATGAATGGATAGATTTATGGATGGTTGAATGTAAGTACAGATTAACAAATGGATGCATGGATGGCAGGATGAATGAGTGGATGTATGGATGTGTAGATGCATGGATGGATGGACCGTTCTGATCCCAAGCTGGGAAACAGTGGAAATGTCAGTTTTGTAAAAAATCACCGGAAAATTGACTTCATGTTTTCGACCAATTTGACACACCATGTCTTCCACAGCTCTCGTTAGCATCATCATGGTTTTACTGGAGTGTTGCTGGTTTGTAGCATGAGTCAACACAGTTGTAAATAGACAACGTGACTCATAGGGTTGGGAACCTCTGGTCTCTTGGTTATTGATTTACATAATACCAGATTTCCCTCCAGATTTCCATTTCCATGTTCTACAGTTACTCATCAATCAACAGCGTTACAAGAACACAACAGCACTTGAGTTTAGCACGACACTGAGGGAAAAAGAAAAATCCTGAATTAAGCGTATCCTCTGTATATGAGCAGTTTGACAGATTCTGTAAGGATGGAAATGGTGTGTAGAGGGAAAAGGCGCTCTCCTCATTCCCCTCTCCTCAAACATCCATCTTAGCACAGGATTCATGTTTGTCATTTGCCTGCACATGGATGCACACTTCCTCACACATTTACCCCCCTCCTCCCTCATTTTATCCATTTCCAGTTGTCATCTCCTTCACCGTTATGCTCTCGCCACCATTACCTGATGTGCGGCAGTGACAGCCCCACAGCAGCCGCGCAGTGATAAATGCAGGGTCACGCCTTGAATATCATCTATAAAGCACGCTAACTGAAGACATCACTCTTCTTGTTTGTTCATTGCTTTACTTGTGAGCAGCCCTCTCCTTTCTCTCTCCCGTCCTCGGCACGTCCCACACTCGCTCCTCTGTCATAATATTGAATTTGCTCGCTGTCTTTGCTGTCGCCATGCAGTTCTTTATGGGTCTACTTTGGACTTGGCCAGACTCTGCGGGAGGCTGGCTAGACTCCATATTGATGAGATTCTCCACATGGCTATTATTTATGCAACGAGTCCTTAATATCCATCTCTTAGCCATGAAACATCTCTTTTGGGACGTTTTACATGTTAATATAATGTTAGGACATGTTGAACAGGGCATGGGGGTAACTTATGGTATGACTGGTGATGCTTGGCCAGAAAGAGTAGCCAATAGTTAATCAGCAATATATTCATTATGATTGATATATGGATGAACGTTGGTAATTCAGATGTTAAAGGACTTGGTTAGTAACCTGACACGGCAGACAGACATTTCAATATACAGACCTAATCAAAATCTTAAGACCAGTTGAAAAATTGCTAGAATGTGCATTTTGCACATTTGGACCTTAATGAGGTTTGAAATAGAGCTACAATATGCAAAAGCAAGAAGGGGGAGTGTGACAAAAAGCACTTTGAAAAAGTCATTTATTGAAAACAACAAGTAAACTGAAATAGGCTGTTTATCACCTGATCAAAAGTTTCAGGTCATTGCTCAGAAAACTACAAAAAAACTCTCCAAACCAGAACAAAACTTTTTCTCAGTAGGACTCAGTAATGAGTAGCTCCACCGTTCTTGTTAATCACTTCAAAAAGTCGTTTGGGCATGCTTGATGAGAGTGTTTCCTGGAAGCTTTTGGGAACATTGCTCCAAGTGGTGAAAATGGCTTCATGAAGGGCATCAACTGTCTGGAACTGATGGCCATTTTTATAAACTTCCCTTGCCATCCATCCCCAAATGTTCTCTATGGGATTTAAACCAGGGGAACATGCGGGATGGTCCAAAAGAGTGATGTTATTCTCCCTGAAGAAGTCCTTGGTCAAGCGAGCATTGTGAACTGCAGCGTTGTCCTGTTGAAAAACCCAGCTGTTACCACACAGACGAGGGCCCTCAGTCATGAGGGATGCCCGCTGCAACATCTGCACATAACCAGCCGCCGTTTGATGACCCTGTACCACCTGAAGCTCCGGTGTTCCACTGAATGAAAAAGCACCCCAGATCATGATGGACCCCCCTCCACTGTGCTGGGTAGAAAACATCTCAGGTGGGATCTCCTTGTCATGCCAGTAATGTTGAAGCCATCTGGACCGTCAAGGTTACATTTTTCTCATCAGAGAATAAAACTTTTTTCCACCTTTCAATGTCCCATGTTTGATGCTCCCTGGCAAAGTCTAAACGGGCAGTTTTTTGGCGTTGAAGGAGACGAGGTCTTTGAATTTGTTTTTTGTTTTTGAAACCCTTTTCCCACAGATGCCGTCTGATGGATATTGCGCTGCATTTGGCACCAGTAAGGGCCTTAATTTGGGTCGAGGACCGCCCTGTGTCTTGACGGACAGCCAATCGGATCCTCCGGCTCAGCGCAGGTGTAATTTTTTTGGGTCTACCACTTGACTTTTTTGTTTCATAATGCTCAGGATCTTTAAAAAAAATTAGAATGACTGTCTTACTGCGTCCAACCTCAGCAGCAATGGCACGCTGCGAGAGGCCTCGCTTCTGCAGCTCGACAATCTGACCACGTTCAAGAAGAGAAAGCTTCTTGGCTTTAGCCATCAGGAGGGCATGACCGTGTGAATGCCTGACAGAAAATGAAGATTTTGAGCAGATTTTGGCTTTAATAGCCTGTGGTCTTAAACTTTTGATCAGCTGATAAACAGCCTACGTATTTCAGTTTACTTGTTGTTTTCAATAAATTACTTTTTTAAAGTGCTTTTTGTCATACTCCCCCTTCTTGCTTTTGCATATTGTAGCTCTGCTTAAAACCTCATTAAGGTCCAAATGTCCAAAATGCATATTCTAGCAATTTTTCAACTGGTCATAAGATTTTGATCAGGTCTGTATCTACCATTCCATATATTTTACTTGTCCACCTGGGAAAGAGCAGTTTAAAAATGTTGTCAGAAGCAGAACCTTCAAAAACAACAGCAGCTTGTGATTGGTCGATCGTTCGGCTCGTCAGAATCATCACAGACCTCTCCACATTAAGGTGGGCTTTACACGAGTATGAATTTGTAAGACGACGGTAAAATAAACCATTGATCTGGTGATATTGACACACGTATTTGTCCATGACTCTGCATCTTTTTAGAAAACGGATCTGCAGGTGGATATCTGGGTATTCGTCTGTTCAACCATATTTGATGCAAACTTTTATGATACCTCTTTCTAATCAAAATGAATAACATATCGCATAAAAAAATCAGAATAAATCAGATAAATGGTATTGGTAATCCTCAAGTGGATTATAAGTTCTGAAAATACCTCATGTATGAAATGAGATATAATTTTTGATTTCAGTAGAAAGTGAAACAAATATTTCAGCTCAAAAAATCAGAATTTTCTCGCTATAATTTTGTGTTTTCAGGCCTGAAGAGTAAATGATTACCCACTGAGCAGGAAAGCAATTTCATAAACATGGAATGACAAAAATGTTTTGAGGGATTTTCTCAAATCCCTTCAAAATATGTGCAAATATCCATCATAACCAAGGCATGAAGAGGTATAACTTTGAAGGTCAAAAGTCAGAGGTCTTGTCAGGAGAGCTCTTGGTTATTCTTTGCTTGTCAGTATTTCCTAATCCTTCCAATGATCTCCATCATCTGCAAAAATATTCACTTTGTCCTGAGTCAACAGGCTAAATTTTGGAGGTCAGGGGTTAAAAGTGAAAATATTCTTTGAGAAATAAATTCTGTGAATGAAAAAATCACAAAAATACTGAAAGGAATTTTCTTCCAATGTTGCTAAAATGTCCACCATGGCAAAAACCAAGTCAGTGCTAGAGCTCAAAGATCAAATAGTGGTGGTCACAGAGTCTTGTAAATACATTTCTGTGATGCAATTTCTCAAAATCATTTCGAGTAAATGTCCTTAGACTTTGCGCCAGTGTCTAGCCAAACTTGCGCTGCATGCATTTAATTTTGTACATTAATGGTTTAAGGTAAACTTAAAACAACTTTGCTGTCACATTTGCTCTTGAATCCTATTTGTGAAGACTACTTGAACTGATTAAGATTCAGTCACGTGGTTTGGTGTTTATTCCTTTCAAAAATAACATGAAGTGCTAATTTTTGCCTTAAAACATTAGGTAAAAAACAAAACGAGTAACAACAAGCACAAGGACTCTTTAAAGTTGCTAAAGAGTTTATCTGTTGACCGTAGGCAGAGGCACGCTAACAAACCCACTGACTCCCAGGGTTTGAGCTAAGCTAAGTAGCGGTGGATGAATCTTGCCTATCTCTTTCTTTTTATTGGACACACAGTCAAAAAAATGTTATCTATAGGGATGGGTACCTTTCACATCTGAACCAATACCATACCGATGCCCTGTACCTGGGAACTGGTATCAGTACTCAACGGTACCAATTTTCGTACTTTTGCGTGTGTTTATGGGGTATTAAATATTAATTTGTTTAATATTAAGATCTCACATTTTTTCAATGTAAATTCATTTCTCAATATATAAAATTTGACAGATATATATCAAAACAACATTCAAGTGTTTGTATTGTAACATTGTAGTTGTTCCAAAAATGTCGTCAACATGAAAACCAGTAACTAAAATGAACCACAACTTAATAAATGAACAGCAGCCCTCACTTTAACTTTAGGGCAGTTTAACAATGGGTCCGACAGAGTTGTAAATAAAAAAAAAGCATTTACATTAATGTTACAAAGTACGAGGAACTGACCTGATAATGATAACTGACGCACATTAAAATGCCAAGCTAATACCATCTTAAACACGAGGCTTATTTACCTGGACCAGGTATCCTCTTTGTCGCATTTGCTGCCATCACCAAATATTAAAGCCATTTTTTTTCCTGTGTTTCCGGCTGCAGACGACAAGTCGCCATTGGACACAGGTATGCTAACAGTGCTGAATGAATCCTTTGTGGTCGTAGATCTGAGGCTATCAAAAATTGTGCACTCTTCAGCTTTAAGGAAAATTTTGTGCGTCACCAGGTGCTTCCTCAGATTTGAAGTATTTCCTCTGCTGGCCTTACACTTGGCATCACAAATGTTGCAGCGAGCGTAATCTCCATCACATTTAATAAAGCGGAGCCATACTTTCGAGCAATTTCTCTCAGCCATGCTTCCTTTGTTGACTGAACCCGCGGCTGCTGACGTCATTACGCTATTGCTGTGCTGCATTCAAGTCCGGTATGGAAATTCACCTACTCTACCCAATAGTATGCCTGCTTCTTCCACTCCCTCACAGTCACAAGGATGCGTTTAGGTACCTAAACATGGCACCGTTTGATTTTACGTGAGTCGGTACTCAGTAATACCTACAGAATTTGGTCCGTACCTCTTAAAGTACCGAATTCGGTACCCATCCCTAGTTATCTATCTGCAGTCATGGACTAAAGAGTGAGGAAAGACAAAAACAAAAGAAAAGTTGGCGTATCCCTTTAACTTTGTCAGGCTGTTATGGCTGAAAACCAAGAACTTTAACATCTTATTCTTTCTTGTGCTTAGTCTACAATCAGACTTGAACCATCTTAAGATATTTTGCATTTTCAGAGACATTCTCATCCACCGCAGGAATGCATTTAAATAAAAATTGATCCACAAGCTGCAACCCTTCAGTCTGTTCATCCCGACTCTCTCATCTGCTCCCGCTCTCCCTCTGAACAGCCTTGTGATGAACTCTCCCCCTGAATTGATTACAGCATCTGTTTGATTGTTGGTCGTCCATCTGCTCCGCCCTCTGAATTGTCACCCCTCCAAGAAACTGTTTGCTGGCTACTCTCTCTCTCTCCCCCCCAAACCTCAACCCTCGCCCCCCACTGTCCCCCCTTCAGAGCCACTTCCATCAACAGCCTTAATTCAATTCCCCTGAAGCACATGAAATCAAATTTGCACACAGTTCTGAGCTTTTGCCCCCGCTGATTTGTAGCGCGGGACAAATTATGTTTGCTGTACGCTGAATAATCTGAACCCAATTACATTTTTTGTACTTGCAAAAAAAAGAGAGACAGTGAGGGCTGAAAACATATTTTTTTATACGAAATATTTTTTATTTTTAAAGTTTAACCTTGTGATGTTTACTGTTTACAGTCTGCTTTGTGCCTTTCCTTCAGCTGTTGTAAAGAATGTTTTTTTTAAAGGACTGACTGAGAGTAAAGAGAAAACATGGTGGGTGGTTTTACTTTAAAGTCATATTTGAGCTTTGCCTTATCAAAGAGTGTAAACACCAGTTTAAAAAACAACTCTCTTATTTTCCTGTGCTACATATGTACAGTAACCTTCCATGCATTACTGTTTGGCCTCAGCTTTTCATGTTGTAAGGTCAGGCTGTGGGTAATTGTTTTATTATTCCCTCTATTTATATAAATAATATCTAATAACAGAAAAAGTCACCTGCCATGATCTTTACCCACATTTAATAGCTTCAGTTTATGTTTTTCTCAGTTACATATTTAGATTGTATGGTAATTGGCTTGGCCTTAAGACGCCCACATCATACAACACTAAAATATAGCCTTAGGGAATTAACAGAAGCACAAATAAGAAAATAAGTGTATGTAGATGAATTCTAGATTGATATGAATTGGACAGAAATGGTCCATTTCTTCTTGAATTTAAAAGAATCTACTTAATATGCGCTGGATCTGAAAGTGTTTGACAGGTAGTGGAGGTGTTTAGTTTATTTTCAAGGACTTTCAAGGATCTTGGCTCACTTTAGTTTAAAAAAAATTGCTTTTACACAGCAAGTCACGCCTGATTAATGATATATTCACACACAATCCAACAGCAATAGATGGTCCATATCGATAATGTCATGATGCAGAGTAACTTAAAGCAGCAAGGTGTAAGATTCCAGCTTTCAGCTCTCTCGTGGCTTCTAGGGTCGTTGAGTGGAGGGCTGTCATTTTATATTCGATATTCGAATAGCCGATCGAATATGGGGATAAATATCTGTAACCGAATAGTAAATACATTTTCGAATGTAAAATATTGAGTGTAGCGGCCCATCAGGGCGCCTGAAGCAGTGGACTGTTTGTCCAACAGAGGGAGCTCTGAGCGCAGCTTGACCGTCAGACACATCCGCTGCTCTCTCGACCTCAGTAAACAAAGCGTTTCCACTCCAATCAGACGTTAACAGCTCCAAATCATCTGAGGAGAGCTGTGTGGAAGTAGTTTTGGTTCTGCACCGTTGATAGCAAACTTAAAATCAAAGACCAGGCTGTGTGTTATATGAAATGCAGTTCAGTCACTCGTCCTCCACTTCTTTGCGGGCTCAGCTGTTGGCTTTTCATCCAAGTTATACGGCTGAGTGCAGCAGCGCTTCGTCAAGAGTCTAACCCCGTGTGACCGTGTTCTTTTTGGCAGGGTCTTCACCAAGGAGGCGAATAATAGCATCTCCGTCCCTTACTTCGGGGGAGAATAATCAAATATCTTCGATTATTTGGGTGCATGTCCAAAAACCGTTCGAGTTTGATTTTTAGGAAAAGTGACAGCCTTAGTTGAGTGTAACTGCACCGTCAAACATCAGCGTGCATTTGTTGACATACAGAGGGAAGAGAAGTGAGCCAACAGATGTCCCAGGAGACACATAAACCATGTGGATTGATAAGGTACAGTCTCATCATGTTTCTTTACGAAAAACAATCATGTACTTACAAGTCCAACAATAACAGATCAAAAAAATCAGCATCGGTCGGACATCCCTCCTCGTCTTTCAGGTCACGCCAGCAAGTGAACACCAGGCAAATGTTTATACCTGTCTGAGTATTTAGCATGTTACTCTCCTGCTTTCTTTTTTCCTCATCTCCTCTGATAAAGTAGTTCTTATCTTTGGGTTTATCGCTGCTTCTGCCATGATAATAAAGCTAAATTTAGCTTTCTTCTTCTTCTTCTTGTTTAACGGTGGGTGATATCTAGTGTCAGAGGAGCTTTACTGCCACCCACTGTGCATGAGTCTGAGCCAGAGGTCCCTTTTTTCATTCAGAAATTAAGTGCATATTTACTTTAAAGTAAATTCTGTTCATTAAATCTGTTTAAAAAATTCAAAAACTTTTTTATATTCTCCTTTTCCCAACATTTAGGTTTCGCCTCTAGGGTGAAGTAACATATGCCGTAAAGCAGTCAAAGCAGTGAAAAATTTGTAGTTTTTCATTGTGGAACTGTTCCTATCATTCATACCTAAGTTACATAGTGCCAGTGGAGGTAATACAAGCCCCCTTAGATCATGACAGAGGCGTCATTCAGCCTGTTTTAACGTGATGAACCATCACAATGGTTCTAGAAATAGTATATTAGGGTAGAAAAACTAAATTGTGTTGGTTTAAGTGAACAAAATTTTCAAATAATGCTTTCAACTAGAGTTGCTCTGAGAAAATCTGACATATATTTATGATGTATGATAGATCTCAAGTCCACCAGGGAAAGATCAGATAGAAAAACTGGAGGACCGGAAAAATATTTTATCTGTTACATTCATTTTTGGCCAATCAGAGGCTTATAGTCAAGTTTCAGTATAGGTTTAACTAACTAAACAAACCAAGATGTCCGTGTGGGTGTGCGCAAAGGACACTATGTTTACAGACAAGTATGTATACACAATGCATGGATATGTAAATTTATATATGAATTTATGGATATCTGCATGTGTATAGATGTACTGTATGTATAGGTGTGATGTTTAAGTATATATGGATATGAGTAGGTTATCAGATAGGTAGAGAGGCATTTGTATGTGTATAAAAACAGGTAGGTGAATGTTTAAATACATTTCATAAGTCCATGTAATTTGCTTCCCTGATAAGTCTATTGGAGTAGATATGTGGAACATAAGTCAAATATGTAACAGAGAATAAGGGGTAGGACCAGATAAGTTTTACTTCTTCCTACTCCTTTTCGAGCATGTACATTGTAACTTCCGATGAATATTACACGTTAGTTATCTGCTGTCTTATTATTTCCTCTTATTTTTTGGTTTGTATATTTTTTACAGCAGCAGAAGACAACAACTTGTTCCAATCCTGTCAGCTAAGAACCAAGACCAAAGGCTACACTTTACACAGCAGCACAAAAATTAGAAATAGAGGACTGGGAAATGTTATCTGTTCTTATGAGTGACATTTCTACAGGAAAGTACAGGATTGGGATTCTGAGTAAACAGCATAAGAGCTCCATCCTGTCTCGTTTTTCTTGGTGTATTTCCTGTCTTAGCATCACTGATAAGCTTCTCTTTACAATGTGAATAGATCCTCTAATATTATGTAACTGTCAAAGTCATTAAAATCAACTGCATTATCTATTGTTCTATAAGTCTTAACTGTTATGTTTATTTGCATATCAGTTTGTGACTTTGAATAAATCATGTCATGTACATTGTGTTTCATGTGACAGGTGGTCATGTAAGCTCTGCCTGCTGTTTTGTGACAACAGGTGACGTCCACCCACACTCCATGTGGGTGATATATACAACAGTATATCCATCATTATCATGTGGAAGAAAACTGAACACTTCCAGAATATGCCAGAACATGCACAAGGAGGCTAAGCTACACCATGTAACAGACAATAAAAGAGAAACAGTCTCTAATTTAAGCCTAATATCTACATGATGGAACATGATAGTATTGTATATATTCATTATTTCATTATAAAGCAATGAGACCACTGGACTGTTGATCTATTGGCCAACCTAAATTTGAACTTGAAATGTTTCCCTTGACAAAAGCCTATGGAATTCTTCCTCTGGTTTTTGGATAATTGCTTTTAATAAGCCTTGTAATGGAAAAAAAGTGTTTTGTTTGTAATGATAATCTTATAAACAACTTTCAGGTGTTACAGAACTACAACATGGCAGTTTGAGTAAGAAGCCAGTTCTACGGTTTAAACTCATATCTATAATAGAAATAGTTACATTCAAGTGCCGCAACCATTTTTGTAACTCTGGGTAACAGTTTGTTAGCAACCATCATTTTAATGACAAAACAACCCGACAATACTCTCAAGGGTAACCTTTAAAGATGCTTCAACCTCATGTGAGACCTTTTTAAGGTATTTATATGAAAAAACCTATTGAACAATCCTATAAACACAACAAATGTGCTGCTTAACTTCTTAATCACTTTGATATTTCAGGATCAGTTCCTCCACCACTCTATTTGATGACAACTGCATTGACTAAGTATGAACCTCTGAGGTACTCGTTTACCCTGACACACAGAGGAAGGTAGCTTCACAGGAGTGAAAGGTCACAGGCTTCACAGTCAGCCAAACTAACCAGCTGTGTTTGTCGAGCTGGCTTCACTCAGTGTTTAATTCACCTTTCTTTGTGATGATTTATATGTTCAAGTGTCTTTAGAGGCTCTTTAGCATCCTCTTTTTGCAACTACTAACTTAATTTATTAGCAAACAGTAGGCCAGTTTAGCCCAAAGACTATGGTAATATGAAGGACTGATTTACAGCCTGTTACTTTCTCTGCCCACCTCCTCTGGTAATTTATTGACTTTAAATGAAAAACCAGCGCTTTACAAGCTCTATTAACTTGACAGCTTCTGTAAAGCACACACCAAAAGCGACTTGACCATCCTCTGCAATCACTTTCCATGCAAAGTCAATGTACAGCCACAATGGGCAGGGGGTAACCATCTTGTGGTGCGATGCGACTGCTGCGTTCAAGGCGATCACTTCGCTTGTCATGCATTGCCAAAGTTAAAGAAAAGTTGATCGTTTTAGCCGATGTCGTGTGTGGCTGTGCAGCAACAGTCAATCAGTGGTGTGTGTATGTGTGACGGTACCCGTGACAGACTGTTTTTCTCCCAGACTACAGAGGAACAATTTATGTTGGTGTGGGAAACATAAGTCAGTGAGGACAGTAGTTACACCTAGAAAGACTGTAAAGAACTCACAGACGATGCTCCTGCAGGATATCAGCTGCAGTACTTGGTGTTTGGTAAGTGAAAAGGATACAGTTGGAATAACGTTAGCGTATGCATCCTACAATATGATATATGATATGATCGCGGTGAAACTCGAGCAGATGTGACATCACCAAGCCTCTGCGACGGGTGTCGGTGACGAAAATGAGATATTTATGGACACACGATGCGACTTCAGTGGGCAATGCAATTTTGATCATAGAGTCGCGTTTGGTGTGAAAGCAGTTCAAGATTTAAATGGGCAATAAATGCTCTTACCTAAAACCTGTTCAAAATGTACACGTTTGGTGGATCAAAACAAAACAACCAGATAGAAAAAAAACAGTAAAAAATGATAGTCACACATTTTTCATAGTAAGGTTAGTATGAAAATACGACCTGAACTATACTCAATGGAGAGATGCAGCAGTGGTAGACTTTAGGGTAAGACACACATACTGGATGATTGTCTTTCAAGTCACTCACCTGATACAAGTCCCACATGAAACTCCTTTCCTGCATGTCATGTCCCAGTCCTCCCCCAGACTTCCTATTTGTTTACTGTCTTTTAGATAAAATGTTGGTCGCCTCAAGTGTGAAAGAGCCCACATTTTGCTTTTTTAAGTATTATTTGCACTTTGGAGTGTTGAACATGTCTTGTGATAGAGTACTTCTATGCACAAGAGGAAAAAGTTTGAGAGCTTCACCCATTTCCCCGTTGTACAGCACTTCCTGCTTTCCTGAACGTGCCAACTTCCAACATCCCTCCCACCACTGTTTGTCTTTTTAAAGCCCATTGTCATAGGCTCTCGTCACTTGAAACAGAGCTAAACTGAGCAATTACAACAGAGCAAATCAATCACCTAGGGATGCACTATGCTGGATTTTGCACATATTTGATATGCCGATAGTTTTTAATTCATTATTGCCAACAGCGATATGTTGGGTCAAGACCACAAGCTCTGTACTTAACAAGTCTGGACTTCCTTCTTTCAGTGTTGCAGTGTACTTTAGCGAGAAACAGATGAAAAACAAGGAAAACAGGGTTTAACTTTTGCCAAAATGAAACCCTTGATTTTTAAATGTACCCATGCAGTGATGAGATGGTGCATCAATGATGTACATTTGTATAATTTGCTGATATTCCAGCCAGTTAAGAAACTGATACTTAACTTTTGAGGCTGATATCGGTCCCTACGGATATCAAACCCTCAATATTGTGCATCCCTACAATCAACCTATGAGACTGGACTGGGCCCACATGGGGCTTCAGGTAGCAAGAGCTCTACCAGAGTGTCTCAGACTTAGACTTAGCTGGATTGAGAGTTTTTTTTTTAATATCAGTGGATGTGAAAATAGTCTAGAGGTCACCCAAATTGGAATTTATGAGCAATATATATGAGGCAATATATGAGCTCTTCATAATAAAAGTGAAACTGGCTTCAACCATCCCACAATTCAAAGTTAGCAGCCAAAAGAGGAAACTAAAAGCCTGTCTGGACCTAACTCAGTGGTTAATCTTGTTGGCACAGTCGGTAGTATTTCAGTATTTGAGAGCAGTATGTGTGTCTCAGAGAAAAGAGCCCATTTCCTGTAACTTCATACAACAGTAACACAGTAACAGTCGGCTATAGTCCACTCTCTTACCCACTCCCCCAGGCGAGAGCTCCTTAAAGAGAGAAAATTGGTAGGATAGCTATGACTGAGCGGCGTGGCGGCAGCTCCACCTCAAACAGCCCATTCCAAACTCAATTACCACACATCTGCACCCCTGCCGCCAGCCCCGGCAATCCCAGGAAACTCTGGGATGGTCGGACTAAAAAAAAAAAAGAGCAGCTTTATCTTTAGCTGTTGAGTAGCAGAACACCTCGGGCTTTAAGTCTGCTGAGCGCTGGGACTGAGCCTGCAAATGAGGTCTGTCACATCAGCATTTGCAGCTTTTCATAGCTCCAAAGTGTCATAAATCCTGGGAGAATAGGGGAGAAGGAAGATTGATTTGGAAGGGAGATGGAGTTTAAGAAAGGAAACATAACGCAGCAGGAAGGGGCTGAATCCTGACATTTTCTCATCATGCAGGAAGAGGGATGAGCTTTGAATAAAAAAACTAACATTTACTTGTCTTGGATCTATTCCTGAGCTTTCTAAGGCATGCACTGAAAGAAAAATCCTGCTCTCATATCATCCTGGGAAATGTATCAACTGAGGCAGGTGAAGAAAGCTTGTTAGTGGATTCATTTTGATGCTGTGTGCTGGTATTTATTGCTTAATAACCCATTCCACCAAAAAAAAGCTTTTAATTGTTACATCTGCTTTGAGGTGGCCCTAATGTTGCACCTGGAACGTTATTAATATTATTAGTTGACTGAATTTGTGCATCCTGACACTAAAACAGCCCCCACCACAGCAACTTCTTCACAAACTTGACCAATGTCCAATTTTTTCTGCTATATAGTATACGTTAAAATTGTCTACCTTTTTGTTAGCAAAACCAAAATATGTTCTCAGTAGGGCCAGAAAATATGTTGTTAAAACAATCAATTTCAATTATTTTTTGCAGAAGATTTAAAAATGGCTTACTCCAATTGTAAGTTGTTGCAATGTTTGAAAACATAAAAGCAATGAAACTTTTCATGATGGTAGGCGCTGTCCGCTTTTGCACAAGCACCTATAAATGGTAAATGGACTTGAGCTTATATAGCATTTTTCTAGTCCTTGACTACTCAAAGCTGCTTTACACTGCAGCTCACACCTACCCATTCACACCCATTCGCTCTCACTTTCACTCACTGATGGTTCTGAGTTTCTATGTTAGTTATCCATCAGTATCTCTAACAGTCACGCCCTTTCATGCCCATTTACATGCCACTGACGTAGCAGTGGGAGCAATTTGGGGTTAACTGTCTTGCCCAAGGACACATCGCCATGTGTCACCTGGAGCTGGGCTCAAACCTGCAACCACCCGATCACTGATCAAGCGCACTATCCAACTGCACCACCGACGACCTTTATAGGCCTGAATGTGTTTTCTTAAATGAGATTAAATATGATCAGAGAGTTTCATTTCATAAAGCTGTTAAATATCTCAGCTTTCAGTGTGTATGTAGACAAACCTGCCTGCCTTCGAACTACATAATCAACAATTTATGGCTCACACTTTAACTTTAAGAGGGAAATTCTGTTTGTTTTGGGAATATGATTTGAAAAAATAAAACTTGATTTATGCAATTTTTATGCCATTTATAGGTCTTTTGTTTTTGAGAGGGAAAAAAAGATTAAACTAATAAATCAAGTGTTGTGCAAAAATATCACGGGTTTTATTTTTAGGACATATAGCCCAGCCCTATATTTTTCAGGATTGTTCAACATGTTTTTATTAAAAACAACTTTGGGTTACAACGTTGTGCTGTTTCCTTATTAACATTCAATTTCAACAGGAACTGCATGGAGAATCATATTACAGTTAAAGCTGGGGTTGGCGATTTTGGAGAACTAGCTGTCTGTCTCTAGCCTGAAGGGGGCGGTAATGCTCCAAAATGATGGATGCGAACCACCGAAGAAGAAGAAGCCCCGCGAGAACTGCCACCTGCAGTAGCATGGACGGCAGTTCTCACGAGATTAGAGCTAACAGCGGAACAAACTTAGAAAAACAGAGTTTGTTTTAGATTTCTTGTGCATCTGTCTTAAATGTGAGGGATACTGGAGCTTGGTTGGTGTTGTGGGACTGCTCACAGCGGACTTCCCTTATTTTCAAAGACAAAACTGGAAAGGTAAGCATTCTCCAGCGGAGTCTGTTCCCTACACGCTACATGCTACATGCTACACGCACTGTCTGTGCACGCCGGGAAAATGCACACGCAGCAGGCACGCAGAATGGCGACGAGATTTGATTGGTGTAAAAGAAGGTATCCCGGCAAGATTATTGGTTGGGGTTTTCCCTGTTTTACTCCTGCTGTAGATAGCGGATATTTTTCGCTCTGTTTTAAGAACACATTATGAGTTGATTACCATCGGGTCATAAAGACCATTTTAACCAGTATTACAAAAAGTGTATCTAAATCAGATCGCCAACCCCAGCTTTAAATGTATCAACCAATAACTACACTTTATCTTTTAAAGTAGGTTCAACACTTGAGAGGTTACAGCCAAACTTATCTGTTATAAGTCTACAAAAACAGTGATGGGCAACTGGCGGCCATATGCAGACCTCACACCCAAGTAAATGCAACCAGCTATTCATTTCCAAAAATCAACAGTTTGATTTCATTAAGAAAACATGACAGAAGCCACAAAATATAATTCAGCTTGAGCTACCAAAATAACACCATGCAGATATTATATGTAGTGGAGATAATTTTAGGGATACACAAAATTAGTTGTACAATATCAGTACCTTCTGAAAGTAAAACATTGGTATTGGCATATACAGATATTTTTGCTAATATTTACAGTAGATATATTGGCCATATACACCGCCCCTTTATCATCAAAATTCATAAATCTACCATAATATGTCACTTCATCATCATTGCATAGGTTCATTTAGAAATTCTTTTTTTTTTTAGAGTTAATTGCTGTTTGTCTTGTTTTACATCTGTTCTTCACACAAATTGATGGTCCAATCGGATGCAACAAATCGAAGGGTAATAATTCTTTGCACATGATAAAAACTATCAGTACTGGGAGGAATTTTTGGAAAAGTTTTAGGTGTAATTAGTAAAACAAAGACAAGATGTCTGACATCTGGCTGTTGGCAGCTTATGATGTTGGTAAGGCAAAACATTTTTTTAAATATACCCCACTTTCTGTATGTAGCAAGAAATAAATTGATTTTTGATACAAAATGCTTCTAATCATGGCCTTGAATGTTGTTCCTGTGTTGGAAATGAGGGTTCTGATGTCATATCATAAAGATTACTTGATTTCTGCTGCCAGCCTCAAGTGGACACTCAAGGAATTGCAGTTTTTACCATCTGCCATTACCACATTTTTGTCCCGTAGTTTCCAGCTTTATCAAATAAGAATCATTGTTTGGCAAAATCATGCAAAGTGGCACTCTATCTTCTTAAGAAATCTCTTACCCTATTGGCTGATTAATGCTTAGACAGTAAACACAAAACACAAAAAAACAGCTAAATCATGAAGGGATTGACTTCATGTCGTTGTATTAGCCTGACAAAAAGAAGGTAATTAGCCTCCCCTCTCTAGAATCCTCTTTGTGTGAGAGCATCCTTCATTAATACAGTCAACAAGTGCCCGGGAATGAGTTGGGAGGAGGGGTTCTTTTTTGTCTAGTCTCCCATGGAAGTTGGAACATGATGCCAGCCAGGGCCCTGTTTAATTACCTTCTCTCTTTCTGCCCCATTGATTTACATTGTGAGCCCTGTAATTATACAATTTATCACCTTTTAAACATGAAAAACGGTGTAAAACGCTTGCTAATTAAACCGTGCTGAAAGGTTTTTCTGTGAGGGCTCGGTAAATCAGGCAAATGAGCTGCACTGACTGGGCGAAGGCATGTATGTTAGTTGTTTGGGAGGTTTTTTTACCAAGCGTCCACCATGTGTTGCCATCAATTTTACTTAAACCTCAGTGGCAGGCCGATGGAGGCTTGGTGTCTTCCAAAGCAGGTGTTGTGAATTAATTTGATGGCTTTTGTGTCGGGCTTCAGTGTGCTAGGTTATTGTTCAGTGCCATTATGTGATGAGGATAATAGAGAGGACAAAGCTGACGACAATGAGGTGACAGAAATAATGATTGGTAAAGTTCCCTATAAATTAAACTTAATGGATGAGCCTTCTTTTGATTTCCCAACCTGCAGAATAAGAGGGTGTGTTTGTGTTGACAACTGCATCTTCACCTTCATACTAGGATTTAATCATAATCTATGGAAGGAGGACCCCCGTTTTGACCAGGACACTGAAACTAAAACATTACCCTCCCTAAAGAATACAGCCTTACTCAATGAAAAATAACTACCTAAGCTTCCCTAAATGAGTGCAAAGCTATCCAGCCTGTTTGAGTTTGTTGTGGCTAGGGTTGAGTATTTCCAGAAACCTCACGATACGATACGATACGATACGATACGATACGATACGATACGATACGATACGATACGATACGATACGATATGATACGATACGATACACACACAACACTGAGGCCACAATACAATATGTATCCCCATACGAAAACATTGTGGGCATTGACTCTGCTTTTAGCAAAATTCTGAACAAGTTCTGTTTTTGTTACATGAAGGAACAAAACAAAGATGAGTTTTAACTGATTCTACAATCTAAGAAACTTAAATTCAGGTCCTTATTGATGGAAGTTCAAATTTGGAGCATGTCGAAAGAGTATTGACAACAACTGTCAGTACATTGAAGCAGTATCGATACTGTAGGATCCCTATCAATACAAGTATCCACAAGGAAGTGGGTGACAATATGGGGCCATATCGATAATTTGAGCATAGACCTAGTTATGGCATGGTACAGTATACATGTGTATCCAAAAAAACATAATGGTAGTTCATTGTCTCATGGTCCCAAGGGTCTTTTTAGTGTGTTCCTCATTCAACATCTTTACCTCTGCCAAGGATGTTATGTTTTCACATACAGTATATTTGTTTGTCTGTCTGTTTGTTGACAAGATTACACAAAACTACTGGACAGATTTTGCTGACATTTTCAGGAGATGTTGGTAATGGCCCAACTTAAAAATAATTAAATTTTGGTGGTGACCCAGATAATGTAACCGCCCCAAGTGAACCATCATTTTTGCCCAATAACTGTCTAAATAATAATGATATCAACATGATTCTGAGTGTTAGATGTGGGTTTTCAGGGTCAAGGAACTTTATCATGGAACTGTTGCTTATAGATGGAACAGCAGTATGTGAGCTACCTTGGAGGACATTTGTCCGAGTGCTTTTTAGACTCATGTGTGGTCTAACTTTCCACACATTTCTGTACTCAACCTTTCAGCTTATGCCTATCGACCAGGATCCAAAAGCCAGAGAAATGTCATTTTCACTTCTCAGTTGCGGCAGATGCAAGTCAGTTTGGGAGTGAAGTTGGATTGTTCCATTTTTCGCTTGGATTGTTCACACTGCGCTTCATCAGGTCAACCAAATCCTGTCATATAATGTGTAATATGGCCTTGGCTCCTGCAGTCCAGCTCACTGCTGCACTATGACCCTGAAATACTGAACAACTGCTTGAAATGCTAACGTTAGCAGATGTTTGCTTGACATTGCCAATGAATGCTACTCAGGTTTCATGATAACCCTTACGTAGAATATTTGCCTTTTTATTTCTGTCTTGTATTGTGTCAGAACTGCAAAAAGGACTGTCCTTTTGGAATCAACCTTCTTTAATCAGCACTAACATGTTCATAAATATTTGAAAAAATAGAAATAAAAATAAAAAATCCAGTCACTTCAGGCCAGAGTGAAACACTATTTCTGATGTTATTACCTTAGAGACTCAGAAACTTCGTCCAAAAATAAAAAAAATCGATTCCCCTGGTGCATGAACAGTTTGAAGGGAGGACTCGCCTTCTCTCCTGGGAATAAAAATGGCTCTTTCTCCCTCCTGACGCCTCGTTCTGTCAACAGCTGTCACCGGCGAAGCACGCAGAAATGAAAAAGTCACAGGAACAACAAACAGTGCAAAACTCATCACAACAAGTGCAGCCCTAAACCGCTTTGTTAAGGCGTCTCTGCACGGAGGTAGCCGAACAAAAAGGCTAGATGTCATCTTGTTTCTGTGTATAAGAGTGAAGTGGAGCGGGCCTGAGCTTTGACTCTGAGCTGCAGAGGTCAGCAGGTCAGATATATGAAATCTCAATCTCTTTATATTCTGTCTGTCCGGTACGGAGACGCCAAATACACTTAGAATGCATGAGGTTAAGCTGAATACATTGTTTCGAGCAGAAGAGAGGGGCGATGGAGAATGTCAATCAAGCTGAAGAAAGAGCCGAGGACACTCAAATAGGGCTGGGCAGTGTGGAACAAAACAAGTTTTAATATTGAAGAAAAGGTAGGGGTGAGTGCTGCACTGGTTCAAAACGAATGAAACAGAGGTCAGATCGGGTGCTCTTCAAGGATCCAAGGACGGTGTCAGGGACATGTCAACGCGTTTCGACTCATCTGAGTCTTCATCAGGACATGATTAGCAACACGAAACAGGTGTTTAAATTACCGAGGAAGTGTCATGTGATTTTGTCACGGGATGCCGTCACATGACATCAGACATTAAGAAAAGACATATAAAGATAAAACAGATAAGGAAAAAACACAAGAGGGATGGCTGCACAATAATAAACAACCTGCACCAAACAATAATCGGCAAAATACATTATAAACAAGGAGAAAAGTCTATTTCTTCATTTCTTCTTTTATGCCTAAGTCACACATTCCCGTTTCTCATGGCGATTGTGCACGACTGTACACGATTGAGGAGGCTGGTGTGATCGCTATGATACGGGATAAAATGACTGTCTCATCCCTGGACACACCCCGTAAATACACCGTCAGTAGCGCTTCTACGGCGCTTCAGGGGCGTTCGTCCCGCTTCAGTTAGGTTAATACAGCGATATAATGAGGATTGCATGAATTTCCACCCCGCTGAAACAACATCAGCCCAGCTCGAGCTCAGTTCGTGTCACGTACGCCTCGACTGAGCCCCGTCGCTTGCGCCTTCTTGAATGGGACACAGTCGGGGCACAAACGGACACATCCTTGTCAGTCGTCCTCATAAAGCTTTTAGGATTGAGCCACGATCAGCCCGACTGAGCTCCGTACATTCCACGCTAATACCGTTCGCATTAGGACTGCATTAGGCTTCCACCCCGCTGTACTGAGAGCGGCGATTCTCCACAACAGTTTTGAACAGTTCAAAACTGTCTGGACCCTTCCACGTTCCCAGCCGTTCATCCACGACTATACAAGGCTGATCCAGACCAAGTAGCGCATGCACCACAAACACAGCACGTTTCATCAGGATTATGACAATCGTGCACAATCGCCATGAGAAACGGGAATGTGTGACTTAGACATTAGAGTATAGATCCGAGTATAGGATGAGTCAAAACGCGTTGACATGTCCCTAACATAATAAAGGATTTTAAATTACATCCGAGTGCCTCGGATGACATGTTTTAATATTGTTGGGATATTAATGCACAATATAATTGTATTTTGCTGTAAATAATAACACATGGATACACATACAAGGATCATTTTATTTCATTAATGTTCAGTAAGAAAAAGTAAACTACACAGACCTCATATTGGGCTTTTTATTATCAAAGCCTGGGGACAAACTCCTGCACACTGTCCAAATTTAACACAATATCTTTTTATACCTTACATATATGGTCAAGACTAAATGAACTCTGGTATGCATTTTGTAAGGTTCAAATGATTTGACGTGGATTGAAAGCTCATTAACTCTGGTACAGGTAGGGATGGGAATTAAAAACCTATTCCAAATTAGAACTATTAACTCCCTAAGGAATTGATCATTCTTGAACCTTGCATGTTTTGCTTATAATGGATGTCACACTCTTGTTATATGGAGCTAAATCCAACTAAAAGTTTCGGTAATTGAAAACAAAAAAGATTGAAAAAGAAAATATGAAAAAAGATCAAATGTATTTTTGAGTCAGCTTTAAAATTATTTCAACAAAACATTTTTTCATGTTTTACTCTGAAATATATTTTAACATGTGTCATTTTCTTTAGTTGCATGACATATATTTTCAGATACAAATCTTATTATTTTAGTTTCATATTTTTCAACTTTCAGATATTTTCATAGAAGCACAAGATCACTTTCAGACCTTCAAAAATATCTGAAGATTAAAAAAAATCTGAAACCACAAAGATATGAACTCAAAAATATGAATCTGCAGCTTCAAAATGACATAACATGTTATGCCTAAGTCACACATTCCTGTTTCTCATGGCGACTGTACACGATTGAGGAGGCTGGTGTGATCGCTATGATACGGGATGAAATGACTGTCTCACCCCTGGAGACACTCCGTAAATACACCGTCAGTGGCGCAGCTACAGCGCTTCAGGGGGCGTTTGTCCCGCTCCAGTTAGGTTAATACAGCGATATGAGAAGGATTCCATCCCGCTGACAGGACGTCAGCCCTGCTCGAGCTCAGTTCGCGTATCACGTAAGCCCTGACTGAGCCCCGCCGCTTGCGCTGTCTTTAACGGGACACAGTCGGGGCTCAAACAAATACATCCTTGTCAGTCGTCCTCATAAAGCTTTCAGGATTGAGCCACGATTGGGCCACGATCAGCTCGACTGAGCTCCGTACATGCCACGCTAATACCGTTCGCCTTAGGACTGCATTAGGCTTCCATCCCGCTATACTGAGAGCGGCGATTCTCCACGACAGTTTGAACTGTTCAAAACTGTCGTGGAGCTTCTACGTTCCCCTCCGTTCATCCACGACTATACAAGGCTGATCCAGACCAAGTAGCGCATGCACCACGACCAAAGCACGTTTTATCAGGATTATGACAATCGTGCACAATCGCCATGAGAAACGGGAGTGTGTGACTGGGGCTTTAAAAACGTATTTCAAACTACAACAATTAAAAAATGTATGATTTAACAAAATAATTACATAGCTGAATCAAAAATGTGTTTAAACTGAAAAAAAGCTCTTTTGCACTTATTTTTAATTCAGTATAATCTGTTTTTCAGACAATTCAAGAACAAACATTGCAATTTCAGTTTCAATTTATTTATTTTTTGCAATTTTTTTATTTTTAATTTACAAAAGTTTTGTTTTGGATTTAGTTCAATTTTAATGGAAAACAGGGGTCCCTGTTAAAGGATATTTAACACATTCTGCTCTCTGTGATGTCTTTATATGGGATCTTTATTAAAGAAATTAAAAGAATCCATCCATGCCAGAATCACCCTAAACAGATAAATCAACCCACAAGTTGACATATCTGCTTCCTGGTTGGTTAATCTAAAAAATAAAAGCTAAAATGTTGCTAAATGAAGACGTAGGAAGATATGTTTTTTGCAAATGTATTTCTTAATGTGGAAGTGTTTTGGCTAGCACAGTTTATTTCTTATAAAATGGAAAAATATAAGCAAACCTTTATCCTATTAAAATGAATAGATATTTATGAAAAACTGATCATATTTCCCAGCCCTTCTGTCTATTACTAACAAGGCCACTGCAGTGTTATTGTGAAGTGTTTGGATTAAAACAGAAGCCCTCTGTGCCTCTGCAATAACCTTGCCAGCTGTATAATAATATTTGAGAATTCATCCGTATTGTGATGTTGTTATCCAAAGGCGAGTCATCAGTGAATCAATTTGGGTAACTGGCAAAAAATATTTGGTGTCAGCAGAGAACCGGGGGCTTTTTAAATGTCATCTTCTCTATATTCTGAGGGAACGGCGGGGCTTTTTAAATGGCACCGCATTAATGATGCGCGATTAAATGTTCAATATCAAATGGACGCAGCTCCAATTACAGCCGCTGCACTTTTGCTGTTGTGTGGCCTTCGTGAAAAGCGACTCATACGAGCGACAGTACTGAAATTCTTCCCAAGATGATACGTGCCATTTGCAGGGATGGAACAAAGCCGTCTTTTGTGTCTCCCCTTTTCCTCTCTTGATCCGACATCAGTGACCAAATTGAAATCGTCTCCTCTGTACGGTGACCTGCGAGTATCTGGGGACAGGCGATAGGAGCGCTCACCGCCTCGAACAATGCCACGGAGTTGGGCTCCGATTCATGCTGGAAACGGATTAATTTCTCTGCAAATTAAGTGCTAATTCTTTCTCTTATCTTTGCCCCAGACTCTCATTGAGCAGGTCGCCCTTTTCTCTCTCGCCGGCACCCTGTTTTCTCTCCCCGCTCAGGGCTCTGACTTACTGTGACGGAGGGTTCGAGCTCAGGCTGTGACTGGCACTAGCCTTTGGTGGTTTTTCACTCGTGTGTGTGCTCTGCGGAGCTCAGAGACATGCCCCGTATGTCCTCCTTTCCTTCTAACTAAAAGATGTCTGCGAGCTAATGTGACCTCTAAAGCTGCTTAAGGATTTAGTGACAGTGACCCATAAGTAAGACATGTGAAGTGCACGCCTGTCTTATTTCAATGATTTAAGTTAATGTAGAACTTTGTGCACTACAATAAGAGGAGGTTTTCACCAGAGGTCTTATTCGTTCTTTCAAAAGGTAGCCATCTCTGATGCTTGGGTGACCTCCGTTAAAGCAACACAGTAAGGTTTAAATCTTAAAATATCCTCTCCTAAGTCGGTTCAGTGGAGCTCTGCGCTGTAACAGGGAGAATGACCTTTCCTCCTTCCCACCACAGCATTTCCATGCTCTGTTTAGGGACTCTAAAGCCCCGTTTCCACCAAGTGGTCCAGTATGGAACGGCCAGATCGGTAAAGCCTGCATTTCCACAGCCAACCAAACCCAACTTAGTAGGTGGCATCTAAGCCTGATGCCGATAGCATGACGTCATAGCAGCGCGTCACAGTGTACCCGGCTATTAAATACAACAATGAAGAAAACGTGACACAGTAAACAAAGAGCAACAATGGAAGACATCGAGCAATTCTCCTTTTTTGTGATCACCATGTGGCTTTTTGTTACAAAGCACAACCAAGCTTTGTTTCAGAGAAGGCTGTGTCTGCGAGAGTTATCTTCACGGACGAGTGGAGATTTAAACATGGCGGGGTTATGTATTTTTCTTTATTGGTCTCCTTCGACCAATCAACGGACTGAAGGCTTTCTAGCTTCACCTTCTGGGGTTGGATCGGTATGCTTGGCACCCCAACAGAGGGGTCCCAAAAAGTAGGATGGTATGGTTCACTTGTAAGGGGTCCTGTCCCGGGTTTAGGCTATGGAAATGCCCCAAAAAAGTGAGCCGTACCGAGACTGAACTCTCTGGTGGAAACAGGGCTTAACTTTCCAAGTCAGGGCAGGTACATGCAAGAGACTGGGAGAATTGCAAACTGCTTCCTGGCACTACGCAAGATCTGGCTTCCAGCAAAAGAAGCCATTGTTTTTCGTCTGGCCCAGTCAGTAGTAGCAGTCACTGGCGACAGCTAAGTGTGTTTATTGGTTGGTCGGGGAGAGCCAGCTGATCTCCTGGGGCACTGCCACTGGTTGCAGCATTTGGAAAGGGTTGGTATCCCTTGCTTTTGGAGCCTGAGCCCTTAAACTTTATTGCACATAAACATGTATGAAGAGATGGCAAAGTGTCAACCGGGAATGTGCTTGTATACAAGACCTGACCTGACCATGTCAGAGTACTATACTGAGTGTTGAGACTCTTCCAAACAAACAGTTACCAGACAGAGAGTAAGGAGCTGACAATAATACACTTGACATGAGATTTGTTGTATTAGCATGAAAGAATAAGATTTGTCTTTCGAACTTCGACCTTTGATTTGCTTCTGATCAGTCGCCTCTCACACAAAATCTGGGACAGTGAAAAGTTAGAAAGACCAACACTAAAGTTCAGATATAACACATTTTACACCATTAACAACTTCCAGAAAAGAAACTTTTAAAGCAAGATGGTCTATTTCAGTGACACCATGCCATCAGGTTAGCCGCACCCAGCTCATAGCGGGAAATGTACTGCCATGTCTGCCATTTAGGAAACTTTGGAAAGGACACCAAGAAAGGACATGGATTCATCATTTATTCATGAAAGGTGAGCGGGGAATTCAAAGCTTTTCTTTCTTTTATTTAAAGCGGTCTTATGGAGAATAATAAAACCCTCATTGTGCGATCGGGGAGGTTTATCTGGCTACCGCTTCTGGTTTGACATCCCTAATGAGTAGAGGGGGTAAAATTAGAATGTGCCTAAAGAAATATATGCGTGCAGGGGAGCACATGACAAGTATGAATATGCACATATGCACACACAGGTAGGAGGCTGCACTCGGAACAATCCATTTACACATGTGGAAGTCAGGAAAAAATGTCTCATTATGTTTTGCAAATCCACCTTGAATATTCTGACTGAATCTCGCCGTGTCTCCCATGAGGTTCTGAGTCCTCAGATACCGTGACGTGATTCAGGTGAAACGTCTTTTGAAGTCAAAAGTGACTCACGCAGAGATTGACAGTGGCATTTAACTTCCCTGACAGCTTCTTACCCTTTCATACCTTGATTAATAAACCAAACTTATTATTCGCTCAAACTCCCTTAATATTGAGATAATGTGTCGCATTAGTTTCTTTTTTAGGAGTCATTTTTCATAATCGGTGAGATAACCCTCCTTGAAAGGGTTGACTGGGTGAGGAGGGAGCAGGGTCAGGGAGGTAGAAGCCGGGGACAGCTGTAGCACTCTATAAATGAGTATGCTAATGCTGACTGACATTTCCTTGAACAGCAGTGAGGGAGAAAACTCTTGCTCCCAATTATCCAAGACGTCAGTGAGAAATAAGAGTCTACACCTGTGCAGGGGATAACCTGACAAATGTAGGAAAGTAGTGCTTTAAAATGATAAAATGTACTTCATTAGTGTTATATGTGTTGTTGCAGAGGTGTTGTTCGTGGCTGTAAAACCCATTTCGCCCACATGTGCATGACTAGAATCAAAGAGTATCAATTAAATGTAGAAAGCACTCAGAGAGGGTAAACCTCCCCCAAGCTAACTCACATACTGTTGTTACATCTATAAGCAAAATTTCGATCATAAAGTTACCATCATAATATGATTCCTTGACCCCAAAAACCCACACCCAGCACTCAGAATCATGTTGATATAATTATTAGATAAACAGCTATTTGTGATTATCTGGATCAGTAGTCTTTGTTTTACCTTGCTAACAAACAAGCGAACAGAAAAACTTACACATTAGCACAAACATAACCTCCTTGGCAGATATAAAATAATGGATAAAGCAACATAAAAGTATCCATTGTTCTGTAAGCTGTTGATTTGTACAGTATCCTATGCTGTGTCCCAATTCAGGGGTGGCATACTTTAACAGGCACGTTTGATGATGGACTTGTCCTTATAAAGCTCTGTCCTAGTCTTTATGACTTTTCCCTTTAAACAACATGTCCCCATTCACACAATCATTCACTCTCACATTCATTTACTGGATTAAATTCTACATTCATCTTCCATCAGTGTTACCCAACACATTCGCGCACTTTTATGCAACCCACTGATGTATTCAAAACAACTTGGAGTAAAGTGCCTTGCCCAAGGACACATCAACATGTGACGGCAATAGCTGGGCTCAAACTTGCATCCTTCCAGAGAATACTACCAGACTGAGACATCAACATACTCTCCTCCACTTAACGTCTGTCCCATTCCCCAGGGTTCTTCAAATGTGTTGTTCTTTCCTCTGCCGATGAATGATCCATCCTTACATGCCTGAAGAATCAGGGTGTGCTATTTCAAACAAAACAGCTGACTCACAAGGTCCCATATTATAAAGAATACACAGTTTTTAAGCAAAATGTATGTCCATGGCCTTTGTTGCTGGCTAGACCTGCCTAGATGGAAGTTAACCCCTGAGCCAGTTGTTTTTTCAGTCCATTGGCGGCAACAGGAAACATTAGAGCACAGTGTTTGAGAGTCACAGTCCCATTCACCTCACAAGAGGGATGTGGTCAGGACACATTTAGTAAGAATATAAAGCTACATACACAAACCAGCAGTCTCTGAGCATGACTGAAACACTGGACTTTATATGCATGATTCCAATATCTGATTTTTTGTTAGGCATGGACTTGTTTCGGAGATATCTGGAACTAGTGTAGACATGTTGATAAGCAACTGAATATACTTCCACTGAGGTGTTAGTACTTTTGCTTTGAGCATTGCCAAACCGGCATTATAAATGTTATAAAAGAGCACTTGAATGCAACCATCTTTTGGAAGTGTAGATTATGGCACATTAAGGATCAATCCCAATTGTACCACTTAGCCCTCCCCCTTCATCTTACCCATTTGTCAACCCCTTCCGCTTGGCCCTCTGTTTTGAGAGACAAGAGCTAGAAGCGACAACAAGCCCATAGGAAATGAGAAGCCCATAGGAAACGAGATGCCCCTTGATTCTGGCTACGTTCCGTCACCCAGAGCCGCTTGCTGGCTGTCATAAGTAGATGTGTAAGCTAGTACATAAAAATAATTAATTTTTAATAATTACTTAAATTTATACAATTCCATTGGTGTCGGCCATCTTGTCAGTAGGTGCAGTGTGTTATGAGAAATTTCTGATACCCCTTCCTTTCAAATGAGATCCTGTTTTGTCTTCTTCTGTGTAGTCCCTCCCCTTAACCTTACTGAGAATTGGGAAACCCCTTAACAAGACATGAACACACAAAATCAAGGGCCAAGGCGTAAAACAAGAGCTACAGGGTACAACTGGGATTGACCCTGAAACTTGTTTGGCTAATGAAACAGTCAGTGTTGTTTTGATGACAGTAGAGACACTTCCCTGGAAAACACTTTCTTGTTTTTAAGTGGTGAACAGAAAAGGCTGAGTCATTGAAAGCTGCTGTCCCTGAATTGGGACACAGCTAAAAAGTCTGTCATGTTGGCTCGCACACATTTGGTTCACTACAACCACACTCTACAATACTTGGAAAAACTGGCTTTTTAAGCTTCTGTATTTTTCTTGTATGGCAGGCCATCAGTTCCTGTCAAACTCCACCTGAGTTTGTTGTTCACATCTCTATGCTCACTCATCCCCGAGCCTAATAATGTGTTTAGGTTCAAACATTTTTCTGGATTGAAATGTTTCATTTTAACTAACCCTGTCCTGTACGTTCTGGCAAAACTCTCTGAGGGACAATCTCCCCTTTTGAAAACCTGCCTTGGTCTTCTTCAAAGCTTGTTTTAGGTTCACTGCAAAAAAAAAGAAAACCCCTCTACACACACTGCACCCTCTGTAGTGAAAACAAGAGCTGTGGGAGAAAAATCTTCAATCCGGGTCGTATTTTTGGGGGGTTATTCTATCAAACATACTGTCGACATAAAAGGTCAAGAGAGCAGAGACAAACAAGAAGGCAGAAAGAGAAAAATTCAAGGTGAGGCGGTGAGTGTGGCTGCAGTAATTGACAAAGGGCAGTAGGTATTTCATGGTAAAGAAAATGAACAAGAGAAAAGCAACATGCATTCAGGAAATAGTTGGGACAAACACAAACATAATTTGACAGTTGAATAACTATTATCATTATCCGTCCTGCTGTTGTGAAGGATATATGAATTAAATTGTCGCCCTCGTCCTGTGAGTCCATGTGATGTGATCATACTCAAAGTCGTCACCTGTCAAGGCCAACCACTGCAGTGCTGATTGTACAGACAACGGACCAGCATGGTTAGGCTGGTGATTAGTTTCATTATTGGACATGATTGCCCTGAGGTGTCTGAATACAAGAGTAATAAATGCTCATGTTGCGGTCACAGATGTGAAAGAAAACTGGAATAATTAATGACAGCATGACTGAAGCAAACATACATGAGGTTTATAGTGAATGATTTTCTCAAGGCATGTTCAGCTATGTTGGACAATAAACATTATTATTGCATGAATATCCTTAAAGTTTAATGCTATCAGGCTCGGAGCAGTTCAGACCAGAGGGACTGGGAGTGAAGGCTGTGTCTGTCTTATTTATTCCTGTGTACACAAGATCTCAGGAGCACTCCGCGTGATCGTCATTAAAATCCACACACATTCAAATGGTAACACGAGGAAGAGGTCAATAAACTTTTTTTGTATTTTTTTTAAATGTATTTTTTGGGCATTTTGTGCCTTTATTGATAGGAGAGAGACAGTGGATAGGCTTGTGAAAGGGGTGAGAGAGTAGGGGGAGACACAGGTCACAGGCTGGTATTTGAACCCGGACCAGCAGAAGCAAGTACATGGGACGTGCAAGGCCACTCCACCAAACCAGGATGAACAGTTTTGATTCCTCATGCTCGACCCTTGATTGAAGACACAAAGTTCCAGATCATGGAGCATCATCCTCATCCTTGCTTGGGAATGTGATATTTATTTCAAGCATGTAAAAAAATGTCTTCGTTGGTTTGAAGATGAACTTTATTTGGTTTAAGAGTTCATAGGTCAATAATCAAGATCTGTGGACCTTGCATTCATCTTGATTGTAAATTTAGTATGTCAATACAGCTTCAATAAATTGCTAATTTTGACAGTACTTTTAAATTTAGTTTTAGTGTTTTGCTTAAAATATACTTTAGTTTTAGTCATGATTTAGTTATCTAAATAGTTTCAACTTTGGTCTAGTCTAGTTGATGAAAAATGTAAAGTGTATGGCATTTTTTTAAGTTTCTTGAATTTCTAGTCATGTTTTATACTTGTACTAAATGAAACATCTTACAACCCTTAACTGAACACTAGAAAAATTTGAATGTATAAATTAACAGAAACAAATTTAACTTTTGTGTGTAATGCAGTCACCTTTATTCAGGCTACCTGGCAGAGCATCTCAGTTACAATACCAGAACTGACAACAAAAAGTGAACCTGCTCTGCATGAATATATCAATTCATAAAGAGAGCAGCTCTGATTGGATCACTCCCCAATTTTTATTCCGCACTACACAGCCAAGTCGGCTCTGATTAGATTTCCCTCTTAACACATTAAATATATTCCTAAATTGCCTCTACTTCCTGCATGACCAATTAATGTATGATTGGATTAAGTCTCTGTCAAACATTTTTGTCTAGTTTTTATTTGTTGATGCAAATGTCAGTTAATTTAGTTTTAGCTTGTGTCAATGTGCACTTGTTTGTATTAGTTACTGTCTAGCAAAAAAGGCCATTTGATGGTCGACTAGTCAACAACTATTTTTGTGATTAGTCGACTAGTCACGTCATGCATGAGCTGCAGCGTACTGCACCAGCATGCAGCTGGTGGCCCAAATTGCTTATAATGAGCAGACCTGGCAACTATGGCACCTGCGTAGTTGTGCATGCACCACATGCGTGAGTGTGTTTGGGGGTGTGCTGGGTTGATTCCTGTGGGCGTGATTACCAGGAAACGGATGTGAAGAAAGGACAAACTACCAGCCACACTCATGTCTTGCTTTGTTGTGGCAGCTGGGTGATAATCATGTGGGATTCACACACATAGAGGAGCAAGCCCAAAGCCACTTACTGTTGTCTTAGTCTGCGCTCGACCTGCTCCCTCATGCTTCCTGCCTCACACTCGGCTGTAGTAATGACCTTTGTTCTAGTTGACGAGCAATCGTAAAACATTGAAATCGGGCACATTTTCAGGGACAGCTTTATCTGGGGACAGGTCATCCAAAACAGGGACTGCCCCCGGAAATCAGGGATGTCTGGTTACCATACTGTTGACGCCAATGTTAGCAGCTAACTAGCAACTTAGCTTATCGAGATGACTGCCTTCTTCATGCAAATTGAATCAGCAACAGCGAGCTTCATTTCAGATGCTTATGCATCGCTGACGTACTGCCATGGTAGGCAAGTTCTACTTGGCAGATTTTGCCTTGCACATTCTTCTCTTTTGTTTGGGTAAAATGCTACCAAACATTCAGGCTCCGTTGCCGGACAGCGATGATTAGGCGTGTCACGATAACAAATTTTGCTTGATGATAATTTTCCAAAAAATTATTGATTTCATTAATTTAGTTGGAATATATGTCATACTAAAGTGAGTACACCATATCAAAATCAAGACACTTTAATTTCTTAAGAGTATATAACTGTAATTGAAAGGTCAAGATCTTAAAATAAAATAAATCAAACAATTTACTAAATTTAACAAACAAAAAAAGAGAAAAAAAAACAATTAAATTGAATTGGACTCTCTTTCAGGAAAAATTGAGCGGAGTGAGTCATCTTCTAATTCAGCCTCTTTGGTAGAGAGAGAGGAGGAAAACAAACACGCATGCACGTGTCAGTTTATCGAGGCCGGCAAACTTACCGAGGACGTAGTTACTTATCATTCGTTAATTGATTTATTGATTATTGTGACAGGCCTAGCAATGATACTGCTTACTAACGCTTCCAGTGACATCACAGCTGACTCAGATTACCAGGACTGCGCATGTGCGACAAGGGCAGTAAGGCAGACAAGACAGCGGGCAGTACAGCGGTAGTTTTGAGAGAAAAAGTTTAAAAAAAAAACGCTTTGACTATTGAATTGACTATTATGATTGTCAACTTAGTCAAGACTAGTCGACTAATTGTGGCAGCTCTACTGTCTAGTTTTCAGCAGAGAGAAAAAGATCGATGAAAACTATGTTAAAAACAAATAGTCAACAAAATGAATCCTTGTTTAGGTCAACACTTATTTTATAAAACATAAAATCAAACCATCACAGCATTAGATCCAGGCCATCTCAATGACAAATCACTTTATTTTTACTCTCTACCTCTTAAGACCTTGTGAGGAATGACACAGCCAGACTGTATTTTGGTTAAGCCAGTTTTTTTCTGAATTTTAAAGGCAGTGAATGCAGAGATGATTCATCCTTAACATTTCAGTGAGATTCTCTCAAATATCTTCACGCCTTTCCTTCAAATGCTTTCACAGCACCATTTAAAACCAAATAGCATTAATTAAATTTCTGAGTGTCCATATACCTCAAAAAAGTAAAAGCAAGAAAACTTTTAGATATGTTGAGTTACATCCAAAAATGTTTCAGACTCTGAAACCGTCTGACCTTCAGGCTCAGTAATTCCCAGTTATTTTAAATGGAAATGCATTGCTGGCTGTAAAAGCAAACTTTAGTCTCTGGATAAACTAACTTTCTTTATCTTTAACACAGCCCCGAGGACAACTTCACGGGAGAATCTCTGTGTGTTTGAGGAAGGTAAGGTAGCTCAAAACCTCCTACAGATCTGAGAATGTGAACCAACTCCGGGGGCTGAGCTCTGACAGGAGCTGTCCACCAGACGTGGTGCTGAAATGCTGACGGGAAAGCAGCTGCAGAATTCTTCTCTTTAACTCGGCATTTCTTTCTCAACACAGACAAAGATCCTATACTGAAAAGACTTAGAAGACACAAATAGAATAATACTCAGGCTAATCCATATTTTGGAAGGATAATAATCAAACAAAGGGTTTCCTCTCGTGAGCTCTGCAGAATGCTGCCGCTCCACAAGTGTTCGGAGACAACATGGGATTTAACAGAAATGAAATGAATGTTTTGAGCAGTATAGAGTTGTTTCATATCTTCACATTTTCAAGATGTTGCTCCAGGAATTCAAGCAGCAAAATCTCATCAGTCATGACCGATGAGGAGAGTGGGAGCACATCCACCATTTCCAAATATAGTTTAAAACATGGCCTCATTTGACCGCGGCAGACTTTTCCAGCTTGCATCAGTCCATCTCAGAGGAGCTCGGGCCCATAGAGGCTCTGTGTTGCTGATATTTGGCTTTTGCTTTGCGTGGTAGAGTTTAAACTGCACTTATAGATATAGCGATGATCTGTTTACTGACCAAGGTTTTCTGAAGTATTCCTGAGACCACGCAGTAATACCCTCTGCAGAATGATGTTAGTTTTTAATGCAGTGGAGCCTGAGGGCTTGAAGGTCATGGGCATTCAGTGGTGGCTTTCTTCTGTGCAGAAATTTCTCCAGATTCTCTCAGTTGTTTTATGGACTATTGATGATGAAATCCCAATATTTCTTGCAACTATACCTTGAGAAACATTGTACTTGAACTGCTGAATATTTCCTTGCCAAGATCTTTACCAAGTTCAGTGTTTCCCTATAGTGTATTTGGGAGGGCGCCCCGCCCCCCAACAGACACACCCGCCCTGCTTACAGGATTCAGACAGATGTAGATTTTAAAAAATCAAATTTATTTTGATCAAAGTTCTTATGACAGAGGTTATTATCAAATAAAAAAGCCAGCTAGAGTGTAGAGTCTAATGTGTTGCCATGGTTTGCTAACATTCAATAAAGTGCATTTTTCCTCTCCGCTCTGCCAAACGACGCCTCCTCCCCCGCTCCTTTCGCTGCACATACACACACACACTTTTATCAAGCGGCCGTTGCCGGTCCGAGACGTAGCAGTGATTCAGCAAACGTCAGAGCAGGGGCCACCTAAAAGTGTCTCACAACACTCCCTTCCCTAAAAACAATTCAGTAGAAATGCTTTCCCAAGTCCAGTTTCTCGATAGTTCGATATGACTGGCTGCTGCCAGGCGACTGCTGCAGCAAGAAAGTTCAACACGCTGGATCTTTTTGCCCTCTGAGCAGCGGGGCAAATCTGTGCGCGTGCTCTTGGGCGGCAGCCGCTTCTGGGTTCTATCGCTGTGGTCAAAACCGCTTGCTGTCTGCTGCCTGTCCCTCATTGAAATGACCGAGGCGGCGCGTTGCCTTGAGGAAACACTGAAACACTGAAAGTGTATAATATGAACTCATCCCTGCTTGTGAGAGACTGAACCTATTAAGGATGCTCAATCTTGACACTCATCTGTTTCCAATTAACCTGTGGAATATTCCAAACTGGGACTTTTGTTGCCAGATGTCCTCGCTTTTTAAAATGTGTTGCTGGCAAAACATTAACATGACAACTCAAACTGCAGAAAACAAAGAATCTTCCTTGTGTTTTTGAGAACGGTGCCCGGAGTGCCTGAATCTGCTAACTTTTGAAATGAGGGTCCAGAGTGAAAGGTTTTGAAAATGTTTTCATATCCGGCCCTGAGTAAACAGAAATCAGCATTTTCAGGGGAAATGATGTATGGTGCATGTGCAGTACTCCTTCAGAGAAAGGATGCGTTTGCACCTGGGAACATCCAAAAAACTCCCCACTCCAGTCCAGTTGGTGGCAGAAATGCATCTTTAAGTTTGTTTGCCAACCGCCAATAGAGAAGAAGAAGAAGCCAACGTTCATCTGACATTTGGTGGTTTTGTAGTTGAGCATCACTTCCATAAGCTGCCAAACTTTGTCTGTCCAGACAACAAGCTCCTGCATCTTCGCCTGTCCACTTGTCACTGTTGTTAGTGGCCCCATTTACATGGGTAGTTTTCCTCAATCTGATTGAAATTGATCGGATTAAGTGAATCTGATTCGATCTGTATACATGAACTTTGAGTAAAGAGATCCACGTTTACATGGCCCCAGCTGAATCCAATTGCAATTTTTTTTTTTGAAGTGCGTAGAAGGTCACTCTGCCACTACCTGCAAATGTGTAAGAGAAGAGGAGGTGCACTTCCTGCTTCCTGTTCACCTAAAAAAAAAAAGATCCACGTCGTGTTTTGTTGGGGACGCTTACTGTGTTATGGTAACATTTATTCTCTATTAAAAAGTTTGTCTCCTTCACCGTCCACTTCTTCTGTTTGTTCGCCATGTTTGTTCAGGTATGCTCTCCGTATCTCTTACGTACTACGGAGTGCCTGCGCAGACCGAACAATCCTCTCTATCAACCCAATCCACTCCACTCAGCCGTTTACATGAAGCATGGAGTGGATTATCAATCGGCGCAGGCTACCTCTTACAATCTGATCAGAAATACAATCAGATCAGGGTGAATCAGGTTGGCTAAGGTGTTTACATGAGACATTTCTAATCTGATTGACCTTCAATCTGATTGTAAATAGGACTTTTTGATCCATGTAAACCGGGCCACTGAAAAGTCACTGTCTTTACAGGAAAGCATAAGAGTTTGGACACGTGTTGAAACACTGCTGTTTCACTACCAACTTCCAACACAACAAAAGGTCTGGCATGCAGGCTACAGCATTTTCAGTCATTTTTGTGGATCCATTTCTCAGAGCATTTCTGAAAACTCAAAGAAAAACGTTTCTGCCTCTGGTGACAATTTTGTATTGTAAATGGAGCCTCAATATATGTGAGTATTTGGAAAAAACAGTGTCACACATCTTTCTCTTTGTGGTGTCTTCAATTGAATATGCATTAACAGATGCAAATCCTTGCATTCTGTTTTTGTTTTACAATTTACATAATGTCCCAACTTCACTGGAATTTGGTTTTCATATTTCAGCTTATTTTACGGCCCCAATTTGGCCAAAACAATAAATAAGAGCACCTTCAAAGACAAAATTATGGAAAAACTCAGATTCATCCATTTAATAGAACTTGGTTACTGTTACAAAACTGCACCAGATTTAAGAAGGGCTTGTTATTTTTCTTCTTCTGCTTCATTTTTTGTGCAACCCTGTTATTTTGAAAGGGACCATTCTGTCCCCTGCTTTCATTGAAAGGAGGAAGGAGATTTTCTTCCCTTGACCCAATGATTAAATAGCTCCTCATATGTTATTTCAATTGGACTGCAGCCTATTCATCTGTTTGACAGAAAGTTGTGCATATTCCATATCAGGAAAGTTATTAATCCTGGTGTCATGCTTTGAGATTAGGGTCAGCAGAATTGATTTCTTCTGTGCAGGTTAGCAAGAGAAACAAGAAACAAGGAGAGCAGGCGACCAGGAGGGAAGATGAAAGCTCACCAACAACTATAATTTCTCACGGTCACATATGTGGGATATTCATACATATAAAAATATTCATACACATGCATTAATGCATATACTGTATGAATATATGCAATGAGGTCATCACTCACTACATGAAAAACAATTATTGGCCCTTTTAGAGTTGTGCCTGCTGTGGAATCAATCTGCAGATTACTATGAAAGAAACACTTTGAAATAAAAAGGCCACGTCAGCACGAGGACTAATTTTCACTGCTGTTTCTGATGTATGTTCTCCATCCTCCACATGAAAGAGAATATCTTTCAATGCATTTTTTTTTTTGCTTTGTTCGTGATACACGGAGAGGGAATTGTGCACTTGAGTGGGAACACTGGTTGATGATAAGGATTGCAATGTGGAGTGCAACCTCTGAATGAGAGGACAGCGCCTTAAAGCCACTTTTAATAAGATTTAAAGGCAGAGTGTGCGACATCTGACACATAAGGAGATCAGAATCAAAGTCTGTCATGTCGTAATAACTCTGAGTACATACTCTCACAATGAAAATGAAACACTGCACCTTCTGGTTGTGTTGATCTGGAGCCTGTCATTAACATAATGGACCTGGAGGGGCTCTCTCCCCGCCTCTATTCTCCCCTCTCCTCTGGGTACAAATGCTACGCTCCATTTACATCAAAACAGGGAAGAGGGAAGTGGGAACGACGTCATATCTAAGTTATCACTCCAGTGACAAATTCCGAAAAACTTGCCGATCTGCCAGGCTATTGTTGGCCATTGTTAGCATTGTAAAGTTCACAAATACCACAAAGAATGTAAAAGAATTTAATAATAATAATAATAATAGTATTAATACGTTTTATTAAAGGGCGCCTTTCCTGACACTCAAGGTCACCTTACAAAAGATAAAAAGTGCATTAAATAGGCATGAAAATAGGTATGAAAAAACAAAGCAATGCAATGGACAGGGCAAATATCAGAGGGAGTAGGAGAGCTTGAACAGATGAGTTTGAGTCTTGTTTTAAAGAGGGGTAAGGACTCAGTGTTGGAGGTCAGGGGGGAGTGAGTTCCATAACTGGGGGACAGAGTGGCTGAATGCTCGATCCGCTACAGTGACAAGGTGAGCAGAGGGGACTGACAGATGGACAGAGGAAAAGGATCAGGTTTCCATATATGTAAGTCAAACACTACTATGTTTATGGCTGAGTAAGTGGGACAATTGCTAGCCAGCAGTGCTAATAAACAGAATATTACAGAAACTTAATAAGTGTTTACTAGGGACGGGAATTGGTAAGAATTTATTGATATCAGTGCTATTAACAATCCTGCTAATCGATCCAATTCTTTGACAATTCCCTTATTGACTCCTGCAGATTTTCCATGCGGGCAAATGTTGGCCTGTAGATTTTCAGTGGCAAAAATGTCAAACACATGTCACAGCATAGATAACTGCTTCTGCAAGTTGTTGGTGTTTCCACTAACTTAAGGTTGTGGGTGCCTTTTATAAAAAATTTAAGCCACAATTCTGACCACATCTGAACCCTGTCAGTGGCAGGAATTTATAAGGGGAATTGATTAGAAAAAAGGCTCATGATATTATTTGACTGAGCTGTTAACGATTCTCAATAGCAATTGGTATTCAGTTCCCATCCCTACTGTTTAAACCTTAGGCAGCCATCTTAGATTGTCAACTCAGGGGTAGTGATGGATACCCTAACTTTCCAGCTGAAATTTCCCACTCGGAACGTAGAAATCCCGACTTCCTAGTTCAACTGGAATGCATAGAAAGCTCAGGCCACCTCTTGCTGCAACTGTCCAATCACAGAGGAGGGGGCGGGGCCAAGATGCCCACTGTTGTTGATGGTCTGACACATTCATATGAATATTTAGCATTTGTAGCAAGTACCATGTCCCTTCGGTTTTCCAAGGTGGAGTGGGATGTGAAAAATCAAAGCTGGTAAGGCCAATGCAGCATTTAGGGTCTTATGTGGTTTCATCATCAAAACAGCTACATACCATAGAAAAGCAACGCATTCTAACAAAGTATTGCGCTCAAAGAGCATGACTTCATATTAAAAAGCATTAATACAGAGCAATTTAGTCATCTGGACTACTATTTGTGGCACTCATTCGTTACCTAAAAGGTAATTGTTATATCAATCCCTATATCAAAACAAATCAGCCCCCATACACATCCAGGTCGATGGAATGAAAAGGAAAAGGGAAATACATACAGTAGATCAGCCTCTAACTAGACCTGGAATGAGATTTCAGCCTGTTGACAGGGGGGCTAATCAGTGCCAGCAGTCCAGGAGCGATGCAACACGTGGTGCTGTGGTCGTTTACCTGCAGGACGACTTATCGATCAGCTCACAATGAGCACCTGATTAAACCAGACAGGAGGCGTTAACTGCTACGTGACACAAGCCGCCTTTGTTTCACTCCCCTCTGCCTTTGCTCTGCTAATGGATTTACCTATTAGTCGTAGAGAAGGTCATTACAAGAATGAGCTTTCCATGTCCTCTTTTCCTTTCGCCTGTGGTAGAATGGGCCCGCGAGAATTACACCTGCGAGACTGGCGTCTATACAAAAGGCGGCGTGCAAGTTGAGTGGCGGAGGCGCAGACAGTTGCTAGAATTGAGTGTAATTCTTTCGAAAATTGCCGGTGAAATGATTCATCGCTTCAGGAGTAATTGTAACTTGCTCCCTGGAGTCTCTGAAAAGATTACCAAACAGTGAAAGAATGTGTAATTTTGGGTGTTCTTTTTTTTTTCCTTCTCGGAGAAGGTAGTTGATTCTGTGTTTGTCGCCTTATTCGCCGTCATGACTTTACAAACCAAATGAATGAGGACATGAAATTGAAAACTTTGTGCAGCCATTAAGCCGCTGCTCTCAGTGGGCTGCTTATATCATTTGGACTGGAGCAGAATCAGCATATGAAAAATATATCACATTCGCTTTTTTATTGAATTTCAAGGCAGCTGAGGACTGTTTCGTCAAAATTCTCCCACGGTGAATGATTCAGTTAGAGTGCATATCGCCTTACTGGCTGGCTGCCTCCCAGTTTTATTCAGGTATGGGAAAAAAGCACTCTGGCTTACATATATTCCTAAACAGATCTGTCCTCCTGAAGCCCAATTCTGGGTCTCAGATGGAGGAGAGGAAAGAGAAGAGGGGAGTCGTCGAATGGAGGTTTTACGAAAGACAAATGGCGATGAGGAATGTGCCACCGAGCCCGCTGCTCGGCTAATGGATCATGCGCTCTCTCTCTCCCCCCGGAGTGGTCGGCCTCGCCTCTTACTGACCGAGCTGCTGCTGCACTGTAATTACCTTCAGGGGGAGGAAAAGGCTCTAAAGAGAGAGGGCAGAAAAGTAGAGGATAGAGAGGATGTAGGTAAAAAGTGACAGGGTGAAGGAGCACTTGTCAAGTCATCGAAACCAGCAGGAGAATTTTGGGCAAGTTCATGAATGGCCTCAGTCATCTGATGGGGGTTTATGACCTTTTCATTTTATTTATAGATGTGGAAGAGAGTTATAGGGCTCCAAGTCTTTTTTTAATCCTTAATCATTACTTCTTTAGACTCCACTTCTCAAATACAATATATTTTAAAACAGCTCATGATGCAAAAACCAAACTGGACTCACACTGTCCAGAAAGTTCTTCAGTGAAGTTATATTTTAGCTGTGTCCCAATTCAGAGGCTGTACTATTCAGACGGTATGTTTCAAGAGGGATTATGTGTTAGTGGAAGGCTGTACAAATTTGAAGGCCCAGAGACAGCACTTATTAATTTAGTCTTTTGCCTAACATATCATTTAGTTTTAGACATGATTTAAAATTTGTTTTTGAAATCACGACATGAAATTTCATCAACTTAAACTGGACAAAATTGTTTTTGTCTAGTTTAAGTTGATGAAATGTCACAACATCTGAGTCGACAAAATACTGTAAATTTAGTTGACTAAAATATGAGCTGTAAAGAGTCATGCATTTTTTATGTTTTCTTGAATTTCTGAAGTCATGTTCTGCATTTAAATAAAATGATAAATCTAAAAGCCCTTTATTGAATGCTGGTGAAGTTTAAATGTATAAATTGACAGAAACAAATTTAATTTTTGTGTAAAATCACCTTAATTTTGGTAACCTGACAGAGAATCTCAGTAACAATACCAGAATTGACAACCAACAGTGAACCTGCTCTACATGAATATATATGATCATAATAGAGTAGCTCTGATTGGAGTGAATTCCATGGTAACCATGAGCCCTTGTCTTACCCCTCAGGCCAGGGTTTTGACCGAGTGTAGGTGTCATCAGACGTTCCAGGGCAAAAGGATACGCTACAAGACTGGGGGTTTATCTGATTGTTTATTCGTCCAGTTCAGAGGTAGTCTGACAAAGAGCAATAAGTAACCACTGCTTATATAGACATCCATGTCACATATATGGTAACAAAACATGAAGACAACAACGTCATGTCTGTATAAACTTGCATTCCAAAGATGTTCAGATGTGAGACCACTCAATTCAGGCTTTCTATTTCTGGTAAGCTGCCAGACTTCTCTGGGGATTTCTTCTATTCTCAGCATAGTTAGTTCATACACACATACATGGACAAAATAATCACAGATGCTGCATGAATTGGTCCATGACTAAATTGATTGATATATGAGTAAATGATACATGATTTGAAATGATACATGACTTAAAATTCATGCCATCAGTAGGGATATCCCAATTTTCTGTAAACTTAAGGGGAAGGGCCACATGGCACTTGAAACAAAGCCAAACTGGGACCTCACTTGGAGGAAGGGGTACGAGATATTTTTTCATAATTATTGATTTTCATAGTACTTTTCCCACCACCACCAAGCTAAGGCAGTTGTGATTGGATGTCCCGCTTAACTCATCCAACCTTTCCACACAACCAAAGCAACAGTGATTGGATATATTCCTAACTTGTCCCTACTTTCTACATGACAGAATTAGGTCTGATTGGATAAGGTCTCTGTCAAACAGTATAGTCTAAGGTAAATTTGTTGATGAAAACATCATTTGATTTAGTTTTTGTTTAAGTCCATGTGCACTTGGTTGCATTAATTACTGTCTAGCTTTTGTCAGAGGAAAAAAGTTTATTGACAAAAAAAAAAAAAAAGAGTCAACCAGAGTAATGTTATGAGCCTGGGGACCGAACCAGTAACCCCGTAATTGTGAGGCAGGTGCACTACCTGCCGTTTCAGGCTGCCCTACAGCATATCAGGAGGATTGTAAATCACTGGCTAACTCAGCTAGCATATCTCAGGGCTATTTTTTATCCTTCTTAACAGGGTGTTTATTTCTGAGGACAACTGGCAGATTTTCTTTGGAAATCTTTGCCCTTGAAAGTTTGTACTCACAAAATGAAGGTGTTGGTCTGGGGTGCTAATATACAGGCCAAGAGAATTTGCTTGATTTAATGGAAATAAAGACAAAATGCAGCTGAGTTTTCCCATTTTCCAGATTTAGGTGACCTGGTTTGTCTGGGTGCAATATTTCTGAAGTAACAAATACTAATGCTCTAGGAATAATTTGCTTTATCAGTTGGAGTTCTTGAATGTTCATTTTGTTCCATGGTAGTATAATTTAATTTTCTCCAGGAAAGGTGAGAAGGATGATTTTTTTTGACCCAGCAGCAGCTATGCTGCTTCTTCAACCTCTGCTGCTCTAACACAGCCAGCCTTCAGGGCAAAACAGCAACTCATTCTTCGCCTTTGTTCCTAAATGTCTCCCTCCAGCAAGCTGTAACTCACTGTTGAAAGTGAACAATACTGCGAGAGTTCCTTTCCAGAAATAAACCTACATCACAATAAACCATCAATAACCTTCCTCGACACGTCGCTTTAGTTTTCTATAGAGGCTTTAGATAGTGGTGCCGAAAGAAAAGTGCAGAGAAGAATAAGATTCCAACTGTTCAGCCTCCCGCTCCACCTCCGAGACTTTCTTTTCGCTGTTATAATGAAGGCTAAGTCAGTCGTCTTCTTGGTATTCAGTGGAAGAGGAGGATGCTGGGAAAGGCTGGCTTGCCGCGGGCTCAGGGTTAGTGCAATTAAACAGCTGTCTTGTTGGATTATTGTGAAGGTTGCCTGGGCAAAATTAATAGCAGCCAGTTCTTTTGTGCTCCCTGATCCCCCCCCACCTCCACCCACAGAGGGGGTCACCTCCTGGAGTGTCAAGAGGGGGGATGAAACAAAACGAGGGAGGGAGGAAATGGACCAGGTAGGAAGGAGAGGCGTGAATAGGAGGACACATCGAAACACTGGAGAGGTGTGCTCCACCTGTTTGCTCTCATTGGTATGAGTCTGCTAAGATCAGAGAATGAGGCTCCATGTTTGTACCTTACTTGAATGTTTCAGGGATTTTTCAAACTCTCAAGATAAATTTGAGGGTGCAAGGTCAAAGATCAAGATAATGGACTCTCATATCCATCCTTCATTATAAACTTCCTTTTTTAAGATGGTTTCATTGATATTTGTCAGACTTTGTTGAAATGCTCACAATGCTTCAAAGATGGAAATACTAGATATTGAGGGTCATTGATAAAGAGTATGCGATCCTAACTACCTTTAAAATCAACATTTCTAATGCTTGAAGTTTTATATCATAATTAGGGCTGTCAAATGATTCAATTTTTAAATCAGATAAGTCACAGGGTAGTTGTGGATTAACTTTGAATGATCACAATTAAATATCATTTATTTTTAATCTATAAAATCACATGAGGAGGATTGTGCAAGCTGGACGAGGCATTAGCTTAAGTGCTAGCAGGATCCCCAACCGACGAATGCTTTGTGTTAATGTGGTACTTTAAGCTGGAAGTGCTTCGGTGAAAAGAAAACCTCTTGCAGGGTGTGCACATTACTGTGTGTCAGTCCACAGTTACGTCTTGCATTTTTAAAAAGTATAGCACCAAGAGCCAGGGCCACTGTGTTGATTTGAGATGGTTGGTTCTGCCAGATCAACTACCCATATGCACTGGTGCAGCAGGGTGCCCAACAGCAAGTCTACTGGGACAAACTGCCTGGAACACGTTGCCGGAGAGAAATGCTGCAGATGGGTTGATTGTTTGAATTTTTAATCAGATTGATTATTATGATGTATAAATCTGCGTATTCGTGTTAATTTTGACAACCCAAGTCATAAACAAATACACTATATTGCACCTGTCTTGACTCGCATATGAACTTAAGCGACATCCCATTCCTAATCCATAGGGTTCAATATGACGTCGGTCCACCCTTTGCAGCTATAACAGCTTCAACTCTTCTGGAAAGGCTGGCTCTCAGTCTCCGCTCTAATTCATCTTAAAGATGTTCAATTGGGTTGAGGTCAGGATTCTGTGCAGGCCAGTCAACTTCATCCACACCAGACTCTGTCATCCATGTCTTTATGGACCTGCTTTGTGCTCTGGTGCACAGTCATGTTGGAAGAGGAAGGGGTCAGCTCCAAACTGTTCCCACAAAGTTTTGAGCATGGAATTGTCCAAAATGTCTTGGTGTGCTGAAGCATTCAGAGTTCCTTTGACTGGAACTAAGGGGCCAAGTCCAGCTTCTGAAAAACACCCCCACACTATAATCCCCCTTCCACCAAACTTTACACTTGGCACAATGCAATCCAACAAGTACAGTCTCTTAGCAACCACCAAACCCAGACTCGTCCATCAGATTGCCAGATGGAGAACGTGATTCGTCACTCCAGAGAACACGTCTCCACTGCTCTAGAGTCCAGTGGAAGTGATTGAAACTCCTGATTCTGATTATTTGGATGGGTGAGCGAATACTTTTGGCAATATAGTGTATCTACTCTGACTCAAGAGTGTGTTGACTGGACGTTGGTAGGCAAAGATTAAGGTCGTGAAGCCTCATAGTGTTTTACCTACAGAGAACTGTGATAGTTTCCTTAAACCTTTGACAGATGTCATCTACATCACATTGGTGAACTGATTAGATTTCTGAGGTTTAATTTCAAAGGTCAGTGAGTTTCATGAACTTCTTTCTCTCAAGGGTAATCTAGAGGAGTTTTTACCTTCTGAAAATTTGCACAACATCCAATCTTTCTCAAGCATGTTAATGTTAGGCTTTATGGTTCTTTGGTCATAGGTCAAAGTCACAGTGACAAACTTTGCTCAAACATCCACTTTCACTCAAAGAGAGAACAAAGAGTCAGAGGGGCTAAGAGTGAATCCAAATGTAACCATTAGCCCTCGTCTTACCCCCTAGGCCAGAGTATTGACCGGGTGAAGGGATGTCCCAATTTTCCATAAACTTAAGGGGAAGGGCGACACAGCCCTTGAAACGAAGCCAAACTGGGACCTCACTTGAAAAGAAGGGGTATGAGAAATTTCCCATGATACACCAACAGAGCAGAGACCAAAGGAGGCACAGAAATCTAAGAAATTTAGCATAATTATTGATATTCATAGTAATGATACTCATGTTTTATCAGATATTCACTCCTTTCCACTCCTTCATGTCTTGTCTTTGCGTTTCCTGTTTTGTGTTGAAAGTTCACCAGCCTATTCCTATCGGTAGGTTTTGCTTCCTGTCCTGTTTAGCGTTTGGGTCACAACTGATCCCTTATTGTTATTCCCCAGCTGTGTCTCATTACCCCCAATCACCTCATGTATTTATCCCTTGTGTTTTCCCCTCATCTTAGTGGGTTCATTTCTTCTTCTTCTCCTCATGTCACAGCCTCAGTGTAAGTTTTGAGTTTTCTTGGTTTGTCTACTTTGGTTGCCTTTCCAGAGACTTTGATTCATACTTTGTTTTCTGGTTTACTTTGCTACTTTGTTAGAGATTTTTGTTTTGTACTTTGACATTTTTGTAGTGAATTCGTTTTTGGTTTTTGATCCAGTTTTTATTAAAGCCTTTTTTTATCTGCATTTGGGTCTCCCTTGCTTTTTGCTTTGTTCCTTATTTTCTCTGGTCACGATCCTTGACAAACAAAGCCATAAATATTACCGTAGGATGTAGTTATTAGCTTTCGGTGGTCAGAGGGTCCAGTTGATTGAGCTCAATGTCCATCCTTTGCTAGGAATGCAATATCTCAAACACCTCAAAGGATTTATGTAAACTTAGCTCTTAAGTCCACTCCAACTTAACCATTCAATCTGTGTTTCTGATTGGTTTATACTTTGTTCCGCGTTAAAAATATCCAGTATTAATCAGAGAGTGCTATAACTAAAATGCACTTTTCCTCATGTGATTAAAGCTCCATATTTAGATCACCGACTTTCATTTTCTAAACCAATGACCTTTCCTTTAATACAACACCTTCTTCAACATGAATACTTTTGTTTTCATCAGCAGGCTCCAAGCTTCCAAATTAGTACATCAAAAGGCAAAGACACAAAAATCAATTTTTAAATCCTCACTGTAATGAGGAATTTGTGGAACTTGTTCAACCTTTTACTCAGAATAAGCCTTATTTGCGAAACAAAAAGATCTGAAACAGGGAATATAATTTATCCACAGTACAGTGAGTCTTTGTAATCAGTGGAGCTCAAAGAGGCCTTTCTAGCATTAGAGACTCTCTCAGTCATCAAACACTAGTAAGCTATTCTTGGTAATAGAAATGTCAGCAGAGAATTATTTTAGAGTTTGATTTCCATATAAAATAGACAGTAGTAGTTTGTTTTACACATCCTGCCTTGTAATCAATTCAGAAGTCATGAAAGTGTGTACCACTGCTGCACATTTTGCTGTTGTTTGGATATGCATATAAATATTTAGCAGCGGTAAAATCGAGTATAAACCAAACATTGTTTCATTGTTTCTGTGCAGGGATCTAATGTGTTGCCTCTGTGAAAGAAATCTGAGAAATATGGCAGCAATCAAAACCAGAGTAAAGGAACAAACATCCCTGTGTGTCCCTTAAAGTTATGGATCAAATAACAGAAATCTGCACTACCGTCAAAATTTACAGTCAGTGGGAAAATAAAAATCCCAAGATGTAGCACGAAATACAAGAAAGAGGCCATGAACCGGACAGAAATCACAGCTGAACTGACATTTCACTATATTACATGTTATCTGTCCGCCTATATATTGGATTTCAGGATCATTGGTAACGGATCAGTGGCCCTTCCCTGATGTTCCTGAACCTTCCCGTACAGCAGGCTTAATGTTGATCTCATGGTCATAAAAGTTACCTCTAAACATTTGTGAGCTGGAACAGTACTGCATTAGGTGGTGCCATTTAATGGGCAGTAATGCACACTGATGTATTCTTATTGAAAGGTCTGATCAATAGCTGAACTCTGGAACCTTGTTTTGCTCTGATGCAAGCTGTTTAACATCTTTCTTCAGGGTTAATGCCTGAATGATATATTGATTTTTCATTCAATTTAGCAGAGTGGAATGGATAATCATGTGTGGTAAAATTGTTACTGCATTTTACATTTAAATGGACGAGGTAAGAGGGAGGTCATATTTACAGAAAATGCTTCAAGCAATACAGAAAATTCCAATAGTGGCTTCGTTCGCCACTATCTTCACATACTGGTATGAAGGGTTTGTCGGCATGCCCGAAAGTAAGTGCAGGTGTAACCAACAGAAAAAATAGCAAAAATGTCCAAACATTTCATTCTTTCTTTTGGGCTTATTTATTTCAAGACACAATACTTGGCCTTCAAGTTTTAACACTCCATGACACGGTCAAAAGCCGAATAGCTCCCCCACTGTGTGCACCTGAGCTGATTAACCCACCTGACGACAGAGATAAAAACCACAAGGCTATACTGCCTCCTGCTGGCACAACACCAAGAAGAAACAAAAAAGGACCAATCTGGCTCCACAGTTTCTTTATTAGCGATGCCAAGGAGGTTACTTTTCAGCTGCTGCTGGACACAGAGAGGCCACCGAGGCTCTCTGCTCAGCTATGGATCAGCCTCACAGGCAGACCGGTCACCACCGAACAGTTGTTCTGACGGTCGCCACCTCTGTCGTTGTCAAGACAGACGAATTGGACCTTCTGGTGGCAGGGGATCAGTTTTGCTGTGACTGTTCTATTGTGATTATGACGGAAATCTAGCTTTATCCGCTTGTTCCTGACATGGCAGCTAAGCTAACTAGCTAGCGAGCTAACTATGCTAGCGTTAGCACAGCTCCTCGGAGCCCTACGGCGTCATCAGCAGGCTCATCCAGGGGAGACTTCAGCGTAGCTGGGGACTTCAATCAGCGAGTTTAAATAAGTTTGTGAAATATGTGCAGTGTCCCACTAAATATTTTGATTACCTCACGCACATTATGTTTAAAATAAAAAAGTGGTTCTACCTGAACTAAACCTTGCTTCTGATAAACTAATGAGTACTGAAAGGCAGATGTAACAAAGAGTTAAAAAAAATAATCAATGTATTTATATTTTTTAAAAAGTTTTTGTTTTATTTTGCAGGGATTTGTTGCATTTTTGCACACTATTTTACTTTGTGCTTGAAAGCTACAAAGAAAAAGAAAAACACCTATGAAAACAATGTTACCTGTTTTGTTGCTTTCCTCTCACAGTTATCTGTTTACAGGTTTTAAAAAAGTTGTTCTACCTTTACTATAACATACCTTTAGTTTTAATCAACAAGAAGTACAACATACAGAGTGACTCTTTTTTAAGGTTATATAATTAATGTTCCAGAAGGTCAATGTTTTTTTTTTTTTTTTTGCATGTTTCTGTACTTTAAATTTTGTCTCTGGTGTAAAATTAAACAAATACTGAAGGACCAAGTATTGTTAAACTCCAAAATGTTCTGCCTGTAATTTAAATATTCATTGTTGTGTTTTGGGACCAATTTTTTTTAAATTTGTTTTTTATACATATATTTTTTAACTTAATCAGCCGATTTATCGGTGATCTGTATTATTTTCTGCCAAATATTGGTATCAGCATCGGCCTCAAAAAATCCATATAGGTTGGGCCCTAGTCAACATTATTCAAGCCTATGTGACTCCATTTTACAGCTTCCCTTCCAATGCCGGCGGAGGTGCTCTCCACATGCAGAGACAGCGGAGACTCTTGCATCTTATCGAAGCGTGCAGTGATCCAGAATTGTAACTTTTGGAGGGGTTGTGAAAAAGCCACTGCCGTAACTGACCTGCACTCTCTGAGTGTTTCTCTGTACGTATTAGGTTGGATCATATACTAAGTCTGTCTCTGACTTCTTTCAAGCCCACAAACAGCTTCCCTGCTGTTATTGGATAAACATCCACTCTCTTTGATCACAAACACACCCTCATGGTTTTTATGGAGACCCAACACAAACAGTGTCCACACAGTCATGAACAATATATGGGATGTGCAAGAACATTGTTCAGTATTGTGATGATAAGAACTGCAGTAAACTATCAAGACACTGGAGAGTACAAGTATGGTCCAAACAGTCTCCTCGCATATGCTACTCTCCATGTTTTTATGTTTTAGTTGTGACATGTTTCTTTAGAATCTTAACAATAAAATCCCGGATGCTTGTTTCCCCCACTAAAGTTGTCACAAATATATCTAATGGCAGCTTGAAGCCATTTTTAGCTTAACTGTAGGGATGTACATTTTGTAAGTTTAATTCTATATAGGGCTGGGCGATATGGCCTAGAAATAAAATCCCCGTTTTTTTTCCACAATACTGGATTTAGGATTTTAATCGATCTTTCCCTCCCTAAAAGAAACAAAACTCCCAGTGACATAGAAATGAAAGAAATCAAGTTTTGCCTTTAGGTTGTCTAAATGTTTTCCTCTTTAAGTCAAAGTCTGGGTCATAAAAGGTTGATTATGTAGTATAAACGTAGGCAGGTTTGTCTACATAAACACTAAAAGCTGAGGTATTTTTACAGTATTAGCATGAAACTCTCTGATCAATATTTAATCTGCTTAAATAACAAATACAAGCCTATAAAAGTGCTTGTGCAAACCCTACAAGGCTGACCATCATGAAAACCGTAATTTTTTTCAAAAACTGCAACTACTTTAATACTATAGCACCTTTCAGAGATAAATATTATAAAATGATTTACCATATCAAGGTAGGCTGGGGATTGAGTTGTTCCGAGCAGGTACTGGTGCCATAAAGAGGGGAAAAGGTAGGGGGTGCTGGTTTGGCAGAGTAGTTCGCAACCATGCACGTCCCATGTACATGCTTCTGCTGGTCCGGGTTCTAATCCAGCCTGTGACCAGTTTGCAGAGTGTCTTCCCCTATTCTCTCACCCCCCTTTCACAGGCCTATCCACTGTCTCTCTCCTATCAATAAAGGCACAAAATGCCCAAAAAATACATAAAAATAAGAGGGGAAGGGGTGCTGGTTTGGCGGAGTGGTTAGCACCCCATGTACTTGCTTCTGCCGGTCCAGGTTCGAATCCCGCCTGTGACCAGTTTGCAGAGTGTCTTCCCCTACTCTCTCACCCCCTTTCACAAGCCTATCCACTATCTCTCTCCTATCAATAAAGGCACAAAATGCCCAAAAAATACATTTAAAAAATAAAAAATAAAAAAAATAAGAGGGGAAGAGGAATAAGTCCTGAGGCCTATAGCACGAAGCGCGGTCAACTTATCCCCGATAACTCACATCTATCCAGGATTAAGTGACCGACAACAATGGCCATCAGGATAACCGATAGCACGACGCAAGTTATCAACACGGTAACTCAATCCAGGATTGTCTCATCAAGAGCCGTGAACGCGCACGTATAAGGGGAGGGCTCAGAGGCAGCTGACCAATCGTGATCATGAGCGGAAAACACGCTGAGAAGCGCCGGGAATGCACTAACAGAGCTTTATATTACACATGTGAAGAGCCGTGTCTGATAGAGTTAAAATATGAGGATGAAAAAGCCAGAATAAGAAACACCGAGGAGCTGTCAATCACAGACAAACTGTGTGGCGCACTGTGAAAATGCGCAAATTACTCATCATTGGCTAAACCTGACACTCATGAATCTCATGAAGCAAAATACTATGAACGTGTGTTGCATGTCTGACAATAATCATCCTCAGATGTAATCCCTCTGCAGTGAGGAGGTCGTGGGAGCAGAAAATAAAACTACAAAAACATAACTGTGTCCGGTAGGTTGGTCTGTTTCATGTCATATCAGCTACATTTAAAATTTAAGTCGTCGCCTCAATGAAATCATAAAAACACACCGATCTGATTTCTGACCCAAATTAACAATTTAAAAATCAGCAAGAAAAAAAACCCCTCAAACACATGAATAAAGAGCAGGAATGACATGATGGACCTGATTGTGCTGTTTCACAGAAGAATTACATCCCTTTTATTTATCAAGCACTTTGTGGTGCATTTGAATGTATGAAAGGTGCTATAGACGTGAAGTTTATACTGCATGGTGATGCAAAATGACAGCGGGACAGTTCGTGCACCGCTCCTGTGGGTCACACGGGGAATAACCGGCTCCAATAGGCCTATATCACACAGGTAGATGATTATGGGCCACGAGAACATGTAAGTCTCATAGTGCGTCGTCAGGTTGATCTCGTGGGTCAAATCGGTATTGTGACACTCCTTATCATCATGCTCGTCTCAGGAGTTGTGCACCTCCTTCTCCCGGGTTCAGGAGAAAGGGGCAGGCCACTGATTTGGAGAAGCTGATTGGTCAGTGCGAGGGTCATTTCGCAGGATCAGATTCAACCTCCGACTTATCCTGCTCCTGAGCAGGATAGCCGTTCAGAGTAAGTCACCATGGTGATCTACTCTGATAAAAAATGAACTGGCTTCGTGCTATCGATAATCAAGAGTTAACCCTGAAGTTATCTTGCGAAGACATTAATCCTGCCTCGTGATATAGGCCTCTAATGCTGTGGACTTTGTTGCTTGTTTGTTTCAAGAGACATCTTATCATAAGAGCTTTTCAAAATGGCAGTTAACAAAACTGATCCAAAGTAGTAACAAAACTTTTTAATGTTGTTTAATGCTGTATCACCACAGAGACTGTCCTAGTTGTCAGTCTATGGAACAAAATAGTCTTTGTGTCCCTGCTTAGCTGTGCTCTCTCACGCTGCTGCATTGTTGTCAAAACACTGAGGGACATCTACTGCAAGAAGTTTGTGTTCCTCCTTTCACTTTGAAGCAGAGGAGGAACTGTGACTCATTTATTTATTCATTTTTAATCTTTTTATTAAATCAATTTCTATCTTCCTGCCTTGTTTTCGAGTCGAAGACCGAAAAGGAATCAATGCAATAATCCATATCTGTATAATGTTCCCGTCAGAGTTTGGAGATAGCACAATTCACTCTGAGTTTATTCACCGACCTTTTTGATTGGGACCAGCCTGTCTCCGATCTCTCAGACTGATTTTTGTCTTGAACTCTGTCGGAGTGAGGCGATGGAATGAAATTTGGCCTTCCCTGGGAGGGTAAGTAAAAAGGTTCAACAAAGGTCAGCTCTGTGAATTATTTAATCTCTTTATCTATGCGTGGTAACACAGTCCATCATTGGAGAATCGTGGGATGTTCAGTCTACCAGATGATTACTTTGGCGATTTTGATGGGAAGTCTGCCGGACGGGACTAGAATCAATTGTTTCATATGTGTTCTGTCGTTCCTTTGCCCACTTTTGATGCCTTCTGAGACTCATTATGGGCTGTGGATTTCTCTTTGCTCACATGCTACTTCACATCTTCAATGAATTTTTCACAAGGCCAGCAGTTTTTCAGGTGTTGCGTCTGTCTGTGAATCCACTGAATGTGCAATGCTTTGTATCTCTAATCTATACATAATAAATGGAGGGGGGCTGGGAATGATGAGTGCTTTGCTCAGCAGCTGTGAGAAAATGTACCATTGTTGAATAGTTCTTCTATGCTAAGAATGCTCTGTTCTGATCCGTCAGAAAACTATTACAAATTTTACTTTTCATTGCTGTAAGTTTAGATACTTGGCAAAAGTCTCTGATCAGCCTTCAAGAAACTTCTTGCAAAGACAGAACCCCATGGGAACACTGAAGGATATTCTTTAAACCTTGATCGCCAAGAGGAAATTAATACGATACTTACGGTCGGGGTCAGAGATCAAGAACATGGAGCCTTTTGTTCATCTTTTATAAAGAACCCTTTGGGGATTTCTTTAAACTCTGTGCAATTGTCCACTCTGCGGCCGCTGAGGTCAATGGACTGATGTTTATTTCCTGTATGAAAGCCATGTCACAGGACTATTTTAAAAGACTTTCCTCCTACTAAAGTACAATACAGTAGGCCACACAGACTAATAAATGACAGGTTCAACTTTTCAGGTCAGGATCAGTGGGTTTATGTTAAAGGGGAAATATTAAGAAATTAGAAAAGCACTCGGAGAGCGCAGACCACCGCCAGCGCCACAGTCTTCTCCCATATTGTGATTTTCACCATAAATATTAGTCCTACCTTTATTTTATGTAAATATTTAGATTCCTTCACCATGAAAACATACCATTAGCAATTGGATTCATAATGATATCTTTTTTAGTTCAGTAGTTATTCATGAAAATCACATTTTTCTTCATGGCAGCCAGACGCTGATCCAGATCAACACCAAAATTAAATCAGTTCTTCCTTTTCCCATGCTGAACATTTCCTGAAAATTTCATCAAAATCCATCCATAACTTTTTGAGTTATTTTGTTCACAGAAAGACGGACAAACAAACTCTCCCGAAAACATAACCTCCTTGGCGGAGGTAAAAATCACTTTTTGAAGGCTTTGGAACACATTTTAGGTTAGCAAAAACACTCATGATATTGATTCCTTGAGAGAGCTGTTATCGTTTCTCGATTTCAATTCCAATCCCTACACTTTACTAAGCTTGTTTCCCTCACAAAGGATGCACACCTCTACCTTTAAATATCAGGATATCTGATTATAAATTCACTTTAAAGTTCATGACAACATGGAGAGCTAAAAGACAGTCTGGCTTTTTTTGCAGCAGTCCTCGGTGCACAATTCTTGTGCGCTATATCATGAGTAATACTCCCAGAAACAAAGAAAAAAATGCACGCATTATAAAATATTTTCTCAAAGTGCAAAGCTTCATTTCAAGTATTTGTTTACATACTCATGAAACTCATTGATAGTTACGCTCACAGATAATAAAACCAACTGTCCAGTGTGTTTCAAACAAAAACAGAGAACATATTCCTAGTCACAAAGTAAGGAAACAAATAACTCAAAGCCAACATGTATTTGAGTACAGCAAACAGGGCAATAATAAATATAATCTCACCTGATCCTGATATACTTAAACAGAAATTTAGAGAATTAGTAAGGCTTCACTTTTAAGTTCATGCAAAAGTTTCTGGTTCATATTTTGGATCATTTTGAATGTTCTGGATACTTCATTGAAAAAGGCACTTGAATATGAGCATGCACATATATCATATGTTCTGTATGTGTCCTCTAAGTATAGCGGCACAATAAAAAAAGAGAAAAATTAAACAATCTATCCAAAATTCAGACCAAACACCAAAACCTGCTGTGTGAGTTGCAAAACACCAGCCATCTGGCGCACACTGATTAAAAGGGAATGAGAACTGACACTCCTATTGGTTTGATATATTTAACACTAAATACACACCCATGTGTAATAAAGGTACTTTATCCATCCATGTTGCATCCTGCGTCTCAATTTCCTCTGATTTAGCTATCCCCAAAAGAGCAAAGTGCAGTCTGTCATGCCTCAAACTACCATGTGCTCTAGACAACGCACTTCATGCCATAAAATAGGGACTTTAATATTCTCATATATGAATTACAGTAATTATTTTAAGACAAAAGTGGAAAAGGACACTCTGGAAATAAAAAGAGTAAAAGACTTTGCTAAGCACCAACAGCTGGATATAAATGTCATTACCCCTTTACTCTTGCACAGAGTCAAACTTACAGAATGTTTCCAGCTTTGTTCACAAATCCCCTTATCTTGACTTTATGAGAAAATTATCCCTTTGGGGCTGAATTAAATTCTTGTTCATCGAAGTGAAACTTCAACTATTTAGGTTCTCACATACAGCCCAAACCATCAATTGATGCGATGGACCTTTATCAGCTAAGTGCATTCATAAAAGAACTTCAGAAACTCAAATCCCACAGGCCCTATCTCCATGAGTATAATTACAGTATGAGTAATTGGGAGTTCACACCACTCAGTGAGTGTTTACACTCCTGAAGCTGAAGCTAAAGACCACTGAACCAGAGAGGACACACTGTGAAGCAATAAAAGGTCTCCTGCTGAGTGTGGCGGTGGTCCGAGCGTGCCCCCATCAGACGTGAGCTCTAACACCTCTCTGTTTACTCCTCGAGTTCAGTGTCTAACAGGCCATGAAATTACATTTCCACTGTGTAAGGAGAGGTCAAGTCTTCAGTGCTTCACCTGCCGACAGCACGCCGATACTGAGTCAAACTGTCATTTTAATTAGTGTCTGCTGCTGCCTGTTGAACTCTTATTTTAGTCCATACACTCAGTCATTGATCTGTTTCCTGCTTGTTTTCCAGGAGGTATGAAGGCTGACACATATGGACAGGGCTGTAAAATATTTCCTTTACAGAGAAATTTTCACATCGTGTGCTGTCAGTCAGGCTTCATCTATTCAACTTTTTTATTCAACCACTTTAATACTCTATTAATATGATAAAAAAATGTATACAGTTTTAAGTTTTTCACTATTTCATTTGATATGCTGGAACTTTTTTCCTTGCTTTATTCCTGAATTATGCTTTAAATGTTTGTTTTTTAGTTAGTTTGCCGTTGTGTAACAGAGCAATTTGAAACTATTGGTTTGGTTGTGTGTAATGAAAACTGAATATTTGATGATCATGACAGTTTGACGGAGGGGTGGATGTAAACTGGTTGGTTAAATGGATGGTTGGATTGATAATTTGTGGATAGATATAAAGATGAAGAGACTGGAGGGTTGGATGGATTGATAATTGTGAATAAACAGTTGGAATAAAGGATGGACTGATTGAAACTGGTTTACTAGATTTATGGATTAATAAACTTCTTTAGTTTTCTGTGTGTGGCTCCTGCTCCACACTGTTACTCATGTAGAAATTACAATTATGCAACCACTTAAATTTTAGTTAATTCATGGCTTAAGGGCAGCAAAAAATTGCACTCATAATTGCGTCTGGCCTTGAAATAAAGTCGTTTATTACACAAAATGAGTGATGGATCACAGAGACTCTCTTCTCAACCAAATTATTGTTCTTACAAAGTGTGCTTTTATAAAGATTAACGACACTCTGTGGTGTGCTTGACATTTACACACATCTCAGAGAAAAAATGTTTTTAAGATTTCTAAAACACATTTGTTACCCATCCATCTTTGTGTCTGTCTGTCCATCTGTCTGTCTGTCTAAAAAATGAGTTTCATAAGCTGTTTCCTGAATCTCAGACATAAGACATCAGTCTTTAGAAATGACATAGGGAAAGGATTTAGTCCTGGATAAAGATTGAATGCTGTGTAAAAATGTTCGGTGTGAAATGATCAGCAGACAGCATCATTACTGGCCAATGCAGTGAGCTAACTAGCATAACCAGTTCCAATGGCTAGTACCGACATGCACCTCGCTTCGGCTGTGTACCACGGGAGCCAGTGCAGGCTAACAGTTCAAGCAATACATTTGCAGGGCCTGAAACAGGAGCAGGACAAACTTCTTCAAAGGATATTTTTTCTTTTGTTTTAGATCAATTCAGAATTCATTTTACCCAACTGTAGGCAATTAAAAAATGACCAGTTCCTTTCTCCTATTTGGAGACGACCAAACTAAGTCAAAGTGTTTTTTAATGACTCTATTAACTGCCACAAATTTCTCTAAGGTTATATAGTTGTTGTTGGTTAAGTTTTCAAGTCTAAAGTTCAATTACAGCACCCACCACACGAGCAGTCCGGTCTTAACCCGTCTTCCCACTGATACAACATATCTCAGAACCATCATCACACTGAAACGACCAGTGATTGCTTAATAAATCAAAACTGTCACTCCAGTTTGTTCCCATTAAACCCAGGCCAGGTTGCAGACCTGGAGCAAAAGCTGCAAAAATCCCCCAGACTCTCATCTCTGGAGTGATTTATTGAAGATTAAACATAAGGCAGTTAACTGTCTGCTCATATGATGTGATTGATCACAATGTTCCCAACGCTCTGTATAATTATGTCAAGTAAATGCTGCAAGGGCACTCAATGATGGATGTTAATGACAACAAAATAGCATTTCCTGACACAAATGCATACAACAGCTCTAAATAGTTGTTATTTTTCAATGTTCTGATAGAAGACCAGACGAATCAACCACAGAATGGTGAAGGACACAGACAAATATGCAAACCTGTGTCATTTACTCTGACAGAATTGTCAGGTGAGACATCTGTAAAAAGCATTTTCACTTGATATGACACTGGCTGTTCAAATTAATTCAATACGGGCATGTTTTCTGTTTCTGTAGCACTAACCTTGCACAGCAGCTGGACAAGCCTGATTCTATCTATTTACGGCGACATAAAGACTCTGCTACCCATGAGCACGCGCCACGACTGTCGTAATGCTGCATTCCAGTAACCTCGGAACTGGGAGTGACATCATCTCCGACTTGTCGGCATTCCAGTTGAAGTCGGTAAAAAACATGCCAATCTACCAGGCTATTGTTAGCTGCTGTTAGCACACCTTGCGTTGTTGTTCACAAATATCACATGAAGAATGTGATTATCACTATGGCAGCATTTTTGTAAATATATGTCTAACAATACTATGTCTACAGCTGATCTAGAGCGACACACCCCAGTCAGAAGTGCAAATAAATTGATTATTACAGGAGCTAAATAACTGTTCACACTGGGGACATCCATCTTCGATTGTCAACTCGGGAGTGGCGAGGTTTCACCAAGTTTCCAGTAAGAAATTCCGACTTCGGGGGACGTTCCAGTTGCAGTTTCCTACTTGGAACTCGGAAATTCCTACTTCTGACTACAACAGGAACGCACCAAAAGAAGTGACCCAAGCCAAAGCGTGTTTGTTGTGATGCTAATAAATGCAGCTCTGACCTTCCTCAGAACTCTGCATTGCTTTACAACTTCTTTTTTCAGCAACTTACAGGATGCAAAGCGACGAGGTAATGTATCTCTTTCTAGTGACGTAGCAGTAGTTTTTGATGTGTGACAACAAGCAATTTTTGGAAAACTTAGCACTCAGCGCTCTAAGACGTGTCCAAATAACATAAATTTGATCTAGTTTTAATTGTCTTGTTCCCGAAGTTGAGTATCCAGGCCAGTCCAGGCCAGTCCGCGAAGCTAAGGAGTAGCATTTATAGATAACCTATTTTGATGCTATAAAACTCATCTTAAAGTGTGTATTTTGGTCAGGCATATATCTAAAAGTAAGACTTTTTTGTAATTACTTAGAAACTCCTCATAGCATCTTTAAGCTGAAGACTGTGCCCAGTCAGAAAATGAACGAACTCCTACTTTTAAGGACACAGAGGCAGGGTAGGGTCCGATGTGCAGAGTGAAAATCCACCTCAAGCCTTGCAACCTTGGGCACAACCGTTTTTTGGATTCTCTGGCATGTTGACTCATTCCTGTCTTGTCTGCACATGTCCTCGGGCAGTCAGCACACTTGCTTCTACAGGTTCCTAGCTTTCCTGAAACCTTCTGCATGACTTCTGAGTGGTCTTCTATTGTACCTTGCACTCCCTGTCAGCTTCCTGGTTGCTTCTGCATTGACTCATCATTATTTCTTGATGTCTTCAGAAGTTTAGCGTGTGTTCCCAAAGGTTTCCCAAACATTCTGGAAGCTGCCTGCACAACAGACTTTCAGGAGCACTTCAGGATTAAGGAGAGCAGGGATGCCCTGATGATGTCCTCAGGACAATGCACACAAGTTGCTGAAGATGTCAGGAAGTTCATTTCTGTGTCCAAATTTCAGTCATGACCAAATTTAGATGCAGAAATTTTAACCTCTCCTGAATGTGCAGTAATGCTATGAAGTGTTCAGGAACGACAAAGACAGTAACAGGAATCTTCCATGAATATGCCGACAAGTTGCTGAATATATGGGAAGTTACTTTTGCATTTTGCGTCATGTCGGTGCCCTCGTATTTAAGCTATTCTTACATGGAGACTCTGACTAAAAACGCAAAGATTGTTCTTTTGCAATCAGTGCAAAAGAACAATCACTGTTCAGATGGAGATGCTGGAGACAAATGACACCGCTGTAGTATGCATGCCGGTTCAGTAGATGGCGGTGTAGGTTTGCAGAGAGGCAGTGCTGCCAAAATGCACGTACGAAGAAGAAAAACTTTTCACAAACAACAATGGTGAGTGGACGCACAGACCCAGGAGTTTCTTTTCTGGCCAACAAATCAGTCCAGTCAACAAATTTGACTGGATATTTCTGTCTGAATCACAAACAAAGCATGGTAAGCAGCACACGTTACCCAGAAGACAGCCGAAGCTGTTGTTGTTCCTGGTATACACGCGCAGCCTTTCTGTGAAAGAGTATTGTGCACGCAGTGACATCAGCATTTCACCCTGAAATGCTCTGATTTGGATTTACACGGCGCTGCATGGAGGTGCGGATTGAAAACTCTCCACTCTGGAGCCTGGTATCAAAAGGTATCAGATCTGGGCAATAGCGTTTCCATGTAAACGCAAGGCCGCAACGCAATAAAAACTTATCAGATTTGACCGTTTTAGGCCTTGTAGTACTAAAGTACCCCTTAAAGTACTAGTCTCCATCACTACTAGAAGTGAAAGCTAGCAATATCACTAAAATAATTTTCACGTGAAGCCTCTTTAATTTTCAGCATTTTGCGGAACAGAAATGGTGAATATAGGATATAATGTTTCTATCTGTATGGAAAGTCAAAATCGGTGTGAATCATATTTTATATATATGAACTGCGGGTCTCCCCTCTGTGGAGACTGTCATAACGATCCTGCATGTTGTCTACTGCTGGGTTTTGAGGACAAAAAGACAAAACACGGTTTTTGAATATGAGTCAACAAAATGCATAAAACCTATAACTATCATCTTAACTGACCTAAAATCTATCAAAACAGAAGTTACAAATATGAATGAAAAGACCCTCACCTTGTAACTGTTGTAAATGATACCCTGTTCACAATCCTTTTTCATCTTCTCCAGCTTGTCGCTTCGTGATGTGATGTTTTAGAAATGGACAAGCTCATTCTAAAATCTGAACGCTAGGTGTCACTAAAATGCCAATTTCTACAAATTGCACCTTTAAAGGAAAAGTTCGGTTTTTACAGCTTTCAGATTGTTTATAGAATAAAGTAGAACAATATACTCACCCAGAAGGCATTCCTGATGCAAATAGTGCTTCGGGGGATATTTAGATCCAAAATCGAGCGGCGGACATCTGTATAATGGTGGCACATAGGGCATACAGCGCCGCTCCTAAAACTGCATTAATCATCCAAAAACTCATTAGTTTCACCAATATTTCATCATGGTCCGCTCACGCTACTCCTCCATTACAGTCTGTGTCACTCCAGACATGTTTTGTGGCTGTACTGACCTCTGAACTGAAGAAGAAGAACGTTTGCCTCCGTGCATGCTATCATTTTAAATATTACTTAGTAATTTTCTGACTGAAACAAATAAACATTAAACTGATGAAGGCCCATGGGCACTGACTATATCACACTGATTAAATATGTTATTACAACACCAATTTAGCCTGTGTAAATGTGTGGATTACATAGTACTGATACAGTAGTACATATTTCATAAGAATTATGAATTAATAAAGGATTAGTGCAAGCAGAATTATAATTTATGTGAGGATGAGACATCCTTACACACGGTTGAAACGATCGGTGGAAGCACCATGTCTAAAAGCAGATCAATAAGATGCAGACAGAGACATATTCATACATTTGTACATATCCTCCTATGATCTCTTGCTAGCATCTCATGCATGTTTTCCTCTCATTTGCGCCATGAAAATGTGACGAATTGCATGTACTCCCAGGACAGCATTTGCATGCATACATTAAATTCATTATACATACACTTTATAAACATTAAATACTTTCATGTATTAGTCTATTTGTTCCACTACACATGCTGTTTCTTTACTTTTTATGTGCTGATTTCAGCTGAAAATCCATCATAGGACGCTATCTGTTGCTGATCAAATATTCATTGATCAATTTCACTATCAGTTGGATGTGTTACGTATATCTCCCCTTTGTTTCTCTTCGCTGCGAGCCAAGGTGGTCTTTACTATTCAGATCAATGCACGCAGACCTCTGCTGCTTTTAATATTTCCAACCACATCATTCAAACTGCCAAACACTAATGAAATACGCATACTGTAATATTCAACACCTGTGCTTCAACTCCCATGGTGGCTCGCGCAATCTCCTTTCATATTCAGGTGTCGGAGAAAACAGCGATGTTCACCTCTGAAGATTACTGGAGGTCGTTTGGAGCGAAAGGAAAAATAAAGCGGAATAGGAATAAGGAGCGATGCCGCTTAAAAATTCATACTGTGTTTATCCCTGACGTGATTTGGCCCTATCACAATGGAAGACAAGACAATGCATAGGCGATAAGATCTATTGGGTTTATTTTCATTGTCTCTGAACTCCCAATCTCCTCAGAGGGATCGTCTGCCCTCGGCCGTGACCCTCTCCTCACTTACAGCATGAGTTTGGCTCCGCTTGACTTCTGAGTATTGTCATTTTTAATTATACAGACGCATGTCTTTGAGATTCCCACGCTGCCTCTAAGAAAAAAAAAACTTGAATAAAATAGCATAAAGCATGTACTGCAGTAAATGAGATTTAAAGTCCGTTGCTGGACTTAAGTGTAAGTTTTGGCATGCCTCAGGGGAGCATTTCCAGACCTCTATAATATCACCATTCATGCTTCTCCTTCAATAATGTCCCATGTCGACTGGGTAATTTGATTGGAACTCAACCAAAGTCCGAAAATCACCCCAAGTCGCTGACTTAGATATGGCTTAAAAATGTGTTAGTGCCTCTACATATATAATAAAAAGTTTTAAGGTGGAAAATCTTAAAGGTATCTGAACTATGGGCCTTCATAAAGGGGTGTCTGGAACTACAAATATTCCGTTGTAGCAACTTTTGGATGCCACTATCTCTGAAATTAAATTGGAGATATTGGTCTCAAAATAAGTTGTGTTTTGCGTGCAAAAACAAAAAATCAATTGCCATGGGCCAGTGTCAGCCTGCAATGATTCACAGGCTATTGATGCTGGATCCCTTCAGTTTGAGGACAGTACAGGAGGGAACCTGACTCTGCAAAAGTCTTAAATTAAAAGTTAAGAGACTCTAAAAGGGTTCAGCTTTAAAAACGCATATTTTGACCATTTTTTTTATGGCAAACTCACCATGTGAGAAACTACCCATGGTCATGGAAGTCCGTCTACAAAACTGTATTTATTTTACAATCACTTGCTCAAAAAATTAGCTTGTTTTCTCACCTCCTTCATATTTAAATATTTTTTCTCAAATGCTGACCTTTTTCATCCTGGGACCACTGTCTCACAACAGAAAGTGACAATATTCATAAGTTCAATACACACGTAGGGGCAGCAACATGACTTTTTAGGCCAAATCATGTCATTACTTATTCAGGAATGACCTAATCGTAATTTTATGCTCATAAAACATTGGTCCATTGACCATCAGAGAGGCATCTAACAGTTTTGATTGTACTGTGTGTGGTGTGCTCTGATAATCTCAACACAGCTCACCACCATTGTAATAATTCTGTCCCGCCACAGGCCGAGAATTTATTCTCCAAGTCAGAAATGTCACATGATCAAACGCCATCCAACAAAAACCTATACGTCTATGGCAACAACCGGAAAACACGACATGCAACATGGAAGAGGACACACGATGAGAGGAAGATGGTGGACTTGGGACTGTTTTTGACGAAAAAATCCTGAACTAATAAAAGAGTCAGAAAAAATCCTGAAGACAGCATGAACATGTGAGCAGGCCCTCCATTTCTGAGGTCTACTGAACTTTATGTTTATGTTACAGGTCCACTGTGCTTGTTTTAATTTACATTTGCTAACTTGTTCCTTAGCCAGCTGAGTTTTTGATTGGCTTCATTTCGTTCCACGTCACGATTCACAGAGTCACGACTCCGAAGTCATCGGCTTTCCCCACACACATGAAGATTTTTGGTCGTAAATATTGAATAAGTTTAATATTTATGATTGGTGGCTCCAACCCAATTATCTGGACAAATTCCCTCTGAACACACCTGAGAGCACAGGATAATGTTATAGGACAATCTTAAAAAACATGAGACAACCTGGGGCATCCTTGGTGGGGAAGAGAGGCAGTCGGGCCAAAAACAGCCCGATAATCTTTTTTGTGTACCCTGCTTTTGACAGATATTTCCTGGCCTAGGGCTGGGAAATTAATCGAAAAATAATCGAAATCGACATTTAGACCCTATAATCGAAGTTATTTTACTCATGACGCATTATTTTCCCCATGTAAGTCATGTGACCGCGCCCCCTCCATATAGTCTACATACACTTCCACCGAGAGCGAAGGATGTACCACCAACATGGAGCAGGGGCAATCTATCAGAGGACCTAGTAGCCAAGAAAACTACCGTCTCAAGTGTTGGGGCATTTTTTGGATTCTGTGCAGTGGACATTGAGCAGAAAGAAGCTAGGTGTAAATACCGCATAAAGACCACGTTGATGACCATTGGTATCACCACTAATTTGTTCCAGCATAGCATAAAGTAATCGTTCATTAATTGTAATCGAGGTAAGACCTTCAATTAATCGTGATATTGAGATTAGGTAATATCGTCCAGCCCTATCCTGACCAATCTTTTACTGTGTTTTAGGTTGAAATGATTGAAAGTGGGTACAGGTTAATTTTCGGTTGCGTAATTTTTTTAAGGTAAATTCTATGGAACAAGCTTTTTCATATGTTGTTGGTGTCAAATATGACCAGTAAAAGCCAGACAATAAAGGAAGCCCTGAATGCACGCTCCCTTAAAACCAGCATTATGTTTAAAATGTACATTGCTTCGAAACTTGTCAGGAGACTTGCAAATCCCTTTAGCTTCAGGAAACCAGCATCCGTAACTTTTCTGATTAACCCTTCTTGTGCTAAACCCTTCAACTGGCACGGTTCACCATGCACTTCTCTGGCACATAAACCCACTACGAGAAGTGCTGTTTCTGAATCAGGGAGTAATTAACTCTCTAAGGTGTCACTTTAATCACGCCTGCTGCGTGTTTTTCAGGTTTTGCAAGCGTACTATGTTGATGTAGTGTCTGAACTTACACAATTACAGCATCCCATGACAGCACCCTCTGTCTCCTGCGTGTCCAATTTTGCCTGACCTTTCCCCTTTTGAAGCGGGGAGCACTGACATCTGTCAGCTTGCTTTTCTCTGTTTTTTCATTAGAATCAACACATGAATAATAAGTCTGACCTCTTCAGAGAAACACATGTATTCCAGACCTGTGTGCAGTGACGTGACCTCAGTGTTGCCTCCCTAACGGTCTAGACATGTGAACACTTTCAGACTTAATTAATGTAATCGGGAATGTCTATTTTTTACCATGATTAACAAATAATACAGTTATGTGAAAAAAGAAACATGAAAAGTGAAGGGTCTACATAGTGTAGAAAGAAAAGGAAGCTAATTAAAGGCAGAATCAGAGTGAGAAGCCTGTTAGGGCTACAGTATACTGATATGTAGGGTCCTAAAAAATCCACAACCAAGGACTTGCGGACTGAATCATGGAATTGGACATAAATGTGGACTAGCTAGAAATGGCTGACATTTTCCACTAAAGGGTAATTTTTGGAATAAAAGGGAACATATCTCTCTGGAAAATGCTCCGAGGGGGTCACTAAGGCTGGGGACAATGAGCGCTTCACTTTAACTCCCCTTCCTCCGCTCGTCATTAACAATGTAAACATGTCAAAGTAGTTGCCTAGGGCCAAGTTTACACGAAATCTGGGCCTAGAATACCTGAATCCACAAACTTTTGGAACCACAGTCCAGTGTAAATAGTCCTGACGTTTTTGAATCCATCTCTATGTAAATGGGATTCAGCATTTCCAGAGAATCACCACATGTGCAGTCAGTAGTCTTTCAGATAAGGTTGTGCGAGCATCCCAGGAACAACAGCAACAACTGTTTCAGCCATCGACTGAGCAACATGTGTGCTGCTTACTGTGCTTGGTTTGTTATCCAAAAAAATATATATCCAGACAGATTTGATGTTGAGACAAGAAACTCTATCGTTGTTTAGGAAAAGTTTGTCTTCACCGGAAAGTGTACACATGTTGTAACACCACTGCTTCACTACAAGCCCACAGCGAAAACTACTGGCCTTTTATGCACACTACTAAGTGTTCAGTCGTTCAGTTGTTCGCATCTCTGTGTCAATGTAGAGATATTTTGAAATGCAAAGGAGAAACTTTTCTGTTTCTGGTGACAATGTTGTCATGTAAACAGGGTCTGAGACACCTGCTAAGTTGGCACATACCTCCTGTCAGGGCCCATTTTTCATTGTAAAAAAACGGGAGAAGAAACTGAAAGCTAATTATTTTTCCCACCGTTTGCCCCTCTAACACTTTGTATCACATCCCAAACTGACCAACTTGTGATAAAAACCCTCTCTGATACCTCCTCTTCTGCAGGCTCCATTCACACTTCCCCCGATTTTTCCAGTAATTAAATAATTGTGCTTACAGACACTAATAATTGTTATCATATTGTAAGACAGGTTTTCTTGCATTTCGTCATGGCTAACAACACATTATGGGGGAAAAAAACATGCATCTTAATTAGCAGTGCTGCTAAATACCATGTCTCAGATTCCACATTTGACTTAGGGCTGAAATACTGACAATATATTCATGCTGAGCTAATTTTAATTTTAAAAGCTAATTTTAGGAAAGCGTGAGCAGCTCAGAGCCAGGGGAAAGCTCTGTGATCAGAGATCCACATCCATTTTGCTCCCAGTGAAGATAATAAGTGGCTCTTCTCCTTATCACCAAAAAAATGGTTGCCTTATTTGAGTGGGGAAGGCAATTTTCCCTAATAACTTTTCTCCTATTGTTAGCTTCGCATAATTATTCTCCATCAGCTTTGAGGGGAGACCGTGTGTAACCAAGGAAGGCCAAAACCAGAGGAACTTAAGATTTTCTGTCTTCAAGGCTGCAAGTGCGAGGTCATCAGGGGCGACTCGGCTTTCACTTTATTCTAATCTCTCAGCCGAACCATTTCAGAAAGGACACAAAATTACAGTGCAAATGAAAAATGGGAGAACTTTTGGGTTAATGTATGAATAATACTCAATTTTCAGCATCTATTCAGCCTTGAAATTTCTTAAAAGGAAGACTTTGGTGATTGTCAATTATCTGCACAGGTGAAATAGCCAAGAATGAAATGTTGAAGAAAAAGTAATGAAAGTTCAGCAAAAACCAAGTTGTAACCTCTAATTTTTTTGAAAAATATTCTACGTGAGGACTCATTTTCTGTTCTTTAAAAGCTTTCTCTCTGCCCATTGTGCTGTGTGAAAAGATCCCTGGTGATCTTTTAACAAACAAATGTAATCATGTTTCTAAAAATATATCCATTAGAAACCTGCTGTAATTTTATAAACCCATGTAGAGGGAATGGCAAAGACAAGTCAAAATATTAATGATGGAAAAATAGTTCAAATGTAAACCTTGACAACAGACGGAGGTTTGAATCTTTCTCTATCATCGCTGTTAATTTATTAACTTTGAAAACTGGAACTGTCGAAAATTTACATTAACCCCTTTAAACGCACCGGTATCTTATTCCTCTCACTGCAGACTACACAATGATAGAGACAAACTCGATAAAAATTTGATCCTCTACATACCAGCTTAACTGTTTGGCTGAGGCCATCAATCCAGAAAGCTACAAACAAACCAAAAATCTTGGTGTTTTGATGAAAACAATTACATATATTTATAAATCATCATATCAGTAAATGGTAAAATCAAAAATGATGGTTATAATAATACTAGCTTTTTAAAATTTAACTCCCACACAAAGAAAGTTCTTTTGGTTTGTTTGTAGTTTGTTCTGTATCCTTAAACACTGAACAAACAAACAATGACATGTCATGTTTTTAATAAAACAAATATTCCTGAATTTACTGACCTCTGCCAAACATGTAAGCAGGAAGTTAAAGGGTTAAGTATCAAATTAGAAGTAAAAGAGCACAAATCTAAAAGGTCCAACACTTGCAAGTAGCAGAGGTCTGTAAGCAACAAAACACATTTGAACCTTAACTAAAATCTACAATACTCAAAACCAGTGAAGTTGGCACGTTGTGTAAATTGTAAATAAAAACAGAATACAATGACTTGCAAATCCCTTTCAACTTATGTTCAATTGAATACACAGCAAAGACAAGATACTTAACGTTCGAACTGGTAAACTTTGTTATTTTTTGCAAATATTAGCTCATTTGGAATTTGATGCCTGCAACATGTTTCAAAAAAGCTGGCACAAGTGTCAAAAAAGACTGAGAAAGTTGAGGAATGCTCATCAAACACTTATTTGGAACATCCCACAGGTGAACAGGCTAATTGGAAACAGGTGGATGCCATGATTGGGTATAAAAGCAGCTTCCCTGAAATGCTCAGTCATTCACAAACAAGGATGGGGCGAGGGTCACTACTTTGTGAACAAATGTGTGAGCAAATTGTCCAACAGTTTAAGAACAACATTTCTCAACCAGCTATTGCAAGGAATTTAGGGATTTCATCATCTACGGTCCGTGATATCATCAAAAGGTTCAGAGAATCTGGAGAAATTATTGCATGTAAGTAGTAAGGCCGAAAACCACCACTGACTGCCGGTGACCTTTGATCCCTCAGGTGGTATTGCATCAAAAACCGGCATCACTGTGTAAAGGATATCACCACACGAGCTCAGGAACACTTCAGAAAACCACTGTCAGTAACTACAGTTCGTGGCTACATCTGTAAGTGCAAGTTAAAACTCTACTATGCAAAGCCAAAGCCATTTATCAACAACACCCAGAAACGCTGCCGGCTTCGCTGGGCCCGAGCTCATCTAAGATGGACTGATGCAAAGTGGAAAAGTGTTCTGTGGTCCGACGAGTCCACATTTCAAAGTATTTTTGGAAACTGTGGTTGTCGTGTCCTCCAGACCAAAGAGGGAAAGAACCAGCCGGACTGTTATAGGCGCAAAGTTCAAAAGTCAGCATCTGTGATGGTATGGGGGTGTATTAGTGCCCAAGGCATGGGTAACTTACACATCTGTGAAGGCACCATTAATGCTGAAAGGTACATACAGGTTTTGGAGCAACATATGTTTCCATCCAACTTAGTCTCTTTCATGGACGCCCCTGCTTATTTCAGCAAGACAATGCCAAGCCACATTCTGCACGTGTTACAACAGCGTGGCTTCGTAGTAAAAGAGTGCGGGTACTAGACTGGCCTGCCTGTAGTCCAGACCTGTCCCCCATTGAAAATGTGTGGTGCATTATGAAGCATAAAATACAACAACAGAGACCCGGACTGTTGAACAACTTAAGCTGTACATCAAGCAAGAATGGGAAAGAATTCCACCAGAAAAGCTTCAAAAATTGGTCTCCTCAGTTTCCAAACTTTTACTGAGTGTTGTTAAAAGGAAAGGCGATGTAACACAGTGGTAAAAATGCCCCTGTGCCAACTTTTTTGCAATGTGTTGCTGCCATTAAATTCTAAGTTGATGATTATTTGCAAAAGAAAATAAAGTTTCTCAGCTCGAACATTAAATATCTTGTCTTTGCAGTGTATTCAATTGAATATAAGTTGAAAAGGATTTGCAAATCATTATATTCTGTTTTTATTTAAGATTTACACAATGTGCCAACTTCACCGGTTTTGGGTATTGTACATCTTCATAACAACATTAAATCTATAAACAAACTGCTTTAGCACTTGACATGACTGCTCTGTGATGGCTCATGTTATTATTGTAGCTTTAACTTGGTATTACTGTTGTACCATATTATATTACATTTATTACTTCAAAACTAACATGAAAACAATGGTGTGTATGCTTTATTTATTTTTTAAGGACTGGGGATTAGAGGGTCTTTCCCCTGACATTTTAAACTACAATATTAAACATTTGAATTACAAATTTTCTGCATTATGATCACTTTTAATACACATTATTTTAATAATCATGAGGTAGCGTTGTGATCTTTGAGGTGCTTTTTGAAATCTCATCAGTGTTTTGGAGCTTTTCTTGCTTAAATAACTGCCGTTTCCGGTCAAAAAATATCAAAACATGTCAGAGAAACATGTGACAGTGACTCACACATCTGAATTTGTAGTCTAAATGAGAGAGAGAGTGTTAGGACAGGAAAGACTGACAGCTATCCCACCACAGCAAACATGTTCCTAAAAACATCATCCTGATATATTTGTGTAAAATCTCCCCACTTCAAAAATTAGGTTTCCGTTATGCAGAATACATTGTCTGCTCTGGAGCAGCCACTAAAAGTAATGAGAGTCAAGTAGCTAAAAGTAATGGATTAAAGGTTAAAATAGTAATCTTAAGGCAATTAAAAAATGCTAACATAATTAGCTGTATGTAAAAAATGCTCACGTTGTTAGCTTGAAGTAAATGGCTAAAAGTAACATTGGATTTTCGTCAATGTCTGACTAAATAACTGATTTTTCAAGAGCACTTAATCTCTATATAACAAGCCTGACAGTCTATTTTGTTGGAAACAGATCTGAAGCATAAAAACAACATTTAAGCCATTATTAAATAATACCTTTGATTTATAACAGTTAACAATTACTAATGATGATGTATCCAGTCATTCCACCAGTATTACAGCCCATATACAGTTTACCTACTCTTCAAAAAATGATTGGAAATATTTGGTTGATGCAACTGGGCACTTACTATGTATTGAGGCTCCTGCAGGTAACCCGAGTTTTCTCCCCTCTTTACCCCCATTTTTAAGTCTAACCAATATATGGCCAACCTGACACACCAGGTGGACCAATCAATGTATTTCACTAGTCCATCTGGGCAACTGCTCATAGAAAGCATTTGGGAATGGCACAACCTTTTAAAAGCATAACTGGCAGGCGATTGGACGATCATGCCATCAATCGTAGTTATTATGGGCCAATCAGATGAAGTGGTAGACGGGCACTACTGCTGCAGTGTAAAGCAGGAAATGTTAGCCACTTCCAAAACATGTCAAAAAGTGGAGCAAAAATATGTTTTCTATTGAGAAATGCTTTTACTCTTTTTCATTAAAAACAGAAATGGTGTCCACATGTGATGGCCTGCTATTATCTTGCTCATGCTCCCACCTCTTCCTGCATTAAAGGATGCTGATTGGGCCGTTCCACTTAAGGTCGGGTACAGTTTTTGTAGATAGAAGCTTTGCAAGAGGTATCTTCTTGAGAACAGGCACTGAATCACAGCTGCTGTGCAAGATTAGTGTCTTTTTTTGACTTGTGAAAAAAAAAAGTATATATATGTATATAAATATATATATATATATATATATATATATATATATATATATATATATATATATATATATATATATATATATATATATATATATATATATATATATATATATATATATATATATATATATATATATATATATATATATATATATATATATATATATATATATATATATATATATATATATATATATATATATATATATATATATATATATATATATATATATATATATATATATACATATATACACATATATACACATATATACATATATATATATTAGAGCCCGACCGATTTATCGTCCGGCCGATTTAATCAGCCGATTATAGCCCTTTTGAAAGTATTCAACATCGGCCAGAGTTTTACCGATGTTACGCCGATATATTCTTAATTTCTCATAAAACAGTAAACGCTGTTCGGTGTCCAAGCCGCGCAGAATGATGACGCAGAAGACGACAGCGATGCGCTTTGGTGGCAGCTCTTGTTAGCTCTTTGCTGATGCTGTGTGTGTGTGGATGACTCGCCTACACTCACACGGAGTTGCTCTTTTAAGCCTGAAAGTCCGACATGATGAGCAACTTTCAGCGGTGCTGCGTACGCAAAGTTCCGCTGCTGCTGGACACAGAGAGATCACCAGTCTCTCTGCTAGTTCGGCTACCAAAGCACCTTCACAGACAGACTGGGCACCGCCGAACAGTTTTCTGACCGACGCCTCCTCTGTCATTGTCAATGCTGATGAATTGGACCTTCTGGTGCCAGGGGATCAGTCTAGCCGTGACTGTTTTATTGTGATTATGACGGAAATCTGGCTTAATCCGCTTGTTCCCGACACGGCAGCTAAGCTAACTAGCTAGCGAGCTATCTGTGCTAGCGTTAGCTAGCTGACGTCATCAGCAGACTCATCCAGGGGAGACTTCATCGTGGCTGGGGACTTTAATCAGCCAGTTTAAATAAGTTTGTGAAATATGTGTGATGTCCCGCAAAATATTTTGATTTCCTAACACACATTACCTCATGTTTACAATAAAAAAGTGGTTTTACCTGAACTAAAACCTGCTTCTGATAAACTAATGAGGACTAAAAGGCAGATGTTTGACAAATAGTTCATGAACAATCTCTATATTTACATTTTTAAAAAACGGTAATTTGTTTTATTTTGCAGGATTTTTTTCTCAGTTTAACACACTCTTTAATGTTGTACCTGAAAGCTGCAGAGAAGGAAAATAAAAGATGCCTATGAAAAGTATGTTACCTTAAGTGTTTTGTTTCTTTCCTGTTTACAACGTTTTTAAAAAGTTGTTCTATCTTTACTATAATCTTCATCTAATTTTCATTAACAAGAAGTACAAGATACAGAATGACTCTTTTTTTAAGGTAAAGAATAACAAATACTAAAGGACAAAGTATTGTGTTTTTATATACATATATATATATATATATATATATATATATATATTTATATATATATATATATATATTTATATTTTTTTTTTTTTTTTTTTTTTTTTTTTTTTTTTTATATATATCGGCCGATTAATCGGTAATCTGTATTTTTTTCTGACAAATATCAGCTTCGGCCTCAAAATATCCATATCGGTCGGGCCCTAATATATATGTCTTTAAAAATCATACAATCAGCTTTTAAGGTAGTAATCTACATAAACACATTTTGGTCAGATAATATTGTGCAACCCTAGCTGAAAGGCTAATATAGTATGCTCAAGAAAATGGCTTAAATGTCTCTAGGAAAGTTTGCTGAAGTTAATGTCTTAAAGGTTTAATATAAGACAGTTCAAATAAGATGCTAAAACAGATTTAATAAGACAATCAATGGATTATTATAAGTAACAACAGGTAACTAATTAAATGGGTGTAACATTTGAAACTGTAATGTGGTGGATAATTAGCAGAGTAAATAAAAATGTTATGGTTTTGGTTTTATTGTTTAATTGGTTAAGTTGAGTTAAGAACTAAATGGCACAAATCTGAAGCTCACATCACAACAAACAGCAAACATACTGAATTTAGTGCAGAGAAGTCTGGACTGGTTTCTAAAGGGACTGTGACCCTTTGAAAAATATGTAAGTCTGAGCCACTGCTGCAGAGAATAAAATAAAAATGAAACTTTTGGACTTAAGCAAACACATCAAACACTTTACAGAACATTTTCCCCTTGCTGTGATTCCCACCCCCGCTACCCACACAGATATTGTTTTCTATGCCTCCGTTTTGACATTTCAGTCAGTGTACACGTGCAGTGATTCACCTCAGCTGTAGACAAGCGTGATGCCTAGGTGTTTACTCCAGCCTCCAATCAGCTGTCTACTTTGACACTGAGTCTCGGTGATCTTGTCAACAGACGCACATATTGCACGCTACATCAAACAAACACGGCCGTGCACGAGCTCAGACAAATGCACGCGCACACACACCACAGGCGGGGATTGAGCCTACATGGGTTGTTAAGCTTGCGGCTTGAATCAGTGGGATAGATCTGTTCGGCATCGAGCCTTGTCATTGCTGTCATCTTAATTTTGGGCTTGGCGCATCCTCAAATCGCACCCCTGCCATCGCACATACACAAACGCACACACCACCGCCAATAGCTTCAACTGCATCGTCTTCATCTGAGTGGAAAATGGATGGGACACCGACTACACACTGCTCCACTTAGACATCAGTGCGCCTCCATCTCCCAATCAACACTCAGCAAACTTATGACTTCCTGGCAAAAAAAAAGAGGAAGTCCGGGAAAAGAAGAGCGTTTTATCTCACTTCTGCAAACGCTCGGCCCTCGTTTCACCGAGCCCTCCCGTGTGAAATATATCCCTCCTGCTGGAGCCAAAGCCCACAGGGGCCAAAAGCCAGTGAAGCCTCTTATTGAAATTGCCATCTTATCAGGCGAAATATCGCCGAGACATTGCTTCACAAATAGAGTGGTAATAAGTCTCGGTCAAGTGAGGTGCCTTTTCATATCAGCCCCCCTCAGTGCACAATGATGCAGTTTTTATATTACTGCGATGTTTGGAAGATAAAATGGCCGCGCAGCAGTGGTCCACTCTATGGGCTGCTCCGGGGAAAAGCTGTCAGAAACGGAGCTGGATGAGAGGGAGGACACACACTGATACTGCACTCTGTCATAAATTATGCTGTTATATGAAAGATTGTGAGGAGTGCAGAGTGGATGTGAACAGAGAGCTGGAAATTGGGCTACGGGTCTAAAAAAGGAAAAGTTGTTGGTATTGCTGTGGAGAGATTAATGCCGAGGTCAGACAACATGTGTTTTTGCCATCTTTTAAGATGGTCAATATCATTCAATCAACCTTTATTTGTAAAGCACTTTTCAATAAAGTTTTGTACCTTGAAGAGCACAAGCAGGTAAGAGTCAGCGAATAAAAGAAAAAAACCAAACCATCCCACCCTGCAAACCCATGTACAACAGACACAAGACCTCACGAGCGCACGCACAAGAACACTACGGGAGGACTCCTCAAATGTATGGATGGATGGATGGTTGGATAGTTATTAATCCTCATGGCGGAAATTGTGGTGTCTTGTAGCTTACAGGTCATCACTAAACTGCTGCTGGAGTCCTAATTTTCCTGAGGTAGTTTTCCAAAGGAGTAATAAATGTCTCTTTCTTTCTATCTAACATTTAACAACAGCGATAACACTGACTGAGGCAATACTATCTTCAATTAAAAATGAGGAAACATGCAAGTGCTGGTTTGGCTGAGTGGTTAGCAACCAGGCACAACCAAAACACATATACCCGTACTCTAATATACTTCAGAATAGTACAGTGAAGAATACTTGGCTTATACTGAAAAGTTTAAAGAGAAGTCTAAGACTAACCCCCAAATTCCACTGGACGCGAAAGCGCCGCGCTGCGCAGCACAGCATCCTTGAAACGTACTGCGGAGCACTTCGTTCCCATTGTAGTCTATCGGACAAATTCCACTGCACGCGCCGCGTTGCTGAAGCGCCGGCGCGCGCCAAGTCACAAGAGATACACTTCAGGCCTATTTTCTGCGCGGCCACTTCCAAACCTCATAAATTCACTGTCCTTAAAGGAGACATATCATGCTGATGCTTGATTTAATACTTACATATAATATAATAAATTTAAAAACAAGACCTTACACCCCCTTAATTTTCAAAAAGTGAGATATTGTATTTTTTCTGATATCCTAGAACGAGATTTGATGCCTCTGAGAATAGGTCATTGCGAGATGTCCGCGAGATTTAAATCGTCTTGACGACACGAGGTACCTTTCTTTTTATTGGAGTAATCTGATAAAACACTTCCTCCTCTGTGATGTCCGTTAGCTACAAAACCGTCACCAAGGAACACATTCGTCCAGCAGCAGTATATAGATCCCTAGCTCACACTCACTCATTACCAGCTCTGGCCTGTAGGGGGACTCAATACGCAGTCGCTGCTTTGAGCCTGCCGGAAAATACAGTAGAAGAAGAAGGACAAGCTGGCTGTACCCCCGATAGAACTGACCAATCAGAGCACAAAGGGCTGTGACGTTGTGAGGTAACTTTAGGTCATCCTGAGATCCTCGTGTTTCAACGAGAGCTTGATAATGGCCTAAAATGAGGATTTTGAGAACGCTATTGTGGGGCAATGAAGGAACTAAATGACTTGTACTGAGGGCAGAAATGCTTTACAGGCATCCTAGTCTGGCATAGTGAAAAGGAGAAACAAGCATGATATGTCTCCTTTAAGAAAGCACCAGGCAGGAAGTCAGCATGTGGAGTAACCGAAAGTTTCAAATTAAAACAATGCACGGACTCTTGCACATAATGTTCCTCAATTATTTGTCATTACGTCAAAACCGGAGGCACGAGCATCAGGTCAGCAGTCGGTCAGAGGGTCCCAGAGGCAACATGACACCATGGACGAAGAAAAGTCAATGTCAATGTCAACGCCAGCTTTATTTATATAGCACATTTAAACAGCCAGCAGCCTACCAAAGTGCTTTACAGTAGAAAGGCAGACATGATAAGAAAACAGTAAAACAATAAAAACCAATACAAGTAATAAAACAAATAAAAGCAATAAGAACACTGACAGTACAGTTTAAATATGCATCCTACCCAGTAAAACCAGTAAAAGTCCCAAATAAAAGTGGCTATACTCCACCAAAGGCCAAGGTGAACAAGTATGTTTTTAGCTGCGTTTTAAACGTGGAGAGGCTATTCGCAGACCGCACATTTGCATGTAGTGCGTTCCACAGTTTGGGAGCCACAACAGAGAAGGCTCGATTTCTTTTGGTTTTTAGAGAGGATCGAGGAACTTCAAGGACCATCTGGCTTCCTGAGCGAAGCGCTCTGGAGGGCTGATGAACCCTAATAAGGTCAGACAGGTAGTCTGGGGCCAGCCCATTCAGAGACTTAAAAACAAATAACAAAATCTTAAAATCAATCCTAAACCTCACTGGAAGCCAGTGGAGGGAAGAGAGCACTGGAGTTATGTGCTCCCGTTTCTTTGTCCCAGTCAGGAGACGAGCAGCCGCATTTTGGACAATCTGCAGGCAGTTAAGCTGAGAGTGCTCAATGCCGACATACAGGGTGTTACAATAGTCCAAACGAGATGATATAAAAGCATGAATGACTTTCTCAAAGTCTCTCTGGTCCAGATAGGGTTTAACTTTGGCTAAATCCTCAACAGATAAAAGCTGGACTTTACAACAGCACTGATCTGCTTGTCCAGTTTGAATGCACCATCAATTATAACCCCAAGATTCCTGGCTTGGGACCCAATATGAGGCGCTAGTGGACCAAGGGAGCTAGCAAGGGGCTTGACCAGATCAGGGCGACCAAACAGGACAACTTCTGTTTTACTTTCATTTAATTGAATTGTAGAGGTACAGAAATATATAAGATTGTATACATGACACCATACATCTTTTCTACACAGATATAGGTGGATAGAAGTTGAATAATTCACAAAGCTGTGTGGTTAGGACCAGCAAAGGGACCTTAGAGAAGCAAAGCAAGGTGTTGTTTATTTCTTTTCTCAGTCTATAACACGTTATATGAGCGTGTGACATCGCTATTCTCATGAGAGCCAGCGACTCTCCGGGGATCAGCCCTCACCCTACGGGGCTGCACGCCTTGGCGCTTCTGGGTGCGCTGCTTTCAGTGGGGTTGCTCTTGCTCTGAAATGAAGAAAAATCACACAAGGGGCGCTGCGCTGTGGAATTTGGGGGTAAGTATATTAATACTAAGACTGACACTATTACTTTTATACCAAAGTTTATACTTGTACTTAAATATACGTTTATGTCCATCTGCCACAAAGCACTAAAAAGTAGTATATATTGATCCAGGTACAGAATAAGGTCATAAAGGTCAACAAAGTCATTGTGCTTACATTTCATTTAGCAGAATAAAAATGTTTTTCACCACACATATTTGCTCTTAGGTATTACCACTGTTATAAACTTACATGTTCAAGATCATATTAGATGATCCTTTATTAATCCCTTTGGAAAAACTTCAAAATTGGGAATTGGTTTATAGTGCTGAAATTTAAAAGTTTACAGCAAGTAGTATGTGTGCTCAATTGCATTACCTTTATGTATCTTAAAAACATAAACAGAGAAACATTTGACTTGACTTTAATGACCACGTTCTCATTCCTTTCACAGGGATTTGGAAATAGTTTTATGTACACAGTGTCATTTGTCTCAAAAGGAACACATTTTGTTTTAATCATATCAGGCCAGACAGCATTAATAGCTTGTTTTTTTAACCTCATATATGAAAGTACTTTGTACATCAATCTGTGAATCTTAACATTCAGGCCTGTTTGATTTAGTAAGTACCTCGACTAAGACACAACAGAGTTTGGCACATGGAGAAAAAAGCAGGAATTTGTTTTGAGCACGTTTGTTTTTTAAAAAAACAAGTCATTTAAAATGTACCATCTTTCAAGCACACAACACTGTTGTAGCTCTTCTTTAGTCTGCCATAGTTTTGACTGTGATACAGAACTTCTGTGTTAATCTGTGTAAGAAGGAAAATAACAAGAAGCAAGTATACTTAAAAGTATAACAAGTAAATTAATAAAACATCAAAAATAGTATGCTTTACTTCATAAAGTATCCTAAAGTATACTTCAGTAAACTTAATTGTGGGCTAGAAGTATATACCTAGTATACTAGTAATAAATAGATAAGCGCTCTTGTATATTTGAAAATGAACTTTTGTAAACTTAAAATGAACTTATAAAGTATACTCTAGGGCTGGACATTATGGTAAAAATGAGATCCCGATTATTTTAAGTGATATTGAAATCACAATTAATATGCACAATTATTCATTATACAGTTTCCACATGTCACTGCAACACACATTCCCTTATTATTTTCAGTTGATGGGTTATATTTTTGAAAATTTCATTGCCAAAAACACCGCCAACAAGGGCTCAGTTCGTGAGCGCCATGAACGGTTCATGAAGAGATGCCAGAGCTGCAGCTCTGGCTCTCCGCCACAGCTGAGTTCCCTTCCCGCGCTGGTTGCTTTCACGGCGCTACGGTGAACTAGACCCCTTATTTAGCGGGTGTTTTGTGTGAAAGTAATGCTGAAAATTTCTAAATAAAGCGTGAATGCAGACCGATATCAGACTTTTTTCGTGGGGAGTCCGTTTATTTGGGTTTTTTCATCATGAAAATATGGCCCCGTGTGAGTCCAGCCAACCAGCAGAGGAGCAGAGCCGATATGGAAGAGGGAGTTAGGTCCTAGCGCCTGGGCTTTTTCTCCACATAAACACTGCTGTAGAGGTAATTTCTGCCCTAACCCTTGTGATAGGACCCAACTTGTTCAATCCCGGAATATCACTTTAATCTTTTATCTTCGATTACAATGTTTTTATGATTGTCAGATGGCAAAATTGAAATCACGATCAAAATCCGATTAATTGTCCAGCCCTAGTATACTCAAGTGCTTATATAAACTTAAATGTTTATATTTAGTCTGAAGAAATACTACATTAGTATATGTTCTAGAGCCCTACAAGTACATGGTGTGTAGTATAATTGATAAATTTGAACTTATACTCAAGGATGCTTACGTCATACTAGCATAACATATTTCAAGCTTCTACTTTTTGTGAGGGGAAGCCAGGACAAAATATAAACATCCTCGACTTTCTGTCTTGGAGAAAGCATGACATGAATTATACTATCAAGCCATATTTAAGGATTAACTGGGAGGAGCAGGTATGAGAAGAGAGGAAATTAGCATTTTTATGATAACAAGGGCCTAAAAATGGGAAACCAGTGATCCTCTTGTAATTAGCAGAGCTTCAAAAAGAAGCGGAGGAGGCCTGCTTTGAGTTTAACTTTTAGGCACATTTCTATTGATCTCCAGTCGCTCCTTGAGCACATCTTTGCCTTCAGCCCTTATCGACGGCGTAGATCGATAACTGCGCACACATTTTCTGCCGTGTACTTTAAAACAGCTGCATTAAGAGTTTTTGGCTCTCCCTTATCTGTCATTCTGTCTCTTCACAGCACACGCTCCGAGTTCAGCCCCCTCCATCTCAACGCTCCCAGATTCGGGGATATGCTCTAATCTCAAACTACTATCTTCAAAAGGCCATATGCCGTGCCTCTCTTTTGGGGCTGCCTAAGATTGCCTCCCAGTAAGCACTTTCTGGGGAGCTCTGCGGGGATTGCTCTGTTTGATCTATGCTACCTGGAGTACAATGGAGCTGCCGAGGAGGATCCCCCTCTTCTCTGATCTCTTCCACACGCCGGCAGCATACTCCCATCTCCCTGTGGGCTGGGCTAATGCCTTCTGAGAAATACAACCCATTTCATAGCTGCTCGATCCCAGCGTTTTCAACTCAGTGTAGTTCAGTGTCTGTAATCCTATTGGACTTCGGATATCTGTGGCCAAAGCTAGAGGGAAGCAGTGGTCCTTCAAGGTCACTTCAGAGTTGATAAGAAAGCCAGACTCCTAAGAGAGGATTGGTCTTTTGCTTACTTTTCTCTGCCAATTCAAGAGGCTTTATTTAATGAATGAGGAATAAAAGTGCGGCACTGGAGTCTTGGCAGCTTCGTCATGGTCATTTCCTCGCCAGGTACGCTTGCTATAAATAAACATGGCAGTAAATGAGAACATGTTTGAAGCTACAGTAGGCTAAGAGCTGAAACAAAACAACTCTTTCAGCCACAAACTCACAGGTGTGGTCTGGACACAAGTTTGGCCCTTTAGGTGGAATGAAAGGAATTTATGGTTCATTTAAAAGTCTACAGTGGTGTTCTTCGAGTAACAAAAGGCTAAAAACCTAAAGACAATAACAGCAGATCTGCACAAAAAAACATTTTATTATGGATATCTTGCTGGTGCACCGTTGGCCTCCCTTCGGCTCTCCATATGACAGATTCAGTGAGGTGCTGGACACTTTCCTCTGTGATTCTGGTCCATATTGACTCAATGGCATTACACAGTGCAGATCGATAATATGAATCTCCTGTTCCACTACATCCCAAAGATGTTCTCCTGAATTGAGATCTGATGACTGTGTAGGGTGCAGTGAAGTCACTGCGATGTTCAAAAAGCCAGTTTGAGATGATTTGTGACACGGCTGTCATCCCTCTGGAAGTAGGCATTAGATAATGGGTAGGCCTGTAACAATAATTCAATCTTTGTAGGGGAGGCGGGGCCGTTCGCGCGTACACACACAGAGCTGTAGTGAGCCCCAGTGCGGGAATATTTATTATGCACATATATATATATATATATATATATATATATATATATATATATATTAGATGGTGGGATATATATATATATATATATATATATATATATGTGATATATATATATATATATATAAATATATATCAGTGGATTGATACCAGAATATATATATATATCATATATTCAATCTTTGTATATATATATATATATATATATATATATATATATATATATATATATATATATATGTTAATCATGATATTTACAGCTTTTAGATTTTGGTAAATCCAATTGACGGTTGTGTGAGATAATCCCAATAGAGCAGCAGGTTCAGAAACACTTAAACCAGCCCATCTGACAGCCATGCCACACTCAAACTCATAAAAATCACCTTTTGTCCCTCATGCAAAACCTGGGTTTGAACTCCAGCTGGCTGTCTGGATGATGTCTACACACCTTAAAGCACTGAGTTGCTGCCATTGAGTTGCTGCCATAGCTTTTTGTGTTGAAGTAGTTTAACTGCCTTACCAAATGAAGCAAATTAATGCACATTTCAACAACAGACTAAACTGGTGACTTTAAAAAAAATAAAAGACAATGGTTCCCCACTATCCATCCAATTTTTAGCAATGCGCTGGAAAGTTCTTAACCCAATTTTAATAGTTTCTGCAATCTCATTAGATATTTTCTCTGCTTGATACAGACCAATGATTTGACCCTTCTTTTCCACACGTGGATGTGGAAGGACACGATGTGTCCTTCCACATGGTTGTTTAAGAATTGAGTGGGCACTCATTGCATTAGGTGGGGTTAAACAACTTGTTGCCAGGTGAAAGATAACCGTCCATGCAGTAATTATCCAATAGGAATTTGTACCTATTTGCTGAGTTAAATCCAGGTAACAACTTTTTTTTTGGCCAGGCATAGTACATTAAAAATGTAAGAATCAAATTAACTGTGTTATTTCTTCTGGGTGGAAAAACATCAGCCAAAACATGTCACACTTGACTCTAATACTGAAGGACAGGTGAGTAGGAGGAGAAGTGATGAGCCCAGAAACAGCAGAGGTACGGCTAATAAAAGCTTTTAATCTGAGAGCCTGCTGCTCAAGTGCAACCCCTACTTGACATCAACTACAGTAAACGCGTATCAAACTTGTTTCGAGTGAGTTCCCATCAGTTTTCATGTTGCTTTGACTGTGGTTACAAACAGTCTAGTCCTGTCTTAACAAGATAGAAATAGAGAACAGAAGAAAAACACTCCAGAGGAACACTTGTAGGAAAAACAAGAAGTGCACAGTCTTGTTGTGTCTTCAAAGAACTTGATAGTACCAGCTCTGGGAAGAAGTATCATCTCGTCACAGCAGTTCAGATGAAGGACAACACGTCCTGTGTGCAGCTGTCATACAAGCACATCCTGCCAAAGACAGTTACATAATACTGAGTGCATTTAAATGTTTCATTACACTAATGCTTACAGAACTCATGCCCATTAAGATGAGAGCAACCAAAGTAAACAGGACTGAACACAGAGAGCTCCAGGCTTTGCTTCAGTGGTTCTGGATTGGACTTCTACTGTTCTACCAACTGAAGTGTCATAACTATGCTTAACAGTGTCCAGAAGTGGACCAATTACACATGTTTTGGGCTTGAGTAAACATATATTCCGCTTGGACAAATTTTACTCAATCTTTATTGTACAGTAACCTGACATGCCAGATGGACAGTCCCATATTGGAAATATTTCACTAATCATCTGGGGAGGAGCCCTGTAGAAATTTTTTCAGGGGCAGAACCTTCAAAAACAACAGCAGCTTGTGATTGGACAATCGTTTAGCTCATCCCGCTCGTCACAGACCAATCCATATCAAGCAGCGCTGCTGTTTGACGTAGCATATGTAGCAGCTAAACGCAGCGGCTAACAGCTAACTGTCAGCCACTACAGCTAAGGGTTTACAAAAGTAAACAACAGTTTATGGCTGTGAGGTGTCGGGGTTAACTGTTGTTAGAGGCAAGCTGTCGTTAGCCGCTACGGCTAAAAGCAACTGGCCATTTACTGTTGTTTGCCCTTGTTGCCGTAGCGGCTAACGGCCATTAGCCGGTAGCTTAACTACCTTAAGACTATTGTTTTACATTAAATTATACCACACAGATGTATCATTTAACACTTATATGTGAAATGAAACTCGTCAAACACAATCCCTGTGAAGTACACTTATGAGGAGAGCATATTTCGTCAAGTATAACTGGGTAACCATGATGACCGCGGGCTAACCAACATTAACCGCCATTATTTGTACAACAGGAAGTGACCTCACTTCCTGTTGTACTAATCTCGAAGGAGATTAGACAGAAAACTATGGACAAGCATGTTGAAGGTCAAGGCTATAGGACCATCTCCAAGCAGTCGGATGTTCCTGTGACGACAGCTGAACATAATATCCAGAAGTTAAAGGTCCACGGGACTGTAGCCAACCTCCCTGGACAAGGTCACAAGAGATAAATTGATGAGCAATTGAAAATACAGATAATCCAAATGGCAACTAAAAAGCCCAGAACAACTTCCAAAGAGATTAGAAGTAAATTCTAAGGTAAAGGTATATCGTTATCAGATCGCACCATCTGTTTGAGGTTTGAGCCAAAGTAGACTTATTGGAGGACATGACTGCTGAAAGCAAATAATAAAAAAGCAAGGCTGGAATTTGCCAAAATGTATATTGACAAGTCACATAGAGAATATCCTTTGGACAGATAAAACAAAACTTGAGCTTTTTTTTTGGCAAGCCACATATGCTCTGTGTTCACAGACACAAAAATGAAGCATACAAAGAAAAGAACACTGTACCTACTGTGAAACATTGAGGAGACTCAGTTATGTTCTGGGGGTGCTTTGCTGAATCTGACACAGGGTGTCTTGAATCTGTGCAGGTACAATGAAATCTCAAGACGATCAAGGCATTCTGGAGTGAAAAGTGCTGCCCAGAGTCAGAAAGCTTGGTCTCAGCCTCAGGTCATGGGTTCTCCAACGGGGTAATGACCAAAAACACACAGCTAAAAACACCTAAGAATATTCTGAAGTGGCCTGCTATGAGCCCTGACCCAAATTATGTTGCACATTTGTTGAAGGAGCTGAAATATGCAGCCTGGTGAAGACACCCTTCAAACCTGAGACAACTGATGCAGTTTGCTCATGTGGATCGGGCCAAAAATACCTGTTGACAGGCAGAAGTCTCACTGAGAGTTACAGAAATCGCCTCATTTCAGTGATTGCCTATAAGGGTTGTGCAAAAACAACACTGAGTTAAGATACCATGATTTTTCCAGGCCACTTTCATTACTTTTTTTTTTAATAATTATGTTAAACCACAATTCAAAAGCAATGTCTGATTTTCTTGAGTTGATTTTAAGCAAATTCTTATTTATTTTTTCTTTTGTCAGTTTCAAGTTATTTCAATGACCATGCGAGTTTTTCTTTTTTTAATAGAAAGATACCATCAATTTTGCCACGTCTGTACGGATGGTAAATTCTAGAATGGTGCAAAAGAAAAACATTCAAAAGTTCAAGCCAAATATAATTGAATTTCCTGCAGTAACAAGAAAAAATACAGGGAGGGACAAAAATAAAGAAATGTGCAAGGTCACCCAAAGGAACAAGACTTCCAGCCTGAAGTGCTCAATAGGTTGCTTAATGGAACAGTTCCTTTCCCAAAAGAGCCACAGAATGCTTGGTGACCACAGTAGGATAACATCCTCTGACTGCAAATCCAAGTGCTTTATTCTTCCTCCTGGAAAGAACACGGGAACAGCCAGAGGTATCCACCAAACATCACGTCATGCTGTGCTGAGTGCAGTTGCAGAACTGACAATGATGGAATAAGTGTAGCTACTATTGATTTTCTCTCACGTTTATACTTAATTACTTTTAAAAGTCAGTATCATCAAATTAATAGGGGACCCCAGCCCGCTGTAGAAGGTCAGCAGAAGCAGAGAGTGAATGGCACCGATCCAGCTCCTGCTCTCTCCGGAGTCTGGTGGGTCCCTGGGGGGCCGGTGGGCTGCTCCAAAGGCGGCACCGGCATATGGTGTTATTTATCTCTTGCTGTCTGTGACTCAGCCCTCAAAACAGAGCAAGACTTAAGGTGTTGGTGATGACTGGCTGAAATGGAGAACCATAATTTAAGGAGGTCTTATTCTGGTCAGGGGAGGTTTGTACGTAAAATGAGATAACTTATTGGATGTTCAGAATTTGGTGGAAAAGGAAAATTACAGAAAGGTGCTCTAAGACAAGACTTGCATGTTTATAAAATGCAACAATAGCACATCATCTGCATACAAAGTCACTTTTATTAAAAAAGTGTTCCTGAATGGATGTCTTTGCACTACTAAGCCGAAAACAGCAAAGCAAATGCTAACAAAATATATTGTTTTAATTTCCCAGTGGAAATAGCGCATAAGTAATAGTCGTAACAGAAGAGGTGCAATGTCAGTCACATTACTGAAAGCATGTCATGCTGCAAACTGTGCTAGGTGATGGATACCAAAACTGGAACTTTTCCCATTTTCTACATTATGTACTATCATTCCTCATTTCCACTGAGTGGTTCAGTTTGGTTTAGTGCAGTGTGATGCGGTTTGGAGCGGTAAACCCTGATCTTATTTGCATTTCCTCTTTCCGCTGTACCTTCACTTGAGGGCAGTGAAGTGGTCTGAAGTGGAGCATGATTGTAAACAAAGATCAGTTCACCTTTTCAGTTGCACAGCCTTATGGCTCATATCTTTGTAACATCACACCAGTTGCTAAAGGTCTTGGAATAATATTTGATCAATTCTTGGACTTTGAGCTCCATTTCTTAAACATTTTAGAGACCTCTATTCTTCTTCTAGGAAAGAAAATAAATCCAACAATGCTTCCCACCCCGAGATCTGGAACTGTGAAAAATTGTTTTAGTCCTAGAAAGTTAATTATGTCTACACAGATAATATGCCTGTACTTTCTTTTTAAACAGACAAGCAAGGTTTTAAGTTCTTAACTTTACATGCTTCGACAGAGCTTTTCTGCCTTCAACAGACGTAAAAGTATGAACTGAAAACCTTGCTTGTCTGTTGAAAAAAAAGCATATGCAATTAGTTTCCTCCAGTTTAGATTGCATGACAACACTGTCACCAGAAACAGAAAGGATTTTACTTCTTATCTGCCGGAGCTCTCTGCATTCACACAGAGACGCTGTGAAAATGATGCACATGGATCTGCAGGAATGACTGAAGACAGGGCAGCGTGCATGCCAGGCCAATGGTTGGTGTTGTAGGTTTGTATTGAAACAGCAGGGTTACAAAATGCTTTCCAGTAAAGACAAACTTTTCACAAACAACAAAGGCATGAAGGTTTTGTTTTGTCTGGACCACAATATCTGTCTGGAAAACAAATCGAGCACACTAAGCAGCTTGCATGTTCCACAGTAGACGACTGAAGCTGTTGTTGTTGTTGTCGTTGTTGTACCGTGTATGCATTGACTGTTTTCTCCTGAATAAATGGAGATGAAAATAAAAATGTTTTCAAAACGCTTTTCTCTGGACCCAGGCTTCAAAAGTTTACAGATTCAAGCACTCTACGCACTGATCTCACGTAAATGAAAGGAGCAAATGCGACAAAACTCTCAGTGTTTGGCTGTTTTCATTTTCATGCAAAAGGCTCCTCTGTCTATATCTGCCTCAGTCAATCATCACTCCACCTTTTATACTCAGCTCTAAATGAAGAAGGCAGATTACTAACTCAAACCAGCCATCAGTCCCACATCTTGCCAATTCGTGCATCTCTTCACTGACTTAAATCCAGCATTAACAGCACATAAAGCACAACATAACCGCACTTCCAGTAAAATTTCGCACTAATTGCTTCCTGTTCTACAAACTCAGATCGTCTCAGATCTGATCTTGGCCTTTTCTCATTCTACAATCTGACTGTAAAACTAAATGTGATCATGTTTTTACCGTTTTATCTCCTAGTCTCTGGAATAAACTCTGAAGCTGAAGATATTCTTTAACAGCTTTAGTAAAATATTTTAAAAACTTGCCGTCAAGCATCTTTTAATGTGAGTTTGCTTTGTATTTCCCTGTGTGTGTTTTACTGCTTAATTTCTGTGAAGCACTTGTAAATTTGTGTTTTAAAAGTGCTTTATAGATAAGTTTTACTTATGTACTTTTATTTGATGTATTAACCAATAATGTTTCAGCACCTATCTTGTCATGAGTTGTATGTATTGCTACCTTCCTAAAACAAAATCAATTTTTAAAAAGAATTCTTTTACAAGAATTTACTTCACAAGAGTCAAAAGTGACCAAGATCATTCCTTTGCCATGACCTTCAAAGCCTCTCTGAGGAGGCGGCATGAGCATAACCCTGAAGCATCTTAAAAATACTAAAAACCATTTCACCCTCATTTAGGGATGTAACGGTCACCGGTAAAATGGTAAACTGCGGTAAAATTTCCCACAGTAATCATTACCGCATCCTATAAAAATTACCGTCTTACCGTGTTTGATAACCACAATGCATCAAAAACGCACGGTGATGCTGCTCTTTGCCTAGAAATGACGGAACTATGAGGCTCTTCCTGGATGAAGCAGCCTCATGGGAAGCGCGCATGCGCAGTTTGCTTTCTTTGGCCACAACGAAAGTTACAAACAGCGGAGATTTCCCTCTGGAAACGGATTCTAAAGTCTGGTTAAATTTTGGATTTTACAAGGTTGCCGAGGGGAAACTGATAGAAGACAGTCACCCTGTCTAAAACACAAAGTGCAAAACACAAAAGAAAAAGACGTGCACGGTTAAAACAGCCGTTAACTCTTCGAGTAAATGAACTGACCGAGCCGGAGAGAGAGAGAGAGGGAGATAGCGAGAAAAGATTCAATGAGACATACCCTAGAATTGTTTACTTTTATTTCTAATGAAAGAGGGATACAAAATGTACTCAAAGGGCATTTCTAGACACATTTATTGATAAAAAAGACAAAAAAGAAGTGTTATGATTAAAATATTAAAGGGGTTAAATGATTTGAAGACTGTCTTAAAGTATATTTGAACATTCTGAGCACACCGCAGCAATACCATGATAATAATGATAACCGTGATAATTTCAGTCACAATAACCTTGATACAAAATTTTCATATCGTTACATCCCTACCCTCATTTCATGATGAATCAGAGAAGTTACACACTTGAAACTGTTTTGATTATCTGTTCAAGCAGAACTGCACAAAGTTGTCTGACAACAGCTAAGCTCTTGACATCTCTGCTTTTATTGCTAGGTAGGTGGACTTACAATGCATGATGGGATACCAAGGTTACATGACAAAGGCACTAAAGTACAAACTATATATTGTCCAGTAAAACTTGCATAATGATGCAACTTGTGTTCATGTAGCTCGCCGGCTCTTTAAAACCTAAAAATGTGAATGCCTTTATTATATGTGTCAGTGTGATGCCTCTATTATCAATTTTCAACAAAGGTTTTCACATACGAAACAGTTTTTGGCAACAGCTACATTGAGAGTATAAAAGACCATTTTAATGTAAAATACAAAGACTGGGAAACTTCTCTGCTCCAAAATCTCTTTTTCAGTTTTTTAATGATATCAAATATGATAAATTCAGCCCAGCAGAGAGCAGTTTGCCAATGACTTTGGTACAACCTGTTCCTACAAAAGCCTGTATCTTATTCTAAAATATAAAAAGTGGAAAATACAGCTGAACACTTTCCTCTCACTTCAGTCAGAATAAGTTTTCTCAGGTTCATCCCAGGCGAACCATCTCTGTAACCTCTCTGGCTTCACACGAGTCGAGGGTGAAAGGCTAAGGAGTGAAAAGTTCACAAAAGCTACAACGCACTTGGACAACTTTTTCGGTGAACTCTCTTGGGTCTCTTCATCATGAAAACTCATCTGAAGGACTGATGTACACACAAAGCTCTCGCTGCTGTGACAACAACTCCGGGGGGATTTTACCACCGTTACAGCTCACTCTGTTTTTTAAAGGATTGGCCGATCTATTCAAAGCTGCGCCGTAACCTTGAGTTGAATGCAGGCACCCCACTGGGGCTGCCTTATGTTGGCACAGCAAATACCAAAAATGTTCTTTTGCTGGTACAAAAGGGCAAACAACATTCTTTTCTTTGGGAAAGTCGAGTATTTTCAGAGTCCTGGAAACCAAAGTGAGGGATTTATGTTGGCTGGTATAGAACATAGATCTGCCATGTTATCATAGTTTTTTTTGTTTCCTTGAAAAAAATCTTTAAAGACCCACTGACAACAAGGGTTGTGTATTTTTAATTATGTCCATCTAATTGATAAAAGGTGGAAATGTGCCCTTTTCGCCATTTTACTGCTGGTGCAACAGATTATCAACTTGATTTTATAAAGGCACGTATTAATAAAAAATAAGACGCATGATTGTTGGTGAGCTTAGACTATGGTCACCATGTCCTAGGGGTGGGTAACACGGAAACAAAATGGAATCATGATTTCTTTTGCGTCAATGTCCCCATTCTCAATTTTAACAGGATTCTTTTTTTTATTTTTAACACTCACTTGCAAATTACTAACCTTAACCAAACTTACATCACTTAGATATTATTTTCAGAGCACAGGTACAGAACTAAGAACAACAAAAAGTACTGTGCTATGTATTTAAAACCTTTATGTGCCATCAGTAGGTTTAAAAACATATTGAGGGTATCCATAGTTTGTGGGAATAATGGAAATAAAACTGGTATTTAATTTAAAGGTAGCCCAAAGCAGGGATTTTAAATCTAACTGGGGAAAATATATTTAACATAACTTTCACTGAAACAACCAGATTTAATGCAAGTTAACTTGATAATATGTATGCTATTATTCTTGAAATGAACACAGAACTTTGCCTACCGCAATAAGAGAGATATTTTTTTTTGTTTATTCAGAAGAACCTCACTGAGATTAAAAATCTCATTTGCAATAGTGTCCTGGCCAAGACCGGCAGCAGCACATTTACAAAGTTACAGTCATAAAACAATTTCAAATACTGATACAGACATATCAGTTAATGCTATGATCTACGATTTGGAAGATTGGTACATCTTAATAACACCGTTTATAAGGCCGTTATGGTCCTATGGTCCGATCTACGCAATATAAAGACCAAAAAGAATGAAAAAAATCCATTCAGTATATCCGCTGCAAAGCGGCATAATAGTTGACCAATCGACTGGTCCGTGAGTCCATCCAATCCCCTGTCTCCCCTGCTTCGCACCGTCCTGCCTCCTCCCCACTACTTCCCTCATGTACCGGTGAGCAGCTAGCTGCACAGCTACTGAAGCGTCATGGAGCCAGAGAAGACCAGCACCGAAAGGCCGCTTCTGGAACGGGTCGGCTCTGTCAATAGCTTTTAGCGTAAGTTAACCACTCATCGTTAGCATTGTAAACTGAGCTGGTGAAGACACGCCGAGATACGTAAATCCTTGCCCACAATCGGCTCTGCTCTGATCTGCTAACAGTGGCGAAGCCAGACCCGCTTCGCCGCTGGTCCAGTTGAAATGGCGACCGCTGTGTGTTACAAGGGGGATGACTGTCGTGTTTATTACTTCCAGCTATGAGAACTCTCATTTATCTTCAACGCCAATGAATATTTTCTGCCGGCCAGCTTCTTGCTCTATCGGAGGGGGCGTGTTGGCGACACGAGCTTGGGGGCGGGATCTTTGAACACAGAGGGGAGGGGTGAATGGGGGGGGAGGCTGTGTTTTTCAAATCTGTCTCAACAGCCAAACTGGTTTTCAGATCGTAGACCCTAGCTTTAAGTCAGGGGATGCAGGGGCTCTTTCAACACAAAAATCTTAATGGATCTTAATGAATCTTAGTCTTAATCTTAAATCTTAATCAGTTTTTTATGGGGTGGGTGGGGGGAATTTAACTTGTTTTGAAATTATTTGGGGGAGCTACATTTTACTCAAATCCATGCTGCTGTTGTTCATCTGGTTGTTCAATAATCTGAAATAAAGCCTGATATTTTATTTTATTTTAATTTTTTTATGGGGGGGCTGGTTTGGCGGAGTGGTTGGTGACCATTCACTTCCCATATACATGTTTCTGCCCGTCCAGGATCAAGAAAGAGTGTCTTCTCCTACTCTCTCACCCCCTTTCACAAGCCTATCCACTGTCTCTCTCCTAACAATAACGGCACACAATGCCCAGAAAAAAATCCATAATTTTTTTTTTTTTTTAACTACATTGTTTAGCAAGAATGTCTACCTGACAAAAAAAAATGTTTATGTTACCATACTTTAGTTGAACATGCTCTAATGTTATCAAGTCGCTAGGTTATACCCTAAGTCCATTTAACTTATCTTAGTCTAAAATGTAACAGATTAGCTTCTCTAAAGTTGCACAGACTGAAGACATCAAGCTAACAATTATGGTCCTGACCCACCGTTATAGATCCCCTACTTTTGGAAACTTTCTACAATCTGTCTGATGGTCTGATCATTTTAGTTCTGCCAATGTTGCATTGTCTTGTTCTCTTCAGCAATCAGTCTGTTTCAAAAAGTTGTTGTAACTGACAAACACAGATCAGGCACAACATTCCAACCATTGACTGGTAAATGAGAAACAGTGATACAGACCTGATCAAAATCTTAAGACCAGTTGAAAAATTGCTAGAATATGCATTTTGCACATTTGGACCTTAATGAGGTTTTAAATAGAGCTACAGTGTGCAAAAACAAGAAGGGGGAGTGTGACAAAAAACACTTTGAAAAAGCAATTTATTGAAAACAACAAGTAAACTGAAATAGACTGTTCATCAGCTGATCAAAAATTTAAGACCATCGCTCAAAAAACTACAAAAAAACTCTCCAAACCAGAACAAAAATGTTTCTCAGTAGGACTCAGTAATGAGTAGCTCCACCGTTCTTGTTAATCACTTTAAAAATTCGATTGGGCATGCTTGATGCGAGTGTTTCCAGGAAGCTTTTGGGAACATTGCTCCAAGTGGTGAAGATGGCTTCATGAAGGGCATCAACAGTCTGGAACGGATGGCCATTTTTATAAACTTCCCTTGCCATCCATCCCCAAATGTTCTCTTCGGGATTTAAATGAGGGGAACATGCGGGATGGTCCAAAAGAGTTATGTTATTCTCCCTGAAGAAGTCCTTGGTCAAGCGAGCATTGTGAACTGCAGCGTTGTCCTGTTGAAAAACCCAGCTGTTACCACACAGACGAGGGCCCTCAGTCATGAGGGATGCCCGCTGCAACATCTGCACATAACCAGCCACCGTTTGACGACCCTGCACCACCTGAAGCTCCAGTGTTCCACTGAATGAAAAAGCACCCCAGATCATGATGGACCCCCCTCCACTGTGCCAGGTAGAAAACATCTCAGGTGGGATCTCCTTGTCATGCCAGTAACGTTGAAGCCATCTGGACCATCAAGGTTAAATTTTTTCTCATCAGAGAATAAAACTTTTTTCCACCTTTCAATGTCCCATGTTTGATGCTCCCTGGCAAAGTCTAAACGGGCAGTTTTGTGGCATCGAAGGAGACGAGGTCTTTGAATTTGTTTTTTGTTTTTGAAACCCTTTTCCCGCAGATGCTGTCTGATGGTTACTGCGCTGCAGTCGGCACCAGTAAGGGTCTTAATTTGGGTCGAGGACCGCCCTGTGTCTTGACAGCCAATCGGAACCTCTGGCTCATCGCAGGTGTCATTTTTCTGGGTCCACCCCTTGACTTTTTTGTTCCATAATGCTCAGGATCTTTCAAAAAATGTATGTGCGTCCAACCTCAGCAGCAATGGCATGCTGCGAGAGGCCTTGCTTATGCAGCTCGACGATCCGACCATGTTTAAGTAGAGAAAGCTTCTTAGCTTTCGCCATCAGGAGGGCATGACCGTGTGAATGCCTGACAGAAAATGAAGATTTTGGGCAGATTTTGGCTTTAATAACCTGTGGTCTTAAATTTTTGATCAGCTGATAAACAGTCTATTTTAGTTTACTTGTTGTATTCAATAAATTACCTTTACAAAGTGCTTTTTGTCACACTCCCCCTTCTTGTTTTTGCATATTGTAGCTCTATTTAAGACCTCATTAAGGTCCAAATGTGCAAAATGCATATTCTAGCAATTTTTCAACTGGTCTTAAGATTTTGATCAGGACTGTATATGTCTTCATCATGGCACCTGCTAGTGGAAGGAATATAGCAGGCAGCAAGTGAATAGTTTGCCTTTAAAGTTGATGTTTGAAGCAAAAAAACGTCATAGATGCAAGACATTCATATCCTTTAGCTGTTACATTATTGTTCTATGGCTCAGTATAGCTCAGCCATAGCCTACATTTTAGCATAGATCCTAAAACTTTGACTGTTGACAATGACTAAGTCAGGAAAGCAGGAAAACTAGATTTGAGTGAGTTTGACAAGGGCCAAATTGTGATGGCTACACAGCTGTGTCGGAGCATCTGCAAAATCATAGCTCTTGTGGGGTGTTTCCATTCTGCAGAGGTCAGTATCTATCAAAAGTTGTTCACGGAAGGAAGAGAGGTGAACCGGTGACAGGGTCATGGGCCCAGTGATGCAGGTGGAGGATGAAGGCTGGACAAACAGATGAGCTACTGTTGCTCAAATTGATAAAAAAAAGTTCATGCTGGTTCTGATAGAAATGTGTCAGAATGCACAGTGTATCATAATTTGATGCATATGGAGCGGTGTAACTGCAGATCAGTGGCAGAGGGCACAGTCTTATGTTTGACAGGTGCAAATAGCAGCCAAAAGTTAAAATAAAAGTGTTGGGCTTCAGACTGAACAGTGTGTCTTCAGACAGTGCAGGATGATGTATTAAGAGAACGCCCTTTTCTCCTTTTCATTATATCCGTCTCTGTGATTGCTCCGTTCGCACCATCTGTGATTTATTGGAGAGCCCTTTGAAAAACTTGGTCTAAAAATTCTGAAAGAAGTACAATGCTTGTAAATACCACAAACAAATCCATGAATGTCAATTATCCAAAGAGCCCAAGGAAAGAAATGTCGCCCGATTCCAAGAACCTGTGATGATTTAAATGCCATGACAAAGTCAGATCGCAGACTAATCGCTTCTTCAGGCACAGAGAGGGACATTTGGCATTATCATTTAACCGCAGACATCATTATCAATTATCAGTTTTCTGACTCACATCCTGCCCCTGCCCCTCCCTCAAACTGCTTCATTTCCAGCCCCCGCGCCCATTAATGCTTTTCGGTAATTGCATTAACAGCGATAAAGTGGAAATAGATGTATGAAAGGTATGTTCCAGAAGAAAAGCCATTTCATTCCATCTGCAGGTTATTGAATTTTAATTGTTATGCAGAAAGGACATTTGCCATTGAGAAGGAATGTTTAAAACATGAACGTTCAGCCTGATACGGCATCACAGAATGTTCACAAGCTCAAAATACAGACCTGTCCTTCCTCTCAGTTATTCGGTCTTTAAGAGCACACGCTGCAGTGCGAATACTTGTCCTTGAAATGACTCTGAGTGCATTTACAGTTCTGTCCTCGGAGGTAAAATTCAAACAGAAAGATGGAGGAGCAAGATTATTGTGTGGCCTTCTGAAGGAGAGCTGGTAAACATTTATTTATTGTCTGCAAATATGACACGAGGGCCAAAGTCTGTTCAAGTGAGAGCATATTAAAAAAGAGCCGTAGAGACTTGAGGTTGCATTTTTGACTTGGGGTTGTTGCATTAAAAAGTCAAGTGATGTTGCTTCATTCAACATGAAGTGTTTTCAATGTGACACAAATATCCCTCCCACAGGGGGGTCCTGGGTAAGACAGAGGCACAGAAAGTTTCACACAAGCAAAGAGCAGATCACAATAATTCAATTGTTCAAATATCAGCTAACAGCTAACCAGCCCATCACACTGTTGCATCTTAAAGTGATTCACCATAATAATTTTTCTTTTTATGTCTTGCCTTACTCCCAAGTCCATGGCAAAGAGGTAGACATTATTCTTTTGACCATGCGAGCAGCGATAAGAAAGAGACAGACAAAGCTTTTCCGCTGCTGATTAGCTTAGTTTAAACACTGGTTAGATCGTGATGCGGCGTGTGTATCCAATTATGATTCCTAAATGCTCAAAAACAATTATTTTTCATAATAACTAAAGCCCAGGAACGCTAGCGCTGCTTGGGGAACGACAGTGATAGTTGAGCGTGCCGCTCGGATACCTTAACCCTCCTATTATCTTTGGGGTCAATTTGACCCTATTCAATGTTCATCATTCAAAAAATAACTGACTTTTTTTTGGCTTCATATTTCATGACTTTTCCTAATTTGATAGGTACTATTGATTTAGCATAAACTTATTCTGATGATATTTTTTCACTGTGCTATACACATATTGCACACATCGGTGTTCCTCTGGGGTCAATTTGACCCCAAGCTGTTTTAGCTGTGTAAAACGTGTCTGTCTGTGTGTGACCCATGTGTGACCTAACATTACCACACCTGCAGGTGCAGAGCTGATACTTCTGAGTTGATACATGACATGGGGGAGGGGGAACATGGGGGGAGTGAATGTGTGTGTGTGTGTGTGTCTATGTGTGTATGTGTGACCTACTACTCACACCTGCCAAATAGAACTGAAATAAAGAACTGCTCCATGTTCTGACTATCTGACTGATGTTCTCATTATGATTTTCTGTTTCAAAATGGGTGAATTTTCAAAAATGTAAACCCCCTCAAACACACAAAAAAGACACAAAAAAAAAAAAAACATAAAAAAACAAACAAACAAATAAAAAAAATCATTAAAAAAAAAAATCTCTTTAACTCTGCCACTGCCAGTCCCAAGCCCGGATAACAAAAGAGGAGGGGTGAGTGAGACTTTATAGTGACCACAAATATGTTACAAAAAAGTCAATAAAAATAAGTAAATAAATATGTTTATGAGAGGAAAGGGGATGTTACCAACATCAATCAATATGGTTCATTCTGTGAGAGTCATGAATGTGCACCCTAATTAGAAAAGATTTGGATGAAAGATTTGAAAGATTACTAACTCTAAAACTGAAAGTTTGACCTGATGGTGGCGCTGCAGGAAAGGTCCTATCATCAACAAAACCAATAGGGTTCATACCCTTGTGGTCATTAATGTTGGCAGTAAATTTGAGAAGATTTGGATGACAACTTTTCAAGATAAATTATTTCTGATTGAAAAATTTGGCCTAACGGTGGAAGGTTTCATTATCAAGGGGTTATTTACGTATTCAACAAATAAACAAAGTTCCTGTCACAAAAACTTGGTCAACAATTTTCTGTAAATCATTTTCTGGAGGCAAATATCCCTGGGGTCAGATTGACCCCAAGGGTAAAATGTGTTAGTAATATTTGAGGATAATAGGAGGGTTGAGGGACAGACTGGCTGAAGATGGTAGCAGCTAGCTACAGTTAAAGAGTGTGAAACTCACCCATCAGGATTAAAAGCTGGCATTTGCAAGCATTTCAGTTTTCATGAGGACAAAATGAAAAGGGCATTGAGAAAGTACGCCATATGTAAGGCATGCAAAACCAAAATCAAGCACAGTGGTAACACTGCAAACATGTGCCAGCAGCTAGAGCGTTTCCAACCCGGGTTAGAGAAGGAGAAGAAGGTTGCTGCTGATAACCAGCGAACAATAAGAGAAGGACTTTCTAAACTTCCCATCAGCTCTGTAAGGACAAAACAGTCTCATCATAAATTGCAACCATATGGACCTACATCCATATGCTGTCATTAACAACCAGGGCTTTCATGCTTCAATGCAGACATTGGAGTCCAGATATAAACTGAATGTTTGCACTTAAGGAAGGTAACTGGTAATCTTGATTTGTTGTCAATAAGAGCAGCTTTTTGTTGTATAGGCTGCAGCAACAGGCACACTTTTCCTTATTCCATGGTGCCTGTTGGATCATTTGGTAATTTGACATAAATAAAATCTACATTTTTTGGAGATAAATTTGTTTGGTTACTTTGATTTATGTATACTGACAAATAGCCACACCTTGTTTAAAAGTATGAAGAAGCAATAAAGTGACGGGAAAAAGCTGCATGACATACATGTTAATCGTCAATATTGTGATAATCATTGAATAATCAAATCATAGCACCCTGAATCATAATCTAATCAAATCGTGAAGTGCCTTGGATGGTGCACCCCTGATTGTTTGCCAGATAGAACAAGACCTTCATTGTGGAGTTGACCTTCAAAGAGTAAGCGACCCAGATGGTGACTGGAGTGGCAGTTGTTCCAGGGCATGTCCTTGTGGAGCTAGAGAAGCTCGAGCTCTGCTACTCCAGGAGCTTGGACATTTTCAAGGAAGATGACACGCACTGGGAGGAGAAATGTTTGCTCCTGCTCACCTCAGCCCTCCAAGCCCAGGAGAAACAAAAAGTCATGGTCTTCCTCTTCACTGTTGCAATTCTGGAGAACAATGGCATTGTTTCGACAAGGAGCTTGCAGTGCGAATTTAGTACATGCCCATCACCATGGCTTGTACACATAAGCTCCTGCTTCTCTCAAGGTACACTCTTGAGACTCTGGAAGCTGCACGAGACCATCCCAACCAGGAGCTGGCAGGGCAGTCTGCAAAAAGGCCTCATCCAGAGGAGGAAGAACCTCAACCCTCAGTGGTCTCCTTTGGAGCCGTCCCACATCAACCTGGACATAAAGTGTCACGCTCATGGAAGCTTACACTGCCTACCTGCACAGCTGTGAGAAGGGCCTCCTCCCTGCCTGAACTTTAAGCCTTCCAGAGAAAGAGTGTACGACCAATGGTTAACATGTAAATGCTGCCATATCAGTGGCATGTAAATGGGTCTGAAAGAGCAAGAGTGTGTTCGCTGACACTGGTGATTAAGGGGCCGTTAACACGAGGCGGAATACAGCCAATCCAAAGAGTTTTCTTATCGTCTTTGCCTCCCGTTTACATTGGAACCTGCAATTACCTGCAATGCTTGAATCTGAAACGTTGAAACCAGGCCCCAGGGTGGAGAGTTTTCAAAACACTCCGTGCAGCTCCGTGTAATACAGAGTCAGAACGTTTCAGGGTGAAACGCTGATTTCACCACATGCACAGTACTCTGTCACATGAAGGCTGCACATGCATACCAGGAACAACAACAGCTGAGTAACGTGCTGCTGACCGTGCTCGGTTTGTTATCCAGACAAAACTATCCAGACAGATTTGTTGTCCACTTGCCATCATTGTTTGTGAAAAGTTTTTCTTCTTCTTATGTATGTTGTAGCAGCACTGTTTCTCTGCAAACCATCTACTGGACTGGCAGGCGTACTAGCGGTTTCATTTGTTTCTAGCGTCTATGTGAATGCAGATCGAGTTTGAATATGCAAAGGAAAAATCTTTGCATTTTAGGTGAGAGTGTCTCTGTGTAAACAGGGCCGAAATTACATAAAACTCCAACCATCAGTGAGTGAATGTGACTTGTGTCCATTCACCATTTAGCATGCGCATGCTACATCTCTCCTGGCGCACACCTGCATCAGCTTTACAGCGTCACTTATGGGCCTGACTTGTATAGGCCTTGTTGCAGTGTGAACAAAGTAAGGGAGAAGCTTGTCACCAAGTTTGAGCAAAAACGGCTCAATAAAATTTTGTTAAAGGCAAAATTAAGAACATATATCCAAATTAACCACGATTATGGCCATAAATCTTACATAACAGCTAATTTAACAAGAAGTCAAAGATCTTTAGTTGCTCAGTTGAGAACAGGAATCCTCCCACTTGCTCTTGAAGTTGGCAGATTCAAAAACATCCAGGAGGAACACAGACTTTGTGAGTTATGTGAATTTGGTGAAGTCGAGAACAAAGCACATTTTCTTCTGTACTTTTCTTTTTACAATGAGTTAAGAGCTCCTCTGATGAATGAAATGTACGTTAAAAGTCCTGATATGTTTTGGTGTACGGATGATGACGGACTGAAATGGTTGTTTACTTATAATATTTATAAGTTGGCCTCCTTCATATCCAGAGCCTGGAAAAAACGTCAGGATACTTTATTTTTGTGAGATTATTATTTCTTCTCTGTAAACGTCTACAATGATCCCTGAACTTGATGACTAAATAATGGTGTCTTGTAAGCCCGTTGGGCTGGGCATTTTGTATATGCCTGACACAATAATAAAAATAAAATCAATCAATCAATCAAAATCAATCATGTATACAACAAAGTTTTCAGTATTATCATGTGGAGGTACACGTTTCAAGCACTGATGTCGTGTTAACAGAAAATGTTTTCGTCTGTATGGACAGGGCCTGAATTTGTTCAAGAGTTCAAAACAACCCATCTTCGATATTCCCAAATGCATTCTCTTATAAAACTAGAAGAAAAAACTCTTAATAGACTCCATTTTAGAACATCTAATAAAAAGAACAAGAACAAAAGCATGTCTGGAACATGATGCTTAAATGTGTACATATTGACTCTCTAAGGCGTCCCTGGATCTTCGAGCAGCGAAGCATGAAGCTTTATGGAAGGAGATTACAACAAGACCCAGGCCTCCATATCTCCGCCTGAGCCTAGAGGGGCTCAATGGTTATCTGTCCGTTTCTCATTAAGTGTAAGATGAAAGTGGGGGCTCGTCTTCGGTCATGCGTTCCTCAGAGAAAAACCTGGACGGGGACATTAATAAAGGCCTTAAAGTCTGCAGGGAATCACGGCGGTCATATCTCTCACACAGATGGGAGGAAAAAAAGAGAGTCATTCCTCCATGTGGTGTTCATATAAGCCGCAGCTTCCTCTCTTGTCTTTTCCATTTCCACGAAGCCGCATCTAACACTTACTCAAATATGAGCGCCGTCTCCTCTAACCAGACGAGGTTAAATCTACTAAAGCCCCCTGAGACTGTCAGAGTGTCTCACAGTTTAACAACGAGGCAGCTACGCTTGGCTGCTCTGTGTTTAACATTATAGAGTTATATGTGTACATTTGTCCTAAAGCACCATGGATTTTAATGAGGACAGAACCCTGAACATATAAAGGATAGATAAGTGATAGATATGTGGCAGGAATATGTCTCTATTATGAAAATGAGAAGTACAGGAAGTTAAGTCTCAAGTAGGTCATACATAGAGTCAAGGGGGCTTTGATTATGTGGGTTTAAAGCTGCAGAATCTAGATTCATGCTGCAGAAGAAACCGGAAGATATGAAGATGAATAACTAAACAAAATAAAAAAGGGAATATTGCTTGAAGATATCTAAATAAAACATTGGTTAGATTAAAGTATTACCTCCACCAAGAAGGTTATGTTTCAGCCAGGGTCTGTCTGTTTGTTCATCTGTTAACAACATAGTGGAAAAACTACTGGATGGATTTGCATGAAAATTTTGCCAGAGGTGAGGTTTGGTCCAAGGAAAAAGGCATTACATTTTGGTGGTGATACAGATATTGGCCTGGATGCAAAAAAGAAAGAAAGAAAGAAATCCAATTGGTAAAAATTTGGCATAATTTTAAAAAATCAGATCTCTGCCATTACTCAACGGATTCACTTTAAATTTCACAGGATAATACGGGGTCCATGTTTCCATCATTAAGCACATTTCATGAGGATCCAATACAGATTGGTGTAAAAAAATTCAACATAATAATTGGAAATTTCATCGACAAAATTCAACAATTCATATAGTCAGTGTTTTGTGAGCATAGACTAGGGCTGGGCGATATGGCCTAGAAATAAAATCCCAGATTTTTTTCCACAACACTCGATTTACGATTTGAATCGATTTTTCCCTCCTTAAAAGAAACAAAACTCCCTAATCAAGTTTTGCCTTTATGTTGTCTAAATGCTTCCCTCTTAAAGTCAAAGTCTGGGTCATTAAAAGGTTGATTATGTAGTATACACGTAGGCAGGTTTGTCTACATAAACACTAAAAGGCTGAGGTATTTTTACAGTATTAGCACGAAATTCTCTGATCAATGTTAAATCTACTTAAGTAACAAATACAAGCCTATAAAAGTGCTTGTGCAAACCCTACAAGGCAAACCATCATGAAAATTGTAATTCTTTTCAAAAATTGCAACTACTTAAAATTGGACTAAGGAAAGAAAAAAATTCTTGATTTTTAATTTTTTAAATCTTCTGCAGAAAATAATTCAAATTAATCGATTTAATCGATGTTTTGCCCAGCTCTAGCATAGACAGTAAAAAAGAAAGACAAAGCCATGTGATGTCAGTAGTTGTTTGTCAAAGGAGCTTTACTGTGTCTCTTAGGAGGGTGACATTGAATTAGACCACATGTGATCTTCTGGGTGACTACAGGCCAGTGTTATTTTTGCAGACTTATCATTTTCATTGTAGTTTTCCTTCACAACCTTTTTTTCCCCTGTTGAAAACTAGCCAGTAACTAGTCAAAACAAGTGCACAAGGACAAAAACTAAACTAAACTCAACTATAATCTGACATTTTTGTCCACAAAAACAAGATTAAATTGTTTGACAGACTTAATCCAATTGGAACTAGTTTTGTCATGTAGAAAGTAGAGACAAGTTAGGAATATATCAAATCACAGCTACTTTGATGTGCGGAAAAGTTGCATGGGTCAATAGGGACATCCAATCACATCTGCCTTAGCTTTGTGGTAGTGGGATAAGCTGGGGAGTGATCCAATCAGAGCTGCTCTCTTTATGAATTGATGTTCATGTAGAGCAGGTTCACTGTTTGATGTTAATTCTGGTATTGTAACTGAGACAAGTGGCCGAAATAAAGGTGAGTGCATTTCACACAAAAGTTAAATTTGTTTCTGTTCATTCATATTTTCAAACATTACTGAAACTACTCACTAAAATGTCTTACACTTCATATTTTAGTCAGCTAAATTTATTGTAGATTTTGTTGACTAAATTGTGAAATTTCGTCAACTAAATCTAAACTAAACTCAATAAAACTTAGATGACTAAATCATGACCAAAAGTAAAATATATGTTTGGCAAAAGACTATAACTACAACCAAACTAAAAAGTGCTTTCAAAAACTGGCATTAATTTGGTCAGCTGATCACATATTTAACATTTAAAAGCCTTTAATAATTGACCTTTGATCAATCACTGCACCTTTAATTTTTCCCTCAGAAGCAACAGACTAGGAGCACATACTCCTCTGATAACTATACATAGATGTTTTTAAAAAGGACTTAAATCATTGAGCTGTAAAAAGAACAGTTTTGCCTTTAAGTTTACACTATAAACACAACAAAAAAATAGTGTTTATTTATTTTGTATTCTCTTTCCCCCCATGCATCGCCATCACAGTCCCTCCGATCAGATGAAAGATAGCGCAGCATCGGGCATTAAAATAAGCTGATAAGCTTGGGAGATTTTAATTAAACCTGGCTGACCCACCGGTGGCTCAGACTTCACAGAGTCATGCTTCCGAGCTTCTCTAAGACCCACAGAACTCTACTTTAGATTCTAGACCTAATTCAAAAGTTTTAAAGATACCAAAAAAGTTTGGGCATACTTCTGCAGAAATGTGTTCCAAATGATGAACAAAGACATTTCCATTTGATGAAAAGGTACAGCAAAGAAAACATGAGGACTTTGTTAGATATAATCAGTGTCCCAATCAAACAGCTTCAACCAAAAGCTGCAAAAAGGAGCACTTTGAATTAGAGCTGAAACGATTCCTTGAATATTCTTGAATATTCAATTACAAAATATCTTCAAGGCTAATTGTGTGCCTCGAGGCCTCGTTTAATATATAATTACACTTATAAAATATACATCTGGACTACTATATAGTGCACGGTGTTTGACACGGACGGTCGTTTCTGTGGCACAACACGACTGCTACCTTCGCTGCTACGCAGCTTGTAAAATCATGTGGGAAGAGAAAAGAGAGGGACAGAAAGGGGAGAGTCTGCAGAAGAAATGGCAGAGTGTCCCAAGTGTGTGGTCACTATAAGAAGGGATGAAAAGAAAACACAGTGCAGTGTGTCCGATGTCAACTCGGAGTTAGCTTAGCACGTAGCTTAGCATGATAGCACGTTGTCAATGCTGCAGCACGTCAACAGTACACATACAGTCTGTGCGTCAGAGCGACACAACAGGATAACACTCATGATACATCAGCAGAAGCAGCTAATGTGATCAATAACTGAGATATGGGCTAGTAAATAACCTACTTTGATTATGGCTCCGTGTAAAGACTGGTTCAGAACATAAATCAATGTGGAGGCTACTTGCCCAGAATCATGTGTAGTTTGTTTACATACTTTTCACATCCAATAACTTTACATTTAATTTGATTGCAGAGAGTAGAACAGGAAACACTAGCAGTGAGTAGAGGAAGCAGGTGTAGGGAATGCTTTCATATGTTATAGAAATGTACATTAGCAAGTTAAATTATCTTAGTATCCAAGTATGATATTATTTGGTCCTATGAATAAAGTAAGCAAAATAAGATGATTAATATGGTACAGTAGTAAAGGCAATAATTTAGCAAAAAGAGACAAGCATGAATACAAATAAAATAAAAATTACCAAACTTTTTTAAAAAAATTGAAAAAAGCAAGATTTGGCCCAGAGTAAAAATAAAAGTATAGATTTTGATTTTGAGATCTCATTTATGCTCAGAATGTTCAAAATAAGAAAAATAAGTTGTTAATTTAAGTGACCTGGCTTTTCTGTTTTGTGTGTTACTAATAATAATGTGTAGTGATTCAATGTAAAAAAAAAAAAAATAGCAGTGAGCGCAATGTAACTGTTATCCGATTACTCGATTAATCGGCAAAAATTTGATAGAGTAATCGATTACAAAAAGAATCGATAGCTGAAGCTCTACTTTGAAGGGGACACTGTCGGATACCAAAGAAAACATAAACCAGGGTTTAAAGGTAGTGTTTGCAGGATTTTTGTTACTGTTTGTAAACACAACATTCAAATGAAGCCCCTCCCCCATACTACTCATTTCAGGGTGAAACGCTGATGTCACCACATGCCCAGTACTCTTTCACATGAAGGCTGCACGTGTGTACCAGGAACCACAACAGCTCTACCAAGTAACATGTGTACTGCTTACCGTGCTCGGTTTGTTATCCAGTTATTCAAAACTATCCAGACAGATTTGTTGTCCAGACAAGAAACTCCTGCGTCTTCATTCGTCCACTCGCCATTGCTGTTTCTTAAAAGTTTTCACTCTATGTGTTGTTGCAGTGCTGTTTCCTCTGCGAACCTACATCACCATCTACTGGACTGGCATGCACACCACAGCATTTTCAATCGTTTCTAGCATCTCCGTCTGAACTTTTTCATCCTGAGACAGTCCTTCAGTGCTCAGAAGCCGGTGAAAGCCAACCCTTGGTTCACTCTGTTCGCTTGGCGTTTTGCTTCCGCCTTATTGTATCCTCTTTTCTTCGCTGTAGCATCTGCCAGCCAATTGGCCAAGTCCCTCCAATCCGAGTCCCAAGCAAGTCTCGAGTCATTTTTTCCAAGTCATTTGATCCGAGTCTCAAGCAAGTCCCAACTTTTTTCTGTTGTGGGCATGGACGAAACTTTGATTTCAAAAGTGGGGGGGACATGTGGTTGAACACCGATGTGGTGGGGGTGGGGGGGTTGTGACCACCGATTGTGATGGTACAGTTATAGTCTATGGAAACAAATCTATATGGTTGTATAAAATTACATTTATTTTTTTTTACTGTTGTTGCTGTTTTAAAATAGAAATATTTTATGAAAATAACTAAATCAAAAATGTATCACTTTGGCATTAAATGGAAGGTTTTAAAAAATAATAAAAAATTGCGTTGTTGAGGCTCTACAGCTGTCAAGGTTAATTATAATAATAATAAAATCTGAATTAGAAGAGAATGAGGGAAGAGGAGAGGAAAGGAGGAGGAGAAGGAGAAGAAAGAGGAGGTGGTGGAGAGGAAGGAAGGAGGAGGAGTGGGAGAAAGAGGAGAAGAGTGGGAAGAAAGGAGGAGATGAAACAAAGAGGAGAAGAAGGAGGGGGAGAGAGGAGGATGAGAGGAAGAGAAAATGGGAAAAAGAAGAAAGTTTACAAGATTTTTGAGAAGTTGTATTTGAGGAGGATTTTGAAGTGGATTGGGAGCCAGTGAAGGTGTTACAGGCTGGGGTGATGCATGCCTGACACTCTGACTTCTAATGAAGTCTCTTTTGTGGACTTTTTTTTTTTTTTTTTTTTCCAACATCTTGGCTGCGCCTTATTAGTTATTAAGCCACGCGGATTCAAACGTCAGTGTAGGCTAAATGAAACCTCTGATATATCACAACATGACGTGAACGAGCCAGATAGAACGTCACCCTCCTAAAAACTCTTCGAACAGCGCTGTGCACGGACTCTGATTAGCAAACATTAGCCGGCGGGTGATGGAGTGACTGAGAGCAGGGATAATCACACAGGGAGCGCTAGAGCCAATCGCGGAGCTTGTGGGCGGTCCAGACTGAGGGAAGTCTTTGGCTTGAGCGGCCGTTGGGTTCTAGTGCTAGACGTGTATCAGGCTATAGCGTAACATAACACTGTTTTCAGGTGGTTAAACCTGCAGGGGACTGAAATGGGCTTTTGAAAAAGTGGGGGGGACATGTCCCCCGTGTCCCCCCCTAAAATTACGTCCATGGTTGTGGGCAAGTCAAGTCGAGTCACAGGTTTCCTAAAGTCAAATCGAGTCACAGGTTATGACAAGGTCGAGTCCCTCACCATTGTTCCCCAGTCCACCCAAAAAGCACTCAAATTTTTATCTTGAAGAGAGAAATCTTATCTTCCCACACATACAACACACGTACACCCCCTTTACTAATGTTAACTTTGCTAGCTTCATATTGACCACAGGCAGGACTAATGTTCCTGCCATATTGACCTATGGCAGAAACGTTAGCTACCTGGCTAACATTTGCAGGTTTCACTTACTTGGCCTCATGTGTCCTCAAGTGGTGGATAAAGTTCAACGTTGTGCCCTCTGTTTCACTTATCGAAGCGTTGCAGGTCTTGCACTTGGCGTGTCTTCGTTTTCCATCGGATTGAAATTCTTTATATGCAAAGAAAATAACTTTGGGCACAGAAGACAATGCTGTTCCCAATTTGAAACCCACATTCCGCGCACCCTGCCCACTGATCATTGCTGTGGCAGAAGCAGGTGTGTAGTAGGAACATACTGTATGTGTGTAGTACTGTGTCGTGTGCAGGACAATTATAGGTGACGGACAAGTGTACTGTGAATAGAGCATCAATAAAGTGAACCTAAAGAAAAGAGTGGCGTATATCTCCTGTCTGGCTCTTCATATAAAGCCTGAGTGCGTGCAATTTTCCAAATCATATTGTCTCAAGTCCGGTCGAGTCTGGAGGCAATTTCCCCCGAGTCCGAGTCAAGTCTCGAGTTTTTACCACCCAAGTCTGAGTCGAGTTGCAAGTCGTCTCATTAGCGGCTCAAGTCAACTCGAGTCCGAGTCCCTATGACTCGAGTCCAACTGTCTGGTGTCTGCCATCTTTGCCAGTCTGCATAGCGTTCTGTTAGTGCATTTTGTAACACTCAAAGTCACTTGCGCTTTGGGCAGGCTGTGATTGGCTGGGGTATCCCTGCCTACTCTCCACCCAATAATGTCCAGAGGAAACCAAAATATCAAAATACAGGCTGGGGGAGGGGGAAGGAAAACAAAGACACCATCACATATAAATAGAGACCAAGGAAGACGATTGAGAAGGATATCTACTGAAAATAAATAATTTATTTTCTAAGGAAAATCCTGCAGACTCTACCTTTAAAGCAATACAGGACTTCAGCTTGGTGTGATTGCACGTGTTCAGGTGGTCCATGAGTGCTTTGCAATAGCCATAAAGCACACGTGGTACCCTCCCCTATAAATCATGTCCATTTCAGACTTCATCATGTACAGGACTCTTTTTCTGGCCTTTCCATATGTTGTCACGAGGATTCATAATGTTTCTCAAAAACTTAGCAGATGGTTCACTCACCTGTGCCCGTCCATGTGCCTGCTTTTAGTTATTCTTGTTTTTGCTTTGGCCAATAAAGATATTAATGACTGCTGTGGCCCTGAGCTTTGACCTGAAAAGTTAAAACATTTTTCCCTTTTATGTGTGCCTCTAAACAGCGAGAAAAAACATGTCTCCCAGCAGCAGAGTAAAGCACCTGGTAAGTCCACTGTAGCAAAGGAAATCAACAGTTTTGCTAATTATGTTTTTTCTCTCCTTGTGATTATCCACAATTTCAAGGTTGGTGCATATTGCTGCTTTAAGCTTGGGCCAAATCAAAGGTTATACCCCTCTTTCAAGAAGTTAAAACACATTTAATTTCCAACATCTTATTTCATGTGTTTCTTTTGCTTTGGATGCTTTAAGCCAAAATCTCTTTTTTGGTAGACGCATGTCCATGACCTAAAGATTCAAACTTGACCAGTCTGATCAACACACTGCACCTTGGCATCTTTAAAATAAACTGAATGTGATCTTTTCTTCCAAGTTTAAAACACTTTTCTATTGCTGCACCCAAGTCAGATGTCATCCATGCCCAGAGTTCAAACCTGTCCCTGATTCAAGGATAAGACAAACTTAAAAGATGGCAGTCGAGTTAAGGCTTGGTGGAGTAAAACTTCCAGCCGCAGAAATCTACCAAGATGGGTGTCTTGAAATACTTCACAAAAGTATGTCTTCTGAATTTTAAAAGCTCTCTTCTTATCTCTGCCTGGGCAAGACAAAATAGAGGAACACAATGTTCTGCCTGGAAAGTTTCACAAGGTATCAAATAAAGACATTTCAATTGCTCTGTGTATTCAACAAATTAGAGCCAACAGAAGAAGATGAGACTTTGTTACATGATGAATGATCTGCAATGTTGTTGCAAATTAAAGCTATAGTCTGGACTTTGTTGTTGTCCATATATCACGGTGTGTACTTTCTTTTGTCTCAACATTAATCTAAATTCCAAGAAACTTTAATTTTGGTCCATCTCTGGCTTGCCTGTAGAGCTACAACTGACACCTAACAAATCAAAAAGAAAGAACAGGTCCAACGATGAAGCCAGAACATGAAACTCAGATTCTGTGAGCTGTGGTCTTGGGAAACATCTAAACAATTGTTGATTTGTGCACAGAGAGGGTAATTACATTTCACTACAGATAATCTCTCACTTTAAGCGACACTTGTGGTTTATATTCCAGTCCCTCTGTTGAATCTCTCGCTCCATATTTGCTGGTGAACTCTCATTATCAGATTTTAGTGGTTGGATTTGTTTGAGGAGGATTAAGGCCAATTTGGCGGGAGATGGGGTGCAATATAATGGCAGATTAAAACCACTTTTTTCCTCTAATCTTTTCTCTTCCCAGGCAATTATGGGCCCAGATTTGGGTTGTGTGGCTGGTGCTAAAGTCAGCTTGAATTTCAGTCCAACTGATTTTGGTTTGCAGGCAGCACACAAAGGGACACCTGTTGGATTTCTGGCAATTTATACATTTTAGTTGTCCAACTACATTCATTCGCAAAGTGAGGTTGTGCCTAAATCCTCCATCTTAAAGGTTTCATTTCCTTTTTGCACTTTTGACCTTCATCCTAAAGCAATATAACCACAATCATGCCTGTGGTGTGTGTCATTGCCTCCTAACAGGAAATGAAACCTGTGTTGTAATTCTGTTTGCTAGATTTCAGATATGTTTGCATGTGGTACAAAATTTTGATTCCAACTCCTTATGGATGAGCAGGGAATCAGGGTCACATTAACTAAGAAATCAAAGCCTGTCTCCAAATATTTTGACAAATGACAGAATTATTTAAAGCCAGGCCTGTCACAAATTTTTTAATAACAAATTTTTGCTGGATGATAATTGTCAAAAAAATTATTGCTGATAAACGATATTATTGTCAATATTATTTTTACATTTTTTCATTAATGTAATAATAATATATCCCATAATAAAGTGAGTACACCATATCAAAAGCAACAAACTTTAATCTCTTAAGAGTATTTAGCTGTAATTGGAAGGTCAAGACCTCTTAAATAAAACAAACAATACAATAAATTTAACAAACTAAAAAAAGAGAAAAAAACCCCAATGAAACTGAAATGGACTCGCTTTTAGGAAAATTGCAAATAAAAATAATCATACAAAAAAAAAACAATAAAAAATAGACCCTGTCTCTGTAAAGACAAAAACGAAACTCCAATTAAAACACACACAATAAGAGAAATAAATAAGATGTAGTTTATACAAAGGAAGGATTTCCTTTGACTAGGCCCCGTTTTCACGAAAACGTTGTCACCAAATACTGAAGGGTTTTTCCTTTGCATTTTTTAAAGCACTGCGTTCACACAGAGAGGATGTGAAAAACAATGTGCGTTCTCACAGATCCAAGAGAACGTTTGATGTTGCTTGGTAGATACCCGTTTACATGGAGACGGGTAACAAACCTTTTCACTCTGGACCCTGGTTTCAAAAGTTTGCTGATTCAGGCACTCCAGGGCAGAGTTTTGTGTAAACAGAAGGTGCAAAAACGCAAAGAAAACTCTCAGTTTTCACCTGTTTTCATTGTCCTGTAAGCAGGCCTAAAGTGTGCATGACGGTAGGCCTGAGCTCAAAATATCAATAAGGCAAAATATCGTATCGCACTCCTTTGGGATACGTGTATCGATACAGATTCTACAGAATCCATACGGCCTAAATATTTTGACAGTTGTTGTAAATACACTTTGGGTAATGTTAACAGCGGCACAGTTCAAGGCAGAAGACGAGCTACATAATGAAGCATATGTTCTAAATTTGAACTTAGGTCTACCATCTTAGAGGATCTGAATTTATGTCTCTCAAGTTGTAGAACCACTTATAACTCATCCTTGTTCTTTTTCTTCTTATAGGAAAAAACTAAACTTGTCAAGAATTTTGCTTAAAGCACAGTCAATGTTCACAATTTACGTGTATCGGGATACATATCGTGTCATGAAGTTGTTGGAAATACCCAGCCCTACATTCGGTGCACACTGTTGATATCCATGGACAGTGGAGGTTCTCAGCCATTAATGCCATTATTTTTGGCGTCATGGGCTGAAACATTTGGGGTTTAGATTGCTGAGTCATTCAGTCCAGGTGTGTTCTTCTATTTGTCTGAGCAATTAGCCTTGATCCTGGAAGAAAACTCAGCTTTGATCCATTTCTGGTGAGTTATGAAGCTACAGATGGAATATAACAAATCAAAAGAAAGAACACGTCGAACACTGGAGAAAGAAATGGGAAATTGAGGGTATTTCCTGAGCTGTGGTTTCGGGGGGCTTCAAAGGAAATTGTTGATTTGTGCAGAGAGGAGACACATAACAATTTCAGCATAGATGAACTCCATACTTTACCTGATTTTTGTGGTACAACTTCCAAATCCCTCTGTTGAATTGCTTGCTCCATCTTGGCTGGTGAACTCTCATCATCAAATACCAAGAAGCAATCTTCGAAAATAATGGAGCTTGGAATGAAAGATGGAAGCCAATAAGCCATGAACAGAAATAGATTTACATTGTGATTATGATTTGGAATGGAAGCAGAGTTTGTGGTCAATGTAGAGTACAAAGATACATTAGAAAAGCAAAGTCTGTGTTCAATTCAATAAGCGCTCCCTGAATGACACCAAAATAATGGCTTCCCAGGGCTGTGTAATAGTTTCCGCTGTGGGAGAAAGTTTATTCTTACACGTCTGTTTTATCAAAAAGATGATAACGTGTGAGGCTTATATGGAAGAAATCATTTTTGAGGAATGGATGCAGACTTTCGCGGATGTTCCGAGACCTTGTTTGCTCTGTTTTATCAGCACAATGTTCAAGTCTAGCAAACTGACAGACAATATATGACTTGAATTTCTTACAGAGATTTTAATTCAGTCTGTCTTTGGGTTTTGGCTAATAAGTCTGAGCTTTTCTCACATTTTATCTGTTTGATGAGGAATGCCAAAAGAAATGAAAGCCAATCAATCCAAACGACAATGACTGGGCTCACGGACAGGAGATTGTGGGGGAGCTTTCTCACTCGGGCGATTTGATATATCTTCATCTGCAGTAATAACAGTCATTTCTGCAGCCGGAGTCCTTTCTGGTTTCTAACCGAATGACTACCCTGTGAATTACCTGTGAGAGCCGCGCCGCTAATGGCTTTTTAATCACCTTGAAATTCACTATATAAGCCTTTCCTCATCCGCATGTGGAGAAACTTCTTTCCTTTAATGATCCTTCCAAGCATAGAACATTGTCTTTATTATAGTTTGTGTCTCAGTGTTGGCTGTACAGATAAAGGACGCAACAATACTCTGTTTGATCTTGAACCACTCAGCAGGTTTAACGCCTGCAACTCCAAGACTTTTGCAGCAATTTTCAGATTTTTTTGTCATAATGCATGCAGAACTTCAACCACTTCAAGCCAAGTCAAATGAAGAGTAAAGACTTTTTTCTTTGTTCCTTGTAAATGGTTTTGGATCTTGGACCGTTTTTTTTTTTTAAAGTACACTATCGTTGACAGTGTGCCTTTACATTTTCAACAACTTGACACAAATGGCAGTACTGCCTTGACCAATCTATGAGTTCATAAATGTGTTCTCATTTATGGGACAACCAGAACCTCTAGTCAGGAATGTCAAAAATCAACCACGGAAGACAATATGAGCCATCAGCAGGCCAACATGTGAAATAGGATGCTGATTCGGCAGTGTCTTTTCCACAGCTCCTGTAAAAGATACGATTCTGGATCACTAGATCCAGAATAGAGCCAGGATCCAGACCAAGCTCAGCACATACATGGAGGTTGTTATCCTGTATGTTTTAGAAGTTTTGGGAGCATCACTTAATATTTTGATTTTACATGAGTAATTGAACGTCATCAATGGGATTTCCCATTAAAAAGTTCAGTGTTTTTTTGTGTCATCAATCTGGATAACATCCATATGAAATCTGCCTTCCAATTTAAAGAAATGGACCTCATATTATCCTTTAAATTGGAAGATAATCCGTTGAGAAACGGTAGAGGTACGATTTTTTTTTTTTTATTCCGCCCAGTAATGACAAGAGGTGAGAATTGAAAACCAATTCCAGTTGGGAATTGTTAACAGCTCCATCAGAGAATCAATGTCATGAGTCTTTTGCTAATCAATTCCCTTATCAATTCCTTCCACTGACAGGGTTCAGAATCCACCAGAACTGTCTTATTTTTTTTTTTACAAAATGTGCCAACTGCACAACCCTAAGGAAGTGTAAACACCACCAACTTGCAGAAGCAGACATTGTTGACACTGAAAATCTACTGGTCAACATTTGCGCACAAGGAAAATCTGCAGGAATCAATAAGGGAATAGTTAAAGAATTGGATCGATTAGCAGGATTGTTAATAGCATTGGTATTAGAGCTGAAATGATTCATTTCCTTGGCACAACGCGTCTGCTACCTCCGCTGCTGCGCAGCTTGTAAAATCATGAAGGAAGAGAAAAGAGAGGGACAGAAAGGAGAGAGTCCACAGAAGAAATGGTAGAGAGTGTCCCAAGTGTGTGGTCACTACAAGAAGGGATGAAAAGAAAACACAGTGCAGTGTGTCTGATGTCAAACGGAGTTAGCTTAGCACGTAGCTTGGTATGATAGCACGTCGTCACTGCTGCAGCACGTCAACAGTAAACATCCGGTCTGTGCGTCAAGTCAGAGCGACACAACAGGATGGCACTCATGATACATCAACAGAAGCAGTTAATGTAATCAATAACTGAGATATGGGCTAGTAAATAACCTACTTTGATTATGGCTCCGTGTAAAGGCTGGTTCAGAACGTAAATCAATGCGGAGGCTACTTGCCCAGAATCATGTGTATTTTGTTCACATACTTTTCACATCCAATAACTTTACATTTAATTTGATTGCAGAGAGTAGAACAGGAAACACTGACAGTGAGTAGAGGAAGCAGGTGTAGGGAATGATTTCATATGTTACAGAAATGTACATTAGCAAGTTAAATTATCTTAGTATCTAAGTATGATATTATTTGGTCCTATAAATAAAGTAAGCAAAATAAGATGATTAATGTGGTACAGTAGTAAAGGCAATAATTTAGCAAAAAGAGACAAGCATGAATACAAATAAAATAAAAATAACCAAACTTTAAAAAAATACTGAAAAAGCAAGATATGGCCCAGAGTAAAAAAAAGTATAGATTTTGATTTTGAGATCCCATTTATGCTCAGAATGTTAAAAATAAGAAAAATAAGTTGTTAATTTAAGAGACCTGGCTTTTCTGTTTTGTGTGTTACTAATAATAATGTGTAGTGATTCAATGTAAAAAAATAAATAAATAGCAGTGAGCGCTATTTAAGTACACCTCTGGTAGAACTTTCACGTAAATCCATCCACTAGTTTTTCCACAATCTAGCTAACAGACAACAAACAGACTCTGGCGCAAACATAACCCTCTTGGCAGAGGCAATAAACTCCAATCCCTTGTATTTATCAAACAAGTGTCTTATTTTTCCTTTTCAGAACTGTAATATATGTTGTAGGGGATAAAAATATTACTATATCAATTTTTCTAACATTGTTCGACTCTAGTAGGGACAGTTCATCCTTCATTAGAACGTTGTTTGCCAATTTAATCTATTTTTTTTCTTGCTGGCTCGTCTGCATCGTCTCTGAAATCAAAAAGAATAATTAAAGAAGGGAATTAAAGAGGGGAGAAACAGAAGGAAACGCTGTGATCTCTCAGCTGAATGTACATGAGATAATCTAAATTGAGCTAAATCTGTGAAAAGATGGTATTACACTCTCATGCTGTAGCATCACGGCAGAGAGTAACTAATAAGGGAATTAATCCCACCGCCACGGCTCAAAGGCTTTCCCCAGCCTTGTCCCGCTTTCCTCATCTATCAATTCCCCCCTTCTTACAAACAAATACTACGCTCCCTCACTCACGTTATTATAGACAGAATGAGGGAAATGCAAAAGTATGAAAATTCCACCAATTTAAGTGTGAGCATCTGCTGGTGTTAAAGTGGTATATCTGAAACACACAGCTTGCAGAGGCTCGGCGTGGTGAATGAGTGGGCAGCTGAAACATTTCGCTCTGAGTATTTGCCAGTTCCTCTCAGCCATTAAAAGGAAAATGTAATGGTTTGGGAGAGGGCCAGGAGCCTTGATCTGCAGTGTCATATGTGCTCACTGAAAACATTTACCCGTGCAAATGGCATCATTTATTACAGAAAAGAAAATAAAGAGAGAGCTTCGGCATTAGGAGAAAGCAGCAAGGGAATCTAAATTGACCCCCAGGTACATGAATATGGTATCTGCAACATTAACACAACAGAGGAGCAAGAACTGGTGATTATTAATCCAAGACTCTCAAAGGATTCTTCATAATAATGTAGAATCTGTAAATGTGAGCCTGGATTTTCTCCATTAGTAATGTTCTGGCTTGTATTTGTCATGTGTTTGTCATCCAAGCTGCACAAACCCGAACGGATCTGTAGGCTTTGGTGTCTGCTTGAGGAAAAGTCAAAGCAATAGACGGGTGGGATATGCTGATAAGATACCAGTTCTGACTGAGCTTTCCTGAAGCATTTTGTTTCAGGTTTGTCCCGACCAATGCAGGACTTCCCACAGTCAATGCCAAATCCGACAGATGTGCAAAGTGTCGCTTTAAATTTTCATGGGGCAAAATGTTTGCAAAATGCATGTATGAAGCCACCAGAGGGATGAAACTGCTGGAAAGAGGAATGCACTTTTCAATAATTGATAGGTTTAATTAACTTTATCAAATAGGGCTGGGTATCGATTCGGACTTACTGGATCGATTCGATTCGATATTACCAGGTCTCAAAAATCGATTCGATTCACGGTACAATAAGCTATTTATTCAGTCTGGGATATCTCAGTTAAAATAATAATGTAAACTTAACAAGTGACTTTTGACCTGGTGCATTATTAAAATTGTTTTTACATTAAGAAATGTTGCATTAATCTTATATTAATTATATACATTAATGCATATTCTACAAATTACTTGTTTTCTGTCCAACTCCTCTTTTCCTCGGTGCTTGTACAATCTGAAATACGTCCATTAGTCAGCCTTTAAACTCGCCGGCGGTGCCCATGTAGTGCTATTTGCTTCTGCCGTGTTTGTTTTATTACTTGCAGTAACATCTCACGAGATTTTGTTCAGTGGAAAGCAGCGCTAAACGCAGATCACTCAATACTAGCTGGGTTGATACCACAGGCTGCTTCTCTGCATGTCCAATGAAGAAAAAACTACTCAAGTTAAAAGATCGATCTTTGGATTTTATGGATCAATTATGAACCATTTAAAGGGAAATCGATTAAAATCGATTAAATAAATTTTTTAAACCCAGCCCTATTATTAAACCAACACTCAGTAGTTCTTTTCCACCATAATGTAATATTTCTAGAGTCACTGTGATAAACAGGTTGAATGACACCTCTGTCATGGTCTGAGGGGGTCTGTATCACCTTCACTGGCACTATGTAACTTCAGTGTGGATGTTAGGAACACTTCCCCCTCCAGGCAAAAGCCAAACATTGGAGGACGGAGAATATAAAGTGTTTGAATTTTTAAACAGATTTAATGAACAGAATTTAGTATAAAGTAAATATGCACTTATTTTCCTAATGAAAATAGGGACCTCTGGCTAACACTCCTGCATAGTAGGTGGCGCTAACGCTCCTCTGACGCTTGATATCATCCATTAAACAAGAAGATAAAGAAAGCTAAATGGACAGTTACTATCATGGTGGAAGCAGCGAAAAACCCAAAGAAAGGAAACGTTTTATCAGAGGAGATGAAAATAGTAAAGCAGGAGAGTAACTAGCTAAATGTCTGGCATGGAGAAACATTGGGCCGGCATTCACTCACTGGTGTGAGCTGAAAAACAAGGAGGAATGTCCGATGTCAACTTGCCCTGTTATTGTTGGACTTGTAAGTACTTTTGTACATGGTAATTTATTCGAACAGAATCATGATCAGACTGTATCAGTTCACATGATTAATTTGGGATGCTCTGTTGGCTCGCTTCTCCTCCCTCTGTATGTCAGCAAATGCACATTGGTGTAGGACAGTGCAGTTACATTCAATGACCACAGAGGCCACTAGAGAGCTGAAAGTTGAAATCTTACTTCGTGCTGTAGATTTTCTAATGATTGATGCAAAATTAGATACTAAATTGTTTAACTCAGTTAAACTTGGAAAACAAGAAAATGGATCAAAATTCATTAATGTTGCAGGTTTTTAACGTTAAGTATATAATTCCTCTCTGTCGGCTCCCTGATTGGTGAATCGACCAATCAATCAGAACCACAGAAGCCCTTATCAAAGCAGCCATTGCCAGGTTACTCTAGTTAGACAATTTCTGTGTTGGCAGGGTCTATTTTAATGTATTGCGGTGAAAATAGTTTCTTGACATTGTAACAAAAATATTTAAAATGACAACAAAACCTAGACAAGATCAGAGGAAACATTTAATACTGACAAAATCTTGTTTTTCGAGAAAATGGTTCAAACATTCATGAAGTGCATGTTGCAGGTTTTTAACATTAAGTATATAATTCCCCTCTGTTGGCTACCTGATTTGTGAATCAACCAACGAATCAGCATTATAGAAGCTCTGATCAAAGCAGCCATTGCCAGGTTACTGTAGTTTGACAATTTCTGCATTGGCAGAGTCTATTTTAATGTATTGTGGTGAAAATGTTATCTTGATTTTGTAACTGTAATATGTAAAATCACAACAAAAACTCACCCACACAAGTGTTGGAGAAAATATCTAAGACAGTCAAAATCTGGTTTTGTAAGAATATTCTGCAGGTTTGATAATATATTTTTATATTGACAGCCTATGTGGGATGGAATCACCTGACATATTTTTTTTTATTTAATCATTTAACCAATATGTTTTAGCTGACTTCAGAAATTGTACTCTTCTTTCACTTACGTCTCACTGTGCTCCTTATGCGTTCTGGCTCTGACCAAAATGCATTTAGCCTTAGCCAGTAGCACTATGCAGTGCTTTATGTCCCTCTCAGCTGTTCATAGTTTTTATAGACCAGAAGGTCAGGGAAGACTCTATAGGACTTACAAATTCTTAGCTCAGAAGGATAAATGAGATTGCTGGCAGAGGCATTCTGATGCAAATGTGGACATATTTGTGAATGCTGACATTGTTTTTAGCTCATACGTTACTTAAAACATTACAGATTTTCCCTTTAAAAAGTGAATAAATGTTTATGAAGGACTAGAGTGATACCCATAGACCCTCCACATGGCCTTCTCTACCATCTGTGTTTTGTCTCGTTATGTGGATATAAGTGTTGATTAAGCACAATCCATTGGTCATTAATATACGTGCAGTTCATTTCTGCACTACATTGGAGAACATAATGTCTCAGCTGTCAAACCCAGTTATCCAACTTCATGCCCCTCCTCCATCGTTCTTGCACTTTTTGCACTTAGCTTGCATGTCAGAAAGTAGTCAGCCCAAGTATCTCCCAACTTTCTTCGTCATTCGACCTTAATGATAACATACCATGAAGTCTGCAACCTTAAGTTTGGATTATCAAGGACAAACCATAGTCAGTTTTGACTGGAAGCAAAATTTGTATGGAGTGAGGGATGTCACACACAGAGAGCTGCAGGGCCTAACAGCTTTTTGGCCCAGTGTTTGCCCCTTGGGAAGATCCATAATTCATGTGGGAGTCATGCACTTGTCACAGCGGCTCTGTATAGTGAGTTCCACAAAGAGGAGCCGGGACGGGTGAATGGCAAAACACTATTTAATGCATCTTCCAGCAGAAACCAAGAACTGCTCAGTGTCTCACCTGTCTGCACGGCGAAGTCAAGCTGGAGTGCAAGCAAAGGTGACCTTTATGTGCGCATGCATGTTTAACATAAATTTACCGATGGCACAATGACTGGGGGATGAGAGAACTTTGAAGTAACTTTTCAAAGGCCATGCTGAGGAAGAAGAAAGCTGTTTTTTAAACACGTGTCATACTTTGAGGCTCAATAAGAACATGCAAACCTGGGCTACAGTCACTTACTTTAACAAAGCCCACAAAAGACAAGGGTTGGACTCAATAGGACAAAATGTTTTTAGATATAAGAGTTGAATGCATTTAAACCACAACATAAGGTTTCATATGCTGCAACAATAAGCCAAATTCACTTGCACATTCTAGTGAGCATGTTTTAGTCCTTAAAAGGCATAATTCGTGTTTTTTTAAGTGGCACTAATACATGTAAGGCGATGCATAGCAGTTCATGGTGCCATTGAAAGGCTTGTTATTACCCCGCTGTTAGGGTACGACGACAAAAAACAATGTTGGCTCAACATGATGCTACAGTAGGACTCTTTACAGCATGTCACTTTTCTTGACAAAGTCCATTTGTTTGCAGCTATTTAGTGATCCAGCTAGGGATGTAACAGTTACCGGTAAAATGGTAAACCGCGGTAAAATTTCCTATGGTAATCATTACCATGTCCTTCTAAAATTACCATTAAACCGTGTTTGATCACCACACTGTGTCAATACCGCTCGGTGATGCTTCTCTTTAATTGGAAAAGCCTGAACTTTGTGCCTCTGCTCCACGGTGAATCAGCCGTTCTCTCACACACAAAGGCGCGCATGTGCAGTTTACATTGTTTGGCCTCTGAAAGAAAGCTGGAGCCTCGCTCAGACTCTTTTCCCACTCGAAACGGACAAAGTCTAAAGTCTGGTCAAAATTTGGATTTTACAAGGATGTTGAAGGTAAACTGATTGACAAAAGTCACCCTGTCTAAAACACGGAGCGGCGGTGAAAGACGAAAAATGCTCGTGATTAAAATTGATGGAACTCCTCGAGTAACCGAGCAGAGAGAGAGAGAGAGGATTCAGTTAGACATACCTGAGTGAATTATAGGTAGATTATCAGTATTTTCTGTCTAAATAATGCATAAAGGTTGTAAATAACAGCATTAGAATTAGGGATGTCCCGATCCGATATTGATATCGGTCAACAAAACAAATATCGGATTATATCGGCCTGCATCCTAAATCTCCGATATCAGCACTCCGATATAAGCAGTCCATTCTAATACATTTATTTTTTATTTTATTCAGTTGTAGAATATGCTTATGTTTAAGTTCAGCACAGTGGTTATTTTGCAATTGGTGAAATATGTTTTTGTTTGATTTATTGAGGTGTTCATGTTGTTTTAATTGTAGTATATTCTTATGTTTAAGGTTAAAATTTATTTAACCTATTGGTTAATAGCAAATGGGTCAGTTTTTCTCATACCTACTATTGCTGACTACTGTTCTCTGTTTGAGTAATCTGACCTGATCAAGCCTTTTCTTACAGTCCATACTACAAAATAAGTAATAAAAGTCTGTATGATTCCTGCTGATATTGCATCGGATTGATATCGGTATCGGCCAATACTCAAGGCTGCAATATCAGTATCGTATCGGAGGTGAAATAGTTGTATCGGGACACCCCTAAACGTAGTCACCTAACTTATTTTAATTCTAGTCTAGTTTTGGTTGATTAAATCTCACCAACATGTCAATCAATGAGATCTACTGTAAATCTAGTCGACTAAAACATGAAGTGTAAAGTGTAAAGCATTTTTGTGTTATCTTAATTTCGGAAGTCATGTTTTACACTTTGATAAAATTATACATCTAATACCTCAGTTTAGGATATATACCCCCATATGACAATAGTTATATGAATATCTAAAATAAGGTGACAGAATGAACACCTCCTGTAGGAGAGACTAAGCATCATTGGTCGGAGAAAAGCCATGGCGTGGTCATGACTCTCTGCAGGTATGAGAGGGTGTAGGTGGAAAAATTAACCACAAATACAGCAAAAAAAAACAAAACTAAAACTCAAGAAACTTTCTGAGGAAGCAGGAACAGCTTTACAGTCCAAAAAAGAAGTTCAATTCATGGCAGTACAACACTAACAACCAATGGTGTAGTTTTCAATTTACGGTAGAGCACTGAGGAGGAGGTCATACATCATGAGCACACAAAGAGTAGTTTAAAAATCTGCCCTGCAGGTTCAATGCCTTGTTGACATTTCTGCTTTAAACAACTCAAAGTAACAACTTCAAAAACCAGAGTATAGATCAGATGAAGAATTGCACCATAACATATTTTTTTTTCCTTTTCTTCTCAAAATTGAGTCTAACGCTCTCCATCATACCCACTTTGCAGTATTAACACATGAGTGTTCAGGATTGTCCAAAGGTCGAGCCTCATCTGCGTTGCCATGGAGAAAACAGCTCAATGTGCAGAGGTCAAAACTGGATCAGTAATGGAAACGTCGACAGTTCTCACCTTTTGAAGACATTATTTTGGCCTGTCAAGGTGATACTCTGCCCATAAATGATTTCTTATTACCCTGTCTAATAGCTTCGATTATACACGCTGAAACTGTGTCAAGGGGTGTCAGATCAACAGGATGGCATGTTTCCTATAAAAAATATCCAAATAAATAGGGATGTTGTATAAAAATGTGAGTTAAAAAAAACTTTGATTTCTCAAGCTGTTTAAACCTACATTTAATTGCTAACAGCACAAAAACAGGAAATGTAATTCCTGAATGATTAAACTTTGTTTATTCAGCACAGGATTGATATTAAACTTTAGAGTTTGTTTTTTAAAGCTTTCCATGGTCTTGCTCCAGTGTATTTTACCGGGCTTTTAACTGTTCAGGGTCCTGGTAGAGCTCTGAGGTCATCTAACCAACTTTTGCTGGAAGTGCCCAGGTAGAAATACAGACACTGGGGTGATCAAGCCTTTTCCAGTGCTGCTCCCAGGCTTTGGAATGAGCTCCTCGCCATAATGTCTTATTTCTGACCTGAGCCTTTTCAAATCTAGAACGAAAACATATTTATTTAGGATGGCTTTTAATACCCAGCAGTGTGGTGACACTTGTACTTTATGTTACTTTCTTTTATTACCACCGCCAAGGAGGTTATGTTTTCAGGAGCGTTTGTCCGTATGTGAACAAAATGACTCAAAGAGTTATGGATGGACTTTGATGAAATTTTCAGGAAATGTTCAGCATGGGAAAAGAAAGAAGTGATTCAATTTTAGTGTTGAACCGGATCACCGTCCGGTTCAACACCTGGATGTGCCATGATGAAAAATGCGATTTTCGTGAATAACTACTGAACTAAAATAGATATCATTATGAATCCAATTGCTAATGGTATGTTTCATGGTCAAGGAATCTAAATATTTACATGAAATAAAGGTAGGACCAATATTTATGGTAAAAATCACAATATGGGAGATGACTGTGGTGCTGGCGGAGGTCTGCACTTTTCTACTTGTATTTTTTTTCTCTTTTCTGTTTTTTTGCTTTTGTTGTTTTTATTGCTTTTAATTGTTTTTACTTTTTGCTTTTACTTATTACCTGTTTGAAAGCAATTCGGTTCACCAAATGGGTTGTTATAAAGGGTTGTATGAATAAAGAACATTTACATCTAATCAGAAATACATACTCATTGGCCACATCAACTGCATGTCTATAAAAGAGCTAATCAGCCAATTGCATGGCAGAAATTTGATGCAATATGGTATGTAGACATGATCAAGAGAACCTTAAGTTAAAATGTAGTAACAACAGGAAGGAAAGTGATTTAAGTGACTCTTTATTTTACTTTAATAAAGTGACTAGACAGTTGTACCCTCCTTCTGAGGTGAAACAAAGAATCAGTTTACTTATTTGTGTTCATGTATTTGTTTGGAAATCAAAAGATATGGATCCAATTACCTTTAGGTTTCAAGGGAGGATGTAAATAAGTGTAACAACTGTTCATGGTATTCCCCATGACCAGGACTACCTCTGTCTTTGAGTCAGACAGTAGATTCTTTTGTTTGTGTTGTTGTGGTATTTTATCATACCTTTAGTAGTTTGAATGAATTTGCCAGGTTAAAAAGGTCCTGTCATGTTGACTCACCTCTACTGTATATGGTGCAGTTTCTATCCTTCTGTTATTAAATAATAAGGAACATTTTTTTATAAAAATCTGAACATTTTGTTGTGGAATTCAGCTGAATATAGGTCATTTGCATTTACAAAGTGCAGTAATCTATTTTAAATCACAGTTTACATCATGGTCCAACTCTGGATCTTGTATTTTATTTTCTGAATAGTCCTTAAGAGCTCCCCCATAACTTTCCAAAAAAAAAAGCATTTACAAGTCTCCACTGAAGGACTGAGTGCCACAAGAGATAAGTGAATCCAATATCCTTTTATGATATTGTAAATAGGGCATCAAAATCTAATGGTGTAGCAGGGTAAGCAGAATATTTAACACGTTGCCAGAAGCAGGTGAATAGATGGAGATTTCAATATAGTCTGATAAAGGAGCAGAATTAATTCAAACTGCTGAACTATTTTTGACTTTTAATTGATTCATGGGCTTGTCGTCCCAAAAAAGGCCTGCTGCAATATTTAAGAATTTTAAAGACAGACTTGTCTTGCTCTTTGATATCACTTACTGCCCCAAGAATTCATCCTAATATCTTTTGCTACACATCATCACCTAATTACCACTGACAAAGAGCAGCTGGAAGGTACATGGTATTAGAGGAAGTAATGAACCAATGTTAATGATGAGATATAGACATTATGGAGATACAGACTGCACTGATTAACCAACTGGAATCAATGTCATGGCCACACTGGTTTAAAGTATTTTAAGGAAAAAACATCTTACCAATGGAGTGGGAGGAGTGTTTAAGGTCATTCTGAGTCACAGGGACCTCCTCAGATTAGCCATGGCTTACTAAGTCTTACAGAGGAAAATCAGTCTTCTTATTGATATGGTTTTCTGTACAACATCATACAATAAAGGTCCAATGCTGGTTATGGAGGCATCAAGGATTACAACAGAAAAGATAACTTTTGGATTAAAGCCTGATCCATCATCACAGTGAGATCAGTGGATGGTAAATGGATGGCGAACACTACCTGCTGGGTGAAAATTATCATTAATTAAAAACTGAAAAATCTTTAATTACTAAATAAAGCTTATTTTCATTCGACCGTCACTGCTGTGAAATTATTTATATCCTGCACAAAACCCCCTTTTATGAAGCCGTCACTCTTGAATATGTTTAATTATCCAAACAAGAGGAGCCGTTATTGACTTTTGAACCAGCTCAGAGGTACAGCTCATTACACAAGCCTCTATTTCTGTGAGGAGGCCTTGAAATAAAAAAAGGCACTGTTTCAGACCCAGACGGCAATATGAGGAAGTATAAAAAAAAATTTGAAATTATGAGGCTGAGAATAAGAGAAATGCATACTTTCCAACACTTTGTTTTAATGTCAAATTGATGTGATATACCACCAAGCTAGGAGTTTAAAAAAAAACTGTTCTTCTCCCTCTTCATGCTAATGTATGGATACTGATGGTTTAGACATATTAATTTTATGGATCAGTCACAGTTTCATGAAACCATTATCTATTTACATTCAAATTTCACCGGCTTTTACAGTCTTAAAGTAGAGATATTCAAGTAATGGGTTATAGTATAATACAAAACCCAAAAACAGTGAAGTTGGCACATTGTGTAAATCGTAAATAAAAACAGAATACAATGATTTTCAAATCCTTTTCAACTTATATTCAATTGAATACACTGCAAAGACAAGATATTTAATGTTCGAGCTGAGAAACTTTATTTTCTTTTGCAAATAATCATCAACTTAGAACCTAATGGCAGCAACACATTGCAAAAAAGTTGGCACAGGGGCATTTTTACCACTGTGCTACATCGCCTTTCCTTTTAACAACACTCAGTAAACATTTGGAAACTGAGGAGACCAATTTTTGAAGCTTTTCAGGTGGAATTCTTTCCCATTCTTGCTTGATGTACAGCTTAAGTTGTTCAACAGTCCGGGGTCTCTGTTGTTGTATTTTACGCTTCATAATGCGTCACACATTTTCAATGGGGGACAGGTCTGGACTACAGGTAGGCCAGTCTAGTACCCGCACTCTTTTACCAAGAAGCCACGCTGTTGTAACACGTGCAGAATGTGGCTTGGCATTGTCTTGCTGAAATAAGCAGGGGCGTCCATGAAAAAGATGTTGCTTGGATGGCAACATATGTTGCTCCAAAACCTGTATGTACGTTTCAGCATTAATGGTGCCTTCACAGCTGTGTAAGTTACCCATGCCTAGGGCACAAATAAACCCCCATACCATCACAGATGCTGGCTTTTGAACTTTGCGCCTATAACAGTCCGGCTGGTTCTTCTCCTCTTTGGTCCAGAGGACATGACGACCACAGTTTCCAAAAACAATTTAAAATGTGGACTGGTCAGACCACAGAACACTTTTCCACTTTGCATCAGTCCATCTTAGATGAGCTCGGGCCCAGCGAAGCCGGTGGTGTTTCTGGGTGTTGTTGATAAATGGCTTTGGCTTTGCATAGTAGAGTTTTAACTTGCACTTACAGATGTAGCCACGATCTGTAGTTACTGACAGTGGTTTTCTGAAGTGTTCCTGAGCCCATGTGGTGGTATCCTTTACACAGTGATGCCGGTTTTTGATGCAGTACCGCCTGAGGGATCGATGGTCACAGGCATTCAATGTTGGTTTTCTGCCTTGCCACTTACATGCAGTAATTTCTCCAGATTCTCTGAACCTTTCGAAGGTATTACGGACCGTAGATGATGAAATCCCTAAATTCCTTGCAATAGCTTGTTGAGAAATGTTGTTCTTAAACTGTTGGACAATTTGCTCACGCATTTGTTCACAAAGTGGTGACCCTCACCCCATCCTTGTTTGTGAATGACTGAGCATTTCAGGGAAGCTGCTTTTATACCCAATCATGGCACCCACCTGTTCCCAGTTAGCCTGTTCACCTGTGGGATGTTCCAAATAAGTGTTTGATGAGTATTCCTCAACTTGCTCTGTCTTTTTTGCCACTTGTGCCAGCTTTTTTGAAACATGTTGCAGGCATCAAATTCCAAATGAGCCAATATTTGCAAAAAATAACAAAGTTTACCAGTTTGAACGTTAAGTATCTTGTCTTTGCTGTGAATTCAATTGAATATAGGTTGAAAGGGATTTGTAAATCATTGTATTCTGCTTTTATTTACAATTTACACAACGTGCCAACTTCACTGGTTTTGGGTTTTGTATAAAGTATGTGTCACGTATCCCCTATTATTTTCATGGTCCCACAATTTAGAGGTAGAATCAATCAAGAATCGAGAATCTTTTATTGTCACTATGTGGGGACATAACAAAATTTTGGGTGGAAGCTCCCAGCTAGAGTAGTCAAAAAATATAAAACAGTGAGCCAGCCCTCATATACACAATAGAAGATCGAATAATAGAAGTCACCCATGTTTGGGTTCTTAGCATTAATTGTCCCAAGTTTTTCTACTCCGTTAGTCAAATGTCAAATTCAGGAACATTGGCTTCAATATGCAGGTAGTGCATGTGTCTCACAGCAAGAAGGTCGAGGATGAAAAGAAACTGGATATATGAGTGATTATTAGACATGATAATATACGTCTTTCAATTGGAACATGGGGAAGAAAGATAACTGAATAACAGTTCATCTTGTTATCTTCTTTATATCATCAGTCCTTTGCAGAAACTGCAATGCTCCCTTTTCTCCTTAAAGAATGTGATGATACTTGCTTATGTATTCCTTCTTTAAGGAAATTAAAAATTACTAATATTAAATAGTCACAGCTCTTGCCAACCTGAACTACATTACTTTTAAAGAGGAAACAAAATCACTTATATGGCCACTACACATGTTACGTGTCAGAGGCCACAGAGTAACCCCTTAATTGACAACCACTGGCAAAATCAACGTTCACATACGCGTACCCAAGCAGAATCTTTGGCAGAACCACCACCCCAAAATTAGTCGGCCTAATGACTGCATGTGTAAGCCGCTCCGATGCTGAAAGGTGAGCGTCGGTGCAGCTCTGCCCGTGCTGAGCAAACAGAAGCCAGGCATTTGTTGGCTGGCTAATGTCGGCCTGATGTCAGCCAAAACTGACACTGTGGGTGCAGAGCCGCCAGGCAAGGGCGACGTGGCTGAGGGCATGTGGGGCAACAGGCATCCTGGCACTGCTCTGTTAGGTGTGTGTATGAATGTTTGTGTGGGCAGGAGGAGAGCAGGGGGAAACTGATGGGTGTGCAGGCACACAGTGGCATGTGTGGTTGGTCTTAGACGAGGTCCAGAGGACACTCAGACCTGTTCGTGATGAACCAGAGCTGGCAGTGCAGCTGGACCCCGGTCAAAATAAAACAGCTGGAGGAAAAAGTTAACATGACAGAGAAGGACTGCAGTGAAGCTGACCCTCTGCCAGGGAGCATTACTGCAGTACCTGTGTGAAAAAACAAGTCACAACTTTAGCTTGCACTGCACGTAATGTCAAGGTACATAATAAATGGAAATGCAAAGTGATGCATTCACTTAAAAAGAACCAGTATTTGCTCAATGAAAAAAAAGTATCATTTTAGTGGGATTTATTTCAGTGTGATTTTGACAAGAATTTTTAGTTTAGCAGTACTTATAGTCTTTTTGCCTGAAATATCTTTTAGTTTTAGTCGAAGTTTAGTCATCTACATTGTTTTAATTTCTGTCTAGTTTTAGTTGATGATTTCACATCATTTCAGATGACCAAATCTACTGTATATATTTTTATGTTTCCTTTAATTTCTGGCCATGTTTTACACTTGGATGAAATGAAACATCTACTAACCCTTTATTGAATGCTATTATAGTTTGAATGCATAAATTAACAGAAATAAATGTAACTTTTGTGTGAAATGCAGTCACCTTTATTCAGGCTACCTGGCAGAGCATCTCGGTTACAATACCAGAATAGACAACAAACAGTGAACCTGCTCTACATGAATATCAATTCATAAAGAGAGCCGCTATGATTGGATCACTCCCCAACTTATCTGGCCACCGAGAAGCTAAGGCAGCTGTGATTGGATGTCCCTCTTAACTCATCCAACCTTTCCACAAATCCAAAGTAGCTGTGATTGGATATATTCCTAACTTGTCTCTACTTTCTACATGACAACATCAGGTCTGATTAGATGAAGTCTCTGTCAGACATTTTAGTCTAGTTTTTATCTGTTGACAAAAATGTCAGTTGATTTAGTTTTAGTTTTTCTCCATGTGCGCTTGTTTTTATTAGTTACTGTCAAGTTTCTGTCATGCGACAAAAAGCTGTTGATGAAAACTAAGACAAAAATTAAAGCCGCAAGCGGCGATGATCGGGCCCTCGCCCCCCATGCGCCCGTTGGGCCCTGCCGCTACCGCCACATATTGCTTTCGCCAAATACTGCTGTTGCGAAACATTGGTGACGCTAAATTTTGCTGGCACCATATGTCCCAACAGCTGCATGTTGCTGCCCCTACATGCAAGCAGGTATTTGAGATATAAAAAACAGCTAATGCCCATTGGGTGGCACTGTTCCTTTGTCCCAGGCACGTCATGTGAAGCAATACCTGTCTCAGCAAATAGCCACACACACACAAACATGCAGACAGATGCTTCATGAAGGTGTGAAGACCCTTTCTGAGATTTTTTGAAGAAGTTACTATCCCTGACAGTCACTGCCTCTGCCACACACACACACACACACGCACACACACACATACACAAAATAAAGTCTGAATGAAGCATCTAAAGTAAACAGATAACACTAAATAAAGAGGATGACATGTCAAGAATCTATGGTTTCTCACTCTAAGCAGGGAGGTGGGAGATGATTGACCCCACACCAACTCTGAGGTTGGTGTGGGGTGAAGAAGGGGGGTGGGCTAATTAGTATGTGAGGTAACCTCAGCTCAGTCTGAAGAGGAGGGGGAGGGAAGGATGATTTAAAACATGTTTAAGTGTTGTTGGCATTAACACTGCTTGTGTCTATTAGATGGTGCTATTCCTATAACACAAATATATGTTTAAATTAAAAAATAAATCCAGAGTGGAGCTGTGATCATGTGTGTTGAATTTGGGGAAGATTGGAGTATTCATCACTTACATATGTAATTTATGTAATTTCTAGAGCTTGGTGCGATTGCAGTAGCATAGAATTGAGCTTATAGATGTGTTAGGAGGTGGACCTTGATGATGCTTGTGAATTTTGAAGCAGATTGGACCTTAAATTAAGGAGTTAGAGTGATTTCCAGGTTGATGGCGATCAGTGAAGTTTGAGACATCGCCATCGCCACACCGTTTCACTTGAGGACACGACCTCAACACTGATGCTTCATGAAGGTGTGAAGACCATTTCTGAGAGTATTTGAAAAAATATCTTGAAAAACAAAGGAGATTTTAATGATAGAGTAAAACATCAGACTTCCTGTTACCAGCAGGGGGCGCTATATTTGAGTGTGAAACAAAGTATATAGATTAAGTCAGGCATGGACAGTGAACATGTGTACATATTTTGGTCTGGATCTAACATTTTACGAGAGAGTTATTAAGGTTTACGTGTTTTCCAAAAATGGTCAACTTTGGGCGTCCTTCCTGGCCACGCCCATTGACTTACGAAAAATCTTTTAATAACTTTTCATCCTCAATGTCTCTAGTATACACAAACCAAATCTGGAATTGATCCGATAATAACCCTAGGAGGAGTTCGTTCAAATGCGAGCCTTAAAATCGCCAGAATCGGAATTTCAATGTTAATTTACGAACTTCCTGTTTGGAATTCCCTATGACAATTTATATATTTGTGATCATCTGGGCCTGGGGTTATGCCCAAAAAATTTCGTGCAGATCGGAGTTAGTAAAAAATTCACCAAATTTGGGCGTGGTTTGTGGCCACGCCCATTGACCTACGAAAATTCTTTTAATAACTTTTCATCCTCAATGTGTCTAGTATACACAATCCAAATCTGGAGTTGATCCGATAAAAAACCTAGGAGGAGTTCGTTCAAATACGCATTCTGCAAATCGCCAAAACGCCGACTTTCAACGCTAATTTGCAAACTTCCTGTTTGGAACTGACCATGGTCGTAAGAGACTTTTTGTAGGCCCGGGCATGATAGTTAAGCCCTAGAAATTTCAGGTCGATACGTGAAAGTAGCCGGAGGGGCTGCAGTTTACGGCCACTAGGGGGCGCTATGGTGCACGTTTTTTTTTGCAGTCACTGGATTCATAAAATTTTCGCCATGCCTGACAATTTGGACTAGGCGCGTTCGCGTTTATCTGAAGTTGAAGGCACGCAATTTGGGGTTAAAGAGGCTGGAGAATAATAATAATTAAAGCCGCAAGCGGCGATGATCGGGCCCTCGCCCCCATGCGCCCGTTGGGCCGTGTCGCTACCGCCGCATATTGCTTCCAACAAATGCTGCTGTGGGGAATAGGTGCTGCTAAATGTCGCTGGCACCACATGTCCCAACTGCTGCATGTTGCTACCCCCACATACAAGCAGGTATTTGAGATATAAAATACAGCTAATGCCCAGTGGGCGGCACTGTTCCTATGTCGCAGGCACTTCATGTGAAGCAATACCTGTCTCAGCAAATAGCCACACACACACACACACACACAGAAACACACACACACAGACACACCCACACAAACATGCAGACAGAGCCTGATAAAAGCTGTCAGTCACTGAGTGGACTTGTCTACATGCTGTGTGTTGACATTCCAAAGAAGATAAAACTTAAAGGACAACATTTAAATAAGGTAGAAAACAACATTTTATGGAACATAAAATCTATATGAAGCATCAATAGTAAACAGAGAACATTAAATAAAGAGGATGACATGTCAAGAATCTATGGTTTCTCACTCTAAGCAGGGAGCTGGGAGCATGAGTGACAGATCTCTGAGGTTGGTGTGGGGTGAAGAAGGGGGGTGGGCTAATTAGCATGTGAGGTAACCTCAGCTCAGTCTGAGGAGCAGGGGGAAGGGGACAGAGGAAAGCTTCCTTCCACAATCAGGATGATTTAAAGCATGTTTAAAAGTGTTTTAGGCATAAACACTGCTGGTGTCTGTTAGATGGTGCTATTCCTATCAGCCAAATATATGTTTAAATTTAAGAAAGAAATCCAGAGTGGAACTGTGATCATGTGAGTTGAATTTGGGGAAGATTAGATTATTTAAAACATACATATGCAATTTATGTATTTTCTGGAGCGTGGTGAGATTGCAGTAGCAGAGAATTGAGCTTATAGATGTGTTAGGAGGTAGACCTTGATCATGCTTGTGGATTTTGATGCAGATTGGACCTTAAATGAAGGAGTTAGAGCGATTTCCAGGTTCATGGCAATCAGTGAAGTTTGAGGCTTCGCCATGGCCACACCCTTTCACCTGAGGACACGACGTCAACACTAATGTTTTATGAAGGTGTGAAGGCGATTTCTGAGAATATTTGAAAAAAATATGTTGAAAAACAAAGGAGATTTAAATGATCAAGTAAAACATCAGACTTCCTGTTACCAGCAGGGGGCGCTATATTTGAGGGTGAAATAAAGCTTATAGATATACTCAGGCAAGGACAGTGAACATGTGTACATGTTTTGGTCCGGATCTAACATATTGCTAGAGAGTTATTAAGGTTTACGTGTTTTCCAAAAATGGTCAACTTTGGGCTTCCTTCCTGGCCAGTACCATTGACTTACGAAATATCTTTTGATAACTTTTCATTGTCAATGTGTGTAGTATACATAATCCCAATCTGGAGTTGATCCAATCAAAAACCTAGGAGGAGTTCGTTCAAATGCGAGCCTTAGAATCGCGAAAATCGGAATTTCAACGTTAATTTACGAACTTCCTGTTTGGATTTCCCATGACAATTTATATATCTTTGGAAAGGTCTTGGCCTGGTGCTTATGGCCAAAAAATGTCGTGCATTTCGGAGTTTGTGAAAAATTGGTCAAATTTGGGCGTGGTTTCTGGCCACGCCCATTGACTTACGAAAAATCTTTTAATAACTTTTCATTGTCAATGTGTCAAGTATGGACTGTTTGAATCTGGAGTTGATCCGATAAAAAACCTAGGAGGAGTTCGTTTAAATACGTACCCTGAAAATTGGCAACATGCGAAATTCAACGCTAATTTGCGAACTTCCTGTTCGGAATTGACCATGGTCATAAGAGACTTTTCTGTAGGTCCAGGCATGATTGCTATGGCTTCAATATTTCAGGTTGATACTTGAAAGTAGCCCCAGGGGCTGCAGTTTAAATCCACTAGGGGGCGCTATGGCGCACGTATTTTTGTACAAACACTGGAATCATTAATTTTTCGGCGGGACTAATTTTTGGGCCTAGGCACGTTCGCGTTTATCTCAAGTTGAGGGCGCGCAATTTGGGGTTAAAGTGGCAGAAGAAAAATAATAATTAAAGCCGCAAGCGGCGATGATCGGGCCCTCGCCCCCCACGCGCCCGTTGTGCCCTGTCGCTACCGTGGCATATTGCTTCCGCCAAATGCTGCTGTTGTGAAGCAATGTAACCTCCGCCAGCGCAAATGTCCTTGGCCATATTGTGATGTGTAACATAAATATTAGTCCTACCTTTCTTTCATCTAAATATTGAGATTCTTTGACCATGAAAACATACCATTGGCAACTGGATTCATAATGATATCTATATTAGTTCTGTAGTTATTCACAAAAATCACTTTTTTTTGTCATGGTCACCAGATGCTGTTCTGGATCCACAACAAAATACAATCAGTTCTTCCTTTTCCCATGCTGAATGTTTCCTGAAAATTTCATCAAAATCCACCCTTTATGTTTTGAGTTATTTTGCTCACAGACTGTCAGACGGACAGACAGACTTACAGATGGACAGACAGACGGAAAAACATACACACAACAACTCTCCATAAAACATAACCTTCTTGGCATTGAACCAAAAAGAAAATTTAACCCTAACCCTACCCCTAGAAGGAGTTTATTCAAAAGCAAGCCTTAGAATGGCCAAAATCGGAATTTCAACCTAAATTTACCAACTTCTCTTTCCAAATTTCCTATGACAACTATTTATATTTGTGAAGGTCTTGGCCTGGGGGTTATGCCCAAAAAATTTCATGCAGATCGGAGTTGGTGAAAAATTTGCCGAATTTGGGCTTGGTTTCTGGCCACGCCCATTGACCTACAAAGACTCTTTTAATAACTTTTCATCGTCAATGTCTCTAGTATACACAATCCAAATCTGGAGTCCATCCGATAAAAAACCCGGGAGGAGTTCCTTCAGATACGTACCCTGCAAATCGGCAAAATGTGACATTCAACGCTAACTTGCGAACTTCCTGTTAGGAATTGACAATGGTCATAAGAGACTTTTTTGTAGGTCCAGGCATGATAGTGACGCCCCAAAAATTTCAGATCCATTGGTGACTGTAGCTGGAGGGGCTGCAGTTTTAAGCCACTAGGTGGCACTATGGAGCACATTTTTTTGTGCAAACACTGTATTCATAAATTTTTCTCCATGACAAAATTTTGGGGCTAGTGCATTCGCATTTATCTCAAGTGGAACACACACAATTTGGGGCTAAAAGTGGTGGGAATTCGCTGGCCGATCCGTCCTTTTAGGCTCAGGCAATAATAAAGTTTGAGGCTTCGCCATCGCTACACCGTTTCACCTGAGGACACGACCTCAACACTGATGCTTGATGAAGGCGTGAAGACCCTTCTGAGAATATTTGAAAAAAATATGTTGAAAAACGGAGGAGATTTTAATGATAGAGTAAAACATCAGATTTCCTGTTACCAGCAGGGGGCGCTATATTTGAGAGTGAAACAAAGCATATAGATTAACTCAGGCACGGACATTGAACATGTGTACATGTTTTGGTCCAGATCTAACATTGTACAAGAGAGTTATTAAGGTTTATGTGTTTTCCAAAAATGGTTAAATTTGGCTGTCCTTCCTGGCCACGCCCATTGACTTACTGAAAAAATCTTTTAATGACTTTTCTTCGTCAATATCTCTAGAATACACAAACCAAATCTGGAATTGATCCAATAAAAAACCTAGGAGGAGTTCGTTCAAATGCGAGCCTTAGAATCGCGAAAGTCGGAAATTCAACGTTAATTTCCGAACTTCCTGTTCGGAATTCCCTATGACAATTATATATCTTTGGAAAGGTCTTGGCCTGGTGGTTATGCCCAAAAATTTCGTGCAAATCGGAGTTTGTGAAAAATTGTCAAATTTGGGCATGGTTTCTGGCCACGCCCATTGACTTCGATAAATCTTTTGATAACCTTTCATCGTCAATATGTCTAGTATACACATTCCAAATCTGGAGTTGATCCGATAAAAAACCTAGGAGGAGTTCGTTCAAATACTAGCATTAGAATCGAGAAAGTCGGAAATTCAACGTTAATTTGCGAACTTCCTGTTAGGATTTGACAGTGGTCGTAAGAGACTTTTCTGTAGATCCAGGCATCGTAGCTATGCCCTAAAAATTGCAGGTCAATAGGTGAAAGTCGCCGAAGGGGCTGCAGTTTAGGTCCACTAGGGGGCGCTATGGCGCACATTTTTTTGTGTAATCACTGGATTCATAAATTTTTCGCCGGGACTAATTTTTGGGGCTAGGCGCGGTCGCGTATAACTCAAGTTGAGGGCACGCAATTTGGGGTTAAAGTGGAGCAAGAACTATAATAATAATAATAATCCTAGCGATTACAATAGGGCCTTCGCCGATCCGGCCATTCGGCTCGGGCCTAATTAATTAGCGATGATCGAGCCTCGCCCAGCCCTGGACCCTGCCCCTACCGCAGCATATTGCTTCCGCCAAATGCTGCTATTGTGAAACACTGGTGCCGCTAAATGTTGCTGGCGCCACATGTCGCAACCTCTGCATGTTGCTGAAACCACATTTATGTATTTGATGACATATCTAAAGGTTGATGTGATTGGAGAAGCAGAGAATTAAGGTTATAGATGTGTTAGGAGTTGGACCTTGATCATGTTTGTTAATTTTGAAGCAGATTGGATCTTAAATGAAGTAGTTAGAGTGATTTCCAGGTTCATGGCGATCAGTGAAGTTTGATGCTTCGCCATGGCCACACCGTTTCACCTCAGGACACGAAGTCATCACTGATGCTTGATGAAGGTGTGAAGACCCTTTCTGAGAATATTTGAAAAAAATATGTTTAAAAACAGAGGAAATTTTAATGATAGAGTTAAACATCAGACTTGCTGTTACCAGCAGGGGGCGCTATATTGGAGAGTGAAACAAAACATATAGATTAACTCAGGCACGTACAGTGAACATGTGTACTTGTTTTGGTCCAGATGTAACATATTACTAGAGAGTTATTAAGGTTTACGTGTTTTCCAAAAATGGTCAACTTTGGCGGTCCTTCCTGGCCACGCCCATCGACTTACGAAATATCTTTTAACAACTTTTCATCATCATTGTGTCTAGTATATACAGACCAAATTTGGAGTTGATGCGATAAAAAACCTAGGAGGAGTTCGTTCAAATGCTAGCCTTAGAATCGCAAAAATTGGAATTTCAACGTTAATTTACGAACTGCCTGTTCAGAATTCCCTATGACAAATTATATATCTGTGATCGTCTTGGCCTGCGGGTTATGCCCAAAAAATTTCGTGCAAATCGGAGTTAGTCAAAAATTCGCCATATTTGGGCGTGGTTTCTGGCCACGCCCATTGACCTACGAAAATTCTTTTAACAACTTTTCATCGTGAAAGTGTCTAGTATACACGATCCAAATCTGGAGTTGATCTGATAAAAAACCTAGGAGGAGTTCGTTGAAATACGTACCAAGGAAATCGGCAAAACGCGACTTTCAACGCTAATTTGCGAACTTCCTGTTTGGAATTGACCATGGTCATAAGAGACTTTATTGTAGATCTGGTCATGATACCTATGCCCTAAAAATTTCAGGTGAATATGTGAAAGTAGCCGGAGGGGCTGCAGTTTAAAGCCACTAGGGGGCGCTATGGCGCACATTATTTTGTGCAAACACTGGATTCATAAATTTTTCGGGCGGACTAATTTTTTGGCCTAGGCGCGTTCGCGTTTATCTGAAGTTGAAGGCACGCAATTTGGGGTTAAACAGGCAAAAGAATAATAATAATAATAATAATAATAATAATCCGAGCGATTCCAATAGGGCCTTCGCCGACCCCTACGGGTCGCGGCTCGGGCCCTAATAATAATAATCCGAGCGATTACAATAGGGCTTTCGCCGCCGGCCCCTACGGGGTCGGGCTCGGGCCCTAATAATAATTAAAGCATAGCGCGGCGATCGAACCCTCGCCTCCATGCGCCCTGCCGCTACCGCCACATATTGCTTTCTCCAAATACTGCTGTTGCGAAACATTGGTGCCGCTAAATTTTGCTGGCACCATATGTCCCAACAGCTGCATGTTGCTGCCCCTACATGCAAGCAGGTATTTGAGATATTGAAAAACAGCTAATGCCCATTGGGTGGCACTGTTCCTTTGTCCCAGGCACGTCATGTGAAGCAATACCTGTCTCAGCAAATAGCCACACACACACAAACATGCAGACAGTGATGCTTCATGAAGGTGTGAAGACCCTTTCTGAGATTTTTTGAAGAAATTACTATCCCTGACAGTCAATGCCTCTGCCACACACACACGCACACACACACATACACAGAATAAAGTCTGAATGAAGCATCTAAAGTAAACAGAGAACATTAAATAAAGAGGATGTCATGTCAAGAATCTATGGTTTCTCACTCTTAGCAGGGAGGTGGGAGAATGACTGACAGATCTCTGAGGTTGGTGTGGGGTGAAGAAGGGGGGTGGGCTAATTAGTATGTGAGGTAACCTCAGCTCAGTCTGAGGAGGAGGGGGAGGGAAGGATGATTTAAAGCATGTTTAAGTGAGGATGATTTAAAGCATGTTTAAGTGTTTTTGGCATTAACACTGCTTGTGTGTATGGTGCTATTCCTATAACACAAGTATATGTTTAAATTAAAAAAATAAGGCCAGAGTGGAGCTGTGATCATGTGTGTTGAATTTGGGGTAGATTGGATTATTTACCACTTACATATGTATTTTAAGTAATTTCTAGAGGTTGGTGCGATTGCAGTATCAGAGAATTGAGCTTATAGATGTGTTAGGAGGTGGACATTGATCATGTTTGTGGATTTTGAAGCAGATTGGACCTTAAATGAAGGAGTAAGAGTGATTTCCAGGTTCATGGCGATCAGTGAAGTTTGAGGCTTCGCCATCGCCAGACCGTTTCACCTCAGGACACGACCTGAACACTGATGGTTGGTGAAGGTATGAAGGCCCTTTCTGAGAATATTTGAAAAAAATATGTAGAAAAACAAAGGAGATTTTAATTATCAAGGAAAACAACAGACTTCCTGTTACCAGCAGGGCGCTATATTTGAGGTGAAATAAAGCTTATAGATATACTCAGGCAAGGACAGTGAACATGTGTACATGTTTTGGTCTGGATCTAACATATTGCTAGAGAGTAATTAAGGTTTACGTGTTTTCCAAAAATGCTGAACTTTGGACGTCCTTCCTGGCCACGCCCATTGACTTACGAAAAATCTTTTAATAACTTTTCATCGTCAATGTGTCTAGTATACACAATCCAAATCTGGAGTTGATCCGATAAAAACCCTAGGAGGAGTTCATTGAAATGCTAGCCTTAGAATCTCAAAAATCGGAATTTCAACGTTAATTTACGAACTTCCTGTTCGGAATTCCCCATGACAATTATATATCTTTGGAAAGGTCTCAGCCTGGTGGTTATGCCCAAAAAATTTCGTTCATTTTGCAATAAGTGAAAAACTGGTCAAATTTGGGCGTGGTTTCTGGCCACGCCCATTGACCTACGAAAATTCTTTTAATAACTTTTCATCGTCAAGGTGTCTGGTATACACAATCCAAATCTGGATTTGATCCGATAAAAACCCTAGGAGGAGTTCGTTCAAATACGTACGCCCAAACGCGATCCTCAACGCTAATTTGCGAACTTCCTGTTCGGAATTGACCATGGTCATAAGAGACTTTATTGTAGATCTGGTCATGATACTTATGCCCTAAAAATTTCAGGTGAATATGTGAAAGTAGCCGGAGGGGCTGCAGTTTAAAGCCACTAGGGGGCGCTATGGCGCACATTATTTTGTGCAAACACTGGATTCATAAATTTTTCGGGCGGACTAATTTTTTGGCCTAGGCGCGTTCGCGTTTATCTCAAGTTGAAGGCACGCAATTTGGGGTTAAACAGGCAAAAGAATAATAATAATAATAATAATAATCCGAGCGATTCCAATAGGGCCTTCGCCGACCCCTACGGGTCGCGGCTCGGGCCCTAATAATCCTAGCGATTACAATAGGGCCTTCGCCGAAATTTCGGCTCGGGCCCTAATAATTCGGCAACAAAATTAGCAGTGCTCCAAATCAGGCTTTTTAAAGGCGAAAAGACAGAGGAAGGCGATGTTTTCAGGTTATATGTTCATATTGTCTGTGAATTGTATACAGACTTAAGTTTATTCTGTACATGAGCAAACTTATTAATCTAATATAATTATCAAAGTAAAGAACCAAGGCTCTTACATCTTCTCTGAGCTAAAACAGACTGAATCAAATGAAACAGTGAGATGCTAAAAGGATATACACCCCTCCATATGTGCACAGATTTTGTTTCTGTAGATAAAAATGTATTTTATTTGAATACTCAGCAATCTGGTTGAAGTTGGAACACATTTTTGCCTTTAAGCTAAAATTAAACGCTTGTTTCCTAACTGAACTCTTGTTTGTCTTTTATTCTACTCTTGCTTCCTCAAAAAAACCTCTTCATTTCAGTTCTTAGTCGGTGGACAATGAATCCATCTTCCCCCGCAAGGTCTCATAATTTATGTGGAAGATGCAATTGGTCAGCCCTGAGGCCCTGATGGAAGGAGAAGTGGAAATGGCCTGAGGAGGTACCAGGAGGGACACACATATCCATCTTAATAGTTTGTCTTTCAATTGTAGAGATGGAGATTTTTTTTTTTGCAAAAACCTCCTCAATAACCTTCAAGATTTCATGAAACTCATGGTCGTATGTGTGATTGTGATAGCGATTTCGACCTCTGCTGCCTGAAGCTCTAAATGTGTTATTCAAATCTGCACACAATTGCTGGCCAACCACACAACCTGCAGAGCATCCACTGGCTATTTCTCCTCGTCTCTATTCAGCGCTCAGTCCTGCTTCTTCCAAATAAAAGACTCAAAAGTGGTGACAAAAGCCACACTTAGTTTTGCCCAGTCGCTCATACACTCTTGAATGTGAAATATGAAGTCTCTGCATTAAACTTTCCCCACAGTTTCTTGATTCTTGAACATTTTCATATTGAGATTCTGTCAGAGTGAAGACCCTCTAATAATCTCCCCTCATCTGCAGATGTGCTTCAAGTTCGCCTCTGATAAGGCTTCGGGGGAAAAGGGATCAATACTTGACCAATCAATGTGATCAATAAGATTAAGTACGCAGTGCTGGAAAGAGGATGCTGAAGTGCTCTTGCACTTCTAATGACAGACGCACTTGAACACAACTTCAATGACACTGCAGTAGTTTAAAATCCAAATTAATCCAAAAGCTTCTGTAACAATTATTGACAGCTGAAGAAAGAGACCAGTTTAGACGGATAGATTTGACAGTGCATCTACACCAGAGGTTAATACATTTGCTAATACATTTTGATTTCACATGAGTTTTTAGCAGTTCATTCACTTAACATGCACACATACAAATACACATAGTGAATTTGATGAAAGTGCAACCAAAACCTACTCCCTTATAGTCAAGATAAGTCCAGTTAAGTTATAGTGAACTTTTAACTTTTAGTATCACTATACTTTGAAGCTGTTGGTTAAGTCCCTCAGATATTTAGGTGGAAGATACAGTTCATCATATGTTACAATAAGTGCATTCATGCTAGGAGTGTGTTTAAAACCTTTACTATTCCTCACTGCCATGATTTTTCAGCCCTAAGTTGTGTATATCTGGGCAAACTTCAGACAGAACTCTGCTGTAACCAAGCCATAACTGTCCTGACAGAACTCAGAAAGAACTCAGTGGTATCCATCAAGCCAGGATCAACGGGATCAACCGGGCTACATCTATGAAAGAAAAAACAGCAGGAATCCAACAGAAGCTCAATCATATCTACCTAACAGTGCCTTAGGACTTTGTGGTGGTGCAGCAGGTAGAGCCAGAACTCAGCAAAAACCAGAACTTTACTGTATGTACAGTATCTCATGAAGACCCAACCACAACCCAGATTAAGCTTATCCATACTCTAAGTTAAAGAAGCATGCAATCAGCCAGAATCCTGCTTGAACTCTGCCAAAACCAGCCTGAACACAGATGTATCTGCCTCACTAGAACACAGCCACATCTACTGAAGAAGGATTCAGTCTGAACCACGTTGAAACTCATCCAGGACCCTGCCAGAGCTCTTTTTAGGGCTTTGCAGTGTGTACCAAAATCTATCTCTCTGCTGTTTCTATTTATCCGACACTCTGCTGGAAGGTAGCCTTTGCTTCAGCTCTGGCAGAATCCAACAGGAACTCAGACACATCCATCCACCTGGATCTCAGTTAAAAAAATCTACCCCGCCACAACCCAGATGAAACTTTGCTGCATCTATCTTACTTTAACTCATCTTGAACATAAATCAAGTCAAAGCCCTGCCAGAACTGGGAAAACTCACTCATGTCTAACATGCAGGGACATGTCAAGAATTCAAACATAACCCAGATGGAACTGAGCCAGAAACCAGCCAGAACTGAGCCAAACTTCAGCCAAAGCCTGGATCTCAGCCCTATCCATTTGCCAGTACTTAGCTGGAACTCAGCCATGTCCACCCAGCAAGAACTTACCCAGAGCCAAGCTGTAGCCCGGCCAAAATTCAGCCAACGTCCAGGATTTACTCAGCCAGAAACTAGCTGGAAATTGAGCTCTGACTCTTCCAAAACCCAGCCATAACTCAGCTGCATCCATCTCACCCCAGTTTGGCCTGAACCCAACCAGGTCTGACAAAACGCAGTAAGAACCTGGCCATAAAACTACCTTTGTCCTTGATGGAACTTAACAATATCAACCTACACTGTAACAGACTACTGTACACTTTACAGCAAGTTGTATTATCTACAGTTACCTACTGTAAAAAAAATATATATATTAAATTACTGTAAATGGCAAGAGACAGCGGGAAAAAGTGCAGATTTCTGTAAAATTCATTGCATTTTCCATAAAACCTACAATTACAAACTCTAAAATGTCTAGACAGTAAATTATTCTAAAGGGTAAAGGATCAAGAGGAAATGTTGTTGCCCAGAAAAAACTGACAAATAGGAAACAGGAATTCTTTGACTGAAACAAATGTTTGAGTAAACATATTTTAAAAGAAATACATGGATGTGAATTTTTTTTTACAGAATTATACCTTTAAAAAATGATAATTAAAAAAAATTGAAGAAATAGTACTATACTATGTAGTACATCAAGTTCACTGTAATTTTAAAAAGCATTAAAATCAGTTGTAAAATAAGATACAGCAAAGATATAGCAAATGAAAAAAAACAGTACGGATATTGGTTTTTAAAAATACAGTAATTAAGCTGCAATTAATGATAGCATAAAAATACAGTTGTAAAACAATAGTAGAAAATACAGTTATGATGGTGTAAATTAAAACAGAGTTTTAATTCCCATAAGTAGGGCTGGACAATTAATTGGATTTTGATCGTGATTTCAATTTTGCCATCTGACAATCATAAAAACATTATAATCGAAGAAAAACAATTAATATGCCACAGTGTGGAGTGTCGTGTATGCAAGTTCCTGCGCTTCATAGCGCTTCTGTGTTCATGCAGCCACAGCGAGTGTGTGTGACGTATGTGGATCAATAATACCGTATGTGCCATTTACTGGTTCTTTAAAGTTGTGTTTAAATCAATACTGAAGTTTTTAAATAAATGAATAATTGTGTATATTAACTTTGACTTGAATATCACTTAAAATAACCGGGATTCTAATTTTTACCATAATCGTCCGGCCCTAGCTATAAGTTACTGAAATATTTACATCAAACTTTTTACAGTGTAGCCAGAACTCACCAGGAACTGGACCCAACCAAAACATAGCAAGAACCCAGTTGAACAATTTTAGCCAGAATTCAGTTGAGACCCCGACAGAACTCGGCTGTGTTTGTCCTCACAGAAACTGAGTGAGATCAACACTGATGGGTTGGATTTCTGAGTTTCTAGCTGGCTGGCTCGCTGGCTCAGTTTTGGCTGGATACTGGTGAAATTTGGCTTGGTGGATATGGCGAAGTTCTGGCCAGGTGGATACCACTCAGTTCTTGCTGGGTTTTGTCAGGGCTCCATCTAGACATAATGGTTACAGCAGAGTTCTATCTGAGGTTTGCCCAGAGAGATGCAACCCAGAATCCAATGATACTCAGCTACATCTGCCTAGGACTGAGCAAAAAACAGCCAGAACTCAGCAGAAAACATCCTCACTGCCAGCGTTTCTGAAGTCACATTAGTCGGTCATTTTTTTCATACTGTCTACAACATATAATACCTGCCATCAAGTTTGATCAAAGTTATCGATATTATGAGATGTTTCATCAGATCTTCTGGAGACATGACTGTATAGATTATTATACAGCCATGGCACAGTCCTGGTGGACTGACATGTCATTCTCTTTCTTATGTGTTCACAGCACACTTGCAGGTCCTGCATTTTGTCAGGGTAACTCCATATAACATGTTCATTGGTCATACTAGTCAGTGTGAAGACACATGGAAGCATGGATACATAGAATAATAAGTGAATGACTTGTAATATGCTGGAAAGATGAAAGGATAGGAAAGTTAGATAGAAAATTGAAATGATTTATCCAAGATATAGAAAGTCATACTAACAATTATCCTACAAATGACATTTTACAGTGCATTAGGCCAAAACTGCATTTAAACTATGAATGCAAATCCAGGGTACATCTATTCATTTTGATTTCCTCGTAACTCATAAGCCTTTTCATCCTTCATTATTAAAAGTAAGAATTCCTGCAGCTAAGCTTTATGAACACTTTTAACACTTTCCAGCTAAATGCATCTTTAACCTTCTACAAACCTTAGAGCTGCTCTTAATCCAATAAAGACGGTTAAACAAACTACGGTACCTGAGGTAACCTTTTGTCTCTTCCCATCCACAGATCACATGCAGATGAATCAGATCGTGCAGCAGCGTCCCTCATTAGCGTGCGGGTAGAGCTGCAGCTGTCGACCACATGCACAAATGATGTGTATCATTACTCGGCTGAGCTCCGCAGATTCCATCATCTGAGCTTAACGTGTCTGTTTCAGTTAGAAAGGATCTCTGAGCTAAGATCGTTTCTCCCTTTTAGCCTGCCTTGCCATTTTTAATGAGCCTGCACGCAGATACAAAGTGCAACCATGATTCAGCCGAAGGTGCACGTTTCTATACCATTTATTACCTTCACACGAAGAGAGAAGACACTTTTGAAGGTCTGTTTTAATGTGGAAGTGTCTGAAGAAGGGCTGCAGGATAAGAGCTTTAGCTGACTAGCAAGCACAAGATGAATAACTTTTTTTCTGCTCAAGAGCCCTTATCGTGCTTTTTTGAGTTTTATATTCCCTTTAGTGCATTAAATACGTCGCCTACACATAAGTGAAACATACACGAGCTCTTCTATTGACAAGACAAGGTCTGCTGCATCAGGGCTTCTCTCTTTCCCCTCTTTTTGGCACCAGTTCTGTCTTAGGGGTTGTCCACACAAAGAAGTTTTTAATCATGTAGGTATTTCATCCTAATGCTGTCAGTAGATTAAAAAATTAGCAATTAATTAATTATGACCTGTAATTAATTAATCTAATTAATCTCTTTTTTAATCTCACATCAGAATTGCTGAAAAAAGCCTCAAATTTAGGTATTTTCATTGAAATTCATTAGATTATTATGGTAGATCAAAATATTGTCCCCCGCCCCGAAAAACTCAAGCGCAAGAAGCCCAATGCATAAAACTCTCCAACTTTAGCGGCCCAATCAGGGGACAGAGGCGATAGCTGCGGATGTGACGACAACAGGAAGTGACTGCACATGTGAAAACAACAGCAGCATGTAGAAGTAATCTCCGTGGATGCAGCAAGATCTGCAGTTTTATCAGAAATGGACTTAATTTCTCATTTTCAAGAGAAGAAAAGAATGTCACTTCAAGCTTTCTTATGAGAAATCATGATTTTGCTCTTCTCCTGATGGATCACCACTGGGAAACTGGGAGAGATGCGGAAATGCTGCGCAATGACGAGCAGTAGTCATGGTAACCTTACAAAATGAAATATGTCCTCCTCAGAAGTTTACAGGGATAACTTGGTGGGTGTTGTCTTTGACGAGATTCAAGTCGCATGTAAGTGGCAGATGGCACACCTGTGTGGTAGCATTCAATGAAAGATAAGACGACAGTCAAAGGGCTGAAACTCTCGTAGTTTGAGCTAACGGCTAACAACAGGGTTGAGCTGCTACATCATACTTTGGCTTGATGTGATTGGTCTATAAGGAGTGTGACGAGCGACTAATTGTCCAATCACCAGCTGCTGTGGTATTCTAAGGTTCTGCTCTCTGAAAATACCAATACAGTTGAATCAGATTAGAGTAACGCGATTGAAAAACATAGCACGCTATCCCTATTCATCCACATGAAACCTACATTACTGTGGGAAGTCCTTGTCTGGCAGGTGCCTCCGATACTGTGCCCATTTTATTGCTGTATTTCAACCACAGACAGTAAAAGAATTTGAGTTTGACTGAAAGAATACCCAATCAACATTCTTCCAGCAGTTCATTAGTCCTCTACTTCTTCTTGCGTTTGTTTACAGCGCACAAATTTCATGTGCAGGCTCTTGTTCTCTGGTTTCGGCGAATGTTTGTGGCAGTGTGCCAGCACCACTTACAGGCCTGGCATATATGCCACAGTGTTTTGGTGTGGGAGGAAACACTTCTTGAAACACTGCTGGAGGTAATGATGAGAAACTTTTTTATAACTTGAACAAATTAGTTTTTGTCTCCATGTGGACAGAGACTAAAATGCTTATTTCCTCTGGCCCTCCAAACATGACATGGAAGTCACACTGTTAAGTGTTTCAAAGCCGGAAATTTTTAACTTCAAAAGAGTCAATAATAACACTTTGAGAGTTAAATTACCAGCTCTAAAAAGGAGTGAGAACCACATTAAGCATTGATATTAACCCTGTTAGTGTTAATCTGTCTGTGAAGATTTTTGCTGTAATTCTAAAGGAGTATGTGCTTGAAGCTGACCAGATAAATGTGCTTGTATATCAGACCTTGAGACAGAAAAGTAAGAGAGGAGGGCAATTCATGCTGGGATCAGGTTTTCTGGATTTATCTGTGAAGCAGGAGATGCAAGATCAGATGAGGCAAATTAAAGTGGACTGCAGGCCACAGTTTGGACACCTCGAGTCTGAAGTCAAATTCAACAGCACTTTATTTAGTTTTAGTCTTTTGCCTAAAATATCTTTAAGTTTTGGTCATAGTTGAATAATCTAAAAAAAATTAATCTTGTTTTTGAGTTATTTTCACAACATTTTAGTCGACAAAATTGACTGTGAATTTATTCAACTAAAATCGGGTGTAAAGGGTAAGGCGATTTTTGTTTTACACTTGGTGTTACAAACCCAGCTCGTTGGGGAAAAGGGAAGTAACATAAATAACCAGATTTTAAATGGTTTAAATAAAAGTTATTTATTTATAAAGTAAAGGAGGTAAGAATAACAAACTGAGGTCGAAAAGGGCAAACTAAGTAATACTATTAGAAATAAAATACACAACCAAAAACCAAGACTAAGGACCACAATAGAAAATTTAAACAAAGATAAACGGTCCAAAAAGGCTTAAATTGAAATACACTCAAAAAGGAACAATTAAACTAATGCCCTTGATAACACGGGACCTCCGGAACCACACAAGGTACAGCACAAATCTTTGGCACTAACAAAGGTTATCTATCAAAGATGCAGGCTCTGTTGAGAAGCTCTCCGTCCACCATCTTCTGGAGCTTCTTTATAGTGAGGGGCGGTCTTCCTCTGCAGGGCGATTGGTTGCCGCCTCCTCCACAGCTGCTCCAAATCGCCCGACGATCTTAGATCTAGACCGTCTCTCACTCACGCACTCACACACACACACTGACAGAGAGGTTAGCGAGAGAGGAGGGGGCGTGGCGGCGGCCATTACACTTGGATAAAGTGGAACATCTAATAACTCTTTATTGAATGCTAGCAATGTTTGAATGACTAAATGAACATGAACAAATGTAGCTTTTGTCTGAATTGTAATCCCCTTTACTTAGGCTCAGTTACAAAACCAGAACTGACAACAAACACTGAACCTGCTCGACATGAATATGTCATCCCACCAACATGAAGCTAAGGCAGCTGTGGTTGGATGTCCCTCTTAGCTCATCCAACCTTTCCACATATCCATAGCAGCTGTGTTTGGATATATTCCTAACTTTCCTTTCTACATGATGAAACTAGAAAGCACTCAGAGAGCGCAGACCTCCGCCAGCGCCACAGTTCTCAGCGATATTGTCATTTTGACCCTAAATATTAGTCCTACCTGTATTTCATCAAATATTTAGATTCCTTGACCATGAAAACATACCATTAGCAACTGGATTCATAATGATATCTATTTTAGTTCAGTAGTTATTCACAGAAATCACATTTTTTGCCATGGCGGCCAGATGCTGATCCCGATCTACACCAAAATCGAATCAGTTCTTCCTTTGCCCATGCTGAACATTTCCTGAAAATTTCATCCAAATCCATCCATTACTTTTTGAGTTCTTTTGTTCACGGATGGACGGACGGACAAACTCTCCCGAAAACATAACCTCCTTGGCGGAGGTAATTAGGTCTGATTGGATTAAGTCTGTCAAACAATTTAGTATAATTTTTCTATGTTGACGAAATGTCAGTTAATTTAGTTTTTGTCCATGTGCATTTGTTTTTATTAGTTACTGTCTAGTCTTTCTCAGGGGAGGAAAGGTTGTTGATGAAAACTGATGAAAATAATTAGTCAACAAAATGAACACTGCTGTAAATCAGGCCTTTAAAAAGGCAAATAGACCAAGGAAGGCAACGTTTTCATGTTATACAATCATATTCATTTTGTCCTTTTAACAGTGATTTATAATGGGATAACGCAAGAAGAGACTTTCACAGGCTTGCTGTACTGCAGCACAAGGCACTGTGTTTGCTAATTAATTGATCACTTATCTTGTTAATTCTAAACAATTCTGAACAATAAACAGAGTAACAACTACAGTGTTGCCATGTGTGCTAGGAGTTTGTGTTTGTTTTTTATCGTCCTTGTTCTCTCCTCTCCCGAAACCAACATGACTCAGGTGTCAGGTGTGAACAGGATACAGACCGCAGTTTATGCTATACAGACATGTAATCCACAAAACCCTCATCTTGTTACTGTCAAGAGGATTCTGAAGACAGATGAAGCTAATATGTTAGCTGCCCCAAAAAACAAATTCTAAGCAGAATTGTGTCGCTAATCAAAAAACAAGAGTGTTCAGATATGAAACCAATGCATGTCAAATCCAAATAATTAAAGTACAATTATTCAGACATAGTTAATAGTAGGGGTGAGTATTGGCAAGAACCTCAGGATACGATACATATCACAATACCTGGGTTATGATACGATAGCATCACGATAGGCTACCTGAAACACAGAGTGCATCAAGTCACTTAAACTAATGTTGCAAAGACAATATTCTTGTTTTCCCTTTAATAATGTACTGAGCACATCCTAACCTGCCGAGCAGCTCTAACTGTAATTGGACACATGAGGAGCAAAGTGCTTCGAGTTACTGACAGCACAACAGTGAGTGAAAAAAAAACCAAAACATTTTCTCTTGTCACTGTCTGAACTGAATAGACTGCATGAAAAAAATGTACATAATTATAAGTTGTATTTTATTTCCAACTCTGATAAAATATGAGTTTTTGTTTTGCACAAAAATCAATATTCAAGGATAAGTTTGGTTTCTACAGCTTTCACATTGTTTACAGAATGAAGAAGAACAATATACTCACCCAGAAGGCTTTCCTGATTCAAACAGTGCTTCCGGAGATATTTAGATCCAAAATCGAGCGGCGGACATCCGTATAATGGTAGCACATGGGGCATACAAATCTACCTACGGGTACAAATAAAGTAACCTGAACCTGAACCTGAACCTGAACCTGATACAGCGCCGCTCCTAAAACTGCATTAATCATCCAAAAACTCATTAGTTTCACCAATATTTCATCATGGTCCGCTCGGGCTACTCCTCCATTACAGTCTGTGTCACTCCAGACATGTTTTGTGACTGTAGTGACCTCTGAACTGAAGAAGAAGAAGGTTTGCCTCCGCGCATGCGCAGTGCGGCTCATTGTTTCAGGGGAAGACAGCCGGCTACACAACGACTTTCTTCTTCCAGTTTTGTGCAAAATGGACGAATATCTATCGGATGAAGATGTTGTGGAGGAGAACTTTGAATATGATGGGTGTCTTTACAGTTTCGAGCCAGAGTTTACAGATGAGGAGCTCAATGAAAGGAGGATGCGCAGAGAGTACTGCGCATGTGAGGAGGCAAGCGCTCTTCTTCTTCAGTTCAGAGGTCAGTGCAGTTACAAAAACATGTCTGGGGCGACACAGACTGTAATGGAGGAGTAGCCCGAATGGACCATGATGGAATATTGGTGAAACTAATGAGTTTTTGGACAATTAATGTAGTTTTAGGAGCGGCGCTGTATGCCCTATGTGCTACCATTATACAGATGTCCGCCGCTCGATTTTGGATCTAAATATCTCCCGAAGCACTGTTTGGATCAGGAAAGCCTTCTGGGTGAGTATATTGTTCTACTTTATTCTATAAACAATGTGAAAGCTGTAGAAACCAAACTTTTCTTTTAAGATTTGAAATATCGATAACGTATCAGTGGTCAAAATATCAATATATTGCTACATCGATATTTTTCACACCTCTAGTTAATAGATGTACCTAGAGTATACTGCATTTGTCTGGATTTCCTTTTAGAAATACAATGAATACTTACGGAGGAAAAAAAATTGCAATGCTATTTTACCAGTCTTTTAGACTCAGCATACAGTTTTTGCTTGCATTAGTCCAAAATTAAGACCTTACATAAGTCTTCAGGATGAGTCAAAGAAGAAAAGAAAATCTGCAGTGTAAATAAACTAACAGCTGCCTCAGGTCTGCCTATTTTATCAGAGAAGTCACTTCTATCTGTATGCAGCATGCTGCTAAAACGACAAACAGAAAGTCCATATTTCTGAGGGTTTATCAGATCTTAATACATAGAAAAAAAACCCTGGATGTATTGATAAGCAAAGCCCTGCAGCAAAAATCTATGCAATGTAAGGTTTCTGAGGCAGAGGTTTGATATTACGGAGTCTAAATCTACCCTTTAGAAATCACATGTTGGTTCAATCAAGTCCAAAACAAAGTTAATAAAATTCTGTCCTGCAATCAATCCCTTTTTCAATCACACAGACGTACTGACAGGCAGAGTCCATTTCTTGTTACACAGCGTCTCCAATAGTCACAGTGAGTAAGAAACGGAGCAGAATTTCTCATACCTGGTTCTTCACTGCCTTCTGCTGGCAAAACTAAATCACTGCAGTGATCAAATATGCTGCTGAGATCAGGCTCAGGCTCAGAGGATCATGTTTGCTGCTGTGTAAGCAAATGGAATAAAAGATGATCCTGAGCAGAGGAGCTTAAGTTAAAGAGATCATGGACATTTTTTATGGAGAAAGAGACTCAGCATTTTCTCAGTGTTTACTAGAATACATCTGGAGCCTTATAAATATGCACAATTAGTGCAGACTTGTAACAGCTGTGAAAGATATAATTACAAAACGAAAAAAAAGGACACTGTTACTCTAGCATTTTAATTATGCAAAGAGAAGAATGAATAACACTAGTCAGCACTTAAATTTAACTTGTACAGGGAAATTTAACAAATATTCTCATAAAACAACAGCAAAGTATTCCTGGGCAATTGATAACACTTCAGACAATAGAATTATTCAGCCTAGAGCACCGTGTTTTATCTTTTTAACAGAGACTTGTGAAAAAAAATAGCTTACAGCTCTTTCTACGCTTAAAAAGACCACTAAAAACGACAAAGTGCTTCTTTGGGGCTTTAGATCCTTAAACTGTAAAATGTTTTGAGTCCATTACTGCAGTTTCTGCACTGGCAGCAACAACAATAACCCCAGAGTGCTTCTTATCAGAGTTTATTGTCGCTACATTATTGAAGTTAACTTCAGCTTCCCTCCATGACAGATTAGCCTGCTTTAAATCTTCATTATGTAGATTTTATGCACTGGAATGTCAAAACTAGTTTAAAATCCTAAACTTGGGCTTCATTTTTCAAGCTGAGCACTTGGATCACCTCAGATACTCCCAGAATATGTTTGGTTTATGTCTGGTTAAAATGCAGTGTTCCACCATGACAGGCACAACAGGTTATTGTCACAGCATGAGGGATCAGGAGCTGTTCTGTTTCTGTATCTCACTCATGTTTGATGCTGCTATGACAGACAATGATTGTACTCTGCCATCAGCTCCATGGTCTCAAAAACTTCTCAACATATGCTGATGGGATGATCAGGAAATGTCAGTTAAAGGAGACATATCATGCTTGTTTCTCCTTTTCACTATGCCAGATTTCTGCCCTCAGTACAAGTCATTTAGTTCCTTCATTGCCCCACAATAGCGTTCTCAAAATCCTCATGTTAGGCCATTATGAACATGTCGTTGAAACAGTCAGATCTCAGGATGACCTACAGTTGCCTCGCATCGTCACAGCCCTTTGTGCTCTGATTGGTCAGTTCTATCGGGGGTAGAGCCAGCCTGTCCTTCTTCTTCTACTGTACTTTCCAGTAGGCTCAAAGCAGCGACCGCGTATTGAGTCCCCCTACAGGCCAGAGCTGGTAATGAGTGAATGTGAGCTAGGGACATATATACCCCTGCTGGTGGATGTGTTCCTCGGTGACGGTTTTGTGGCTAACGGACATCACAGAGGAGGAAGTGTTTTATCAGATTACTCCAATAAAAGGAAAGGTACCTCGTGTCGTCACGCCGATTTAAATCTCGCGGACATCTCGCAATGACCTATTTTCAGAGGCATCAAATCTTGTTCTAGGATATCAGAAAAAATACAATATCTCATGTTTTGAAAATTAAGGGGGTGTAAGGTCTTGTTTCAAATTTATTATATTATATGTAAGTATTAAATCATGCATCAGCATGATATGTCGCCTTTAAGACAAAAGGAAGAAATGATCAGATTTAGGTAATGATCAAAATACGGATGTTGCTTCAGGAATTTTTGTCTAGGGCATGTTAATTTTGTACATCGCATATGTTTTCCATATTTTTGTATAAATTTAACCAAAAATATAGGAATAGCCTTGGCAGAGGTTTATACTTTCTCTAAGTTTTAATATTTTATCTAGAAAACATCCCATAAAGAAGAACAATTGGTCAGAATTCTTGTTCAAGCAGCAACTGTGGATCTGTATATTTTACCCTTGAATGAACAGGTCAGATCAGTTTCTCCTCCGCCTCTTTGTTCAGAGAGCTGGTATAAAGAGTCACATTTCCAAAACAAAAACAATCCGTCATGTTCTGATGATGACTTAGCCGAGCTGAGAAGAGACTTTCACATGCCTCCGATTTTCAATGTAACTGCCAACATCAACTTTATTTTCAGCTTCAACTGTGTCATGTTGTTGCGCCCTTGCAAGTTACTCTTCACTTGCTGACCAATCAGTATGTAGAATGGGCAAGGCCTCAGATATCAGCTTAGTCAACATAAAAGGTGGAGACAGAACTGTCTGGAATAAATCTATGTATGATTTTTTTTTTTTGAGGGATTACTTATCAAGGACGAGGATGAGTTGACCATCCTGTTTGTTCAGTAGTAGAGGTAGTATCAAAAGGTGCAATACTGGTGGGAAGGAAGCACGCAGACCCAGCTTGGGAGAGCAGAACTGTGTGTGCTTCTGTTTGCATAAAAGTGCATTTTCTTTACCTTGACACTTTGATGTCTAAACAGGTAATTACGTCACATTATAGTTTGAGGCATTCTGGTTAAAGCTCCAAAACTCAGAGTACATGAGGATCATTCAACTTCCAGAGTAAACCAAGAAGGCATAGCCAGAGGTATCTAATTTCTGATATTACGACTTCCAGAATCAAATGAAAGCTCCTACCTTTGTGTGTATGCTAAGCAAAGACCATGTCATGCTCTCTTGTGCTTGCCCTAAAAGCCACGTTGTGTAATGAATCGACATGAATGTCCTTGCTGAATAAATGTGATAAAAGGTTAATGATAGTGAAACTTTGTCACAGTAATTTTGTGCATTTTAATTGTGAATACAAATCTACTTTAATTAACACCAGGTAATGAAGTGAGGCCTTAAAAAGACATGTATTATAGGCCTGTGCTCAAAATATCGATAAGGCAAAATATCGTATCGCACTCCTTGGGGATACGTGTATCGATACGGATTCTACAGAATCGGTACGGCCTAAATATTTTGATAGTTGTTGTAAATACACTTTGGGTAATGTTAACAGCGGCACAGTTCAAGGTAGAAGACGAGCTACATAATGAAGCGTTCTATATTTGAACTTAGGTCTACCATCTTTGAGGATCTGAATTTATGTCTCTCAAGTTGTAGAACCACTTAAAACTCATCCTTGTTCTTTTTTTTTCTTATAAGAAAAAACTAAACTTGTCAAGAATTTTGCTTAAAGCATAGTCAATGTTCACAATTTACGTGTATTGGGATACGTGTCGTATCGTGGCCTTCATATCGGAATACGTATCGTATCGTGAAGTTGCTAGAAATACCCAGCCCTAATGTATTATCAGTCATTATTTTAAGTGAAAGCATAAGAGAGAGAGTACTCTCATTTAATTGAAAAATAGGCTGCAATACATTAATAGAAGAATGCATTGGACAGGAAGTATGACTTTGCTTGTATTTTTGTTTTTTAAGACTAAAATAACTAAATATTTGGTGCCTATATGACCCTTATTTTTGTTCTTGTGTTGTGAGAAGATGCATTAGTATCATTTTTTATTTTATGCATCATTTTTGCTAGTGTTGTACACAAGCTTAATAAATATGCCAAGAACTACTGAAGTTGAGGCCCAGTCAATAAAATATATGTTAAAACAAAATAATTTAGTGTTTCATGTGTTAACTTTACTGTTTAATGTTTGAAAAATAGCACACATCCTACCTGTGCAGTTTAATTGTATAAAATACAGCAGATCCACCTTACCATGAACCAGTTCTATTGAACTAAGACACACAATAGAGATCCAGCATCCTTTTACTGAAGCAAACTACCTCATCTTCTTTTATTTTTAAACACCAAGTTTGTGCCCAAAGTGAGTTGGACAAATGAGTATAATTGCTGTGGCAGAAACATTATATCCTGAACTGATAAAAAAGCTCTTTAAAAGCCTTCCTATTGTCAGAAAATGGTTCCGGAGTGCAAACAAGTACACAAACAAGGCCTAACAACAAAAACACACTTTCATGTGATATATTCAGCCTGTGCTTGTGCCTCTGGTGAAATCTTGAGTCCATCATTGAAAAAAAACAGCCTCCATCCTTTACTCTGATTGACAGGACACTGCTAAATATTTAAAATAAGGAGTGAAATGTGACTGATAGCTCAAGCACTGATTGGGTGTCAGGGGGTGGATGTCCCGTGGACGCGGGCAGACAGGTGGACGGGAGGTTAATTAAAAACGGATGATCTGCTGTTTCCTGTCTTTATGAATTAATGCTGTGTCAAAGTGTGGTCTCAATGGAGGAATGGACCACCGTGTCATTCAAGCGGTAACGTAAAAATACGATAGTCTCTCACAGAGCTCCTGGTTTAAATTATTGATGGAGGTCATCTCTTTCAAAACTGGAATATTGAAGAAGACCTCAGATTAATAATGAACTCACATCTCAGTGAAACATCTAAAAATATCATGTATTCAATCAGAGGGTGTATTGTTGTCTCTGGGGTCAAAAACACATCTAAATGAAAGTACACATGCAATAAATCTGAAAAAAACAGTGCTCTGCTGCTAATGCTGCATCTACAATTGCTGATCATTTAAGCATGAACGATGAAGAATATTGTGGGGAAGCATGTGATGACTGCTAATGCTGCGTTGGGACAATTTGAACAATTATAAAAGAGGTGAAACCACAGCGGAATGGGTTTAAAAAAGGAAAATAACTGGACATAAAAGATGTCAATACAAGTACACAGCATAATCTATGTACAAAAATTGAGTTAAAGCAAAATGTTCCAGAAGAAAATGAATGGGAATGCAATTTGGGGTGGAGGATGAGTTGTGGTTTGATATAGTTAGTGTTCATTTTGTTCAGATTGTTCATATAAAACTTTAAAAGGATAACTTTGGTTCCTGCAGCTTTTACATTGTTTATAGAATGAAGAAGAACAATATAATCACCCAGAAGGCTTTCCTGCGCAGTACTCTCTGGAGCGCTTCCTCCTTTCTATGAGCTCCTCATCTGTAAACTCTGGCTCCAAACTGTAAAGACACCCATCATATTCAAAGTTCTCCTCCACAACATCTTCATCCGATAGATATTCGTCCATTTGCACAAAACTGGAAGAAGAAAGTCAATTTGTAGCCGCCTGTCTTCCCCTGAAACAATGAGCCGCACTGTGCATGCGCGGAGGCACGTAAACAAACTCTTGAGTTCAGAGGTCGGCACAGCCACACAGCGCTGTGTGGAGTGACACAGACTGCAATGGAGGACTGGCCGGAGCTGACCATGATGAAATATTGGTGAAAAACATGAGTTCTTGGACGATTAATGCAGTTTTAGGAGCGGCGCTAACATGCCCTACGTGCTACCATTATACGGGTGGCCGCTGCTCGATTTTGGATCTAAATATCTCCCAAAGCACTGTTTGAATCAGGAAAGCCTTCTGGGTGAGTATATTGTTCTTCTTCATTCTATAAACAATGTGAAAGCTGTAGGAACCGAAGTTATCCTTTAAGATGCAGTCACACATTCCAGTTCCTCATCGCGATTGTGCAAGACTGTAGACAATTGGCAAGGCTGGTTTGATCAGCATGATACAGGAAGAAATTACTGTCTCCCATGGACACACCGCATCATTAGTAACACCTCTACGCCGCCCTCTACAGCACTTCAAGAGCATTCGTCCTGCTTCAATTAGGTCAATACATTGATAAGACCAGGATTCTATGAAATTCCATCCCACTGACACGACATCAGCCCCATTTGAGCCCAGTTTGCGTCACGTTAGTCCCGACTGAGCCCCGTCACTTCCATGTTTGGAACATTTACCTCCTGTACGAGATACGCAAGAACAACACTGTGAAATCATCTTGAACGGGACACAGTTGGGGCACAATCAGATGCGTCTTTGTCAATCATCCTCAGAAAGCTTTCTGGATTGAGCCATGACCTGTCTGATTGAACCCCGTACATTCCACGCTAATACATTAGAACTGCATTAGGCTTCCACCCTGCTTTACTGAGAGCACTGATTCTCAACAAAAGTTCTGAGCAGTTCAAAAAAATCAGGACCCTTCCCCGGTGTTGGTCCACAATTATACAACGCTGGTCCAGAACAAGTAGTGCATGCACCATGACCAAAGCATGTTTTGTTAGGATTATGACAATTGTGCACAATCACCATGAGAAACAAAAAAACAATCATGGCGATTGTGCACAATTGCCTGAGGCTTTACAGAAAGATAAAGCACAAAGGGAAAATACAGCAAACGGTTTAAAAATCATAACAAGCATCACATAATATGGGTGACGGCCATAAACCGATGTCAAAATAATTTCCCCAAAGCCCCGATGTCAAGAAAATGTCAGCCAGAGAGGCAAGTTCATAAAAATGAGTACTGAGACAGGTTTAAAAGCAGGAACAGTTTCTGCTTGTTGAATATGAAGCAGAAGACATTACAGCGAAAGCTGTTACCCCTTGACCACAGCCTTGACTCAGGGACTGTTAGCAGGCATAATGCAGCTGACCTAACGGGTCGTCTTGGGCAGTAAGGCATCAGTTACTCTTCCAAGTATTCAGATGCTAGAACATGTCAGGCTATGTACGTTAAAATTAAGAAACTGAAAAAGAGAAAGACTGGCTATCAATGAAGGGAGGCTAAAACAGGGGTAATGTGAGAGGTGTATTCTATCCTTGAAAGAAGTCTGGCAGCAGAGTTTGACAGTGTCAATTTCAAGAGCACTTTTTAGTTTAGTCTTAGTGTTAGTCTTTTGCGTAAAAAAAATTATATACCGTATTTAGTTATTGATTAGCCATCTAAATTGTTTTAATATTAGTCTAGTTTTAGTTGACTAAATTTCACATTTTAGTCGACGAAATCTACTGTAAATTTAGTCGACTAAAATATGTTTTCTTGAATTTCTGAATTCATGTTTTATACATGGATAAAATGAAACATCTACCAAAAAGAATTTTGAATGCTAGTAAAGTTTGAACGTATGGATTAATAGAAAGAAAAAGTGGACCAAGAACTGAGCCTTTTGGTATACCATGAAGACGCTGTGGATAATGAGTTAGAGATGGAGAATTTTCTGCTTGAAAAGAAGGAGGGAAACCAGGCAAGGGGTGGACCAGAAATAACCACCTAGTTTTTAAACCATATCTTTTGACTGATGGGAATCAGACTCTAGTATTGATTAGATAAATCAGACATTTTTTTTCTTGTTTTTCAATGTCATTATAAAAAGCAACATTCAGTGTGCAAAGTACCTAAAATGGACTCACCAGAAAAGTACTCTACATTTGCCATGAGTTAAGGTTTATTACAAATATATCTGCATTGAATGTTTCATCAACTGAAGCCATGTTCATAATAATATTTATCCATGTGTTTTAACTTGATAAAGGCCTTACTAGTAGAATTGTGAAATTTAGCCACAGGTGTCCAAACTACCAAAACGGTGACATTTGATGGATTCCTGCAGGGGTCATAAGACAAAAAATATTTTAATGGATTTAAATATGGCAATTTTTCACCTTAGATGAACTAAGCATGGTCACTTTGACTTCAAAAAACACTATAGTCCTATTCAGATAAAGTCAATATCCTAAAATGTGTTCCCACAAATGACTTACCATGGTGTGCCAATTAAAAGATAATCCTGAGAACAAAAATATATGTGTCCCCAAAAGGGCAAGATGGGACCTAAATATAAATCTGAGACAAGCCAAACAAAGGCAATCCCGCTGTGTGTAAATGTATGATGATCACTGGAGAGTCCCATTAGCTTTCCTCTGCTGTTGCTGAATTATTTTTGTCAACCTCAGAGGATAATAGATGAGAATTCCTCCTACGTGGACCATTTATATACTTAAAGACTTATTATTCAGGCCCCCCTCTGGATTTATCCGTCTCCACTGTAAAAGATAATTGAAGCCATAAGTCAGCAGGTATATCTTTGTAGTGCGTGCAGTCTCAGAGGTGTCTCAGGCAAATCTTTGAGCAGGTATAATTTAAACGTAGTGTGCAGGAGGAAGAAATATAGAAGCAAAACACACAGCAAAGCAATCCTGAAGGGAAGAAATAGGGCCCCTGGGCCTATAGTCTTTCTAATTTCATTTCACTTCAGTTTGAATAGATAAAAATGGGATTAAAATAGGTTCCATTGTAGTTAATAGGCTTTTTTGGAGTGCCTTGAACTCATGACAGAGACGCTGTCTTTGAAAACATGATTGCCTGACAATGAAGCACAAAGCAAAAGTAGTCGGAGAAGCTGATATCTTCAGAAAATACACAGTAATCAAGGACAGGTTTAATTTATTGCTCTATATGGATGGATGGATGCACAGACAGACAAATGGATGGAAAAAAGATGGAATAGATGGATAAATGGATGGATGAATAAATAGATATTTGGGAAAAGTGATCATCAGATGAATGAATGACTGGATAATACGCAGACAAGTGAGTGGCTGTATGGATACATTTATCATTGGATGGATGGATGGATGGATGGATGGATGGATGGATTGACAGACAAATGGACAAAATAGAAAATAGATCAGACAAGACAGACAGGAATCATTATGGTTTGGTGGATGAATAGATGGACAGATGGAGACATGGATGGAAGGATGAGTAGATGGATGGACAGATAGATGGATGGAAAGACAATGTCATAAAAACATGGACTGACAGAAACTGAAAAATGAATGCATCATTATGGAAGGACAGTTGGACAAATGGATGGATGGACAGATTGGTGGATAATGGCTTTGCCTGGTTGATGTATAGACTTGTGTGGGTGGACAAATGGACGGACAGAGGTATAAATTCAAAAAGTGGGCGGTTGGATAGTTACATATATGGATAGACAGATGGACAAATGGATATATAAATGAATGGAGGGACAGACTGTTCAATGGACATATGGATGGACAGCTGGATAGATAGATGGACTGACGGAAAAATGCATCAATGACTGGTAGTGTGGATGGATGCATGAATGGATGAAACATGATGATGTCATAAATAGATGAGCAGACGTAAAGTAGAAACTGAATTGAAGGATGGCTTGGCGATTGATCAGTGAAAAATGGATGGAGGACAAATGAACAGATGAATGGTTGGATGGATGATTGTATGAACAGCTAAATGGCTGGATGATAGCTTTGTTAGTTGAATGAATAGACTGGTAAAGGAAGACAATAGATGGATGGATGAATGCTTAAGTTGATGGATAGACTGACAGGCAAATGTATGAACAGATGGATGGATGAATGAATAGATTAAAGGAGAGTAGATGAAAAGTTGGTTATATGGATAAAAGAGGATCAAAAGGTGGGAAATTTTAATAACAAAGGGGTGAACTCATTAATGGATTCATATTTCAATCATTCTTTGTTGCACAGAGTTTTGAAATTATTTTTGATTCAAACCTCTTGTCCTTACATCTACATCTACTGATCGATTGGTCAACAGCTTTCAGAAATAAAAAACAAATGAATGGACAAATGTCTTCACAGACTAAAATACATGAGCCATACAAAGAATATTTACACCATAATACATCGCTGTATGAATTTTGTAACATTTTAATAAAAACAGATTATTAGTACCTCAGAGGAAAGATCCATCCCTCCCCCATAAAGCCATAACAGTGACATTAGCCAGAGTTGAGGACTATATGTTGACAATCGAATAAAAAAGATGATAAACTATGTGTGAATAATGACAGGATGAAACTACCTGCAGTGTATAATCATTAATTAAACACTGAACAGTGTTAATCACCTACTGGGGCTTATTGTCACTGTTGCCTTCATAGCTGTAACATCATTAATATTCCAGACAAAAGCTCTTTTGAGACATCAGTTCTGAATATGGTTAATTATCCAACAAGAGGAGCTATTTCTGGCTTTTGAACCAGTTCTGCTGTGCTGCACATGGGTTTCTATGTATCAGAGGAGAAGGCCTTAAAATAAAGAGGAGTGTAACAAACCAAGGGCTCGTGAAAATACACAAGCAGGGGAAACGCAGACATTACATCCATGTCCATGATGAGGTACTGTCAACAAAAAGTGTCTCATAGATGTCAAACTAATAATATCCACAGTACCAACAAGCATCATTAGATGACTAACTTCAGTCCTTCTTAATTTGTGGTAATAAGTGATAGTGGAAATATAATAAGCACTCCTGTGTTACCAAGTTTTTCTGCACTACAGGAATTTGACTTTGTGTTTGTGTATCTTTAAAACAAATTTACTTATACATGAGCACTAGGGGTGTGCGATATGACAATATTAAATCGTTAAGGATTATAACGTGGGGATGATATCATAAAGAAGAAAGATCGTCAGATCGTCTGTGTGGGCGCACAGACTTTGACGTGCACCCGACTAGCGAATCGTAGCACATTACGCGTAGTGCATGGTGAGATCTCCTGTTTGGTTATGTAGCGTGAAGCCATGGCGGTAAGAGAAAAGGAGATAAAAGTTTGAAGATGTCTGAACAAAAATCTGCTCTAAAGTAGCTGTATTATTCACTCAGATTATAGACATTGCAGTTAGATAACATTTGTTTTAAATTGTTGCACTTTAACCCTATAAAGCCAATTGTATCATATTTGATACATACTTTTCTAATACCTCTTTTTACTCAATATGATCAACAAAGTACAAAAAAAAACATCTGAATACAATCAGATAAATGATAAAAATGACCTCAAATTGAATTATCAGTTGCCAAAAACACCTAATGTATCAAATGAGATACGAAAAATCTATATGTTGAATTTTAAAGACATTTTGATTTTTATGGATTTTAGCAGAAAGTGAAACAAACGTTTCAGCTCCAAAAAATTAAAATTTTCTGGCTCTAATCTATGGTCTTGGGCCTTAAAGGGTTAAGAGATAACCAGTTACTTAAGTTTGCATTTATATTTGACCCTTTTCAATAAGCTATTTGGTGAGTTTAGTTTTTTTTATGTTACAAAAGAGCACTTTATTGTTGTTCATTACCTTTTATGTTTACATTTATTGTACATTTTTCCAAAAACTGCACTATTTAAATTAAAACCTGTTCAGAAAGTTTCTTTGGCTCAAATTGTCTTTTTTTTTTCTTTTAGGGTTTTACATGTCTTATACGTTAAACATAGGGAAAAATGGTCAAACATGCAAATTAGTCCAGAAAAATCAACGTAAAAAAGAATCACGATAAAATCGTGATCGTGTTTTGTTTTGTTTTTTTTTTTATGTATTTTTTTAGCATTTTCTGCCTTTATTGTTAGGAGAGATACAGTGGATAGGCCCATGAAAGGGGGCGAGAGAGTAGAGGAAGACACTCTGCAAACTGGACACAGGTGGGATTCGAACCTGGACCAGCAGAAGCAAGTACATGGGGTGCCTGGTTGCTAACCACTTCACCAAACCAGCACCCCGACCGTGGCTTTATTTTTACAAAATCGCGATATAATATTTTTGCCATATCGCCCACCCCTAATGAGCACTTTATCTTAAAACATTTTATTTATCTTTTTTTTTTTCTATCAATTGACATTACCCAGCCTTTTAGTGCACTAACAGATCTAACAGATCCTGGAGAAGTCCTGGAATATGATTTCTACAAAAGACTGCAAGGCCTGTTTAGGGCTTTTTAAATATATGTCAGAAAACTGAACTCAAGATTTAAGTTGAGTAGTTGGCAGAGTTAAGACTTTGAGTCTGAAGGGACAAAATAGTCCAGCATCTGCTGAACATGCTCCGAGGTATAATCATATCTATAGCCATATAATCAGCCATAAATATATTAATATGTAAATTTATCAGCAGTATAAATTTAACATGTTACAGGATGATATTGCATCAGTTCACACAAACAAACCGAAAGTGGAAGTCATGACTAACCTGACACCAATTCAAACGCAGACAGGATGTATGACAACAAAAGCAGCTGTGAACATTCACATATCGGCATCTTGTCTTTGGAGCTCGTCACAATTCACCATGGACGTCTTTGTCAGCACGTGTCAGTTTGAATCCTGCATGTGTGAAAGTGTGGGTGGCTGAGCAGATGCAAAAACAAGCTGCACTAAGCTGAAGGGGCTACTTTAAAATCATGGTCAATGGATTGGATTAAACGAAATGTTGTCAAAACTTACTTGTGTAAACAAGACAGAAAAAAAACAGTCAGGCTTCTTAAACAGATGGTCAGCAATCAGCGATGGAAACCAAATGACACAATGTGCTGTAAATCCAGATGTCCATTCAGCTGTACAGACAAACTACAACAAATACAAGATATCAGGGATGCACTGGTGCATATGTTAAGATGGCTCTGGAACAAAGCTGTCCCTGTTAACGCTACACAGGGCTGCAGCACTGGCTTTTTGATTCCTGATTATTACCTAAGCCAAGGAGGTCATGTTTTGGGAAGCTTTGGAACATACTATTTATTAGGAAGATACGTCATCCACAGATTTTGACAAATTTTCCAGGGAACATTTGTCACAGTATAAGGAAGAGCTACTTCAGAGATTTGTCTCCAGATTCAGATCCAGGATTTTCTTAAAGGATTTGTTAATGTTGCATGAGAGGGAATTTTTCAGATCCAGGATTTTCTTAAAGGATTTGTTAATGTTGCATGAGAGGGAATTTTTTTACATTTTCAAAACCACTCCCCGACAATGCTGGAAATGCCTTAGTGGGGGTTTGCATTCTAGGGACACTTTCACTATCTAATCTTTTCAAAAGCGATTCATGTTTCCATCCCATAGAACTGAAGAAACCTGTTGTATCTGCTGCTACAGTAGCTTTTGGGCACTTTCATACTTTTTACAGAAAGCAAACAACTGCTTAATCTTTTTGATCTTTTTGGAAATATCACTTGAGTGACATTAAAATCCCATATTTGTGGAGAATCTGTCCCCTTAAGGTGCTTACACACCGCACGCTACTTGTACTACCTCGGCAATCACTCTCCAAGCAAAGTCAATGTAAAGCCACGATGGGGCGGGGCTAACCCTCCCGCGATGCAACAGCCACTTTTCACACTACCACATAGCGTGCTGGTGATGTGAAAGTAAAAAATGTTGATCAATCAGCAGGTGTGTGCTCGTGTGACGGTACCCTAGACAGACATTTTTTTCATCTGGACTACAGAGTAACATTCCATGTCCGTGTGGGAAACATTAGTCAGTGAGGACATTAGTTCCACCTAGACGGACCGTGGGAAGCTCACAGATAATGCTGCTGCAGGGCATCAGCTGCAGTGTTTTGTGGTTGATAAGTGAATGAGAAGGATAGAGCTGGAATAATGTCACGATGCATGGCTACAAAAAAAAACTGCATGAGAATTATCAACTGGCTAAATTGTTCATTTAATTATTGGTCGGCTTTAAGAACCTGCTTTTGCAGTCGGTGCATCCCTTGAAAGACGGCAATGTGTAGCCAAGCATAACACAAGATAAGAAAGCTTCAACAAAAACAGCAACAAGAAATAACAAATAGAAAACTCTTGGAAGAATTATAATGCAAATATTGTGTATCACATTAAAGTTGTGATTTTAACATTTTTCAGGTGCCAAAGACAAGCTTCAACAATACCAGCTTAATGAAAGGCAGCCTTTTCCCAAATGAACAAACGAGTTTGACGCTCATATGGCTTCAGAAACACAGCAAACTCACACAAAAACCATAAAAAGGCACAAAAGCAGTGTGGCCAGCCAGACACACAACAGTCTTCGACAAAAACATGAAAAAGTAGTCATACAGGGCAGGCTAGCTTTCACAAAATTAAAACATAAACAGGAAAAAAGGCGCTTACCTTTGGTGTCTTCAACCAACAATGTCAGTTATAATCCAATACGGCTGTAATTTTCAAGGAACGGGTCCTGGACATTAAAATGCTGTCCAAAATGTCTGTTTCTTCATCCACTCCTTCTCCATTTGCTTCAACAATCCGGATTTTATCGTCTCTTCATTTAGCAAACATGGAGGATGTGGTATCCGCGCGAGCTCGAACACCTGTAGCTCCCAAACCTGCACGCGGCTTGATGAAAAAGTTTGTTGCAGCCTGACGCATTTCAGAAAAACGCTGTTAATGAAGCCATTGCTGTAATCTTGATTTTTAGCTTATCAGCGAGGGGCTAAAATTGTTTATTCTGTGTTGGGGAATTAATTCGTGGCTCGTCACATGTCCGCGAAGGACTCTAATCTGAAACGATTCGACATTTTTGACTCCATTTCTAAAGACTCGACGTATTAACGACTCTTTTGTAAGTGACTCCACTTTTTTAAATTATTCCTCCAGTCTAACGAGTTCACTTTAAAATCACCCCCTCATTTAACAACTAGAGCCTTTGAATGACTTCTTTTTCGTTATTTCTTCTTTAAATGAGTAAATTTTCCTCTATTCCTAACCTTACTGATATCAAATAGCCTACTAATTGATCTTAAAGGATGTTAACTATTTCAATGGCTGTTTTATTATGATGCCACTGTGTTTCAGGTTAAAAATAAATAAATAAAAGAAATAGCTTTCAATGTAATATATGCAAAATTGATTTTTGGAGAGGAATTTTACAGCCTTGGATATGTCCATGAATCACAGAAAAAATGCACTTTGTATACGGTTGCTATAAAAAAAGTTACATTAACATCATTTCCAACTTATATTAGGCTTTATTATTAAACCAACATCACTCCTCATATTACAATTCAAACATCTGGGATTTTTAAATAAGATTTTAACCCACTGAATGACAGTGTTTGTCATGCTTAAGGATTAAAGAAATAACAGAAAAGTGATCAACAACATTTTTCTACCTTTTTTTGCAGTGTCAAATACTCACACAATAAAAACCACACTATTTGGTGGTGTCAAATAAACATACAAATTCTTGTCCAAATTCTTTCTGTAAACAAGAACACTGCCAAAATTATAAAAGAAAGAATAAAAAGATAAAATAGAATTAGAACAAAGGTCCCCCTTTAAACAATTCAGTGAACTGATCACGTAAATAGTTTATTTTGAAAGAAAAAAAATAACATTCTTAATCAATCTTTTGTTTGCATAATGCACAACTCCTCCTTAATTGGTGCCTATGATAAATTCATAACTTACAAAATAACAGAATACAATATCTATTATTTAGAGTTTATTTTAATAGGATGTTCAAGGATAAATGGTCCTATTACCAAACACACTTTTGCCCACAAATACAACTTTAGAACAATATGTATATTATTAAAATTTTATTTTATAGGTAATTTATTAGTTTTTTTCATAACAGATTGTATTTAAGATCACGTTTCTTTTGAAAATATCCTTTAAACATAAACTAGCTTATGAGAAAATAATGGCCTACTCTTGACATAATTAAATTAATGTATGACTTGAATGTTGTAATTCCATGGTATAGTCAGTTTTGAAATATTCATGCATCTAAAATCAACTAATACTTCTATTAGAAGTAAAAATCGCTAACTAATTCAAATATAATGTATTTGAATTGTTTTAGATATTATATAGTTGTTGAGTTGTTGAGGACGAAAATATTAATTACTCATTCAGAATTAGGGGCTAACCTTTCTTAACGGTCTTCAGTCAGCCATTGCATAAGTATACAATATTTACTATGGTTTTACTAGCAGATATTTTTGCTGAAACATAAATACTTTTGTTTAAGTGAACACAATCATTCTAATAATGAGGGATGCAGGAAGGGAGGCAGAGATGTGGTCTATGTATACATATGATCAGCTGAAATATTGGCAGAATGCACAAATGTACCGCAATGCTTCACTTCAATTTCTCTTGATATCAGGATCAAATAACCACAGTTATTAATTCTGAAAAATTAAATGTTGTTTTCTGTTTTCAAATCTCTTTCTAACATAGATATATGTCACATAGTGAGTAAAAAAGTACATTTAAGCTAAGTGAAGACTGCTTCCTTGAAACAAAAAAAAAATATTGACAGAAAAAAAAACAGTTAGAAACAAAGTTCCTGCTGAACTTTGTCATCCCTACTGAAAAAATACCCCACTCCTCCCAAAAAAATAGAACTATTTATAAGGCACTACTGTCAAAACTGTCTCGTAAAAAGTTTTTTTTTATCCATATGATAAACTGTATATTAATTCAGTAGCCTACTGTTGCTTTATTTTCCTTTTTTTTCTGTCATCGCTTATCAATGCTTTTTCCCGCAGTTTCTGTTTTCTTCTGTTTGTTCCTCGTGCTGCGGACCCGTAAAACAATAGAAAGGAATGTAAAAATGAGACTATTACTGCATCGCGATTTCTTTTCCTGTTTAAAATTAATCCTTTCGGCTTGCCGTAGTGGAGTATAAATATCCTCTCAACCGGAAGTACCGCCCCTTTTCATCCCCTCTCTGGCAGGCTGAGTGAGTGCTACATTTACACATATACAATATCCCTTTTAAATCGTCATCCATCCTCATATATATCAAAGATTTAGACATTTAAACTTAATCGTGCCTTATGTTTGATCTAATTTGTGTTCAATGAGTGAATCATTTAATTTTCAACGTTTGTATTCACGCTGTTACAGCCGATAAACTGACTGCTGTTTCTTCCGCAGCGTTCTGTCCGTGACCCGGCAGCATGGTAAGGGCTTCATTTCTCATTTAAGCGATTGAATGTGATGTATGTGCTTGTTGTTTGGTTTGTGTGAGTATGCTGTGGTCCTATTTGTCTGTTTATGGGAAGATATCGACTGTCTTTCGTGCTACTGTTGGGTTAGTGTCGGTTATTAGCATTAGCAGCTAGCCGCTAACATGGGCCACAGCGGCAGCCTGTTTGAATCCAACGAGTCAAGCAGCCTGTTTGGTACTTTTGGGACTTAGTTAACGGTAATTTGAGGCACATTAAGCTCCATATAAGCTTTGCTAAATCTTCAGTTTGGTGTGTATTGTTCTTCTCCAGTGATGCAGTCGTGTAATGCTGTTTGACCATAACAGTTCATGTGTCAGGTTTATCTACAGCAAGATGTCCAAGCATCTCAGGCTGCTGTGCTTGTTTTGCATTACAGTCTTGCGAGAATAATGATGGACCTAGTGCTGGATTTCGCATTTAAACAGAAACTTCAGTTCCACCGGTCCCCTAACATTATTTAAACTTTTGCAGCATGAACTAGTGCTTGTGATGTTACCTGGCTAATGGGATAAGTAGTGTTCATTGCCCCCAAAAAAGGCACAAATTCATGAATTATGAATATACTGTACTGTGCAAGCCTGTGACCAGATTTGCATAGCAGCATGACTCGCAACACAGATTGAAGTACATTAACGATTTTTTTTTCTTTCAACAGCCTCGCAAGATAGAAGAAATCAAAGATTTCCTGCTGACAGCCAGGAGGAAGGATGCCAAGTGTAAGTGGACAAAAATGTACTGTTCATTTGAAAGTGTGTGTAGATTGTTTCATTTGACAGACTGTGAGGGGGAAAAACACTTGTTAAGGTATCAATGTTGTTTGAAACTGCTTTAACTATAGAAGTGCCCAGTTATTTAAGTATTGAATTGTTGTCTGTTGTAATGTTGTATCTGGGAAACAAACAGAACCAATATGTAATGGTTTTAAAGTCAATGCAAACTAGAAAGCACTGGTAGTGCACTAATCTCTGCTAAAGGAACCTCAAGTATTACAGTCACATTTATAATCAATGTCAGGGTCATTGACCCTGAAAATACCCGCATAGCACTCAGAATCATATTGATATGTTTTATTAGACAGTTATTGAGCAAAACTGTTCACTTATGAAAGTTCTCGATCACCACCAAAATGTTTCATTTTTGAAGTTGGGCTGTTAACATCTCTTGAAAATTTCAGCAAAATCTGAGCGGTAGTTTTTCGTACAAGCTTGCTAACAAACAACACATCGGCAAAAACAACCTCCTTGGCAGAGATAATAAACCGGTTTTAAATGTGTTATTAGAAATGTTTACACTGTACAATGAAACAGAGGTTCAGTGATAGTGAGGTAGAACATTACGGTAAAGTGAAGCCCTCTGCTGACATACAAGTAGGGCTGAAAGATTTATCGTTTTCAGATCGTAATCACAATTTTAGACAGTGCAATTTTGTGATCGCCAAAGCAGCAATTTTTTTGCAGTGCCCCTGACTGACTCAGGATCTGTTGTGTCAAGTATTATACACATACTGTTTTACAAATTTGTAGACAATCTATATGTTAAAAGTGCTGGTAAGCAGGTCAACAACACAAAGCCTCTGTTTAGGAGTAGAAGTTAATGAAAACAGATTATTTATCATCACTATTGAAGGTGAATAATATGTTAAGTGTTTTTCATCATTTATTTCCTTGCTGTTGTCTGTACTGTAAACAAAGTGAATTTTGCACTTAAGTTTGATTTGAAAAAAAAAAAATCATGAATTGCAATATCTGCCAGAAAAGTAAAAAAAAATCAGGTGTTTTCCTAAAATTGTTCAGCCCTACATGTGAGTATCCCAAAGCTTGATTTGAAGAAAATCGTGAATCGAATTGAAATCGCAATATCTGACAGAAAAATCGCAATTGAATCTCTTCCTAAAATCATTCAGCCCTACATACAAGCCTACATATTGGATTTGTATGGCCTATGTTTAAGGTATATATATTAGCTTTAAACATTGGTAGAAATTGTGATTTTGCAGATAGATTAAAAAGTTAATCATCACTATCATCTGCTGATACCAACTGTATCAGTTATATAAAACATTAGGAAATAAACACAAGTTGGTTAGACAGCATGGATGTTAACTTTGTTAAAGTTTTGTACCTGCACGGATGGTCATTCTACCTTCATGACAAAATGTGCTTTATTGGGGCTGAGGTGGACAAGATGTCAGTCTTTGCATGCACAGGTATGCTGGTGGCAAGAGTGGTGTAGATAAAGGAAAACAAAGATGCTGAATAGATTACTGATTAAGAGGTAAAGTAATACTGCACCGCAGAATGGCAGTGAAGAAATATGAAAACTATGTTCCTGTTGCTGAATGCACTTTAAGCAAGATCCAGATGTTTATGGCTGTTTCAATAACAATAAAAGAAACACTTGCTTGTCATGATTTAGTGTTTTACATCTGTTAAGCAATAAGTGAAATAATTAGCAAAGATTTATGGCTCTTAAGGCAGGTGTTTTGCTGTTTGAAACTGTTATAACCCAAGTCCCGTAAATCTTTTATGCCCTTGTTGATGGGTGTAACTGTCTCCAAAGAGCTGCTGCCAACTTACAACTTTAGGATTTCGTCAGAGCTCTCTATTTTTTTTCCTAGATATTCTAAAGACAAACATTTGAACATCATTGCGATGAATACAGAGAGACCCGTGCTGAGAGTCTTCACATAGCTCATGTTTATCTACAGCAAGATGTCCAAGCATCTCAGGCTGCTGTGCTTGTTTTGCATTACAGTCTTGCGAGAATAATGATGGACCAAGTGCTGGATTTCGCCTATAAACAGAAACTTCAGTTCCACCGGTCCCCTAACATTGTTTAAACTTTTGCAACATGAACTAGTACACATGCTTTGCTGCACAAACAAATGTATTTACAGTTTTGGATTTAGTGGTAGGCAATGCTGACCAGGACTCCCTTATTGCTGACAAGTAACTGAAAATCTGAGACTGAAGTCGACTGTTTGCTTTGTTAAGCTGTCAGTAGAAACCAGGGTGTAGTTTTCTTTCATATCATTCTGTTATGCTGCACTGTCAAGTCTTATCATTTCAAGTCACCAAATGTGAGATGTTGAAGTGACCTCGTCATCCCTAAATGTTGCTGTTTGTGTTCTTAGTGAAAGTTTGATATGATATGAACTCTTGTGTTTTAGCCATGTGGGGTAAAATTTGTAGATATACAAGTTAAGTTGATGTATTTGTGATCTGATCTTTACCTGACAGCATGGAAAGTAGATTCCTATGATCAATAAACATGTCAGTTTAATTTTATTTTCATATATCGCAAAACCAAAAGTACATAGCAGAACAGTTGTGAAGGACGGTTATGGGAAAACAAGCAGGAGAAACTGAGGAGTGTAAAGTTTTTCCAGGCAGCATCTAAGAAGTATCAACCACTGAAACTTTAAGTAAAGGGAACACAATTTTTTTTCTAGAAGAAGTGTTTGATCAGGCTTTTTCTCCTGTTCTCTCCCTCCAGCCGTAAAGATCAAGAAGAACAAGGACAATGTCAAGTTCAAGGTGCGCTGCAGCAGGTACCTGTACACTCTGGTCATCACAGACAAGGAGAAGGCCGAGAAGCTCAAACAGTCCCTGCCCCCAGGTCAGTTTGACTCTCAGGATGTGAAGCAAACACAACACACAGCAGTCTCGATAAAGCCTGTTAGAGGCTTGTGTCCTTGTTCTCGGCAGTATCAAAGATAACACTGGAGTTCTTGACAACTGATTTTAAACCGAGTATGTCTCTGAGTGGTCTGTGCAAACAGACAAACACCAGTGACAACATTTCAAGGTTGTGCTGAACTGCACAACACTTTCGTGGTTGATGTCGGTAATACACTGAAGACATAAATCCAACATTAACACAAAGCAAGTTTTGGTAAATGAGTTGGGTTTTTGTAGTGTGAAGAAAATTTTGTGTTATATATAGATCACTGCATCAGTATTTTTCCTGAGAACATGCTGTCTTATGTAGAAAATAGGTGACTTACGTTTGTCTGATAAGAGGTCTGGAGGCGATAGTAGATTTATGAACAATGCCCAATGTCATCAGTGGGATCTTATGCTGCGTCCCGTTTACATCGGAACTGGGAAGAGGGAATAACTTCATATCCGAGTTATCGTTTCGGTTAAAAAGTCTGAAGGAAATTACCAGGCTATTGTTAGCCATCGATAGCGCGCCCTGCGTTGTAGTTTGCAGCATTTTCATTGAAACTTTGAACAATGGTATGCATACGGCTGATTAAGTGCGGCAAACACAAGTCAGAAGAGCTAATAAATGGAGTATATCAGATGCTTAGTAACTGTTTGCACCAGGGGCAGCCATTTTCGATTGACAACTCGGGAGGTGGTGATGATCTGGCGACTTAAGAATACTCTGTTAAAGTCAGATTACAAATATTGCTGTTGAGTTACATGGGGCATATAGCTTTGATACCACCATCAAGTGAGCATTAGCTGTTTTATCTCCTAAAATGGAAATTAAACACATCCAGTCAGTTGCTAGAACATCCACTCCTTTTTATATTGAATACAGAAATGGATGAAGCAATGAATTATTAAAGAAGCAGCAAATAAGATGGAGCAGAGCCCTGTAGCTGCACAGGAGTCTTCATGTACGAAATAGAAAAAAAATGACTGACAAGGAAAGGGATTTGAGTTCAGAGCACAAATTTATCCCCAGACGACAACAAGCTACTCATTTAAAAATACCCTGTGGTGATGGCACAAGTCTATTTACTGGATTTTTGATTTTCTTGCTGTGCTGTATTCCAGTAAAAACTTTTTATACCATGATGAACTTTATGAACTTGTGTATAAGTGAAGAGGTTTTTATTTGATGCATCATCAGCCTTAGGTTACTACAAGCAAAATCCACATTTTGTTGGAGTAATGACAAACCACACATGTTACTCATTAGTTGGTCTTAGCAGTTGTTCCTGTATACTTGGAGACTAAAACAAATGTTTAAGAAACTTTTCACTCTGGACCCTGGTTTCAGATGTTTGTGGGCATCGTTCTTGTGTAAACAGAGGGGGAACACAACCAAAACTGTTTGACGTTCTCATTGTCATGTCAACGGGCCTTTAGAGTACCCTTTTCAGATTAATACCTGATTTAAGGTCTGTGCTGAACACACAAGATTTTAACATTTGATCCAAAGTAATAAAACACACCTGACATTGCCTGGTTTTGATTTTAATGCACCTTGTGTGCTAAAAGATGGCTACCAATGGCTAAAGTCGTTGTGGATCCTAATGCAGCTAATAATCATATACCATAGCCACGGCCATGTTGACCACCTTCATCTGGTCATTCTTTAAAGAGGAAATTCTCAAACGAGGTTTCAAGAAGATGGTACATGTGGAAAATGTTTCCTGCTATTAAGTTGAACGACCGTGTTGTACTTCCATAATGGCTTAATAGTAGTTTTGTGTAAACTTGTAAATTACAGTTAAGACTAAAACCATCATGAAAAATGGGTTTGTCTGTTAAGGTTATCCCAAAGAAACGAAACTTAAGTTTCATAATTTCCTGTTCGCTACAGATCAGCAATGAGTCAAGAACAGTGAAACTGCCATTGGCTTTTGGTCGAAAGAACCACAGCGATGCTGATCTCCCCATTAGCTGAAAAAATCACCCCTGCAACTCTGAACGATATGAGATGTGTCTGTACCAAAGCTGCAGTTTATGATAGTCCTCATATTTTAATGGCATTAACTTAAAGGTGTAAACATGTGGTGGAAGGTGGTCTGGTGTTTCAGCATCTAAAGCAGGACATTTACATTCTGCTCGTGTTATCACATTTATTCTGACTGATAGGCCTGATCTCGACATCCTAAAGAAGGGTTTGAAATGTCTTTTTGTCCAGTCTCCTAAGATTTTCTAACCAGTTTTCTTCTTCATTTCAGGTCTGGCAGTGAAGGAGCTCAAGTAAATTTGTGATGTACAGATTATTGTAATAAAAACTGGGAAAACTGAATTATGTGTCTTTGGTCTTCTGTTCTTTTTCATGTGATGCAGCTACTAAAAATGTAAGTCTAAAACTATACATTGAAGTTAATGGTATCTTCAACCATGCTAGGTTTTGGTATTCAAGAAATCACTCAAGCTCTAATGTACAGTGGCTATCAAGTACAGAATAAAAGCCCGGACAATGTGAAAAAAGGAGAAACCAATGTACAAAACCTGAAAAAATGAAATGACAAAAGCATTACAAGACATAAATAAATGGAATAAATACATCGAAAGTACAACAAATCAAAATGAAGTGTCTTGATATGGTTTATGTAAAGTCATTTAGCTTTTTATGTTTTTATATGGCAAGTTTTATATTTTTCTTTTCAGTATTTTTAGGATACACCTGTTATCAGGTGTATCCACTCTGGATGATGTATTTGAGTAAAATTAACTTATTCACATCCACAGTAACAAGATTTAAAGTTGCTTGCTTCAAAAACTGAAAAACTTTTAATATTCAGCATAACTGAAATTCTCTTAGTTAACCCTCTGACTTCCACATTAAGAAATACATGTGCAAAAAAATATTTGTCGGTAAAATTGTTTTCTGGAGTCTTCGTTTTGCAACATTTTAGGTTTTATTCTTCAGATTGACCAATCAGCAGATATTCAAGTTTCCTCAAGGTTTAGCTTATCTGTCTAGGGTTTTTCTGGGCATAAATGGATTTCTTTAATTTCATTAAAGGATTTTTTTAAGTATACATATAAAGACATCACAGAGGGCAAAATTTGTTAATATAAACGTTAACCTTGCACTGAGTTTTCAGAGGAGCTGTACAGCACATGGTCACTTTCATTTTTTTTGTAGCTTTTAGACAATGATATTCATGTATCTTGGCACTACACAGTGGATATAATTAGTGATACATACACTATTGAAATAGGTAGTTGAGGATAAAATGCCATAGGTAGGTTTACAACGTTTTAAATAAATCAATACAGCAGCAAAAAGGTCAACCGTGTGGTCTCAATGCTAGTCAGAGAATTAAGAGAGGTAAGTAATTACTTGAAGTTGCCCAACATTTTTCAAAAGCTGAATTACATCATACATTTTTATTTCAAAAATTTTCATGCTCTAATTTTGTGTGGACCTGTGTGCGCCCAAGCCCACCCTTAGATCCGCCCCTGCTTTTGAGCCGTACAATTGGAAGAAACTCTTAGCTCGGCACCTTTTATTTATTTATTTTTCCGGTTCTTTGTTTGTATAATTCTTTATTGACTAATTCATGAAGTTGGGCAAGACCAAAAACAAGTTGCTGCTGTTCGACTGAAGTGTCCCTCTGTCTGTTGAGGCCTGCTGTAATTGACTGCTTTAGCCACAAGATGGCGGTGCGGTAGTTTAGCCATTAGCTACGCCGAGGAGGACTGATAAAAGACTAAAGGCAAGGCGATACGTCCGTGTCAGTACAATAATAGCAAAACTGAAGTGTCATTTGAGCTCTGACTTATTTATTAAGTCATGCACGGACACATAGGCTTACATCTTTGAACTCTTCAGAGCGTCCTCTTTGCGCGCTCCCGTGCCCACTCTTGTCCCCTGCGCGCCCCCGCCTGTGACCGTGTACTGTGTGTGTGTTTTGGAGCAGCTGTCGGTCTCACTGTGGGTCCCTCGCAGACACGGAGACATGGACACACTGTGATTACCTCCTCTTTCATGAAAAACCTCATCCGGATCTCACTTCCTAACTACTCCTCCACCTCCGCGGGACTTTACGCACGGTCCGTCCCCTCATGTGCGGCTGAGCGCAGTTTCCCCACAGACGAGCATGCTCTTATCACGGTCTTTGTTTGATATGAGACGGGATTAAGGCAGTCCGCTTCACGACGAGGAGGCTAATTTAGGCTGTAGCCCCCAACTTTTCTTTCCTTCTCGGGGCAGGGATGTCTTCGGCTCAGGTGGAGTATATTCAGCCCTGGTGGACCTACTGGCTGCACAATTTCCCTCACATTAACCTGAGGTTTCAGCCCACTGACAACACCTTCCAGCCTGAGGACGAGAACTACCAGCAGGTCAGTGAGAGATGGGACACGGGGCTTAATAGGGAACCCAATTAAGCCACCACAACCCTATTCGCCTAAATGTGCTCATAGTTGTACTAATATAAAAATGCATGGTTCATAACCCTTATGGAAGTCTGCAAGTTTCAATGAAAATGGGTTTTGTAGGATGCCATCATACTTTGCATTAATCCTGAATATAAAGTGGTAGAAAATGTCTCCAAGTGCTGCCCAAGCAGTCCTACCTTCAAAACTATCAGCAACTATATTCAGTCAGATTCTGTAGTTTGTTGTAGCATCCACTCTCCAGTGTATGAAGAGTGGATGATGCTGAGGTTGTTGCTTTGTGAGATGGCTGATGAATTAAGAAAATGAAAATGCATAACAGCTGCAAGACAGACTATTTCATTTCATCCTGGGCTTTACATTTTTGACAATCTACAAATCTTGCAAAGAGATTCCATGTTTGTCATTAGACAGGATCTTCATGCATATTTTTTACTGAATCAGTTGTTGCCGGTTAGAAAATTATTTGGCTCTTCACCGTCTGTGAGTGTGTTTAATGGTGCATTTCATTTCATCTTTGAATTTCAGTATTTTTGAATTTGGGTTGTATGAATGAGGTACTTGACAACAGTCCAGTGAAGTGGCTGACATCAGTGCTGTACCTTTAAGGAGGACTAGCTAAGACTACCCGTGTGGTACTCTGCTGTTGGTAGTTATTTTGCTCAATTGTGAGTTTTACGTAAAACGAGTCAAGTGTGTTAGGTTGAATGTAGAAATTTTTCAAAGCGCTTTAGTTTTCCTCCAGGACATTTCTGTGCATGTTGATTTTGAGGGCCAGTTTACTTGACAACAAAAACGGAGAGTTTTCATTGCGTTTGCAAACTTGCATTTACACGACAACAGTGCCTGGAGTGCCTGACCCACAAACTTTTGAACCCAGAGTGAAAAGTTTTGAAAACATTTTCGTGTCAGTCTTCGTTTAGACAGGAATCAGTGAAAAATTGCATAGCGCTTTTGAACACGCAAAGGAAAAACCTTTTCCATTTCTGGTGACCACATTGTCACGAAACTGGGGCCTAAACCTTGTTCTGTAGAATGTCTTCTTCTCTGTTCTCTGGTCCAAAAAGACTGTACATCTACAGTAAAAGAAATCTTGTTATACATACTGGTTCTGTATTAGTTTCCACCCGCTTGTTGTGATCCCCATCAGATCACCAGAATTGATACACACAGGCGTAAGAACACAGTCATCTACTGAGACGTAAAATAGTGCCAATCAAAGAGAGTTCCTGAAGTAAAAATAAACCGTTCTGGAATTTTTATTAAAGTCTACAATCTTTTTAAAAGGTATTTGCTGTCAAAGCAGCTATGAAAATATAGCTGAGTGTCTTAAATGCCACAAGCATGAATACACAATCTGTTGTCCTCAGTGTTTAGCTACTTATATTGTTTTTTGTTAAATTTTTGATTTGCTTATTTTGCCTCACTCCCGAGTCCTTGATAAGTAGATAGGCCCCATTCTTTCAACTGTATATGTAGTAATAAGAAAGAGACAGGCAGAGCTTGTCTTCTGCTAATTAGCTTAGCTTAAACACTGGAAGTCAATGGGTAGTGTTAGCCTGCCTCTGCCTACAGTCATCAGATAAACTTTACAGCAACTCTAAACAGTCCTATGTGCCTGTTGTGACTCTTTTTTTTTACTGGGTTATTTTACATTATCTTCTGCTATCGTTGTAGCCTGTTTGTGAGCCTGTTATAGTCTGTTTGTGAGCCGTTTAGGAATGCTTTGCAAATTAAGTCTCACCCACAACTGCAAATCGGTTATCATCTTTCACTTCAAAGACTTGTTCAAAAGCCTCAACTTGTTCGCGAATGCAACATTTCTAGCACAAACCACTGAGGAAGTGGGTTAACTAAACAAAGCCCCTGTTTATGGGTAGAAGACGATAGTAAGATGATAGCAGAGGAGTCACAACAAGCACACAGGACCATCTTGAGTATGTGTAATGACTGTTGGCAGCGGATTGCTAACACTACCCATTGACTTCCAGTGTTTAAGCTGAGCTAATGAGCAGTGGGTGAGCTTTGGCTATCTCTTTCTTGTTGCTGCATGCACAGTCGAAAAAATGGTGTCTACCGGCTTGGTACAGATTCAGGAGTAAAGCCCCAGGGACACATTCCTGTTTCTCATGGCAATTGTGCATGATTGTCATAATCCTGATAAAACCTGCTTTGGTCGTGGTGCATGCGCTACTTGGTCTGGATCAGCCTTGTATAGATGTGGATGAACGGCGGGGAACGTGGAAGGATCCCGACAGTTTTGGACTGTTCAAAACTGTTGTGGAGAATCGCCACTCTCAGTATAGCGGGATGGAAGCCGAATGCAGTCCTAATGTGAACGGTATTAGGCGCAAGCGACGGGGCTCAGTCAGGGCTTACGTGACGCGAACTGAGCTTGAGCGGGGCTAATGTCATGTCAGCGGGATGAAAATTCATGGAATCCTCGTCATATCGCTGTATTAACCTAGCTGGAGCGGGACGAACGCCCCCGAAGCGGTGTAGAAGCGCTACTGACGGTGTATTTACGGGGTGTGTCCAGGGGTGAGACAGTCATTTCATCCCGCATCATAGTGATCACACCAGCCTCGTCAATCATGTACAGTCATGCACAATCGCTAGGATACAAAAAAGAAAGTTTTGTATCCTTTAAAGATAAGAACTAGAGGAGGCAAAAAATAGTGAGGTTCAAATCAATGTTTCTATAACATCAGCTTAAGATCTATATTGCCCACGATGAACATTGTTGGAGAGTTCTTACAGAAAAGTTGAGAAGTTTCAGCGTAATTAAAGCCTTTTAGTAAGCCTGCTTACTTCCCACTGGTTGCTGCTGCCAGCCTGAACCTTTACTCACTCAGTGGTTGGAGTGCCTCACATGCACTGACCCTAACGTCACATGCACACACTCTGTACTGTACTCTATAATGCAATGCATACTGGAGTGGTTGAAGTGATGCAATGCTGTACATAATGGTTGAAAACTACTCTGCTATGTGCATACCTTCAGTACAAGCGGTGTAGTTTAAATAATAGATGATATTTGTACATTTATTTTGCAGTGAATAAACACAGTGTTGGTGTTTACTGTTGTCATTTGAGTGCCCTTTCCCTGCTCTTTGCCCTATTACTTACGACTATAACCCTCGGTGAATAGAAAACTCCAGCCTTGTGAATTCTGGGCTCAGTCGCGAAGTTTTTATTGGTTGTTTAAACAAAAAATAGACACAAATCTCACATGTGATGATGAGTGTATCAGACGAGTTTGTCCCGAGGGACTCAAAGTGGTTCATCTAATCCCAGAGGCTGTGGTGGCTCTGTTTCTCACAGTTTACAGTGGGCTGGGATTAAATGTTAGATGACTAATGACCCGCATGTGAACACGTCAAGTACGATGAATGATTTATGGCGTCACTGATGAATTTTTCAAGCTCACCACTCAGCTTCTTGTTAGTGCGGGCAGGTACATCATGTCGAGAGGAGATGACATTTGAGTTCATCGCAGCACAGAGGTTCTGAAGTATGGTCAGGGGACTTCCAGGGTGCAAGAGAGAAAGAGAGAGACCTTGTTAAGATTTGGAAGTGTGGAAGTGTTTGACTGTGAACTTCTTGTTAGGACAGCCAGACAGAAAACAAATACAGAAATAACAGAATAATTCAATAGTTTCAATTAAGCTTGTTTTTGTATCGAACAGTATTAAGGATAAAACAGACTAGCATGCTTGTATATAATAACTGAACATATATTTTGTCTTTAAAATCATGGTCTGTGGGCATGCAAAGGTATTTGCACGAGGGAGTGCGTAAAGTTAAGTTAAGAAGGATAAGAATATAGCTGCTAATTAGCTAAAAGGCGTGTCAGTGAATAAAATTTGTCTTTAAAATAATGTTAGTTTTCAGTCAGACTAAGAGGTGGCTACTTAGAAATATTGATAAAGTGCAACAATTCAGTGACTTTTGTATTGGCAGATATTTGGCAAAATCTCGCTAAGCCATGCTAGTTAGCAAGATGGTTTGCTCAAGGGGCTGTCAGTTTTCCAATGATAAAGCACTCAGAGCACATAACTCCACCAAGGTAGCTCACATATTGTTGTTACATCTATAAGCAATAGTCTATGATAAATTTATGATTCTTTGACCCTAAAAACTCGCACCTAGCACTCAGAATCATGTTGATATCATTATTAGTTAGACAGTTATTGATCAAAAACCATCGTTTACTTATGGATGTTATCTGGATCACCACCAAAATCTAATCATTTTTAAGGAAGGCCATTACCAACATTTCCTGGAAATCTCAGCTAAATCTATCCAGAGGTAAAAATCAAACTGAAGCCATTTTTAACGACAGACATTCAGACACCATAAGCTGAACAGTAGGCTATCGCGAATAGAAATGTTGAAATACATCTGAAGTTTGCTAATTATTGACCACACAATCAGATTGTCAGCATATAAAATTACAGACGGTAAAAAGGGAGAAAAAAGGCTTAACATTCTTTGCTGGCAATTTCAATTTAAAAGTAGAAGTTGGTATGGCTAACATATTTTGTCTAAGCTGTAATAAAATAAAATATAGAATAATGTAGCTAACATTAACTAACATTAGCTAATAGCTGCCACAGAGAGACCTGTAAATAAAATAACACAAAAAATGCCATGTAACTTTTTGTAATTGAAAGAAGGGTTAGCTAATTAGCATACAAGCTAGTCCGGTCAGATATGGCCAAGAAGTTGGTGGGCTTCAGCTGGTCTATATTGATTGCTTCAAGACCTAGCTTTAGCTAAAAAAGCTAATGCTCATCATAGTACGACTTGTAAATTAGTGACCCTTAGAAAAGGAAGTTTGATATCTAACATTTTTTATTTGATAGTCATGACTTGCCATGCAAGTTTCATGGTCAAATCTTATCTATAATGTAGCATTGCGCTTGCTTGTACCAGTTTATAAACACAAGTAAAACAAAAAGGGGGAAAGGGTGAGTATGCTTATCATATCCGTTTATATTATCCAATGCCATGCTCATTTCTGTTTTTTTTTATTGGATCAAACACAAAACATTCAGTCGAAGCCTTTTTTTTGTTCGATTATTTATAAATGTATTCTTTTCACTAAAACTTCATTGTAAGCTTTTGGTACTTACCCCATCAAATTGAACAACCATGCATATTGGGGTTGGTTGTTATTGTGGGATTTTTGTGTGTTTTTGATGGCTAATTTTTTCTCTTTTACATACTTTTTGAATGATTCCTATTTCATATGTTTTACACACAAGAGTGAAAATGTCACAACAAGCCCAGATCTCCACTTTTCTTTAAGTGTATAATAGAATTTTCCAGTACAGGGCTTGTTATTTTAGGAAACTCCAGTGTTCATGTTAGGATGATTAACAAACATGCAATAACCTGAAAGAGAAGGAGTTCAGATGACCTCAGCCATCATTGTGTGATTATTTCCACACTGTACTTTCCTTACCGAACACTTTGCTTTATCAAGCTCTTTGAATTGCCATGTGAATGGTGCTTTAGAAATGAACTTGCCTTAATACTTCAGGACAAAAGGCTGAACTGTTTACTTCCTTGTCTAGGAACACAACACGGAGCTATTAGAAACTTCAAGATGGCACATTTGTAAAAGCCTGTCCATTTATGAACAGCAGATACTAGAGATTTAATTTTTCGTACTCATTTAGAGTTGCTTGGCCACTGTAATTTTGGAAATTAAACATATTTGGCAATGTCAGTTTTCTGTTTCATTCAACTTTTTTTTAATTTAACTCTGCTCTTTCCAAGTTGCCATGAATCTTTACTAAAAAGAGATCTGGCAAAGCACAGCAATAACAAGCAGAACAAATTGTTGATTAAGGGCACATTATAATGTTTTAGAAGAGCATTCACACGGTCAGGCTTGATTCAATAGATTTACTCATAAGCACAATAACAATCTGGGCTGAAAAGTTTTCTCAGTTTGAGATCTTTCTATTTTTCCTTTTACCCGGTGCAAAAACCTGCTTTCTTTCACGCCCAGTTTAGTCTGTGAGGCAAACAAATTGCAAAATGTGCAGAGAACAAAGGTTGCGATTTCCACCCCGAAAGATTAAGGGTGAGGATAAATGGGTGGGAATTTTTCCCAGAACGGCTTAATAACACCAACATCTGAGTCAGCGTGTGCTAAAAGCAGAACAAAACTGGTCTGAATATAAAATATGACAGAGAATCTGAAAGCCACAGTTAGTGAAGAATGTCAGTAAGGAATGATAAAACATCCAGCCTATGCAGAATGAACGCAGAGGCTTTCATGTCGAGCACAAAAGACAGATAGACTCCAAGGCTGTTCTTTTGTTAGATCTTAGCGAGACATTCGGCTTTTTAGTAACATACAGAGTCTGAGAAGACAAGGAGCTGTTGATTATTTTGGCTGTTTAGCACAAAGTAAGTAGTCTAAAAGTCATTGCAGGATCACCTGTTGCTTTTACTGAGGGTGTTTGTCTTTTTAGTGGCTGCTATGTTGCTTTTTGGAGCCCCATGTGCCTATATTTCAACATAATTGAAGCTACGTATGAGCACAGAGTTGGCAAATACTAGTTTAGCCATGGCTATTCATTCACTGAAAAGTTAACTCAATAAAGATGGTCTATGACATCTTTTTTTAACATGTGAAGTCTTGAACATAACTTGAAATTTTCTAACAGGCTGCCTCTGAAATTGTTTGGCATAGCACATCACTTCAAGAGACTCTAGCCCTTTTCACTCTGCATTTGCGCAGTTGCACTATGTTGATGTTCTGCCGCTGTTTCGCATTTAGGGAGGGACTGATGCTCACAGTAGCAATGGGACATGCTATCAAAACAAATGGAGGGCGTGCTGCCATTGGTGCAGATTCTACAGACTCAAAAACAATTCTTACTTGTTAGACATGTTGTTTGTGAGCCATGCTGAAATTTGCAAGCAATTTGCATCTAAGAATGGCTTGCAAACAAACAACTTACCCACAACTATAAATTGGTTCTCATCATTCACTTAAAAGAGTTGTTCAAAAGACTTCATGAACGTCACGTCAAGCCTCCACAGAAAAAGGGCAAAAAAAAACAAACCCTCTTTCAAGGAATAAAGAAAGATAATACGGTAATAGTAGAAGATAACACAGCATAAACAGTTACAAGTTCACAGAGTTTATCTGATGACTGTAGGCAGAGGCAGGCTAGCTGTACCCATTGACTCCCAGTGTTTGAGCTAAGCTAACTAGCAGTGGGCGAGCTTAACTTGTCCTTGTTACGAGATGCACAGTCGAAAGAATGGTGTCAAACTGCCTGTCATGGACTCTTGACTGAGACAAGACACTAAAATAAAGAAAATGTATAATTATAATGGATATGATGTGTGTTCACGGTGGAGGCGAAGCGTCACAGGGAGTAAGTACAACAGCTTGAAACGGCTTATTCCTCATGGGGGAACCAGATTTTATAAAATATGGAGCACAGTATCAGAGTTTGACACTTTGGTGACATTGTTTGACTTATTTCGACCCCATTGGTGGTTTGATATGCTAGCAAATTCATTTAACAAGTACAGTGGAACATACTGGTAAAGAGAGGGCAATTAAGCAGCTGTTTAGCGTACGGCAAGCTTGTTGGTTGGTCTTGAGTCATATGATAAACCTCACCACCCCTCTCCAAGTGATTTCCTCAACCATTACTTGCTGTGTTACCCAGCATCAGGCAAAAAGTGCTGAGCAAATGCTAATTGATTTAAATTTTGACGTAAGAAGTAGTGTCAATTTTGACAGCACTTTTTAATTTACTTTTACTTACAGTCTTTTGCCTAATATATATTTTATTTGGTCATAATTCAGTCATCTAAATTGTTTCAGTTTTATTCTAGTTTTAGAGGATTTCTCAACATCACAGTTAAAGAAATCTTCTGTAAATTTAGTCAGCTAAAACATGAGGAGTAACGCGTAAGTAGAGCTGGGCGATCCCCCCCCCAAAAAAAATCTTCGATAAAGAAAAGAAAACCCGATTCACGATTCCATTTGATGCCCCTGCCCATTTTAAAATGAAATAACTATTCACTGTATATTTATTTCCAAAATATACATTAATTTATACTTAAAATATACATTTAAAGTGCCTCCAGGTCAAAAAATCAACATAGAAATCGACACAAAGTGCCTGTGTACTGTAGTTTTATACACTTGTTTGAATTTACTTTGAAGATAACAAAATGCCTGAGGTAACGCTTCTTTTAAAAAAGTAAAAATCTCAATGGAGAACTCAACTCTTGTTGTAAAAAATGTGAAAGTGTACAAAATAATGAGAAAAGTGCCTCACAGTGCAATCAACAAAATGCCTGAGGTAACAGAAACTCAACAGGTAACACACAGTATGTAATAGAAAACTCAACTCACTTTTCGCCGGTTACGGTCGCCACCATGTTGTCTATGTTGTTTATGCGTGTGACGTCTCGGGGGGAGGAGAGTGACATACTGCAGAAAGTGCACTACGGAAAGCTTTGGGTTCTCGAGAATGTGAAATGAAAACTCGAGTTTCAGGAAAAACGAATCAATTTGACTTGCCAACTCTATTTTAAAATCGTATCGATTTTTTTTGCCCACGTCTACGTGTAAAGCATCCTTTATGTCTCCTTGAATTTCTGAAGTTAGATTTTACACCAGGACGTTGCCACCACAGAGCTAAGCAACCTTTCCACTAAGTAGCTGTGATTTGATATATTCCCTATTGTCTTAACTTTCTTCATGACCAAAATTAGGTCTGATTGGGTTTAGTCTCCGTCAGACATTTAAGTCTAGTTTTATTTGTTGACATAAATTTCAGTTTATTTAGTTTGAGGTTTTTTCCATGTGCACTTGTTGTTTTTAGCTACTGTCTAGTTTTCATCAGGGAAAAAAGATTGATGAACGGCAAAACTGAACACTGTTGGAGGTGAAAGGATGAACTTAATACTTTTTCGAGGTACAAGTTTAAAAGTCAAACACCACCATAGCCCGTCTTTTGACACACACCACTGTTCTTCACTGTTCTTCACTGTTCTTCACTGTTCCAGCACTTGTATAGCTTTAATAGAAATGTACCCATAGTTCAGTTCTTCCTCCGTCCTTGATACCAGAAATAGTTAGATTTGTTTCTGCTCTACATATCAGCTCGCAGCACACTGAATCTGTGATGTGCTGGTATCAGAGAAGAGATGGACAGAGGCAAAGTGAAGGAGAGTTTTTTGCTTCTCATGCTGCCAGTTTTCATTTTGTATAGAACAGAGGAAGTATAGAGTCATGACCACGGGGAGTGTGGGGGATGATGGTGGTGAGACTCAGCAGGAGAAGCGAGCGCCTTCTCCTTAGAAAACTGTCAACCACAGGCAGACAGGCCCTCCAGTCAGCGCTGGGAAACCCCTGTCATCATCATCCTAACCTTCATCCACTCCGGCTGACTTTACTTCTCACACTTTCTTGTCTCCAACACAAACGTCCTCTTGCACTCCTCCGCGAGTCTGTTGCAGATATAGGTCAAGCCCTTCATGCTCCCACTTTGTTGAACAATTTCCTTTGAAGCACCGAAGCTAATGACACAATTTCAAGCTGATGCGAGGCTATCTAGGCCGCTACATTCCCTATCCTCTGTGAGTTGGCTAGCTTCGCTGTGATCACCTCCTCCTTGTTTTTCTGCATTAGTAGGAGAGATACATTCATCAAGGGAGGACTATCTGACTGAACAGGTGTTAAGTCGCCCCTGGGTGCGCTTGTCTACTTGTAAGGTTGTGAATTATTTATGGCTGGTGTTAATGCCGCTGATAAAGTGACTCATGTCTGCACTGTCAGTTTGATATTGCAACAGGCTTTGGGAGATGTGGTGGAAGAATGAGGTAGTGAGACAGTTTGAGGAACTTTGTTGGTGTTTTTTTATTCACCGCAAACCATCAACTTGATGCTAACTAACAGTTACTTAGATTATTTTTATGTTCTTCAATGAACCGGCTCACCAGTCATGTAAACAAAACAAATTGGAAATATGATGAAAACATAACAACAACAACTAAACATGGTTAAACTTGAGTAACCATTAAATTGTTAAATTGCATTTAAATCTTAAAGTGTTATTTAATAACTGTTAAAACTCATTAACTTAATTTGCTATGATTGCATTTAAAAATATTTTATGAGGCATTAAAATATAAAAAATAGTATTAGTATAAATGGTAAAGGTTATATGCTTGTGCTTTAAAAACTGGTAAACTTTTTGGGGGGGTTAAAAGGAAGCTTAAATTGGCTTCAGTTATAAGTCATACTCATTAAATCTTGAATATTTTGTTTTGTTTGAGTTAAAGTATATCAGTTTTGGTATTTTCCTTTTTTGAAGCTTAATACTTTCAACTTTTTCTTTTTTTTTAAAAATATTTTTCCTTATTAAAAGTGCCCAACAATATATAACAGTTAGGCCCCCAGGCATTGAAAAAAATGTATGTGTCCCTTTTGGTATTGATAGTTGCCCACCCCTGGTCTAGAGAGTGGTTCTCAAATGATGTGCCAGGGAGCACCAGTGTTTTGGAAAAAAAATATACAACTGTAACTTATGAATGCTCTAGATAACAATCTAGAAAGCACTTGGAGAGCTCATACCTCCACCAAGGTTGCCTACATATTGCTGTTACATCTTTAAGCAAAAGTTCCATGATAAAGTCAGCATCATAATATGATTCCTTGACCCTGAAAACCCACAGCTAGCCCTCAGAATCATGTTGATATCATTATTAGTTAGACAGTTATTGAGCAAAAAAAAGTTTGGGGCTGTAGAGAAAAAAAAAACAATTAATTCAGTTACCTTATTTTTGAATAACAGGGACCAAAGAATGTTTTATTTTGAAAGAATGAGCCCTCTGCCTGTGTAACTTGGCTGCACAGACTTCACACACAGACCCTCTGACTTTTACTGCTGTGATGAATGAAAAAGTACAAGCTGAGATGAACTTGTGGTTAAACCTTGTTCTTATGTACTCCTCCACATGAATAAAACACACCATGCAGCATTATACGCATTCAGTTTCTACAACCTTTCCCACTGTGCTCAAAAGATGTTGCAGTTTAATTAGTTACCTCGTTAAGAGAGTGAGTGTACAAAGGTTGGTTCAGGACTGCATTGTATGGCTGGGTATTTTGGCCAATCCCAGATTTTTTTCCACTACACTTAATTAATGGTTTTAACCCTTTCATGCATGGTGTCCGGTACAGTAGACAAATATTTGGAATAATTTTATACCTTTTAGGTGCTATTATCATGTTCAAATAGCAGGCTGAAAATAATTTTAAAAGAAAACTTGTCTTGAGTTTGATAAAAAATATCATCTTAACACATTTTTACCATCATGAATTTAAAATAGTCAACAAGGGCAAATTGGATATTATGCCTTTAATCAGATTTCACAGAATTTAGTTTTTTTATTTTAAATTTTGGAGTAATCACAAGTGAATAGTTTGATTGACAGCAACAATGCGTATTCTTCCAATTTTGCTTTTTCTTCAATTTACATTTAATAAATGTTTGTCAAAGATGAGTTTGTCAATTACTATTCATGCTGCTGATGCATGTAACTCTCTCAAAATATAACATTGAAAAAAACAGCAGGATTTTTAACTTGTTGGAAAGTAAAAACAAACATTTTAAAAAGTATTCCTTTGTGGTTTAATAGGTCATACATGAAAGGGTCAATCAATTTTTTTCCCTCTCAAAAAAAACTCCAACTCCAAAAATGACATGAATTAAGTTTTGATTTTATGCTATCAAAATGTCTTCCCAACTAAACAGAATTTCTCTCTTGTAGTTTAAGTGTATGCTATAATTTTGTCAAAATGTCTATTATGTAATGTGAAGGGTATGCAGGCCTGTCTACATACAGACTGAAAGCTTATGCATTTTCACAATATAATGAACTCTGACAGGATTTAACCTAACTTAAAATACTAATACATGTCTAAACACATGCTTGTGCTAAACCTGACAGGCCCACCATCATGAAAAGTGTCAATGTTTGGTATTTATATTTTCAAACATTGCAACAACTTACAACTGGAGTAAGTCAATTGAAAAATCTTGACTTTTATTTTATAAATCTTCTGCAGAAATAATTTGAATTAATCGTTTTAGTTGATGTATTGCCCAGCCTTATGCATTGTCTGTCATAAAACCAGGCAATGACACAAAACCGCATTGGGGACCTGTAATGCTCATGAGCATTATCTGAACATGCCCCTCCCAAGAAGTGGATGCCATGGCTTTCCAGTGCTGTGCGCCAATGTTTACTGTGGCTGCAAGATATGCCTGGACTTTTCATTCCACTGGAGCTGGCTCTGGGTTAAACAATTTGTTTGAGCACATGTTTTTTGAAAGCTGGAGCATGCAGCAAAGCAAGAGGAGGATTTTTTTTATCAGGCAGGCCATCAGCGCATAGTCAGAATAAAGTCCTTACAAGGGTATTTTGCACAATGTGACCTTTGAAAGAAAAATAAGACACTTCATCAAAGCTTTAGTTTGAGACAGCTATGTGAATACTTGAAGCAGCAACCAACACAATTTCGACTTTGAGATCAAGGTTTTTAGTTCAGTTTGAGTCCATTCTTTAAAAATGAACTGCTGAATAGCTGTTAGGTGGACATTATCTAAAGAGGGAGTGTATTGAGCGGTTAATGTTCTCCTTTAACGGTGCATGTGTGCCATCAGATGAGCTGTAATTGTGGAGTTGTAGCGTGGGCAGTCCTGTTGGCTGTGGGCCAGTGAATGTGAAGGAATGTGAGGGGTTGTGATCCCTCCCTGTTCTTTGTCTGTGTGTGAGTTTGTGTGTGTCCTTGCCTATATGTCTATATGCGTCTGTATGTGTGTGTTGATGTGTAACTTTCTCACCCTCTATTGGATGCTGGTATTGTCTGTAATGGAATGAGGATCAGCTGAATCACCCCACCTGACTCCAGTTTTTCCTGTAATTTCAGCCCTCTGACAATACACAAGATATTCTCCTTAATTTTTATGATTGAATCGTTTACAAAATCGGATTAGGGGCTTGGACAAAACGCACAGTGTGAGGATCTGTATGCAGGAGACACTACAGTGGGAAATAATGCCTTGTTTTTACTCACAAATGTGTTCTTGTCTGCAGACTGAAATGAAGGAATGACGCTGCTGAGTGCCCAAAGTGGGGAGTTTATTTCTTCACAGATGGATTGAAACTTAAGTCACTGGGCACCGGTGATGCCCACGAGAGGAAGTTTACGTGCAAGAGTCCGTGCATTGTGTTTTATTTGAAATTTCCGGATACTCTACACCGTCACTTCCTGTCTGGTGCTTTCTTAACAACAGTGAATTTACGAGGTCTGGTAGCAACCACGAAACAAACGTCCCCAGCACACTCAAAAAAAACACCATAAAATAAAAATTGCCCACGAGTCTTTGATTTCGAGTCGATTCTTGAGTCTTTCAGGGTCGAGTCCAGGTCGAGTCTGGAGTCTCCAAAAATGCGACTTGAGTGCAACTCGAGTACAAGTCTTTAACTCAAGTCTCTATCTCTGCTGGGCACTTTGTAGGTACCTGTTTGGACCCCTTTTGCCTTCAGAAGTCCACCAAGGAGGTTGCGTTTTTGCAGGCATTTGTTTGTTTGCAAAATTACGCAAAAACACAGATTTTGCAGAAATTTTCAGTTGAGTTGTTGATAATGGCCCAATTTAAAAATCAGATTTTAGCGTACATATATTTGTCCAAAAAGTTAACATTACTGGACACATTGGGTGGAATTTTAAATAAACATATCTCTGTGTTTTTTTAACGGATTCACTCCTAATTTTACAGGATCATATGGAGTCCATGTCTCTATCATCAAGGTAAATCCCAATCCAGATTTATGTCACATAAGTTATTGAACTTTATAATGGGAAATCTCATTGACGTGCCATATTGATTTAATATGTGGAAAAGAGGAGACTAAATACTAAATATTGAGAAAATGGGGACGGGACTAGATAAGCTCTGCTTCTCCCGTCTACTCTTTCGGACATGAACATTTGATCAACTATTGACAATGTGTGATGCTGTATAACTGTGTTGACGTGACCGAAATAAATAAATAAATCAAATCAAATCAAATCAAATCAATGTTATTACTTGGGGTGTAACGAAATTTCATGCCATGAAATTTCGCAAAATAAAAAATTGACAAAATAAGATTCAAAGACACATGAAATGAAAAGCACGAAGGGGCATCACTGAAACTGGTGATTTTTTACCCTTCTCGCCTACCGTAGAAAAACACTCGCTTCAGAATGGAGGAAGACGATGTCGAGGAATTAGCTGACGCTCCTTCGTCAAAGAAATTGGTTGTGTGGACCTATTTTGGCTTCCCATGTAAAAGACAAGAGAACGGTGAGAAGATTTCAGACAAAACAACAACCGTGTGCAAAATATGCCGCTACAGCTCGTCGTATACTGCAGCGAGTACAACCACCAACTACTTTGAACTGGAGACAGGCAGCAACTGTTTGTTTATCTAAGTCTGCATAAAAAACAATATTTGATTTTTTCATCTACTGTTGAGTTGACAGAATTTGACCATACTTGAAGATCAGACGTACATGCTCTGTTATAGGCTAAATATTATAGTTCACAGTTCAGACATTTATAGGTCTAAACTGCAGCTCTGAGGACTGCTATTTGTTTTCCTTTTCATTCAAGAATGTACTTATCCTGATTGTTACAACAACAAAGCACTTTTTATTGAGATTTCATGTTTGTATTTGCACTGTAGTCTAAATAAGGGGTAAAAACTACAATTTTGTTTTTTTTTAAGAGCATTTATTTTGTACTGATGCAGCAATGTTTTTGTATGTCTGCATTAGGAGGAAAATAAAGAAAATGAGATTTTTGCACAACTTCCTACTGTTGGGGATCTTCTATCATCTTTATTTTGTATTGTGAATATTTCGTATCGTGAGCCCTGTTTCGTATTTCTTATCATTTCGTGAGTTGACCGTTAAGTTACACCCCTAGTTATTACTGATATAAAATTAAAATGTTAAGTGATGCTCTCAAACTTGAAGTGTTAACACAGGATAACAACCTTCATGTATGTGCTGAGTTTGCTTCTGGCGCTATTCTAGATCTGGTGGTCCAAAATTATACCTTTTACAGGGGTTGTGGAAAAGTTACTCCCAGAACTCTAACTGTTTCAACAAGGTGCTGTTAACAAGATTTGGGTTCATGTTGGTAGTTTCACACAGTTCCTTCAGATACTATATTGAGATGTGGTGACCGTGTAAGCCGCTGGATTGCAGGGAATTTATTTTCAAGTTCAAGAAAAACAGTTTGAGATGATTTGAGCTTTGTGACGTGGCACGTAATCCTGCTGGAGGTAGATGGGTACACGATAGTTATATGGGCATGGACATTGTCAGCAACAATGAGTTGGCTCTAGCACTTAAACAATGCTTAAATTGTAGTAAGTGACCTAAAGTATGCCAAGTTAACATCCCCAACACACACGATCAACATGAGTCTGAACTGTTAGTACAAGGCAGGATGGATCCATGCTTTCCTGTCCATGTTCATCTTACCATCTGAATGTTGCTGCAGAAATTGAGACTCAACAGGCAACATTTATCACGTTTACATGAGAACTTTAATTCAGAATAAATAAATAAATCCTCTTTAAAAAGATTAAAAATGACTATGTAAACACCTAATCAAAAATGAAAATTATAATTCAGAATAAAACTTAATTCTTAAGTAAGTGGCTGGTTTATTCTGATTTTAAATCCAAATTAAATAATTCCTTGATCATGTATACGTTCATATGTTCAATTCCAGTTCTTCTGCACATGCTTGTTCCCTTGTCCTACAGGATGGCAGCCTGAAGCAAGCGCTGGACTTGAGCCGAGACAATTTATTTAATTAGATCCTTAGACGATTTGAAAATATTTAAGAGTGGATTTACTTACTAATGCAGACCTTTTTAAAGGTGTGGGGTCCAAGTTGAACTAGGTTTCCCTGACAGAGATGCTGGAGATGCTGGACTGGATTTTGTAAACGTAAATATGTCACTACATCACATCTGCCCTCTGTCCAATTAGAACCATTCCCAAACTCCAGGCCTTAAATAAAGGCCTGGAGTTTGGGAATTACTTTGGAATTACTATTTCCATGTAAACACAAGTAGTGGGTGAAAAAATCGATTCACATAAGTCTCTGGATTTTTTGTTTGACGATTTATAAATTGATTTTTCTGTTCAAAAATAGTTGTCTTTTTTACAAATTAAATGCTTCATTTCAGTCTGTGTTAATAAGCCACTTTTTAAATGCAATCCAGGCTTTTGAAGAGAGAGAAAAAGCTGGTAAAACATATTGCTGAATAAATCCTAAAAATACACTCACATGTGATGTGTATTTTTCCTGATATAGTTTGTGGGCATCATCATTGTTCATCTTTTTTGCTGGTGTTAAAAAAGCGAAACAAAGATTGCGAAAATCAGCAATATCATAGAATCGCAATTTAAATTGAATCGACACCTAAAAAATTGTTTAAAAAAATCAAATCGGAAGAAAAGCGTATTGTCCCAGCCCTGGTAAACACTAAGGAGGAAACTTTAATTATTTAATTCTGAATTATTAATTCCGAATTTAAAACACATTATGTAAGCATGGCCATTTTTCCAGTCTTCTATTGTGCAATTTTGGTGATTCCATGCAAATTGTAGCCTCAGCTTCCTTTTGTTAGCCAACAGGAGTGGCACCTGGTGTATGTTTCTGCTTCTACATCCCATCTGCCTCAAACTGAAAAGCATCTTGTGCATATAGAAATGATCTTCTCCATTCCTTGGTTATGACAAGTGGATATTAAAGTTGCGGCTGCCTTTCTATCATCTTGAATCTCCCTGATCATTATTTTACCATGACCAACTGTTGCTTGCTGGATATTTCCTGTTTTTCAGACCATTCTCTGTAAACCTAGGAGATGGGTGTTCATAAAAATCCCGGTTGATAAGCAGTTTCTCATCTGGCACCAACAACCATGCCAGATTTAGAGTCTCTAAAATTGCCTTTCTGCCTCCAGTGTTGATGCTGGGTTTGAACTTCAGCAGGTCATAATTACCATGTCTACACTCCTAAGTAGGGATGTACATCGTTATGAATTAATTGATACGATACAGATACCAATACCGATACTCCTTATCGGTATTGATACTTATCGATACTGTTATCCATACTTCAACACGGAATTTTGTGTAAAAAAAATAGACTTTACAAGATATTAAAAGATTCAACCTTTTTTTTTTATCACCACTAGGTAATAATAAAGCTTCAGCAGAACAGAAGTAATGCATTACAAATGCTTCTCAGAGGCAAAAAGAAAGCTAAGTAGATGGCAAAACCCCTTCATGCCGCCCAACAGACTGCATGTACAGACAGACCCATATATCTGGTGGTGCTAAAATCAATGCTGTAATGATGACTACAAACTAGACAAAACACTTGCCGTGACTTGACATAGCAGAAACAAAGCCGGGTGCCGCTGCAGTGCTGCAGTCTTTAGTGTTAGCAGGGCTGCTAACTTTACTTGTGTTGCTATAGCAATCAAACCGCCGGCACTCCTTTAGCTTTATACTAAGTGTTTGGTGATGTTGCTAGTATTTCTCCCCTTGAACGCAACTTCTCTATGACAAAGATTGAATCGGGCTGAGTTTTCATTAACTTTGCTAAAGTGAGCCCAAACCTTCCAGCGCTTAGCCCTCACCGACATGCTCGAGCCAGCTGCGTCATCACCTGTCAACGGCCGTAGTGTCACAACTACGTGACAGTTGAAGAAACATTCAAGTACCGATAACAGTACCGTTTTTCCTTATTCTTAACGGTATTTTGGTACCGACCCAATTAGGGACTGGTACATTAAGGTACCGGTATACATCCCTACTCCTAAGTGCACTGAATTATGGCCACGTGATTGGCTAACTTGCTTTTTGCATTGACAAGCAATTCAACCTTTGTACCTAATAGAGAGAGGCTTCATTTTTCTGGATTTTTTTGCAATTGAAAAGACAGAGTTACGTAAATGCTGTTGATAACAATGCCTTTATGGTTTTAGTCAGTGATCAGATTGCATTATTTTGACTCCTTAGTTGAGTAACTTGAAAAAGTGTTGAGGTCAGACTCTTGGGCTGAGACCTGCACCCTAATCTGGTTAAGTCATGATGTGACGATGCTGATCTCCTCTCAGAACTCATTTCTATTTCTGTTCCTCCTCTGATTTGTGTCTCCATCTCTGGATGTCTGGAGCATGTTGTCTGGAAGTTAAAACCTGACAACTGAAGAAGCTCATGTTCTTATTAATATTTGTGTTTAGGCCTTCGTGTTAGTGCATGTATGTGAAGCCCAGATATCATGTGGAGGTCAGCAGGTCCTGGAGCATATGACTTCCCATTTCCTGCTTGTCTCCCAAACTAAGTTTCTATTTTTCACATGTGTGTTTTTACACAGCCCCGCTCTCTTATCTGTAAATATGAATGCTGTAATGCTAATTTTATTGCCCCTGTGCAGCTCCAGGGTAACAAGTGTGGGAAAACTGTGCTCTGTGCTGACCTTTGTGCTTCTGTTTGCTTTGTGCTGTTTATTCTGTGGGTGTCTGTCTTTCTGGTCTCAGAGGCAGGCAGTTTTAATGCCACTATCAGGACCCGTTGCACCCCCCCTATAGATGTTGAATAGTGTGGTTTCTTATCAAATAATTGTGCTTCCCATAGACTTAGAACAGTGGTATGGCCTGGGGAAAAAGGGTTTTGGGGACAATATGAGGTACAACAAACAAAAAACATGAAATAGTGTGTATTATAAGTCAGTCTTTAAAAAAGGGATAGTTCAGATATTTTGTTGAAGCCAATGTAGAGGCCCACGGCACCAGTAAATAGGGGTGTCACCTCCAATATGATACCGGTATTTCAGCCTTGAGTATTGTCTGAAACCAATATTGATCTGATATGATATCAGCAGGAATCATACATACTTTTATTACTTATTTTTTCATATGGGCTGTAAGAAAAGGCTTGATCAAGTGAGATTTCTCAAACAGAGAACAGTAGTCAGCAAGAGTAGATATGAGAAAAACTGACCCGTTTGTTGTGGGTTCAATACATTTTAACCTTAAAATTAATAATATAGTACAATTAAAATAAAATGAAATGAAATAAATTAGAAGACCCTGAAAAGTAACCTCAGGAAATCCAGTAAAATCAAAAACATATATTTTAAATTGCAAAATAACCATTGTGTTAAACTAAAACATAAAGATATTCGACAACTAAATTAAATAAATAAAGAATAACTTAGAATGGACTACTTGTATCTGGGTGCTTCTATTGGATGTTTTAGATGCAGGCTGATATAATCTGATATTTGTTTTTTGCTGATATTGCACTGATATTAATATCAGATCGGGACACCCCTACTAGTAAATATGATGCCAATCAGGGCGGACATTAGCTCAGTTGGTAGAGCGTCCGCCCCATGTATGGGGGCTGCCAACCCCCAGCAGCGGCTGTAGGTTCGAATCCCGGCCTCAGCCCTGTGCTGCATGTCATCCCCCCTCTCTTCACCCGCTTTCCTGTCACAACTTCAGCTGTCCTATCCAATAAAGGCCATAAAATGCCCCCAAAAAAACTTTAAAAAAAAAAACATATATATGATGCCAATTAAGGGGGTATTGAGAGCTCGGTGATGGACAGTATCCAGGTACACGTGTAAATTTTGACAGCACTTTTAAATTTACTTTTAGTTTTAGCCTTACGTCTTAAATGTTTTTTTAGTTTTAGTCATAATTTAGTGATCTACATTGTTTTAATTTTAGGCTAGTTTTAGTTGATCAAATTTAAAAACATTCCAATTTAAGGCACTTTTTATGTTTCCTTGAATTTCTGAGGTCAACTTTGAATAAAATAAAACACATAATAATCCGTTAATGAACACTTGTAAAGTTTTAATGTATAAATGAACAGAAAAAATGAACTTTAGTGTGAACTGCAGTCACCTTTTTTTAGGCTACCTGGCAGAGCATCTCAGTTACAATACCAGAACTGACAACAAACAGTGAACCTGCTCTACGTGAACATATGAATTCATAAAGAGAGCAGCTCTGATTGGATTGATCCCCAACTTATCTCGCCACCACAAAGTTTTTATTTGTTGTCAAAAATGTCAGTTAATTTATCTTTTGTCCATGTGCACTTGTTTTTATTAGTTACTGTCTAGTTTTCATCAGGTTGTTGAGGGGAACAGTGACAAAAATAATTAGTCAGCAAAATTAACACTGCCAGGTACATGGTGCCACCAAAGCCTCATAATGAACCCACTTGCAGGTTAAAACTACTCAAACTACTTGATTATATGCTTCATTAAGATTCTGAGCCGACAAGTTTAAAACCCTTTTTTTTAATGCTTTATTAGTGGGACACTGTGAAATTTAAAATATAAGGCAAGAAAAGGAAGGAAAAAAAACAGACAACTAAGTGTTTGAAATAATTAACCAGGGAAAGAAGAATAACAAAATCAAATCAAATTAAAACACAGAAAAGACAAAGTACACAAACAGTAGACATTCCAGCTTACAGAGAACCCACTTAATCAGTGTTATGAAACTCTAATTAAAATATAGAATTGTGGGTAGATGAGGAATAGGGTGGACCAAAAGCTTATAAAATAAGTTCATTAAATAGATGGGAAAAGAGAAACTTTTTAATACATAATTGAACAGTCAATACAGAAAGAAAGGCGACCAATTCTAGAGTTAGGAACTTTTTTGTGATGAAATGAAGAGCTAAGTATTCTTCCGCCCTCCCCTCATTTGATAGTATGCAAACTCCAGCATCCTCCTTGCTGTGAAGCATGTGCACTACCCGCTGCACCACCGTGCCGCCCATGTCTTGCATTTTTATCAGGACTATAAATGGAATTAGTGGCTCTCTGAACCTGATTCAGCATTTTCTGTTCTTATTATACAACCATTGTCACTGTATGTAGGTTTGCTTAATTAGACAAACATAATTGCCGTTATTTTGGTGCAAATTAAGATCATGATTATAAGCACAGTTAATCACTGATTTTACGATGCACACCACATGGAATCGTTAATCTTAATCTTAAGCATAATCTTAACATTATGCTGAACTTAGAGAAAAATACAAGAACAACAATAAGTGTAAAAAGACAAAACCAGTCCAGCATTTCATGTGGAACAGTAATCTTCTAATCTCAGCTATCAAGGGAGCAGTGATTATAGTTCAAACTTGATTAATTGCCCAACTCTAATCCTGTGTTCTTGGTAATTTCCTGTAATGAATTTAGACTCTTGAAAGTACTCATCACGTTCATAATACAGCTGCGATTAAGTGCGCTGCCATAATAAACACTGAAAATTTTCTTCCAGTCTTTTGAAATGTCGCCATCACTATCACCAGCACCTCTTAACAGGAACAGTGGAACCTTCTGGGTATTATGTTTAGTTTATTTTCTTGATTAGATGTTAATACCACTCCTAATAGCTTTAATTTGGTGTAATCCAGCAGGATGTTGGGCTAGCTTAGCGTAAGACTGCAGAATACCAAGAAGTCAATACTCAGGCTTTTTTTATTCACTACAGCTTCTGAATGAATAAGCGAGGTGAATCTTAGTGGTTAAATAGGTTGTTTTTGTAGCGTTCAGACATTAACATGCTCGCTTTTGTGCATTGTTGCCTGTGTTTATGCTCAACTTATCTTCTCTGCCTTTTCTTGGCAAGATAGACTTAGTTATATTCTCTGAAAAGCAAAGGTGCATTCCATCTTTAATTCAGAGAAATTTCCAGAAATTGCACACAAGCTGTTCCTGAATGTCCATGCCGTTAACACCTCTGATGACTGTTTTTGACTTCTATTATTTCCTTATGTTTTCATTGTTGACCACTGAGCTGAAGACAACAAACCCCTCAGAAGGCATTACAGGCAGTTGCTAGGGGTACCACATTCTGTGGATGCAACAAGGTCCACAATAATGGAGAAATTGTTTGTTTTTTTGGTAGAAAAGTCCTAATATGAATTAGTAAACTTTTTAAAAAGATTTTTAAAATAATACCAGATTACATAAAATAAGATGAGAGTAGATTAACCGCATTAGACAAGGTTCAAACAGGCAACAGTATAAAAAACACTTATTGAACAAAACAGAAAAGACTGACAGTTGACAGAAGTCACATTCACACTCATACCTAAGGGCAATTTGGAGTCACCGATCACCTCAAGATATGTTCACACCTGACCTGGGCGATCACGTTCCATGTAGAGTCAATATAAAGCTATAATGAGGAGCAGCCAGCCCTCACGCAATGCAACAGACACGACCTGGGCGACTTGGTTGCGTTACCGTGTCAATTTGGACGTGCAAACAAGTTGCACTGCTCGGTTGCTAAAGTTAAAAAATTTGAACTTTTCAGGCAAGTGCAGCTGACAGACAATGCTGAGGCAGCAGCAGAGACATTTCTATTTTGCAGTGGATTATGCTGGATGAGATTAAAGGGTTCACAGCATGCATCTGCTAAGTAGTGGCGGTTTTCATGTTCTGCTGCAGGGTCTACCATTGGTAGATGAGTGAAAAGGATACAGTTGGAATAATGTCAGCTAAACATATATTAAGCTATATGATACATCACTGAGCGACGCTACATGACATTGGCAAAATTAGATATTTTGTGAAATGATGTAGGTCACCAAATCATTTTAAGAGTGACACACATTAAGGAGCATGTGTTGCTCTGTGGGAGAAAGCCAAAGTGCCTGGACAGAACCCAGGCATTAGGCCTGTCACGATAATCAATAAATCAATTAACCGCACGATAAATAAGAACGTCCTCGATAAGTTTGCCGGCCTCGATAAATTGGCACGCGCATGCATGTTGGTTCTCCTCGTTTCTACCAAACAGGCTGGATGAGAAGATGGTTCACTCCATACATCTGTCTCTACACCAGGGTTCGTTGGTTCTATAGCTGATTTAACAGAGTGAACCATCTGTCAGTCATTCAATCTTTTGGGGGGTAGGCGGAGATGCTGGCGCGTACACACAAGAGAGCTGCAAGTGAGTGTCGTGAGGAGAAACAAGGAAACAAACACAAATCTGAATGAAGGCACAAAAGCGATGGTTCCCAAGATGGCTGCCACAGTCCCAGTGCTGGAATATTTTGGTTTTTAACAGAATGAACAAGATGTGAGCTCATGAACACCGACGAGCCGATATGTCGTATTTGTTTGACAGTAGTGGCGACAAAGAAGGGGAGGTGCAGCAGAGCCTTTGTCCTGACGGTCAGTGCTTACTGAGGCTTTTGGTCGGCAAAATAAATATAAATTAAACAGCTCAAAATGGTGCGCTCTCACAGACAGTGTAGTTCACTACATTCGAAAGAAATGCAACCCTTCAGTGGGGTTGAGAAGCCAGCATTTCAGGAAATGTTACAAACGTTTGACAGACAGTACAGATTGACTGGGAGAACTTATCCATCACAAACAGTTCCGGAACTGTATAAACTTCATTTTATTTATTGTTTTATTGTTGTGTGTGTTTTTATTATTTTATATAGTTTTGTTTTTTCCTTTACAGAGACAGTCTATTATTTTTTTTTTGTTTTTTTGATATTATGATATTTATTTACATGCATTTTTCCCAAAAGATGGTCCATTTGATTTTTTATTGTTTTTTTTTTTCTTTTTTTTTTTTTTTGTTTAATTTATTATATTTAAAAACTCTTGACCGTCCAATTACAGTTAAATAAACTCTTAAGAAATTAAAGTTTCTTGCTTTTGATATTTACATTAATGAAAAAAAATATGGTTCAAAATAATATTGACAATAATAATATTGTTTATTGGCAAAACAATTTTGGACAATTATCCAGCAAAATTTGTTATCGTGACAGGCCTACCGAGCATGCACGAGGAGACCTCCACACAGAGAGGTCCTAACCAACACAGGGGTTTTTCTTGTTGTGAGGCATGTGCACTACCTGCTGCACCACCGTGCCACCCAAACATGCATCCTTATTAGGTTAAACAGTTGCACCAGGTCCACAGTAAAGATCCTGTGATGGATTTTCAAGTAGATTCACCTCATTGAACACATAACGAAACATATTAAAAGACATGTTTATCATCTTAAAGAAAAATATTCAGTCAGCAGCAGCTCTATTCACTGTTGACAAACACACCCACTCTCCTCTTTTTACTGCTCTAATGTGCCGCTCAGACAAGTTTCAATTGAAAGCCTTCATCTTGCTTTTACTTTGCCCTTGAATGAAGCGAGATAGATGAAGAGGCTGTAGTAATACTATTCAATTACAGGAGCAAACACACACACACACACACACTCCTCACACACTCACTCTCCCTGCCCCAGCGGCTTTTCTTACACAGATTCCCTGAAAACAACGTTCCAGCCGAGTGCATCCGTAACACCTCCTCCTCCTCCTCTCTGTCGTCTTTGTTTTCCCCATTTCTGGTTCATCAGCATTTTCTTCACCTTCCCCTCTTGTGTGCATCGATGTAAGACCGACTCATGCTAATATAAATGGATGTGGCGGAGTGTCGGAGGAGCTAAAGTGGATAACAGAGAGAATTTATGTGAAGTTTGAGGCTAAAGTGAGTCTTTCTCTCCCCGTGGAAACAGAAATTTTCTTTTAAATGTATTTTTAAGCCTCTGTGCGGAGGACAGCTGAATCCAAGGTGCACCAGTTTTTCTCAGGAATTTCAGGTAGGATTTTGCTCAAACTTTGCACACATGTCCGAAGGGTGTAGTGGTCAGATGTTCAAGGTCATTGGTCGGAGTCAAGGTCATGGAGTCTCATGTTCTTCCTTCCTCGCTTCCTTCCAAAGTCAAAGTGATACATATGTACACAAACAACTGTACATGTCCATCAAACAAGTTTACACATGTGATTACAAACATATTATGCCAACACAGCAACCAGCTTGAGAAGGAACAGAATGAAGCAAAGAGCATATCTGGTCCTGCTTCTTCCTTACAAATCAGATCTAATACCAAATTTAAATCATAATTCAATACCAGCTGTCATTATTCATGGAATCAATGTAATCCCAAAAATAAATAAAAAATAAAAAAATGTATAAAAAAAAAAAAAAATAAAAATGTATTCTCAACAGTGCCTGTGAAAACAGCAGGGCTCCAGGCTAAGTTTTTGCATTGGTTGCAACGGTGCACCTAAAAAAATTTTTTAAGGTGCACCAGCACAAAAATCAGGGGCACCTAAATTTGATATAGTGTCACCTTTAACACCATGAGGTCACCATTTTTCACTCTCCATAACTTGTTTCCATGCTGAAACCTGACATCACAGTCAGGCTCCGTCTGGGCCCATTTGCATACTCATAGCTGATTGTATGATTACTGAGGGCTGTGTGTGTGCGTATGTGTGTGTGTGCATGTGTTTTTTGAGAAAGAGAAAAGAGAGGAAGCAGGTGCTGTGTCTTGTCCGTTTTCAGCTGATTTTTCCACTACCTCAGTTACTTTTGTCAACTTAAATTTGTAAGAGTGCACCTAAAATTTTTTCTTGGTGCACCAGTGCGCCCAAGAAAAAATGTTAGGTGCACTCTCACAAATTTTGGTGCGTGTGCACCCAAAATGGTTGCACTCTGGAGCCCTGAATTGTATCTATAGAATGCTTTTTGGGATTTTTACCCAAACTTGGTACAAATTGTGGTCATTTTTGTGGTCATAGGTCTTGTGATTTATGTTGCTTCTTGTTAATCTTTTCTCTTGAATGCTAAATTTGCAGTGCAGCTGGATCCACAATATTCATTGTCTGTGATCAGTCAGGATCTATCTTGCTCCAATCTACAATTATGCTTGATCATTTGCAGCACAGCCCAATCAGCATCCTTTAGTTTGCCGCAGGAAGAGGTGGGAGCTACGAGCTATGAGCCATATGTCAGCAGCAAGTATTTCCTCATACAAATATTAGCATGGATGCTAATGGCTTTTGTAGCAGCTTTATTAGATTGGAACCACATTTCTTTATTGAGCAAGGAACAAATGAAATATACAAATTCAACTCCACTTTCGGAATGTTTTGGAATGTATTTTTCAATGCAGTGACTTGTGTTTTTCAAGGTCACGAAGCCTCACATTCATCTTATGCTTTTAAAAACAGCATCTGTATGATGTCCTTTATAGTTTTGCCCAAACTTGTACCAAATTATGCTTTTTTGAGGTCATGTGTCGGATGAATCATGTCGCTTATGTTAATCCTTTCTCATGAATGCTAACCTTGCAGTGCAGCTGGATCCACCTGATTCAATGTCTGTTATCAGTCAGGATCCATCTTGCCAAGCTCCAATCTACAACAGTTATGCTCAACCTTTAGCAGCACAGCCCATTCAGTGGAAACTACAAGCCAAACACCAGCAAGAACTAGTTCCTTATACAAAGATTAGCAGGGATGCTATTGGCTTTAGCAGAAGTTTAATCAGATCAGGGCTCCATTTTTTATTAAATGAACAAATAAAAACACTGGACACATTTTTTGATAGCAATTATATTATCACTCCACTTTTTTGGACATGTGTTGGAAAGTTTTTTTCAATGTAGTGTTTTATGTTTTTCAAAGTCATGTTGCTCCATGTTCACCCATTGCTTGGAAAAACAGCATAGATTTCCTTTTATGATTTTGCCCAAACCTGGTGCAAATTGTGGTCATTTTGGAGGTCATAAGTCAGATGAGTCACGTCACCTTTGTTTATCCTTTGCTCATAAATGCTAAGATTGCAGTGCAGCTGGACCCTCCTGATTTTTTGTCTGTTACGAGGCAGGGTCCATGGGATTAGCATGGATGCTAATGGCTTCAGTAGCAGTTTTGGCAGATCGGAGCCACATTTCTTTAAAATTGTAGGACAAATAATAACATTGCGATGATTAGAAAGATAGAAAGGATATTTTTACCCCACTTAGTGCATTTTTTGACAAGAATTTGTTCTTTGTTATGGATTATGTTTTTATTTTACACTGGTGGCAGTAATGCCTTCCTTCTACACTTCTGTACTATTAGCTTGGCCTTTAATGATTATGATGCTTTCAGGGGATTTTCTGTTATAGTTTCATAAATGTCCTCTCTGGTTTAAGGTCTTGTTAGACTTTTAGGTCAAAGGGCTAATCTTAAGTAGGGATGGGTGCCTTTCACATTTGAACCGATACCATACCGATGCCCGGTACCTGGGAATCAGTATCGGTACTCAACGGTACCAATTTTCGGTACTTTTGCGTGTGTTTATGGTGTAACAAATATTAATTTGTTTCATATTAAGATCTCAAATTTTTTCAATGTAAATTTATTTCTCATTATTTAAAATTTGAGTGATATATATCAAAACAACATTCAACTGTTTGTATGGTAACATTGTAGTTGTTCCAAAAATGTCTTCAACATGAAAACCAGTAACTAAAATGAACCACAACTTAATAAATTAACTGCAGCCCTCACTTTAACTTTAGGGCAGTTTAACAATGGGTCCGACAGAGCTGTAAATAAAAAAAGCATTTACTTTAATGTTACAAAGTACGAGGAACCAACCTGATAATGATAACTGACGCACATTAAAATGACAAGCTAATACCATCTTAAACACGAGGCTTATTTACCTGGACCGGGTATCCTCCTTATCACATTTGCTGCCATCACCAAATGTTAAAGCCATTTCTTTTCCTGTGTTTCTGGCAGCAGACGACTAGTCTCCATTGGACACAGGCGTGCTAACAGTGCTGAATGAATCCTTTGTGGTCGTAGATAGGGATGTCCCGATCCGATATTGATATCGGATATCGGTCAAAAAAACAGATATCGGATTATATCGGCCTGCATCCTAAATCTCCGATATCAGCACTCTGATACAAGCAGTCCATTCTAATATATTTATTTTTTATTTTATTCAGTTGTAGAATATGCTTATGTTTAAGTTCAACACAGTGGTTATTTTGCAATTGGTGAAATATGTATTTGTTTGATTTATTGAGGTCACTTTTCAGGGTCTTCTAATATTTTTTATTCATGTTGTTTTAATTGTAGTATATTCTTATGTTTAAAGTTAAAATTTATTTAACCTATTGGTTAATAACAAATGGGTCAGTTTTTGTCATACCTACTATTGCTGACTACTGTTCTCTGTTTGAGTAATCTGACCTGATCAAGCCTTTTCTTACAGTCCATACTACAAAATAGGTAATAAAAGTCTGTATGATTTCCTGCTGATATCGTATCGTATTGATATCGGTATCGGCCAATACTCAAGGCTGCAATATCGGTATCGTATCGGAGGTGAAATAGTTGTATCGGGACACCCCTAGTCGTAGATCTGAGGCTGTCAAAAATTGTGCACTCTTCAGCTTTAAGGAAAATTTTGTGCGTCACCAGGTGCTTCCTCAGATTTTAAGTATTTCCTCTGCTGGCCTTACACTTGGCGTCACAAATATTGCAGCGGGCGTAATCTCCATCACATTTAATAAAGTGGAGCCATTATTTGGAGCAATTTCTCTCAGCCATGCTTGCTTTGTTAACTGAACCAGTGGCTGCTGACATCATTATGCTCTTGCTGTGCTGCGTACAAGTCCGGTATGGAAATTCACCTACTCTCCCTCACAGTCACAAGGATGCGTTTAGGTACTTAAACATGGCACTGTTTGATTTTACGTGAATCAGTACTCGGTAGTACCTACAGAGTCCGTTCGGTACCTCTTAAAGTACTGAATTCGGTACCCATTCTTAATCTTAAGAGGTCTTGTGTTTTTCCCCCTTTGTGGGATGTGATGTAAAAAAAAATCTTACAGTGATTTTTGGCCAACTTTGAATGAATGCCTTCATTTTGGAGGTTGCAGATGAAGGTCACCGTCATTGGGCCTCATGTTCATCCTGCATGTGTCCAAGATATCTTGAGAATTTGTTGATGGATTTTAGTTCAACTTTGCACCAATGGTCCCTCTGTCTTTAAGAGCCTGTGTTATGCTTTTTGAGTCATATATGCCCTCCACTGCATGAAAGACACCTCTTTGAACCATGGATCAAACATCATGGAGCTCCATGGTCATCCATCGCTTTTAAAGACAATATCTGAGGAAGACTTAAAAGAATGTCTGTCCTTGGCACTGATTAGAAATTTTAGATCTTATACGTCCTCATAGGTTGCCCCTTTTGGCCTCAGAGTTATTTCCACACCTCGCCCACCATTATACTTTCACTGTTTGACATTTGAAAACCTGGAGGCATAAAAATGTGAGGGTGTAGTTCATGTTCTCACTGGTTAACCTGAATGAATGATCTCAACAAGAACATTTGTTATTGTGTCACTAAACCCTGTGTTTGTTTTATTTTGAGCCTATCTAATTACATTTTCTGCTCTAATACTGGAAAGTGTTGTCACAGCCCCTCATCCTCACATAATGCCATTACATGCAACCAGATATTACTGGTTTTACAATTGACTGCATCAGCCTTTGTGTGAATAGTGTCAAGTTTGTGTGGTGAATAATGGAGATTTATGCGCACAAAGGGCCGAAAATCCATTATCTGTGCTCTGACAGCTCTGATTGCATTGGAAATTGACCAACTCTTGCTTCCTCCCGCTGAAGAAAATCAATCTTAAAGCCGTTATTCTTGATTTCCACGCTCCTTGTCTGACCCAAGCCTCTCCCTGCTGGAGTGAAAGAGTGTGTAACATTATTGTTAAAACAGAGATTCACCTCGGCGCGGCCTCAGAGCTGTCATGATGTCTTCCTTTGTTACATGCTAAGGCAGAGAAGCCTTAGCCTGTAACATGTAACTGAGTGTATCACTGTGTTAGACATTCCTTTGAGCCAAGATGGGAACAACCCATCCTTGAAGAAGCTGTCAGACGAGAAACTGACATGACTGAAATGTTAAGAATATCCCCAAACAACTTTGACCAGAGATGTCAAAATATTTTGATTCAAGTTTCTAAAATTTTGTGGCCTGTTTTTTCCGATTTTTTCCAAGTTCCGCCCTGGAGAGGTTTCTGAAATTTTTCCACCATAAGATACCAAGATTTTCTGCTTCGAGTTCACAGATGTTCTTGCTAAAACTATCCAACGTCACTGAACCTAAATATTAATAAAAAAATCAGTTCACTTTTTTTCCCAACTGAAAGTAAAGAATGTTCTTTTTTGGAAAAGTCCTCAGCATTTTCCATGGAATAAAATTAAGAAATTGTCCACCAAAGTAGTAAAAGGTCTTATCAAAGTTTTAGAATATTAAATAGCACAATTTTATAGCAAAAGTTCTCTTAGCTACTACATCAAAAATGTTTTAAACTGTTTGCACAAAGTCTGTTTGTTAGTTTTCTAAACAAATGTATCCAAAAGTATCTTTGGCGAATGTTTAGTAGAGGATGTCTGAGGAATTTTTCCCTCGATTTTCTTTTGAATGTCCCCAGCATTCGCTCTAAAAGTTCTAAAGAATCAGAAAACTTCCAACAAAATTTCAGAAGTTTTACATTTGCCTCTAAAACTTCCAAGATTTGCTGCTTAATATTTTGAAAATGGTTTGTAAAAGGGTTCCAAAGTTTTTTTCTTTTTATATGTTCTTCAAACCAAGGAATCCAAAACCTCCTTGGGATCAAAAAAGTTATCTTTTGAGCTAATGTTGACCCATGTTGAAAACAAGGTTATAATAGTTTTGGATTTGTCATTATAGTTTAGTTTTAGTTAGTTTTGACATTGTTTTTCTAATTATAGTTTAGTATTAGTTACTTTTGACATTTTTCTAATAATAGTTTAGTATTAGTAAGTTTTGACATTTTTTTTCCATTACAGTTTAGTTTTAATTAGTTTTACAGCGGGCATTCTAGTTTTTATTTAGTTTTGATTTTTGCAACAAGGCTTAGTTTTAGTTTGGTTTTAGTTTAGTTTCAGTTTAGTTTTAGTTTTTTAATACCTTATTTGCCAGGTGCAGGATTCAAAAAGGTCAGAGTAAGTAATTTGTAATACTGTTTATTTTTAAGTCCAACATAGTGCTCACTGCTCAGTCAATGCTGATACTGTACTGTTGGCTGCTGCCTTAAACTTCAAGAGAGAAAATAATATAAACTTAGCCTTAAAAAATATAAACATCAATATAAACTATACAGGATGTGGCAGCCTCCTTGAACGAAGCCTCCTTAGCTCCGCTCAGCTGCTTAAGCTGAAAGGGCTCTGCAGCACCTCTGAACTACCGTATTTGCTGGTGTTCTTTTTGTCAGCCATCTTGTAGCTGAAAATTCCGCTAGCATAAGTCTGCATACAGACCGATGTCCAACAACTCTTTTTGCTGTGAAATCCGTTTATTTGTGTTTTTAATCAAATCTAAAATAAGCGTCTGTTCTGTGGATTCATGACGAAACAGATCAAAGGAGGAAGGAATTCGATCCAACCTAGGTTTACTAAAACACTGCTGTAGGTAATTTCTGTTTATTTATGTTTTTGATCAAGTAAAATATGGCCCGTCTGACTACAGCGGATTCATGAAACAGAAGAAGCAGATCAAAGGAGGAAGAGAGTTAGATCCTGGCGCCTGGGTTCTTCTGCCCTAACCCTTGTGATAGGACCCAAGTTGTTCAATCCCGGAATATCACTTTAAGAAGCGCTCCACATATCTCACCAGTTTTAATTTCCGCCAGGCACTTGCATTTGTTTGTCTCACTGTCGTACTCAAAAAAATCCCAAATGGGACACTGCCGCCTCCTCCCAACTTTAGCCAATTATTCCAAGTTGTTCCAATAACACGTTTCGTCGCAGCGCATAGCACAGCCAGTCAGTGCAGTAAACAAGCACGTTCCAGTACGTCGCTATGATGCTGCCATACGGCGCTGACAACTGCCGAAAACTGTCGTAAAATTGGTTGGGAAAATGTGTCAGATTAATTTAAATCCTAAAGGCTGATAAATATTGTCAAAAATGATAACAAAGGACATTTTGTCTATAATTTTGGTTAGTTTCAGTTAGTTTTGTGAACAAAAGATACAGTTTTAGTTTACTTGTCGTTTTTGTTTTCTTTTCTAGTTTTCATTAGTTTGAGGTAACTGCAATGTCTTTTAAATTTTAGTTTTTGTTTTTAGTTTAGTTTTTGTTAACTATTATAACCTTGGTTGCAACTGGACTTTTGATGATGTTGCTTCTTCTCCAAAAGGTTTCTTCAGTTCTGCTTTCTGCTGAAGTTTTCAAAGTCTTAGCCTGAAGATTTCCTTGTTGTTCCATTAAAATATCCATAGATGCCTTTCAAATTTCCTGGACATTTTTTGCTGGAAATTTTTCAAAAAACATTGAAGGAAGATTTTAAAAAATGTTGTCATGTAAATATGCAAAAGGAAGACTTTGAAATGTTCAGTCGAGGTGTCCATAATGTTCAAAATATATCTCACATATGTAGAAAAAGGCTAAACATATAAGCCTCAAGTCTCGAAATTTAGATGCAGACATTTTCAAGTGTTTCAAATGTTCTGCTCAAAGCTCCAAAAATGTTTACAAAAAGCTCCTCGTTTTTGAGCATTTCAGTCTTTATTATTTTCTCAAAATTACTTTAAAAAGTATTCAGTGTAATCTGACAAAAGGTTCTGGAATATACAAAAGATTTTGTTGTCAAAACTGTGGAGAATAAACTGACAATTTCCTGTGGAATGTTTTTCTGATCTTCTCATTAATATTTCCAAACATCAATTAGAAAGTGGAAAGAAAGTGGTTAGAAAGTGTTTTGCTTCAAGGCAAAATTTATCCCCAAATTTCCAAAAAATAAAAAGTGACAATTTTGGTTAAGGTTAACAGTGTTTTTCACAAACCTTTCCCCCGAAAAAAAACAATGGAAGTTTATCTGCGAGGCAAATATTTATTTCTAGTTGTGTCAAATCTTGACTGTGCTAAACACTTTTGTTTGTAGCAGCTGTTAAACCTTTGCAGAGTGTTTTTATTCCATTTGTTATGGCCTAAGCTTGTGCTGTGGAGCCATAATTTCTTCAAAGCTATGACAAATACATATTGAATTTGAGCTGCACATGTACACTAAAGTACGATGTTTATAGGGAGGGATTTATGGCTTTATATATAGTAACTCAACATTTAGTATAACCCAACACACCAAATCAGTATCATTTGCTGGTCTATCTAAGAAGTAGTAAAGTGTTTGTGGAGGGCAGAATCTTTCAGAAGCATATCTGGCAGGTGATTGGATGCAAAATGTAAAACATAAACCAATGTAGAAAAAAAATCTCCTCAAGACATATCAGACATGGAGCTAAGATATCCTCCTTATCGATACTTTGAGTGTTGTTTGCTCTTCATTTAAAGCTGGGGTTGTTAATCTGATTTAGATACACTTTTTGTTATACTGGTTAAAATGGTCTTTATGACCTGATGGCAATCAATTCATGATGTGTTCTTAAAACAGAGTGAAAAATATCCACTATCTACAGCAGGAATAAACCTGGGAGAACACCAACCAATCACATCTTTGGAGCACACATTTTTATCCAATCAAATCCCGTCGCCATTCTGCCCACCTCCTCAAGTACATTTTACTGGCGTGCACTGGCCCTGATTCAATGTAGCCGAGCTGAGAGGGATCCAAGTACACTGGAGAATGCTTACCTGTAAAGTTTTGGCTTTGAAAATAAGGGAAGCCCGCTACGAGCCGTCCCACAACCCCAACCAAGCTCCAGTATCCCTCACATTTTAAGACAGATGTACAAGAAATCTAAAATAAACACTTGGTTTTTCTTGGTTTGTTCCGCTGTTGGCTCTAATCTCCCGATAGCTGCCACCCAGGCTACTGCAGGTGAAAGTTCTCACGAGGCTTTTTCATCTTCTTCGGTTTTACGGCGGTTGGCATCCATCATTTTGGAGCATTAGCGCCCCATTCAGGCTAGAGACAGAGTTCAGTTTGGAGAGGCAGAAGAATGTTTTTATTATTATATCATCACACAGGATTTACGGGAGAATACTAGTAGGAGAGGACCTCGAAAAGAGGATAAAATACGTAAAATATGGTAGTTTCATGGCCGAAACGGGAGATTTGACAGCTATGTGGAGAATGGCAGAGGAACTACCTATACCCCAATCAACATCGGGTTGTGAAGACTAACTAACTTTACATGTTTGTTTTTTTAACTTTACTACGGTAATGTTTTGGTGTTTTCTTACCGCTGACTGAGACATGACTTTGTGTAGTGTAAAACATAAACGTTGTGCTGAGGGTTTGGAGTTGAATCAGTCTTCTGGTTGTAAATCAGCGGCGCACGTGCATGTGAGCAGGGGGATCATTTTGGAGGAGGGATGGGAGGGGCTAGATGGAGCCCTGAGGAGATGCTACATTCAAATTCATGCTAGTTTTCCAAAATTACTGACTCTAGCTTTAATAAAGAAATTTAGACTTGATCTGACAAAACTACTTGATCTGTCAAAATACTGTATTTCTACTTGGACTGCTTCCTCCTCTGACCTCGACTAATATACCTCAAACTAAAATGTTAAGGGCTTCACTTCGCCCCATTTGCTGAATGTGTATCCAACCAGATGTGGATCATGACCTGTAACAGCTACACAGACAAAAGGAGTGGTCCAAATGACAAAACCTGACGTGTGCTTGCTTTCATTTTTCATCATGAGTTTATTTTCCCACAGATTTTGCTCTGTTGCTTTGAGAGTCTTTAAACTTTGAAATCAAATTAGCATTTTTATTCTTCCATGCTGTGTTTCCAGAGGCTGTAATGAAGCCATCCACTTAGTCTTTGTTTGTGTCAGCCATAAATATACAAAGAGGCGCTCTTGTTGTCCCCTCCGGCTCTCCAGAAGGTCATTAACCTCAATCTGTCTCTCTGGAGCCTGAAGGGGATGATTAGCATCACCTGATTGGCTGGATGGTATGGCCGAGATCTGCACTAATAAGGTGGTATGTCCGTCCCTCCAGCTGATCTTACTACAAGTCAACGGGAAAAGCTGAATGTCACGGACTGTGTGGCTATTTTGAGCAAATATGGCTGTTTTCATGTTTTTTTTCTTCATTGTCGACGGACATAAGAGGAATCCAGATCAAATACCAGTCGGTGCTGCAGGATATGGGACGAGTGGATTCTTGCAGCCACGTTCCCCCCAGCAGGAACAATAGTGAAAGTCTGCCCCTCTGAAGATGGTGTCCGGGGGGTTGGGCTCCCTTTGTTGTGGGGGGTGCAGTAACATAATCGCGACCCCTGACCCCCCTCAGGGTGGGGTTTGGGTCTTAGGTTCACTGGAGGTGTCGAGATAACACAGAGATGATGTGCTTCAATTCACTGCAAAGTGGAGCTGATCAATATTTGATTATTGAGGCTGAAGCTAACTGATTATTGATGTTGCAGCTGACCCAGGAGGTTTTCCTCATGGACTTTTAAGCGATATTACTGTTTGTTGTTACATACTTTAAAAAATATTTTTGTTATTCATTAATCTGTTGCATAATATTAAACATTTTTGATCAGTTTAACCAATTCTTAGGCAGAGCACGATCTTCTTAGCTGTACTGCAGACATTGAGAAACGTGTCCAAAACAAGAAGTGTTTAAACCAAGCTGATTGGAGAGTCTCAGCTTCACCTAAAATTTCCTGGACACTAACCAGCTAAAGAGGACAGCTAACTCTGTTGTAAGAGATAACTCCCATCCTCTTAATGATGAGTTTCAGCTGCTCCCATCAGCTCAGAGATTCATGGTACCTGCTTGTAACACCAGAAGCTACAAAGACAGCTTTGTATACATGCAACAAATGAGAGAAACAGAAACTGCAACATAACATAACTAATGTAATTATTCCTTGTACTGTTTCTTTAATCTTGTTTTATAAATGGCACATCTTCATCATTTGGCTTGGTTTGACATATTTTTAGGCCTTTTTTGTCTACTGAAGTTTTAACTTGTCTCGTTTTTTATCTCAGGGCCTTCCTCTTCCAGTTGAAATTTCCTACTCGGAAATTTCAACTGGAAAGCCCACTGAGGGCGGAATTTCCTACTCGAGACTTGGTTTGAACATCCCCACCCTTGAGTTAACAACCGAAGATGGCTGCCTTCAGTGCAAACAGTTATTTAGCACTTCCGACTAGTATGTGTTGCACTAAATCAGCCGTATACATAGTGTTGTTTGACTTATATTTATAGATCGTGATATTTACATTCTTCATGTGGTATTTGTGAACTAAAACGCATGGCATGCTAACATAATGGCTAACAACAGCATGTGTACTTATGCTCGTCATTATCGTTATTAGTATATCATCCGTGACGAAATAGTTTCAAATGCGTCTCGATAGATTTCACTAGTGTGGCATCAGCTCTGTCTTTTCTGCATGAAAGAGGTATTTTGTGAAGAAAATAAAAACTGATGCATCTGTAATTATCCTTTCCTCGTGTCTATGGTTCAAGCAGCTGCCCAGAGGGTCTCATGCCCCCTGTCCCTGAACCTACCAGTGTGACCTCCTAGTATTGTTTGTTCATCAGCTTAAAGCTGGAGATATGTTTGCTTTGCAGGCACATGATGGCAGCCAACCATCCCCTGCATTGATTCAGCACATCGGTTGCGCTCAGCATCCAGAATGATACGATGCAGATGTGGGCCACACTTCATTCATAACCAATAGGATCAGCGTGGAGGCAGAGGAGAGAGGAGAGGTTGATCCCAGCAGCATCCACAGTCATCAACATCTGAATAATGAGACTGTACAGACACAAACACTTCTGTTAATCCTGCTGATGTGGGGCAATTTTTCATTTGGAAGTCGGATAAAAGGAAAAACGACTGCGTACATTGGTGACTTGGTTGACTTTGTAGATATGTTTGTTTTGGCTGTGTGTCCTTGGCTGTTTTTCTCATATGTAAACTTATGAAGGATCCTTGCTACAATAAAAGTGAAGTGGGATGCAAGGCATCAGTTACCACGATAACTCATTACACCGATACACCGTGACAGTTTCGATAATACTCAGTGGACAATATAGAAACAGAGTTCTTATGATGCTGATGGTGAGGTATAGCAACTGGTTATCAGTTGTCAAATACTTTTTGATAATGTTTTTAATTTTTGGTGTTTGTTTTGTTTCTTTTACTCTCAGAATTACCACCATATGTGCATCATACAGTTACAGTGCCTGAGGTTTTTTGCACCCTTTAGTAGTCTCTTTCAATAACATGCATCACATACAGGAAAGTACATTTACAAAAACTAACGACGCCAGCTAATGCAAACATGAAAACATGGACAAACAGCAAGTGTATATATCCACCGTTAGCCCACGTCAGCTTAGCAAGTCCACAGAGTGTAGACATTTGAATGAATGCAGAGTTGTTGACAACATGGTGCAGTGCACCACTGCACTGCCCAATTATCAGCATCATCCCTGAATGACATCAGAAGAGTACAATTTCCAAAATGGGCTGTTTGAGCATACTTTTAAAGTGAAGAAGAGATATTTGTCTACAAGGTGAGGGTTTTTAACAGGCTCTGGACTCATACTTTGAAAAAAAAAACATGGAAGAACTCCATGAAAAGGTGTTTTCTACTTTATGTGTGACATTTAACCGATAAGAAGGTAGAAATAAATCGTAGACATCCTCTTTTCTCAGTATCTATACACATTTCTCAGCTTAATAGCATTTCAAAAAAGGTTCGTTGGGGGAGCTTTTAAAACTCTTCTGAGAATGTTTTCTGAGACTCGAGAAGGATTCACAGAAATAGAAACAAAGTCAATGTTTCCTTTTACCAAATCACTGAAAAGAAAACCTCGCCCAAGCACAACACCTCTCCAGTCTCCCGAGAGCCTCACTTTGTAACAGCTGAGTGTCGAGGGGCAGAAAAGGGAGTACAGATTTGAAGGATCCTTGAGCAATGAAAGCCCCCACTCCCTCCCCCACCTCTCATCCATAACCCATGGGTCTCTTTACTGGGACTTAATGGCGTCACAGCTGTGAACAGGAGCAGGCCCAGCCGAGTGTATTCTGCCGGAAACTGTCCCAGTCCCTGAGGCATTAACCTGAGTGTCAGCGAGGGACGGGCAGCAGCGGAGGGGGGAGACATGGAGTCGGACTGCTCCATTGATCCAAGGGGAGGAGGGGGTAGTTTTTCTTGTGATGCCATTTCTCAAGGCAGCCACTATTGAACCCTGTATGGCTGTAGGAATACAGAATTTCACACTGTGCAGCATTTTTAGTTCAATGAGGAGAGAAATGCCAGAGGAATATGTTGCTGCTTCAGAATAGTTTGGCTGATTTTAGGGGAAATCCATCTTTCATCCCACGAGGCTGTCAGCATATTCTTCAGAAAAGCAGTTTTTCTTCCTCTTGGTTATCTTTTTGTTTCATATCGGTGTTTTTTTGGTTTGCTGTTGCTTTGAATTTAAGTATATTTTGCTATGTATGCCTCAGCACCTTCAACCGCAGAGACTTGGTCATGGTTTAAGGGCTGTCTTTGAATACAGGCTCAAACTTTGTTCTCAAAATAGCTTTGAAATGTTTGATTTTCCCAAAACTTATAGAAAATATTCATGCAGATTGTAGACTGAAATTCTTAGATTTTGAAGCTCATAGATTTTAGGTGAGGGTCTAAGGTGGGGCCTAATGGTTCCTCTGGATCCTGTGAACAAAAAAATGATTTTCTTCAAAGTAATGGCCCTTTTCCACTAGCACGCCTTGGCCCTACTCTACTCGGCCCTACTCGATTTGCAACGTGTTTCCACTAGCCTGGTACCTCCCAAAACAAGCTAGTTTTAGTACCTACTCCGCTCTGGTTCTAAGCGAGCTGAGTCGATACTAAAACTGATACTGATTGGTCAGACAATGTCGGCATCGATGAGTAATGAGCGCGACAACCTGGCATGCTAGCAGTACCATTAGCTTACCCTCATGCCTCTTTTCTTTGCAGCTCGATTGCTCTCGTCCTCGGCTTCATTCTGTTGTATAGCTTCCAAAACTCCTGTGCTTCTCAAGGGGTATTTCTTCTTACCACTTGCAGCCTTCTTCTGCTTTCCTTTTTTACTCAGTTTGTAACAAAAAGCCACAGATTGTTGTGTCGCTCTCAAAATGACATCACCACAGTGCCGCTCAGCTGTTGACAGCGACACTGCACCTCGTTGGGCAGGCGACTGAGGCTAATGGAAAAGCAGCACAAGGCGAGTAGAGTAGAGCCGGTTAGAGTCGAGTAGAGTAGAGTAGGGCTAATGGAAAAGGGGCATGAGAGCAGATGTTCAGTTAAAGTCAAAACTAAATTGAGCAAAAATACCAAGAAAAAGGAAATTGTTCAGTTTTGGGGGTTATTGTACCAAGTCAAGGTGATTAACACTTGTCCTGAACTTTTACTTGTAACCCAAACATCCACATAACACTACAATGATTTTTTTTAAAGTTTGTTTAAATATTCAGCCTGAATTAAGGATAAATATATATAACTCTGGAGGTCATAAGTCAATGGTCAAGGTCCTGGAGTGTCCTGATCATCCTTTGTATTTAAACACAACAACTGGAGAATGCTTTGAATTTGACCTGCCAAGCATTTACAACTCAATGTCGTTTCTGACAACAACTGTCTAAACACCGAGGTCATATTGATTCTGTAGAATCCATATTGATACATGTATCATAATGTTATTCATTGACCCTGAAAACCCACACCTAGCACTCCGAATCATGTTGATATCATTAATAGTCAGACAGTTATTGAGCAAAAACGGTCATTCAGTAATGGAGGTTTTTAGAATTACCACCAAAATCTGATCATTTTTAACTTGGGCCATTACCAACATCTTCTGAAAATATCAGCACAATCTGTCCAGCAGTTTCTAGTAATCTTGCTGACAAACAGACAGACAAACAAATAAAAAGACAAACATATGCTGTCAAAAATATTACCTCCTTGATGGACGTAATAAAAATCTTGGCTTTTCCCATCACTGTTCCTTCCACCATTTGAGCCCTCTATACCTTGTAGAGCCATCAAACCAACATGCAGTATCTCCCGTTTAAGCCAAAGTAGTCAAATTAAAAACATCTCCTTGTTAGGAGCATAACTACAAAATGATAGAAAAAAGCTGTACATCTCAAAGAACTGGGTGCTTTAAAGAAAGAATAATTCAAAAACAGGGTCTACACTTTAAGCTGCTCCAAAGTCAGTTTTAATGAGGATTATAGCACAGATCTAGGCCCCCAAACGTCTCATACATATAACTTTTCACTTCCCTGTCCTAATGGCATTAATGCTTTTGAAAAGAACAAGAAAAAGGATGTACCAGTACAAACACAACTGCACACTACCATTTGATAATGGCAGTCCTAAATCCATTTCTTACTTGCATTTACTTTGCAACTTATTGAATGTTGAAGCAAAGTCGTTCCACCCCTGAGCTCCAGCAGAGGCTGTAACAGAGATGCAGAGGGCGGAGTGAGCTGTGGATGTATAATGTCAGAGCTGTGAGGCGGAACAGTGCTGTGAGTGTATGTGTGTGTGAAGCTCCCTCTGTAAGCTAACACACTGAGTATGGTAAATGGACATTAGCTTGTATGGTGCTATTCCAGTCGTCTGAGTACTCGAAGAGCTTTTTACACCACAGGTCACTCTTACCCATTCACACCAGGACCACACACTCATGGTGAAGGCTGCTGCACAAAGTGTCCATCAGTATTAACTCATCCCATTCAAACCCATTTACACGCCACTAGGGCAGCAGTGATAGCACTTAAGGGTGAAGAGTCTCTCAACCAAGGACACATTGAAATAAGACCACATGATCTGAAGATTGAAAATCTCAGCTTTTAGTTATAGGATGCCCAGCTATGATATCACTGATCACAGAAACAAGAGATCAGCTCTCACACCGGCACAGTTCTGGTTCTGTAGTTTGTTCTGTGCTTATTCCTACCAGTTTAAAGGGAGAGACCGACATTTTCTGTGTCTTTCCTCACTCCTGAGTCCACGAGAGGCAGATAGAAGCCATTATTTCGACTGTGCATCCAGTAACAAGGAAGAGACAGCCAATTAGCTTAGCTCAAACACTGGGAGTCAATGGGTATAGCTAGCCTACAGTATGCCTACAGTCATCAGATAAACTCTTAAGCAACTCTAAACGGTTCTGTGTGCTTGTTGTGACTCATTTTTTTTACTGTGATATTTTGAGGCATTGTTTCATTGACCTGCTTCCATTGAGATGTGACATTCATGAACTAGTCGAGTCTTTTGAACAGCTTTTTTAAGAGATTGATGGGAACCAATTTGCACTTGTACAAATATTCGCAACACACAGGCAAAGTGGCAGATCCTATCTATATTCTGGAGGTGTTTTTTGCTTTACTTCAGGTTTTTGTTTTCATCCAGCAATCAAACACAGAAAGGCTGTCAATAACAGGGAGACATGGAAGACATACATAGAAGGCATCTGATTTCTAAAAAGTGTGTATGTAACTTTACATCCTCGACTTCCTGCTCATTTTGTTAACACGGAATACAACATGCCCATCGATGATGTCATTGTTTGGGAGCGGGAACCAACGTTTCAGCTTCCAAACTCATTTTTTCCCAGTCTGAACACACCGGCCAGTTCAATATTAGGTTTGGGAACCAACATGGCTATTCCCTTGGAAAGAAACAGCATATATGATCCTTATTGATGCTTGAGTTCTTTTTAAGTGCTGTCATTACATCTTTGTAATTTTATATAGACTTAAAATAAAAGCACCATTGGTGCTATGGTTTGTAAGTTCATCTTTGGTCATTGTGTCTTGGAAGCACTTATGCACTTGGACATGCATGCATAGTGCTGTTTGGTCCCACAGGGTCCACCATTAGATATTGATCACCTGTAACAAAACTGTTTCTTCCTCTTTTTCTAGAACAGTGGTGGGCTGACTTTGTCCCATTATCGTACATCAGTGATATTTACAAAGTGGATGAGACAATACAGAGTTATTCATACCTTGCTTTGAGCATGTAAACGAAATTCCAGTTTGTTTTTTAGATGTTGCGATCACTAGCAAAGGATTGGCATGAGGCCCCGTGGTCTTTTGACCAATGGCCTCCAAAACTGAATCAGTACAGCCTTCAGTCGAAGTGGATGTTGGGGTAAAGTTTGAAGAAAAACCCTTGAAGTAGTCCTTGGATATTGTGCATATAGGAAAGGATGAATATGATTATTTATGTTGTTGATCCTCAAAATGTGATCCGTTTACTGCTGAGACTGACTGGGCATCTGTGCAAAGTTTAAAGAAAATCCCCTCTAGGAGCTCTTGACATTTTGTTTTAACAAATATTAAACCGACAGATGGATAGATAGCCAAGCCAGAAAAATATTGCCTTGTGTATTTGCTGCACTGAGACATGAAGAGAGGCCGTAGTTTAACTGAGATATAACCCTGACACCATCACTGCAGACTCTCACCAGGGGGCTTCGACTGAAAAGGTGAGCCTCCTGTCTTCATCCATGTCGTCCACCCCTCTCACTGTCCCGACACACATATAACCCCTATCATGTTAGAGGAGTGTCACTGTCCACTCCAGCCACTCACACACTCACACATGCACACCCCAGTGCACACACTGCGCCTGGAGACCTCCTCCACCTCCATACAGCTGTCTGCCACCTGCTGTGGAGCAGCCATGCTTGGGGAAGACATTTCGTATCGCTTAGCGCGCATTTAGCACATCTCAGGGCCTGTGGAATCCCACCGTACATTCCTCTGTCCTCGTGCAGATGTGCTGAAACAGCTGGGAGCTTTCTCCAGCTCTATGTATTAATTATGGTCACTACTTGGGGATTAAAAATTGATTTTACTCAAAAGCAGGCACAGACCATATACCACTTTGAGTGCTGTGAGTTTGCATCCTTCATATCCTCTTTTGCGCTCTTCATGCTCTGCTCCACTGAAAAGACTTTTTAACGGGACAGTTCTCATCAGGAAGTTAATATTTAAATCAGATTTGTAACTCCAGGCAAGCAACAATACTCAATATTCAGTGAAGGTAATCCACTTAAAAGAAATGTATCTAAAGTTCCTGTTTTTGGCAATGACAACTATGAATTATTTAAGTCATTATATAAAGTGATATTGCCATATTTGTGATAGCCTAACATCCAATATCTATAGATTTGGATCCACAGAGCATCAATATTTTCCTCCTTGTTATATCAGAGTAGAAGCTATGGTTGAATCTTGACTCAAAAACTAAATTAATCAAATCAGGGCAAATTGATCATGATTTTAGTCAGCTGTTTTTGCAAACGTATTGAGTACTGGGAGCTTACAATGGCTGCTTTGACCAGAGGATGATGCAAACGAGGTTACATGGCTCTTTTTCTGCCATTTGATGACGGTTCTCTATTTTGGTAAATTTAATTTCCTTTGTCAAACAGGTTATGTTCTTGCTAGAGTTAGTCCGTTAGTCTTTCTGCCAAGATTACTCAACAAGTCCTCGACAGATATTCATGGCATGTTCAGGCAAAGATAGTCGGGATACAAGGAAGAACTGATTGGATTTTCCTTCATCTGAATTTGTCATTCAGCAGATTACTGTTTCAAGTCCTTGTGGCGACAAGGGTCTTTCTGAATGAAGTAGTGACATGTCTGCTTGTGTTTTTTAAAGGCACTCAGGTTTCCTCCCACAGACCAAAAGCATGAGGATTTGGTCAGCTGTTGACTCTAAATTGCCCTTAGGTATGAGTGTGGACAGTGCATGGATATCTGTCTCTTAGCTGGTGACTGGTTCAGGGTGTACCCCACCCAATGTCAACCACCCACCCACCCACCATGAGCTGAAAAGGATCCATTTGGAAATTCTTTGGCAGATATTCAGTTCGATTCACGATACTTTTCAAATCAAGCTTTAGTGTAATATTCACCATGTTTACAGTTTACACAGCAGTAAGGAAGTCAGTGATCAAACACACAAAACACATCATCATCTAATATTGATAATAAATAATCTGTTTTCATAATTTAAGGGATACTCCAAATTCTACTTCTAAACAGAGGCTTTGTGTTGTTGACCAGCTCTTTCATGGTGGAGATGTGACGTTCATGAACGAGTCGATTCTTTTGAACTGCTATTTTTTTTTGTAAATTATATTTATGAATAGGTTTTTAAAGTATATTCAGACACAAACAAATCACAGTAAGTAAAGAAAAGAAGAAAAACAAAAAACATTGACAATACAGCCAGCGATTATCCAATAAAAAATGAAAATATGAACAGATATACAATACATGTCAATTAAACAAAAGGTTCAAGAGTGTCCAAGCATAGTGAAAAGGCCAGAGAATGAGTCCATGAGGCCTAAGTAAAAGGGAGATGGCAAAGACTCTTCATGTGTATACAAAGCAAGGCCCCAAATTTTTTTAAATTTATCTTGAGAATTGGACATAGAAAGCCGAATTTCTTCGAGATGTAATTGAACTGCTATTTTAAGTGAAAAATGAGAATGGGTTCGCAGTTGTGCGTAATTTCTTCACTTGCGAGACATTCTTAAACACAAATTGCCTGCAAATTTGTAAAATAGTATGTGTAAAATGGTTGATACAACAGATTCTGGGTCAGTAGCACTACAAAAATGTGCAGCTGAAATTGCAATTTCAATCCGAAAACAATAAATCTTTCAGCCATACGGTCCACCCACCCCAACAGGATTTTAAGCTCTATCTTCTATCATGACATTGACTGATTTTAGTTTGAAGAAAAGACTTTATAGAGAGTAAAAGTTGCAAAAAATAAAAATTGTTTAATTCACCCTAACAACGAAGGAAGTAAAATGCTGAATGCTGAATGAAGGACTGAATGATCTGCCCAGTATTATTATCTTTTAGATACTTTTCTGTCTTAATCTGGTTGTAAATTTGAATTTTGAATTTCAGGGTATCTTTTAATTTCTTTTTAGGACACACTCAAACCAACTGCGATGCTGAAACATCTCAACTTTGTTTTAGCAATCAATCAATCAAACTTTATTTATATAGCACTTTTCCTACAACATATGTAACTCAAAATGCTTGCAGCAAAGAAAACAAGAGGAAGGGGAGGGGTAAAAAAAATAATCCCAAACTCGGCACCTGTCAGGGGAGCACAGTGTGGGATTGGAAATAAAATTACTAGAGGTGGCTCCATTCACCATATGTAACTTTCATGCCATGCACCTATGTTTGTGCTTAAGCATGCCACTAAGCACTCACGCCAGGCAACTGAACAGGCCTTTGGATGTCAAACATAGTTAAAGGATGCATTAAGTAACTTTGGTTTTACTGGTTAAGTTGCTTGTTGGACTTTGACTTTGGTACAGTAGGAAAGGGCGATATCACTGAAAGGCTAATGGTACATTCCAGTTAGTCTCAGAACTGGGATGGTGAAAGTTACAAATTGGTTGGAACTTCCCATTTCAAAGTCGGACATCCCTCAGCTGCCCTGCTCATAACTGGAACTCGTCTAGCTGGGATGTGACGTTACTCCAACTCCCCTCTTCCCAGCGATGATGTACATTGAATTCACTATTAATCTCTAACAGATGGCTCCACAGGAAGTCCTGAAAGTTGGCTGTTGCTCCTTCACGTATTGCTGTGGGACGGTTGCTGATGGCTCCCAAAAATAGAGCTAAATGAAACTAACTATGTGGGTGTAGCACCATTCTTTAAATCAGACTCTTCCCTAGCAGATGACTCTTGATTCAGCCGGTTCAAGCAGAGGCCAGTGACAGCCGTTGTGACTTACATGGCTCCAAAGTTTCTCCTAAAATTCCTCTTCCTGTAAACCTTGCCGACTTCACTTCCTTTAAATTATTCCATTAGTCATCCTTTTGGGGCAGAGCTCATGGCTTGCATGTCTTGTCACACTTGTGTGTTCATTATCCTACATTAAACAGTGAGGTTCTTAGCTTTGCTCTCTATTTTGGGAAAGTTGTAGCATTATTCAGCGCTGCAGCCTCAGGGCGAAGACATCCACAGTGCACTTGTAACAGGAGGAAACTGGGCCAACCTTGAGTAATGAAGGTGCTGTTTGAGGTAGCCATATGGATGAGGTAGCGAAGTCTTTGTCTACTTCTTCCTGTGTCCTCACTTTCTCATCCGCACCCCTCCGTCTCGATGTTTCATTACCTGCAGTTTTCCCTCCACTTCTGTCGCCCCCTTCTTCCCATTTCTATTCTCTCCTCCTCAAACTCCCTCCACATCTCAGGGATTTTCTTTCCGCTCCGCTAGCTCTTCCTTCCTCTCTTTCACCGTGTCATCGCCTCCAGCCTTCCCCACCCCCACCACCATCCCCAGCTCCCATCTTCAGGGACAATTGAGAGGAAACAAAACAGAGAAGACAGCGGAGAGGGCCTCTTGAGTTGGGTGTTAACTTCAGCGGGGGAAATGCTGCGACCTAATTTAGGCAGCAGTTAAGTGGTCAGAGCTGTCGATTTGATTTTGACAGAGCGTGTGCACACCAGAGATAAATGGTATTTTGAAACGTAATGGAAGGTTGGAGTACTTGGGCGAGGGATGGAGTTGTGGTGTGGTGTTTGGAGCACGCACTATCTGTGTGTGCAACCTCACACTGAGTGGGTTGTACATAATTCAGGAGCCATTATTTTTGCACACTACAACCGTGAGGAAAAAACAGAGAAGAGCGAAAGACAGGAAGAAAGAGGACAGTTGCTCTTAAAGGAACAATGCACTGTTTTTTTTATATAAATTAAAAGAAAATACCTTCTACTAACATCATAGTTTTAAATAGTATGCGGTGTTTTCATGTGGTTAAAGATGTTGGAGCACTAGTTTTCCCTTTTTCAACTGGGTCAGATACCAACTCGAGTGCCCAGCTGGAAGTAGAGCAATAAAAAACATCCATTACTATTTTATAGTTGTAGCCTTTACTATCAACCCTGTGTGTGATATGATTTATCATTGTTTTATGAGGATATACTGAAGGAATCTTTGCCTGGAGACAAGCTGAACCTCAAGAAAACAGCTAAGCTAACTAATACCCTCTTCCAACTGGCCATAAAGTACTGAGTTGGATAACTCAAGAAGTTCTCAAGAGACTTCAAAGAAGCTTTTTCGGGATTGTTGGCCATTGGATCAAGACCGAATTGAAAAGATATGGGTGGTTATCCGAATCCAAATGTGGATGCAGAATTTATTTTAATGGATTTGCTGGCAATGCAAGATGTGGCAGTTTTCCAGCTTTCTGATAATAATTCAGATGGTTCATGATGGATGTTTAGAATATTTTTAGGGAATGTTGTTCATGGTACAAGTAAGAAGTGAATACATTGGTGATCTGATTATGGATATGAATACAGAGTTTTTTGAAGGATTGCTAGCATTGCCTGATAGGGCAGTTTCCGCATTTTTGCTAGTACCTCAAAAAGTTTGTTTTTTTTTTAAGATTTTGATAGTTTATAGGAAATATAAGTCCCTAAAAACACTGAAAGGAGCATTAACTTTAAAAAGAATGATATAACTCATCTTGAAGTGTAGCTGCATAGCCCTGATTCAATGTCTGTCATCAGTCAGACCAAAGAAAGTTGAAAACCTCAAATGTGGAATGATTGAGCAAAGACTTCAGAGGAACCATCCAATCAGAGTCCTTTGAGGAGAAAAAGTAAAGTTACTGCCTATAGAAAATAAAAAAATAGCATAAATGTGACCACCTTTACAAGCAGTTCTACCAGAACCTGACAACATTTTTTGATGGAATGGAGAACAACAAACGAAAATACTTTTTAAAAACTTTCCTACCAATATTTTCTAAATATAACGATAATAAAGCCAACAGATGTTAAAACCACAAAGACTCTTTTTACAGAGACTTGCCGTTAAAAAATATATCATTAATATTTATATTGTTATCAATTTCATTTTCATCATTGTCAATATTTTTGTCATGATTTTTTTATCATTGTTGTCATTATTTTCAAAATAAAGCAATGAAAGTTTAAAAAACAGGCAGACCTCTGCATATGTTATTTCTAATCCTTACACATTGTGATTGCCTGTGTAATGTTATCTACGATGTTGGCTATTGTACTTTCTAATACCTTTTCTGTAATTTTACATATATATTAACAAAATGTAAGAGTTACTGTTATTTTTAATAGTGTTTTATTTACAATAATACAGCATGTTTGTACAAAAGCTATACTATTCTTAGCATTTAGATATTTACATTTCTGTATACAGAAAAATCAGTGTTGCAAGCATGGTGAAATGCTTTAATGCCTTATTTTAGTTGCTTAAAATGGGGGCAGGTACTTTTCTAAATAAGGACGTAATAGTATTTGTTGGATATTCATGTGGACAACTGGCATAGGGCCTGAAAACAGGGCAGTCTGGGCTAAATCAGGATGTCTTGTCAACCTACACCCAATAGTAGTCATAATTCTGAACACTGTATATTTTATATTTCATTACTTTCAATTCAAAAGTGTTCAGAATGAGTTAGTGGTGGATACATATTGCTGACATCACGTGATCTGTAGCTGCCATTACATTCTCATTTTCAGATTTGTTTCAGAATTTGTATTCTGTATTTCATTATGCCTAAGATACTCAAAAAATCTGTTTTTAGGCATGTTCTCAGGGAGGCATTGTGTTCTTCAAAAACTTTTAGATTAGCTCTTTTATACTTCTTAACTTTAGCAGACAATTAGCAAGTCCAGGTTCTCAGCTTCAACTATGTGGGACTTCAGACTGACCTTTTGAAACGAATCGGTCATAATGAGTCAGTTACCCTTAGCCAAATTACTAAAAAGCATAGTTACTTAAAAATAACACTGAATGTGTTCATTTTAGTTCCCAGTGAGTCCAGCACGGTCCCTCAGCTGTCTGGCTCTTCCCCTCTCTCCACATTCCCTTCTTTCACTCCATCGCCCGTCTGCAGACGAATCACAAGACAGAGGCGCAGCAATTTAAGCAGGCCTGTCACATGCTGCTAAATTCACATAGGCTGTTGTTTCTTGCTCTTTCACTCGTCTTCCTCCCCTCTGCAAGGGCACCAACAAACCTGTGGTTACCATGACTATGGGAGCGGCTGGGTGGCCCGCTGTCGGTGTGTCTGGCGGGAGTTTACCCCCCTCCTTTTTTCTTCCTCCATCTCTCCAACAATCAAAGGCTGCTTCCAAACCCACACCCTCCTTGTGTTCAAATTATCCACCTGCGCCCCACATCTCCATCTCATTTATACTGCTCACCTCAATTACTCCCAGTTTACACCAACACTCGTCATCCCACCATCCCATCTCTCTTTGCCTCACCTCGGTGCTCCCTGAAATCCATCTGTCTGAGCTCACCCATTACCCCATTTACTGTCCCTTCTCTTATGCCGAGGTGCTACATTTCACTCATTTCCACCCCTTATTTAAAAGGGCACTTGAATATACAAGGAAGTCCACGGATCAATGGCTGTACATTGGCCTGTCCTTCCTTTGGCACGTCTCCTGTAACTCCCTTTTTCCTGTATTTGTCAGCAGATGTGCGTCCTTCACAATAAAAGGCATGTAGCCGTGAAATGGGACAAGATTCAGGGACTGCACCCAAATAAATGGAGCCAAGGGTGGAGAGAAAGATTGTCTGAAGCACGTAGTGCATCAGTTCTGCTGCCAGGGTGCTTCCAATCAAGGCAGTAATAAAAGTTGATAGGTTGAGAGGTACTCTCGCCCACCTCCCCTGCTTCCTTTTTTTGAGCTGAAGACCTTAACCCTTTCATGCATGGTGTCCACTACAGTAGACAGATATTTGAAGTAAATTCTTTATATTTTCTTTTGAAGCTGGACATCACCTTGTTTATGACATTTTAACAGTGGCGATTGCTCTAAGACTGCAAGGGAAGCTCAGCTTCCCCTAAAATGTCCCCCAAAAAAGTGGTGATATGTACTGCTGTGTGTACATTTCATTGACTAAATATGCGCTAGAATACCTTCATCTTTTGTTCAGAATCAGCTACTTATCACAGGTAACTGGCGCGACTTCCTTCTCAGTCATCCCCGCAGCGTCCCAGCGCTTCAACACAGTCGGACGCTGAGCGCCTTCAGACTTCAGCGCTTAAATATAGAGTGGGTTGTTCCACTGTGGAAACTGGACGGTCATTGGATAAACGCTGGGCTTTGTCCCGCCCATCGGACGCTCAGCGTCTCTGGGGGTCTATGAGGCAGTGGGCTGGCCTGGACGCTCAGCTTCTGCATGATGATTGGATGATCTGTCTGAGGCCGAATCCTTTTTTGATTGACAGTGAAATGAGCCAATCAGCGATCTTGAAGGCTCACCCTTCACCGGTGTATCTTCTAAGTTTTACATTCAGTTGTTCTGGACTGATTCGGAGGATTTGTCGGTCACCAGCGACTTTATCTTTCTTAAAAACGACTAGGGTTGTGTTTGAAGATTCTCTCCTGCCACCTTTTCTTTTCACCAACGAGCAGCTGTGGCTGGGGAGCTTCTCTCCCTCTCACTCACACTCACAGCCTGTCAAACAGTGGTCTCACGTAGCAGCTCCAGCTGCTAGCAAGCTGCACGTCATGGCAGATAGTATGAATGTTGGAGACCAGATTTTGGAGAGGCCATTTGATAGTCTTCCTTACGAAGAGAAAATTAGAGTCAAACAGCAGGGCAGATCAACTCCTAAGATTGATTTAGTGCAAAAGGTGGGGAAAAGAGACAGGTCTTTTCAGCATTCCTGGTATGACAAGGTGAGCTGGCTCACTGTAAGTGCTGTCACAAATAAAATGTGTTGTCTGGTCAAAAGTGGGTTTTGGGGAATAAAATCCCAGGAGACACCTAGTTGGTACAACAGGGTCACAGATCATTTACATAAATAAATAAATTTATGATGTAGGCCAGAAAAAAATGAGCTTCCCCTCCCTGACTGACCAGCAGCCGCCACTGCATTTTAACATTAATAGACGTTCCTTGTTTCACCTTAAAGGGACTGTGGGGAGTTTCTAAGTAATTACAATAAAGTCTCACTTTTAGATATATGCCTGATCCAAATACACACTTTAAGATGAGTTTTGTAGCATAAAAATAGGTTATCTATAAATGCTATTCCTTAGCCTTCCGGTCAGGTCGGACAAGGCTGGACCGGCCTGGATACTCAACTTCAGGAACAAGACAATTAAAACTAGAGCAAATTTATATTATTCAGACACGTCTTAGAGCACCGGGCTGTAAGTAGCGATATATAGCCCGCTACAAAACTATGATACTAAGTGTTCCAAAAATTGCTTGTTGTCACACATCAAAAACTACCGCTACGTAACTAGGAAGTGATACATTACCTCGTCGCTTTGCATCCTTTAAGTTGTTGAAAAAAGAAGTTGTAAAGTAATACAGAGTTCTGAGGAAGGTCCGAGCTGCATTTATTAGCATTACAACAAGCACACACTTTGGCTTATGGTGCGTTCAAGTTGTAGTCAGAAGTAGGAATTTCCAAGTTCAGAGTAGGAAACTGCAACTAAAATGTCCCCCGAAGTCTGAATTTCCTACTGGGAACTCGGTGAAACCTCGCCACCCCCGAATTGACAATCAAAAATGGATGCCCCCAGTGTGAACAGTTATTTAGCTCCTGTAATAATCAATTTATTTGCACTTCTGACTGGAGTGTGTTGCTCTAGATCAGCTGTAGACATAGTATTGTTAGACTTATATTTACAAAAATGCTGCAATAGTGATAATCACATTCGTCATACAACAACACAGGGCGTGCTAACAACAGCTAACAATAGCCTGGTAGATCAGGATTTTTTTTTTTTCCAACTTCAGCTGGAACGCCGACAAGTCGGAGATGATGTCACTCCCAGTTCCGAGGTTACTGACAGCATTATGACAGTCGCCGTGTGTTCTCATGGGTAGCAGAGTCTTTATGTCGCCGGAAACAGATTCTCCTCACAGTCCCTTTAAGTTTTTTTATCCATTCCAAAATGGCTTCCTTCCTTTTGCCAGAAAGTAGGGACGGCTTTCACATACTTCAGGAAGTCTTTGGGGATATTCTTTCCTGTTTTTATGATTTTTAACAGTCAGATAAACCCTACCTCTGAACTCAATTTGTGATTTTAAGCTAACAAAAGCGGCACAATAATTATATGAGTTAAGATTTGCCTTTATATCAAAATATATTATTCAAACCAAACCGAACTTCCCTTTCATAGATAAAGTGCAGGTTGTAAAATGTAATCATGTGGTAAGACGCCTGTCTACATAACCACTGAAAACTGAGCTGTTTCTCATTAAATTAATACGCTAAGCCTAAATATGTGCTTGTGCAGAACCTGACAGGTCCTACCATCATGAAAACAGTAGATTTTCAGTATTTATATTTTCAGACATAACAAGAATAAGTCAAGGAAATAAATCTTTATTTCTTTTTAAATTTCCTGCAGAAAATAATCTGAATTTATTGATTTAGTTGATATATTTCCTAAACATTTTTGCATTTTTATCGTCTATTAATCAAATCTGGATTCATTACGTACCAATGGACCATGGCTTGTGGAAACAGCAGCTGATAAACAGTTTTGCAGCTTTGTGCAGTTTGCTCTTGTTTTGTGTCAAAACAGGGAGACAAGAGTGTCCCCTCTTTATTCCTGAAAGCTTCTCTGTTATCTATGTGAAAAAAAAGCGTTGATAATGTACATTGACAGCCTTTGCAATATATGGGGCTACGTTTTTTTTTGTAACTTTACCAATTTTATTCTACCAACAGTTCAATCATGCCACAATTACGGCCATAGCTAAAATGACTGCAAGCCAGTGTTGTGCTGTTTGTCTGGAAGCTTAAGACCCATCTCAGCTTTGCCTCATTGTTCTTTATTAAACAGTGTTTTCAAAATGGCGGCCACTTGTTATATGACTCGGTGCTCATCCAGTTTTTCTGTACCATAAGAGGCACAAAATATGAATGAGAAACAGGAACAGAACAGAAGCTTTTATTAGCAGCTCCAACTTCCTCATTTAACGGTGTTAGTTAGCTCTATTGTTCTCATGGAAATAATATACATCAACGGCCGTGTCTTGTCATGGCAGCTCTGGAAATTCAGACTATAATATGATGAAATATAAAAAGTAATGTTCTTTACTGCATGAAGGATTAATTATTGATTAATGTACACAATTTGTGCTCAGAATTTTTAATATTGTACCTTTAACATTAAAAGATTAGTGGTGCAAAAAGTGCAAAATAAAAGTGCAGACCCAGTGACAAGTTCTTCAAAGGCTTATTTTTTGCTCTTTTATTAGCAAAGCTGACATCAGTGGGACCCTGTCAGATCACGTAAACAGCTGTTTTTACGCTTCTGCAGGATTTTTCAATTTGAGATTTACTCTGCTCTTTATAGCTGCCACTGACATAATCCTGCAGATTCTCCCGTTTCTGAATTTTAATCCCACTACTTGACTTGTGGGACACATCACTTCACAGCGTGAGAGCAGATGGCTCAGCACCAAGAAGATTTCAAACAAACCTAAAAGGAAGCGTAAGAGGGAGAAAAAAAAAACACAGAGCGGGCTTGAATAAACCCATCTGCTCACAGATGGATGCAGAATTCATTGGAGACTGTCAGGACGGTCTTGTTGCTATTTTTGTCACAGCGCTCCAACTCTCACAGAAGGTGGGATGGGGGCTAAAGGAGAAAAAAAAGAGGGGGAAGATGTAGAGATGCAGGAGGAGGTGGTGTCTGCTCCCCAGCTGGAGGCCGTGGATTCAGCTGTTCTTATTTGTGCGCCTCCCGAAAACATTTGTCTTTTGTTTTATGGGGACAGTTTCTTGTTTATCGCAACAATTGTTGATGTAAGTTTGACAAATGTTTTTGGAAGAATCACAGTCCATTCTGTCATCATGCTGGGCTTCAGCAGCTTAAGAATTCTTCATTCTTTTGGGAACTTTTATTCAGAGTTTGGAGAAGTATGAACATGGAAAAGCGTTTGTTGCTAGGCTTATGAACACATTTTTAGAATAAAGAAGAAAAATGCATAAAAACCAGTGTGAAGCTTAGCTTAAATGTCACATATTTAACATATGGTCAACAAATTCTACTCGGTGATCATACTCAATAATGCAGTCAGTATTTTCAAACTTAAACTTTGAATTTTTATCTGTATTTTCCAATATTTTTGACATACAGTAGTTGAAACTATTTAACATGTTTTTCCAAGTGCACTGACAGGACAACTGTACTGTAACCTATTAACCTAATTGATCAAATTCAATACTTCTCTCCCAATTAAATTCCACTCACTCAACATGTAACATCCCATCAGCCAATCAACATGAGTGTGATGCCTACACGTTAATGTATCTGTAATGAATGTAAACATGTGTTATCTATTAGAGTGATAGGGAAATAATTAAATGAATCACAAAAGTTACTTTGTTAAAATTGTTTAGTATTTGCAATATAGTGTTTAGATAATATATACAGATATTGTATTTATTTGGATATTTAGGCAATTAGGCAAAACAATATGTATGTATAGGTAAAAATTATGTTTGTATAGATGTTCATGTAGTATATGTGCAGTATATTATGTATATATTGATGTTTAAATGTTCTATAAATTATATATTATGCAAATACATTATGTACATATGTACAATAGAGCAGATTATATTTTTATACAATCCATGAGAAACACCAATAAGGGACAAAAATTAAGAAGTGCTTACTTTTTCCTATTCCTTTTCAAACATGTATAAACACTTAATTTCTCTTTTATTCTTTGTATGTGAATGTCATTTCTTTATTTTGATTTCTTTGTGTTCATGTTTGAAATTAAATTTATTCATTCATATGCACTAAAAAGGCTTATAAATGATGTTGTCTCTAGTAAAGAGTTATTTACTTCTGCCTAAGTGAACTATCGGACAGTCTTCCCCCAAACATGACGCCATGTCAAAGTTTCTGGAAAGGCATAAACCAGGAGTGACCCTTCATTCCTGGTAAAATTGGTTCTCTGCTTGCGGCTGAGCACGACAAAGCTTTTCTTATTTCTGACTTCATCTGTCGTTTCATCTCGTCCTCTCTCTCTCTCTTCATGTCTCTGCAGTCTCTCATATTCCTGGGCTGCGTGGCGGCTGCGGGGCTCGGCCTTAACCTGCTCTGCCTGGCCATCTACCTGAGCTGCCTGTGCTGCTGCCGCAAGGACGAGGAGGAAGAGAGCAAGAGACCGAACTCCTGCTGCGTCACCTGGTCCGCTGTCGCCGCTGGTCTCATCACATGGTGAGTTAAAGAAGACGTAGACAAGATGACTAACTGATGATTGCAGTGCGTGCACACGCTCCCGCTGTGCGTGCTCTCCTTTTATTTATCAGTCAGTGAGTATCCCTGAAGGGGAGATGTAACTGCCACGATGTGTCCACGCAAAAGATTCTCAATATGTTTGTGATGTTTATGTTCTCCCACATAAAAACATACTCTTCATATAGATTTTTTCTGTTCTATTTTTTTCACCACAACATGTTTGTTTACATCTCTCTGTGCAGTTTATTTGTATTCTCAAGGTGTTTCAGGTCTGTTTCTGCTCTATTTGTCTGACAGTCCATCTCACTTGAGAAAAACCGGGGCTTATGTTGGCACTTCTTCAGAAATGTGTTGTTTGGTTTCACACTGACATCATAGTTTATTTCCTTCCTTTTGATGATCTCAGTCCGACATCTGTCCCCACTTAGAGTTTTGTCTTCCTTTGAGACATGATAAAAGTTTCCTTATGAAGCTTACAGCTAATAGTGAAAGAGACACTAAAGGGAAATCGACTGAAAAATACAAGAAGGTGAAAATAAACACCCCAGTGCTTATCTGTATGCTACCTTAATTCTCTATTATAAAACATACTGGATTGTAACACGCACCTTATATTTTCACAATTTCTGCCTGAAAAACTTAAATATAATACACACTCAAATTTATTTCTCTCAGACAACTTAAAAATGACCTTTATTCAAAGTTTTGATCAATGAAATTTTAGTATTCTCCAAGAAAATCATCATCATCATCATCATTTCTGCCCGGGCATGCTTCGTCGTAGTGAACTGACCAATCAGAGAGCAGCTATCAACATGCCAATATCTTCAACCAAAGCATGAATCAAAGCACAGCTATGTTTCATTCCCTTGCTCACAAGATGGTAGTGCTCTGTGTTTGCCAGTGAGTGGAGAATTAAACAATGATTACACAGAGTTCAACTAATTAAGACCCAAAAAATGGGATAAAACAGTTAGCTTAATAAAAATTACAAATGTTTGGCAGGGATTAGGGGTGGGAGAAAAAAAATCAGTTCACATAAGTATCGGGAGTTTTTATTTGACGATTTTTTAAATCGATTTTTTCCCAAATTTAAATGCTTCATTTTAGTCTGGGTTAATAAGCCACTTTTTAAATGCAATCCAGGGTTTTGAAGAGAGAATATAAACAGCTGGTTAAAATACATTGCTGAATAAATCATAAAAACGGACTCACATGTGATGTTTATTTTTACTGATATAGTCTGTAGGCATCATCATTATTCATCTTTTTCGCTGGTGTTAAAAAAGATAACTAAAGATTGAAAATCAGTAATGTCGTAGAATTGCTATTCAAATCAAATCGGGGTAGGAGCCCTTTAAATTTGTTTTCAGGGGCAGAACGTTAAAAAAAAACACAAGCTTGTGATTGGACAATCGTCTGGCTCGTCACATTCATCACAAACCAATCCACATCAAGCAGGGTTGCCTCCTATGATGTAGCATACATCGCGGCTAATGTTGTGGCTAATGGCTAACAACAGTTAACAACAGTTCATGGATGTTAGCCGCTAACTAAGCTGTTAACAGCTAATGGCCTTTTACTATCGTCTTACACTAAATTGTACCACACAGATGATTCATTTAACACTTCTATGTGACATGAACCTCGTCAAAGACAATCCCTACAAGTAAACTTCTGAGGAGGGCAGATTTCGCCAAGTTTCACTAGGTAGCCATGAGGACAATAGGCTTATCGGCATGCCCGTTTTCAACTTCCGGTTGTCGTCATGTCCACATTCTGCAGCTCCCGCCTCTCTTCCCTGATTGGGCCGTTAAGAATTCAGCCGAGTGAATTTGTTGGACAACGGAGGCTGGCAAGACGGACCTGCAGGATTTCAGAATCAGGCAGGTCTGTCTGCTCTGCAAGGCTATGCATATGGGAAAGTCGAGACAGAAACAGCCTGATAATCTTCACGTGTGAACCCCGCTTTAGCCACAAGACAAACCTCTAAACCTGTTTCACTCCTTTATCCGTCCACCCTGCATCTTTGTTTACCTGCCTCACCGTACCTCTGTTTTCCCTGTTTGTATTCTGAAGGCGTTCGTGGTGTCTGTCTTTTTTCCCACGTCTGACAGTCCATCTCACTTGAGAAAAACACCTGAGCTTCTGGTCACAGTCCTGCGGTTCTGCAGAAACTTGGGTTTCAGGTTCACACTGACATTTTACTTTCTAACTCTCGATGAGATCAGTCCTTAATCTGTCCCTGGGTAGACTTATTCACCTCAGTGAGTCATCAGTGATGAAATCTCTGATAAAACTTGCATTTTGTGTGATCATTATTGAAGCTCCATTCGTAGCTGATGTAAAAAGAGATTATAGTATCAAAGAGAGTTTCAGATATTTTCAGAAACAGCTTCTAAGTTCAGCAGATGTCTGATTTTATGGCAGTATCTCAGGCCCTGTTTACATCTTGTAAGAACTTGGTATCGTTTATCTTCTCTGCTGTTCTCCCCCCCTGTAGTTTAATGTGTTTTGTGATGTAAAATATCTTCCTTTTCTCTTTTAATGATTTAGGAAATGAAAAAAGCTAGAATACTCATAATTTCTGTTTCTGAGACTTACCCTGCAGCAGCACTTACAGGCATTTGAAATAACAAATTAGATAAAGTCGATCTCCTTGCCTTCGGCTTTGTTTGCTCTTAGTCATGAAGACGTTTCAGTATCAATGTCTGTCTGCATGATAAAGTGCTAAAAACTCCTCACAGGAGCTTCACAGGAGACGTTTGCTGCTGGAGGAATAGAGCTGTCATAGAAGTTAACTTCATACGTGGTAGAAAAGTGGAAACATTTTTGAAATTGGTGCAACATAGCGAGACAAATTCCATAAAAGAGGGATGTGTCACTCCCTCTTTGCCTCAAGGGTTCAGATACTTCAACACCCAGAATGCACTGGGTGTATTTCCTTTGCTGTATTCATTTGATCTCAGGAGTCTGAAAGTGTGTGTTGCAAATTGAGTATGTCACCCTGAAAGGCCCCTGAAGCGGCTTTGTGGGGGGATTCTGAGTTGAAATCTTGGCTGGGTGATTAAGGAAGATTTCTGTGCTCACTTGCAAGCAAATACAAAAACGCTGAAACAATTCTCGATGAATCTACAGTGAAATTTGCCACAGCGAAGCAGCTCCGCATCATTTATGTTCACTCAAGAGTTACTGCCCTTTTTCAGCAGCTCCTGTACTGAAGGTTAATTCCTCATTTAAACCCTCCATTGGCATTTCATTAAACTCTTGTATCAATAGAACTGTTCCATCCAGCCCAGTTGTAGTAGTAGAATATTTGATTCTGCAGGAAGAAGGAAAAGTTGGAGGCAAATATGAAGACTCTCTGAAAGTGAAAGAGCCACACTTCACAGGCCACTGCAGACCCCGTACTTCACAGCAAATTATAGTTCTTTAGACTTTTAAAGGTTGTGTTCGCACTAGGCTTTTGTTACCATGCTCAAGAGCATTTACTCCCTTAAAGGAGTAGTTAAGGTTTTTGAAGTGGAGTTGTGTGAGGTACATGGCACAAACCTGAATGTGTGCCACCTTAAATCTCTCTAAGGATCTGTTTACATGACAACTAATGGCCCTTTTCCATTAGCCCTACTCTACTCGACTCGACTCTACCCGGCCTTACCCTACTCGCCTTGTGCTGCTTTTCCATTAACCCCAGTCACCTGCCCAACGAGGTGCAGTGTCGCTGTAAACAGCTGAGCGGCACTGCGGTGACGTCATTTTGAGCGCGACACAACAATCTGTGGCTTTTTGTCACAAACCGAGTAAAAAAGGAAAGCAGAAGAAAGCTGCAGGTGGCAGGAAGAAATACCCCTTGAGAAGCACAGGAGAGTTTTGGAAGCTATACAACAGAATGAAGCCGAGGACAAGAGCAATCGAGCTGCAAAGAAAGACGTATGAGGGTAAGCTAATGGTAGCTACTGCTAGCATGCTAGGTTGTCGCGCTCATGACTCATCGATGACAACATTGGCTGATCAATCAGTAGCCGGCAGTCGGTGACGTCATCTTCCAGTATCGACTCAGCTCGCTTGGAACCAGAGCGGAGCAGGTACTAAAACTAGCTTGTTTTATGAGGCACCAGGCTAGTGGAAACACTGTGCAAATCGAGTAGGGCCGAGTAGAGTAGGGCCAAGGCGTGCTAGTGGAAAAGGGTCATAAAGCAAGAAAAAAAGGGAGTTTTAATTGCATTTGCTCTGTCAGTTTACACGAGAATGGTGCCCAGAGTGCCTGAATCCGCAAACATTTTCAAACCAGGGTCTACAGTGAAAAGCTTTGAAAATGTTTTCGATCTCGTCTCCATGTAAACAGAGAAAGTAGTGATGTTCATGCACGGTTCTTAATATTAGTACTTGTGCTACTGTTCATGTCCACAGACTCCTTAAAGGTAGCACATGCACCTGACAACATCAGCTATGGTCGACATCCAAGCATCATGTGTGCTGCTAACTGTGCTAGCTTTGTTATCACTCCTTCAACAAAATGTGGATTTGTGTGTCAATACTCTGACCCGAATTGCATTTATAATATTCGCCAAGGACACTACAGGCTTCATCGCCAGCTACTAGCCTGGCATGCATGCTATGGCTCCCTCTGCCAACATGGAGCACTTTTAAAAACCAAAGAACAAATTTTCCTGTTTCTGGTGACAGTGTTGTTGTGTAAACAGGTCCTTTGACTTTACAAGTCTCACAGAACTAGGTCCTGAGTTTGGAAATGGTTTCGTGGCTGAAACCAAATAATGCTGTCATCTGCATAGTGAAACACTAAATTTCAGTTGCAGGAGACTTTTGCACATTTTTTAGGCCCATACTCACATGTTTAGATAGTCAGTCAGCAAATGTACAATCATTAGATCTGTTGAATTAAATATATTTGATCGTCATAGATGAAACTGATGAGTAGTTCTGACATTAGAAAAATAGATTACGAGGAAATCCATCTTCATTTTTTTTCGTTAAAAGAATATCAATATTAAACACATGGATGTGAGCCAAAAGTATTTAACCTAAAATTATAATAATGCTGCTCTTGAATTTTTATCAACCAGGTATTTATGCTTGTCTGTTTTGAATTCATTTTGGTTGCATGTTAAATTATCAGTAAACAAGGCCTCTTGCAACTAATCCTCTTTCTTCATAACCTGTGATTTTACACTGACGTGAAAAATATGTTCATTTTGACTCTAGAGCACCGTCAATGTAGGAAGAATCATCTCACTGTGGGTGTATTATAAATACTCCAGTGACAAAATGTGCTCCTACTATTTAGCTTTAGTGCCAATGACAGCCAACTGGCAGACAGATCCATTCACACTGATGCCTTTGGAAAGCATCCCTTACTGAGTCTGCCAAGTCAGAAAAACTATTTAATATACTGTACACATATGAGACAGTGATGTGGTTCACATGGTGGAAGGAGCACAAATATGAAGAAACAAGGAAAAGAGGACTACAACTGTTGCCTGGATCCTGCACGCCTCAGTCCCACATACAACTGCTGATAGCGAATTTATAGTAGTGGGACAAGAAGAAGGACTGGGGTGGGATTGGTAGAAATTCCGTTTCCTATTTTGTATGGGAGCATTTTTGTAATAAAATCTGCATTGCAGGATTGGTTAAGTTCATTGAGGTTGTAATATTGTACTAAAGAAGTACCAGTTAAATAGAGGTGACATAAACATAAAAAAATGTCATTTCAGTAAGACAGATGAGGTGGATGGTTTATTATATGCATGTTATATACATTTTACTGAAAACTTAAAGTAATGAAGGCCTCTGACCTCTTCCACACACCACTCAAATCACCATAGGAATGAAATATGGATATAATTTATATAATTTACATTGTAGATTCTGATGCCTGATACTTTCAGCACTTCAAATAAAATTTCCTCCCGGCTAAACACTTAATGTCTGAACTTGTGGACCATAAAGTTTATCAGCTGCTTATAAAATCCTCCTGTTTATTCAGCCAGCTGAGTAAAGAGGCTATAATATTACATTTTAGCTTCTGCTTGTCATGGAGGAAAATCAGGTTTCATTACTGTTATGCTGAATTAAATTTATTTTAAAGGGACTTTAACGAAAACGCTCTATAAAGACCTATTTAGGTGTACCCAAACAACTGCTTGTTAATGCTAATAACAAGCCAGCCAGTTACATTGTCGCAATTTAATGCATGCATGCTTGCAGACATGGTTTAAGTGTAAACTAATCATCAGAATGGGGAAATTGGTATTTGGGAAATTGCACAATTTGGACCTCTTATTATCTATAAGCATTGTTTAAATATCACATTCTGTCTTTGTATTGTTGCTGACCATGTCCATCCCTTTATAACACAGTGTAACCATCGTCTGACTACATCCAGCGAGATCAGGAGCCACATCAGCTGCATGAGTCATGTCTGCTTCTGCTGGCCCTGGTTTGAAACCTTTCTGATAACTAGCTGCAGAATTGGCTCTTTTCTCTTTTACCTATTATCACAAGTCAATCCCTGACTTTCCCCAGTAATCATGATCCGAAATAATGATAATAACTACAGGCCTTGTCAGTGTTTTTAATTGACTGGCCAGAGTCATATTGTGGTCTCTGCTTTGGGACACATATTGATTGTGGGGCTGCTGGAAATACCCTGTCCTCATATCATTAGTGACAAGCAAATATGTTTTCCAGCCCAAATTACAGGATCCACATGGCGAATAAAGCTACATTTGTCTTATTAGTCCAGATCTCATGATGCCATCTTAAGACAGGAAAAAAATAAGATTTTATAATAACGTTAAAGCCTAAATATAGTGTCATTAAATGTGGGGAAATCAAATTTGTTGAATAAATCACTTGACCTATTAGAGGAGGGAAAAATATTTTCTGAATTTCAAGATGCTGTCCAAACCTCAGGAGCAGTGGGGTGGATGTGATTTGTTTTGGCTGCAGGCTCCTGAATCTCATCAGATCCACACTGAACTTTAAAGTCTCCTGATGTGAAATTATTCTCAGCTGAAGTAAAGATAAATGATGTCAGTACTGAGGCCACTGGCTATGACACAGATTTCATTACTTTTGCTCAACACCAACTTTCTAATTTACTTAAGTCTTCTGCTGTGTCAAACTTACACATCATCTAAACTATAATCCAAACATCAGCACATCAGCAGGGTTGAGATCCCCTTACAGTCGCCCAAATATGTGATGCAGTCTCAGCACTTCCATCACTAATTAGAGCCTATCTGGTCAGTAAATGAGATGTGCTCTCCCCACAAAGTGGCTAATTGAGTTTGTAGCCAGAGAAGTAGATGCTTCTGCCAACCATGTGACGAATCGTGTTTAGCAACCAGTGGTCAGTATTGGATTAGATTGAGTTTAAAGCATTATCGTACATCTGTGGAGGGTCATTGTTAAACAGAGGCAGGCTGCCCTGTCATGGTTTTGTAAGATATCCTTGAAGTTCAGCAGCAAAGGCAAGAGGAGGTGTTCTGAAGGTAGTATAAGGAGTAGGTATCCATTAAACATGGGCATAGTCTTATGGTGTCAACCACTTGTCTCCAAAGAAGCGCATGTTGGAGGTCTGCGTTACTGCCATAAGCTAGCTTTTGATCAGCCTAATCACCTGCAGTCTGGGACTTACCTTAAAGGGACAGTTTGGTATTTTTAAATTGGGATCTTGTGAAATTTATGGCAATAGTGAATACATTAGCCACAGGGATTTTGATCAGCTTTGCCCCTGTAAAGAGAAAATAGGCATACAATTTAGGCAATACTGGTGCATGCCATTTGCCCATGTCACACCCCACTTAAGCCCCGTTTCCACCAGAGGGTTCAGTTTGGTTTGTCTCGGTACGGCTCACTTTTTTGTGGTGTTTCCATAGCCTAAAACCGGACACTTCCCGTGTAATTAAGAACAACACATTACCCTGCCATGTTTAAATCTCCACTCGTCTTCGTGAAGATTACTCTCGCGGCACACAGCCTTCTCTGAAACAAAGCTTGGTTGCGTTTCTTAACAAAAAGCCACATGCTTGGGGTGCTGGTTTGGCGTAGTGGTTAGCACCCCATGTACATGCTTCTGCCGGTCCAGGTTCGAATCCCACCTGTGACCAGTTTGCAGAGTGTCTTCCCCTGCTCTCTCTCCCCCTTTCACAAGCCTATCCACTGTCTCTCTCCTATCAATAAAGGCACAAAATGCCCAAAAACAAAAAAACAAAAAAAAAAAAAAAAAAAAAAGCCACATGCTGATTAGAGCTGAAACGATTCCTCGAATATTTGCGAGTACTCGATTACAAAATATCCTCGAATTAAATTTTGTGCCTCGAAGCCTCGTTTAATATATAATTATACATATAAATATATATCTGACTACTATACAGTGCACGGTGTTTGACACGGACGGTCATTTCTGTGGCACAACGCGCCTGCTACCTCCGCTGCTGCGCTGCTTGTAAAATCATGAAGGAAGAGAAAAGAGAGGGACAGAAAGGAGAGAGTCCGCAGAAGAAACGGTATAGAGTGTCACAAGTGTGTGGTCACTACAAGAAGGGACGAAAAGAAAACACAGTGCAGTGTGTCTGATGTCAAACAGAGTTAGCCTAGCACGTAGCTTAGCATGATAGCACGTCGTTAGGGTTGCAACTATTACTATTACAGCATTTTAAATATGCTCATCACAGACATGCGTCCTCTTTCCATGGTGGAGGACACAGGATTTAAGAACATGATCAAGGATTTCAATCCAAACTACACAATGCCCTCCAGAACACACTTCACAAATATAATTGCAGAATTATATTACTGCTTTGTAAATCAGTATTGTATTGGCTTTGTTTTAAGCCAGTACTGGTTTAAACTTTGAAAGTTGTTAAAATAAAAACCCTTTTCTGAGGAATAAACGGCATTTGGTTGCTCAATTTCAAAGCCCTAACATGTTGCATTGTATACAATTGATTTATTTGTTTAAAAATAAAAAAGTATATTTTGTTTGAGTACTCGAGTACTCGAAGAAATAATCTACAGAGTACTCGATTCCAAAAATACTCGATAGTTGCAGCTCTAATGCTGATCACAAAAAAGAAGAATTGCTGGATGTCTTCTATTGTTGCTCTTTGTTTACTGTGTCGCGTTTTCTTCTTTGTTGTATTTAATAGCCGTAACACTGTGTTGTGATGCTATGACGTCATGCTATTAGCATCCAGCATAGAGGCCGCCTACCAAGTAGGGTTTGATTGGCTGTGGAATTGCAACCAGGATCAGGCTTTATCGATCCAGCTTGAGCCAAACCGTGTTGATCCATACCAAACCACTTGGTGGAAACTGGGCTTTAGACAATTATACGTTTTTTAAGACAGGTAGTCAAAGATTGTCCAACTTTTCAATGGGAAACTCCAATCAGAGGGGGATGTTCCCAATGACTGATCTAATTTGCATCTCGTAGAAGCCAAGTTCTGAGATCAACTGGGATGTACCATACATCCTGCAGATAGGGCCAAGGGCATTGTCATTTTTGGTTCTAGAAAAATGAGACAGTGATGGCCAGAGTACAAAAAGCAAGGGTTTTTACTAATGGTTAGGGATGCACAATATCAATCAGATTATATCATAATATTGGATGATTTTGGAGAAAATGACGTCAAATTTTATCGACCCGATGCATAGATGTTATCTGATAAAAAGATCGGATAAATTACTTAAATGGAGGAAATTGTTTGCAGGCTGCGTAGCCCCAAAACAAGCCATGTCACGCTGGTGACATCATCTATCACGCCTTACTAAAAGGACCCAAGTCTGCCCCCGTCTGCCAGACCAAAAGTGGACATGGCTTCACCAGTGTGGTTGTTTTTCTCAGTGGTAGAAGATAAAAACAGCATTGCTGTTTGCAAAACCAGTTTGGCGAGAATTCTGAGAGGACTTCAAGTTCTATCACAACAAATGTAATAGCTCTCCTGAAAAGTCATCATCGCAGCAAAGTGGAATTGAAAGAAGAAGCAGCTGCTGTAGCAGCTAGCAGTGGCTTGCAGTTTTTATCTAACATCATGGCAGTAGCACTCATCAGCTGCATTAGCTGACTGGCATATAATGGATGTGACTGACAGAATGTTGTCCAGTCATCAGATTTGCTATTTCTAGCATCCCTTCTCCTTCTCTGTTGTTTAAAGCTATGCAATATTTTAAGGTTCTAAAATAGCTATAATTGGCACAAAAATCAAGTCTGAGGCAAAATGTTGACTAAAAAGGTCAAGAAAGGGGTATACATTTTATGCATGTGGCAAAACTCATAAAGCAACAAATAATAAATGTGAATTTTTGTTGCTTTTGTTGGACACATTTTTTTTTAATTTTATTATTTGAATTTAGGCACGCTTTCTTGATTTCATTGGGCCCTTCCATGAGCTTGGGTTCTTCCCTTCACCTCCCCTTCTGAGTGGCCTTACCGCCAAGTAAATATCACGGTGGTTATTTACATGCCCATGCCCATGCCCATGCCACTGCCGTCTTGATCTTATGTGTGAAAGAGAAGAACATGTGAAGCAAGACAGTGTTTAAGGAGGTAACAATTACAATATTCATGCACCCCCACAATCTCATGCACGGTGAAAACAAGTCAAATAACCTTTGGATCCAAACCCAGTAATCAGCACTGAAACACTCCACTTGATGTCCAACACATTTATTCATTACTCTTCCTCTCCACTGGTAGCAAATGGCTTTCAGCTTCCCACAACGTCAACCAGCCTTCATTACGCAAAAATTAATAATTAATGTGCAATTTCTCACAGTGCAGAGCAACTTAAAAGTGGCAGTCCTCCTCATATGAAAGATTTATGTGGAGAGATCAAATTTAGAAATGTAGAATCTGCTCTGCTGTGGACTGTGGGAGCTCTGTGCAGTGTTATGTAATGACATATACAGCACATCTGAAGAAAACACATTTAAGGCTCTGTGCTTTTGGCCTGATTGTTCGACGCTTCTGAAAGCCTCATGAATTGTTTGGGGTTGGATTTACACACCGTTGAAGACATTTTTGTCTTTGCCCAAAGGTTTCTTTTTATTTTCTAAGTTCTGATATTTTTAGTAATCAAGAACAGAATGTACTAAAGGCTTGTGCAGCTTAAAAATGAATGTCAGTTCATAATAAAAGCTGGTGTAAGACAAGCCCTCAGGCTGACTCTCAGTATAGAAAACAGCAAACACACTTCCTTTGTTGTATGTTATATCTTTTGACTTCAACCTTTGCTATCTTATGTATATATATCTATTCCTACTCACACTTATTTAGTGCAGTAAATAGCCTCTGGCATACTGTATATCAAAATACATTTGGTAAAATCTTTGCAAATATTAGATTCATGGTTCTTTGATTTAATCTTATATTTATTTAAATGATGCAAATCTGCTTTAAACAAGAGGACGTACAATTGAGAGAAATTAAAAGAAGACAGTTTTCATACTTGCCTTGTACAAAGTTTCGGAATGATCAAAATTGGTCACACTTCAACAGAAAGAGAATTATCGCTTGGATTCTAACATATTTAAGGCTTGTGGTGCAGACGAGTTGTCATGAATGAGGAAGTGTGATGTGTTGGCCCAGCATGTGCTGACTGACTGTTTTCTGGGAATGTTTGGTAATGTAAATGTAAATGTTCTTTATTTATACAGCCCTTTACAACAACCCTTTTGATGAACCAAAGTGCTTTACAATAGATGGAAGTAAAAAAGCAATAAATAACACAATTAAAAATAAATAAAAGCAACAACAGCAATAAAAGCAATGAAAACAATAAAAGCAATAAGAGCAATAAAATACAATAAAATAAAGTAAAACAAAGCAAAAGTAAAAGTGTCACCACACTACTGGGTATTAAAGCCATCCTAAATAGATACGTCTTCAGTCTAGATTTGAAAAGGCCCAGGTCAGAAATGAGACGCATTTCAACAGGGAGCTTATTCCAAAGCCTGGGGGCAGCGTTAGAAAAGGCTTGATCACCCCAGTGTTTGTATTTTAACCTTGGCACTTCCAGCAAAAGTTGGTTTGACGACCTCAGCGCTCTACCAGGCTCCCGAACAGTTAAAAGCTCAGTTAAGTACACTGGGGCGAGACCATGAAGAGCTTTTAAAACAAACATTAAGAACAGGAGTGATGTGCTCTCGTCTGTCAGTGCTGGTTAAAAGACGGGCCGCAGCGTTTTGCACAAGCTGAGGCCTGGGAGACACCAACATAAAGAGCATTACAGTAGTCAAGTCTTGAGCTTATGAGAGCATGGATGGCCATTTCAAGGTCATGGTGAATTAAAAACATTTTAACTTTGGCCATGAGACAAAGCTGGAAAAAACTAGTCCTGACAACACTGTCTATTTGTTTGTCGAACTTAAGGTGTGAGTCAAGAATCACTCTCAGAGTAAATCACAATAGTATCATCATGAAAATTGGCAAATAGTAGCTTAAAAAGTGGAATATTGGTATTGGCAGATATCAAAATGGATGCAGATATTTGAAACTGATATTGTTGCCTGGCATAGTAGCCATAAAGTTAACACATATACATGCCGTAAAACCCACAGAATGTATAACTATCTTTGAACAGTCTATCATGACACAAGCACGAAAAATTTTGTCCGACCAAACCCATGTTCTCCACACAGTATCACCTGCTACCTTCAGGGAGGAGATTCAGAGTCCCCCGCTGCAGGCTGAACCGTTTTAAACACTCTTTATCCCAAAATCTATTAAGATTATGAATGAACAGATGTAATTTTAATCTCTCTTGGCTCCTTGGCCTTCATACTGGTTCAATGTATTTATTTAAATTATTGGTACTGTGCAATAGGGATGTTCTGGATGTGATTGTGACGTGTTTGTGACTGTAGTGTTTGTGTTATGTGATTTGTGCTGCTCTTTTATGACTGCAGAACCAGCAGGGAGCCCATGACAAATTTCCCCAGGGGGACAATAAAGTATATGAAATGAAATGAAAAATGAAATAAATGTAGCACATATTCGTCCTATTATTGCGGAATGTTAACATTTTAAAACAATAGCGTCTTCTGTGGGACAATGCAATATTGAATTCATAAGTCCACATCAATTTCGAACACAAATATCCTGTCTTGGTGAAAAGAACAGGTTGATTTTAGAAAAGAAAATACTTTATTCTCTTCCCAAAAAATATCAGTATTGATGGTGACAAGTTTGGAAATATTGGATATTGGCAAAAATCCGATACCATGCATCCCTATCCGGAAATCTTTGGAACTGAAAGTGATCATTTAAAAAAGGGACTATGAAGAATTTTAGCCGTAAGACATTCTGGGACTAAACCACAAAATGATACAAAGTTTTTAGACTCCTATGCTTCCTGCCATAGCATGTGGTTGCAATTTGTGTTTGCCCCCAGTTTTACTTTGGTTTGCCTTCATCTTACTTGAGATTTGAATGGCAAGACTTCTGCCAGAGACATCCTGGGATCCATTCAGGAATTTTAACATTTTAAAACAATAGCGTCTTCTGTGACAGAATGAAATATTGAATTCATAAGTCCACAATCATTTCTAACACAAATATCCTGTCTGGATGAAAAGAACAGGTTGATTTTAGAAAAGACTTTGAAGACTATGAAGAATTTTAGCTGTAAGACATTCTGATTCTAAAGTACATAATACAAAGTTTTGAGACTCCTATGCTTCCTGCCATAGCATGTGGTTGCAGATTTGTGTTTGCCCCCAGTTTTACTTTGGTTTGCCTTCATCTTACTTGACATTGGAATGTCAAAGACTTGGTTGAATACACAACTATCTGCATGCACGTATAATCTGATATTCATTTCTTTTTTCTTTGTCAGTCAGTGCGGCTCTTGCACTGCCATGTTTGAGGTCAAATAAAGTTTAAGTCTCATTCAAAGATATTAAATGTGACAGAGCTTCTCTCTCTACTCCCCCGTTTCTTTACCAGATTATTTCCATCCATCTCTTTCTCCTCAGACTCTCAGCTGTAACTGCTTGAATGTTTTATTCGGTATTTTCTGTGCCTTAAATGTAGTCGTGTGCCTACATCAGAAAGTTCTGTCTCACATATTTCATGGTGGAAATCCCTTCAGAGTGACATGCTGAGTTCTGAAGTCTAAAGAGCTTACGTGGTCGGACTTGAGAAGTTGTTAGACTTCATACTCTGCGATGAGAGAAGGAGGCGGAAACATCCTGCGGGAAATTAACCCTCCTTCATTTGATTCCCATCTTTGATTATGTCGATCTATTGGATACACCGGTGTGATCTCCCTGTGGGTTTCATTCAGTGTTGAACCTGCATGGGAAAAGGCTTCATTTTAATCTCATCAGCCCGTATCCCTCCCCTCGTTTCACCCTTCACTCTACCTCCTCTTACTCACTCTTTATGTTTGGTCCCTTTCATCGTCCCTCCTCCGTCTGTCTGTCTCATCGTTAAGTCGCTCCATCCTCCACTCTAATGATGTTTGACAGAGGCTGGAGCCGATTCGCTGTGATGTCCGTCCTAATTAATGCTGGAGAAAACAGAGCAGATGTCACTCAGTGGTGTTTGGAGCTGTGCCTTTAGTAAAGCACATTAATTTGTAATTAATCTGTGATTAGTGTTGAGTAACTGGATTCTGCTGCTGTCCAGGATTTCCACTCTCTCTCTCATAAATTTGACATATTAAACATAATGTGGGTCAGAAACCTGAGATACAAGCTGCATTAATGCAAAGTCGACCTAAAAATCTATTTTTAAAGATGCATAAAATCAGGACACACAGTTTAAAGAAGCTGGACTCAAAGCATAGAAAACTGTTGCTGCAGTTACAGCACACGCACTTTTATAAAACACATTGCAAACTTGTGCTGATCAACACTTAAAAAACTAACAAAGTATGATAATGATGAGAAAAACAAATGGAGGGATGTGTTTTTTATACTTTAAAATTTACAAACAAACTTGCTGCTAATTATTGTTAGAGCACATATTCTGCCTGTAGTGTGTGGGACATGCCTCTACTGCATGATATAGCACTTCTATGCACAAGACAAAAAGTCTGCAACACTTCTCCTTCTCACCTTCTTTACAGTGCCACTTGTTGCCTGAACTCTTATTTTCGAGCCTCCTAATCGATTGATTGATTCATCGGCAGTTTAAGCCTTGGAGTGGCAAGCTCACTGCAGAGCAGAGACTGTAGAATGAATGCAGAATTGTTGACAACATGATGCCCTGCAGCACTAAATTGCCCAGTTGTTGCAGAGTAGACCGGTCAATATTTCAGAATCGGAATCAGAAAAACTTTATTAATCCCCATGGTGAAATTAAGTTGTTTCATTTTCTTTTATACTCAGCATAGCAGTGGGGAATATCAAATAAAAAAAATCAATATATTAAAAAAGATATTAAATTAAATGGAAAAATTGAGTAGGCAGGTGGCAACAGGCAGAATCTCTAAGCAATTTCAACTTCTGTATGAAGGAAAAATCAGTAAATTATGTAGAGGAAGTGAGATTATAAATAAGGCCAAGGAATTCACAGTAATAACATTAACAATATTTACAGTATGAATATCAAATCAAATCAAACTTTATTTATATAGCACTTTTCATACAAAAAATGTAGCACAAAGTGCTTTTACAAACAGACAGATGAATTAAATGAAGGATTTAAGACCCAGACCCACTCCACCCAGCCCATGAACCCACCCACACCACAATCCATACACAATGTTGATAAAAAAAAGCATCATAAATAAAAGACAATAATAAAACACACTAATAAAGCACACAGCTGTACTCAGTGCGTACTGAGGAAACGCCATCTTGAAGGTTTAAAAATGAGAAAACACTAGAGGTTAGGTTAAAGTGTAAAATTGAATATATCATAAAATAAAATAAGAAAAATAATTTTAAAAAAATAATAAGAATAAAGAATAAATTAAAATGAAGTTAAAAAAATAGTAAAACTAGAAGATAAAATAAGGAAAGATAGAAAATATACAAAATATAAAAAAATAAAATGAGATAAAATAATAAAAAAGTGGGCTGTAATTACAATAAATAAAAACACTTAAAGGTAATTCAGGTAAAAGCGAGACTAAAGGTCATAGATAAATATGACAGCGCTGTTTGTCCAAAAAGCGAAGTTTGACAGAAAGGATATTGCATTGGGTATTAGACTTAAGTATTCTTTAACAAATATCAGAAATGTTAAACTGTGAAAAATGTTTAAGAGCAGACTGGGCCAGCGTGGGGAAGGGAGCCTTAAAATCACAGGAGCCCTAACAGGGTATTGTTTCTGACCACTCCACCAAACCAGCACCCCCAAAAAGCTGTAATTCTGACATGAAAGAGCACCATAACAGATCAGCTGTGTCCTTGGTATTACAATTGTGTTTAAAAAACATTAGGGCACTGTGCATAATTAAATAAGTGGCAAATGTGATTATTAAAAAAATGATTAAACCACATCTTCAATTAAAAAATAGCACAAATAAAGAGCTTAGTGTAGTGTTTGAGAAGAAAGTACAGTGACATCTGTACAACAACAACAACAAATGGGGAAACAGAGGCGATAGAGCTGCCCTCCCCTTTGTGTTTTTTTTTGTAACGGTTAAGAGATTTTTTCTTCTTAAGACGGTTGCAGGCAGTAAAATAGCATGCTGTTTAAGTAGAGGAGAGTTTGGGAAGTCTTACAGCATCTCAGAGCCAACAGCGGGGGAATACTGTACTAGAGGGGTTTCAAGAAACTGCGGCAGGTACTAGGTACAAAGAAAATAGGATTGTATGATTTCTCCAAATCAGCTGATTTGCTATTTTTTGTGGCATTTTTTATTAAATGTAGAGATTCATTTGTCTTGTAATCCATCACTTTCTGCCTTTAATTACACATTGTGCAATGCCACATCTTCAATCAGTCCTTTCCCAGCTGTCACTGGACGAGAAGCAGGGTACACCCTAAACCACTTGTCAGACAATCGCAGGACCACACACAGAGACAGACAACCATTGACTCACACTCATACTGAAGGGCAATTTAGAATCACCAATCAACCTACTGAGCATGTTAATGGTCTGTGGGATGAAGCTGAAGTGCCTGGAGAGAACCCATGCATGTAGGGGGAGAACATGCAAACAAACGCTTTATGGAATAATTAGTTGTAGTTTTCACCCAAGACATATTTTGGTATTAAAAAGTGTCTTGATACAACATCATGGGGTCAGCAAAAGATAAAAAAACAAACACATACTCTATTTTTTGTTCGTGTTTATCCACTGTTATGGGGTCAGCTTTTTTTAAGGAACCAGCTATTTGCAGCTTGTTTCACCTCTGTGTAAAACTGGCATATCTGGAAGTTTTCCTGCTCTAAATGGAGCCATGTGCATGAAAAATTTAAAAGCTTCTTGTTGTTTTTCATATAAAGGGCATTTTTGGACTGGCTCATGCTGAGACTTCATAATATGAAATTCACATGTCTCTATTTGTCATTTCAGATGAACTAGTGCTGCCATTCTTAGACAAATACTCAAACATGTCTGAGTCTATTTAAAGTGTCTGGAGGCCGATTTCAGCCTCAGGCTGAGATTTTGGTTCCTTTTCTTTGAATTCCCCTTCTTTGTCTTTTATCCACTTTGTCATTTATCAACGTGACAGTTTGGACCTCTGCTCGGGACATGCCTACTCAAATCTATGATATCCTTTCTCTTCGAATTAGACCGTGGATAATTCAGGGAGCAGCACTGAGGGGAGTAGAAGAACCCAGAGAGACAGAGGGGAGAGAAGGAGGACCTCTCCCACTTTGCAGAAGGCTTTCTTGCTCCCCTCTTACCCTGTATTAATGAGATTCTACCCTTAAAGTTGTTTGCATGCTTCAAAGAAATACTTCTGTCTTGCAGCTATTTATGCCCGGTACATTTGGTTCATTTGGAAATGAAGTCTTAATCCATTTTTCAACACAGAGATGAAAGAAGGGAAATGCCTGTTGTTTTTTCTTTCACCAAATTTAGAGGAAGAATGTGGTGGGAAACAGAAATAATGAAAATACAGTCCCATATACAAATGTGTTACAGGCCAAAGCAATGGCCAAGGCTGGACACTTGGTTTTGGGTGATCCATCCAGCTGTTCATCCTTCTTAAATCGTGATTATAAAGATACCCTAAAGCTTTGAGGATAAACCGTTAGGTGCCTTAGTAGGTATTCCTAAAATGATTTCCAAATGTCCACTCTGTCTTGCTTCTAAACTGATTGGGTTTGAGGTACTGGGCCACAGGTCATGGTCCCTGGGTTTCACGAAGATCCCTTGCTCTGAAATAGATCTTATGAATACTTTAAGGATTTCTTAAATTTTCGCTCAAATGTCCATTTTGGCTCAAGAATGCAAAAATAATAGTGGTGGAGGAGTTAGTCCAAAAACATGGCAATGAATTAGCATTTAGCACTTCTTGGATCCAAAGCCTAAAGTAATGTGGGATTGAGAATCCCAGTTTTGGGTAAATATCTGAATTTATTTGATTGGGTCACTCACTTAAGAGTTAACTCTGAAACAAGAGGTCTGAATAAGACATTATACACTGGGAATATTGTAGTTGCTTTTAAGTTAAAGCGCCATGTTGTAGTTCCATAGTAGCATTAGTCGGTAGCCGATTAAGTATAAAAAAAATTATGAAAAGTAGGTTTGTTTGTTAAGATTATCACGAAGAACAGTATATGTAAGTTTTATTTTATTGTTTGCTACAGAGCATTCAAAACACAGTGAAAAGACCAAATAGACTTTTAGTGGGCTTGCAGTCGAGGGAACTAACGTGATGCTAACTTCTGCTCTGGCCTACAAAAATATGTCATCCCAGCACCACTCTATTTGGCTGTTAAGGGTTAAGGGTCAAGGTTACATTATGGGGACTATTTTCTGTCAGCTGCTTGTATGGAAAAAAAAAACATTTAAATTTTCAGGAAATTTCTTGACATTTAACCCAAAAGTCCACTTTGACTCAAGGATGAACTTTTTCAGTTTTGGAAACTGCAGAGCACATTTCAAGGGGATGGTCCCCAAAGAACATGTCAAGAAACTTTTGAGAGATTATCTCAAAGTTTGTGCAAATGCCCTCTCTGACTTATAGATAAACTTAATATATGAATAATCAGTAGGCTGCAAAACTCCTCTCCCCTTACGGATGCATAATTTAATAATTTATTTCTCTACTTGTTACTCAATTTTTTAACTTGTTTCTACATATTTACTATTATCTTTTTCTGCTTGGTTCTTATCTTTTATTATTATCCAGCTTTTATCCATGTTTTATTGTAATTGTCGTAACTCGGTTTTTAGCTTGTTTCTGCTTATTTTCACTGCTTACTGTGACGAGCACTGCACTTTAACATCCTTGTGCAATAACTTCTGACCATGCTTGCCGCCGACCTCTTGCTTATGTTACTGTTGTATGTTGTCTAGTGTTTTTGTTATTTATAATATTGTGATTTTGGCCAGCAGTACTGCTGTGTAAGACAAATTTCCTGCAAGGGAAAATAGTTGATCTATCTATCTATCTATCTATCTATCTATCTATCTATCTATCTATCTATCTATCTATCTATCTATCTATCTATCTATCTATCTATCTATCTATCTATCTATCTATCTATCTATCTATCTATCTATCTATCTATCTATCTATCTATCTATAATGTTGTCTGAATCTAAATCTGAAAAGAACCTGGAGATTCATAGTCAACCCATGAGTTGATAACCAAACATGCACTTCTAAGGGCAGTTTAACATGATGATCAAAATGGGCTAAAACAGGGAGTTTTTGTTGCGTTTGCACCTCTGTTTACACAAGAACAGTGTCTAGAGTGCCTGAATCTGCAAACTTTTCAAACCAGATAAAGGTTACACATGCACCTGGGAACAACACAAACAAAAACAGCTATGGCCAATCACAGAGCAACATGTGTGCTTCTTACTGTACTCAGTTTATCACTCCCTCAACAAAATGTGGATTTGCTGCAGCAGTACTCTGACCAGAGGAGACACATTTGTTATATTTGCCAGGGACTAAGTAGTTTGTCTTCACTGGAGAGTGTTAGGGTGCAGACTTGTATTCACACTGCTGCTTCTGTGGAAAAATCCTGGAGACTGTGTGAACACGTGAGCTGATCCTCCATTTCTTATGTCCCATCTATCTATCTATCTATCTATCTATCTATCTATCTATCTATCTATCTATCTATCTATCTATCTACATTTAGTTCCAGGTCACAACTCACAGAGTCATGACTCTAAGAATTTTATCTATCTATCTATATTGGCATTATAGGATAATCTTAGAAGGCGTAAGATAATCGGGCATTTGCTGTCCTTGGTTGGGAAGGCGGAAAGTTAAAGGAAAAGTTCGGTTCCTGCAGCTTTTACATTGTTTATAGAATGAAGAACAACAATATACTCACCAGTGTCTAGAGTGCCTGAATCTGCAAACTTTTCAAACCAGATAAAGGTTACACACGCACCTGGGAACAATACAAACAACAACAGCTATGGCCAATCACAGAGCAACATGTGTGCTGCTTACTGTACTCAGTTTATCACTCCCTCAACAAAATGTGGATTTGCTGCAGCAGTACTCTGACCAGAGGAGACACATTTGTTATATTTGCCAGGGACTAAGTAGTTTGTCTTCACTGGAGAGTGTTAGGGTGCAGACTTGTATTCACACTGCTGCTTCTGTGGAAAAATCCTGGAGACTGTGTGAACACGTGAGCTGGTCCTCCATTTCTTATGTCCACCTAACTTCGTGTTTCAGGTCAGCTGTGCCTGTTTTTATTTCCTCCTGCTTCCATGTTTCTCGGACAGCTTGCTTCTTGATTGATTACATTTAGTTCCAGGTCACAACTCACAGAGTCATGACTCTGGAGTCATCAGCTTTTCCCACACTCATGAAGAATTTTGCTTGTAATATTGGCATTATAGAATAATCTTAGAAGGCGTAAGATAATCGGGCATTTGCTGTCCTTGGTTGGGAAGGCGGAAAGTTAAGACAAAAACAGCCCGATATTCTTTATGTGTACACCACTTAAGGTTTGTTTTCTTGTCAGGCACATTTTGTCTGACTGTCTTGCTTCCTGACCTTTTGTATATGACTATATATCAGCCATTGTTTCCTTGTTTTTCTGTCAGCCTGTCTTTTTTCCACTGTTATTGTCTCTCTTAGTCTTAAACAACTTTGCCTTGAATGTTGTGTTAAATCCTTCAGAGTGGGTGGTCTACCTGCAGGGGTCAATAAATGAGACTCTATCCATGTTGCACAAATTAGTGAAACAGCTCCTGCTTTCATGCACCACCTGCGTTCGGTATTACTCACGCTCTCAGGTCTGCTGGTTCCAGGTGAATGCTGCAGGGAGAACTGCTCACTGTGGCTCTTCCACCCTCTCACCTCCCCTGTATACTTATCCAGAACATCAGGCAGGAGTCTAAAAGGTTAAAGATATTCTACCAAGCATTAATTAGGCTGGCTCCTGCTTACCTTCCCTCTAGTGCTGACCTGACATGGCCTGGCCTGGATCTGGAGTACGTTTAAAGATGGGAAAGTGATGGCTTATAGCAGGGATTCCCGTGGAGAGGCTGAGTCACAGGGGGTTTAGCCTGGGTCAAGTAAGCCAGGGAGCAACATGAACTTACTCCGTCTACCAGAGGGCTAGCTTGTTATAGAAACTGCTTTAAACTCTTAATGAGAAATTATACCTGTTATTCCAACAAAAGGATAAAACACTGTCATGGCCACATCATCCTGCTAACTGCTCATTAACGTTAATAGCTAATCAGTCAATTACCACGTTTGCATGAGAGCCTCAGTTCCCCTGCTTCAATTCAATTCAATTATTTTCAATAAACTTAATACCAAAGTAAGTGGCTGGTTTATTTGGATTTTAAATCCAAATTGATTAATTCCTCAATATGTTCATTATGCTCTAAATTTATTCTTGACGTTCTGCGCATGCTTGTTCCCTTGTCCTGTCACAATGACACACATATTCTGTGCTGATGGGAACAGGATAGCCACCCGAAGCAAGCGTTGGACTCAAGCTGAGAATTAGAGCGGCACGATGGAAGAATTGCGAGCGATGAGCTGAAGTTGTGAGAAGCTCAACTTTATGCAAATGAGCAGCAGCGCAAAGGAGGCGTCAGCCAATTAAAGTCCGATCTGGATTCCAATGCGGAAGACTTTGAGAGGGAGGATGAGAAAACAAGGGAGGAAAACATCATTGCTGTCTCCAGCCCCCCAAGTGTGATCCACAGTGAAAGAGGGAACAGAAGTCCCATGTATATGGCATATACACGTTTCAATCCCACATATAACCTCCCGCTTTGTGCAAATGTTTCATAAAAAAGGGGGGTAAAGTCATAACAATCAAATAAGCTGTTGTTTAAGGGTCACAAGCGTATGTCTGTTTACTTATCTTATTTTAGTTCAATCTTTATATATAAACATATGTGTGTGAAAACGAGAGTGAAAGGAGATGGTGATGCAGAGCACATCTGCACCGCAGCTTTGTAAGCCCCGCCCCTCCAGCCACTCAAATCGAGTCCCCTGCCTGTGTGCTCCTGTGTGTTTTCAGCTGCTAAGTGGCGCGGTGAGAGCGGCCAGAGCGTCGACAAGCGATTTTGATGTTTCTGGTGTGAGCATACAGTTAGAAGATTTGGAAATAATGAAAGGAGTGGATGGACGTAAGCACAAAAATGCAGACTTTTTTAAAGTTGTAGTGTCCAAGTTGGGCAAGGACAGGGACACTGAACTGGAGTTTGTTTTCTTCCAGTAGATGTAAATACGTCACTACGTCATGTCCGCCTCCTGTCCAACCAGAACAATTCTCAACCCCCAGACCTTAAGTGGAACTGAATAAAGATGAATCAGCGTTTTTTTCATGTAAACCTGAATTTGGAATTACTATTTTCATGTAAACAGGAAGGAGAACACTTAAATTTTGGATTATTAAATTCTGAATACTTACTTCCAAATTAAAAAAAACATCTTTTAACCATGGCCAATCACACATTAAGGTAGCTTGACACACCAGATGGACTGTTTAATATGCATTAAGCAGAATATATTTCAATAGTTTATTTAGGCAGCAGCCCATAGAAAGTGTTTGAGTATGTGCAGAATCTTTCAATGCTCAGGTGGCTGGATGATGTTTTGTGAAAGGTAAAATGGTTTAAAGTTGATGAAAGTTGTAGAAAAACTGTTACAGTCAGGAGTTAGCTTACAGTAACAAAAATGACATTTAAGTATAATCAGTAAATATTCCAAAAAACTTCAGGACTTCGTTGTGTGTGTAAAACAGCTTTGCCCAAAATGTACGTTTTTTTCCTGATGCTTCCTTCAGAGAGAATGAACTCATATTACAATTATCTTCTGTTTTCTCCTCAGTAAAATTGAAACCAGGAAGAAAGTGTGGTATATTACAGCACCTGGACTGTTGTTTTCTTATTTGTTTATCAGTGTGAACTACAGCTCTCACACTGACTGTAGTCTTTGGAAGTTTAGTCTCTATATTTATTTACTTTTTAAGCTTCTGAGAATCATTTAGAAGCTGTTTCCAAACCTCATGATATAGCAGAACTGATCTCCAGCACTCCAGAGAGAGACAGAAGCTACTTAAGTGTGTGAATTTATGTGTGTGATATTGTGTTTCTCTGGTGCCGACGCTCCAGCTGAACAAATGAAATCCTTGGATGAGCGAATATGCAAAAACACATTTGAAATTATGTGTTCCAAAACAGTGCCTTGTATAATTTCTGGTTCACAGGCTGCTGTTTACATAATTAAACACAGTGTGTGAACCGTTTTTCTACTCTATAGATACAATATGACTGTTTCCTCTGCTGCAGAAAACCATTAATTATACACAGGTTTGTCTCAGGTGGATTTTAAGTGGGTGGACTAAAGCTAAAAACCTCTTGGTTAGAAAATTGTTTAGTTTTATTATGTACTTTAAGGGAAGGGACAGACAGGAGTGCTGGCACAAAATAAACCTTTACATTACAGCAGATGGATACTTTAGCTTAATGTTATTTGATTAGTTAAAAAAAATAATATTCTGGAGTATATGTTGTAATTTAACTGTGCCTGTTTTGCCAGCAAGCCCTTTGTTTTTCTGCCAGTGTGACATATCAAGGAGATCACATGTACTTGTGTAAACCAATCAGCTTTCTCAGTCTGTGTACACACACCATCATGAATTTCACTGAACAGATTAAAAAGAATTTTCATAAAACTGCATTCACTCTAATCCTCGGCTGTCTCTTTAGCAATTGACAAAAGTGTGCCCTTTGTCAAGTAAAGAAAACTCACCAGTCACTTGATTAGGAACACCTTGCTACTATCATATTAGACCTGCTTTTACCTTCAGAAATACCTTGATAGATCTTTTAGTAAGCCACGCCCTTTACAGGAAGTGATTCTTAGCAAGCCCCGCCTTCCTGGGTAACTGTAAAGTTAAACAAAATCTGCTGTTGCTGGCTTCTTTCCCATTACAAATGATTGAAAATTCTGTAAAACTCCTGCTGGATGTGACAGAACATATATGTGGTGTTCAGGAGTTGTATTAGAGTGATGCAGCTTGCAGAGAAGTACAGCACTGTGTGTTTTTTATATAGGGTCTAGATCCACCACATTATTGTTCATTTCAGACAGTTTCTATGTACCTGCCAACTCCAATGGAGGGCCTATCTTCTAACCTGATCTACTGCTCTCTTTCTCCATCTTGAGGCCATGCTAACTGCGACACCAGTAGGATTGCAAAATTCTGGGAACTTTCAAAATTGGAAACTTTCCATGGGACTTAGCCCTGGACCACACGATTATGGATATATTCCTAAATGCTAATTTTTCTGTCCAATTGGGCCTCTCAACCACATGAACACGGTGATTTCACCCACATAAACAGATTTTTTAAAACGGATCAAAAAGTGAAGAAATAAAAAAGAAATAAGTAATAAAAAAAGATCCATGTAGCGGCGTTAAACGGAGCTGGTGTTGACGCGATGACGTCAAGCGCCTAGCAACAAGTCACTGTAGCAACGGTTGCCAACGACAAGAACAATGGCTAACATTTACCGTGCTGGCTCTGTGTTCTTTTCACTTTTTGCCCTCATTACAGCTCTACAAATGAATGTAATGTTGCATCAAGGGCACTCCACTGCTGCCCAATGTTGGCGTCTGCTGCACGCAGTATTATTATCACCTTCTTACACACTTGACTGCGCATGCTCACAACGTTCTTCTTCTATGGTTTTAACATTGTGCTAACCTGCCACTTATCTGCCAGGCATGGCATTGCAGGCTTCAGAGGCGATCTTTTTCAGTTTTGCCTCTTCATATGGACAGAGATATTTCTGTGGTGTGGACAGAGATTTTTCTTTAAACGAGGACAAAGATATCCGGTCAAAAAAATCTCCATATATGTGTGGTCCAGGCCTTAATGGGAATAAACATGAGTAAAGCTGGAATTCAGGAAATTCAAAGTTGGCTTGTAACAGGGATTTTAAATACCACTAGGGAAATGTGTACTTAAAAATATCTTTGCTATTCCTCATTCACACAGCACACTGCTTATTGCAGGAGTATTGAGGCCATGGCCCTACATGCACTTTGTATTCCTCCACCACAGGCACAGGTACGAAGCCCTGGACTATTAGGGACACACATTTGAGCCTGTGGACATAAAGTGAAGCTGACATTGACTTTCAATGAAATAATGAAACCTTACAAAAGTTTACTTTGAATAAATCTGTTTAATTTTTTAATACCCAAAAACACAAATTCACATATTTTGGAGCTGAAATATTTATTTCACTATTCTACTGAAATCCTCAAAATTTACAAATGTCCATCTAATTTAACATATATAACTTTTGTGTCTTATTTGATACATGATGCGTTTTTGGCAACTGATAATCCATTAGAGGACATTTTTATCACATTTATCTGATTGTCTTCAGATGTTTTTTAGTGATTTGTTGATCACATTGGTTAGATTAAGGTATCATAAAAGTATGTATCAAATATGCACAAGGCGTTAAAGGGCTAAATATAATGTTTTTTAATTGTATTATTTTTCATGGATGTCTGCCTGTTACAAAAATATGTTTTTGTTTATGATTGGATATGGTAAATGCTACATGGACTTCAGCTTATTTTAAGGCTTTGACTACTCGAAGCAGCTTTACACCACAGGTCACACCTACCCATTCACACCCATTCACCCCCATTTACTCTCACATAAACTCACTGATGGTTAGAGTTTCTATGTCAGCAGCTTCTGATTGGTGACCAAGCCCAGTATCAAACTGCACCACTGATGCCCCGATATGAAACAAAATCTTTAAATGACCCCCAAACTCTTATAATTCCCATGGAAGGTTTCCAGTTTGGATTACTTCCAAAATTACTAAGTTGACTTCCCATTAAAAGTTGTCTGGACAGTTTCTGGAATCTTACCAGGTATTTTCCACCCTTTTCTTAGTGGCTAATGCTGCACCTCATAAAAAAAGTTTGTCTCCAAAACACCAAACCCTCCCTCTAACTACACCTTTCCAATCCACCGTCTCTTGTTTTGCTCGGATGACTATGTTTACTTTGACGAGTATAGATTGGATTTACCAAATACATTTCCGTCTCTGGTCAGGAACAGGCCCAAAGTGCCTCATTAGCTTTCAGTATTCCTCCTGGTAATAAAAAAAAACAGTTTGACGGTGAAGGAGGTGTTTCTGCTTTATGGAAATCTGCAAATACCAGCTTTGAAATGAAAAAAGAGGACATGAAATATTCATAAATGATGCCCCAAACCGTGACACTATGCAATGCCACATGTCCCAGAAGATGAAGAAAACCTTGATTTATGGTTTAATTACTGTTTTTTAATAATGCTTATAACCTGAAGCTGAAACTCAGAGTGGGTTGATAGAAAAGGACATCACCTCCTACATATTTGATTTACAAGCCAGGCAGCGCTGCTATGTCCTCTGCCCCTCTCATTAATTTAACAAAAGCTCACCTGTCTCTCCCATGTCTCCTCTCTCTGCAGCATTGCGGTGGGCGTCGGTTTTTATGGCAACAGCGAGACCAATGACGGGGTGTACCAGCTGACCTACTCCCTGTACAATGCCAATCACACGCTGGGCGGTGTGGACAGTCTGGTAGGTAAAATACAAACTGATAATGCCTTCACCATCATGTTGTTCTTTGAGAGCAGAAGGCTTTTAATTTCTGAACAATCCAGCAATACTCAGTTCACGTGAAGTTTAAAGAGCCGTGGAGGTAGACACAAACAGCTCACAGTGAATTGCTCTTTGTCGAGCTCACAGAGAGGAGGAAAACCCAGAGGACTCAATTGAGAAAGCCTTTAAATGTTTTTACGGGCCTTTTATGGCTTTTTACCGCTGCACACAAATTGACAGCTTCAAAACACAAAAACTCTTCCCTCCAGACAGACAACACTCACACTCCCTCACCCCGCTCAACCTTTTCCCAGCCCGCTGCGGCCCCGGCAGAACAAAGAACCATCCCGTGTCTTTTTTTGGGCTCGCTTTAGCTCAGCGTGTGTTCGTGATCTATTTCTATTTTCGTCTGCTTCAGCTCTCATTTAAACAGACACCCATCACCGCACTACCCGAAATTTAGCTCAGTGTGGATCATTTCAAACTAATGAAGAGATTTTCTGATGTAAGTCAAGAGTCAGACTTGGAGAAAATTGATTTTTTTTTTGTTGCTTCTTTGGATCTTTCACTACTGCATGGAGGTAAGAGGCCTTTTTGAGGTACATCAGTGACCCTTGCCCTTTTCCTCAACACAAGTTTCACTGAAGGCTGTTTTTTCAGGCCCCACGTTGAGTGAAGATGGGGTCTTTAGAAAGAACCAAGTGCGTCTTAATAACACTCACCATGATTTTCCCATGGGAGCCATAAGTTTATTCTCCTAGAAACCTGCATGGAAACAATAAGTTATGATGTGAAGTTGTTTTCTTAGCTGCATGGGTGGTTGTGTTTGTATTAATCTTGTGCATCACTGAATACATATGTGGTTGTGAAGTGTGCTCACACTACACCAACATGCTAAACTTGTCATAATTTCACACACCCCATATTTTCACGATTTTTGCCTGAAAATTTCTCGAATGTAACTCACACCCAAATTTTACCCGAACCTTTCTCTCTCAGACAACTAAAAAATTACTTTTATTCAAAGTTTTAATGAATGAAATGTCAGTATTTTCACAACAAATATATGATTCTCTCTCAAATAGATACAGAGACACTTTTTGTTTCAAGCATTGGCGATTACTCATTTCTGGCAAAGCATGCTCGTGCTAGGGGGGTACAACTCAAACTCAGACTGTTTGACACTCTGTATTGTTGTACTCCTTGCTTCAAGTAAAATTCCACTTGATTGCATCCAGCTGCTTCTCGCCATCTTTATTCTGATTTATGTCAGGTGCTGGTACAAACATTGAAAGAGATACTGAGCAATCTTAGAGCTGTAAGGGGAAAAATCCTGACACTCAGTCATAGTATACCGACAAATCACAGAGCGGCTGTTAACATGCCGATGTCTTCGACCAATCACAGCACAGCAGGGAATATTTGGGCTTTTTGTATCAGTTGTGTTGCAATTGTGCTGTTGGCGAAACCAAATATTTTCAGTATTTTGCTTGTACTTGTGTATAAAATGCACCCGAAGACTTAGAGCTTATTTAAAAGCAGAAAATGTGTTAATAATCAAGAATTATAGACAAACTTGCTTTGGCCTATTGAGGAATGGTTGGGCATAAATACACCTTTGGCAAACAATATATTGGCATTACATCTTCACGTCACTCCAGTACGTATTCACCCATTGTAAAAATGCACCTTAAATGGTTCGTATATTTTAAGACAAATTTGCCCTTCATGCAAAAAATCAACAAGAGAGGGGGTCGGAGCTGTCTTCTAGCCATAACAATGTGCTTTTCCACCTTCCCAATCCATGATCAACCAAGGTAGATGTTTCTACAATCACTCAAAAATCAGAAGCTAAATGTCTGGAGAAAGTTAGAAATAGAATAGCATCCATGTTATGATCAAGAACATAAAATAGAAAGTATAGAAGATAATTTTTATTGTAATTACACAATTATAACAAAATGATATGCAATCCTTGGTGTGTTAAAAAATATAGTGATAAAAATCAAGTGAAAATAAGTAATAAATAAATGCTGGACTGAAATACAATCACACCTCCCATGCATACGAACCCAAACACACACAGACAGCAGTCCTGGAGATAGTGCACATTTCCCCACTTAGCAGATAGCAGCATTTAGAGCAGTGATGGCTCACTGGATGAGAAAGGTCCCTCACTATGTTTCTGGCTTTTGTGAGGCAAAGGGGAAGTGTACAGTTCTTCCTATGAGAGGAGAGGGCAGCTGATGATCTTCTGAGTGGTGTTAGTGACTCTCTGCAGTGCTTTCCTGTCTGCAGCTGTGGAGCTGGCAAACCAAACACAGGTTACTCTCTACAGAGCAGTAGTAACATCCTTCAGAGCCGCACATGGAGAGTTTCATCATGATATCCGAGTGATGTCAGGCTTTATTCGTCTTTTCCAGTATGTCCAGGGAACCACTGCTCCTTTCTCCGGATCTTTTCTTTCTCCTGTGGGTGCTTCAGTACATCTTCTGTGAGGTTCAGGATATTATCTCTGGATAAAACACATTTAATCACAGCTTGTAGTCAGCTTGCCACTGTGCTGGTGGACTTTGTTCACAGTACACCCCGTGGAAAGTGTTAAATAAAAATCAGCTGAACTTACTGAATACTGGAAACTCTCCAGTCACTTTCTCCTGTTTCTCCTCGCCATTGGAGTGTTGGAATGTTCGCCATTGCACAAAGACACTTTTTAGAGTTTTATACACCTTTTAAAATGTTTTGAGAGCTCTTTTGCATGGTAGAGTACTTCCCTGCCACGGAGGTACAATTTGATGGAGGGAGGATAAAAATCAAACATGATAGACTCTGTCAGTAGGGATGGGAATTGAAAAAACAACTCCCGTTCATTAACATTTTCACTCATCTGTTTCCTTATCAATTCTCACCACTTACAGGGGTCAGAAGAGGTCAAAATTGTAGATATATTTTTCTGACAAAATGGTGCTTTCTGCGCAATGCCTTCAACTTGCAGAAGCATTTATAAATACAGCACAGCATTTAATCAGGAGTGTCATGTTTGATTTTGTTGCCACTAAAAACCTACAGGCCAACTTGGAATTCATGAAGTAGTCATTAAAATTTGGCTGTGATTGGTTATTTATGGAATGTGTTGGTTTGTGAGAGTCACAGGCAGCTCAGCACCAAAATGTAATCATTTTTAAGTTGGGACATTAGCAACATCTCCTGAAAATTTCAGCAAAATCCATCCTTTAATTTTTGCGTAGTCTTGCTAACAGACAACAAACAACCAACCATATGCCAGCAAAAACATAACCTCTTTGGCTAAGGTAATTAAAGACATCAACTGGGGGTGCTGCTTTGTTGGAGTGGTGAGCAATCAGCCACGACCCATGTGCATACTTCTGCCAATTGCGGATTGTCCTACTCTACTATCTCTCCCACTTTCACAAGTCTATCCACTGTCTCTTTCTCTTATCAATAAAGGCACAAAATGCCCAAAAAATAAGTCTGAAAGGCATCAACTTCCCTGTTCTGATGAATCAATGGTAAACAGAAGTTGTTGCTTTCCGTTGCATGACCACTTTGGTCCTGCATCGACTTGCCCAAAGGCAATAACTCAGGTTTTCTTGCTGTCGTATAGAGCTGGGATTAAAAGTCCATCTGTCTTAATGGAGATTAATGTGACAGTATGTGAACCACTTACTGCTGTGACTCAACGTGGCTTCAGTAATAAACACTTTGCTTAGAGTACAGATCTCCCAGCACTCTCACTGCGGGACTGCGTTAGGACTTTCACACTAATGATGAGGGAAAACCATCTCAGATTTTAATGGCGAGTGGTTCTCCGCTGTCTGGCTCAGACTGATGCACTTTATGAAAGATTTACAGCGGAGACATGTAGGAACTCTGTAATTACTGAAGCTGGGGCAGTGGGGCTGCTGTGGATTGTCAGCTGAGATGAGTTGTTCTGAAATTTGAACTTTAGTTTTGGATTTTTAGTCATATTTTGAACCCAAAGATGCACTGAGCACAGGTAAAGCAGTAACGGTCTATTTTAATTCATAGGTTTATTCAAAATGGGTCCGTTCTATATGTTTTTTAGACATGTGTTAATGTTGTCTAATTTGTTAGCGAAGTTATCAGTGAAAATGTGGAGAATTTCCCTATCATGAACACACTTCTTGTGTCACATTACCAATATATTAAGGTTATTAACAAGGGTTTCCGTACTAAAAAGGTTAATTCAAAGCGAGGAATGTACAGTATCCAAATTTTGCCAATATGTAATATGCTGACTGTTTTAAACTCATTATCACCAATGATAGTATTGATACTGATATCAGCACATCTTTTTTGTCCCAAGCACAAAGTTTATAATTTAATTTAAAGTTGAAATTTTACTGTTAATGACCTGATCCTCTCTTTGACAGTCCATTAATGTCGAGACAGATGTGAAACAAAACAAAAACATATTCTCTTAAACTGTTATTTATATCTGTTGACAATCAGTGATGGCATGGTGGAACACCATGGTTCATTGTGCATTCTGTCAATGTTCCTGTAAATATATGAAATATTCTCTCTAAAAAACACTTGGGCTGTTTCTTCAACCCAATTACTGGGCTATACACATTGAGTTATATGTTTGGGTTATTTTTCAGAGCATTTCCCATTTCCTGGGTTGTAGGGATTTAATTTTTAACCCAATTGGTGGGTTTTTTGACTAGGTTAATATTTATGGGTTCTTTTTCTGAAAGCAACTCATTATTTGGGTCAGAAAATTGGTTCATATAGATTGATTGAATACTTCATCCACAGTTTGCACAAACAGCACAGGGGTAGAGTTTCATACAAAAGGATGCTAGTATAGAATGATAAACCAGATGAGCAATATGGCATGTTTCTATTAAAGTCCTGTGTGTTCAATTGATCTGTATCAATTATATACATATATTTTATAACATGAGCTAATATTACACCCTACCTAATGTACATGACAATAACAACACTACTTTTAGGATACATACATGGCCCATTTCTGTAACATATGGGCTGTAAATATTGAAAAAAAATATATATATATCTGCCAATTATGAACTTTGAAGCTGTTACTAGCAGGACATGTTCTGTGCTGAAAAATTAAGCAACCCCAGGAAGTAAACTGGTTTGATACTCAATACCTAAAGAAACAGATGCAGGATGTCCACTGGTGTTGGTTGTATTTTTCAAAAATATTTTACAGTAACATTTTGGAGGTTTGATATTTTATCAGGGCAAGTTGTTGATCTATATATTTGGCATTCTGTATATGCAGTTTGGTCAACTGCAGTGTTTTGTGTAAAGCTGTGACTCTTAACCCTTTGACTGGCACTGTAACCATACGGTTGACTTTTACCACCACACCACTGTAAAATTCTCAAAACCCATATTTGTCAGAGCTTATTCAGCTCTCTGACTAGTTTGTGACACCAATATAGATCCACTGGAATGCGCTGCTGTACATAAACATAATAGTTGGAAAACCAGAATAAATAAGAGGTGAACCGTTGCTGCATAGCTCCTCAGAAATCCAACAGTAAGAGCAAACATTGGAGTAAGAAAACATATTTTTACGTATTTCCAGATCCTCCATCAATCATTATTTAGTTGAAGGAAATAAATGTTTATATCAAAAAAATGTTGCAGAAATAAAATAAATCTGTTCACACTAGGATAACCTTTAACGGGCAAGCCAACCAGCTGGTTGACCTGCATATCTGCTTCCTAATTAGGTAATCCGAAAAATAAAAGTTGAAATGTCGCTAAATGAAAAGAAAGGAACAAAATTTTACTGACAAATAATTTGTAGCAAATGTATTTTCTTAGTTTGGAAGTCAAGGGGTTAACAGTCAGCTTTACAAAATTACCTAAGTTAATATCAGTTAACACATTTCACATTGCACTACAGACATTTCAGATAACATACGTTTATCTTCTACCTGAGAAGATTCATAAATTAAGTAAAATGATATCAGAGTAACTCTGCTTGAGTTTGAGTTAAATTATTCTTCACGGATGTGCCTCTTTTATGTGAATTATTCAAAGTACATCTCCTGTTAGTCTTTTAAAGCACTTAGCAACATTCATTCCTCAAGTCATATTAGAGTAAAAGGAGAAATCATTAACATCCAGCTCATTTGAAAGTCTGTCAGAGTGTTCCTCAGGGATGTGTGAACTCACTCAAACTCGTAATTGGACATGGTGGCCTTTATTTTAGTGTGTGAGTGTTCCCCCTAATGTCTATGTCTATGTGTGTGTGTGTGCATGAGCGAGTTCATTGCAGGCATCTATAGACTGTTGAGGAGTCTAGTTCTTGAGCAGGACAAAGAGCCCAGTGTACCACACACAGTTCCCAGTCTCCCCCCACCTAATCAACCATGAGGCCAGGAGACAAAGACGTTTGACGGGGAAGGACACGCAGCAGTGCCAGCCCGTCTGATTGGCAGGGTCAGGATTGAGATCTGTATTGAAGGCACTGACAATAAGGGTCTCGCTGCCATTTGGCCCACACAAATGCCTTTTAGCCTCCGTCCAAGAACTCTAAGAAGTGATTCCGCCTTGAAAGACTCAGAGGAAAGAAGGGCTGTTGGACTCATTATTAGGAAACGCTTTTTTCTTTTATTTACTGAAACCTTAATTAGTTACAGTCTAGAGCGTCTGCTTATGATGTTTTTCCTACAAACACACATTTCTAGTCGCACAAAAACACATTCAGGTTTTTGTAGGGCTGGGAAATTCAGACTAAATTATATCTTGATACTTTTAGCTGCATGATGACCCACAATATTCAATTTATATCAGTAGTTTTGCTTTAAAAAAATAACAAATGGCTGTCACCAAGGTTAAACAATATAGCTTTTTCCACTTGATTTTTTCTGTACATGGCAGAACTAGCAAAGTTGGCCACATAACCCAAAGCATGTCAACGTTGTTTGGTTGAGGCCAAAATCTGCTCTTTTTCATAATCAACAATCCATCCATCTGATGTGCGCTGCAGTAGACAGAGAGATGAACACTGCCCATTGTATCCTACGGGCACATTCAGGCTGCAGATGAAGCTTCCCTAGTGGTATGACCAGCTTGGGAAGACCACAGCATTATGGGAGGTCCCACAAAGTTCAAACATGAATTGTAAAACAACAGACCAAAATGATTGGGTATCAGCCTTTTGCAGGCTTTTCCCTCTGAAGGGAAACGAGTAAAATTGCAATGTCTTCAAAATACATTGATTACAGCCTCAAGACTACATGGTACCAGAAGATCTTGAACACATGAATAAAACAAAAGCACCATGCAAATTTAACTGTAACCACCAACTGGGGAAAAACTTCACAACTCAAACAAAAGACCATGAAATGACCATGAGATTAGTACAACTTCTCAAGGCTTCTGCTCAGGGCCTTCACATCAAGTCAAACATCAACTTGGGACAGGAGGCAGACACTCAGTTAGGCAAGGCAGATCTTTAGTGAGTGTTGTCCTGCAAAGAGCAGCACTTTCTTCTGCTGCTGATGGAACATTCAGTCGATTGTTGGTACAAACATGCTGCTGGATTGGTTATTTAACACTTTAACTACCAGCTGAAATTGTGGGCAAATATCCATAATTTCAAGGAATATTAAATGTTAGAACAATAAAAAAAAGCATTGTTTCACCAATGTTCCAGGGGAAAGAAAAAAAAAATGCAAGCAATAAAAAACTGCTTTTTCTTTGTGAAGAAATTAAAGGTTTAGAAAAGCTAAAAGTTGGTAATGTATATCAACTAAATAAATAAATAAAAAATGACTTAGAATTAATAATAACAAACTAAACTAACTTAACTTAAAGGGACTGTGAGGAGAATCTATTACCGGAAATGTAAAGACTCTGCTACCCATGAGCACGTGGGGCGACTGTCGTAATGCTGCGTTCTAGTAACCTCGGAACTTGGAGCGACATCATCTCTGACTTATCGGCGTTCCAGTTGAAGTCGGAAAAAAACATCCTGATCTACCAGGCTATTGTTAGCTGTTGTTAGCACGCCCTGCATTGTTGTTCACAAATATCACATGAAGAATGTGATTATTACTATGGCAGCATTTTTGTAAATATAACTCTAACAATACTATGTATACAGCTGATCTAGAGTGACACACCCCAGTCAGAAGTGCAAATAAATTGATTATTACAGGAGCTAAATAACTGTTCACACTGAGGGCATCCATCTTCGATTGTCAACTCGGGGGTGGCGAGGTTTCACCGAGTTCCCAGTAGGAAATTCAGACTTCGGGGGGCGATCCAGTTGCAGTTTCCTACTCTGAACTCAAAATTCCTACTTCTGACTACAACTGGAACGCACCAAAAGACGTCTGCAATCCAAAGCGTGTTTGTTGTTATGCAGCTCGGACCTTCCTCAGAACTCTGCATTGCTTTACAACTTCTTTTTTCAACAACTTACAGAATGCAAATCCACGAGGTAATGTATCTCTTTCTAGTAATGTAGCGGTAGTTTTTGATGTGTGACAGTAAGCAATTTTTGGAAAACTTTGTATCGTAGTTTTGTAGCCGGCTATATATCGCTACTTACAGCCCGGTGCTCTAAGACGTGTCTGAATAATATAAATTTGCTCTAGTTTTAATTGTCTTGTTCCCGAAGTTGAGTATCCAGGCCAGTCCAGCCCTGTACGACCCGACCGGAAGGCTAAGAAATAGCATTTATAGAATAACCTATTTTGATGCTATAAAACTCATCTTAAAGTGTGTATTTCCATCAGGCATATATCTAAAAGTGAGACTTTTTTGTAATTGCTTAGAAACTCCTCACAGTCCCTTTAACTACCAAATTAGAATGATTTTATCACTGCTATTATAACAGTAGAGCTCTGTTGTTCATTAAAATTGTCATTTTTAATAGTCAAACTCAATATAATCAGTTTTAAGTTATTTTTGAATGCTATTTTATTTACAAACATTTCTGCCTTAAATCATTAATTCCCACACAAAGAAAATACCTGTTTTTCTTTGTAGTTTTACCTTTTCCTTAAAATGTAAACAGAATCAGAGAATGATTTGATTTTATTGTATTTTTAAAACAGTCAATTTTCCTGAATTTGTTGATGATCTCTGCCAAACAGTTGAGCTTGTGGTTAAAGGGTTAAGGTGTGTGCTTGTTTGTGGGAGTCAGCAGCTCAACATGTGGAGCTTTCATCTCATGTACAAGTTACACCAAAGTAGACAACCCATAACTTTTGACATTGCAAAAAGTGGTTAATGATGATTATGTAACACAGTAACAAGTTTTTGGGGATTATTTTTATTTATGAAGAAACATGTAATTCTGCTTTTCCGTGTGTAGTTTCATTTCTCATGTAGTTGTCTTTCTTATTAAAACAGTAATAAACACTCGTGGTTCATTTTCTTCCTAAAAAACATGTCAAATTTCATTTTTTTTGAGGATGAACACATTATGCCTAGTGTATCATCCTGTATGTGATCTTTATGCCCAGCATCAGGCCTCAGTTCTATATTTTTATCATCAAAAACTTTATTCTTATAAACAACTCTGTCTTACCTTGTGTCCAGTTTGACAGTATAATGATATATCAGGAAAAACTTGCATTATTTCCAGCTCTAGTGGATACCCTGAAGCTTTTGAGCAGGTGCAATTTAGAGACATCAGAACCAGAATGCAAAAGCAGGGCGGTAAAATCTGGAAACAGGCCAACAGAGATGCTTCATCCATGCTGTAATGGGACTATTGTGACATTTAAAGTGTTTAGACTCACTAATAATAACTCCATTGTTTGGGAAATGGGAGCTGTGAGAGAGTTTGGGCAGCCTGCGGTCACCCAGGGGACTGGGTCGATGTCTGGGTCAGTCACTGAGCGTTTAGCCAGAACTCAATCACGGTTTGGAAGCCAGCCCACTCCCTAATTATACGCCTGCAAATTTCCATAGTGTTATCATAATAAGCTTTAGTTAATGACTGGAAATAATACAGTGCTCAGAAAATGGGGGAACAATCTGTTATTGGAAAATGTGACAAATTCTATTTTGTTTTTGGCTCAGAGGCTGAGAGGTGATGAATGGTGGTTGACTATTGGAGAGATAATTTCCTCTTGCACTTCCTGAAATTCTGATATTATTTCATAGACCAAATTAAACAATGATGAGGGATGTGTCTGAAACTGAAGACATTCACACCAGGAATGCAAGATATTACCTGGTTAATATCAGCAGGTTTTATCCTGAAAGGTGGTGTTTGATTTTTGTCATATGTGAAAGTTTTTGCAGATATTTACAGACCATGTTTTAGCTGTAGATGGCCATAAATATCACATTTATTGGCTGTTATATCACCAGATACTAAGTCACTTTCCTAAGAATCAAAGTCGAACGGTTTTCGGATATGCACCCAAATAATCGAAGATAATCGATCATCCCCCCCCCACACACACACACACACACCTCTAATAAGAGCCAGAGACTCTCTTATCCCCCCTCTCAGTAAAGACCCTGCCGAAAAGAGCACAGTCACACGGGGTTAAACTCTTGACAATGCTCCGCTGCACTCGACCGTATAAGTTGGCTGAAAAGCCGACGGTTGAGCTCGCAAATAAGTGGAGGACGAGTGACTAAAATGCATGTCACATAGCACACAGCCTGGTCTTTCATTTTAAATTTGCCATCAACGGTGTACAACCAAAACTACTCCCACACATGATTCGGAGCCGTTGATGCCCGCTCGGAGTGGAAACTCTTTGTTTACTGAGGTTAAGAGGGAAGCAGATGTGACTGAGAATCAAGCTGCGCTCACAGCGCCCTCTGTTGGACAGAACATTCCACTGCGCCAGACGCCCTGATGTGCTACCACACTCAATATTTTACATTTGAATATTAACTATTCGGTTACGGACATTTATCCCCATATTCGATCGGTTATTCGAAAATATCGAATATAAAGTTACAGCCCTACCAGATACATTCATCATAATGGTCTACTGCATCATGGCTGTTTTTACACTGTTACAATTCAAAAGTCTTATTTAAAATATATTAAATATTGTATTTGTTGCATCTGTAACTAATATGAGTAGATAGTCACTATAACTGTGATGGTTCAATTTTAGTTCAAGAAGACACTTAACAAAAAACTATAGTTTATAGTATTGAGGATAAACAGTTTGGAAATCTTGGCATATTGGGTGCCAGTAAAAATCCTTCATTGTTCATCCCAAATTTTACTCTAAATCTGATATCAGATTAATTGTGTTGTGTGTTCCAACAACTTTATTTATAAAGTTTATATTTTTTTGCACATAAGAAGCTCCTGACTGTGTTTGAAATTGGCCAATTTTTATTTTTAACAAGGACACACTGATTATACAAAGCTAACCGGAAATTTACTGCAGTGCTCAGACTATTTCATGGTGATGCTCAGCAGTTGACAAAACAGAAGTAAGAATCTTAAAGTATTTTTAAAGATGCTATGAGGAGTTTCTAAGTAATTACAGAAAAGTCTCACCTTTAGATATATGCCTGATGGAAATAGACACTTTAAGATGAGTTTTATAGCATCAAAATAGGTTATCTATAAATGCTATTCCTTAGCTTCGCGGTCGGGTCGGACAGGGCTGGACTGGCCTGGATACTCAACTTCAGGAACAAGACAATTAAAACTAGAGCAAATTTATATTATACGGACACGTCTTAGAGCACCAGTCTGTAAGGAGAGATATATAGCTGGCTACAAAACTACGATACCTTTTTTTCTCAAAAATTGCTTGTTGTCACACATATAAAACTACCGCTACGTAACTAGAAAGAGACACATTACCTTGTCGCTTAGCATCCTGTAAGTTGTTGAAAAAAGAAGTTGTAAAGCAATGCAGAGTTCTGAGGAAGGTCCGAGCTGCATTCATTAGCATCGCAACAAACGCATGCTTTGGTTTGGGTCACGTCTTTACGACAGTCACCGCGCATGCTCATGGGTAGCAGAGTCTTTATGTCACCAGAAATAGATTCTCTTCATAGCACCTTTAAATGCTATTAAATAACACTCAGACAATTTTATGTTTGTTGAAAACCTGCAGACTGACCGTCAGGCTAACTTTTTGTTTGCATGGCCAAAGTCATACAATGTGGAGACTGTCAAGTCTGGTCAAATGGTGCACTTTGCCTTAATTTAACAGTATATACAATATACTGTGTGTGTAGAGAGTATTACTATGTTGCTTGCACTTTATGACACAGCTATTGTCACAATAGTCTCATACACTGGCCTCTGAAATCTGGTTATACAGCCCAGTGATGGAATTGCTGTCTCAAAAAACTTTAAGCCATCTTAGCAACAGTTAAAAACAAAGATAATATTTTTTAAAATGATGCTTGTACAGCAGTAAACTAGTAGAGGTGGGTGTATAGCCTAGCCTTCTACCTTGGAATAAAGTTGGTTCTGAAGTGGCTGTTGCTTCATTTTACAACTTCGGTTCTTTTTCAGCTGCTGAATTAAACAGTAGACCAAATTCCCTTCTCCATTCCAGACATTCACAAAGTGATTTTAAAAGATGTGCATAATTAAGTTGTAAAATTATGATGCTCTTCATGTTATAAAAAAGCTTGTCAGAATAAATATTTGCAGTTTAAGGCCTGTTTCCTCACATCAACCTTAGTACACACAGGCCTTTAGCTTAGACTCCTCTGAACGTTGTGTGTGCTCATTTTGGCTAAAGTCCTTTAACTGTGCAAAATAAAACTTACCAAAACTTCGAAGAGGAACAGATCAGAGTGATTTGTCTTCTGGAGTCACAGTTTCTCAGCACTCATCAAAAAAAACAAGTGCACAAAGTGGCAGTGAAGAGGGCATATGTGCTGCTCATCCAAGCCTGCTGCTGCAGCTGTTTGTTCAAAGATGCACTTAACTTGCCAGATTTATCAGTTTGATTTCTCAAAGCTCCACAACAGTAAATACAGCAGTGACTCAAAGTTCAATCCCAGGCTGCAGCATCTCTGCAAGACACAATTTGGTGTCATTTAAGAGTCTGGTGATTTCTAATAGAGAAGAATCTGGTACTTTCCAAAGCAGGACAGCCAATCTGTTCCCCACTTTTGGGAATAGATAGAACTCATCGAAGAGGTGCTGTTTCCTGGGCGAGAAGGGAAAAAAACTTTGAGACTTGTAAGTAGGTGTTCTAAAAGTTCAATCCAGTGAAAAATGACCAATGAACACTTTTGCAGACCGTTTTACTTTAGCTGAATCAGGAGGGCAGCTGTGTTAAGTTAAGTAGAGACTGAATTAGAAGTGGTTTCTGAGCTACTTTCCACTACAATCCACCTCGGTATGACCTTTTGCTGTCTTGAGATCTGAGCTCAGCTTTTTTTTTAATCTCTGTACTTACTGCAACCATGTTTAACACTTCCTTCCTTTGTTTAGTCAACAACCTTAATTTATTCCTGATTATGAGATCCATCAACAAACTAATAAACAGCTTTAAGTTCCACACCAGTCAGGCACCAGCTTTATGGGAGTCAAACGTTTAAGAGGGTAAAGGACACAGGAAAGAATATATTTTCAGGGATGTTCTGCTGAGCTTCATTACACAGCGCTCAAGATGGTTGCTATCTTTAGTGGGGAATAAGCGGATGAGGCACCTCGGATCCATGTTCCATTTCACGCTCTAGCTCCCACATTCAGTTTTAATTACCAAAAAGCTTTCCTCCGTCAAACTTGGACAAGAGCTTAGACTAGATACAAGTGTTTGTTCCTATATCCAAATCTTTGTTGGGCTTTGACAGGTAAACTTGTTGGCCATCATCAGTTATTAATCCATCACCAGAAGAGGAAGTTTGCCTGACCCTTAACTGAGCCATAATTGTTTGATCACGTGATTGGTCTGCAAGGCCATGAATTGAAAACATTGTGTAGGTGTAGTCTCTGGTCTCATCTATAGCAGGGGTGGGCAAGTGGCGGCCCTCCACATCACTAAATGTGGCCCGCCATTCATTCCCAAAAACCAGCAGCTTTAAATATGAAGAAAACTCAGATATCCATTAGAAATAATTCAATATAATCTTACGTAAGCTATTTACAACCTTACTTTGTTATTATAGTGTCTCTAAATCTCTTTCATGAAGCCGTTAACATTTATATCAAGTATTACTCAATACGATATTTTAAAAAGGCAGCAGCAAAATATTTGAGCTCTAAAAATGTGAAAAACACACCTTTTTATTGATTTTGAAATAACTCCATTGGCTTTAATTCCATGTACATGAGCTAAATTTGCTTGAATTCTATGTCAAGTTCATTTGATTATGCATAATAACTTGTACTTTTGTTGTAATATATGAATATTGGTATGCTAATTTTATGACAAATTTATATTCTCATTTGTTATTCATCCAACATTTTTTCATTGTCGAGAGTTTCTAAAAATTTGTAACAATGTGGTCCTCAGGCTGGAAAAAGTGGTTCTATGTGGCCCTGTTGGTAATTAAAGTTGCCCACCCCTGGTCTATAGGGAGACTAGTTAATCAGTATTTGTAAAAGTTTTTATTGTATGAGTGTTCAGCACATTTATGATGCAGAGTTCTAGGGTAAGTTAATCTCAAAACACTACCCTTGTATTCCCATGTTTACAACAAATATGCAACTGTAATTTTCCTACTTGTTTCTTGCCTCATTTCCAAATCCATGCCAAGCAGTTAGACACCCTTCACAAGAAAGAGACGGGCAAAGCTCGCCCACTGTTAATTAGCTTAGCTCAAACACTGGAGCTCATGGGAAGTGTTAGCTTGCTTCTGCCTACAGTCATCGGATAAACTCTCCAACAGCTCTAAACTGTCCTCTGTGCTAAATGTGACTTATAAGAAGATCAACAAAACAACATCTGTAAAATATCAGTCTCAGAATAGATAATGTAAATTGACACAGTAATAATGAGACACAACAAGCACATAGGACTGTTCAAGTTGCTATTAAGTTTATATGATGACTGTCAGCAGAGGCTGACTAGCACTTTCCATTGACTCCCAGTGTTTGAGCTAGTTAATTAGCGGTAGGTGAGCGTTTTCAGTCTCTTTATTGTTATCGCACACACAATTTGAAAGAATGGTGTCTATCTGCTTGTCATGGACTCGGGAGTGAGGTGAGACACAAAATGACAAAAAAGTTGTCGTATCCCTTTAAAATGCAGTCCTACTGAAGTCCTTGTCAGTTGGGTGCCTTGGATACTGCCTCTGAAATGTGGCCATTATATTTTTGCATTTTAGCCATTTTAAAACAATTTGCTTTTGACTGGCAAGCCACTCAGTCAACATTCGCCTGCAGTTCCTTCTTGCATTTGTTGACATCGCACATGCGTATCCTCCATGTCTTCTTCTCTGGTTTTGGTATATGGCTGAGGCAGCGTTACAGCGCCACTCAAAGGCCTGGTATTTGTACTACAGTGTTTTCGTGTGGACAGACACATTTCTTCAAACAATGCTGTCTTAAGTGATAACTTTATAAGTACAAAAACAAAAATCAATTTTCATCTCCATATGGACTTAAGCTGTTTTTTAAGTGCCATTTTGAAGCCCTCTGATAGTCATCACCATTTATGAAATGATATTGACAACTCTGCAGACAAGTTTTAGCAAATAATCAACTTGTGAGAAGGGTTGGGAATTGAGAAGATTATACTAATACCAGTTTCTTTGTCATTTTTTGCTTTGATTCTTCATTGATTCCTGTAGATCTTTCTGTCAACCTACAGAGGTTTTCAGTGGCTGTGATGTCAAACACATGGCATATGTAATTCTGAATGCTGTGCTAGTAGACACGGTTCTGGAAGTTGCTTGTGTTTTCTTGTGATTGTGATTTCTGCTGGCTGCCTCTGATGAGAGTGTGATAGCATTGAATTGCAGGGCGTATAGAGCAATAATGGAAGGAGCTGAGTAGGGGAGGTTTAGCATCAAGACTTACAATAGAGACTCCTTGAGCAAGTAGTTGTTGATTTCGATTGCTACTCCTGAGACTGGCCTCATTTAATAGCCTTTATTCACAATTGTAGTCTTATTATGGCTTAAATGATATGTTTACCCAATAAAAGTGAGATACAAAGACCAAAACAAATTGTACCTGGTACTAACTAATAGAAATCTGATTTTTAATCTCCATGTAAGTTCTTAAAGGGCTTTGTTTATTTTCTCATTCTGCCTTAAGTGAATGTTTAAGAAACTGCTAATTTTGCCTCCTTCTAACTGGCTTTGGTTTGAAAGGTTGTTCTTGATTGAAAGCAGCTGATATAATTGGCCTTTGATAAGTTATTAAACAGCTTAAAATAAGGTTAGTACTTAAATCAAACTTACTGAAAACTCTGTCAAGTTGTTTTCCATTCTCTCTTGGAGATAGAGACAGATTTTGGTGTCTCTGATTCATGCTTTCAGGGGGTAGCAGTCAGTCATCACCCTTCCCAGCAGGGTGATGATTCAACCTCCAATTTTTGAAAGGATGTGAAACTGTGGTTCTCCAGAGCCTGAGAGGAAGTACTGTGATACCTTGGGAAAGAAAATTTGAGGGGAAAAAAATCCCCAAAGAAACCCCTCCTGATCGTGCTGTGTGAAGTCCTGAAAGGATCGATTGCTTGGCTTAAATTTGACTTTTAATAATGGTCATACACTTGGCTCCCATCAACGATGCCCCAGACATTTAATACTTGCACTGATAGAATATGAATGAAAATAACTAGTTCTTATTTGATCACATTTTGCAATTGTTACTAGTTAAGCAGACTCTCATTTGACCAAGTGTTGTTGTGTGCTAGAAGAACCTACAGGTGTTTCCCTCCCCTTTGGAAACACTTGGAATTGAGGCTATGATAGTGAGCTCTGCACTGATTGGCTGCCAAAATGATGTCTGATGGGAGGGGGAAGGATGGCTTACAGGCTGCCGTACATACTTTCGTACCATTCATGGCATCCGTCTGTGACAAGCAGAAAACACACATGTAGGTGGAGGCTGTATAGCTATGACATCATAAACCCAGGAAGTAAAGAACGAAGCGTGTTAGAGGGCGTTTGCTTTAAAGAGACATGGTGGATTTCTTCATGAACTGGGAGTTCTGCTCCCCAAGCTCCTTGTAGAAACATAAACTGAAAGAAATTAGATTTAGCAGGACATGTGACCTTCATAGCAGGAGTATGTGTTCGGTCTTGAAACTCTCCAGTGGCCTCCAAAGGCCTTTGAGTGTAACAGCATTGTCATGAAGAGAGTGGAAAGCAATGAGCTATATTGATCAAAAAGAGTCCGTATTAGTATCATCATATGAGAAAGAATGGCTTTTTGCATCAGTTGTTGAATGAATTATTTGCAAACTGTTTGTGCATAGGTCTTTTAAATGTGCTTACAAATGCTACCATGAGCCATATTTCTTGTATTATTTAGGTGAGATTAATGTGTAAAGGATAAAAAAAATCATCAAATATCCCAACAACAGATCCGACAGCAAGGACAAAAAGCTGGGTATGAACCTCACACTCCCCAGTCCAACAGAGACATAGCCACCTTAGCCTCTGGCTTGCACTCTGTTGTTTCTCACAGCTCTTATAAGGTGTGATAGCCTGTCCAATGTTCCCTCTAGTTCAGCTTCCTTCTCACCCCATCTCTCTTTTTCTTTTCCCAGCCTCATCCGTCACTGTCCTCTTTTATCTCCTCTTAAGTCTGTCATACCTCAGCCCTTGCAGAGTACACTTAATAAGCAAACTACTCTTACGCCATAAAGCAGTACACATTCAGTTTGCTGCCAAACTTGCATAGTACTATATGCCCTGCTGTAAGGGAGCAGGATTGATGCCCACCTTCTGTTGGGCCAACTTAAGTCCTATTGTTAAGGAGAAATACTATGTATTGTTGCTCTATAAAGTCTTAAATTTAAATGTTTTAATGTCTCGTCAGTCTTAATAGGGCCATGGCATAGTTTTCAGGCCTCAATTAAAGACAGAATTCATAAATCCTGATTTGAAAAGATTAAATCATTATATAAAGGAGTCGATGGAAATGATAAATATGCATGACTAAATAACTCCTCCAACCCCCACACTGCCTACAGTCTTAAAATAAGCACACGCTCATGTAAACAACCTTTACATAATGCCCATTGATATACATTTTCATTTCTTTCCTCCAGCCGGATTCCACATTTGATATTTGACGAATCTGTCATGTTTCCAGCCCAGGGCCTTTGTCATTTGTCACGGCAGTCATCATCATGATGGTTTTTTTGTATGTTATAATTTGTGGCGTGTCGAAAACAATATCCTACTGTATAACAGCTCCACATGAAGCACATTCAGCTGCCTGTTTGGAAAAATGTGAGGCACAGAACGCTCAACCATGCCGCCCCCCAACCTCAGACTGGAGATAGAGATGGTGAAGACTGCGACTGGGAATCCTATCTTCATGATTGGTGCAGATCACTTACACGATGAAGATCAGACCGAGGCGCGGACAGATTAGCAGGGTGGGATGTCTCCCCGGTCGCCTCAGATAAGATTCTCACACAGGAGGCAAAAAATCAGATACAAGACTTCATTTCTCATCCGTGACTTCATCTGCCGTGTGTGAGAGTGACGGGGTGATCAGATAGCAAACTGCAGAGCACTGCAGGCCTGTGAATATGAGCTCAGTGGAGGTCCTGCACGGCCCTTTTGAAATAAACAAGCAGCCCTCTGTAGGTTCTTCTTGTGATTCTAGCTTCTTTAAAATAAATCTGAGAGTGGAAAAGACTACATTTGATAATTTCAACTCACATATGGTGCAGTGGCAAGCATAAAGTATTAGGTATGCAATAATTCCCAACGCACCCAAGTGTTGAGACAGACCTACGTAGTGAACCATCTTCTCATCCAGTCTGTTTGGTAGAAAGAGAGGAGGGATGTCAGTTTATCGAGGCCGTCAAACTTATCGAGGATGTTTTTATTTATCGTGCGGTTAATTGATTTATTGATTATCGTGACAGGCCTAGTATGTATATTATAAATATGTATCTGTTCATGTATTTGTATCTATAAATTGAAGAATTTGTCTTCAGCCTGCTCTATTGTGTCTTGAGATTATTCTTGTTATGAATTTGTGCTGTAATTGATTGGTTGGTATATTAATATCTTTATTTCAACCATGTAAATGACAATTTAAAAACAGTAAAAAATACAAAATAAAAAAAATGTGGGAAACTACCCTGTCTTGCATCTGGATTCTGATCATCACCAGGATCTTATAACTTTTTACTGTGTCATAACAATTTTCACCTGAATACATCATGACAGTGTGGTAGTAACTTTTTTTTTTTATCTTAAACAATGAATTTTGAATACAACAGATATTAGCAAGGAGTAAAAAATATTTTTATTTGTTTAATTTTCTATTTTAGATAGTAAATTGCATTAATGATGTGTGAAGGAAGTTTTTTAATACAAAAACTAAAGAAATAAATTATATATGACTACAGATATAGATTTTTCTTCTTAATAAGTCCTTGGTTTTCTTGTGAAATCTCCCCAAAACAATTCAATATGGAACAGAAAAGTAACATATTTGATTAATTTTTCAAGAGCTATTTCGAACACGTACTTTGCCATTTATTTGGAGAGGCTGTTAGATTGGAAAATGTCTGAATCGGACAGACTTTGACCCGCCAGCCTTCCTGCAAAGCCTGTGTGAAATTCAGACGCTGGGGGCTACCAATAATTGATACAACAGTATATTTCCTGAGTGACTCATCTTATTTTTTGAAACTTTGGTAACAAACTTACAAATGTATGTATTAAATATGATGGTATTTTAAAGATAAAAGATTTATTTAAGATTTCCCAGAACATATGACTCACCACATTAACTCATTACTTCTTAAAAAATAGCACAGAGGTGAATAAGGTTAGAAAGTAAGAAGTGGAATTAGACAAAGACGTTTACAGCGGAGAGAAAACAGATGGACAATGAGATGGAATGCTAGAATGCAGTGAGTAAAAGTTTAAGGTGAAGAACTGAAACTGACTACAAAATGCAACAGTAATATACACTCAACTTTGTTCAGCCAATAACATGGCAGCAGCTTGGTGCAGTGGGGCATTCAGACAACCTGCTAAAGATCAAATGAGCATCAGAATGAGGACGACATGGTCATTATTGCCATTTGTGCTGATCTGAGTATTTCCCAAAAAGCTGACCTACTGCGAACTTCATGCACAACTATCTCGAGGTTTTACAGAGAAAGGTCTAAAAAGAGAAAATATCCAGTGATAGGCACTTTTCTGAAGGTCAAGATAGTAGAAAAGCAAATGCAGCACAAATAACCACTCATTACAACTAAGGTAGGTTTCTGGGAGCAAAATACTTTGTCTGGAAAAGCCAGTAGGCTACAGCAGCAGAAGGTCACATGGATACCAACACTGTGAGCTTAGAACAGGAAACCCATGCTACAATTCACACTAGCCCAGCAAACTGGCACAAAAGATGATTGGAAAAATGTAGTCTGATGAGTTTTGATTTCTGTTGCCACATTAAGCTGGAAGGGTCAGATGAAACTGATGAAAGCGTGGACCCTTCTTATATCAACAGTCCATGCTGATTATGGTGGTACAACAGCTTGGGGGAGTACTCTGCCTCCACACTTTGGGTCACTTATTAGCATCATAACATGACAACACAATTCTTCACAAAGCTGAAATCATTGCAGACTAGTTTCTTAAACATGAAAAATAATTTCACTGTCCTCCACAGTCACCAAATTTCAATACAGTAAAGTACATTTGGGATGTTGTGGAACAGAAGATTGGCATCATGGAAGTCCATGCAACAATCTGCAGCAACTGCATAGTGCCATCATGTCAACATGGACCAAAATCCCAGTGTATCCTTCCAGCACCTCGTTCTATCTGTTTATTTCCAGACTTGTTGTCATCTGCATCCACATCTGCTAAAATTCTGGCAATTTGCACGGAAAGACAAAAATTAGCCACATAGATCTCCATGGCCTGGGGGTGTCTAACATGTGATGCCCTTACCATGCCTCAATCATAAAATTCATGGGTGGCAAAAAGAGGGAGAGGGACTCAACTTTCAGCCAGGTAAAGGCTAGACAGTCTCCTTTGCATATATTATATAAGCTGAGACTTCCACATTAAAACCCAGTATATGTCATCCATTTATCAGTGGATAAAAGTACTTAAAAAGTTCTTTTCTGGTTGTATTGAGTTAACATTTTAGATCTCAAACTGCATCAAGGACGTTAATGTGTTTATGTAAATGTGTTATATTCTTTAAAGTAAATGAAAGAATTTTTAGGAATAAAATAAATTGTCCTCTCCTCTTCAGTAATCCCTTGCTTTTCTGGAAAAAATGCCCTGAATGCTTACGAATTGGAAAAAAAATCACATTGAAAAAATAAAAGGATATGAATGGCCAAGTTGTGAAAAGTGCAAAAAAAAAAAGAGAAGAGTCTGCACAGTAGAAATTGCTCCACAGTCAATTTAATTAAAATTGACACAGACGTATTGTTTCGGGCCTTAGCCTCTCATCCGACATGAGCATTGAGCTGTCTTTGTAGAACTATGGGGTCACCTGACATGCCAAGTGATGTATACTAAGTTGTCAAAATAAACTGACCTGAAACTTATGAACAAAAAAATGAAATATGAGCCTAAAGTAGGGCTTAGTGTTCTGTTGCACGTATGTTAATTTGGTTCTCCTTGCCATCTGTCTTATTGAATTAGCTTGCTTGGCATATGCACTGCCACAGTTGTGTTTACCAAATGCTGGTATAATGCTGCCTGCTCTAAAATCTAGGAGAATCCAAAACTGTGCAAAGAAACAATTAGCTGTTCACAATTTTGTTACTCATTTGAACAAAAAAAAAAGGTATTGGATCACTCTAACGGGGATATTTTATTTGACATTCCTCCAACATTCATCAAAATCTGAGTGGTTCAAAGTTTAAAAAGTCTTCATACTTTTTTTTATACCAACCATCATAGCAAATGGAGTGTTTCTGAACATATACTTGTGATTCAGCGTTCATTTGAAATTAGCCATCAGAGTTGATTGAGGAGTTACTTAAGTAATTAATCCTGTTTCTTGCTTAACATCAGTGTGTCAGTTTTGTCACTTTGAGCATGCCTTTGCCCTGACACTGGCCTTTAGCTCAACATTTGTTCCCATGAACAGCAAAACCAAGGCTGTGGACTCTCTGATGTATTTCCCTCTGTTTGTTGTGGGCTTCACTTTGAATACAAACCAAGCTAATTACACCCCCCCTCCCTCCCCAAGCTCCCCCTCCTTTAGCCTCAGCAAACCTCAATCCCTAACAAACACAGCAACAATATGAGTTTTCTCTCCCGTGAATGCCAAGTACCCAGAGCTGAATGAAAGCATTAATTAGCCTTTTTGATTATCAAATAGCAGGATGTCTCTGTGAATGGCATCTCCCTGTAAACAGCCTCTCCCTTCGAGCCTAGCACCAAGTAATTACACACAAGGAGATGTTTTGAGCCTGTACAGGAGAGATTCGCTCCAAACGTTCAGTCTGATGCCTCCGTGTTCGGCTGACAAGGTAAAATTAGAAGTGTAAAAATAAATGTGCTCATAATGTCTGCCTTCTTCTTAGTGAATCCCAATCTGCCGTTCAGGGACTGGATTAGTTGTTATGTGATTATGCTGCTTAAACAAGTAAACAAACTATCCAATTCATTAGTGAGGTATCAATTTGGATAAAAAGTCCAACAGCAATCATGGATTGAAAAACTCAAGCAGAAGCAAACCTACTATTTTACCTCCAGGCTCTCTCGCTCTGGATGTTTTCCAAGCTGAAGTATTTGTTCAAAATGGACCTCTTCACCGACACCCACTCTCAGTGTTTCAGCTCTCCCACACCATCCCCTGTCTCTACTCTGCAGCTGATTGGTAGCACCAACCGGCCTCATAGGAAACCCACCTCTGGACGCTGTATCCAGGGAAAGTTTTTTCTGGCAGTAAAGTTTACCAAAGGCACCCACACATGAGTAGAATTTTGTGTTTCGGCCTAAAATTCTTTCGATAATGCTTTGATATTGTAGTAAAAGCCTCTTCCCTTTTTACTAATGCAGGCTGTGTCAAGATGTTTGCATAAATGCTAATTGTGTAACTAAAATAACTGCTGTCCCTCTGGACATCCTCCTCATCCTACATTTCCACTCATCACATATCGTTCCCTTCCAGTTCCATTAGCAATGTTTGTTGAACAGAGAGTGGTAGACAAGTGCCGAAAAGCATCCATAAACAGGATTTTACGTGATTAAATTCAAGAGAGTAATGCATTAAAAGTTGATTTAGATGTCATCAGTTTGTCTTTAAAGGTATACGTCACTATTTCTGAAGTTGGGTTGTATGAGGTACTTCACAATAGTAGGTGAATTGCTTTAAAGTTTGTCCAGCAGCACTGCAGCTTTAAGAAGAGCAAGCTTAAGGCCCTTTTCCACTAGCATGCCTTTGCCCTACTCTACTCGGCTCTACTCGATTTGCAGCGTGTGTCCACTAGCCTGGTAACTCCTAAAACAAGCTAGTTTTAGTACCTACTCCGCTCTGGTTCCAAGCGAACTGAGTCGATACTGGAAGATGACGCCACCGACTGCCAGCTACTGATTGGTCAGACAATGTCGTCATCGATGAGTCATGAACGCGACGACCTAGCATGCTAGCGGTAGATACCATTAGCTTACCCTCACACGTCTTTTCTTTGCAGCTCGATTGCTCTCGTCCTCGGCTTCATTCTGTTGTATAACTTCCAAAACTCTCCTGTGCTTCTCAGGGGCTATTTCTTCTTACCACCTGCAGCCTTCTTCTGCTTTCCTTTTTTACTCGGTTTGTGACAAAAAGCCACAGATTGTTGTGTCGCGCTCGAAATGACATCACCACAGTGCCGCTCAGCTGTTTACAGCGACACTGCACCCCATTGGGCAGGTGACTGGGGCTAATGGAAAAGCAGCACAAGGCGAGTAGAGTAGAGTCGAGTAGAGTAGAGTAGGGCTAATGGAAAAGGGCCATTAGACTAACAGTAAGGTACACTGACAAACAAGACATGAAACTTTGTTGGTCGCATGTACAATTGGTTGAAAAATTTTCAAGTGCATTATTTTTCCCCCAGGAAGTCTCGTAAAATGTTTGGCCCTATTTTATGATTCAACAAATGGGCATGTGTTCTTCCCATGTGCACTGATTCAGAAGATCCGCTGTTTTTCTCAATGGACTCAAGAAGACTAACTTTGCAGTGTAGATGGACCTGCCTGATTCATTGTCTGAAATCTCTCAGATCCATCTTGCCGAACTCTGCGCTCCTACTACTTCATGGCCAAAGCCCAATCTGAGAAAAGCGGCAGAAAGTGAAAATGTGATGACAGCAGGAAGTGACTGCGTGTTTGAAAACATTGGTGGCTTCTGAAGCAGTCTCCATGGATGTGGCAATATCTGAGGTTTTAGCAGAAATTAGCTCAATTACTTTTTAAATGTCGCTTAAAGCTTTCGTGTTTTTTTTTGGATGATCAAATTAAAAAAGCCTGGAAGCTGGAGATCACTGGTAAACTGGGAGAGATGTGGAAATGCTCCACAAATGGTGCTAGTGTTCTGTCATCTTCTGGTTAGTCTATGGTAGATGTGGTTACTCAACAATACCTGGCAAAAAATAGTTTCCTCAGAAGTTTACTGGGAGAATTTGGGTGGTATTGTTGTTGTTGATGAGGTTGATGTCACGTACAAGTAAATGTAAGACGATAATCTAGGGACTGAAACGTAGTTTAAGCTAATGGCTAACAACAGCGTCTAGCTGCTATACTGTGGCTTGATATGGATTAGTCTGTGATGAGTGTGACTGACAGAGCAATTGTTCAATCACCAGCTGCAGTTAGTTTTGAAGGTTCTGCCTCTGGAGACATTTTTCATATGCTCTTCTTCAGATGGACTAGTGAAATATTTGCGTGGTGGACATATGGAACTGTCCGTCTGGTGTGTCAAGTTATAGGAAGACACAACAACAGAGAAACCAAGTACTGAAACAGAGAAGTGATTTTGACTGAAGTGACAACAATGCTCTTCTTAAGGATGTACGGGGTTACCTTTATTCACCAGAGTACACAGAAGAAGAAATTCTTCAGTACAAGATTGCAAACATGTGGACGGAGCCATTACCTACATTGAAAAATCGAGCTACAGCAACTTTCTTTACTTGCTCCAAAATTTGTCACCTAATCGTATATTTGACCCATTTGTAGTTCTGTGTCTCTTCATAAAACTCACATAATTACACAAAATGACTGTGCAGTCAACAGGAGTGTACCTTACTGGTAGTCTGAGCTTATTCTTCTTAAAGATACAGTACCCTACTGGGAGCCCTTCAGCCCCTTTTACTGAAAATTGCCAAGCACCTGATACAACCCAGCTTAAAAAGTACTGAATAATCCCTTTGAAGGCCTCAGAGTACTTTTCCTATGAGTTGGAGAGTCTGTTGGTTCTTCTTAAATTGTCTCCTTGCAGCAACATTCTGCTGTCATGCCTTTAGTTTGATCTACTCTGATATTAAAGTACAAAAGCCACTTTTATTTTTAATGATGCTGGACATGTTACAAGATATTGGCATGAATGCGAACTATGTAACTTTCATTCTAAAATAATAATAATTGCTCTCTGTGGACATTCCCTCCATCCTCAGCTCCCCCCTCCATGTACCTCCCCATCTCTCCCGCTAGCTCCATCAGCGTGCGTCTGTTAAATTGAGAGCGGCAGACCTTTTAATCATAACTGAAATCAACCACAGATTTCAATTTGCACAAATTTCGGAACTTTCAGAAGTTTAAGTCAAGGGGTTGTTAATAGAGCTTTAACTTTGAACATCATTAGAAATGGTTTAGAATTCAGGGAAATAGTTTTAGAAATGTGAGATACGAGCTTATCTGTAATTACTATGATAACAAAGTGACAGCAAAGATACGGCATTTCACTGGAAATAGCCTACAACATCCCAGAATGCTACTGTGATTGAAGGAACATAATAAGCACTGACTTTTCTGTGACCTGGAGACATTTTTTGGACTGCATTGAAGGTTCCCCCTTACATTAAGGATTCTGCTCATTTAGAAGTAATTTCACTTTTATTTTCATGGATTTATGTGTGTACAATACTATTATATTTAAAAGCAACACAGAATAATAGTTAGACCTTTACTATTTTGTGACCTTTTTGTTTTAATTTTGTTATTTGTTCATTTCATTTATTTGTTATTTTATTTGAGCCTTGAGGGGTGGTGTTGATATTTGCGTTTCTTTTGGTACTGTATGTACAGTGATTGTTTGTTTGCTGTGTAAGTCTGTTGAAAATGTCAAAAGAAGAAAATAAAATATATAAAACATCCAGTATATGTCACAGAAGACAAAATGTAATATCTTTTTTTTTCGAAATCCTTGGATCAGCCACATCCATAGTCATCTCAGAATAGGCAAAAAGCCATTTTTTTGTACTTGATGAAAGTGCCGTTTATGACGGAGAAACAAGTTCACAGTTCTTTTAACATTTAATAATTTCCAATAAAATGTAGATAGAGATGCACCGAAATGAAAATTTGTGGCCGAAGCCGAATAATAAATAAATGCTGGGCCGAATACCAAACCGAATATCCAATGCGGAGGCAAAGTAGTTCACAATATTTTTTGATAGTGCATTAATAGTTTAGAGTACATTTTTAGACATGTTTTTAAAAAAAGTAATTGTTTATTAAATGTTATGACATTTTTTAATGTTCCTGTAGCCTTTGCTTTTCAAAAGAAGCCCAACAAAGTTTTTCATTCATATTAAGCCTTCAAACAAAACAAAACATGCATTAAAAAATATGAATGTACACTGATGGATATATACCAATAGACCAATAATACCAACATTACTGCTTTAAAGCTGTCACTTTATATTCAATATTTGAATAACCGATCAAATATGGGAATAAATATCCATAATGGAATTGTAAATAAATATTTGAATGTAAAATATTGAGTGTGGCGACACATCAGGCCTGGAGCAGTGGACCGTTCCGTCCAACAGAGGGCGCTGTGAGCGCAGCTTGACCCTCAGACACATCCGGTGCTCTCTCGAGCCAAAGAGTTTCCGCTCCGAGTGGAGCGGACGTAAACAGCTCTAATTTGGGCTTTAACTGTTCTGTGGAGAGCTCTGTGGAAGTAGTTTTGGTTCTACACCGTTGATGGCAAACTTAAATTCAAAGACCAGGCTGTGTGTTCCGTGAAATACAGTTTAGTCTTTCGTCCTCCACTTATTTGCGGGCTCAGCTGTCAGCTTTTCATCCAAGCTATACGGCCGAGTGCAGCGGAGCTTCGTCAAGAGTTTAACCCCGTGTGACTGTGTTGTTTTCGGCAGGGTGGATAAGAGAGTGTCTGACCCTTACTGAGGGGGGGTACTATTCGGCCTTGTTATTAGCTCACTCCACCGAAGGCCGAATATGGCTTTTTTTGCACTCCGAATGTTCGGTGCACCCTTAAATGTAGATCATTAAAATGTTTTCGAAATCCCTGATAAAAACTTTAGAATAAGCCATAGTAAAATCAAGATAAAAAAAACCTAAACCAACAAATTTAAATATGAATTCTTGAGTAGATATCAGTACGAGAAGAGTATATAGAAATCATGACCCAGAGACAGCTCAAGACAAAAACTCAGAATTAAACCAAAGTCAGGATAACAGAGTTAATCAAAGTAATAGTATAATCAAAGACATTTTCATCTCTATATTTTCCTCTTTTTTTTTCAAACTTGTTTTTAATGGTTTTTTTTGTTTTTTAAACAGTCACAAAAAAATACAAATATATATATATGTCAACATACATTTACAAATCTGCAGTGTACAATGCCTTTACACATACCTTTCATACATCTCAAAACAATAATGACAAAGAAAAAAAAGCAAACAAAAGAAAATGATCAAATTAAATTTAAAGTCATGTTGTATCAGTTCGCTCCATCACTTTCTCCTTCATGGGTTTGTCTTGTTAAAATAATCTATAAAAGGTTGCCATACAGAATAGAATAAGTGTTCCTTTTCTCTTAATGAGTGTTTTATTTTTTCTAACTCCAAAAACTGCGTTACATTATTTAATAAAGCTGTATGGGTCGGAGGTTTTCTCTGTTTCCAGTTTAACAAGATCAGTCGTCTTGCTCACAGTGTTATATACCGAATCATGTTGTATTGATTTCATGGAAGTTGAATGGTAGTAGGTTTCACTCCAAATATTGCTAGCAATGGATCGAGTAAGATCTGTTTTTGTGAAATCTCTGATATAGTTTGAAATGTTTTATTCCAAAAGTTAACGATTCGTGGGCAACTCCAAAACATATGTGCTAAAGAAGCTCAATATTTTCTTTTTTTCTTTTTTTTTTGCCACGTTCTGTTACTCTGACTTTTCGATGTTGTTATTCCAGTCCTTTCCGCACTGATGTTGTCACATTCATCTCACCCCTTGATTCTCTGCTCCTTGTACCCTTCAGGTGACCGGCACCATGGGCAGCATGAAAAGCGGCCTGCAGATGCACCTCGCAAGGTTGGACGAGATCTTCGCCACACGGGGGGACTACGTGCAGACCCTGCAGTTCATGCAGCAGATGGCCGACAATGTCATCAAACAGCTGCTGGGGCTGCCCGACTGGGAGGATGCTAAAGTGGACCTGGCGGCCATCGCTGATCAAACATCTCAAGTAGAGTACTACAGGTGAGGATACACAGATGTGGTTGCAAACTGCTATGTTTTTATTATTATTATTTTACCTCCATTAAAAAGGTTGTGTTCTTCAGTTCCTGTTGCTGATCATGTCTGCTATTTTAGCTCAGATAAGAAGATACAGATATCTTCTATCTTACTTATTCTGTTTTGGAAGTTGTTTTTGGAGTTGTTGTGATAATTTGTTGGGGGTTTTTTTGGCTATACACTAAAGAAAATCATATCCACTTTATAACCAATTTGCACTTGTGTTATAGAGGTACCCTCTCTTTTATAAAGAGGAAAATTTATTTTTATTAATTGAATGACTTAATTAAGTCAGTTAAATCAATTAAATGAAATTTAGTCAATAGAAAGTCCCCAGGTGGAACTGTCATACAGGGATGTCGATCTTCCAACTAGAATAGAAACAAACCTTTAAATTTAAAGATGGTTTATTAAAAATTATTTGAAATAGGTTTAAGATAAAACAAATAAAATAAAAAAAAAACACTGTAATAGTTTGTTGGATATTTTTGGATGTTAACTAAAGAACTTGATATTCATTAAATAATCATTTTGCACTCATTTTATAGTGGCACCACCCCTTATATAAAGAGGATAAAATATTTTTATTAATTGAATAACATGATTAACTCATTTAAAAACAAATAAATCAATTAAATACATTTTCAGCAATCATAAGTTTTAAGGTGGAGCTCTCGTGCAGTGCAGGATACAAACAGAACTTCAAATTCAAGGCTGGTTTATTAAAATGTATTTGATATAAATAGAAGATAAAATGATTAAAATTAAAAAAACACTTTTGCAGGAAAAAATGGGAGAGTCATACAAATCAATGATGCTTGAAATAATGAAACGTTATGAACACTAAAGAGATATATTTAAGTTTATTGAGTGGTTGCTGAGGACTAATTAAACAAAATAAACTTGTTTCTTAAGATTAAATCGGGGGGTGGTTTAGTAATTAGAAATAACCACGACAGTCAAACCCAACTGTAGAAAAGTTTAGAAACTGAATCCCACTGTGACGTAGTTTGGGTCGGGTCCTCCTGGTCCGTAAAAGAAAGACCTTTTGTCTTTTCTATAGAGGCTCTTCCTGTCTTTAGCCAGTTGGGATAGTGTGAAGTAAGCAGTTGTTAAATCACTCAGGGTCAAAAGGAGGACGATGGGGGTGATATAAGATGAGGTGCGCACATAGGGACTTGCTTTGACCCCAGTTAGGCTGTTGCTCTATCTCCCTCTACTCCCTCATTCTCACATGGAAACTAAATGCAGAGAAGGAGGTGGCATTAATCCCTTGAAACTCGAGCTGAATATGTAGAGAAAATGGCCAAAGGGAAAACTCAGCAAGAGCTGAAAGGATAAAATTCTGTCTATTCTTTAAAATTTAAATATCATTTGCTGTTTCCATGGCATCAACAATTTCGTGGGAGGCAAAAATGTACACAAGCATTTCTAAATACAAATCAGAATAGAGCTTTTCTGTAAGCTCTTTTATTTATATAATGGGGACAGGATGCACCTTTTTTGCAGAGCCATCTATCTAGTTCTTTTGGAGATTGAAAGGGCCGATCAATGGTATTTAATGACTTATATAAACTGCACTAAAATAGATATCTTCCCTTATTAGATATGCATACTTTGGCATGATATCATATGTCTTAAGCTGCTGCATCCATCAAACATTTCTTCAAGTGGACACACAGTTTGAGTAGAAAATGTATGTGAAGGTAGTACATCTTGGGACATATTGACTTGATTGGCTTATGATATTTCAAAGGATGGGACAAAGTAATGTGATTGCATACATGCGTTATCCACTAGTGTGAAAATAAGTCCAATGCTCATTAAAAACAATCCCATGAGAGAAATTGTTGAGGATGTTTAAAGTTGGGTTGTGTGAGGTTTGTGGCACTTTCCTGACCATTAGCCACAGTGATGGAAATCAGCTCTGCATCCAAGAGACAGCACTGAAGCAACAGCCGTGTATGTCTGCAGGTAGAGCCAACAGTTCTGCATTGCCTCTCCATCTACAGGAGTTTTTCCTGTGTGTTCCCAACTTTGTACAAGTATTCCCAAATGTCAAAAATAAACAGTTTTCATGTTTGCTGCAAAATCATCACTTTATCTAGTTTTGGAAATTTCCATACATAGACATTGTGAAAACGATGTGAGACAACGATTGGAGACACTGTAGTGCGCATGTCAGGCCAGTAGTTGGTGATTTTAGTTGTGGAGAATCAGCATTGTTACAAAATGTGTATGCTTTCTGGTGAAGACAAACTTTTCACAAACAACAATGGCAAGTGGATGCACAAAGATGCAGGAGTGTCTTGTCTGGACAACAAACATGTCTGGAAATTTAGTCAGGACAAAACACACAAGCACAGTAAGCAGCACACATGTTGCTTGGTAGATGGCCAAAGATGTTGTTGTTGTTCTTAAGTGCGCACAACCTTGATTTGATCTAAAAAAAAAAACTGTGCATGCGTCATGTGTCATCATTTTCCCTGAAAACACTGACTCCTTGCCATGCCAAGATTCATGCTCCTATGACTTCATGGCCAAAAGCTGGATGGCCCAATCAGAGAAAAGAGGCAAAAACTGAAAATGTGACAACAGCAGGAAGTGACTGCATGTTTGAAAACATTGCATTGGCAGCTTCTGAAGCAGTCTCCATGGATACGGTGATATCTGAGTTTTTTTTTCAGAAATGAACTCCATTACTTCTTAAAAAGGGGAGCAAAGAATGTTGCTTAAGGCTTCTCTTATGGGAAATCATGTTTTTTGTTTGGATGATCAAATAAGAAAAGCCTGGAAATTAAAGATCACTGCTGGGAATCTGGGAGAGACGCGGAAATGTCACGTAAATTACTCTGGTGTTCTGTCATCTTCTGGTTAGTAGTGTTGCGTTACTCAAGACTGGGCTTGGACTCGAGACGACATTTTGAATGTCTTGGTCTTGTCTTGGACTGGAGAGAATTTTTTTTTACACGAAGATGGATACCAGAACATTTTCAAAACTTTTCACTCTGGACCATTGTTTCAAAAGTTTGCTGATTCAGGCACTCCGGGCATCTTTCTCATGTAAACGGAGGGTGCAAACACAATGAAAACCCTCAGTTTTTGGTGTTTTTTGTTGTTGTGCAAATGGGGCCTTAGTTTATGGATAAACTAGAAACTTCCAGAAGCATGCATCTACACAGTGCTGCATTGACTAGCAAGTGTGATGTGTTTGACAAATTTGCCTCAGAAAACCCCTGTAGGCCAACTTTTACCTATGCAGAACATCAAAGGAATTGATAAGGGAGTCGTTAAAGAATCAGATCAATAAGCAAGATTGATAATGGCATAGTTATTAACAAAACCTTATCAAATTCCATCCCCACTGGAGACTGTAGCTGGTTGGAGCACTGCCAGTGGAAGATCATGCTGACTGTGTTGTGTAGAGACGTGGCAGAACAAAGAGACTTGTTAGTGGAAAAGTCAGTTGTTGCAAATTTTATCAATACAGCATGCGGTTACTGTGCACTGTTTTTGCAGCCTGTTTACACCTCAAACTCTTCTAAGGACTCGCAGCTACGCCCCATCTGTAGCAATATACAGCTTCAGAATGCATGCACACTCGTTTTGTGCGGAAACAGAGCTGGTCTTCACCCTTGTAGCTGATTACACTGTAGCCATGGGTCTCATACAACCACAAAAGTCCTGAACTACCCTTTAAATGATTAGAAACCATTGCATCAGTCCTGATATTAAGGAGTCATAACTACTGCTTTAAGTTGACATCTCTATCCGTATGATTACCATTAAAGTCTTATAAGGATCATTACCTTGCAGAGAGAGTCCACTATCCATTTTTCCCGTCCTTGTATCTGGTTGATGAGTATTTCTCATCCTGCAGTAACAGACAGGCTGCTGTGTTGGTATTGATCTGTAACCTGACTCCTCCGCTCTGCCGATAATTCAATACCTCATAGCTCAGCACTAATGAGGGAGGCAGACTGAGAGCAGACAGCCAGACATCGAAGGCTGTTAATGGACTTGTTATCACCTGTCACCCTCCAATAAATTGTTTTTGTGTGGTCGGAGCGCACCAGTGTGTCTGTTTGTTCATGCTGTTGATTTGATTTCTCAGTCTCAGTGTTGAGTCAGAATTGGATGCCAGTCTTAATTATACTCAGCATGGAGTACCTCTTTTAGGTCACACATTTTGTTCAAGTGATGTAATAAATAAGAATACACTGAAGAAATATTCTGATGGTGTTTATATCAAGCCCAAAGTGAAGATTGATTCATGAGAATATGTTGCAGATATCACTCTGCAAAACTCAAATGTAAGTATTTGAAAACAAAAAATAAACCCTGTATTGTGGGAAGATGAATATTACTTATACGAATAATATATAAGATCTAAGTTTTTGCAGCCTATCAACTGCTACATCTTCTGAAGGATATATAGAGATTGGCACATATTTTCCATTCTTAAAGTATCTTTATATAATATATATATATATATATATATATATATATATATATATATATATATATATATATATATATATATATATATATATACATATATACATATATATCACAATAAACTGTACTTGACGATAAATCATGCTACTGTGTAGTTTATCAAGCATGAAACTCTCCCGCATCTAGTGATGGAGATTGATACGGTTTTATAGATACCAATACCATAATCAATTCCACTTATCAATACATTTCTTTCACAATATCTTGAATGATTCCTGTGGATATTTTATGCACACCAGTGGCGATTGCTCTAAGACTGCAAGGGAAGCTCAGCTTCCCCTAAAATGTCCCCCAAAAAAAGTGGTGATATGTACTGCTGTGTGTACATTTCATTGACTAAATATGCGCTAGAATACCTTCATCTTTTGTTCAGAATCAGCTACTTATCACAGGTAACTGGCGCGACTTCCTTCTCATTCATCCCCGCAGCGTCTCAGCGCTTTAACACAGTCGGACTCTGAGCGTCTCCTGGGTTCAACAGGGAAGCGTAGAGTGGGTTGTTCCACTGTGGAAACTGGACGGTCATTGGATAAACGCTGGGCTTTGCCCCGCCCATCGGACGCTCAGCGTCTCTGGGGGTCTATGAGGCAGTGGGCTGGCCTGGACGCTCAGCTTCTGCATGATGATTGGATGATCTGTCTGAGGCCGAATCCCTTTTTGATTGACAGTGAAATGAGCCAATCAGCGATCTTGAAGTATCACCCTTTACTGCAGCATCTTCTAAGTTTTACATTCAGTTGTTCTGGACTGATCCGGAGGCTTTATCGATCACCAGCGACTTTATCTTTCTTAAAAACGACTAGCGTTGTGTTTGAAGATTCTCTCCTGTCACTTTTTCTTTTCACAAACAAGCAGCTGGAGCTTCTACCCCTGTCACTCACACTCACAGCCTGTCAAACAGTAGTCTCACGTAGCAGCTCCAGCTGCTAGCAAGCTGCACATATTAGCAGATAGTATGAATGTTGTCGACCGGATTTGATAGTCTTCCTTACAAAGAGAAAATTAGAGTTAAACAGCATGGCAGATCAACTCCTAAGATTGATTTAGTGCAAAAGGTGGGGAAAAGTAATGGGTCTTTTTAGCATTCCTGGTATGACAAGGTGAGCTGGCTAAAATGTGTTGTCTGGTCAAAACCTAGTTGTGGGGAATAAAATCTGTGGAAAAGACACCTAGTTGGTACAACAGGGTCACAGATCATTTACTAAACAAATTTATGACGTAGGCCGGGAAAAAAATGAGCTTCCCCTCCTTGACTGACCAGCAGCCGCCACTGATGCACACATATATTGGTCTACGTAGAAGCCACAGCTTTGACCCCTTGTTTGCCCTGTCTGCCATGACTACATCTTTTTTTTCTTTGTAGTCGATTAAAAACGCATTCAGAAGAAGTGTAAGGAATTAATAAGCAAAAAGAGGAATGATACAGATTCCTTGTGGTAGTTGTTTGATTCTTCCCTGCAACTACATTTATCATTGCAATATACACCCACCTAACACTTTATTAGGTACAAAAAAGGCATTTGATTCAATGGACAGAGGCATTATGCTGAAAATCCTCAAGGCCTACGGGGTCCCCCCGAATCTACTCCAGGCCATAGAGGCCATGTACAAGGGCACAAGAGCCAAGGTGGTAACCCCAGATGGCATCAGCGAGGAGTTTGAAATCCTTGCAGGGGTACAGCAGGAAGACACTCTTGCCCCCTTCCTCTTTATTATAACTCTGGACTACACGCTCAGGACAGCCATCAAAGGGCGGGAGCAGGAGCTTGGCTTCACAATTACACCAAGGAGGTCCAGCAAAAGCCCTGCTGTAGCCCTGGCAGACCTAGACTACGCAGACGACATCTGCCTGATATCTGACCGCGTGGAGCAGGCACAGGAACTCCTGAACAGAGTGGAGGTGGAATGTGCTAAGGTTGGCCTCAGACTAAACGCAAAGAAGACTGAGGTAATGACCTATAACATCCACATGGACCATCTGCCTATTAAAACATCAGACGGCAACGCTCTGCGAGAGGTCAATGACTTCAAGTACTTGGGTTCCTGGGTAAACTCCACAGAACAGGACCTTAAGATCAGGAAGGTACTAGCATGGAGGGCCCTGAACGGTATGTCCAGGGTGTGGTGCTCAAATCTCCCTCGACACATAAAGCTGGGTCTATTTCCCGCCACAGTTGAGTCTGTCCTCCTGTATGGCTGTGAAAGCTGGACCCTGACCCACCCTGCCGAAGTCCCTGGATGGGTGCCACACCAGAATGCTTCGAGCTGTTCTGAATGTGGACCAGAACATCCACATCTCCAACAAGGACCTGTACGGGCAACTGCCGAGGCTCAGCGAGAAGGTAGCAGCTAGGAGGATGAGGCTGGCCGGCCACTGCCACAGACATCGGGAGCTCCCGGCCAGCAGGCTGGTCCTGTGGGAACCAATACGTGGGCATCGATCGCAAGGACGTCCCACGCTAACGTATGTGGACGTCCTGAAGAGAGATGCGGGAGCTGAAAGCTCCTCGGAGCTGGCTGGGTGTATGGAGAACCGGAAGGATTGGAGACTCCGATGGAAGCTCGTCTGAGGACGACTGAGAGAGAATCATACTTACATTATCTAGAAAAACATCACCCTATCAGTTACACAGTTATTAATGTCCATATTTATTGACGTGAAATGTAGGAAAAAAAAGATTATTATGGTTATCTGTCTCTATCTCAACTTCGTCTTATTCCCTTTGCCAAGGAGGTTATGTTTTTGCTGGTGTATTTTTGTTTGTTTATCTGTTTATTTGTTTGTTTGTCAGAAAGATTATGTAATAACTTTTGCTGAAATTTTTAAGGAGATGTTAATAATGGCCCAACTTAAAAGTGTTTCCATTTTGGTGGCGATCGAGAGAACCGCCATTAGCAAACAATCGTCTTTGCTCAATAACTGTCTAGCTCAGGGGTGTCTAAACATTTTAATGGAAGGCCAAACCCAGAGAAATACACGGATGACGTGGCATCTTGCACCTCACGTTTGGTATTAAAGTTAAGGTTTTGAATTTGTTTTCAAGAGCCCTTGGTTGGCCCTAGCTCCTACACAATTTCCTCCCTGGTCAGGATAAGATCAATGCTGATCTTAAGTCAGACACAAAACAAGAAAAAACTGCAAGAAGGTGATAACCTGTGCTTGAAGTTAATAGAGTTATGTACTTTATTAATGGACCTTGAGTTGGAAAAAATAGTGCAGTAAATAAGTATAAATAGTGTCATTAGCTGCTGTTGCTTTTCAGTTGTTTGGGGGCTAACTTCTAATGGACTGTGGGCTGCATTTGGCCCCTGGGCCATAGTTTGGACACCCGTGGTCTAACTAATAATGATATCAACATGATTCTGAGTGCAAGGAATCATACTAACTTTATCATGGCACAATTGCTTATGTGAAAGTTTGCTCTGTCCAAGTCTTTTCTAGTTTATTTTATATTTTAATGTCTTTATAACTTTGTGAACTGGAACTTTGCGTAACCATTTTTTAATAAGAGCATTCATTTTAGTTTTATACCCTCCAACCATTTTGCTTTGATATGTTCCTCTTCGTTCGTTGGCTTTTGAAACCGATGGTGCTTTTGCATTTGCAGTCATTTAAAATAAACTACCCTCAGGATTTGGCTTTTAGAAAAAACGCTATATCAAAAAACTGAAACAGGAGTTGGTAATTAATAAAAAGCAATTTCTCTCTTTTCACGTTTTCATCCTTTAGAATAATGAGTGTTTGAATTAGTTAATTTCTGCTTTTCAGGGCTGACAGTGACCGCCTGACCTTTCTTTTAGGAGGTTAAATAAAGTATCATGATGAACCTTTTAAGTGAAACAGCCCATTAGCAGCGGCTCTCTGCTATCACAGATCCAAGCTCTTGAGGACATGTACTTCTCTATTATACATAAATCCCGCTCCCCTTCATCTCTTCGTGTCTCTGCTCTGCACTCACTTTGACTCTAATTGGATTAAGATAACACAGACAAACACGGTGGCGGTGTCACCCCAGAGCCTCAGCGCGCATGTTGATGTCCCTGCTTCTTGTACCAAACCCCGCCAAGAGGGGGAAAAGATGAAACGAGGAAGAAACAGCGCAGAGGATGAGGTGGTGGTGGTGGTGACGTAGAGGAGCGGGGGAAAGGCAAGGGGGAAAGGGGGCCGAAGGCAAAGAGACCGAGGGGAGGAAGATGAAAGAGGAGGGAGGAAAGCAGAGGAGGGAAATAAAGGGTGAACCACAAAGACGAGGGAAAGAGGGTAATGAGTGAAACAATGAAGTTAGATGGATGAATTCTGAAAATAATGAAGACTAAACACACAACAGGAGGTGACTTTTCGGAGACTGGGTGGATATTTCTGAGGTAAAACAATCCAAATCCCCATTTTCCTGAAACAGATCACATTGAGCCATATGGATTTGAGTCCCTTCGTCATGAACCATCTGGACAGGCCTCTTTTGTCCGGTCAAAGACTGACCAGCACCCACAGAACAGATGGACACTTGAAACAGGGCAGCACTGGACAGGAGTGTACCCTCAAGCCTCAATAACACACTCATGTGTCAGATGACAGACATTTTATTCCAAGGTGAAAATAAGTGGAACACTCGCCTCAAGGTTTATAGCTCCAGTCCAGAATGTTCTCCAGGGCTGATTTTCCTCCAGTCAAAAGGCTTTAAGGGCTTCAATTCAGATCAAGTCCAGCTGAGGTTATTTTCTATTACTTGTTAGACTGTGCTGTGTTTTAATGGACAGTTTGCCAAGCTCAATCCTGTAATGCTGTATTTCCTGTTGATTGTTTTGTCCTTGTATCCGTAAGATAAAAATATGGTTGCGGCCCCCACACCCTCAATTCAGCCTCCAGTCAGTTTAAAAGGCGACAAACTATCAAAGAATATGGATGCAAGCCTCTGTCAGCTTTGTGGCTCTTAAAATAAACTTAACAAACAGTTAAATTAAGACCTTCTTTCTTTAAAGGTATTTTTAAAGGTGTAGTCAGCAATGTGGGAGAGAACAAGGGGAGAGGTTGTTGATAAACAAATTTAGACCCGCCTCTCCCTTCATACCTCACCCCTGGCACCACTCCCGAAAGCTGATGGACGTGCATGGTCATGGAAACGGTCGTAGAAACTGCATAGCTGACCAATGTAGCTAAGGTAACCCTGACTCGTCAGACAACTCGACTGTCGTATTGATAACATCACAACAACAGTACATTCTGGCAGATTAGACAATAAGATGAATGTCCGACAGCTGTTACTGTTATGTGAAGCACCACAAAGCTAATGTTGCTTACCTATCCAGCAGACGGCGACATCCGCGTCCGTTTTCAGGTCTTTAAATTCGCTGAGTTCCCTCCACCGTCGGAAAGCAACACCAATGTTGACCCGGGTCTTCGCTCTTTCATGGTCATAGCCCTTCTTTTTCACTTTACTCCTCTGATCTTTGTCTTTTGGGCTGTTTTTCAGCCATTGCCACTGCACCTATTGTATCTCTCTCTTACGCTAACTGCGCACACTACGCAACCTACTACTCCCCCTCCCCCCTCTGTCTGATCTGCGCATGAGTATGATCGCCCCCTGGATGTGGGGGGTGTACCCTGTTTTGGTAACTCGGCCCGAGCCACAGTATTTACCTGCTGAAATTCAGAGCCAAGGCTGTATATTGAAACTGGACTTTTTTTTCAACATGCTGTCAGTGGTGACATCTTGTGGATGGAGAGGTGAAATACGGTGATTTTGACAAATAGTGCATTAGATTAGAAGATTAGAATATCGCTGACTACACCTTTAAGGGTCATTCCTTTATATTTAATGCAAAAAAGTGAGAGAATTGTTGTGTATATAGACAGAAATGAGACACAATTTTGGGCAAGTTTGTTGGATCTCGACTCTTTTTGGTTGTTTTCACACTCAGAATGTTTGGGAGAGTTGTTCTGACACAAGATCCTGAATGTGATATAAAAGTTGAAAAGTAGAAATAATAAAATAAAAGTAATAATTATGAGATTGAAAGCCAAAATTGTGAGTTTAAAGTAGTTTTTATTTTAAAAATGGCATAAATATTAGATGAAAAGACAAAATAATTAGGAAAAATGTCATTTTTATAAGAAAAGGCTCCTGACAATCAGTGTTTAAATGTAAAAGTTGTAAGAAAGGAAAGTCAAAATTATGAGATAAATTCACAATAATTAGATAAAGGCCAAGTTGGAATAGTAGAAGTTATAATTATGAGATAAAAAGCCAAAATTTTAAGTTAAAAGAAGATATTTATTTTAAAAGTTTTTGAGTGATAGATAAAACGTCATTTTTTAAGTAAAAATGTCACAATTGTAAGATTAAAGTAATAGTTATTAGAAAGGGTCTTTAATAATGAGTTAAAAGTAGAAATTTAGAGAAAGAAAGTCAAAATCATTAGGTTAAAGTCATAATTATTAGATAAAGGCCAAGTAGAGATAGTAAGAAAAGATGCATTATTAAGTGATAAAGAGCCAAAATTGTAAATTTAAAGTTTATTTTATTTCAGAAAGTTCAGAAATACTCGATGAAACGACAAAATGATGTGATAAAAAGTCAAAATTATTAGGAAAAATGTCAAAGTTGTGAGATAAATGTCATAATTACTAGATAAGGTCATTGCTATCAATTTAATATGTAAAATTGATTAGAAAAAAAGTCAAAATAATGAGTTAAGAGTCATAACCAAAAAATCATAACCAGGTGTTATTGTGAATTAAAAAGAAACTATTATGTGGCAAAAAGCCATTGTATGAGAAACAAATCATCATTTTGAAAATGTAATCTAAATTGCAGTAATATGCATCCATAATTTAGAGGTACAAACAACAACTCATTTTTCCTCATAAACTCCAAGATAATTAAAATGCTTTTGGAAATGTACCTTCTAACTTTGCTGCTGATCTCTGGTTTTTCCAGCAACCGTCAAGGCACAAGCATTAACCAGTAACAAGCATTAACCAGTAACCATATGCCCTGGAAAAGAGTTTAATTATTTTGTTGATTAAAAGACATGATGAGTGCTAAACTTACAAAAAAACCATATATGTATGTTTTTTATTAACTTGTAACTATCAGTTATTGCCTAATTGAATCTTCTAAAAAGTCTCCAGCAGAGATCAGCTGTTCATTATTATATTTAGAGGCAACACTTATTTTAAAATCAAACAAAAAGGCACGATAATGAAGCAAAAAAGACAGATTGTTGTGACCAAACTCTACATACATGAATGCCAGTTTAAAAATAAACTTGACTATGAGCAGGATTTCAGTCATTGTCAGCTCTGATTGTCTCTTGGATGGTTTTTAGAGAATCTCAGACAAACAGATCTCATGTTCCCACCTTCTGTTTGAAAAGTGTCACATGCTTGTTGGACAAAACAGCTCCCTCTCTGCCAAACAGGCGTCCATGAATAAGTGTTGTTTTCTGTCGTCTGTGTGTTTGCAGGTGGCTGATGTACCTGCTGCTCCTCATCGTGGACCTCATCATCTGCCTGCTGGCCTGTCTGGGTCTGGCCAAGCAGTCTCGCTGGCTGCTCACCACGTGAGTCTAATTGGTCCTCGGACTCTGAAATGTGTCCAGAGACGAGAGCAGTGTGTTTGTTTGTTTACAAAGAGTACAGCCAATCTGTTCCATTTATTTGCGGGATTTCGTCTCCGTCCTGCTCAACAGAAGGAGAGACGGGGAGTGAAAAGCTCGGGGCAGAATGTAGGAGAGGAGATTAGGAGACCGAGTAAATCACGTCTAAGTGGGAGACAACATCAGAGTGAAGTGCAGTTATTCAGTGTGAGTCACGTTCATGCTGGAGCAGCTGCTCTACATTTGTCCAGATGCTACAGCATTAAATGTAATTGTCAATGTTAATGTACTTCTATTAAGCACTGTGTTATTCCCCTAATTCTTCATACATATAAATTTATATAGATAGATGGATGTATCTAAGGATAGATCAATAGATAGATAGATAGATAGATAGATAGATAGATAGATAGATAGATAGATAGATAGATAGATAGATAGATAGATAGATAGATAGATAGATAGATAGATAGATAGATAGATAGATAGATAGATAGATGGACAGACAGACAGACAGACAGAGAGACAGATAGATGGATGAATGGAAGGAAAGATTGATAGATGGATAGATAGATAGATAGATAGATAGATAGATAGATAGATAGATAGATAGATAGATAGATAGATAGATAGATAGATAGATACATAGATGGATAGATAGATAGATAGATAGATAGATAGATAGATAGATAGATAGATAGATAGATAGACAGACAGACAGACAGACAGACAGACAGACAGACAGACAGATAGATAGATGGATGAATGGAAGGACAGATCGATGGATGGATGTATGGAATTAAAGATGGATGAATGGAAAAATTAATGGAGCGATGGATGAATGGAGGGACAGATCGATAGATAGATAGATAGATAGATAGATAGATAGATAGATAGATAGATAGATAGATAGATAGATAGATAGATAGATAGATAGATAGATAGATAGATAGAAAACCACTCTTTAAAAAGAGTCACAACAAGCACAAAGAGCTATTTAGAGCTCCTGAAGAGTTTATCTGATGACTGAAGGCAGAAGCAGGCTAACACTACCCCTTGACTCCCAGTGTTTGAGCTAAGCTAATTATCGGTGGGTGAGTTGTGCTCATTTCTTTTGCTTGTCTCGGACTCTGGAGTGAGGCAAGACGCGAAAGCGAAGAAAATGCTGGCATATCCCTTTAAAGAGGCACTGATACAATCTTTAATGTGGTGGAAAAGGAAGTATCTAAATCATGAAGAGTCGAGCTAAGCTAAGCAGATACCACAAATGTAAAGGCACCATAAGTGTGTCATTGCCCACAGTCCTCTTCACCCACCACTGCACTTCCTCTACTCAAACACCTCGATGTGATACAAACTGCCAGGTAGTAGTTATTGTAGTTTCTTTGTAGGTAAGTAAAACTCATAAAAGATATGTCTTCATTATTCTTATTTGACCTTCTCTTTTTGGGGTCCATTAAACAGTTTTGGTCGAAGTTTTAGATTGATCTCGTGGGAGAGACCTTTGCTGTAAGACGCAAAGCCCATCACAACTTTTTGTTTTGGATGCATAAAAAGACAAAACAGGCCCTTTACAGGACTCCATGTCTTATTTCTGTTCATGTGGAGCGAACAGAAAAAGTATGAGTTGGTATAGACTTGGAGAGCTGCAGGCGGGCCTCTCTTCCCATGGGAAATTGCCTGTGAACGAGTCGTTGTACAAACACTGCCCCGCTCGCCCTGTTGTATTTCACTTTGTGCCCTCAGCGGTGCCAGTGGTGGGCTGAACTCGCTCGCCGGGCTGCCGTCTCGATAGCTTTGCTCGACAAATTGGATCGGAGAGCCGTGGAGAGATGGGAGTGGAGACGTTGGATGTTATCTGCAGTATGACTTCCTGAGGATTGTTATTCCAGTTTAACACTTGACCTGCTTTTAATGGCTTCAGACGTGAATTAGATTTAATAACGGACACGATGCACGGCCTCTTGGGGTGCTTGTGCAGAAGGTCGTTAATAGTTCAGCTCTGCTGTGTTTCTAAGCCTCTTTTTCAGGATCAATGTCCTATTGATTTCACCCTCCATGAATGACCAGAAAACAAGAAAACTAAAGGAATTAGAGCACAAGCAGGGCTGATATCAACTTTAGCAAATATAATAGCATAGAAAGTCACAGCAATGTTTCCAACTGTTTTCAGAATCGGAACAAGTTTGAAACAATGTTTAAGTTTGGAAGATGGAAATACAAACATACCCTTTTATAAAACATGATAAAACATCTGCATGTCTAAGAATGACTTTAATATTATGTAGCATGAAAACAGCAGGGTGATCATTTTCAGCATAGTAAAGTTTCTTCTATATTGGAAATTGTTCAGAAAATGATTCTTGAGCATTTTTATCTGGAAAATTAGCAAAATGTTATAAAGAAACAAGATGTCGGCACTAGAGTTAACTAATATAGTTCTGATTGATTGATTAAATGGTTGTCTCAGCTACAGTGTCCTGTATTCAACATTTTAGCGTTAGGCACATTTAAAGCAGCTTAAGCATTTTAAGGGAGTAAAGAATCTTCTACCAGGATTTGATTGTTTTCTTTTGCATTTTCAACATTTTTAGCAATTTTTTTTTTTTTTTCATTTTTTTCCAGCCTTTTAATTTTTTAGCTTTGTTTAGTCACTGCTGGCGCATTTTTCTATGGTGGCTTATCGCATTCATACGACAGCGTATTGCATTCACTTGAAAATAAATAAAATCCGCCTGTTTTTATGAGATACTATCTCGTAAAAACAGGACATATTTATTTACTTTCTTTTTTCCCGTTTTTATGAGATACTGTTTTTTGAGATACTAAGGAATCTTAAATGTAACGAACATGTCGCACATGTTAGACCTTATTTAGTTTTATTTGTGGCTCGGTTTGAAACATAGGGAGATACTTGTGTCTTTGAACGGTGTAGATGGTATTGTTATTAGTTTGTCCACATAGCGCAGACAACTGAAGAATTTGCGGTTGTTCCGACGCAAAGCCCACTCGGATCTGTTCGACATTTCGGTTTTTGTACATGATCAGTTGGACCAGTACAGCGGGCCTACCTTACCTGTGTTGACCACGTACCTGGTTGATAAATGCAGCAGCCAGTCTCGAAGCAAAGCATCGGGGGGAATCCTGTTTTTACAAAACAGGAAGATCAAAATTAAATAAATTCCTGTTTTTATGAGATAGTATCTCGTATCCTGTTTTTACGAGATAGTATCTCATAAAAACAGGCAGATTTAATTTATTTTCAAGTGAATGCAATACGCCACCGTATTTTTCAGCACTTTCATCTTTTTCGTTATTTTCAGCAATAATTTTTTTCACCATCACATTTAATAATAGACGGTGTTAACTTTTTTTAAGCGTAGTTACTATGATGGTTTGAGGGGTTTTTAATTTGTCTTAAAGGAATGAAAGGCATTTCGATCCATTCTGGTTTTGGGCGAGCGTTCTTTTTTACACGTTCCAGTTGTTTTCTGTTCCGTCACTGGCTTTCAACATTGTTTGTGTTTTTATCATTTTCTTGCAATTCTCAGCTATGTTTTGTCATTTGTTTTGTAGAATTTCTTGCAATTTCTTTGCCATGTTTTTTGCAGTTTCAGTAATTCTTTGTTTTTAGTTTTTCCAACGGTTTCAACATTTTCAGCATTATTTGCTGCCATCTTGCGCACTTTTACATTCTTAATGCTCCCTTGTAAATATTTTATTTAACTTACTTTTTTATTCTTATTTTTATTTTATTTTACCTTATTCTGTCGCACCATCAGAGTTGTCTTCCAAATTTCGTAGTATATTGTGTATGTGTGTACTCTTTGTATGATGACAATAAAGCTTTCTGTTCTATTTTATTCTATTTTATTCCAGCAAAGCATTTACAGACACAAGCAGGGTGATAATTTCCATCATTGTATAATGTTTCCTCTATTTTGAAAACAGTCAAATTTAATTAGACATTTTTAAATTTTTGTCCAAAAAGATCACAATTTGAAACAAATAAAACAAGATGTTGGCACAAGAGTTTAAGTGTCCGTAAGGAATGTTCTTATGGACTGATTGATTAATTGATTGCACCAGCAGCTACAATGTCCTACAGAAAATGGAGACATTTTAGCATTTAGCATTATATTAATTTTTAGCAGTTTAAAGTGATTTTAGGATTAGTTTGGGGGTATTTTGTGCCATTATTGACAGGAGAGAGAGTCGGTGAATAGGCTTGTTCAAGGGGGCAAAAGAGTGTAGGGGAGGACACTTCTTCCAGCTCCACCAAACCAGCACCCTGTTTAAAGTGATTTTAGAATGATCTGCATTCTCAATATTCTCAGAGTTTGTTTTCTTTCCAGAATTTCTGCATTTCCAATGTGTTCATCAAAACAAAAGTATATATGTAAAGAACAGGGAGTGATAGATTTCACTTTATTCATGGGCTTTATATCCTGCTTTATTTCAGAAATATCCATCAAAATCCCCTCTTCAAATTTATACTGTAGGTTTATTTTCCTGTTTGATTCCACCTTTTTATTTAAACTGTAGTTAAGTTTCATTTCTTGCTTGAATGTGATGTTTTCATATTATTCAGCCTCTCACTTCCCTCTCTAAAGGAGCGTTCACAGGGCATGAAACCCACCCGAGCCTCCATTCATGCGGCCCTACCGTCTTTCCCAATCAGTCACTTCAGTGTGAGCGCTTAAACTCGCCCCACTAACCATAAACCCCTCCACCCTGCGCCCCTGCCCCCTTCACCCTCCCACGCCTCTGCTACCACTAGATGAGAGTCGAGAGAGTCTGCGGTCCCAGAGCGAGCTCTGTCTCTCTTCCAGTGGAAGTGGTTGAAGGCTTTTGGGAGCAGATTACACTCTGGGAGCCTGCCGACTCTTCCTGGTGTTTATATTCTTGTGTGCTGTGTGCTCGCATGACACGCAGTAGCAGCTCAGACAAGAGGATACGCCCACGCGTGAGGGAAGGAGAGACATCCATAGACCTCCCTGTCAGACGCTTTTATTTGAATTTTCTTCGGTTGGCGCTCGGTTTCTGCGGGGGATGCTGCTGCTGATCCTTTTTGTCAATTTGCTTTTGCTCCAAACACCGGGAATATATTTTGTTTTTTGTGTTTGGGTGGCAGATACCTCAGAAAATGACATTTCAAAACATGAGTGCATAATACAGCATCTCAATACTGACATGTGTGCAGTTCAAGTAAACAAGATGCACTGAAGTTATGCCAAAAAAATCTCAGGACTGGTGAGAAAGAAAGGGAAAAAACATAGTTGGTGGGTTTTTGTTAAACCAGAAGAATAAAAAAGCTCAAGGCGGAAATTCCAACTTGATCAACACAAAAATGTGTCCAGACAAAAAGAAAGTCAGTTTTTCTCACATGGAAGATCTGGAGCTGATGCAAACATGCAGAATAAGCAGAGCATCCCAGCCAACAGATTTGTACCTTACAGAACATTTATATCCATTTTTGGACAAGTTTAATTTCTTCCCCTTGAGCCAGAGATGCACTACATGTTTACAGATAAATCCCTCCAGCGTTGTGGTTTCTGTACATCCCCGGGCTTGAACCATGTAGCTGATTTGACCTCCATTCTGCAAACATCATCGTGCTGTTGTTTCCTTGTCTTGTCTTGCAGACAAGCTCCTCCAAGCACGAACTAATCAGCATGATGATGTAGTTTACTGCAGTTACATCAGCAAATCTGTTTATTTTTGGATTTTACAGCTGTTGTAAACCAGATTGCAGCTCCATGTGAGTCTTGCTGGAATCAGCATAAGTGTTAGTGAATGTGGAGGGAAAGTTGGAGTCTGTTTTTATTAGAATCTGGGATAATGGGCAGAATAGTTTCAAGAGTGACTCTCGTTTTTCCTTGGCTATTAAAGATGAAGATGGCAAACCATAAAGATGCAAGTATCCTGTGCTTGTTGTAAAGTTAGAGTTGTATTGTTAGAACTGTTCTATGCAGCTGGATCCACTTGATTCAGTGTCTTTAATCAGGCAGAACCATCTTGTGAAACTCCGATCTACAAATATTCTTACACCTTTTTTCAGCAACACAGCTCAATCATTGTCCTTTAGAGCAGGAAGACGTGGGAGAAACAAATATGCCAACAGCAGGAATTAGCATAGATGCTAACAGCTTTAGTAGCATCTGGACTTGGGATGGGAATCAAAAACCAATTCCAGTTGAGAATCGTTAACAGCTCCATAAAAGAATTGGTATTGTTCGTCTCTTTGCAAATCAATTCCCTTATCAGTCCCTTCCACTGACAAGGATCAGAAGCATCAGAATTGTGGCCTATTTTTTTTACACATGGCGCCTACTGCACAACCTTAAGTGAGAAGAAAGACCAGCAACTTGCGGAAGCAGTTATCTTTGCTGTGATGTTTGTTTGAAATTGTTGCCACCATTTGCCCACACGGAAAATCTGCAGGAATCAATAAGGGAATAGTTAAAGAATTGGATCGACGAGCAGGATTATTAATAGCATTGGTGTCAATAAAATCTAATCAATTCACATCCCTAATCTGGATTGTATTTCTCAATTGCATAAAAATCTAACTAGAAAAGTACTCGGAGAGCGCAGACCTCCACCATTGCCACAGTCCTTAGCCATATTGTGATTTTGACCATGAATATTCATCCTACCTTTATTTCATTGAAATATTAAGATTCCTTTACCATTAAAACATACCATTACCAACTGGATTCATAATGATTTCTATTTTAGTTCAGTAGTTATTCACCAAAATCACATTTTTCGCCATTACGGCCAGAGGCTGATTCGGATCAACACCAAAATTGAATCAGTTCTTCCTTTTCCCATGCTGAACATTTCCTGAAAATTTCATCCAAATCCATCCATTACTTTTTGAGTCATTTTGTTCACAGACGGACAGACGGATGGACAGACAGACAAACAAACTCTGCCGAAAACATAACCTCCTTGGCGGAGGTAATAAGGCTCAACGAAGAGGATGTTTTGACTCCAGTGTTCGATGAGAGTTTGTTCTACCAAGTGGCTCATGTTTCTTTAGAGAGCAGCAGTCGTGCCTGTCGACTACTTTATCTGATTTGCCCACAATTATTGTGATTGACAGAACAATCACCCAATCACCAGCCAGGTCTGTTTTTAAGCAGTTCTGCCCGTTGCCAAACACTTTCTATTGGGTGTTGTCTAGATGGAATTGTGACATATGAAACAGCCCATCTGGTGTGTCAGGTTGATACTGTATAAAATAAAGCCACAGTTTTGACCACTTTGAACACCTGCCTGCCTCGATCACATCTTTGACTTCTGCGTTGTTGATTTTTCTGACGGATTCTGATGAGAGCGTGACACAGTTGATTTAGAAGAAATCAATCAATCAAATGCAAGAAATTGATGATATAGACTTCTTTAAGTGGTTGTAATCGATTCCCAAGTAGAATTGTATTTTGACTCCTGTAGTATTTGTATTTGTGGCATTGACTTATCTTTAAAATGTATTATATCAGGATATTAGCTGAGGTAGAATAGCACATGCTCCATGTGTTAAGGCTATGACTAATTCTATTTACCCCAAGGTTTACAGTACCCTGTCCTACATGATACCCCGTCCCCAGTATCTGTATCTGCCATTAAATAAAGCAAAAAGACAAAAAGATCTGAAAGGAAAACCAAATTGTTGACTTGAAAGGAGGACTGGGACATCCAGCTAATAGATCGTATATTTGCAAAACCACGGGACAAGTTTCCGATCATTTGATGGTTGATGAAGGAATAATGACAGCACTCAGAAGAGATGGCACAAAGCTCCTAAGTGAAATCACAAGTTTATAATTAACTCTTTTGAGCTAGTTAAAGTAGGAACCAAAATCCCTCATTATTTCAGTCAAGTCCATGGATGAGATTCTGGCGATCAAAGACACAGTCAATCAGAAAGTTGTTATTCCTCAAGATAAAAGACAGTCATTTTAATAAGGTGTTATCCGAGGAAGTTCACCTTCAAAGGTTTATGTTATTTGATATGACACTCACATTGACTCAGATGTTTTGGCCCCTGAAGAATTTTAACATTGCAGATGCTCTGATACAGAATAAGGTGAAATAAATAAAGGATTTCAGTTGAAATGTACTCAAGCCAAGTAAACACATAAGAAATAAAGCAATTAGAAATAACATCTCTGGATTAGATATATAAGTAAGTAAGCTGTGTACAAAATGTTCAACGTTTAAATGAAACCGTGAATAACCCATCTCCCACCTATTGAAGCTCTTTCTCCAGATGGGAAATATGTACACTGTTTGAAACATATTGAGACATTTTCTAACAAGATGTAAAGTAGAAAAAGCTATTTTAGCAATATTTTCATGCTTGGATTTGGAAGATAAAGATGACAGGCTTTATGCTCAGTAGGAATATCACTATCAAGAGATATATCTTGCCAATATTTCTAACAGGTGGTTTGACCATCCAAAGTAGCAATAATATCCCATTAAATACCTCTACAAATGAGTTATATTTTTGTATGTATGTTTGTTTGTCTGTTTGTTCATTTGTTAGCAAGATTTCCAAAAACTATTGCAAATTTTGCTGAATTTTAAGGATTTTTTGATAATGGCCATCCAGATAACCACCAAACAGTTGTTTTTGCTCAATAACTGTCAAACTAATCATGATATCAACATGATTTTGCACCATGACGTTTTACCTCTTTATTGACTGAATGCCTAATTTTATTTTAAAAGTGTAGTTTTTTTAAAAGAATGAAATCTTTTTTTCTTGTCTTACTTGTGTTTCTAACACAAATAGCCTGTAACCGTAACTGGTTAAGTTTAGTAAAGTGGAGACTTCTTGCTCTTGACAGAAAATATTATCAATATTAATAATGTTCATGATTGCTTTGGAAATATCACCATATCAGCATATCAGATATCAGCAAAAATCCAATCATGCAACCCTAGACTGCAGGAAAGTCCATAATGTTTGGTCCAAAAAGAGAATTATCATCGTATTTTCTCGTTTTTATCAAATTATGTAAATTAACCATACAAATCAAATGATATTGTTCCCAGCTGAAGGTATCAAACTGCCAATTCCGGGCAATTTTTTGTCTATAATAATGAAAATTGCAGGAACATTACTGAAAATGTTGAAATTGCACAGATACTTTGGAAGGGAAATAAATTACCAAATGACATAGTGAGTTTTTATCTTGTTTTCTCCCCACTGAGGATTTTTCCCTAAATCATGTCAAAGTTAATGAAGCTAACATTCAACAAAAGATATCAGGGTTTGATTTGTGGTCTAAATGGCTAAGCCGGGGCTGTTTGGTGTTGGCAGCACGGTCCTAGATCAGTATTTCAGCTTAGAGGATGACACATTGTCAATATACTCAATCTTATTTGATGAACACAACATACTGATGGTTTAATAATGTATTATTTAGTGCCATAACATTGTATTGGCTTGTAAAGCAGCTGTTAACTCAAAAAAATCTTGTATCTGTTCCCTCCCTGACTTGACTCAGACTGACTGGACTTCATCCTCTGCTCTGCTCATTGGCCTCTGTAGCGTCTTTCGCTTGAATTGCTCCGTGTTGAGTTTACACCCGATTTCCTGTTACTCCTTATGGCTCAGCGAGTCCCCTCTGCCCACCAGAGCACAAAACAGAGTACAGTCTTGCTCGGTTTGGATGTGACCTGCTGGCACAGAGCAGGGCCTTGTGGGGCTGTTCCTCCAGCGCGCCAAGTCACCCCAGCGTCACAGTTTGCTCACACAGTCCAGTATCACAAACCCTCAGACCACAAACTGTCAAATTGGCATGACTTGGAAGACACAAGACAGTAGCTGCGCAAGTCTTTGGCTAAGGACCAAATCAATTTGTGCTTTCTGCCCTTCGCCACAGCTGTAAAGTCACAAGTGCCGACCAATTACACCAAGGGGGGAATTTTATTTCTCGGCTCGCGCCTGTGTTCTTCACATCTATTCAAGAGTTCCACCCAAAGGGGAAGTAAACAGAGAATCTGAATTCACACAGAGGATTGTTGGTTGTGTTTCTGTTTATTATTCTGTGGTTCTCCACAGTTATGTTGAGAATTCTGACAAATGATGCAATCATGGTGTGAAATTAACACTCACCAAATGTCACATGCAGGCAGATTGTCAGTTTAACTCGAGCTCTCAAAGGGTTTTCCTCCACATGATGAGGTTTATTGTGCTATGATGAAGCTGCTGCTGCTGTCTCCTGCTGCTCTACTGTCTGCACATTAGGGGTGGGCGATGTGGCAAAAATATAATATCACGATTTTTTAAAAATAAAGTCACGATCACGATTTTATCTTGATTCTTTTTTACATTGATTTTTCTGGACTAATTTGCATGATTGACCATTTTCCCCTCTATGTTTAACGCATAAAACATGTAAAACCCTGAAAGAAAAAAAAGACAATTAAAGCCAAAGAAACTTTCTTTTTTTATCTAAATAGTGCAGTTTTTATAAGATGTGCAATAAATGTAAACATAAAAGGTAATGAACAACAGTATCAACATTATCTCTTAAAGTGCAACAATTTAAATCAAATGTTATCTAACTACAATGTCTATAATCTGAGTGAATAATACAGCTGCTTTAGAACAGATTTTTGTTCAGACATCTTCAAGCTTTTATCTCCTTTTCTCTTTCCACCATGGCTTCATGCGACATAACCAAACAGGAGATCCCACCATGCACTGCGTGTAATGTGCTACGATTGGCTAGTCGGGTGCACGTCAAAGTCTCTGCGCCCACACAGACGATCTTTCTGCTTTATGAGATCATCACCACGTTATAATCCTTAATGATTTAATATCGCCATATCGCACACCCCTACTGCACATCAGAGCTTCTTTGGGTCAAATCAACACTCAGTCATACACATTTACAGAAAACTAGCAGCTACAGCTCATCACTGTTCACTACTCTGTCCTTTTTATATGTAGGGCTCGATATTAACACCCACCTACCTGTTAAATTTCACCAGTCACAGGTACCACAAAATCTCCCTCTGGCTACTTTGGCAGATTGGATGTTTCCAGCAGCACTTCAGTGTTGGTAATTATCACTTAAACAGTCATAGTTTTTTTAGTGCCAGTGTTTACAGATCAGAATTTTTGTAAAGAGCTTATATGCCTTTTACGAGTTAAGTGGACTTGAGCTTTTATCGTGTTTTTCTAGTTTTCTGACTTTTTACACTGCAGACCACATCTGCACACATTCATAGCGTTTTGCCCTCACATTCACCCACTGATGGTTCTTATTTCAGTGTATGTTGGGTGTTGGATGTATATATTTGTGTATTATATGTATATGTGTATTTTATATGTATATATGTATCTATGCATATACTGTATGTGTATCCATAAAATGAAGAGCTTTATGTTCTATTGTAAAGTGTCTTGAGATAACACTTGTGATGAATTTGCACTATACAAATAAAGATTGATTGATTGATTAATTGTATTACACCAATGCCTTTTCAAACCCATGTACATGCCACTGGCACAGCAGTGGGAGCAACTTAGAGCTGAATATCTTTCCCAAGGACAGACTAAGCCACAGATGCTTTTACAAAGATTTTGTCAGATCTCTTGACTGCTAACTGGCCAGGCACGCAGCCAGTGCAGAGTGCCCCCTCCCCTTGCCAAACACCCAGCTGGAAAAGAGCTGGGTGATCAAACATTCTTGAAATGAGATTGTGATCAAATCAACCTCAATAACAGATAAGCTTTGGATATATTTACCTGACATTAAACACAAAATTAACACCATAAGCTGCCAGTGTTTTTTATTCTAATGGGGTTGTCACCCTGCTCCACACTTACATCTAGGTGGCATAACAGCCTTAACACTGGTTGCCTTTTCCCAGAACAAACAAAACATGAAGTCAGAGTTGCAGTTTGGTCCGCTTCCTATGGTGAGAGCTTATTTTGGCTGCTGGAGATTGAAGTTAAGTTGGTAAAAAGAAAAGAAATGAGCTGCCAAAATACATTATAGGTCTGCAAAATATGTTGCGAAACTCCACAAGTCTCTGTCCTTTACTGGAAGGTACCATTCCAGTGACTACACCGAGAGTATGAAAATGAGGGCTGACTAAACTTCATACAAACACTCTGAAAGTTTGGGCCAAAGCAGTAGCTCACCTTCAGTTAGCAGTACCAGCATTGGCAGTGCAGAAGTGCTGTCAGAACAACTACTAGTCATGTCGAATAAAACATAAGTAGAATTTGTTGAGGGAGCCTTTTATTTGCTGAACTTAATTATAAAATTTAACTTATTCAACCTTGATTTATAAATGCATCGGTCAAGATACCCTGACATCAACAGTGAACAAAAATGATTGTGATGACTGCTGATATCGATAAATATGGGGAAGTATAAGGAGATCACGTGATCATGGCTGGCTAGAGGACCTGTCCTCACTGAGCTCCTGCCCCCCCCTATGTTTTATTACTTTTAATGCACTTTATTGTGCCCACTTGTGATCAGTATTTACTGGGAGTGCTGGAATAATAAGCGGTAAAAGGAGAGGAACCCTTATGATTAAGCCACAGAGGACAACGACTGCTACTACTGCTAGCCAAAGTAGCATCGTGGCCGAAGGTGATACGATACCAACGATGGATGCCACAGCTTTGATTCGTGAGGTATCTCAAAACTTCAGCGATGTTTTGGAAGAGAAACTTTCAAAGATGTCCGAGACTTTGGAGAAAAATCCTCAACACTTGAAACTCAGTCTAAGCATATCAGCAGGGCTGAGCAGAGAGTATCGGATGTGGAGGATACAGTAACGGCCGACGCAGAGAAGAAGTTAAGGGTAATGGCTGATAGCCTGGATGACATGGAAAACCAGAGCAGACAGGATAACATCCGCGTACTCAATTTGAAAGAAGGTGTGGAGGGGAAACGCTTGATTGACTTCTTTGAAACCTGGCTACTCATTGTACTTAAATTTGAGGCCAGCCCTGGAAACAAGCGCTGCATTTAAAATTGACCATGCGCATTGGAGCCCTGGACTGTGAGGCGCGCGTCTGATACAATTCACGGGACAAACTGAAGATAATGGCTGCAGTGAGGGCAGTGCAAGACTTAGAATATGAAGGACAACAGATCTTCATACATCAAGATTTGTCCTCTACAGTTGGGAAGAAGCGTGGCGCTTTTAACGGCATGTGCCAAGCTCTGATCCAAAAAGGTATACGGTCTGACATGCGCTTCCCAGCAACACTGATGGTGAACCACAACAGCACTGAGCAAAGGTTTGAAACTCAAAATGAGATGCAGAGAACTTTGTCAACACTCTGATTTGTATTTCGATGGGTTCTGTCCTGACTTGTTCCGTGATTGTTGATCTAAAACTCATAAAATATGTAAACAAAAAAAATATGGGGAAGTACCATGATCACATTTTTTGCCACATTGTCCAGTCCTACACTGATCTGTTAAAAGCTGCAGCAGACTGCATCTAGACTCTGTTTACCGAGTAAACACTAACAGCTAAGTTGACAAATCAATACTTAACTGAAAATTGCAATATCATATGTGTTTGCTTTGTGGTGAGCTAATGATGCTACCCATCAGGGAATCATTTTTTCCTCTTAATATATTCTTTATTTTACAGGAAGTATTTTAAAGTGATGCTCCAGCTTTTTTCTTTTGTGCTGTCAACTCTTAAAGGTTGCCGTAACCACCCTAACTGGCATACATGCACATCTGCAATTGATTAAGTGAAGCTCAAAAATAATTAGAAGTCAGTCATTTATGGATTCCTGTAAACAAATTTCAGTTTTTGATAAACTGTACCCATTTTCTGACTGTGCTCTAACCCTGGTAAAGACGCGAAATCGCTCAAAACAATGCACAAAAATACTCACAGAAAATAAACCCACATATCCTGTGTATAAAAGTATGCAGACGATGTTGTGGTACATCTCTGAAACACTGCGATGGCAGAGCAACATTTGCATCCGTTCTGCTTTTTTGATTTGAAACTCAGACAAGCTCTCTGTGAGGCAGCCTTGCTCTCTTTGCTATCTGTCTCTCTGTGAAGTGTCAGGGCTTGTGAGGGCTCTGTATCTGCCAGAGAGAGGGAGAGAAGACAGACTACAAGAGCTGATAAAGAAGGAAGCAGGAGGCTGAGGAGAGATATGGAGAGAGAGAGAGGTGAGGGACGAGGGAGGATTGAAAGACGAGATAAAGAACAAGTGGTGGCTTGTAGGTTCAATGTTAGAAGCTCGATGTCCTCTTAGCAGGTTGTGAATTGAATTGGCCAGAATAAGAAGCAGTGGTGTGATGAAAAGGCCTGGGCGTGCAGATTATAGCGAAACACAAGCTGGATGGGGGCTGTTGGAGAGGTGCCACGGTCGTCAAATCAACAGGAGTTTATTGGATTTCACCAACAATAGTGGACGTTTGATAGGACCAGAGTTCATCTTTTAATGGATATTGATCATCTGTCATGGCCCTGTTGTTCACCCAAGCTATATCACCCCGGAGAAAGAATTCATCACCCAAATCCTTCCCTCTCTGTCCCTTTTCCATCACACTACTCTGATGTCATTAGCATATACTATGAGATCACCGGGGTGGGAGCAAGCATGTCGAATGAAACCACATGTTTTGGTCCTCATGGGTGCAGATAACAGTCATCCACCCAGGGGGCTGTAGTGCAGTGTGGTGCCAGCAGATCATGTGCGCTCCAGTGCTCGCTCATCAGCTCATAGAGCCAAAGGGCTGCAGCTGTAGGAGGCAAAATCTTCAAATCCAGCAGAAGAAAAACATGAACTCAGATATTTACTCAAGATGACTGACCACTGAGATCACCACTGCTCTGGCTGAGCTGGGGGATCATTTTAAACAGCAGGAGCAGTTTTGGAGTAGCTATACTGGCTCTGTAGGACGCTGATAACTCTAGTTACAAAGCCCTTCTCAGGTGCAGTTTTTGTAAAATACCAGGCATTTGAGATCAGTTCATCAAATAGGTGTTGTCTGATTTTCTCAAAATTTTACAGAGTAAACTACAAATCACTCAGAGTGCAGGCCTCCGCCAAGGTTTTCCACAACTCTGTTAACCATATCTTTTTGGATCACCAGATCCATAATAGTGCCAGGATCTGGACCCAACTCAGCAAATACATGGAAGATGTTATCCTGTATGAGCACAAGTTTTGGGAACACCACTTAATATTTTGATTTTAGATGAATTTTGAATGTCGTCAATGGGATTTCCCATTATAAAGTTCAATGTCTTTTTGTTACACCAATCTGGATTGGATCCAGAAGAAATTCGCCTTGCCAATAGAGACATGGGCCTCATATTATCCTGTGAAATTGGAAGCATATCTGTTGAAAATGGCAGAGATGTTTTAACATTTCTCCCGATGTTAAATCATGGTGTTTTTTTTTATTTTGAGAATTGTTTGCATCCATGAAATTATATGTATCACCTCCAAAATCTAATCATTTCATGGATGAGCCATTATAAACAAACTTTCAGCAAAATCTGTCCAGTTATTTTTGCATAATCTTGCTAGCAAACAAAGGAACATATGCTACCTTTGTTTTTGGACTTAGTATAACTGAGTAATTATTTTATTCAAATCTTGACTGAAGTATCTAATTCTATACATTGTGTCAGGAATGTGTCGTAGAAGCCCTATCCAGGTTTTATAAATAGCAGTGAAATGACATTTAAGATGTAAGGTTAAAAAGTTAAGTTAATCCTAGACTAGTGTTTGTATGGTATTCCACAGGGCAGTGTACTTAACTCTTTATTATTTCCTTTATCAATTGTATAAACAGCTCTACAGCAAGAGGGCAGAGTCCATATACAGGAAAGAAGATGACTTTTTCACCACTCCCTGTCATTTTAATACTCATATACCCCAAGACACAGGCAGCGGTGATGGTGCATCAGGTATTTGTCATTCTTGTCTTTTTATCAATCTTGGTCTAAAGGCTAATTACTCTTCTTTTGAAAGCCTGGTTCTTATCACATACTGATTCAAAAATCTGCCAGCCAGTCTTATCTGAGATCATGTACTGCCCCCCAGGCCCTTATTCTTATTCTGAATTCTATCAGAATCCCGAGTTTGTATCAAACTTGTTTTGATTTTGTATAGATATATTTGTATCTATGCATATACCGGTATGTGTACCTATAATATAAAGAAAAGTTCTGTAGCCTGCTCTATTGTAAAGTGTCTTGAGGTAACACTTGTTATGAATTGGTGGTAAAGAATAAAAATTGATTGATTGCTCTAGATTCATTTAAAATGTAGAAAAGACTTGTAATTACAGCCAAAAAACTCCTAAAATATTGACTCTTGACTCTTGACTCGTGATATTTTGGCTCTGAAGCATTTCCAAAGTATTTGTGCAACTTTTACAGGATATTATTTGCACTTTTTCATAAGTATAGGAAATAAAATTCCCAATCTTGAGTACTTCTGTTTCTGTTACCATCGAAATTGATGTCATTCATTTAACTGGAATCATTTTTATCTAAGTAACTTCACTGTTGTGACATCTTTAATGCATTTCTAGATGAATGTCACAGCAGTGAACGAGAAAATGTGTTTAAAGAAAAAAGTGTTTGAGCCGCTCATCACATAAATTGTTTCTGTTGCATCCAGTTCAATGGCCTCATTGGCTGAAAAGTTTCTTAACACAATCCTGCCAGAGCCTATTTAATCATCATTTGGATGATTCGGACTCAATGAGAAAAAGTACCTCGGCAACATTGACTTGATGAATGTTGAAGCCGTCTCACTAGACTAAGAAGACTTAGTGTCCTGTTTACTTCAAATTGCTCCATGCTCCAACTTAAAACAACAGACCTTGAGTTTCTCTGCCAGTTGTATAATGAGGTGATTTATAATCAATTTAAATTTCCCTTAAAAACTTTGTCCAGAGTGGAATGACTGATGCATATTATCTATCATTGTGTTTGAAATGAAAGGCTCTAATTCACATGGACAGATGGCCCACATCAGTGAGCTGTCATTCAGTGCTTGTCAAGGTTTCAGTTCATCTTCATTTTTCTGATTGATTACTGTTGTCGTGGTAACCTGCTGCCACTCTCTGTCTTCCTGCAGGATGATGGTGTTTGGAGTGCTGACGCTCATCCTGAGCTGGACGTCCCTGGGAGCAGACCTGGCCACTGCTGTGGTGAGCTCTTGGACTTCTTCATACTTTGACAGTTTGCCCTCCAATAAGAACCGAGGTTTAATCAGTTCTTGTCATGGGTGTCGGCGGTGATGAATGGTTTCAACTATACGCTCACTGCACTTGAAAAATGTCTTCATGAGGGGATGATTGTGCACCGCTGAGTATTTGCTTACATGCCTTTACCTGCAGATGGAATTTATGCATGAAAAAATGCCGACTTGCAATCTTTTGCATTTGCACTAAGCCCTTTTCTTAAAAAATATTGCCTGTATGATCACTTTACCTGAGTCAAATCAAATGTATTCAAGATCATTTATTTAGGGCTAAGTTTATTCAATTATGTGGATGCTTATTGGTCAACAATGTCATCCTAAAAAGTTTTTTTTTTTGTTTTTTTTTAAGTTATTTTTTGGGGCTTTTTATGGCCTTTATTTGATAAGACAGCTGAGAGAGACAGGAAAGCAGGTGAAGAGAGAGGGGACGACATGCAGCAAAGGGCTGTGGCCGGGATTCGAACCAGTAGCCACTGCTGGGGGTTGGCAGCCCCCGTACATGGGGCAGACGCTCTACCAACTGAGCTAATGTCCGCCCCTCATCCTAAAAAGTTTGAGCATATTTGTCTTTCCCTTGATAACAGTAAGATAACAGTAAGACAAATCTATCATCTCTGCTTTGAGCTATGCTTTGAGCTAGCCAGCCTGAGCCAATGGACTTAAGCTAATGACAAAACAATGGTAGGATTCGCACTAGTCTAAATATTCAGGGGGCCAGGGAGCTGCTGGTGCTGTAAAAAGAGAAGGAGGAGAGGTACCACTGTCTCAGGCCTTTTCTCTCTTCAAACTCTGACCAGGTAAAACTCATGAGTTAAAAATGTCATTTACAAGAGTATTCTGGCTTAGGCTACGTTTACACAGACACTCCTGGCTTAAAGATGGAAAGATTTTTCCTTTGCGTTTTCAAATTCTTCTGCGTTCAGACGACAATGCTGGAGACATATGGACCCGCTGTAGTGTACATGCCGGTTAAGTAGATGGCGCTGTAGGTCTGCAGAAAGGCAGCGCTGCTACAACACACGTACGAAGAAGAAAAACTTTTCACAAACAACAATGGCGAATAGACGCACAGAGACGCAGGAGTTTCTGGACAACAAATCAGTTCGGACAACAAATCTGTCTGGATAGTTTTGACTGGATAACAAACCAAGCACGGTAAGCGGTACATATTTTACTCGGTAGACGGCTGAAGCTGTTGTTGTTCCTGGTATGCATGCGCAGCCTTCATCTGAGAGAGTACTGCGCATGCTGTGATGTCAGCGTTTCACCCTTAGACGCTCCGATGCGGGTTTACATGGAGCTGCATGGAGAGCATTTTGGAAACTTTCCACCCTGGGGCCCATTTTCAAAAGTTACTGTTTTCAACGCATTTCCATGTAGACGCAAGGCCAAAACGCAATGAAAGCTTATCGGATTTGACCGTTTGCGGCACTGTGTAAACGCAGTCTTAGACAGACAACAGCTCAATTGACCCTTTGCTAAGCCCCTCCCACAAATGGCTACTAAAGGATAGCCATTTGTGGCTAGAAAGATGCTGTGTATGGATAAAGCACGAGAACACCTATGTTTGTTCTAACGTAAGGTGCTAACTAATGTTAGCTTACGATAGCTCTGTGTGCTGGGTAAGATAACAAAAAAACAAAAACGTCTCATAGTAGCTTACTCCTGGTAAACCTTGAGCCACTGGGTATTATTTAAGCAAAAGAAATACGAATGACAGACAGACAAGTTCTGACATACTGACATCTTTTAGCATTTTGTGAACGGATGCCCTAGAAATGGGCAAACAATGATAATGAAAGCTAAGATTAATTTCTATTCAAACAATATATATCTACTTACCCAGCTGCACAAGAACATCGTTGTTCTTGTTCTTTCATGTGATTGTTTTTAACGTAAGGTATCAACACTCAGGGTGCTTGATGTTTGCATTGAGATCTGTGCACTTTCCCTCCATTTTAATGTCCTCTTCATTTGAACTCTGACATTTGATTTGGTAAATGTATCCCTCAAAAGTATACTGGAGATCATTCTGTCTGCTTCTTTCTGATATCTCAGAAGAATTTGTCCAGAAATGTGCAGATATTTCCTGAGGGATATCACTCACCAGTACTGCCAAAAACTCCATACTTCTCATTCTACAAAGGAAAGCTTGACAGGCATAGCAACAGTAACCAAGGAGGGTGGGGCTTAGCAAAGGGTCAATTATCAATTTACAGAAAAGAAACAAAGAACATCTTCAAGCACTTTGCAACCCCAGTGGAGAAAACTACATGCCACGTGTGCTTAAATGGCACAAGATTTTGTGGATGCAAAGAGGATGTCCAAGATGGTAAACATTCTGGGCACCCATGCACATCAAAAACTTCTGAAAACATTCAACAAGTGGAATAAATTGTTCAAAATAATCTACAACTTGGTATAAGAATGATAGTAGAAACAGGCTCCATTGAAAAAGAGAGCTCAACAAATTTTTTCATAAAAATTTCAATAAGGCAAAAAGTGTGTGTCAAAGTCTTCCCAAAACTTTTGATTTCTTGTCAAAAAGAAACACAAGAAATTTTGTGGAGACATTTTGAACAAAATGAAAGAAAACCACATTTTTTAGAGAGAGCGATTGACACACACTTTTGTCTTGTTTATATATTCATGGAAAAATAAAATTGTCAAACAATCTCTATTTCAGTGGAGAACATTTTTGCTGTCATTCTAGCACTGAGTGGTTGATCTTTTTTTTAATTTATTTTTGGGCATTTTGTGTCTTTATTGATAGGAGACAGAATGACAGTGGATAGGCTTATGAAAGGGGGAGAGAGTAGGGGAAGACACTCTGCAAACTGGCCACAGGATGGATTCAAACTGGGGCTGGCAGTCCCCTACTCTGTCACCTCCTTTCACAAGCCTATCCACTGTCATTCTGTCTCCTATCAATAACCCCCCCAAAAAAAAAAAAAAAAGACAAAAAAAACCTCAGCTTATGTTTTGTAGCCTTGCATCTCCGTCTTGCCAGCCTCCATTGTCCAAGAGTTTAACTCAGCTAAATGCCTTATGGGCCAATCAGGGAAGAGAGGCAGTAGTGAAGTCACTTCCTGTTGTACAAATAATGCCGGCTAATGTTGGTTAGCCTGTGGTCATCATGGTTACTCAGTTATACTTGGCGAAATATGCTATCCTCATAAGTTTACTTTGTAAGGATTGTCCGATGAGGTTCATGTTACATATAAGTGTTAAATAACCGCTAACAACAGTTAGCCGCTATGGCTAACAGCCATTAAAGGATAAGTTCGGTTTCTACAGCTTTCACATTGTTTATAGAATGAAGTAGAACAATATACTCACCCAGAAGGCTTTCCTGATCCAAACAGTGCTTTGGGAGATATTTAGATCCAAAATCGAGCAGCGGACATCCGTATAATGGTAGCACATAGGGCATGTTAGCGCCGCTCCTAATACTGCATTAATCGTCCAAAAACTCATTAGTTTCACCAAAATTTCGTCATGGTCAGCTCATGCTACTCCTCCACGACAGTCTGTGTCACTCCAGACATGTTTTTGTAACTGTGCCGCCCTCTGAACTGAAGAAGAAGAAGAATGTTTGCCTCCGCGCATGCACAGTACAGCCCATTGTTTCAGTGGAAGACAGCCGGCTACACAACGACTTTCTTCTTCCAGTTTTGTGCAAAATGGACGAATATCTATTGGATGAAGATGTTGTGGAGGAGAACTTTGAATATGATGGGTGTCCTTACAGTTTCGAGCCAGAGTTTACAGATGAGGAGCTCATTGAAAGGAGGACGCGGAGGCAGCTCTCCAGAGAGTACTGTGCAGGCGCGGAGGCAAGCGTTCTTATTCTTCTTCAGCTCAGAGGTTAGCACAGTCACAAAAACATGCCTGGGGCGACACAGACTGTAATTGAGGAGTAGCCCGAGCGGGCCATGATGAAATATTGGTGAAACTAATGAGTTTTTGGACGATTAATGCAGTTTTAGGAGCAGCGCTAACATGCCCCGTGTGCTACCATTATACGGATGTCCGCTGCTCGATTTTGGATCTAAATATCTCCCGAAGCACTGTTTGGATCAGAAAAGCCTTCTGGGTGACTATATTGTTCTACTTCATTCTATAAACAATGTAAAAGCTGTAGAAACTACACTTATCCTTTAACTGTTGTCTGCCCTTGTAAGTCGTTAGCCGTAGTGGCTAATGGTTAGTCATTAGCCACTACGTTTACCCACTACATATGCACATAATGCATTGTCAAACTTTTAGCTTAATATTTTCAATTCCTTGACAAACATGGTAACTGATCAAACCAAGTGCAAATGGATAAAACCTAAAACAAAGTTAAGTTCCATTTTTTGTCAGCAAATAAAAACAAGATGTAAATGTTTGAGACTTAATTTAATCAGCTCCAATGTTGTCATGTAGAGACTAGAAACAAGTTAGGAAAATGTCAAATCACAGCTACTTTGGTTGTGTGGAAAAAATAAAGAAGACATGGAGGCATTTCATATTTGATGCTGTTGAGAACAATTTGCTGTGTAAACTGTGTCGTGTGATTTTGACCAGTAAAAACACAACAAACTTGAAGCAGCATCTCCAGGAGAGTCATCCTGATATCCATGCAATGATGAGTTATATGGCCTGTTGGTGTGTTTTTATTTGGCTTCGACACTGTTGCAGTGCTAGTGAGGTGATAAAATAATGACATGTTATGAAAAAGGTGGATGTTGATGAGAAATGTAAGTATAAATCATGACTTCAGAAATTCAAGGAAACATTAAAAATGCCTTACACTTGTCTCTTCATATTTTAGTCAAACAAATTTACAGAAGATTTTGTTGACTAAAACGTTAGTTTTAGTTGAAATTTTTCAACTTAAGCTAGACTGAAATCAAACAAATTTACACAACCAGTATATGGGTTTCTCTCTCAGTTGGATATGGGAACACCTTTTACTTCGTGCAATTACTTGACTTCTGTCCAAGCACGCTTAGTCGAAGTATACTTGACCAATCAGAGAGCAGCTATCAAGATGCCCATGTCTTTTTTTTTTTTTTTTTATGTATTTTTTGGGCATTTTGTGCCTTTATTGATAGGAGAGAGACAGTGGATAGGCTTGTGAAAGGGGGTGAGAGAGTAGGGGAAGACACTTTGCAAACTGGTCACAGGCGGGATTCGAACCCGGACCGGCAGAAGCAAGTACACGGGGTGCCTGGTTGCTAACCACTCCGCCAAACCAGCACCCCAAGATGCCCATGTCTTTGACCAATCACAGCACAGCTGACAAAATGGCAGTATTCTGTTTGCCTTGTAACACCTGAGAATTGCACCATCATCAGACAAACTTGAACAAATCAAGACTAAAAGTTTTTAATTAAAAATAACTTAGCTGTCAGTTTAATCAGAATTATGCAAGTTTGGCGGGAATGTTTTGCAGCGTGAGAGAATATTTTGTCTTTTTTGTGTCAGATGTGTTGCAATCACGATGTTGATGAGACGAAATATTTGTTGTACTGGTGTGTAATACGCACCCCATTAATCAGAGCCGATTTCAAAACAAAAAAGTATCTGTTAATAATGTGATAAAAAATGTTTTGGGCAAAAAGACTCTAACTAAAACTAAATTAAAAAGTGCTATCAAATTGACACTGACGTTCATCAATTGCTGGCAGTGAACTTAAAGACATCACTTATTACAATTTTACAGCAGTTGTGCGTGAATACACAACACCCATGTGACTGTGAGCCATGTGGTTTTGTCCTCATAACAGCAGTGTCAGTATTTAACAGCCAAACTTTGTGACCTCTCTAAAGACTTTGAGTTCTCACAAACTCTGTCATGCAGCACTGCAAAAACTAGACCAACAAAAGAGCAAGATCACAATAAATCCAAACTCCCTCCTCTCATCTGCATTATTATTCAGCCTTGATAACTTGATCTGTTGTGAAAGACGACAAAAACAAGAAATTGCAGCTTTCAAAGCCTAACAGGCAGAACGGGGGAATTATTTTGGTGTTTGGCTCTATTATGTTCCCACACGAAGAAGCCAAATGAGTGTAAAAATGACCTGGAGTGCAACAATTAGAGTGAGATGGGAAAATTCAGAGATAAATTACCAACAAAAAAAAGAAGATGGGAAAGATGAGCGCTGGTGGTTGACTCAGCAGCTGCAGGCGTGTGCATACGTGTGTGCTCTGTTTTTCTCAGGTCTGTTGTCGGAGGTTTTGTTTTGTCTCAAGGCTGTGGAGGATTGTTAGTGTGTATGTGTGTGTGTGAATTGATGCTGCAGTTAATTAGCATTGGGTTGAAAACAGCAGGAGGCACCATCAGTAACAAAATATTAGTCACTGGATTTCCCTCTCTTATCTCCTCGGTTTAAAGCGTCCTCTCTGTGGTCTACACGAACTCCATCGATATGACTCCTTTGGGGATCCCTTGTGATGCCAACATGAGGACACACACACAGAGACTTAGAGTTTAAAGAGGCCTGTGAGCACACTGTGTTCAGAACAGAACTTTTAACAAACATGCAGATGATTTATACTTTGATAAGGATGTTACTCTGTGAGGCTCAAGATGTTAGAATGAGGATCACACCACAGGAAGAGGAGCAAGTTGTTACTGTGGACTCTAAAAACTCTATTTATTTATTTATTTAACCTTTATTTAACCAGGCTAGTCCCATTACAATCTCTTTTTCAAGGTAATAAAGTAATAAATTAATAAAGTAATATTAAAACATCAGCAAAAGCAGTGGCATGCAGACATTTTGGTTTGAAGAGTTTTCACTAAAGATTTAAAAATTTAAGTGTATACCCATTAGGGCATTGAAGAATACTGCATTTTATTATTCGGCGAATACTTGTTATTTTCCTTTTTCTTTGGTCGGATATGTGACGTATGGAGAAGTATCTCATTATTTTCTGTTGTATGGCGGGTTGTTGGTGCCTCTCCCTGCTGACGTCGCTGCTGCTGGAGCTGCTAACTATGACCGGGTGTAGCTACAAATGGTTATGCATTGTAGTCGTACTGCCATGGTATTTTAGGGTTGCCTTGCATATATTGCAGCTAATGGTGTTATCTGTTTTGGTGAAGTATTTCCAGACCTTGGATACTTGCAGTCGAGTCATGACAGCCGCCTCTGCCATGTTACTTTAAGTCTTCTTCTCTTTGTTTTCATCTCCTGTCTGCTGCTTGGCGCACCTTGCATGTTAACACAGCGCTCCCAGCTGCATATCTGCGGTAGATCGTTACTGTAGATGCCGTTTCACTGCTTCATTACAGCACCGGGCTTTTAAAAGAAAGAAAATAAAGAAAGATGAACACTCAACTATCACACCAAGCGTCAAATAGTGGTTTTGGTAGTCGAATATGCGAATGTTCGATTATTCTGTGAAACCCCTAATACCTATTAAATGATGTAATTAATTGCCACTTGGACTCAAAAAATGTAGAAAGTTGATTATGATAACATACTTTGCCAAAAAATGTATACTCCTCCTTTGGAAAAATGAATGACCACCAGCATTCAGCATGTTCCTGTCTCAGATTTCTCAATCTTTTTCACAAGTGGAAAAAGATTTGCGAACAGCTACATTTAACTTGTCACTGTTTATGTATTGATGTTTATAAATTTAGGTTTATATGAGTACATGTATTTTGTTTTTTTTTCTTTTGGGGGAGATCTCTTCTTCACATCTGCATGTTTTTTACTTTACCTATGTCTTGTTTTTGTCTTCTATTTAATTTGTTATGTACATATTTATGAACATATGTTCCATTACCCTTCCATGTAAATAGACAGAAGGAGAGAAGACTGTGGAGCATAATTGAACACTTGTAAACGATTTTGTCGGAAATATTTGTGGAACTAAATGAAAATAAAAAGAAGCTCAAAAAAAGATTGAAAAACACTCAAAGACACAAAGTTCTGTAATTTGAATTCAGTCTGCAGATTATTCCATGCAAAAGAAAATCTAAAGGCCCTCTTTTCCAGCTCAGTTTGGACTTTGGGGCAACAAATTGCACAAAAACAAATGAATGCAAATTATGTGATCCATCCTTTATGACAATTAGAGACGAAAGGTAGTCCAGAATGTTGCCCATAATGGCTTTATAGATAAAGACATACCAATGTCCAAGGTGACGTATGGTTAAAGAAGTCCAATTGACCTTGTGACATAAGGCAAAATGATGACTAAGATTATGTGGGCGGCGTGGTGGCACAGCAGGTAGTGCATGTGCCTCTCAGCAAAAAGATTTCTGGTTTGATCCCTGTGCATGCGTGTGCACTCCTAATTCTTCCCACAGTCCAAAAGCATACTCACTGAGTTGACTGGTGACTCTAAACTGCCTTTAAGTGTGAGTTTGATTGGTTGTCTGTCTCTCTATATGGCCCTGGGATTGGCTGGCAACCAGTTCAAGGTGTGCTCCGCCTTTCACCCTTCAGCTGGGATAGGCTCCAGCCCACTCGCAACCCCAAAGCAAAGTTGGTCAGACAGTATGCTGTAGAGGAAATGCTGCTCTTAAACATGGTTGACTTGCAAAATATTTAATATACTGATATATTATTTTATTTTATTTATGTTACTTAACCTTTGCTTCACCTGAAAAAGAAACTCAGAGATTAGAGATCTCTTTTTCAAGAGTGTCCTAGCCAAGATAGGCAGCAGCACAGTTAACAAATTGAATGTAACTAATTCAGTAACTTGTTATCCAACTCAATACTCTTGAAATCAAGTAATCAGTAAACTAACTAAGTCACTTTTAGAGGCGTAATCAGTAATTGGATTACTTTTCAAGGTAACAGTGGCAACACTGGTCATGATTGACCAAAACTCATAAGTTTTATTTTCTACTTTGATCTTGTGCTTAAAACACCCACAGGGAAATAATTCAATAGAAAAGGGAATAAATACAGTTAAAAGCACATACAAGGAATCTGTCTTCAAGAGTTTATGAGTCAGTACTTTAAAAAGGTGAAAGTCTGAGTATAAAAGAAGAAAAACCTTACAATCATGCTGAGAGATTTCACTCTTTATTAAAGGTAGGTATGATCTTCTTAAAACCCCTCTTCATCCCTCCCTTTGTTTTCCACTTCATGAAAAGCTCACAAAATATCCACAAAAACGGTCTGAAATTGTATCGCCTCAGCCTGAAAACATTTCACTGCGTTTGTTTCCACCTGTTTTGTAAGCTGTTTATTTGTGGTCAAAGCCGACCTTGTCTCCCCTGTTTGATCAATGTCCACTTGGCTCTTTCTCTGCTTTTGAATGAGCAGCTTTTCAAGTTCACAGTTAGTCAGTCAGGGCTGCAGCTGGCTGTGAACAAAGAAACAATACAGTGTCCTCGAAGGGATGTTTTAGTGTAAGCTGCACAGGCCTGAGTGTGTCGCTCTCTGTGTTGATTTGTTTTCATGTTAGCCTGACGTCATGGGACAGGGGTGTGTGTTTGGATCACTAAAGTAAAAGTTAATCTGACCCTGCTATTCATGTATGAAATGAGTATTGGTGTTACTCTGTACATCAAGCTACAGATGTTATACCATTGATCAGGTTCTCTTTCTGGCTGACAGTTTTCATTGTTATTGCAATCAATTAATCTTTTTATAATGGAAGTCAAGCTTTCCTACTGGATGACGGGTATGCTGTGGAGATTAAGGGATGGACATGGTCAGCAACTCTTATTAGGAGGCTGTGGTGTTTAGTGCAGTTTGTAGAAAGGGACCCAAATTGGCCAAGAAAATATCAACACAACATTTGAGCCGCTAACAGTATTAAACTCTAAACAATTACAGGCAGACTGGATCCATGCTTTCATGTTTTTTTTTACTCAAGTTCTAATTCAGCCGTCTGAATGTGGCAGCAGAAATCAAGATTCACCCCACCAACATTTTTCCAATCTTCATTGTCCAACTTTGATGAGCCTGTGAAATTGTAGCCTCCGTTTCCTGCACTGTAAAAAAGCTTGTTGTAAATTTTACAGTAACATACTGGTAGTTACTGTAAATGTCTTTACAGTAGCATGATTGTATTTCAATTTGCCAAATCATTACTGTTTTTGCTACAACTGTTTTACAACTGTATTTTCATTTAAGTTATCGTAACTGTCTTTCAATTTACAGCTTAATTACTGTATTTTCATAATCAGCGTCCCTGCTGTTTTCATGTATAGAATTACGCCATATTTATTTTAAAACTTTTAATGAATTTTAAATTACAGTGAAATTGCTGTATTTTAGTTTGTTTTAATATATCTTCAAGTATTTTACTCAGCATTTCTTAGCAAGATATAAATCTGTATAAAAAGACAGAAAAGTACACACGTATTTTTTCATCCAATAAAATTCATTAAATCAAACTCAAACCCCAAAATGTGAAACATTAACTCAAAGAAATCTTGCCCGTTCTTTGTCAGTTTTCATGCCTAAAATTAATTAATTAATTAATTGTAAGACATTTTATGGTATAATGCTGTTAATTTTACAGAAATCAGTATTTTTTCTTGCATTTTTTACAGTTTCCTATGATTTACTGCATAGGTTTTTACAGTAGGTAGCTTTAGATATTATGGTTGAATACTTTTGGCAATATAGTGTATATGATTGAATATGATGTGAATTATATGAATGACTGTTGCCTTTTTATGATCTCAAAGCACTCTGGCTGTTCTCCACTGACATCTGGCATCAACAAGGCAATTTTGGAGAACTGCTATGCACTGGATGGTATATCGTTTTCAGACCATTCTCTATAAACCTTAGGATACTTGAATGAGAAAATCTGTATAGGTCTGGCGCCAACAACCACTTACAAAAGTAAGTTCAAAGTCACTTAAATCCCATTTCTCCTCAATTCTGATGCTCAGCTTAAACTTAAGCATGTCATATGTAACCGTGCGCAGTTGCACTTTGCTGCAGCTGGCTGGATCAAGAAAACCCCGTTGACTCTGCATTGTGTGAGGAGTAAGAAGCGGGAGGCTGCTCTGTCTGTATGCCCCCATTTATTATCTGTACAAACAGATTGATACTGGTCATATACTTGGCTCGTCTCGGCATACCGAAGCACACTACAACAGGATAACAGAGTTAGCACAAATGCTAGTCACCTCGTAATAAGTGCACAAAGTTATTATATAGACAGTTTAGTAAATGAAAACTACGGTAAACTATGCATTATACATCTCACAACCCTCTACATAAATCACAGTATGCTCAGAAGTCTATAAGAGGAGAAAATAATGTTTATACACAGTTATTGTACGAACTGCTTCGGTCTGTGACTCACCTCGGGCACATCTCTTATACAATGGTAATGCATTGCGGCTGCCCATTGTATATATAGACTTAACCCAAGAGAGGGCGCCCTAGAGCCATATATGCCAAAAAGGAACATAAATCACAGAGAGCAAGTGGAATAATATACAGTATAAATCCTGTTACACATATGAACATATGTGTATCCACTGATTGCCATGTGATTGGCTTTTTGGCTGTTTGCATTAAGAAGTAGTAGAACATATCTACCTTACAAAGTGGCCAGTAAGTGTATATTTAAGATGAGACAGAAGTCATGTCATGTATTTGATTCTTGTTTTAGTTTATGGTTATTCAGATATGGAAATCACATCCCACCCCTGGTTCAAAAGTGTCCTCTCTCTTCAGAAAAACTAATTTGCATTTGTAGCAAATTCTAATTTAGGGGCTTCAAAACAGGTCTGCTTAAACTGGTTGGTGGCACCGTCGTGTCTTCTAAAATTCTGAAATATAAAGGAGAAGATGAGAGAATTCTAACATCTTAGGAGCTGGAATAAATTAAAATTTAGCTTTTTGCCTGAAATATTAATCCTTCATTGCAAAATAAGCTTTATTTATTGAATTATTCTACTTCTAATTATGAACAGATGAATTAATGAAGAAAAAAACTACTTTCAGTGTTTTTTAGATTATGTGTAAAGCTTTAATTAACTCTGAATAATTGCTGTTAAGTTAAAGAAAAGTGTCCAACTTTCTTTCCAATTTATTTCAGGAATGTTTCAATTTAAACTCCAGACTTGTATAACTCAAACATAAGTCATCTTTTTTGTACATCCATCAGTGTGGATCAAACACAGGAAAGGTTAGAAGTCTGCTTCAGGGCCAGAATAATTCTTCAATCACTTCAGTGGAGCTTCTCTCTCTGATATCCTCTTAGCCTACACTCATAGTCTGAAAATCACTCCACAACTCCCTCTCTCTGTCTGTGATGACTGAGGCTGTGATTCTGATGGTGAGTTTGTTGGAGCAGCCAGAAAAATGAAAATGCGCCCCATTTTACTTTGCAACAGACATCCAAACAACCAGCGGGCTTGTGTGGTGCTTGTCTGGCTGCAGTCAGGTGTGTCTGTGGGATATTTTCACGCCTGACTGTGTGCAGATGTTTGTGTGTCTGCGGGGGGAGTCTTTAAATTATGTGTGTGAAGGAGACAGTTAGATTACAGCCTCACATCAGAATGAATTAATGCATAATGAATGCAGCCCAATTGCAGAACTCCTAATTACAGACAGTGGGTAGTCAGGGGTGTGCTCTCCAAACCACCGCCTCTCTCCATCAGGGATTCTAACAAAGAGCTCCTGGTGTCTCTGTTCATGCAGTCGAGCCCGGTTCACCGAGGATCCCAGCCTGTTTTATGTTGTATGTTCTCGGGGCTCATTAGCGCTCCCTGCAGAGAAGATTTAGTTTCACATAGTGTGTGTTTGTTCCGAGCCTGAGGGACGTTTAACATTCAGACAGCACAGTTCCAAAGAGACCCCGACTCCTCGTTTCGTGTTATTTTGCCAAGACAGGTTCCTTGTTAGAGCTGCGCCGTGGAGCAAAAGAGTCTGTGAGTGACAGAATTGAAAAGTATTTCTGTCTAGACACGATAAAGAGGAACTGTAAGAGCAGCCTGTCATCCTGTGTTTTCTCTGTGTGACAGGAAACCACAAGGACTATAGTTATTAATATCATTATTATTATTATATGACCTTTGAAATGTTTTTTAAAGATTTAATTTTGTGATATCACAAAAAAGGGAAAGCTTCTCTGCTGAACAACTGCACCACTGTGATTGAGTCCCAGGGAGTGACAAGATGATCACAGATGTGTGGATATTCGGCCTGACATCTTTAAATGTATTATTCTAACACAACTGGTCTATGTGTGGCAGATCATAGTAAGCAGCTGTTGTTGCAGGGTTTTGCTTCATCTAGTTGTGTTGCCAGTGTTAACAACTAACACTTTGAATTTTATTTATATCTTATATTAATTCATATATTTTGATGCTATAGTGGAAAACAACATTGAAATTTGAAAAATGTTTTAAAAAGCTGGTGATACAGTGTTCCACTCTGCTGTGCCCTTTCACAGCTATGGGCTTATCTGTAAAACTATCCAACAAGTTTAGCTAGTATTAGTAACAAACTTAATATACTTGAATATAAATACTTGAATATATTGTGTTTGATTTTTGTCAGTGTTTATGATGCAAATTTTTTCTACAATCTGAAAAATTATCATTTGCTTTTCTTTTAATAATGTGACAATAGCTAGTTGTATAAAGCATCTCTTAGTCAGGTTTATACACATATAGAAAGGTGTTCCCCAGGGATCTATCTTTTGACCACTTATATTTACTTTATATATTAGTGATATTTAAAAAAGAAAGTAAAAAGTAGATGTTTATGCTGATGATACAGTACTGCAAAAGTTCTCAAGAGTAAATTCTCTTTTTTCCTACTTGCAAAGGACTACCTACAGTGCAAAAACTGGTATTCAAAAAAACTCTAAATTTGACAAATATTATTAAACTATATTAATTACAACTAATTAGTATGCTTTGTTTATTTACAAACCTTTGTCTCAAAGACATGCATGATAATTTGTCCAGTTTTATGCAAATGTTTGCTACAATATTAACTATGACAGTATGTCTTGATGTCAATTATATAATAAAAATAAACATTAAATGGAACATCTGAGGCAAAGCATTACACATGGCTTAAAGGAATACCCCAGGGGTCTATCCTTAGACCCTTTCTATTTACCTGGGGTATAGATGACCATGCATGGAGAGAAGGAAACTTAAAAACTCAACTTAAAGCTTTAATTCATTGTTACATCCCAGTGCACCTTCCAGTTTTAAAGCCCCCTATAATGATGATCAGTGCTATTATGATGTCAATTTAGCCAACAAAATGAAAGGTTTGAGAAAATACAAGTGTACTTTAAGAAAATACATCTGTCTTAGTTTAGCACAAAAGAATAACATCATGGTTCCAATTGGAAATTAATATTTTTGTACATATATGCATTAAGGTGTCCATGATGGTTTTATTCATAAGCCTTGCATGAAAAGTTGACTACTCTGTGTTGGAATTACCCTGAAGTTTGCTCACTTTGTAGTTTAGAATTAGCTGAAGCATCAAAACGGCACATTTTGTGCACTTGCCGTATTATATCTCTGCTTTCTGCCCTTTAGTTATTGGGTGCCAAGTATAATAGTGGTTTTTACTCTACCACTGATGACACATTTTAACTTATCACTGGATCGCTCTGTAGGCTGCTGGGTCAACAAAGACAGCAGATCCATTATCAATATAAACCACAATCTCTGTCAACTAGAAATATTTCAGATTAAATGAGCAAATGCAGCTTTTAGTCTTGCTGAACCCATCTTGTAGAATAAATATTCTCCATTGGTGCAGTCATGAAATGGTTTCATGCAGTCAGATTATTCTGTTGGAGCTCTGTGTTTTATAATGAACTAAATATGGCCAGCTTTTCTTTCTCTCTCTGAATGCTAATTTGAGAATATCTGGGTTTAACCTCATTATTTCGAGAGCGGTTTATTCTCCTCTGTTGTATTGTTGTTGTCTGTTCTCTGCTCTCACACGTTTCCTCTTTTATTTCAGGGTACAAGTGATTTCTGCGAGTGTCCTGATAAGTTCATCTTGAGCCAAACAAAGAATTTCATTGGTGCTGGTGAGTTAAACTATTAATGTGATGAGTGAATATGCACACATGAGCTAAAAATGAAATCAAGTCAGCTTCACCTGCCTGCTTGTGTCCTCCTCAGATATTGTCCATTACTACATGTACTGCAACCAGACTCTCGCCAACCCATTCCAGCAGGTAGGGAACAGGAGGCTGGCACTTTTAAATGACTTGGCAAAGCAACCTCCTACAGTTTATAAATGCTTTGGGGAGAAATTGGAAAACAACACAGTTTCTGCAGGTTCTTCATGCAGATCCATTCTCAAACACTTAGGGTTGTCTTAAAGTTAAAATTTAACATCTTTGACGTGAAAAAGTGGTTGTTGCCTACAAGTGTTTCGGGTTGTTTAGCAGCTTGTTTTGGCATACTTCTTTGGTACCTCTTTATTTCTCTGTAAGTTGTTGAAAGGCAGATGAAGTTGAAGGTGATGTTTTCATTAAATGCTCAATTATAGAGTCAAATACAAATACTAAGTACAGCATCTTGGGCAAGCAAGAAAATGAGACAAAAAGGTACACTGTTGTAATTAGCTCTGTCAGCACTGGCTGTATTACAACACAACTGATGGCATTAAATAGCACAGTGCATTGCCACATACCGTTATGTAGTGTAATGTCATTTAACATCAATTTATGGGAATGTGATGCCTTACTTAAAAAATCATCATATTTAATCATACTTCTACAAAAGGCTCAATCAAGCAAAGCAACACAATGTAAATGCAGAACAATGCAAGACAATGTCATGTAATGCAACACAGCTCCACCGACTGCCAAATTAAGTGCAGTGCAACTTGATGCAAATTAACACAACACAGGATGTAACCTAAAACAATTTTAAGGGACTAAATGTCACGTAACCCAAAGGTCATAACACGATGTAACCAACTGAAGTGTAATTCAGTGCCGCAAATTTGATCCAAACCAACGCAAAATAATACACCATAACATAACACATAGCTTGGAACAATGTTTTGCATTGTAAAGCAAAGCAAAAAGTGTCATAAACACAAAATAGTGCAACCAAACACAATGCAAAACCTTGTGATACAACATAGCAGATTGCAATGCAACAGAACACATCAGACGCAAAGCAGTGCAAAACATTGCATCACAATGCAACACAACAAATCACAGGCATGCATCTCAAGCAACGCATCGCAAGGCAACGCATCGCAAGGCAACGCATTTCAAGCAACACATCGCAAGCAACGCATCGTAGGTATTGCATCGCAGGCAAAGCATCGCAAGCAAAGCATCGCAAAGCAACGCAAAGCAAAGCAACGCATCGCAAAGCAACACATCGCAAGGCAACGCATCACAAAGCAACATGTCACGACACGCAATGCATTGTAACAACACAACGCATTGCAAGGCATCGCAACACATCCAGTATTACATATTATAATGCACTGTACTCTGCTAACATAAGGCAACAAAATGCAATGTATTTGTAACTCAGTACTAGCTACAAAGAGCAGCGCACTGCAGTGCAACACGGCACAACACAACTTGACTTCACACAACAAAACATAACATCCCATAACATTAAATGTTCATGACAGCACATTGTTATTTAAGTGAATAATGATGTCAGCTAGTGTCTGTGTGTCTATAGTGTTGTGTTTTACTGCACTTCACCTCATCACGTTACAATGTAAATAATTTAAATCACTTGGGATTTGTTGGGCATTTTTAAATTTCCTTCACTGATGAACGTCTTCACCAGATGCAGTTACCAAAATAGGTTCATCTGTGTAAAATAAAAAGCTCAATCAAATTAAAATGCAAAATGTAATTGGAAATGTTTTTGAATAGTTTGTTGAAAAATATTTATGCATTGAGGCTTAACTGTTAGTTTCATTATTCACATTCTCCTTTTCTTGAATCTAAATTATTGGGAGATAAGCACTGTAAATTATTAAAACCGATTTATTAGAGGATAGAAAATCTATATTTGTTGTTGTAAACTGTGTAAAATATGTGTGACTGGTAAAAAAAAATGAATTGCTGAGGGCCCTGTGCTGATGTTACATAAAACTCCAGTTCAAACAGCATTTTAATGACTGTATTTACATTAGGAACAGTTCCTTTTTTACATATTGAAATACAGTCATTAAAATTCTGCTGCAAAAAAGTACCTTATGTAACCATAGACATTTAAAAACCTCAGCTTCCCCCATGTTTCCTCTTTTTTAACCTGAAAGTTGAGACATCAGTTGACCTGCAATTTGCTGAATCAGTGCTTGATGGACGGTTTGTTTGGCTGCTGCTCATGTCTCATCTTTATCAAGCTCTTTCAGTCTGCGCAGCGTTGTCCGTCTGATTCACGTCCTGATGTCACCTTATGTACCCCATAGAACCTCATAATACCTTCTGAGGCTGTCACGGTTACTTTTCTTCGTCCTTTGTTTGGAAGTTTTAACCCTGATGTTGCATTCAAGAGATCAAGAGAGTGATTATTATACACTTACTTTTCTCTATCAAGCACTGTCAGTGCATCAAATATTTTAGTGATTTATCAATCAGTCAGTCAACTTTTAAAGATGTGTGATGTTTGACGACACACTTGAACTTGAAACTTGCAAACATTAAGAAGAGAATTACCAAAAGAGCGTGGATCATACTTCAGAGTGAAAAACTAAAGAGAAAAAAGCAGGATAGACCACAACTGCTTATTTCATTTGAGGGATCTTTTCAAATAGCACCTTCACTCCATAAGGTGAATTTACTGATGAGTAAAACATTGCGCTTTTTATTGGACTATCTACATATATTAGAGAAAAATAGTCTGAAAATAGCAACACCCCCCTGCTTTCTGCAGCAAATCTTTGCCAAACACTTGCAATGGCAGTGAGGTTGTTTCACTAGAGCAGGGATCATCAACCACATTTGTACAAGGGCCAGATTTTTTTCTTGGCATATGCTATGGGGGCCAGAAAACAGTGATAATAATTACAAAACAATTAAAATAAAATATATTGGCCCACTTACAATATTATTTGTTATCAGCCCCATTCCCCCAGCCCCAGCCAAGCCTGCACATGTTCTCATTTTGGGAACACAGAAGACCATATGGTCCAAAAACAAAGAAAGACATGAAGAAAAAAAACATAAAGGCTGAACTTGTTTTAAAGATGCTATGAGGACTTTCTCAGTAATTACAAAAAAGTCTAAAATTTTAGATATATGTCTGATCGAAATACACACTTTAAGATTAGTTTAATAGCATCAGAGTAGGTTATCTATAAATGCTATTCCTTAGCTAGGTGGTCGGGTCAGACAGCCGGCAACAAAACTACGATACTAAGTTTCCAAAAACTGCTTGTTGTCACACATCAAAAACTACCACTACGTAACTAGAACGAGATACATTACCTCATCGCTTTGCATCCCGTAAGTTGTTGAAAAAAAGAAGTTGTAAAGTAATGCAGAGTTCTGAGGAAGGTCTGAGCTGCATTTATTAGCATCACAACAAACACACGCTTTGGCTTGGGTCACTTCTTTTGGTGCGTTCCAGTTGTAGTCAGAAGTAGGAATTTCGGGGTTCCGAGTAGGAAACTGCGACTGGAACGTCCCCCGAAGTCTGAATTTCCTACTGTGAACTTGGTGAAACCTCACCACGCCCGAGTTGGCAATCGAAGATGGATGCCCAGTGTGAACAGTTATTTAGCTCCTGTAATAATCAATTTATTTGCACTTCTGACTGGGGTGTGTTGCTCTAGAACAGCTGTATACATGGTATTGTTAGACTTATATTTACAAAAATGCTACCATAGTGATAACCACATTCTTCAAGTGATATTTGTGAACAACATCGCAGGGCGTGCTAACAACAGCTAACAATAGCCTGGTAGATCGGCATGTTTTTTTCCAACTTTAACTGGAACGCCGATAAGTCAGAGATGATGTCACCCCCAGTTCCGAGGTTACTGGAACGCAGAATTAAGACAGTCGCCGCGCGTGCTCATGGGTAGCAGAGTCTTTATGTTGCCGCAGATAGATTCTCCTCATAGCACCTTTAATATACTCCCTTTTAATCATTATTATGTCCATCCCTTTTTTTAACCATCCTCTACCTGCCCTCTTCCTTTCCTTCTTCCAGATGTGATGTCGTCAACTATCAACTTTCATAAATGTATCTATCTATACATTTATTGTACCAGGAGTACTGGGTTTTGTAAAGCGCTTTGTTCACATCTGTTTTTAAAAGTGCTGTCTTAATAAATGTATTATACCATCAAATCAGCTGCTTAAAGTCAGTACCATTTATTTGGCTTTTTCTAGTATAAGATCAGTATTTTTAGCTGTAAAATTTTAAAGAAATCTATGTGACATTGGCACAAAAAAGCCTAAAGCTAAAAAAAAGTCTGAGACCTATGATAAATCTAAGTCTAAATCAGTTTGAACTGTTTTATTTCAGGACATTTCCCATGATCCTCTGCTTTCAAAAATGCACCAAGGCCATTTGAACAATCACTGAGCAACAACTTATATCAAAACCATACACCTCCTCAAATAGGAAGAACCAGACTCAAGGTTCAAGAAAAAAAACAGACATGAAAAATGTTTAGGAGCTTCAAAATTGTTCAGTCACTTTTAAATTCATCAGTTTTGTTGGTTTCCTCTTTAGAAAAGGCAGAGCAGGGATTGCGGGTCATATCACTGACTCTCCTGCTTACATCAGTCAGCAGTAAAGTCAATTTCTGCAAGCCGTGGCTCAGCAGAGCTCAGATCTTATTATCAGGCTCCAGTAGACATACCCCGAGGATAACAAGGGCAGAGCAGCAGAGGTCTGACAGCCGTCACCCCGCCTGGTAAACAAAAGTCAGCTCTCTTTTCTCTGCCACACAGATACCCAACAGGTGCAAAGTTCACCAGCACTCAGATACAGGAATTCACTTCCATTTGCAAACACAGCGCTCCCACACTCTGACTTGTGTGTTTGCAGCCAAAAATGTAACATTGCCCTCAAGTTCTACCCTCAGTGAACTTATATTTCACCGCTCATGGCATCACTTTTACGTCAACTCTGCTCCTTTTCTTTGGCACTTTTTCTATTCTTATCATCATCATCATGCTTTTGTCCTTTTTTCCTTTCAAATGTTCTCTTCTTTCTACTTTTCTACCCTGATTTGCACTTTATTTGACTTGGAAAAAAGCTCAAACTACAATCTGTAAGGAGAAGATAATTAACCGTGGGAGATTTTAGTTAAAGCTGTGGTCTACGATTTGAAACCGCAGCCTGCCCCCCCTTCCCTCACCTCTCCCCCCCGTGTTCCAAGATCCCGCCCCCAGCTCGTGTCGCCTCATATAAGCCCCCTCGGACTGTGCTACGAGCGACAAGCACAATATATCAGCAGCAAACTCAATCAAAAACAGCTCAGCTCAACTGAAAGTATCAAACACGACGGACATCCCCCTTGTAACACACAGCAGTAGCCATTTCAATTGGACCGGTGGCAATGCGGGTCTGGCGCCGCCAGAGCGGAGCCAAGTGTGGGGGAGGATTTATCTTTCTCAGCCTGTCCTCCCCAGCTCAGCTTACAGTGCAAACGATTAGCGGCTAACAGGCTAACCCGCTCCCTACAAGTTATTAGCCCGTGCAGGCACAAACTAACCAGAGTTATTCAGCAGACATCTCCCACTGTAGTAAACAAAGCCATTACCTGATCAACCAGGGGCGAAACGGTCGATGCTGAAGGTCTGACGGCCAGCTGAGGCTATTTGTTAGCCGTTAGCCGTTAGCCGTTAGCCCGCTAACAGGCCTCAACCCGCGGGCAGAGCTCCGTTGGGCCCCGCGGGAGAGGGAGGCGGCTTCGGTCTCGGCGCTAGGCTTTTCTGGCTCCATGATAGCTGCTAGCTGCTCACCGGAGGTAGAGGGGAGGAGACGGGACCATGACGCACTACGCATGACGCATGACGCTGCGTAGTGAGAGAGACAGGGGATTGGATGGACTCACAGACCAACTCACGGACCAATTAATAGTTGCAGGTTCTTAGGTTTGATTGGTCAGCTAGTATGCAGCTTTGCAGTGGATATACTGAATGGATTTTTTTCGTTCTTTTTGGTCTTTATACTGTGTAGATAGGACCATAGGACCATAACAGCCTTATAAACGGTGTTATTAATATGTACAAAGCTTCCAAATCGTAGACCATAGCTTTAAAGGGAAACTCCGGTTTTTTGACACCTGGACCTTATTTACAGGTGTGTGCATGCTCATATACTCACTCATACAAACATCGTGCAGCTCGGAGTCCTTCAGAAGTTATTTAGATCCAACCGATTTAAAAAAATCCGCACTTAGCGGGGCCATGGCAAGGAGCTTCAGCGCGGGACATATTTATCTCTGCAAAATCGCTATTTTTTCTGGTTTTACTATATTTTTTCATCCATCGCCAGTGTTATCATAAAGTCAGCTCGTCTACCGTCTTCAGGTGGGTCAGCTGACCTTGTAAACAAACTTTTGATGACGTCATAGCTGCGCGACACAAAGGTACAGCTGATTTACTTTTTGCTGGCATTGCTGAGCAACATGGCAGAATATCTTTCTGATGTCGAAGAGTCAGACTACTCTGACGGTTGTCCTTACCGGTTTGAGCCCGAGTACACGGACGAGGAGCTCCATGAAAGAAGAATGTGGAGGGAGAGAGATGAACAGCTGGCTCGAGAACAACAAACAGGAGCACGTCCACGACTCAATGCGAACTGGTGGTGCGCTTGTGGACAGTGTTCGCCTATAGCAACAGAAGAGGAGTGTGTTAGCTGCTCAGAGTGGGACTTGAGACCGGCTGACACGCGTATGGATCTATCCAGGAATATATGTCTGACTACTCTGGAGGATTTCTCTGCAATGACAAACCGGGCTGTGGTAGAGACGAGCGATTTTGCAGAGATTATGTCCCCCGCTGAAGCTCCAGATCTAAATAACTTCTGAAGGACTCCGAGCTGCACGATGTTTGTCTGAGTGAGTATATGAGCATGCACACACCTGTAAATAAGGTCCAGGTGTCAAAAAAACGGAGTTTCCCTTTAAACATTTAAAAGAACAAGAAATTTAAATGCTTATTGAGCATTAAGAGTAAGTGCTTATTTTAGTAGAAAGTATGGATGTTTGTCAGTCTTTGTGGTGGTTTATTTTTCTGCAGTCTGAATATTTGTTTTGATGTTGATGAAGCAAAGGTTATCTAGAAGTTCTCAGAGGGCAAAGACCACCGCCAAGGCATTTTTGACATTCTTTGCAGTTATTAGCAAAACAGAGAAAACTGTCCTGGATCTGCATTTAAACTCAGATCACATTAAAAATATCATTATTTCTCCATTGTGCCACGACCAACATTCTTGAAAATCTCATCTGAGTCTGTGGAGAACTTTTTGAATTCTTAGTTAAAATGAGGAAAACTGCCCTATCTCACTGTGTTAACTCTTCCTTTAAAACAATCCTTAAACTACATCCAGAGTCAGATCACAACCAAAGTATATGCCAACATTCCTTGAAAATGTCATCAAAATCCATTTTGATTTTATCTGAGCCTCTAGCCAAAATTTGGAAAACTACCCTAAACAATTCCTTAAAAGAATCCTCTATCTGCATCTGGGTAGGTCTCAACCAAAAGTTAAGTACCTCTCCACTGTGCCACGACCAACATTCCCTGAAAATTACATAAAATCCATTCAGAATTTTGAGAGTAATTTGCGAAAATGTGGAGAACTGCCCTATTTTCCATTGTCAACAAATTCTTTCAAAAATTCCTGGATCTTCAGTGGGATTCAGATCACAATCAAAATCTAAAAACTTATTTGTGCCATGATCAACATTTCCTGAAAATATCAGTCCAACAAGATTTTTTTAGTTAACTGTCCTTTCTCACATTGTCATAAAATCATTTGAAGAATTCCAGGATTTGCTTCCAGAGGCAGATCACATTAAAATTCCAGTCCCCTCTCCATTGTGCTATGTCCGTAATTCCTTAAAAATTCCAAAAAAATCCATTAAGTTATAATTGAAAATATGGAAAACTGCCCTGACCAATTTCTTTAAAAAATCCCAGACTGCATCTAGATTTGTAACATCTAAAATTGAAACACTTCTGCACTGTGCTGGGATCACAATTCCCTACAGATGTCATAAAGCTCCTCTGACAGCCAGATGTTTTGTTTTTTTTTCCATTTTAAAAAGCATAATTTTTCTTGATGTTAAAGAAGTGACAATCAAAAATAGTGTAAAAAGTAATTTAGGCAATGCAGATTGCGAAAAGGAGTACCTCAGGGATCTATCTTTGCCCCTTTACATTTACACTGTATATATGGAGCACTACAGAAAAAAAGAAACCATAAATTTCATCTTTATGCTGATGATATAATATTCTACTCCACTTAACCCTCTAAAAGTCTAACTTTTTTTGCTGTGAACTAATGTAAGTCTCACCAGCAAGCTTAAGTTGTTCTCAAACAAATACTGAACCCTCCAAAAATGAAATGTAAGACTCAAACAAGACCGAGCAGTGTGACATTGATTCCAAAAAACAGTCCTAATTGCTCCAGATAGCTGAAAGGAGATCTATTTTAGCAAACTTCTATTTCATTGCTTTGGGCATAACTCTTGCATCAACTCTGCTCCTTTTCCTCGGCTCTTACTCAGTTCACATCATCATCATGCCTTCGTCTTTTTTCTAACTGCCCTCCTTCATCCACCTTTCTGCCCTACTTTTCACTTTAGTTGGCTCAGGAAAAAGCCTGAGGCTGAAATAAAAAGCAAAAATCTGATCAGGCTGTTCTGGAGAGTGCAGCAGTGAGCAGCTTGACCACAAACAATCATGCAGATCCAGAGAGAAATGTCAGATCAAAGAAAGGCAATTACATTTTTGGATGGTCGAGGTAATTGACCATATCCTGTTTTGATTTGACCTTCTGCTGCAGGCCGGCTGTGTGTGTGTGTGCTGTGGGGGGTTTACACAATGCTTATTAGGCGGGGTGACTGTGAAGACACAATTTTCCATTTGAAATATGACAGATTGATTGATTTATGGTTATGCATCAGAATTGATTTAAAAGTAGTTTCAGGGTAGAGGACACTGTCTTTAAGGTGGGAAGTAATTATCAATGTTAAATGTATGATGGGGCTTATTATGCCCCCTGTTGGTGAGAGAATCATCCACCAATACTACAATCGAGATTCAATACAAATACATTATTCAATAACAGGTTTTTTTACTTGATATTTGTTTATCTGCTGTTTTTTAGATGTTAAAAGGTGCACTACATCTTTTAGCATCTCAAACTCATTCATGTTGGTTCTTGGTGAAATTAAAGTGTCTCTATTTAAAAGCCTGATCATTTACTCACCCTACCCATAAGACAACTTTCATGTAAATGGAACTAAAACACCTGCTTCTGTTGACAAGGTCTAATTCAAAATCTAATAACCATAGTTAATTGCCAAAGACACATAAAACAGCGCTAAAGCTAACCTTGCCTTTGGGTTAGCTTAAACTGATTTATACAGAAGCTCTTTGGTCGCAAACTAGTTTGAATGCTAACACTTGATCATTTGTGGTGGGTAATAAGTAAGTGGTAAAAACTATCCTAATAACAATGGAGACAGAAAAAAGACATCAGATTAGCTAATCCCGCTAAAAGCTCATTAGCCTAGTTTAGCTGCTTGTTTGATTGTCTGGACAACAGCTGCTGTTTTAATCTGACAATGACTTGTTTTCTTGTTTTTTAGGTGTACTTATGGTTTTGTAATGCTGTTGCCAAGCAGCTTTGAAGTTGAAATCATTTTCCTTGAGTTTAGTATTTGATTAAAAAAGTGATCTTTAGCTTTTAACATCTTGGCCTTTTGATGTCTCACACATGTTCTGTCTTCATGCACACATAAACTGAAAAAGATGCTGGTTTTAATTAGATTTTTTAGCTAGTTCAAAGCTTACTTTCAAATTCCGTCAGTCTTTTATCTGTTTCTTTCATATTAACCTAATTCATTACAGAAGATAAGATCCATAGTGTATCTGATTATTTTACATTCATGTGTTTTCAGTTTGTGGGAAGAACAAGGCAGCATCTTGTTTGAAAATGTCATTTGGCACAAATGTTTAAAAGCTTTTTCTGCTCTTTGTTCCTTCTTTTCTTTTCGGTAAAGATCACAGTATCACTGTATTTTGTTGCTCTTTACTCTGCGTGGTTTCATTCATATTCTCTTGTTTCCAGCCTCTAACCATCTTCCAGAGATCCCTGACCACCATGCAGATTCAGATCCAGGGTCTGCTGCAGTTTGCTGTGCCTCTCTTCCCTACAGCTGAGGTATGGCACACACAGGCTTTAACCTTGTGCTGCAGTATGGCTGTTTTAAAATTAGCAGCAGTGTTAGAGTGACTTTCTTGAACAATAAGTGCTCTTCTGTGACGTACCCTGACCTCTTCACAGAGAGACCTGCTGGGTATCCAGCGTTTGCTCAACTCCTCCGAGGCCAGTCTGCACCAGCTGACCGCCCTGCTGGACTGCAGGGGGCTCAACAAGGTTGGTTTAATGCTCCTCTAATTGGCATCACAGCAGCTCAACTGGGTCAATGGGGAGTAAGTCTAGCTGGAAAACAACATGAAACTGAAAGTGGAACTTGAAGAAGTAGAGAAAGTCATAAAGCGAAGAGAATTTAAAAACATTTTTGAACAACTATCCCCTTAATTGTTTGAGCTTCTTATACTTTCCAAATGCAAAGTATGTAAACAAGGGTGCCGTCACACCAAACAAGAATTCAAAGAACCAAAGTCTGGTCTGTCTGCCCCTTGGTTTGGTTCCAAGCAAACCAGAATTGGTTTGTATTGGATGTGAAGCATCTGAACAAAACAGGACCAAACAAGGAAACGAGCCGAAAAGTAGAGCACTGTTGCTTGAATTTGGCTGAATACAAGCTTTTACAAGCTAACACAGTGTTCACTGACAACACATAGCAAGGTTTGGCTAATGTTAGCCAAACTCCAGTTAACTCACCGGAGTAAAGTCTACAAGTCCACATGGAATATGGTTAAAATTACTCAGGTAAAATTATATTTTCATCTAAGCAATATAAAAAATGTTATCTTTATTTTATTATTCAAAATATGGCCAAGCTGCTTAGAGCTAAACATTATAACTTAAAGCTGGTTGTGTCTTCCTTGGGTCATGGTGCAACAATTAGGTGAATGGCAGCAGGGAAGACCTCAGCTAATGGCGGGTAGCTATGTTGCAAATCACTTGACAAGCTTTGGTCCTCTTGACAAAGAGCAGCTTGAAACCTATCAAGCAAAGTAAATGGACTTGAGCTTATATAGCGCTTTTCTATTCTTTAACTACTCAAACCTGCGTTACACCGCGGGTCACACTTACCCATTTACACTTCACTGATGGTTCTGAGTTTCTTTGTCAGTTATCCATCAGTATCTCTAACACATTTTCATACCCATTTACACGCCACTGTCGTAGCAGTGGGAGCAGTTTGAGGTTAAGTGTCTTACCCAAGAACACCTCACCATGTGTCGCCCGGAGCTGGGCTTGAACCTGCAACCTCCCGATCACTGACCAAGCGCACTATCCAACTGCGCCACCGACGAAAAATGAAGTAATGTGGCAACATCACTCCTGACACACACTGCGTCTGGATTTGACGAAGTTGTGTCTTGTCATGGCATCCCTGTCATGGTGGCAGCTATGGTTACACGGGCTGTAGAATTGAATAATAAAGGGTTTTTTAGGCTTTGGAATAGTTTGAAATATAAAAATTCTTTACTAAAATATGTTTAATGTAGGAATAGTTACATTTTAATTGAATTAGAGATCTTGTTGAAAATGTACATATAATGCCTTCATCTTGTGCTGTGTGGCTCATAGCTGCTTTGAGTTCATATAAATAAGGTCGGACCTCCTGCTGGATGTGCATGATATGAATGAAATATATATCCTGCTGGAGATGATACGCTCTACCAGTCAGAGTGCTTTTTCATCTGTGCTTCATACTGTCTGCTCTGAATTCAGATATGACGCTGAGAGCCCTCCTACATCCTTTGTTGTATTTTCTGTCGGTGTTTGCCCTCTTTAGGACTACCTGGATGCGATGGTGGGGGTGTGCTATGACGGGGTGGAGGGTATGCTCTACCTCTGCCTGTTCTCCGGCCTGGCAGCCTGTGCCTTCACTGTCATGCTGTGTGCCATTCCCCGGGCGTGGAGACAAATGGCCTGCAGGTTAGTTTGTCCTCTGCATGCCTGCCTGCCCGAGCGCCCTCATTTCCTCCTGCAGAAAACTCCATGCGGCTTTTTTATCCTCTGTAAGCTTATAGGAAATATTGTTGTATCTTTTAAATCATATCCAGATGTTTTGATACAAAAAAAACATAATTATGTATCCTTCAATGGTCTACATAATCTTATTCAGGGATGGGTGACTTTGGTTACCAAGAGGGCCTCATTAATTTTATTCTCTCTGCCAGAGGGTTAAATTACTGAATTGTAGGATAGTCAAAATTTGAATGTTTTAAACAGGTTGAACAAATATACATAGTCTTTACCCGTGTTGATGAAACCAGGATTTATCTGTTTAACCTAAAGTGCAAGTTGTGATGCTGATTTTAATGATCTAAACAGAGTGTTTTTAATATGATGGAAATGTAACTCCCAGTAATTAATATATATTCAACTTCTTGAAAGTCATTCATTAATATTGGATTTTTTTAACAACAACTGCAGCAAAATAATCACTATAAATATGAGATATTTGCAGTTTTGGAAATATTTAACTCTGAAATGCCAACCTCAGAGTTACCAAAATCAACTTTCTCTCCAATTCGGATGCTTGGTTCGACCTTTGGCAAGTCATTGCATTTAGATGCAGCCATGTGATTCGCTGAATAGCTATTTGTGTTTAAAAGCAGTAAAAAAAGATGTACCTAATGAAGTGACTGGTGAGTGTTGAATGTTGTCTTCTATCAAAAATAAAATCTATTGAAGATTATAATTTTTTAAAAATTATTATGATTGTATTTGACTTTTTTTGCATTGAAATGTTTTGGCAACTGAGGCATAAATCCAAGCAGATTTTTTTAAATGTTTTTTTCATTTTCCCCCTCAACTCATTAATATTTACCTCCGCCAAGGAAGCTATGTTTTTGGGAGAGTTTGTTTGTCTGTCTGTCTGTCCGACTGTCCGTCCATCTGTGAACAAAATAACTCAAAAAGTAATGGATGGATTTTAATGAAATTTTCAGCAAATGTTCAGCATGGGAAAAGGAAGAACTGATTCGATTTTAGAGTTGATCCGGATCAGCATCTGGCCACCATGGCGAAAAATGTGATTTCTGTGAATAACTACTGAACTACAATAGATATCATTATGAATCCAGTTGCTAATGTTTTCATGGTCAAGGAATCTAAATATTTAGATTAAATAAAGGTAGGACTAATATTTATGGTCGAAATGACAATATGGCTGAGGACTGTGGCACTGGCGGAGGTCTGCGCTCTCCAAGTGCTTTCTAGTTAAATGAAGGACTGTCAGCATAAACTGTTATTGTAGTTGACTGGACATTTCTTCATTTGAAATATATCTAGTTGCCACTGCGTAAAACGTCCTGAAATGGCCATTTCAAAATAACTCACTCACTTAACATAAAACTGGGTTTATCTCTTTGAAGGACTTTTGGGTTGTGGCTTGTGTTGTTCTTAACATAAGCTGGGCTTTTGTCACTTTCAGGTAACACAAAGTCAGAATATTCCAGTACACAGCAGAAAACCAGGTCTCATTTTTATTATATTTTCTTTCACAAATAACCGTTATTTTAACTTTCATGCCACAGTGGTCATGTGGCTGGGCAAACTCATCAGACCATGAGCCTGGTCACTGCAACCTGTGAATCAGTAAATGTTGGCTGCGAAGTGATAGGAGTCAGTGAAGAATAAAAAATGGGATTGAGAGAATAAAGTATCTGAAGTGTTTTAAGGAATATGTTGAGAATGTGAGACTAAACGTGTAAATAAGAAAAAAAAAATCTTGGAGCGACAGCTATTGATTTTGAAGATAAATGCCAGATATGTTTCTCAAGGCTGATGTTTGAAGTGCCTTTTCCTGAAATACTTGTTCATCACTGACATCCCTCAATAGTAAGAAAGGCCTGTTTGACAATTTCAAAGGTTATCCTTTACATAGAGTTGAATACTGTAACTAATTGAGGACAGAGTACAACTACAGTTAAGTGTTAGTTTGACTTTGGTTGCTGAAAAAATATATCTTTACCAGTCAGAGATAGCAGGATGAATGTTTATTGAAGCTGTGTGAGTTTTAATAGATCACTAAGCATTTTAAGATTGAAGCTGGGCTCCTGTGTCTGTTTGCTACAAGAAAATTACCATAACTTTTTCAGCTACAACTTATCTGGCCCATGCTCAGACAAACAGGTGTCTTGTGCCTTCTAACAACATTAGGTATAGTTTGACTCTTTTATCTGCTGCAATAAAGGTGAAATGCTCTGAGTGTTTTCACATTCAGGACAGGGTGGTGTTACATGCCGCTTGGGAAATGATGTGTTTTGCTTTCCTGTTTCAAGGTCACTATCTCTCAGTAGAGACAATAAGGTTAGTGAGATGGCTTATTGCTGATCAAACTCAAGTCCAGAAAACATTGTAATGTCCATGCATAGCCAAGTGTCAGGATTTTTCCCCTTACAATCCTAAGATTACTCAGTAACAGTTCGTATCAACACCTGGCATAATTCAGAATAATGATGAGGAGAAGCAGTTGGATGCAATCAAGTGGAATTTTACTTGCACAAGAAGAACAACAATACAGAGTGTCAAACAGTCTGAAATGTTGAACTGAAGAAATACAATGTCTTCTGGGTGTGTATGAAACATGTGAGGTGGATCGGCCTCCACACAGGCTCCTCATCTCTGTACCAGTTGGAGCTGGTCTCAAAGGTGCTCCGAAGTTACAGATATAACAAAGATTAACAAGGGGCAAGGAGTGGGGCTGCGCAAGGTCATGTGTGTATGTTTGAGAAAAATGCAGTAAGCTAATCAATGATTATACGGAGGTTCAGGATAAAGTGAGAAAAAGATGTTTCAAATACATTAAAAAAACTATATACAATATATACACAAATATATACATATATACAAAGGTCAAATCATTCCTGACACGAGCATATAAAATATGCAGTGATATAATTATGCACATGCATAGTGGGATTCTTCTGCAATAAATTTTGACATCAAATGTTGCGGGTGACTTGTGTGTCCCTGTTTAAAATGACTCCTTTACTGTGTAGGTTTGAATGAAGGCCTCATATGGCCTGTGGGCTGCCAGTTTCCAACCCCTGATGTGAACTGCTAGTCTGTCCAGAACACATTAAGGCTATTTTTTCCTGTTTTGACTGAACAAATACAAAGTGCATGATACCGAAGACCACTATGTCTGTGTTATTCCCGTCCTTTTCCCTTAGAGCTGCACTGCTTTGACCTACTTTAGAAAACAATGAATCATGTTAGCAGAGTTTAGAGACTTGCTTTTAAAAGGTTATCCATCACAATGAGCTATTTCTAACCTTTATGTCTCTGTCAGTTACACCCTCATTTTGGAGTCATAAAGATGTAAGAAGGAGCTGTTCAGAAACTTCCCCCAAAGACGCACTGACACTTAATATGGAAACTATGAGATTCTCACTGTTGAATGGAGGAACACATTAAAATAAATATTCCTTTAACACCTTTGGGTTTTCTTCTCCAGAAAAAAAAAGACCAAGTGTGCAGTTTTCAGAGCTGACTGACACACCTAAGCATTTTCCCATAGTTGCTCACAGCTGTATAACTCTAGGATATCACACCTTTGTTATAAAGCAAAAAAATGTTTAAGTTGGTTAGGATGAGTCACGCAAACCAAGAAAGTTATAAGTCTTTGTCAGCAGACTTTGATAGAACAATGAAGGCAGACATAAAGGAAAGAAGTTAAGGTAAAATGTCCCGCATGCATTTTTAAATGGCTTTTTGCTAGATTACAGAAAATTGAGTTCAAATAAAGAAAACCTCTGATTCAAGTTTAAAGAGACTGTGAGGAGTTTCTAAGTAATTACAAAAAAGTCTCACTTTTAGATTTATGCCTGATTGAAATAAGATGAGTTTTATAGCATCAAAATAGGTTATCTATAAATGCTATTCCTTAGCTTCGTGGTCGGGTCGGACAGCCGGCTACAAAACTACGATACTAAGTTTTCCCAAAATTGCTTGTTGTCACACATCAAAAACTACCACTACGTAACTAGAAAGAGATACATTACCTTGTCGCTTTGCATCCTGTAAGTTGTTGAAAAAAGAAGTTGTAAAGCAATGCAGAGTTCTGAGGAAGGTCCGAGCTGCATTTATTAGCATCACAACAAACACACGCTTTGGCTTGGGTCACGTCTTTTGGTGCGTTCCAGTTGTAGCCAGAAGTAGAAATTTTCGAGTTCCGAGTAGGAAACTGCAACTGGAACATTCCCCGAAGTCGGAATTTCCTACAGGGAACTTGGTGAAACCTCGTCACCCCCAAGTTGACAATCGAAGATGGATGCCCCCAGTGTGAACAGTTATTTAGCTTCTGTAATAGTCGATTTATTTGCCCTTCTGACTGGGGTGTGTCGCTCTAGATCAGCTGTATACATAGTATTGTTAGACTTATATTTTCAAAAATGTTGCCATAGTGATAATCACATTCTTCATGTGATATTTGTGAACATCGCAGGGCGTGCTAACAACAGCTAACAATAGCCTGGTAGATCGGCATGTTTTTTTCCGACTTCAACTGGAACGCCGATCAGTCGGAGATGATGTCATTCCCAGTTCCGAGGTTACTGGAACGTAGCATTACGACAGTCGCCGCGCGTGCTCATGGGTAGCTGAGTCTTAATGTTGCCGGAAAGAGATTCTCCTCATAGCACCTTTAAGTGAGACTCAACCAAGTGATTGGAAAGCCTTTATTACTGCCAGGGTTGTGGAATTGCTGGAATCTATCTGGAATAAGGCAAGAGGCAGTGTACCCCCTGGACTAGTCACTATCCAATCACAGGGCTGTGTTAGACCTGTTAGACTTTTGCCAGTCCTTGCAACAGGACTTTTCTAAAGCTGTATATGTATTTTTCTGGGGTAAAGACTTCTCAGCTTATGTTTGCTTTTTTACACCATCAGTCACACTCATTCCAAAACGAAGGAAAATAGTGAAGTGACAACATTAGCAAACACTTGACCCCTTAACCTAGATTACATATAACCCTGGATAGCACTGTGCACTTGTTAAACATCTCCAGACTTAGTTTATCTTCCAACTCCTCTCCTCTTCAAAGGGAACGAGATTATGACGACATCGACGAGGAGGACCCATTCAACCCCCGGCGGAGGATAAGCTCCCAGAACCCCAACCTCACCAACATGCACAGCTTCTGCAGCTACAGCAGCAGCATGGGCAGCCAGAGCAGCCTGCACCGGCCTGCCCCGGCTCTAACCAACGCACCCATGTCTGAGTACATGTGAGTGAATGGAAATGTGAGGTCTGATTATAAACGTGTTCAGAACTTTCCTGCATCTGAAGCTGTATTTTTTTCTTTTGCTTAGGAACCACACAGCCCTATTTGGGGGAAATCCACGGTACGAGAATGTGCCTCTGATAGGACGAGGCTCTCCACCCCCCTCGGTGCGTTGGGTCCCAGAGGCCAAGTCCTTCCTATGATGTCCCTCAGTGCTAGAAAGGCTTAAAATTAAAAGTACAAGAAGTTTTTTTTATGTTCACCATTTCCAAATGGCAGCCATTTTCTCCAGACATCAGTCTCAGGGTGGCAAGCACAGACTGTTAAAGGGAAGATGGACATAGTCTCAGGGATGTCATACTTTGGTTTCTGGATGATGGATTTCATGGAGCTGTATTGCAAATGTTGAGTTAACATGCTTTTAGCTATGTCAACCAAATGACAGAGTTTATGCAGGGTATATGTTGATGATACTGTATACTATTCTCCAATGTAGTTCCATCCATCCATCCATTATCCATATCACTTATCTGCACTGGGTTACAGGGGCTGCAGCTTGTCCCAGCTGCTATTAGGCAAGAGGTGGAGAAGATCCTGGAATGGCTGCAGGTCAATTACAGGACAGACATACAGAGATAAACAGTCATTCACACATCCACTCCCAGTGAGAATTTAGAGTCAACAATTAACCTAACAAGCATGATTTTGGTCAGTGGGAGGAAACGGGAGAAAAACAATGCATGCACCAGGAGAGCACACAAGGAGTCAATCCAGCGACCTTCTTACTTTACTCTACCATCCAGCTCCAGAAAAGTAGGTCAATTACATTTCCAACCATCTTAAAGCAGATTCAGAACATGGCCTCTTCCCTGTAAGGTGTCGCCCGTCCATGCCATCATAGGAGAAGGGAGCAATGGGTGAAAGACAAACTCATTTTGTTTGTTTCTTTGTTGCTCCAAAAATAAGACATTTGTGCAGCCATGTTTGTCTTAGCTATAACAGCACATGTAGTTGGCGTCTGTTAGAAAACTTACAGCGTAAACATTCCATGAATCTTGTTTCTGTTTCAGTTTTCCAGGTAGCAAAGTAGGAAATTTCCAAGTCTGGATTCAAGCTTATCCCAGTTTCTGAAACAAGGTTATGATATCAACATGCATAAACACAAAGTGAGACACCGGACGCTACTTGTACTACCTCGGCGATCACTCTCCATGCAAAGTCAACGTACAGCCGCGATGGGGCGGGGCTAACCCTCTCGCGATGCGACAGCTGTTTTTCACACTACCACATAGCGTGTCACGCGATGTCAAAGTAAAAAAAAGTTGATCAATCAGCAGTGTGTGCATGTGTGATGGTACCCTAGACAGACAGTTATTCATCCGGACTACAGAGTAACAATCCATGTCAGTGTGGGAAACATTAGTCAGTGAGGACATTAGTTCCACCAAGACAGACCACAGGAAACTCACAGATGATGCTGCTGCAGGGCATCAGCTGCTGTGTCGTGGTTGATAAGTGAATGAAAAGGATACAGCTGGAATAATGTCCGCTAATACATCCAATTATATAATATATGATATGATTGCGGTGAAACTCAAGCTAACGTGACGTCACCGAGCAACGGCCGTCAGCAATGGTGACCAAAATGAGGTATTTATGGACGTACAACGATACATCAGTGGGCGGTGCGATTTTGGTAGCTGGGTCGCTTGTGGTGTGAACGCAGCATAAGGGCCTTAGCATGTCTTTCCTGTTTTTTAATGTCTTCTGTTGCATTTTTACCCAAGGATATGCACTCTAAGGCCCTGTTCCAGACATAAAGATGTATACCTTTTTAAAACATTTTCTGTAAAGATGGCGTTGTCTCAAAAAATATGTCCATCCATATGAAAACACTGAAAATGCTATAGTATGTACACCAGGCCTGTGAGTGGCACTATCAAACACCCCCACAGACATACAACAAACCAGAAAAGGAGACATAGAGCATTTGGATAAACATGTCCAATGTAAATAAACAAAACAAGATGTGGTTTCTGGAATTGGAATTATCACTCATAGTGGCAATAGAGGACCACTAAATTTTGCTGTAAGAGTGATAACAGGCTTAGTAGCTTCTGCAGCACAAACACGACACTGTAATCCACCATTGTTTGTGTTGTTGTTGGGTGTGTTTTAAAGGAAATGTGGGGCTATGATGCCATCATTTCAGAAAACATTCATATTCATTGTCCACCTGGAAATGCAAGGTTGACGTTTTGAGGTTTATCCACTCTTGACCCATTATCAAAAATGTGCATTTTCGAGCACCTGTGTGGACGAACACCTATAGGATCAAAAATTTTGGGGATATGCCTGAACCTTCTCTGCATGGATGGCCCCTAATTTGTACCTCAAAATGAGCATTGATATTGATACCATAGTGGAATCTCTCAAAATAGCAAACTGTGGAGCAGCATGCCCCAAACTGCTCTGCACTATCAAAATGGGGGCTCTTAGGCTCAGTCCTGATATACCCCTTGCCCCATTGCACATTCATGTGAAGTTTGTTGACAATATAACATCTAAGCTATCCACTCTCAACATGATGTCAGAGTAGATGGCTGCCATCTGAACAAAGTTGATCTTTTAAATCTTAATCTGCCTCAGATTGAATCCAGACACCTCCAAAATATCAAGGCACAATTAAAAGACCTCTAAAGAACAATCCTTTTATACTTACTAATATAACTTTATCTAGATGCTGTGCACTGTGCCTTCTTTTCTATATCTTACTTGATTCTGACTTACAGTGCCAAAGCAAGTCAAGGAGAAGTAATGCAGTTAATATTTAATCATGAACTGAACATCATTTAGCTTCTCTCGGGCCGTATCCCCAAGAGAAAGTGACACAGGTCTTAACCCATGAGCTCCCCCATTGACACTGAAGGTTTTCTCCCATAATGAATAATTTCATCTCCTGCTGTGGTGCTTGTCTCTTGTTACTTTACATCACGGAGCTAAAAATAGAAACAGCATGGATTAATTTTTTATAGGGCACAGCCCCCAAATAACAGGATGCCAAAGTGTGGGATAAAATAAAGCAGTTAATTACATTATGTCAGAACTTAATCATGTCTCATTTGTACACATTTGGATATGTTATAATGCAAAGTTAAATGCTGTGAATGCTAGTCCACCCAGGGAAATATACACTTTATTCTCATGAATCTATTTAGCACATAAAATATTTTAATAAAGCACAGTATACTGGTAATAAGGAATATGATTATGTAAAAACACAGAATATAGGTCAGAAAATAAGTATTACATTATAGATCAACACCAGAGTGATTTGATCAAGACTGTCTTTATTTTTCTGTGCAAAAAACAATCAGTTTATTTACTCAAGATCACTCTTTTCTATTCTTTTTTAGATTATTGAACACACAATAGGTGTGTTCCAATCAGTATAACTTAGAGCTCCAAGTTCCAGGAACTTTTCTTCTTGACTTATGGTTCCTTTAGCCAATAATTGTCTAATAATAAACTCACAGAAGCTTTGTTTCCATCAAAATTTCTCAGGAATTTAGTTCTAGGAACATCTTCTAACTGACTTTATGGTCTATGCTGTACGTGATCTTCATATCTTCATTTCTAAAAAGAACTTTTTAAGGCAAAAATGTCTGTAAATATGAGAAAATTAGCAATGTTCAGCTCTACAAGCTCCATTTTGTACTTCTTCAAATAAAAAAAGCCAGAGATGAGGGACTTTTAGAGGCATCAACAAAGCCAAAGGGACTTTGTTGAGACCTCGGTCCCTTTATGGGTTATAGTTAGTTCCCTCCAAAGTTTTTGCTGGACACATCACTAATGTGTTCAAGTCAGGAATACAAAGTTTACGTATATGAATATTATATCTTTATTTTTGAACGAAATTTATACGCTATATAAAAAGAGGCTTTATCTAAAAGAAGATGACAAAGTTCCTTGTATTTTTTTTTTTTTTTTTCTGGGGGAAGGGGGGGGCACATCGGCTGTATTTGCTATGATCTACCATAGTCACTGTACACACCAGCAAAAATCTCAGATGTTGTGCTGATTTTTACAAACCCTGCAGTAGTAGACTTATCTTTCTGGTGTGTCGTTTCCAACAATGCAAAGTGCCAACTGATCAGAGATTTAAATGTCAGAGAGGACGGCATTATCACACCTGTGGCAGCAGAGGAAGAGTATAAATATCATAACCTCAAACCAGCTTCAGCCTAAATGTTGTTTACTTTTTCTTGACTTCCTCCCTTTATAAACCCCTTCAGTTTCTCTTGCTGCTCTCCTTTTCCTCTGATCTTCTATTTTATTTATTAAAATTAAGAAGTTTGATAGGTCTTTAGTGTCCCTTAGGATATTTTGACACATTACATAGATTCAAATGTGCAACCTGTTGGGATTTTTGATGGAAATGTTGAAAAAGAAATATGTAAAGCTAAAAGTTTCATTTTTCTGCTTTTTAAATGTTCCTATATTAACTCTGACTTTCTCTTAACCCTTTAATGCATGAATTACTAAATCAATTCGTCGAATGTTTGTTTTTACTTTCAAACAAGTTGAAAATCATTCTTATTTTTTTCAGTGTTATATTTTGAGGGAGTTATGCAACTGCCCACCACAGTGGAAACCTTGCAGCAACGTAATAAAAAGTAATTTAGTGGAACTTAACACAGATCCACAAATGTTTTTGACAAACATTTATTAAAGTAAATTTAAAGAAAGGATAAATCTGATGGAAATTATTATCGTTGATTAATCTATCCATTCTTTTGTGAATCCCACCAAAATTATAAAATAAAAAATTATGTGAAATCTGAATACAGGCATTATGTCAAATCTCTCTTTTGCTGGCTTTTTTGGATCTATGATGGAAGATCTGAATATGGCAAAAACGTGGAAAGACAAAACTTTTATGAAACTTAAGGCAAGGGTTTACCACCTGGTTGTTGGACATGGCACTGCAACCCAAAAGATATACATTTATTCCAAATATCTGTCTACTGTAGCGGACACTGTGCATGAAAGGGTTAAACACTGTGGCAGGCATTGTACAGTTAAGGTTATATATTCTTGTATCTATTTAAAGAGCTAGTTTGCTTCTTTATGGCTTGTTTCTATTATATCTGATTGCTTGTTTTTCTCACTCAATCTGGCAACACAGCTGTCAATTAGCCATTAGGTTGGGCATTGTTTACTTCTGCTTTCCAAGACCAAAAAGAAGCAAAGCTGAGCCAAGCACACTGCAAATTACTCTGTGACTGCTGTCATCCTACATACCATTATAGCTGAAGATGGTTTTGAATGTAGCCATAAAAACTGTTTGATGAAACTCAATGTTGAAACTTTGATCAAACTCATTTCAGTCACATCTTTCTTCAAACCAACATTTTCACCATGTGTCATACTATGATGAAAAAACATTTTACTTTGCTTAAACTGAAACACACTGCAGCTTTTTTGTCAGTCATCGTTTTCATTAACATTCAGTCTAGAGCTCCAGATTGACTCATAATAAGATGTGATGCACTTTGCCTTATGACTTCTTTCCTAATTAAAACCACGCAGCTCTGTTTGATTTAACTCTCCCTCATGACTAAAACTGTACAGCACCATGCAGTCGTCTGCGGCTAACAGCTTCTTTATGTATTTTTTTTGTTTGTTTGTTTGTCATGTGTTTGTTTGTTTGTTTGTTTGTGCCTTTCATTTTTCTGTATTTCCTCTTTTCTTTAATCAACTTTTGGAGATATACTCTCAGCAGTATAGAAACCGAGTAAGTCTTTTCTTCTCTTATCACCAGGACTAACTCCCTCACTGTTCCTCTGTTGTATCTCTGTCCTCTGCCTTTCCTTCTCCTCACATCACTGTGTTTGGTTCTTTTCTTTAGTTATTGGCATGGATTTAACTTACAACCTGTTGTTGTCAATCCAAAGACTTTGTGTGCGTTAGTGAGGGTTTGTCTGCCCCTGGTGGTAACCGGGTGCGACTGTAGTTCTGTCCCTTTTCTCACAGTGAACCTCCCTGTGCATGCAATTCTGCTAGAGTCTTACAACTGTATTGCTTTTACTAGAGTACAGACTTTTGATTGAAGCTAATTCTACTTTAGGTTTCAACAGATTAAGGGGATTGTTTTGAGTATGAAGAAAAATAATCGCTTCAAGCAGCCTGTAATGATGTTTGAGATTACTTAAAGGAGTAGTCCTCAGAAAACCATTTATTTCCAGCAAAAACATGGAGCAGATTGCAAATGTGGTCAGTTTAGATTCACAGCAGTGTAAATTTAAAAGAACAGAGTCTTGCTAAACTGACTTATGTGCCAATATGCCTTTATGCAATATGCCAACTTTAATATTGAACTCAAAGATAAAGAAAAAAAGTAAAAGGCATAAGGAGTGTATTGAATTAGCACCATTTGTTTTGCTATTAAAGTTTGAAGAGTGTCAGAGCTTCCCAAACCCTTTTTAACATGGTAAAGTAAAACTGGCTACAAAATTAATTTTTAATTAAATTTTTTTATCATTAGTATTATATTTATTATTCTAATCATTGCTGATATTTTTATCCGGAAATAAGACTGTCTTTCTTAACTTGTCAACAATGGTGAGATTAAGTTACAAAATTGTTGCATTTACTTGTTTTATATTTGCATCAGTGCTTTACTAACGCGTCAAATTAAGACACCATGGGGGAGGTAGCACCTGAAAACAACTTGGCATAGCATCTTTCTGATTTTGCAGTAATGTATACTCAACAAAAATATAAACGCAACACTTTTGTTATTGCTCCCATTTTTCATGAGATGGACTTAAAGATCTAAAATTCATTCCAGATACACAATATTACCATTTCTCTCAAACATTGTTCACAAATCTGTCTAAATGTGTGATAGTGAGCGCTTCTGCTTTGCTGAGATAATCCATCCCACCTCACAGGTGTGCTACATCAAGCTGCTCATCAGACACCATGATTAGTGCACAGGTGTGCCTTAGACTGTCCACAATAAAAGGCCACCCTGAAATGTGCATTTTTTTTTGCTTTATTGGGGGTCTGGGGACTCAGAACCAGTCAGTATCTGGTGTGACCACCATTTGCCTCATGCAGTGCAACACATCTTCTTTGCATAGAGTTTATCAGATTGTCAGTTGTGGCCTGTGGAATGTTGGTCCACTCCTCTTCAATGGCTGTGCGAAGTTGCTGGATATTAGTGGGAACTGGTACACGCTGTCGTATACGCCGGTCAAGCACATCCCAGACATGCTCAATGGGTGACATGTCCGGTGAGTATGCTGGCCATGCAAGAACTGGGACATTTTCAGCTTCGGAGAATCGTGTACAGATCCTTGCAACATGGGGCCGTGCATTATCTTGCTGAAACATGAGGTGATGTTCGTGGATGTATGGCACAACAATGGGCCTCAGGATCTCATCACGGTATCTGTGTGCATTCAAAATGCCATCAATAAAATGCAGCTGTGTTCTTCGTCCATAACAGATGCCTGCCCATACCATAACCCCACCACCACCATGGGCCACTCGATCCACAACACTGACATCAGCAAAGCGCTCACCCACACGATGCCACACACGCTGTCTGCCATCTGCCCTGAACAATGTAAACCGAGATTCATCCGTGAAGAGAACACCTCTCCAACGTGCCAGACGCCATTGAATGTGAGCATTTGCCCACTCAAGTCTGTTACGGTGACGATCTGGAGTCAGGTTAAGACCCCGATGAGGACGATGACCACGCAGTTGAGCTTCCTTGAGATGGTTTCTGACAGTTTGTGCAGAAATTCTTTGGTTATGCAAACCAATTGTTTCAGCAGCTGTCTGAGTGGCTGGTCTCAGACGATCTTGGAGGTGAACCTGCTGGATGTGGAGGTCCTGGCCTGGTGTGGTTACACGTGGTCTGCGGTTGTGAGGCCGGTTGGATGTACTGCCATATTCTCTGAAACGCCTTTGGAGACGGCTTATGGTGGAGAAATGAACATTCAATGCACGAGCAACAGATCTGGCTGACATTCCTGCTGTCAGCATGCCAGTTGCACGCTCCCTCAATGCTTGCGACATCTGTGGCATTTTGCTGTGAGACAAAACTCCACATTTCAGAGTGGCCTTTTATTGTGGGCAGTATAAGGTACACCTGTGCACTAATCATGATGTCAGATCAGCATCTTGATGTGGCACACCTGTGAGGCGGGATGGATTATCTCAGCAAAGCAGAAGTACTCACTATCACACATTTAGACAGATTTGTGAACAACATTTGAAAGAAATGGTCATATTGTTTATCTGGAATGAATTTTAGATCTTTGAGTCCATCTCATGGAAAATGGGAGCAAAAACAAAAGTGTTGCGTTTATATTTTTGTTGAGTGTAAAATAAGGACACAACATTCCTTTGACTCTGTCTACTAAAAAACACTTTGCGAAATCCCTAATCTATTAATCTCTCTGTTGTAAGTTCTTTATTCAAAAGCTAAGCCATACCTATCCTCTTATTCTGTCTGGATCTGAAATAAATACATGTATTTTGTTAAATAGAATCAGGTTTTTACTTAGGAAGTTATTTAGTTAAAGTACAAAATATAAGCATAAAAAAGTAGTTTATTGATGAAATCTCACCGCCCAGATTTTAACCTTTTTTGGGTAAACAACATAGAGAAAACAACAAAGTGGAACTAGTGAAATGTTTAAGTACTACCACATTAATTGGGGATCATTGGATTTTACAGAGTCAGTTTGTGCACAGGCTCCTGTCAATTTATTTTTATGTAGCGATATTACATACTGAATATTACAGAAACACTTTGAAGGTGTCTGTTACATCGAACTCAGTGCAGCACTATTATTTTGAACAGTAAATTCAAAATTAATAATCTTATAAGTTCTTTTCTTTGCATTCAATTTGTTTCCAAAGCAAGAAACAGAGTTCTCTGGGCCTGTGTCCACAACGACAGTTTTTGCACCTCATAAGCACATGCTTGGTTACAAAGGTTGACAGGCTTTTGTAACCAAGTGCCATGCTTGACATTGACGAGTTAAAAGTTTAACTGTTCTTTACTGGAGCTCCATGTCAATAAGCAGTTGACACTTAGGGAAGTCTTCTGCTTAAGGCACTGGGCTTAAAGCTGAACTCAAATGCGTTGGTTTTCAGGCGAGTATAAGAAAGTGTCACTGCAACAAAAGGGCAGCTGTGGACACAGGCCCTCACTAAAGCTTAAAGTTTTAGAAAAAAGATTGACAAGTGCTTAAAAAGCTTGAAATTTTAACTATACTGAGTGTTAGTTTAAAAAGTTGTTGTGGTGAGACTAAGCCAGGATGGACAGGATGCAAAACTTACTTATATTTGACTCATTTTGAAACATTTTTGTTTTATTTTCCAGTGTTTAGACTTTCTTTGATTTGAGAATACCACAAAACCCAATTTCTTCCTGCACAATAGAAAAATAAACTAACTAAAGAAAAAGAAATGATCATTTTCAGTAGTCACTGCTTTGTACATTGTACAAAAAGAGCTAGAAAAACTTGAAAATAGACCTTGAAATTGCTCAAAAGATGTTTCAAAAAGCTTGAAGCACTAATGAAAGGGGTAAAAACTGCTTAATATTAGACAGCCCCTAAAATAAAATGCAAAAAACAATCAAAACACATCTTGTCAGTGTTATGCCTAATAAGGACTGGATCTTCTGTGAATCGAAGCTGCATATAGCTCGTTTTTTGACAATCATCAGTACAACCTTAAAATCCAACAGATGATGCAATATCTAAGCTTAATGGTGATTTTTCGGTGGACTATTCCTTTAAACCCCAAGTGTTAAAGATTTGTTCCCTTTATGATCAAGTCAGTCAGTCCTCTCCTGTAAAACTTCTCAAAATCAGCTCCTTATGATGTCTTTTTGTGTGTTTGTGTGTGCCTTCCCTCCGCAGTACTCACCCAGTATGAGGGCCACGTATCTGTCCACGACCGAGGAACAGAGGAGACACTTTGGGAACGACTTCCAAGCATAGACTTCTAAAGCTGTTCAAGGACGGAAACGGCTTCACACACACACGTGCACACACCCAGAACAGACAAAGAGTGGACCGCGTGACATGTCGCTGGTCCAGGACGGTGACGTGTCAGGACAGAGGAACCACGTCTGTATGCTTTGAAATGATTCACACTTTTCTGTCTTATGTCACATTTGGAAGAACTCACTGTACGTTTGTGACCAAGCTGTCAAACTTCACCTGATCTTAATTAACAGCTTCATCATCAACTGACCCTTTGTGAAGCCTCACATCATTGGTTACTGACAAAATATCTGTTTGAAAGGCCCCACAATTTTATCTTAATGATTCAGTTCTTCTAAAAACTTGGCCTAACAGGATGCTGGTTGGGGAAGTGAAAAGCAATAGCTCACATATTGCTGTTACATCTATAAAACCACAGTTGTTTGTTAAGTCTGTATCACTGTATTGGCTGCTACCTTGGCCAGGTCTCTTTTGTAGAAGAGATTTTTAATCTCAATGGGACTTCCTGGTTAAATAATGGTAAAATAAAAATAAAATCAGCAATAGCTCCATGATAAAGTAACCATCATAATATGATTCCTTGACCCTGAAAACCCACACCTAGCACTGAGAATCATGTTGATGTCATCATTAGTTTGACAGTTATTGAGCAAAAACGATTGTTTGCTAATGGCAGTTTTCTGGATCACCGCCAAAATCGAATCATTTTTAAGTTGGGCGATAACCAGCTTCTCCTGAAAATTCCGTCAAAAATTGTCAGTTGTTTTTTATGTAATCTTGCAAACAAACAAATAATCAAACAGATATACACTGGCAGAAACATAACCTAATTGCGTGAGGTAAAATAAAAACTTGGCCCCAGTTAGGAAATCTGAATGCAGAGTTTGCATGAAATTTTAAAAACATGTTTATTTCACTGGAGATCCTACTGATGTCTGCAAATGTTTGTTATCCTGTTGTGGCATTAAGTCCCATCAGAATTGTAGTATTACTAGCAATAACTACAACTACTATAATTATTACAATTTCATTAAGTCCATCTCAGAAAAAAGGAGCAAAAAACAAAAAGTAAGGCGCTTTATATTTTGTTGAGTATATATATATATATATATATATATATATATATGCCATTTTTTTATATATATATATATATATATATAATGCAGCTTATCACAACAAATAATTCAAGTCACAACGAATAATTCAACATGTTGTATTCAATAACATGTTAGTAGTTTGTTTCGTTTCCTATACCTTGAAGAATATGTAAGTATTCTTTTAATTGGAATGGGTTAAAGCGCTATTGTGGTACTGAAGTCCACAGAGTCAAATCTACAGTAGACATATTTGTAGTTCAACTTGCTCCAGTGCTGTGGCAGTTTTTTTTCCATCAGAGGACCAAATTAGGGCATACATGTGTTCTAAAAGGGCCCATGTCCTGGTGTGTCTGACCTTTTTCATCATGTCTTTGGTGTCTATTAAGCAAAAATTTGATTGAAGTTGAATAAAAAGGAAAAAAAAATGTCTCTGTCGAGGATGTAGCTCCTTTACCCTCCCGTTTGGAAACTCTCAGGGAGTGGGGAGACTATGGGAGGCTATTATAATGTTCTGATTGGCTTCTCAAGTGATAGGAAGGGAAGGAGGGGTTGCAGGTTGCAGAGTGAATATTCAGAACAGTCATGGCGTCTGCCTGCGATGAGCAGAAAACACGTGTAGGCGGAGACTGTATGGCTATTACATCACAAACCCCAGGATGTGAAAAACTGAGCATTTTCTCCAGTGAGGCATCGAACACTATGTGAGCTGAGAGTTCAGTGACCCTCCATTAAAAGCCGAATAAATTGGATTTCCAGGACCTATAAACTAATCACTTTATAAAGTTTTTGATGAATAAGGAAGTAGGCTGTGGCTCTAATTGTAGTCAAATAAGTGTTGACCAGTGTTATCACTTTGAATATTCACAGCAGATTTTTGCTAAATCTCTGTTCCCTCAATAACACTTGATTAAACTTTAACCATAAATTCAGTTTCAGTCCCCAAATTATAGAGAACTGAACACAGTTATGATGCATATGAACTTATGCATTGACATGTTTTTAGCGTGTTATCACAGGCTTGTTATGTGGGGTTGTGATGCTTAAGAATGCATCTCATTGACCATGTTTTAATTTGTTTTTACACAGATGTAATACAGTGATATAAACTTTAGGAGTCAGTGGGCCAATTGAAGAGGCAACAAGGGGTCAATTGGTGAAGCAATAATGGGAAAAAAAAGGTGAAATGGCAGATTTGATTCTTTCCGTGGTCTTAACTTAAACCTTTAAAATGTAACCAGTGTAAAAAAGCTATGGTACAAGAAAAGACAGAAGTCATTTTGTGCATTAGTTCTTCACAAAGGTGTAAATTATACCACCCTTTATGTGATCAAATCAATAATTTAGGGTTGATTCAAATTCAGCCATCTTTAAAGTTTTAACACATTTTACAAAAATTCAAATTAAGGCCTCCAAAGAGAGAATGTGAGCTCGACAGCTGGTGTAAACACTGCATAATATTTTTCTACGTTCTGTGCTCGGGGCTTTTTATTTATGAGGCACAAAGCCAGCAGTGGCAGCACACGGCACACAGCAGGCGAAGGAGGCTTTGTTGAGGTATAATTTATTTACATTCACACACAGGCATGCCTCGAGTGAAGCTTTGTGTTCCTGGAGTTGACACGAACCCCGAGACCACGGCTTCTGTATATAAAGTGTACAATAACAGGCTATTGTCTCATTCTGATGTGGTTTATTTTGATTTTGTTGAAACGATGTGCCATTTTTATATATTTTTTCTAGTGTGGCGATGTCACAGAGGATCACTGTTTTATTTCTTGTATTTTCTAAAGGGCATATAATTCATGTTTCTGCATATCTAATCCTGCTAATACAAAAGACGTAGTTTCTGTCATAACACGGGAAGCTGTGCTCCTCTAACAGTGATTAATTAGAATATTCAGGTAATATTTCTATCCAGTCAAAGCATCCAAATGGCTAATGTTTGTATTAACTAACATTAATTTTATGTAGAGGTATGAAATACATGAGGTTTGTTAATTAATTATTTTTTAAAGTGTAATTTCCTTTCAGCATGTTGAATTGTACAGGCACTTTTTGTGGTGCTTAATTTTGTGTGTGACCTTGAACCATGAGGTCTAACCGTGAGATGAATAAATCAATTTTGAGTAAAAGTATCTTTACTTTGTGTGATTGCTTTTGGGTTAAAAAAAATACAAATTACACCTTAGTTTAAAACTATTTATGAAGTGCAATGCTGCACATCAATGCTATTAACACTAATAATAGGAGTGTCGAAGTATCAGTACTTTTACAAGTGCTGTTTTAGTATCAATTGGTCCCCTAAATATCAATACCAAAAGAATGCTCTAACAAAATGCATGTCTGTTCTATTTTCCTGTTCACTATCTTTCTCTCACCACTCTCTGACCTTTACACAAGTTCACATAAAGACACATAACACAGTTTAGCAACAAAGTAAAGTAGCACTAACAGAAAGAAAACATGTAGAGTTGCTACTATCCAAAAATATTAGTCACTTTTAACATAATTTCGTTTTAATTATGTGCAGTTCAGGAATATTTATCAGTCAGTGCAATACTGACCTACATGGTTGAAGTGGTTCTTTCATTTGTGTGTGTTTTTGGAAAAATTATCAATTCATATTGAAAACTAGAAAAACACTTGGAGAGCGCAGACCACCGCCATCGCCACAGTCGTCACCCATATTGTGATTTTCACCATAAATATTAGTCCTAACTTTATTTTATCTAAATATTTAGATTCCTTGACCATGAAAACATACCATTAGCAATTGGTTTCATAATATCTATTTTAGCTCAGTAGTTATTCACAAAAATCACATTTTTCGTCATGGCGGATCCAGACGGTGATCCGGATCAACACCAAAATTAAATCTCTTCTTCCTTTTCCCATGCTGAACATTTCCTGAAAATTTCATCAAAATCCATCCATTACTTTTTGAGTTATCTTGTTCACAGACAGACAAACAGGACATCCCGAAAACATAACCTCCTTGGCGAAGGTTAAAATATAATTGAAGTTTTTAATAGTGGAGCATGTCCTTGATATATTTTCTTTGGACTCTCACCTAAAACTAAGTTAACTTTAAAGGTCTGATGTTCAAGTGTCTAGACTACATTTTACCTTTATGAACTTTTGGTCAATAAAAAAATCAAATCCATTCATATCATGCATGTATTATAGAGGATTATTGGTAGCTGTATCAGTATTTATTGAAAAAAATATAACATCAATTTGAAAAGTCTGGTTTCGCCCATATGGGAGTGAGATCACATCTGGGCCTCTGGTAGTTTAAATGTGAAATTGAACATTATCATATGTACAGTACATGTACATGTAGAGTATATTAACTTTTCATTTTTCATTTTTTAAATGCCAAAAAAATACTTTGTCATTTAAATAGCATAAACATCCTACTCTTCATTCAAAAGTTCATTTTCATATCTTAGAAAATCTGTTGTTGTTATTTTGGGGTATCATTTTTTAATTGTGACATATATTTCCATGTCATACACAGCTTAACCTGTTTGATCACACAATGGCTTACAGAAAGGATAAAACATTATTTTTGGGAGTAAGTTTGTTCAAAGTGTGGCTTCTATTTATCAGTTATCCTTATTGCTGATCACTTTTGGGGTTGCAAAGCACCAGTATGCAGCCAGAAGTGGCCATAATGCTCAATCAAACGCTATGATGCAGTTTCAATCATGTCCACAAGATGTCAGTGTTGATCCGGCACAAAGGCTTTCAGGTGGGAGAAAATGACGTGTCAAACCAACAGCACACTGCATTTAACAATATTGTGATGTGAAGCATATTATACATCTACAGTGCTGTTGTCATTGCATTTGGTTTATTTTTATGCACTAAAAAGCTGTTGCAGTGAATCAGACCTGACAAACAGGACTGATTGGGTCAATGAGCTTGAGAGCATAGATCATTCATACTGTATATAGAGCCAGATTTATAACAAAATGCATCACAAAAGTTGGCTTGGTTGTCATATTAGTCATTACAGATTAACCAAGGGTGGACTTTTCACAATGTATGCATATCGATTTTTTGCGGCCAAAAACAAAGTACAAGGTGGAAGACATTTCATTTCTGAGGGTTTAACTAGAGACTAATTTCATGTTTAAATTTTCAAGGTGATCTGTTATTTTCAATTGAACTCTTAAAAGACAAGGACAGTTTGACCCAGTCTCAGCTTGTTTGCTAAATCCATGAGGGAAAATGCATAAAACGTGACAAGAGGTCAGGGGGCTGGTGGTCAAATGAAGTTAATGGGGGTGCAGATGCAGATCCAAGAATTTGTTAACATTGTGATAAAAAGGAAGTTTTGCATATTTTAGCTTACTTACTCAGTTCTCAACAGATTTGTAAAATATTTGCAAGGAATGTTGGTCATGGCACAAGGGAGAAGTGAATAGATTTTAGTGGTGATCTGAATCAGGATGAGGATCCTGGATTTCTTTTGAACATTTTGATAACAGTGCGAAATAGGGAAGTTTATCACACTTTGACAATAATTTGCCCCACAATGTTTAAAGTTTAAAATATATAGATAAAGACAACCTCAATTTCACCACAAGACCTTAAGTTGTCACTAGGTGGCAGCCTACGTGGCTTAAAATGGAAGCTAATGGGGAAGCACCAAAACTTGAAGTACCCTGAATGTCCACTTGAGGCTGGCTGCAGAAACCTAATGCTTCAACAACTGTGTGCAGGAAACTGATATAATCTCCAATATATATTTTTTACAGTGCTGTTTTTCCTTTATTGAGAATTTCCTAGGCTCTTCAGTCAAACAGCCAACATTAAGAATGGGAATGATCCTCTAAGCATTTTCAGATCAGGAGTTAGGTGCATGATGAGGGTAAAAAGTGCAACAGCCAACCCCTGTCGCCACTACAGATTACTCAAATGTGTACCCTATGTTGTCTTCTTTTGGACAAAATGTATATTGTACTCTGCACATCTGTGGCTGAATTATAAAAAAATAGCCTTCAGAAATTGCAAGTGGCATACAATGATGATGATGTTCTGAGGATACTGTTAAAAAGGCCCAGATGGACTAGTGCGAGTGCGCTGTTTGTGAGTGTGAGAGTGAACACACTGCAAGCAAATCTGAGAAACTTTATGCACAGGTTCATCCACCGATTAAATGATTCTGGGTATCAAATTGTTAGGGCACTGGTGAATATTATGTACAGTGACATACGCTGCACCTGCCAGTTTTGGGGGCACTGGTATAAGTGCCTTTTAAAAATGAATTGTTAGTCTGTGTTTATTATTGTTGTGTTTTTGTTGTTTTTGTGTTTTTTTTTTTGCAAGTTATTTTTATTGAACAAAATACAATGAAATTACAATTGGCAAATATGTGTGTTATTTATTTCATTATTTTTTTTAACCTTTTTTTACATATGGACCTTGAGTCTGAAATAAAGCCTATCTATCTATCTATCTATCTATCTATCTATCTATCTATCTATCTATCTATCTATCTATCTATCTATCTATATTAGCCATACCAATTTGGTAAATCTTGGTACAAAAGTACTGAGATAATTTATTTTACCCTTTTGAAAAGCATGTTTTTGATTTTAAAAGGAAAGACAAATACACACACAAAAAAGAAAAATAAAATCATGTGGAGCTCTTGATCACATAAAATAAAAACATCCCCCACCCTAACGACTTTTAAATCGCGTCTTAAAACTCATTTTTATTCTTTGGCTTTTAATTCAGCATGACAGTTGTGTGATCCGTGTCCTTTTATGTCTTTTATGGTCTTAACCCTTTTGTTTTTTATGACTGTCATTTGTTTCTATGTGTTATTTTAATTTATTTTATTTCTTTTTTGGTGTTCTTATGTGTTTTTAACTGTGCAGCACTTTGGTGAACTTTATTGTTTTTAAAATGTACTATATAAATAAAGTGGACTGGATAATTATGCTATTGTTACTTGATATGTTATGCTTAGTTTAAAAGAAAAGTTAAAAAATATATATATATTAAAGAGAGAAAAAAAAAGAAATAAACGGAAATAGCCTTTTGACTGTTTTTTTCTCTTTCAGTAGCTAGCTTGATTAGCATCGCCGGTGCTCGCGCGTCTCCAGGGACAACATAAAGGCGACGCACGCTCACGCGCTCACACAGACGTAAACAGAGCAGCGGCAGGAGGAGGAGGAGGCGGCGGCAGAGGAGAGACCAGAGCAAAAAGCAGAGGGACGTACCGGCAGAGAGCGGAGCAGGTGGGCAGCTGCTGGTGTTACCCTCCTCCCTGTGCCTGAATTACTCTCATGTCGTGTTGCTAACCTGCTGCGGAGCGGAAACACAGAGGACAGAGTAGAGGAAGCGGAGCGTCGACGCAAACTGACGGGCAGAAAAAGGCAGAGGAGCCGGTAACGGTTGGAGGAGTGAGAGACGTTGGCCCGGTGTAAGGTGCCGGGGACAGTAGTCCTCTCGTTGAGGAGGCTGCTGCATATAATTTCTGAGTGAAACGCTAAGTCTGTTAGCAGAGGAGCTCCAGGTGTGTTTGGAGTAGAGTTAGCATGCAGGTAGGGGCAGTGAGGAGGATGGTGCAGTGTCCCGTCTGCTGTTGACGCTTCTTCTTATCCTTCAGTCGGACCAAAAGTGAGCATGAAGGACACGGGAGAGTCCAAGGACCAGCAACTAACTGTGAGTGAACTTATAAAAACACACTATTTTCTCTTTTACAGCTGGAAAACAGGATATCTGAAATAATTTCTGTGAAACCATTTATACAAAGATACCTGCCGTTAACTGAGCACTGTTTAGGAAACACAAGAGGGTCGTAAAGGGGGTTAAGTCAGGGGGATTCAAGGGCCCATGGCTGATGGGGCCCCCTAGAATATTATGATACTACAATATTTTGCCATATGTGTCAGAAGATTTGTTTAGCCTTTACTATAATAGAATAGAATGGAAATAAATGCTTTTTATTGTCAATATACTTGGTGTACAACAAGATTGGAGAGCTTCCCCTTAAGTGCAATCAGATAATTATACAACATGCAAAATTAAGTTAAACTCTTTACACAATATTAAATAATAAAAAAGGGATAAATATTACAATTTTAAGATATAAAACAAGCAAACAGTATGGGTATAAGTATGTTGTATTGCACAGGATACAGAAAAAAGTGTAGAAATGTAATGTTTTGCACAGGATGATTGAATATTCACAGAATAAATATACCGCACAGAATAAATATATTTACAGAATGATCTCACAAAAGATATATTTTTCCAGTTTGGCACTGCAAATGTAATATCCAGGCATATTTTTATTCCAAAATTATCTTAAAATTACATTTATATATTAAAAGTGCCCCTTAAGAACATTTGTTAGAAGATTTTAGCATCACTTATTTTGCATATATTGTCTGAATGGCATGTTAGCATATTAGGTCGGGCTGAAGTTAGTGTTTTTTTGCTGATATTTCTTGAACTCTTTATCACCAATACCAATATTTTTGGTCAAGAACATTCAAGTCTTACATTGAGAAAGTTGACTTGCTGCTTTCAGTGTGACAGTCTGTTTAGAGAACAGTGATGCAGTGATAAGAAGGTGAAGCATCATGGTACATTTGTTTGCTTTTTTTAAAAAATATTTACAGCCGATATCATAAATATCAGCAAATATTTCAATGTAGCAGGTACAATATCAAACCTTTTATGACAATATCTGCCAATACCAATACTGTACTGATAATGTCAGGCATCCTTGATATTAATTTATCTGTTTGCCTAAAGGATCTTAAAAGTCTCTAAAGGAATACTTCAGTTTTTCCAAAAAATGTGATATGAGAAAGCTGGGGTTTCATGTCGTCTTGATCACAACTTCATTGCAACTGGCTTTACAGTTTTGTCTGTATTATATATCTGTATTATATAGTCATAATCATTCAAGTGTTATAAGTAGAATGTTAACGATAAAGTTTGTGGTGAGAACAATATAAAAACGTCATACATACAGCAAGGACTGTAGACCTTAATATGAATGTGTTTAAAATCCATAATCATCCCATTAGAAAGTGAATATGTGGGGTATGTAGGCATTTACGCAGCCTGCTCACATGCATGACTGTGGAGTCTATAATGTAGCGGCCATTTTTCATGTGACTCTGACATTTACCCGCTAAATGAAACATCTAATTGCATTTGGTGCTTAATAGCCATTCATTTTATACCTTGCCGAGGTTGTTAAATTTTAATGAAGAGATGAAGTCATCATTATTTTGACTGTCTGTGTTCCATAGAAGGTACAGAAACGTTTTCATCCTTTGTCATGTTTTGACCAACAGAGAGCAAAACGTGAATAGCTATAAGAACCGATGTATTTGTGGGATTTAGACTATTTGAAGAGGTTTCAAGTTTTTCCCCAATTCCCCAATACTGAATGTTGAGGACTTATTTATGCTGCTTTGGAATCAAACAGACTTCACCGTGCTTGTGTTTCTACTAATGAAAATCCTCCTTAAATTAAATTGATTAGTTACGTTACATAGTTGAGTTAAACTTCTAAATTTAACTCTAACGCATGGTGGCACAGTTCGTAGTGCACATGCCTCAGAGCAAGAAGGTTGCATGTTTGAGTCCTGTGTGGCCTTTTTGAGTTTGCATGTTCTCCCAGTGCATGTGTGGGTTCTCTCTGGGCACTCTGGCTTCCTCCCATAGACCAAAAACATGCGTATCAGGTTAATGGGTGACTTTAATTGTCCTTAGAGATGAGCGTATGAGTGAGTGGTTGTCTGTGATTGGTGGTAGCTGGTCCAGGGTGTGCCCCCCCTCCTTCACCAAAGTAGCTCACATACTGCTGTTACATCTATAAGCAATAGTTCTATAATAAAGATGCCACTGTAATATGATTATTTGACCCTGAAAGCTCACAACGAACACTCGAATCATGTTGATATCATTATTAGTTAGACAGCTATTAAGCAAAAACAGTTGTTTGCAAACCTGGATCGCCACCAAAATCTAATCACTTTTAAATGTGGCCAATACCAACATCTCCTGACAATTTCAGCATGATCCATCCAGTAGTTTTTGTGCAATCTTGCTCACAAACAGAGAAATATACACCAGAAAACATAACCTCCTTGGCAAAGGTAATATTTGACTGGATGGATTGGCTGCCTTGTGCTCAAGACCTTGTGGTTCTTATTGTAAACGTATATTTTCACTTGGTGTAAATGCTATTTATAAAGTATTACAAACCGTTTTATCCATACCTCCTAATAGAAATATCTCTTTACTTAAAAACTCAATACAGCATGTTGCCCTCGATGCTCTAAAATATGATATTTAATTTCAAGGTTTGAACAGTGTCAGAATTGCCTCTGTATATAATGAAATCTTGCGTGACCTACAAACTAAATACACAAACCTACAATTCAATTGAAACCCTTATAACACTATGACAAACCTTTCCATGTGACGTGATATTAAAGTTAAGTTTACTGCAGATCTTTTACACCGGGTTGCATCAGACAATACTAGCTTCCCTGTTACATCATGTTTTGTTTGTTCCTAATTTAATGACCACGTTTTATTGTTTTTCATAAATCCCACCAGCATGCTGCATTAGTGTGTAGCCGTATGTATGATTTTACAGCCGTACGTTGCCCTCCCTGCTGCAGCTCGTGACTGAATAATTGAAGTGGCTGTTTCAGTTGCCTGGCCGCTCTCTTGTCCAGCATGTAATACACTTTCTACAGAGTGCTGACAGACAGAAGGACGTATTCATCCCCTGAGCCACTGAGGTGGATCATTTTAACTATAATGTTAGTGTTATTGCTAAGTCCCTGCTGCTATGTCGTCAGCTCATTTGCAGGTTGGATTTGTTTTCCTTTTAAAAGACCTGCTGTGATTGTTATCATCTGTTTTAGAGCGTTTTACTCTCTTTCTTCTGTTTCAACATTTGCCTGCCTGTTATTATGAAGCCGGCTAAAGAAAGCAGACATTTTTCAACAACAATTTGCCAACTAGAGGGCATAGTTTTAGGCTTGTATTTTTTAATCTACTGCTTTTTATTATCTTAAACAAGTATCCGTCGTTTTAAGTGCTGATAAAAGAAGATTTTGCTTGTCTTATTGTATCTAATTATACCCACTGATGCTGATGTTTGACAGGCTTTTCCTGTGCCTAGTCAAGGAAAATAGAAAAGCTTCAGTTTATTGCACATGCTCACATGACAATTGCGATGTCAAAGACTGTAGTCTGTAGTCAAATGACTGCCCTTCATACAGATCCCACTGACTTTCAGGGGCCGTTTACATGGCGCTGAAAACGGTCGAATCCGATAACTTTTTATTGCGTTTTGGCCTTGCGTCTACATGGAAACTCGTTGAAAACGGAAACTTTTGAAAACAGGCTCCAGGGTGGAAAGTTTCCAAAACGCTCTCCATGCAGCTCCGTGTAAACCCACAGCGGAGCGTTTCAGGGTGAAACGCCGGCTGCGTGCGCATACCAGGAACAACAACAGCTTCGGCTGTCCGCCGGGTAACGTGTGAGCGTCTTAGTTATCCAGTCAAAACCATCCAGACAGATTTGTTGTCCGAACTGATGTGTTGTGCAGAAAAGAAACACCTGCGTCTCTGTGCGTCCACTCGCCATTGTTGTTTGTGAAAAGTTTTTCTTCTTCGTTCGTGTGTTGTAGCAGCGCTGCATCTCTGCAGACCGACACAGTCATCTACTGAACCGGCAAGCATACTACAGCGGATTCACTCGTCGTCGTCTGAACGCAGAAGAATTCTAAAATGCAAAGGAAAAATCTTGGGGTCTTTAAGTCAGGAGTATCCATGTAAACGTAGCCTCACTGTCTATCGAAATCCCCATGTCTGCTTGATATATTCACTTTCTGTAATATTGGAGTACAAACGCTCAGTCTGAAATAGGGATGGTAGTTGGTAAGATTTTATCAATACCGGTGCAAGTAACAATCCAGCTAATCGATCCAATTCTTTGACAATTCCCTTATTGATTCCTGCAGAATGTTGGTCTATAGATCTTAAGTGTCAACAATGTCAAACACATGTCACAGCATAGATAACTGCTTCTGCAAGTTGCTATTGTTTCCACTCACTTTAGGTTGTGCAGTAGGTGCTTTTAAAAAAAATTAAGCTGCAATTCTGATGCTTCTGAAACGTGTCAGTGGAAGGAATTGATAAGGGAATTGATTAACAAAAAGACTCATGATATCTCCTTTGAAGGAGCTGTTAACGATTCTCAACTGGAATTGGTTTTGATTCCTATCCCTAGTCTGAAAGAACTTTTGTTTTGAGATTCTTCTGTTAAATTGGACATTGCTCTTCAGATGGTGTGAGCTACTGGTGTGTCTCCACAAATCAATACTCATAAGTAATAGTTCTCAGCACCTCCAATAGAAACTAACCTCCAGCTCTTGTTTTGAACCTTAGCAGAACAAATAAGTAAAGTAGAAAGGCACTCAGAGAGAGCAGCCCTCCGCCAAGCAACTCAGTTCAAGCAGTGGCTTTTCCACAACCCCTGAAAAAGATGCAATTCTGGAACACCACGTCAATCAGATGAAATTTACCTTGATGATGGCGACATGGAAACCATATTATCCCGTTAAATCAGAGGGGAGTCTGACATATAATGGCAGAGATGTGACCTTTTCAAATTCCGCCCAGTGTTAACTTATGGGATTTTTAAAATTTGAGGAATTTTCTTCATCCAGACATATACATTTCACCACCAAAATCTAATTTGGCCTTTACAACATCTTCTGAAAATTTCAGCAAAATGTGTTGAGTAGTTTTTGTGTAATCTTGCAAACAAACAAATAAATATGCGCTGCTGAAAACATAACCTGTTTGGTGAAGATAAAAGGATATCACGCTAAAATTTCACAGGCGGGAACCAGGTGTGAATGGTATTCTGTGTGTATGAAGGGAAGGCATTTTACATTCTGAGCTTGACATTTGAAAAGTTTTCTTATTACACCTCCATAAATTTGTGCTGAAAATGGTGTCAGAAATAAAAGTACAACCTTAGGCAGATCTGCGTCAATGCAGACTCTAGGCTCTCATTTTATTAACATTAACATTTCAGCATGAGAGAAAGTTGCTGCCAGTTATTTGTACCCTATATAAGCAGAAATGTATTAATTCAGTTACCCATAACATCAGTAAATTCAGCATCTCTGCATGTATAAAACCCAAGGATAATGTTCTTGAATTCATTCATGTGCTGCAGGTTGCCTTGAGGATCCGCCCCCTCAGCGATGCCGAGCAGGATGAGGCGGCTACCATTGTGGCCCACAGAGTGGACGAGCAGGTGAGAGCCCGTTTGAGTGTGTCTGTGTGTCAGAAGACTGTTTACCTCTCCTCACATACAGTATGCATGTGTGCGATTGGGTGATGGGGTCAGTGTGTGTGTGCTCCTATGGGAGATGGCTGTTGTCTCCGTTTCAGGAGGCAGCACAGATAAGGTATCTGCAGGGACCTCAGCAGCTCTTTTTAAAAACACACTCTTTTGTCAAGCTCAAATGTCACATATCATTTTAAATGAATGCTGGATGAGTCAGAGCTGGAGCAGAAAGAGTGACCTTTTCTAACCCTTTGATGAAAAGCATCACAGTTTTTGACAAGCAAACAGCAGACAGCCTCGCCAGCAGCAGTCCGGGGTTTAATTGGAAATTTACTAATGCAGCGCTTTTCATAGCGCTAACAAAACATTTGTGCAGAAGTACATCTCCTCTAAGTGAGTGGAAGTAGTAATTATGTTTATTATAGATTATTCATGAATCAATATGAAGCAAATTTCTGTCAATTTATGGCTGAATGGGTGCTCCATTCATTAAGTATTTAAAAACAGTCAATGAAAGGAAACCATCGAATGGTTTGTTGGAATGTAACTCCTGGATTACCCACAATGCAGCACTGACACAGACACAGGGTGTGTCCATAACCACATACTTACTTACTTTCAGTACTGCAAACTGTGTGCTTTACCAACCATAATTATGCCATAGGAGGCATATAAAGCTAAGGATATGGTTAAGCTAGCAACAAGCAAGCACAATGTTTAGTTAGCTTATAGAAGGAAACAATCAACGTATTAGGCTGATATCCAATATGATATGCCAATATTCTAAAGTCATTATTGCTGATATAGATACCAATATTTGTCATGAAGAGCACAAAGTCTTTTCTCAGTATCAAAATTGACAAATTGCTTACAATGAGACAGACTAGTTGTGCAAGAAACAGATGTAAAACAACATTTCATTCTTTAATAAACCATATATTTCCCTGTTTAATGTGATGTAGGTGGATATTCTCAAGGAAACTTGCATGAAATCTGGTTGGTTTAGTCCAGATTTTGCTAAAATATATTTTTTCAACTTTGTTTAAAAATCCCTATAATAGTCCAACCTTTAATTTTGCAAATTCCAGGTTTATTCTAATGTATTCCATTTTTTCCCATTTATATGCAAATTATCAAAAAATCAAGTTCGTTCACAAGTTTGCATCTTTAAAAATTACCAGAATTTTCAATCCTCTATATATTGGCTGTAAATATCAGCAGAAATTGAAGTATCTGCTTTTCAGGTATTGTACTGAATATAATTAATGATGATATTAATTGCCATTTGTGCTTGAGACAATCCCTCTTGAAACAGATAATCCACAACACTGAGGACTGATTTGTATTGTCAGAATTCAATTACCTCTTGTTATGAAGACAAAACCAGCACTTCTGTCTACCATGACATCATTAGGCGTGGATGCAATATTAATTGACATAGCAAAGGAAATTTAATCTTAATTTATTGAGGATATGGAAAAGAATTGGTATGAATAAGATAAACTGAAGGAGAGCGAAGACAGAACCCTGGAGAACACCAGCAGTGACAGTAGAAGACTGGCATAGGAAAGACTTAAATTGAACGGACTAAGGTTCTCGCCTTACCTGTTTTCAAAGCACCCTGATCCTATTTTGATTCAAATAAGTTCACATGATTTTTGGATTGGGTTGAAGCAAGCCAAATATGGGCTGAATGTCGTTGCCATACCTTTGACAAGAGCAAATGTTTGACCGTGGTTCACCAAAATTGTGAACCACTAGTATGATCTTTTCATCAGCGAACTGAAAAATGAATATAACATGGACTTGTCTGTAGTGTCACTGCTTTAGACAACAAGCCCTATGAGCAGTGTCTAATGCTGCCGTTACTATGTCAGATAGAAGCATCAGTGTAAGCTCCACGAGGACTGTGTTTCCAAGCAGGCCTCCCCTTGACTTGGTCCCTCTTGGAGACCATTTAAACGACCAGCGGTGTGAGTGTGATGATGATGAAGGTGGTGTAAATGATAATGAGCATCTTGACTGTGAACCTGCTGAGGTGTCTCCCCACTCGCTGGTGGCTGATTGACGCTGGAGTGGGCATGCTAGCAGCAGGCGGCTCTTCTTAATTAACTGTGATGAAGCAGAGGAGAGTGAAAGCAAAGCAACAGCTGACATAGTTACTTTGCCTCATATAGGAGGGCCTGGAAATATACAGAGTTTAAGATATTTGTGGTATTGTTAATGGACACACGGCTTGCTGATGTTCACTTGAATTTATGTGTTAGTTGATCTAAATAAATACATGCAAGGTCTAATGCTCAGTAATACGATTGTATACAGCAAGAGTCGATAACAGTAATAGGCTTGAGCAAACTCCTGTAGGTTGTCTACATCACTCTGACATGTTGGCAGCATCTGAATGTACCTGTGGTTGCAACGACAGTAGATTTTGCTTGTTAGCTGCATCTGTTTTTCCAAATGTTGGTCTCATAATGTTGGAATCATGACGATGTTTTCTCTCCTCTCTTGCCTTTTGTCTTTCTTGAATCAAACATATGTTAAAGATTTTGAAGTCTGACATTTGAGAAAACGGAAAATGATATAAAGAGGCGTGTAGAGGAGCGTGGGATTGTGGGTGAAAGCAAAGCAAAGCCATTCCTGGTTATGTTGCCTTCAGGAAACGCAGCACAGCATCACAGAATGGATTACAATGACATCCTCTCCACTGGGGTTGATGTAGACATGCAGGTAATGCTCTTTTTAGATAAGGTGCAATGGAAGTGATCCTAAGTATCACAGCGCTGGGTTACTTTTGTAATGTAGGGACATATATTTCAATATGTTTTGTGTCAACGCAGTGAGAAGATATATGGTTTGCATTGACTAGCTGCTATTTGGGACACATGGGATACACTGTTTCTTTAAGTATGGTGTTAAACTTAACAGTCAGACATATTTGTCAGTTTTTATACATTAATGGTAGTTCAGATTTGTCTGAAATAGCTTGTTTCAGGTAACTTTGACAACATTATTTAGAGTAGAGAAGTCAGAGTAGAGAAAGTACTGAGTCATATCTGTTATAAGTGCCCATGTTTCCTGGAGGTAACATAACAGGGGGAAGGCTTTGCAATGCTGTTACTAATAATCCCACTCCACTTTCAGTCTATACATCGCCAACCAGAAGAAGGCCAAAGGTTTGAAACTGAAAAAATACGACCTTGAAGTGAAATAGAAATCTGAAACCAAAATAAAATGAACCAAGTGTAAAACAAAAAGATGTACATCTGAAATCATTAAACCTGCGACTGACAGAACAACACCTTGAATCTCAAATATATTAAGAGCAAAAATTAAAAATAATTCTGTCAAAATTATAACAGGGCTGAATCAAGACAATATTTAAATTGGAAGAAAACTTTCTTACACTTATTTCAATTAAATTAATTGTTTTTTTATTTTAAATTCAAGATCACACATTAAACTGTCATTTTCAATTTTTTTCAATCTTTTTTTTTTCCAAATTACAAAACTTTTGACCTGCATTGAACTCCATTATAGAAGAGCATAAACCTCCACAAAGGCATTTCCAACATTGTAAGGCAAGGTAGTTTTTACAATAAGTATGAGACAAACCTTTCACGCAATGTTAGCAATTCCATAAACACATCCTTGATTTACATCTAGATTCAAATCACCACAAAAATTAAATGTCCTTTACACTGTGTCCAACATTCCCTGAAAATGTCCTAGAAATTGCTTGAGAACTTGCTGAATTATAAACAGAAATGTGGAAAACTGCCCTATCTCGTAATGTCAACAAATCTGAAAATTTTCGATTCAGATCACCGCCAGAATGTCATCGATTGGTCCTTTGTTATAACTTTTGAGTTATCTTGTGCACAAACAAACTTACAAAAACTGCAAAAACATAATCTCCCCTTCAGGACGGGAATAATTGCCTGATAGTTTGCTGTCAAATGATGTAATGTTGCAATCTAAAATTCAACATGGGGGCCAGGAAATCATTTCTTTTATAGAGAAGTGCTGTCAGAAAAGTGTTGTGCTGTTAATGCCTGTGTAAACTGTCTGATCAAGGAACAAGATCGTTTCTTTCAAATCCTAAAAGTAGTTACACAAAATGAAGAAAAGTCTAAAAAGTTTACAGAGAAGCACCTGTAGACATGGACTTTAAAACCACCATCCTGATTGGTGGAGTAGTGTCAGACAGTGACCACCACCAGTCTAATCATTGTTTCTTACTCATCAACCTCCTGGTGTCATACTGGAGAGAAACTACTAGAACATAAAAGTTCATCACTTTGCATTTGTGCTTGAGACAATCCTTCTCAAAACCGATAATCCACAACACTGAGGACTGATTTGAATCCTCAGAAGTAATTCCATTACCTCTGGTCTTGAGGACAACATCAGCACTTCTGTCTGCCATGACATCATTAGGCGTGGACACGGGGGATTAGGGCGTAGCGGCAAGCAGGTAGAAATGTTGCTGACACAGCTGCCATAATAAGGCTTTGTTATTGTCCTCAGCTCAACCAAACTAAGACCCTAGAATGGTGTTTCTCGCTCAGCTGCTATGTCATATATGTTGATTTCTTTCCTGAAAAGCATGATTCATACCTTGTTATGTCCATAGGGAGAATCACAAACAGGCAGATCTGCTCAATGGGGTTATTTGAGGTTCACTCACATTCATAGTTCAGGATTAGGGGAGCTTACAATACACCCTTGTTATTCAGCCAGTAGGACAGAGGGAATCTGTTTACCTATGTCTTCAGACGGACTTACAAAGGGTTGCCCTTACATGAATACAGGGGATGAAGCGAGGACGGTCACATCGCCGCACGGATGAGATTATGAAGCACGGCATGGCTGGATCTGCTAACCTGTGAGGACACTTTGACTCAAGCAGACTTATTCAAACCAGCACTGATTGTACTAACTAATCACCAAATCTGACCCTGAAGACTTTGTTTTTATCAAAGGGGATTTATGTTATTATGATATAATGTAGGCCAACTGAGGTGACAGCATATCCAAGTACTGGTACATTTCTTTAACCATGCAGTGCAGCTGGATCTGCCTGGGTCACTGTTTAAAATCAGTCAGATCCATCTTACCAAAGTCCAATCTACAAAGACTGTGAGTGGTCCAAAGCGGCACATCTCAGTTAGTGTGCTTTAGAGCAGGAAGAGGTGGGAGCTACGTGTGAGACAACAGCAGGAAGTGACTGTTCCTACAAAAATTAGCATAAATGTTATCAGCTTCAGGAGGAGTTTTATCAGATCTAGACCACTGTTTGGACAGCAATTTTTTAGTTTCAGTTATTGTGTTTTGACTAAAATATATTTTAGTTTTAATCATAATGTAGTCAACTCAATTGTTTTAATTTTAGTCTGGATTTAGTTGATGAAATTTCACAACATTTTAGTCGATGAAATCTGTAAATTTAGTCAACTAGATATGAAGTGTAAAGTGTAAGGTATTAGTTATGTTTCCTTGAATATCTGAAGACATGTTTTACACTTTGATGAAATGAAACATCTAATAACCCTTTACTGGATGCTAGAAAAGTTTGAATGTAGAAGTGAACAGAAACAAATTTAACTTTTTTGTGAAATGCAGTCACCTTAGTTTAGACTACCAGGCAGAGCATCTCAGTTATAATAGTTATAATACCAGAACTGACAAAAAACAGTGAACCTGCTCTATGTAAATATATTAATTTATAAAGAGAGCGATTGGATCACTCCACAACCCTTTCCCAAACCATCCATCATCGAACCTTTCCACACAACCAAAGTAGCTTTGATTGGATATATTCCTAACTTGTCCCTACTTTCTGTATGGCCAAAGCTAAATGACAAAAACTATGACGAAAATAATTAGTCAACAATATCAACACTGATCCACTGATTCTTTATGAAATGTGTAAAAATAACAGCAACATAGAATGCATTTCTCTACAGGGGTGAAAATTGGTTCTGACAGTGGCCAAAGAAAGATGAATGGGGGCAAAATAAGCATAAAGTTGTAAAAACTGGGTTAAAAAAAGGTAAAAATGGTCCAAAAGTAGGGAAAAAGTGTATGAATAGAGGTGAAAAGTAGGCATTAAAGTGCAAAAAAATACATCACAATGGCAAAATGTTCAACACATTTTGGGCTAAAAATATTGAACCTTCTGTGATTTGAAAATTGCAACACGCCATATTGTGATTTAATCTAATTTGCAATTAATTGTGTAGCCCTAATAGGTTCACAGGTCATGGTCAGAGAGGAGTCTGTACAGGGAAACTGTTTCTTCACAGGTTGGCACCTCGCCTAAACACTGGCCACATGTTAGCTGATGTTCGTGTGGTTGTCAGATACTGTTCGTGTTACTCTGTGCATGGCGTGAAACAGCTTGCGTGAGAGTCTGAGATCAACTTAGAATAGACTTTATTTATGAGAACAAGCTAGTCACTTAAACATTTGATCACTGACTGATCCATATGTGCATGTCTACAAAACATACCAATTATTAACAAAAGAGCAAGCTATACTTAGAAACACCACCCCAATCACTTTCACACTCTGTCCCTCCATAAATATATACAACAGTGAGTTTAAATCTTTGCTTTCAAGGAAAACAATTAGCTGCCATATGTCTTGCAGGTAGAGTAGTGCTCAGACAGATTAGCAGGATGCTGGTGGCTGTCTTGGCTGGCTGGGTGGGCGTTTGCAGATCTGGCTCTCGCAGCAGAAAGCAGACATCTCAGAGCTGGCTAAGCCTGAGGAGATGAGCTCATTGGAGGGGTTTTAGCTCAGGTTAAGCCTCCTGCCACCTGCTCTCCTCCCCCCCTCACATACAGACAGTCCCAGGAGAGTAAGCCAATGCTTTATAGTGACCACCTGTTACATGGTCGGCTCAATGGGCTTTTCTCGGGAGTAGAACACAGGTCAGGTGTAGTAAAGTGCATCCATGAATGAGATATAAACAATGATAACCAAGTCTAACCAGCTTGGAAAATGTAACTTAAAAGATTTTAGAAAGGCGTCATTCAATTGTTGATTTTTGAATTGTTACATGTAAACTTGTCTGTTAAGAATGAACTTTATTAAATGAGAAACCTTAATGGGAATAGGAAGCCAGTATTTATGTGACGCAGATCGGTGAATTAATAAACTGGACAAACCAGTGTTGTCTTGGACACTTTGGGAGGTGAAACAACAACACTCACTGGGGGACCACAAGCTGTGCTGACCTGCACAAAAAGAAAAACAAGTGAGAGTTTGATGTCATTTCTTGCCTTCTCTTAAGTTTTTTTCTGTCAGAATATGAGAACTGTTTTGCTAAACCCAAGAAGAACTGTGTCAACTAGGTAGAATTTGACAAATCCTCTTTTATTTTCCTCAAACTTTTATTTCCAGCAAAACAAGTCATCTGTATTGCTTGATGTATGCTTAGGTATCAAGTAAGCCAACCTTATGTTACAGCTCAACTGTTGTCCCTTAGGCTCACCCAAAGGGTGTTAAATAATTATTCATTTTAATATGAAACTAGGGCTGGAACATAAACTAGCTTGGAAAATATCAATATACATATTCCATTCAAGGTGAAGGTTTAGACAGTATTGATTATATGGTCATAGCTGTTGATGCCCTGAATAGCATTAAAAGCCACCATTAGAGCCTTTGGAGCTGCGTGGTGTTGGATCAGGTTGTGATATTGCCTGGACTGACAGGGTCTTTCTGTGTGGTGATCCCCCAGTGCATGCATTGGGTTTGCTTCAGGTGCTCATGCTTCCTTAAACAAAAGCATGAAGAGCCACCAGTTCTGTTAAATCTCCTGGCAATGTGTTTAGCCCACCTGTCGTTCTTCCTCACCACAATGCAAAATAATAATAATAAATTAAAAAAAACAAAAGTCCACCCATCTAAATCTCCCCACATCATGTTCACTGCAGCTGTACTTTCCAGGAAGTGAAACCAAAAAAAAACGCTCTACTGCTAAATTAGTGGATATTGCATTATGCAGATTAAAAAAGATATATGTATATAGATCTTTATACATACATGGATGTTAACCCTGAACAGCAGTATACCAGAGGCATATTGGGAATGTCAATGGATTGAAGAATTCATGCCAGACATAGACAATCCTGATTTGAAAACAGGTCTTTCGAGAATAGTCGGTGGGTTTTTTTCAGTCCTTCAAAACTTCCCGCAAATTGAGGCAGAATGATATCTGGAAACACTGAATTTGCAGAAGTTTCCATTTGCAATTTCTAACATGATATTTGAAGGAAAAACAGGACTGTCTTTGAATGTGTGAAAACTTCACTCTGCATAAGAAGCCCTTTGTTTTTCATTTCTAAGAGCTTATGGTTTTGCACTGCAGAGTCTCTTTTGGTGCTGCAGTAAGGATCATTTTTTAAAATATAAAGTATCTTCATGAAAATTTTTGTCTGGAAGTTCATCTAGGACATACATTATACTTTATATAGTAGTGATTACCAAAGGACTGAAGAAGGATAAGAGCAACAAGAAACTCTTTGACATTGTTCCTCCTTTAATGTAGCACTATTTATATTAGTGTCATGTGTTGTTTCTACTGATTGTGATGCCAGAATGACTGTTGTTGTTGAAAGTTAATGAAAAGAGAAAAAAAGATGCTTTTGGTGTCCAGCAATTACACACAAATGGCAGCCTTACACACTCAAGTCATGTGACTGAAAGTGCATGTCCAGCGATGTGACTATTGCTCATGCACACATTGCATTGTGATGTAAAATCAGCATATTGCTCAGCCTTATTGCAAATGTTTTTGTTGTTGTTTACTTTCCTTTTGACCTCAGACCAGATTGAGAGCAGCTTCTGACCCTGTTTACTGTAAGAGTAAAAGACCCGAGAGGTGATATCATCCTCCTCTAAGAGGCTCATGGGAACACTATTTTTATACCCTAAGGGATAAAGATTGTCACCCTTTCTCGTAAACGAGACACCTGAGAGCATTGTTTTATCCTTCAGCAGCTGATACACAGATACACATTGCTTACTTTGAATAAATCCTAAAAACGGTGATGGAGCTGCAGTTTACCTTGACAGATCTCGGCTTTCTTGTCACAGTCCAGTCTAAATTTTCAGCTCATGACAGCCAGTCATTATTCAGTCAGTGGAGTAATAAAGTGAGTTTTAATATCGTGTCAGCAGAAATGTGTTTAGAAGCTGCGGGATGTCTCACTCAGGACTTGTTAAGCATGTCTCCGACGGGGCTGGCCTGTCAGCAGCACACAGTGGGGAATGCTTTATGGTGAGGCCTTGTCTCCATGGTGACACCTAGACAAGGTCAGGGCCATTGTTTGTTTTATTTTTTTTTCCTTCGCCTTCCACAGTAGTATGGAGGGAAAAGGACAACGAGCAAGGCACGACAGAACAGTTCAGTCTTATTATTACTGTTATTACGCCAGCAGATGAACTGGCTGTGATAAACGTGCTCTGGGCTTTATTCTTGGCCTCCTTATCCATGCAATTGAGGGTGGACTATTTTTTTCTAAGTGCCAATAAACGTCTCACAAAGAGCCTAAAGAAAGGCCCTTCGTGGTCTTCTTTTTAGAGAATGGTTGTGTTGTTTGCTGATAATGGAGGACTTGAAAGCACTTCTTCACAACAACAGGAGCACAGATTTAGAAAAATGACTCTCCAAACATGTATTCTTTCTCGTGTTGTCCTGAAAAACCCACACTCTGAGCCAGGTGGGTCACTCGGACTTCAGGGAGAGAAAATGTCAACCACTATTCCAATAGAGATGTTTTTTTTTTTTTTTTTACCTCTTAGTTCCTCTGTAAAGGTCAAATCTTTTGAAACAATATGCAGCATTCAGTGAAGTCCAAGTGGAGGTCTACTTGATAACAGTGTGACATTAACAGGGACGTTTTTAGCATTTGTGGATGACAAAGCAGCTCACCTCAAGGACTCAGTGTAGAGTTTCCTTAGCCCTTCTCACAGCTCTGTTAGTAAAAGGAGATTCAGATGGCTTCCCCCTCCGGAGACTCTATTTTGTTTGGCATAAAACACATTTAAAACTATTTATGTCTTCCTCATAAAGGAACCATTAGAGTGAAAAGAAAGTCAGATTTCAGAAGCTAATTGATCATGGATAGGGATGGGAATTGATAAGATTTTATCAATATCAATACTGTTAACGATCCTGCTAATAGATCCAATTCTTTAACGATTCCCTTATCGATTCCTGCAGATTTTGCGAGTGGGCAAATGTTGGTCTGATTTTCAGTGGCAACAATGTCAAACACATGTCACAGCATAGATATCTGCTTCTGCAAGTTGCTGGTGTTTCCACTTACTTAAGGTGATGTAGTTGGTGCAATGAAAATTAAGCTACAATTCTGATGTTTCTGAACCCTGTCAATTGAATGGAATTGATAAGGGAATTGATAAGCAAAAAGATTAATGATATCGATTCTTTGATGGAGCTGTTAACGATTCTCAACTGGAATTGGTTTTCGATTCCCATCCCCAATCATGGATGAGTAAAACGGTCCATCCTGTGTGTCAGAAATTCACAATTTTTCAATTGCAAATGAATGTGTTTGGCCACATTTAGAAGCAGATATAATCACCCAAAAATACTGTCTTTCTTTGGCTATCATTTATTCTAGAAATAAGATGAAATTTTGTAACACTGCAGAACTAGAAAAGCACTCAGAGAACACAAACCTCTGCCAAGCAGCTCAGTTCTGACAGTCACTTTTTCACAACCCCTGTAAAAAATATAATTCTGGATCACCAGATCCAAAATAGCACCAGGATCCAGACCTCAGCATATACATGGAGGTTGTTATCCTGTATGAACATAGTTTTGGGAACATCACTTAATATTTGGATTTTGTATTAATTATTAACCTTCTTTAATGGGATTTCCCATTATGAAGTTCAGTGTTTTCTTGTGACGTCGATGTGGATTGGATCCAGATGAAATTTACCATGATGATGGAAACATGGACCCCATATTATCCTATGAAAGTGGAAGTGAATTGGAAAAATAATGGTCAAGGTGCGATTTAAAAAAAAAAATCTCCCCGACGTTAACTTATACATTCAGATAAATATATGTATCACCACCAAAATCAGAACATTTCTATGTTGGGCCATTACCATACCAACATCTGATAATGGCCCAACCCTTACCAACTAAAATTTTCAGCAAAATCAGTCCTGTAGTTTTGCGTAATCTTGCAAACAAACAAACTTATGCAGGCAAAAACATAATCTCAATAGTTAAGGTAATAATGGAGAAAGAATGTACATTTTCTGCCATAGTTGTTTTTACACGGCGCAGTGTTTTCAAACAGCTTCTCAGATTAACTGAATGAGCTGAAAGACCTACAAGTACGTCTCTTTTTTTAGCTGTGAAGATTTAACCTCCATGAACAGAAGCAGAGCTCTGAGCGGGACTCGACTCTAAAGACAGACGCGGACGTGATCAAGAAGCTCCGAGGAGTTTATTTTAAGCTTCCCAAACTGAGAAGTAGACCTACTTTTGCAAAGCTAGGTTAATATGTCAACTCAAATACTGTCTGACCCGAGAAGTGGATAATCTTTGCTTTTCCTTATTTTCCTCTGGCTTCACTTCCCCCGCAGTGTCACTCTCTCTGGTTCCTCCTCATCCCGACCTCCCTCTTTATTCCTCTTTTACACCCTCTTTTACAACGAGAGCTGTTGTGGGAGGGTCCGCACATGTTTGTTTGTGATCCCTCTCCATGCCCTCTGTGCTCCCCCTCTCCTCATCTCAGTAAGAGGAGGGCCGGGCGTGGCCGCTCAGTACGAGGGGCCTCTGGAGGAGACGAGAAGCAAAAGTGGACCGCTGTTTGTCCTTCTGAGCAGCTTGTGGTACTCGAGTAAACACTTGATTCAATCTTACAAAAGCACTCAGGGGGCTCCTTGAGGCCCCTCCTGAAAGACACATCTAGGAATCAGAATGAGTTCGTTATGCAATTTAATTGAAAAACGCTATTACGCAATCCAGCTGTTATGCAATAAAGAACATAAATTAGCAGAAGTCAATTGTTCCCACCATGCTGGGGTGTCTTTTCACTCATAAAAATGAAGAAAGTACCTCCGGATAATTATTCTTCTGACATTTTCTCTTCAGTTGTTGTAAGAACAAAGTGTGATTGTGATGAGAATACGACAGATTTTATGTAATTTAATTGCTTTTCCTCTTTCACCCATCTCTATTAGAAATGTTGTGTCGCGGGGTACAAAAGCCTGGTGGGTTGTATTTGTGCAAGGATCCCAGGCCTCTGGTGAGCTGCATGGGTTCAGCTATAGCCTGGGGTTTCTCCTCCACGTCTTCCCCATTCTTTCACTCCACCTTCCAACTCAAACAATATTCTTTATCGATAAAAGGTATAAATCCCCCCAAAAAGACATGTTGCATCAAATTCCTCTCCAGTATTTTTTTTTTCTATTAATCTCAGGTGTAATAAGAAGCCTGGAGGTCTTCAACTTCAACTTCTTTATCAATAAAGGGTATAGGCCCCCCAAAAAGACATGTTATATGTGTATATATTAGAAATGGGCGGTTCCCCCCCCCAAAAAAAATCTTTGTCTTAAAAAAAACAACTTGATTGACAATTTGATTCGATGCCCCCGCCCCATTTCAAACGAAATAACTACTCACTGTAAAAAGATTTTCAAAATATTCATTTATTTGTACTTACAATATACATTTCAAGTGCCTCCAGGTCAAAAAATCAACCCAGAAATCGACACATAGTGCCCGTCCAATGTAGTTTTATACACTTGTTTGAATTAACTATGAAGATAAAAAAAATGCCTGAGGTAACACTTGTTGTAAAAAAATAAAAATCTTAATAGAAAACTCAACTCTTGTTCTAAAAAAACCTAAAAGTGTACTTAAGTAATGAGAAAAGTGCGAAAATGAAATGAACGGGTTGAATTAGAAAAAAAATGGTTAAACTCAAGTTTCAGGAAAAACGAATGGATTTAACTTGCCAACTTGATTTTTAAATCTTATCGATTTTTTTGCCCAGGCCTAGTATCTATTTCCTGTCTTGTGTTATTTTCTATTAATCTCAGGTGTAGTAAAAAGCCTGGAGGTCTTCCAACTCGTATGGGTGTGTCTTTGGTTCAAGCAGTTGTTTAAACTTTCTGTCCAGCAAACCATAGAGGGTTCCTACACATCCTGGAAAACCTGGAAAATGGTTGATCAGTTTTCCAGGAGAATATATGGAAAATGAAATAAAAAGTATAATGTCCAGAAAAAGCTAGAAAATGATTTATCCTCCCTCTGCTTCTCTCTACCTTGTTAGTGAATGTGTACAAAAATTGTGCATGGCCAACATGAGCACCCCTCGTGACGCTACCAGCCAATCAAATTTGCATGTTCCACTAGAGCAGTCCTGCTACCCAGTGTTGCCATGACTTTGCTGCTAGATTTAGCAACTTTCCAGACCCCAGTGAGGACTTGTTTTCCCCCAACGAATTGCCCAAACTGGCAACTTTCAGTTCAAGAGTGTTTCTGTGTTGTAAATGGGATGTGAAGTCTGTACCTCCTCTCTCTGTCTCCTCTGTTGAGTGGCAGACAGAGGAGCACCAAAGAGCTGTAGAGGGCTGAAACATCTGAGTAATTTCAGTGGAGCTGTAGCGACCATGACGGTGAGCTTCAGGATCTCACTGGGCCACGTTTCACTCAGTATCTCTCACACTGTTCCAGAAAATACGTGAATGAATGGGGAAAACGCCATCAGAAATTCACCTCCATTCAAATGCTGTGTAAAGCATGCATATAGAGAGAAGAGATCAGCAACTTTTAATGCAGTTTTTAGCAGATGCACACAGACCACAGGGAAGAAGCACCTCTCAAATGAGAAAAGTAGGCAGTGAAAACTAAAGACGTATATGTTCATTTGGACTGGTTCATTTTGACGGGTAGGTTGGCTGTTGTGGTTGCTAAGGCTTGGATGGGTAGCTTGGCTGGACTGGATGTTCTGGAAAAGTCTTGGTTATAATTTTTAGAAAAAAGTTTGATCCCATATGATAAAACTCAAAGGGCTCCAAGAGTTCCAAGACCTTTCTGACTCTGTTAGCAGAGTTATTCTGGAAAATGTGGAAAACTGCCCTTTGGTGCAACACTAAAATCAATCAATCAATCAGTCGATCTTTATTTAAATAGCCCCAAATCATGACAACTGTTCTCTCAAGGCACTTCACAAAGGAGTAGATTGTTGCCATTCTTGTTTAGTTTTAGAAATGTTTTTTTTTGTGTGGATTTTTCTTTATAATGTGTTTTTTTATTTTTATTCCAAGGCCAGTATGGATACACTATGTGAACAGCAGTTTGTCACAAATGGCAACAGTTACAGTGGCAAGATAAACCTTCTGTTGAGAAGCAGTTGTTTAAACTTTCTGTCCAGCATACCATAGAGGGTTCCTACACATCCTGGAAAACCTGGAAAATGGTTGATCAGTTTTCCAGGAGAATATATGGAAAATGAAATAAAAAGTATAATGTCCAGAAAAAGCTAGAAAATGATTTATCCTCCCTCTGCTTCTCTCTACCTTGTTAGTGAATGTGTACAAAAATTGTGCATGGCCAACATGAGCACCCCACGTGACGCTACCAGCCAATCAAATTTGCATGTTCCACTCGAGCAGTCCTGCTACCCAGTGTTGCCATGACTTTGCTGCTAGATTTAGCAACTTTTCAGACCCCAGTGAGGACTTGTTTTCCCCCAACGAATTGCCCAAACTGGCAACTTTCAGTTCAAGAGTGTTTCTGTGTTGTAAATGGGATGTGAAGTCTGTACCTCCTCTCTCTGTCTCCTCTGTTGAGTGGCAGACAGAGGAGCAGCAAAGAGCTGTAGAGGGCTGAAACATCTGAGTAATTTCAGTGGAGCTGTAGCGACCATGACGGTGAGCTTCAGGATCTCACTGGGCCATGTTTCACTCAGTATCTCTCACACTTACAGAAAATACGTGAATGAATGGGGAAAACGCCATCAGAAATTCACCTCCATTCAAATGCTGTGTAAAGCATGCACATAGAGAGAAGAGATCAGCAACTTTTAATGCAGTTTTTAGCAGATGGACACAGACCACAGGGAAGAAGCACCTCTCAAATGAGAAAAGTAGGCAGTGAAAACTAAAGACGTATATGTTCATTTGGACTGGTTCATTTTGACGGGTAGGTTGGCTAAGGCTTGGATGGGTAGCTTGGCTGGACTGGATGTTCTGGAAAAGTCTTGGTTATAATTTTTAGAAAAAAGTTTGATCCCATATGATAAAACTCAAAGGGCTCCAAGAGTTCCAAGACCTTTCTGACTCTGTTAGCAGAGTTATTCTGGAAAATGTGGAAAACTGCCCTTTGGTGCAACACTAAAGTCAATCAATCAATCAGTCGATCTTTATTTAAATAGCCCCAAATCATGACAACTGTTCTCTCAAGGCACTTTACAAAGGAGTAGATTGTTGCCATTCTTGTTTAGTTTTAGAAATGTTTTTTTGTGTGGATTTTTCTTTATAATGTGTTTTTTTTATTTTTATTCCAAGGCCAGTATGGATACACTATGTGAACAGCAGTTTGTCACAAATGGCAACAGTTACGGTGGCAAGATAAACCTTCTGTTGAGAAGCAGGAGCACCAGACTCACATTAAACAGCCATCCTCTAAAGCCATGTTAGGACTGTGAGTTGAGGCAGAGATATGGGCCAGGGTACTAAAGGGTACTAAAGTAAGAATTTATGATTGATAAATTATGGATACCCTGACCATAAATCTGTCCTACTACATTTGTCTCTATTATCAGAGGCTAGCCCCTTGAGTTGCAACATTATGTTTTCAGGAGGGTCCTCCCCCTTATATGGTTATAAATGTAGTTATTATGGCAATATTAGCAATAACAACAATGGATAGAGAGATTATTCCAATATTAACAATAACATTTGTAAGGATTGTGAAATAGAGAGGCCTGATTTTGGTCAATTTAGAAACATCTTCGTGAACTGCAGTTAAATTGGGTTTAATCTACAGTATATAAAAAAATGAATTTATGTTAAATTATGTCATTTCTGTTGACGTAGGATAAAGCACTTTGAATCAAGCAGGCCCACAGTAGCAGGTTCTGTCATGGTCACAGCAATATATGCGTGATTCTTGCAGAAACTACCATGTATTTTAATTTACTGATCATTCTTGGTTGATATAATGGAACGGTCTTAAGAAAGGTCAATTCTAGCAGTTGAAATTGAATCAGTTCTTCAAAGTTAACATGAATTTGATTGTTTAAAATCAAGATAAATTCAGCAGAGACACTTGTTCTTGTTTAAAGAGCTGAAACAAAGACACAAGAGAAAGATCATCGTTCTAAGTGTGTTAGTGTTTTTGGCAAACATGTGTAACAAATCTTCAGCATTTATGTCCAGTGTATAACCCCATTTTAAAGTCTATAAAAATCTTGAAAATTTCTCATATGCTCGTGTGACATCTGATACCAGTGAGCACAAAGGTTAGGGAATTTACGTGGTAGGTTATCCTGAAATTCTTGTGAAATGTGCTTATGTGTGTTCTTTCTAACTCTGCAGTCTTCTAATACCACTAACACGAGCCTGATGTTTGCTCTCGTAAAGCTTCTGGAAGGATCTAAAAGCATAGATTAAGCCATGTAACATGGCTAATGGGCCACGAGTTGAAACAAACAACAACAAATGTGCATGCTAGATACCAAGCTGAGATTTCAGACATGAGCAAACACTAAGCTGGAAGAGCAACAGGTGGATGAACAAGGGTGGGGGGGAAACCAGGACGCAGAAAAGAGGTAAAATCGAGGACAGGCAGATTTGCTGCGAGCGGTTTGTGGGGCGTTTACACAGAAAAACATTGCCCATATGTCTTGCGCTCTAAAGGGAGTAAGTCTCCGAGGACGTATTCAGCGTAATGCCCCTGTCACAACATGTTGTTTATCTGCTGAGGCTCCTGCTTCAGACTGTCTTTAGAGGAAATGACAGCATCAGGTAAAACCGAAATGATGCTGGTGTTGACGCGGAGAATTAAAGATGAAGATGTTACCTCAGAACACCTGATCAACGGCTGTGGCAGAGCAGAGGAAGATGAGATGATGTTGTCATTTATTACTGTTAGGGATTCCTGGCCAAAAATCTGAAACAACAAGGCAAATGTGCTCTCGTTGTGTCATTACTGGCTAAACAAAACACTTTACAGGCAACATTAGGATGATAGGGTTGTTGTTACTAGGAGACCTTCTCAGAAAATGTTAAGTGACGTGTGCTTTACTGCCTTATTTATCCCTTTCCCTTTTTTAAGGTTAAGCAAATACAGTATTACATATTTTTATTTATTTATTTTATTTATTTATATTTTTATTTAAAGTTTTTGGGACAGTGGCCTTTTGAAACATTTCTTTAATTTGCCCATTTACCCATCATTGATTTTACATGTAGTTCCTTTGCAGAAGCAATGATAAAAAAAGGCTCAAACAAAATGCTAGAATTCTAACAAAATTGAATATATGAATTATGCTAAATATTTCATAAAGGAAATGTTCTTGTATGAATTACAACTAAAATCTGAATAGATGAATATTCATGAAATAATAAAAAAGATCTGATTTTTTTTCAACAATTTGATTTGCTAAAACATGTATTGTTGTAGAGAGTAACATGCATTTTAATAAATACATATGGTAAAATTTAAATCACCCAAATGTAATACAGCATGAATCATACAGTAAATGTTGAAACTTGATTTTTAAAATCAGAGAAAAAAACAGGAAAACAAAGTTTTTTCAAAAAATATGTAAAGTTCTTTAAGGGTTTTAAAAACTGTTTTTTGTATGTAATTGTTGAAGCAATGGAACCAAAAATTAAGAATAAGAATCATTTTTTATCAAATCTATATATATATATCATAATTTTAAAAGAAATATGATCAAGATGAAAATAACATGCCGAAATGATAGAGAAAAATGTGTAACGAAAATATGTGATCAATCTAGAAAGGGGCTCATAAAATATCAAATGTAAGCTTAGGTTATAAAAAAAATTAAATAGAAATAAGGTATACAAACATGCCATTAAAAAATTTGGAGGTATTTGAGTTCACCAAAAAACAGTCTTCGCATTTTTTTAATCAGAAATTAAAGAGATTGATTAGATATGAGTAGAAAAATAAGTGAAATAGATGAATATTTGAAACTTGAAAGAAACATACCAAAGCTTTACGATATAGGTGGTGACATGGGATTATTAATGATAAGCTTTTATTGAATACAGTACTATATCATACTATCTTACGAAATCATGTATTGATCATCACACCTATTCATTTTTGTTTTTATGTGAACTAAAAAGTAGGCCAATTCAAATTTTCTATGTCAACAACATTAAACTCACAAATATCTCAGCATGTTGTAGGTGTATCTCTTGCTTGAAATCACACAGTCACAAATACTAAATATTGTTGGCTTCATGTCTGCAATAATGGCTCCCCTGACTCTTTTGTTGTTCATGCTGACTGGCTCTCGCAAGAATCCAACATCATTGCATACAAACAGTGTGAAACTGTGAAGCCCGCTGTAAGCTGCTTCAACTTTTCAGACTAGTTGTGACGGGTTCCTCGATTCCTGTCCTAGTGGTGATGGTTGTTTTAAAGCTTCAGCGCTTATAAACACTGGAAATAAATGTACAACTACCATCTCTGGATTTGAAACACAAACTTTTAGTTACAGGAACACGTGTTTTTCTGAAGATCACAGTCGTAGGTGGTTGTTATCTTGTCATTTTCCAGTGCGTCTTGAATGCATCACCTCAACACCTTTCATCTTTACTGGAGAGGAGTCTTCTTTTCAAAACCATTGTGTACTTTTGGCAGCAGAAAACTACTCAAAAACACTAATGGCTGCTTTCCCATCTCTCATAAGCTACACCTCCTGCCCTGTTATGTCCGATGAAAGCATAATGAACAAAAAAAAGGCCCAGAATAGCTGCTCCTAGTTCTGTCATTACATCTGAGAGCACTAAGTAAATGGACCCTCATATGGCTCGTTTCCTCCTTCAGATGGAATAGCAGTGTTAGCTAAGCTAGGACATGTGGTTTTAAGCATTTAATCTTTTATAACAAACAGGAGAGCTTTGTGATAATGACACAGCCACTTATAATAATGTAAAAGTACAGAGAACTAACCACATCAGACGACAAACTGGGTCAACGCATGAGTAGAGGACAGTCTGTCCTTTCATTCAAGAAAATTTGATGAAAAGTGTATAAAGTATTGATAATTCAACCAAGCAATTAATCATGCACTTTGGTGGTTGCAGAATTCAACTTGATTATTTTTCTTTTCTGTTTGTTACATCACTTCAGCATTTGATTGAAATTAGTTCAACTGAAAGACTGGAGCATTGACATGATCAGGGAATTTTGTAGATGTATTCAGCTGAATAAGTTTGTTTGATACTTGCAAAAAAAGAAATCAATGTCTCCTTTTACCCACTCAAAACAAGACTAAATTTATCAGTGAGAAGGGAGATTGTTCCTGCACACATCATTTTAAGCCTGGCAGTGTTTCTGTTTGTGAGTAATAAAGTGAACTGCTAAACGATAGAAGATTGAGATTCTTTCTGAGAAAACATGGCATATACTTTGGATTAAATAAGCAAAGACCACTTTGTGATGGTGGTGCAGTCTTCATAGGATCATGACTTTTTTGGGGGGGATATGAATAGGGATGTACCGGTTACCGATAACATGTTAAACCATGGTAAAATTTTCAACAGTCAGTGTTCATTCATTCATTAATTTTCTATACTCTTTATCCCTTTTGGGGTGGTGAGGGTGTGGAGCCTATCCCAGCTGTCATTGGGAGAGAGGCAGGGTACACCCTGAACCGGTTGCCAGTCAATCACAGGACCACATAGAGAGACAGACAACCATTCATGCTCATACCCAAGGGCAATTTAGAGTCACCAGTTAACCTAAAGAGCATGTTTTTGGTCAGTGGAAGGAAACCGGAGTGCTTGGAGGGAACCCACGCATGCATGGGAAGAACATGCAGATTTCACACAGAAAGGCCCTTTTGAACCTTTTTGCTGTGAGGCTTGGCACTACCTGCTGCGCCACAATGCCACCCAGTATTAATGTTTCCTATTTTAATTACCGTTAAAACTGTGTTTGATTACCTCACTTTGTCAATAACTCACGATGATGCTGCTCATTGCCTGGAAAAGCCAGGCCTTTGTGTCTGTTCCTCGGGACAGCACAGCACCCCCTCAGAAGCAGATGCTCATGCTTGGTTGCAATGTTTGGCCCCTGAAAGTCAAAGTATGGCAGTTGGTGCCTGCAAGGACAATGTATCAGAGATTTTTTTCCCCCCCGAAAGTGGCCACTGCAGATTGTTCGTTTTTAACTAAATAAAACTTTGTTATATTATTTCAGTGTTTGTAGAAGTACTTTTTGAACATTTTGTTCACATTGCAACAATACTGCATTAATAATAACCCTGTTTAATAATAACCCATAGTTTTCTGACGCAACATATATACTTACTTATTCCTTTTTATATTTATTCAGTGTACTGCAAAGGTTTACATTGTGGCTTGGGACCAGTTGTGGTAAGATTTTAGCATTACCAATGCATTATTGAAGGCTCTTATCAATCAGATTCTTCATTAATTCTAGAAAAGTTGAAACACCTAATATTTTAATGCCATGCAGCATTAAGGAATGCTCCTTCAGTTGACTGGTGTTTAATTCTGGCTTGAAATTACATAGACACATATTTAGTATCACTTTGTATGAAACTGAGTCACAGTTTTGACCACTTCTTGTGTATGTGCATTTCTTTGACTTCTTTGATATTGTTCCTGCAGACTTCTTCCCATATCCTTACTGTGGATTCTAACATCAGGATGTAAAGTTGCAGTGATGTGAAGATAACTCTTAACAGTTTTTATATTTCTAAAAGAGTAATGGTACATATCAGGTTACTTTTGAAGCAGGATCTGTGAGACACAGCGTCAGGCGTCTTCTCAGCTTTCCAAGCGACCTGATTTAAATCCTAAGATTTCCTTCTTTTGACCCTGTTTTTTATGCCAGAACTCAACTAGGTAATTTCCTTAAAACTCTAAAGACTTCCATCTGGCACCAAAACAGGTGGACTGAGGCTAAATGTTTATCCTCAGAGTCAAGATGCTTGAACTTTGAGTCCTCGTGCTGTGTATTCATGTGCTAGTCAGCGTGTTGTTGTCTGATAATGAGTGTCTGTCCTCTTTTGTGTGTTGTGGTTGATCTCTGACCTCTGGCCTTTAGGTCACCCCTGGCCTTTGGCAGACTGGTGTTCACATCCAGATCTTTTGGCGTGTTTAGTGCCCTTGAATGTTTGTGGAAGGTGGCAGTGCCAAGAGGATAAGTGATGGCTTTGCAGCAAGTGGACCTGATGATGTTCGTCATCCACCTTATGGGTTTGATGCTCTCTTGACCGATGAGTGTTTTCATGGTAACAGAAGTTATATATGGTACCACTGAATCAAATTATATTATTTCAATAAATGTTTGATTGACATTATTTTATAATTTGTTGGATTTTATTGCTAGAAACGTCCTGCACCGTCTATTAATTCTGTTACAATTTTGCACAAATCAATACTTTTTCATCAATTTTTATGAGTCAGAGCATCTTAACATAACCACAGTCCATTTTCATTGCTGCTTAGGTGGATCAGTACTCTGTGTATGCTTCATAAATTCAAGTTTGAGTCATTTTTCCCAACAGTAAAGAGAAAACATGCTGCTTTGTCAGTCTGCTAGATCTCTTGTTATTGAACACTGGTTGTCACTCTAAAATGAAGTCAACTAGATAAAGGATACATCCTGGTCCTGGTAAGTTCTTCACAAAAAAGATCTACAGGTGTGAATTTGGCGAAGGGCCTTTAAGATGGAACAAACTACACTGAAAAAATTCTGATCTAAGTGAGAGCATTTGTCCAATTTCAAGACAAAATAAATCTAACTAGACTTATTCCAGCCAACAATTTACTGACATGTCTGGATTAAGATCTTATTTGAAGATATATAAACTAAAAATAAGGCCCAAGTTGCTGGTAAAATAATGAAATAAGCTGCTAGTAAGACAAGACAAATTTAACTTACGCAGATATTTCAGACCTTCACTGAGTCAAACATTTCTTGTTTCATTGGCAGAGACTTATCTCGACAGGTTAAGTGAATGTGGGTTAGAACAAGGGTTCTGGCCATTTTTTAGTTGAAAATAGACAAACATACTTGCCTAGCTTTTGCAGTGTAACAGGAAACAGGCATAGATCTTAACTGAACTGAGCACAGTAGTCTGATGTAAAGAGCAGGGGGATTAGAAAGACATGGCTCGTCACTGACTCTGGTAAGTGCTGAAATTGAAAGAGAATTTAAACAGTAATTTATAGAAGCATCTTGTTCAGTTCTTTGTGGGTAAAAAATGTAGCCTAGAGGGAGTGCAGGTTCATAACATATGACCTGGCGGAAAGTTTTGCTTGATTTCAAAGCATTCAGGAAAATACAGCGTATTGAACGCAGAGCATGGACAGGGGGCCCAGCCCGTATCCAGACCCGTCTTTAACATTGAGCATAAATGGGCCCGTAACGAGTCTCTCCCAGCAGCATGCTGTTCAAGCAACCGTCTGTGGACTCGTTCCTACAGCTCTGACGATTGGCTTTCTTCATTTCCTTCGCCGGAGTAATAGTAGTCTCTGCTTTTCACTCATTCCGAACAATTTCTGCTAGATTACCGCTGCATATTTTACTACCTGCAGTTTGTTAGAATAGGATTTTCATTTTGGGAGCATTTTGTTTATGTCTGGCCCAGCCTAGAGCGGCTGTAGATGGTCATGTGTATTCCTTCATGTCTGTCAGTATGTTAAATGATGTATATTTTGATATGTAAGTTTCACCTGACTATAAGTCGCAGGACCAGCCAGACTATGAAAAAAAGTGCGTCTTATAGTCAGGAAAATATGGTACTTTGGTTGTATGAAAGGGTTGGGTGAGTTAAGAGGGACATCCAATCACAGCCTTAGCTTTATGGTGGCAGGGACAGATCCAATTAGAGCTACTCTCTTTCCAAATTGATATATTCATGTAGATCAGGTTCAGAACAGGTTGTCAGTTCTGGTATTGTAACTGAGATTATCTGCCAGGTAGCTTAAATGAAGGTGATTGCATCTCACCAGGCGTGTAATTTGTTTCTGTTAATGTATACATTTAAACTTTACTAGCATTCTGTAAAGGGTTATTAGATGTTTCATTTAATCCAAGTGTAAAGCATGACTTCAGAAATTCAAGGAAACATAAACAATGCCTTACACTTTACACTTCACATTTAGTCGATTGACAGTAGATTTTCGTCATCTAAAATGTGAAATTTCATCAACTAAAACTGGACTAAAATTAAAACAAAAAAAACAAAACTAAATCATGACAAAAACTATTAGATACTTTATGCATAAGATTAAAACTGAATTAAAAAGTGCTATCAAAATGAACACTGGATGCATTCCTCCAACGCTTCCTCCATATCTTCATTGAGATCTGGACCTTCAGTTCTTTCACTGATGATAAATAGCTGTATTGTGCTCTTATCCTTTGTAACCATCTGTGCGTGTGCAATCCAATAAAATACAACTGTGCCCTCAAAGCTGAAAAGGCTACAGAAAGGAGCAAGATGAATAAACGGAGAGGTCTTTGTAAGACAGAATCAACTCTGGTCTCTCCTGACCTCTCCAAAGGTTCTTTCAGGCCTCCTGTTGTGTGAAAGACAAGATTTCATTTGAAAGCTCTGGTTGGTCTGCAGGTGCACATACGAGAGTCAGAGTCAGAGTTACAGCCGCCTTCATCTCACCATATAAATGTTGCGTTCAGCCAGACGCCTTACGTAACGTCAGATGAAGAGCAGGCCCTGCTATCAAGCACCATGTATCAAGTACACTCTGATCATCCAGAGCACCTGAAAGAGGATCTACAGTAGCATTGTTGGAGTGCAGAGAGGGCAGCTCTAACGTTTTCTATCGGATAACCAGACTCAATTGTGCCCCGCTGGTTTTTCCAAAGCTTCGGTTGCGTTTCTGAAAGAACAGCTTGAAAGGTGGCCCCGTTAAGGTCAGCGCTCAGACCTGATTGCTTTCTTTTTGTCATCTTGATACTTTGGTCTTTGCTTTATTCCCAACGCGACACACTGATGTCATTGTTAAGAGACTGGTTATGTCAGTGTGCAGCCTTAAGATAAGGGAAGAGGGCAGAGCTATTTTTGCACTCAAACACACAAAGACAATACTTTATTGATTCTTTGTGTGTTTGTATGGATGCTTCATGGCTCATATTTACATTAGAGATGAATATCTGCGAGGCCTGGCGTGGGTGGGGGTCAGCTTTATGGTTAAGAACATATTGTTAAGTCAAGGCAAATGATTCATTGCAACTCACGTCTTTTTGGGGAAGATTTTGTTTAGGGTCATGTTTTATTAATTGCACCTTTGCTGTGATGAAATGCAGACACAAAAGTCACATATTTTTCTCAATTTTGTTTGTTTTTGTTGTTTTCAATCAAAGTGTTGTTGTAGGCTATTGAAAATCAACTGTATGTGATGTAAGACCATTTTTTCTTTTTTATTGGTAAAGCAGACAAATATAAGAAATGTTTTATTCTTGCTGCTTCTAGTCATGGAGGTGTTTATTTGAAAATGTAATGTGCACTTGTGTGCAAATTCTATTGTCTGTTTTCATGTAAGGAACATATAAACTAAACTAAAATGTTTGTATTTTTGTGAATGTTTTAATCAGAATATAATGCTTACTATCAGATGTTTTTGTCACTATCCTGGACATAAAGTTATTTATACACAAACAGATAACAGTTCATGAAAGCTGCTCTGATGTAATACTTCTGCTAAGTGCTGAAATTAGCTAGCCTAGTATGGCAAAGATTACCTGATTGTGTTTGACATATAGCATTTAGCAGTGAGCGCAAAGAAGTTGTTAGTGCCCTTATGTAATCTGGTTTAATGTATGGGCAGGGACGGGCAACTTTGGTCACCAAAAGGTCACATTAAAATTATCTTTAAGGTCAGATAGTCAAATAGTTAACAATAAACAAGCACTTTGAGTTACATCTGTTGGAGGAAAAGTGCTGTGGAACACGTATAACTTCATAAAACGGCTATTCATCAGCATTTACATACATGTATATTTAAGCTATAATGCAAGTATTAATGTGTAGTCTAGTGAACTGAACACTGAATCCAAGCTGGTTTCACCTACTTTTTTAGCCACAGAGCATTAACTGGTTATCAAAGTACATTTTTATATACTGACAAATGCATTAAAACAGCATTAGAAAGCCTTTCTTTTTCGAAAACATTTTTTCTTTTCAATTTTTATATGTTGTGGTGAGAGTTTGTTGTATGAATTGGCTTACATTTTGTTCTTTACCCTTTGGTAGTAGTGCCTGCCTACTACATTATCTGACCGGCCTGTAGTGGTTGTGATTGACAGAGCAGTCGTCCAACCGCCTGCTGATTATGTTTTAAAGATTCCAACCATTCCCAAACACTTTCTATGGGCTGTTGCCTGGATGGACCAGTGAAATATATATACTGCATAGTTGGGTTCCAACCAAGCAAGAACACACCTAATCCAACCAATCAACTGTGTAAAGACAATCCAGTTGATTGAATAATTTGTGTCAGGTGTGTTCTTGATTGGTTGGAATGAAAACCTACAGCCACAGTTTACTGGATCAGTTTGACACCCCTGGTATGGAACTGGCTATCTTGTGTATCAGGTAAAGAAACATTTTAAGAGAGAGTTTATAAGCTAACTCTCTTAAGAGAAATTCAAACAAATGCGCCTGCTACCACATCTTACTAACCTGACATGCCAGATAGACTGTTCCATATATTCACAGGATAAATATCACTAGTCCATTTCAGCAAAAGCCCACAGAAATGTTGGGGGATAACAGAACGTTTAGTTATTCTACAAAAATTGTATTTGAGAGGTGATTTGATGTTCAGTTTAACACATTTTTGTTATTGATGCTTTTCAACTCAGATATTATCCTTGTTGGAAATCCTGGCTTCAGTTATTAAGATGTTTTGGTTTGGTCTAGCATTACGGCCTCTCTCTTCCATGTTATGCCCCTCCTTAAATTGGAAATTCTGTTGTTATACTCCTCAGATTTCCAAAGACAAAGATGTTCATTCTTATTTCTGATCAAAAAACTATTTTGGATTGAATAAGGTGTCACAAACTTAATGCTCTAAATCAGGACTGTACTTAAATGCAGATTAGCATAGCGCTGGATGTAAAGATAAATTTGTAATGGTATCCAAGGTGAAGATACACATGCAAGTCATTGTTACATATCCTCAGCTGTTAGAAAACAACATCAAAGCGTTTGATGGAAAATGTCACCGCCAAAGCAGAGAGGCGAGCTTGATTGAAGATGGTTGACATTGCGGAGAACAAAAGTTTTAATGATGAACATGAGATCGATGGCTCACTGATACCTGTGAGCCTGAAAGCTCGCCTCCTAATCTCTCCAATACACCCGTGGTCAAACCTGAGGGACTAATAAAAAAGGATGTAACCTTTGAACCTCTGACACCCAAAGTAATAAAGACAGGACACAAAGAAAACGTGACTGCAGCGTGTGCACGTGGTTTTGACGCAGTTTGGGCCTATCATCCTGATTCAGACCCTCTGTGTGTGTGTGTGTGTGTGTGTGTGTGTGTGTTTGTGTAACTAAAGGGCCATCTGCTCTGTTTGGCTTTCTTTTTGCTCTTAGTTGTGACTGCAGTTCTATTTATATTCCTAAGTGAGTATTTTTTACAGATAAAACTTTGAATGTTGGCATATCTGCTCAGTTTACTAAACATTTGCTTGGTTTCTGTATCTCTCTGTTTTTGCTTAAGAAATTATATTACTGTTAACCAATGACAATCATTATTGTCTGCTGTTGAATAAGAATATAACCATTCATTTGTTAATATGTTGATGGCTGTGAATGGCTGAAAGTATAAGGACTCACTGAATCCCCCAAAAGTTCATCAGAATTATGAGTCAAATTCAACAGTGCAGTTTTGACTGTCGTCTGAATACAACAAAAAAAATGAACAGTTTGTTAACTTCACTGCTGCTGCAGGTCAGTCATCCTTCTCTTCTCTAAACAGCCATGGTAAGATCCCTCGAACTTGTGGTTTGGTGAGCTGATGAGCAATAACACTAGGCAACAAAAGCTGACATTCAGTCAGGAACATTCTCGTCATGGGTTTAAACATTTATTAAAAATAGTAATAATACAGTTTTGTTTGGCAGTAAAGGCTCCTTCCTAGCAGCATGCTTGGATTTTGCAGGGAGTGCATAGCTAAAAAGAAAAACATAAATAGCCCAAATATATGAGCATAATGACGAGGCTGGGATGACAGAGACAAATTTTCCACCAGCAGCGGCAGTCTAAGTTTGTCAGTTGTGAAGCAGTTAAATAGTGAGAGGGTTGCTGTGTTTCAGTGAAATTCAATGGAGCTGTAAGAATTTACTGTGATTTGGTAAGAGTGGGAGTCAGCTCACAATAAGCTGATGCATCTTGGACTATGACTGCAGAACTACAGCAATACTTCATTTATTGTACTTAAATTCTACTGCCCCAAAGTAATTGATTTTGTGAATGCTTTCACGCTCTCCAACAAAGATGTAAGAAAAAGAAAACTGTTTTTCAAAATACTCACCTGACCATATTGTTATAAAACTTCTCTAACTTTGCTATGTATCACTTTATAACAATAGTCAATTGCAGAGATGATCTAAAAATATTTTATTATTCATTTTTAGAGTTTTACAGCCACTCCAACCATCATTTCCAAGAGATTCACAATATTTCTTTTTTTAGGCAAGAATGAAATTTTCAAAATATACTGTACTCTGTCCCAGTACCATATATACTTATAGTTACACATCTGGACAAGTCTCTCAAGTGTTACTTTTATTATGACATCAAAGATACCTTGTGGTTGCAGAGATACACCCCTTTCTTTGTGAGTATGTCCTTTTCAAGCAGAAGGCTTAAAAAAAGGGGCTGTGTCAGTTGAGGTTAAGGTCAGCTCAGTAAAACAAATTTAATAGGGAGGAAATAAAGTGTAATATAAGGGTTTGTGTCGTCAGGAAGCATTTTCCTGTTGAAAGTGCATTCAGCCTCAGTTTCAGAGCACTTGCGGGTGCTTAATGTTGCCAGGTAACAAGTGTTGACATCCGTTTGCATCATATTTCTCAAATGGATCAAGATATCACTCCTATAACATGACTAGAGTCAGAAATGATGTCTTCCCACAGATAGAAGCAAAACACCAGGAAAAAGCTCCCTTGTAAATATGAGGCATCCCATTTTTACCTGTGCCATGGTTGTTTATTAAGTGAATGGGAGAAGTTACACCTCTCCTGGTTTTGATTGGTCAGTGAGGGAGGAGCGACATTGATGAGCTTAGCAGGAGTTGAACTATCTTCAGCTGAGACCACAACAAAAATCAGCTGATGCCTCGTGCATTTTTCCACACAGGGCAGTGAGTGAGAATGCTGGACAACATTTGTTTGAGAAAATGTAGGTAAAAAAAACACAAGTTAGCTCATCTCAGGACTGTTATACAACATGTGTCAGGCTTAAAGATGGAAGATAACAGTAACACATAAAGCTATGAAGTGAAAAAGAGGGAATAAGCAGGCATAAAAAGTACAAAACAATCGAATCGATGCCATTTTCCCTGTTAAATGTATTTTTGTACCATTAAATTAACCGTGAAAACACTTCAGAGTGGGAAAGTAACATACTGTTGCTGAATGACTCAAGTCTTTCAGTCTATTGCGTTTTATTTATAAACTATTTTCATAGTTTGCCACTTGAGCACAATAAATAATCAGATCATTTAATTTAGCTGGGCTTACCTGAGGATACTTTATGAGGTGCTAATTGGGAGATTTTGGCACTGACTTGCTGAACACGGGAAGTAAAAGCATGTTGTAGACTGAATAAAAATGATTTTTGTGGTCTTTTTGTCACGTTTCATTGCTACCTGTAGGGAGTAAGTGCACTAAAAAAAGTTGAATGACCAACAGTGAAATGTGCTACTATAGCAAAACACAAAATGTAAATAATATCAATAAATCCTACTAAAACATTAATGATTCACATCTCTATCCATGGCAAAAAAGTGATGTGTGCAATTTTGAAATTAAGTATTTGTTCTGGTAATTTTGGGTCATGTCATTTATATTTATTTTTTATCTTGATTTTTCTTCAATATTTCCCCCTACCATACTGGTACAGACTCCAAAGCAATGACAAACAATCATCTCTGCTTCCTGAATATCATATTTAAATGTTGTTCATTGCTGAAAGTGCATTTAATAAAGAATATCTGCTGTCTTTTGAAAAAGGATTACAGCTATTTTTCCTTCTAGTGAGACTGACAGCCAACAGCCTGAAGGCTTTATATGATTGTGATTTCTAATCGCTCTTTTGTTCCTTTATTAGTTATACGAGCCATTATGTGGGCGTAATGAAACCCCTGCCTATTAAAGCATTTGATGTCAATACGACCGCTGACTTTTGTTGCCCATCTTGGCAGCATTCGCCGCTTGGCACACTAAAGTGGAGAGACCCAGAGAGATCCAACCTTGTGAAACAGTACCACGTCCAGGCTTTGAATTATGGATCCACGGTGGGAGCTAACGGCGCCATAATCTGCGAGATGGCCAGCCGAGTCAGCCCTGCTGCTTTTTACGACCACATCAGCAGGCCCTGTTGATTAGAAAAGCCATCAGCCAAGAGGGACGGCGATCAACGGTGCTCCATCACACCCTCACGCTTTTTACGGCGTTTAGATAACTCCATCATGCTAATTGGTTTCATGTCGCCGCATAAGCAAGCTGTTGTTTTGACTTTGGCTGATCTTTACGGGGGTATGAATATTTCAGGAGGCTCCTTTTTTTTTCATAACCACAGTGTGTAAATTCACGCCGTGGACATTTGTTTTGTCAGCCACCAGGGTCAGGTTGAATGGGTTCAGGCCCCACATCCAAATGAAAAGTGACGGCCGCCTGTTGCGTCCATTGTGAAGAAGACAGCATGATTGAAAGGACGAGAAATGACACCATGTTTACAGGCGCTGTCAAGCAGGATATTACTCTCCTTTTCATCCCTTGTTCTTAGTCGATGGCTTCTTTCCAGCTTGTTTTAAAATGGACGTTTCTGTGAGCGGTGGCAATGAATAAGAAAACAAACCAATTGGTCTCAGTAGAATGAACACCAAGGTCCAATTTAGGCACCAGTGGAAAATTTCTTGATGCATGATGTGTTTTTGAAGTGGGCTGTAGTTTTTCGAGCTCTTTGTCTACTCATGTCTCAGTCCCTCTTGATCCAAGAAAGATCAAGAGATCAAATAGTGAATCAGCTTCTTCTCTCCTAATAGCAGCACAGATGAGCTAAAGGTCAGACAAAAAAAAACATCATGCTGGAGACTCCTCTGGAGTTTTTCTCACCCTATAACCAACCCAAAGGCATTTAAGTTTTTTGTTGGTGTTTAAAATGATGGCCCTCCTGCTGCGTATTCACAAGGAATGTGTATTGTTCAGTTTTAATTATATTTTCGCCCTTACTGATGATCCACAGCATCAATATGAGGTCCCTATACATCCTGTTCATTTTCCCTAAAGTCTGTTCTGTTTGTTTTTTGAGAATTCTGTTTTTAGTATTTTAAGTAAATTTAACCCAAGACACTGTATTAAGTAATGAAGTATCGACACTCACTCTTCAACTGGTCTACACACGTATCTTTACGTGTCCAGTCACGGTTTGTTGGCAAAATTTGCAGAAAATATGATCACCTGACACATAATAATCATCAGGAAACTGCTCTCTCAGCTGCTTTTACATGTTTACATTGTTGATGTGTTTGAGGGGGGTGTGAATGCATTGTCCTCAGCCCTCATGACCCCCTAGGAGATTTACCAAAGACATACTTTCTTTTTTATTAAGAAACAAAACGCACAAAATGTTGGCCATTTGCTTAATATTTCACATTTATATTAAATACAGCTTTTCATGTCCAGTTCTGTGATCCGTCCATAACTCTGTGCTCATAGAGTTTACCGGGCACTATATTTCCTATGCTAAGAAGGTTATAGTTTTGCTGTTTTTCCTTGGATGTTTGCTAAAAATATAACTCATTTTTTTAATAAAATTTAAGAAATTTTCAGGATAGGTCAGATATGGGCCCAAGACCAATCAATTAGATTTTGGTGACGATCTGAATCCAGATGTGGATCCAGGATTTGTTGAAGGGATAGTCAGTATTTTTGAAGTGTGGCTGTATGAGCTCCATATAGCCACTGAGTACACTCGATTCAGTAGAAAGTTCTCTCCTGTCCCTCAGTAAGCCACAATTTGTAAAAGTTGCAAACAAGGAAGTAATGTGGCAAATACAAAAGGTATTTTCTCCACCTAATAGAACTCCCATCAAAAAATACCACAGTTTCCTAGTTCCAGATAAACTTTATTTTTCCCTAGTTAATGCACTAAAAAAATGTCGGCAGCATACTCTTAAATTGTGATATTATTTTTTGATGGGACTTGTATAGGCGGAGAATATCCCCTTTGTATTTGGTAAGTAATTCCCTGTTGACTGCTGGTGCTACTTCACAAACTTTTCAGAATTTTGGCTTGCTGAGGAAGAGGAGAGAACTTTGTACTGCATCTAATGTACTTAGTGGCCCCATAGAGCTCATACAACCCCACTTAAAAATTAGAACTATACCTTTAACATTGCAAGGTAGGGCAGTTTACCACATTTTTACATATAACTCCATTACCTCTACATGGAAGGAATGTTGATCATAGCACAAGGAAAACATGATTGGAACAGTGTTCCAATCACGATGTAGATCCAGGATTTTTTTCAATATGACAGAGAGTACCAAAACACATTTTTAGTATCACAAGGGAAGGTTTGCACATACATAAATATAGGATGGATGTAACAGTTGTGAAGATGCCTTAATTAATAGCTGGAGATTAACTGTTATGCAGAGACTTTAGACAATCAGTTTATTAGGTATTAAATGAGACAAAATGTATTGGTTGTAAATCATTATCCCTGCAGGTTCATCATATAATAATGAATAATAAATGACAAATGAACAACTCAGGAGTTTTCTTTATAGGCCTGTGTCTTTGTAATTAATGATCATTGGCATAGTATCAATTCACCCACAGCTGATATTTAAACAGCCACAGCACAAGTTGGACATTACCATTAATCTGATCAGGTTTTATGGGGTTGCTGTGTTGTAGCTCTCGTGTTTAGAGCTGTTGCTGTGCTGCTGTCCACTATCTTACAGCTGAGTTTGAGCCAGTCAGACTCATTATTCAGGTAAAACAAATAGAAACAAAAAATCCATCAGTTCTTCAGAGGCTTATCTGAATACAGCAGCTGGATGGCAAACTACTCTTGAATCTTTCTTTGTTATTGGCAGTGGCAAAGTGTGTTATTTAAATACTAGGGATTGAGTAATGACTTAAAGAGTTTTAAAGACTGATGGGCCTGTTTTGTTTGTGAAATCTAAAAAAAAAAAGTTTTAAAGGTTTATGATGCACTGGATCCAGTGAGCAAAAGCTGCCAACAAAAGGTGATTATCTTTAGGAGTAAAACTAGAAATTACAATCACAACTTGAGTAGTCTCAAAGTATTTTGGCATTTTTGTTCTATCATGTAAAGCACTTAAATTCGTTTTTGTCTCAGTTTAGTACAATAAAAGCTGTTGTTTGTGGCATGGTCCATGGATATGATCTCATCCAAAGGGGGATTAAAGTGCATTGCATTTACAGCTGCACTCAATTCCTGTTGTTTCTGGTATATTACGGGGGGTTACCTAATGGAACTTCTCCATTCATGGTTTCTCCTTTCCTTTGCTCAACCTTTCACACTTGAGATACTACTACCTGCTGCATTTTCACTATAGGCCAAACCTTCAAAGGTAGGCAGGACTGTTATAGCCCGGCTGTACCAAAGTACCGTGACATCCTCACAACAGCATACTAAGAAACAGAGGCGATAGAGCTGCCACCCCCTGTGGGAAGTACTACAGCTTTCCTGTAGAACTTACTGGAGGTGATACAAACAAAGGCCAGGTTTTAGGAAAGATCTCTAATGGAAAACCAAACAGCCAAGTTAAGTTGAGTCAAATAGAGCTGTTACCAGGTACTGAAAAGCCCCATTATATGGACAGTGTTGGATTTAGGGTAAGATCAGTAGCAAAATTGTCAAATCTTGAATGTTCTTTGCTTTGGGTGTTATTAAAAATATGTATATCTATATCTATCTATATCTGTATCTATATCTATCTATCTATCTATCTATCTATCTATCTATCTATCTATCTATCTATCTAGATAGATAGATAGATAGATAGATAGATAGATAGATAGATAGATAGATAGATAGATAGATAGATATAGATATAGATATAGATATATATATATAATAGTCAACCAGTCTCCTTTGCCTCTGTCTTGGTATAGAAGTGTTGCTGTAACCTAAAGTGATAGATGCAGTGTTGTAACGCTTTTTTCTCCACCTACCTCCTTTGTTTCTTTATCATTTTAATTGTTCAGAAAAGAGAATCAGATTAGTGATGGGTATGAATTTCCTTTGTCCACTGCCTCTTGGTCAGATTTCACCCAGAACCATAGATACTGTATGTTTGCTTGTTACTGTATGGTTTGTGAGTAAAACAATAGAATCATCAGTGTATGCATCAGTCAAGAGCGGAGCGTCCATACACAGACAGAATGCTGCGTAGGACTTTGAATTCTGGCTTCAGCCCCTGTGGTCAGTCATGCCTTCTGCCACCATGCCTGCACAGACTTGCTTTTTCAGAGGACATGAAGCACTCCTTTATAGTTGCTATGTATGTGACTACATGTTTCCATGCCACTGCCAGCAGAGAGGATGTGTGGGAGATTTAATGGTATCCATGAGACTGCCAACTGCTCTTTGACCTGTTCTGTGCGGGTAACATCAACACTCACCAGCTCAGACTAACCTAAACTCTTAATTAAGCAGGACAGACAGTGGACAGTCAGTGTTGGCACAGTCTGGGGTCAAGAAGTTCATCTCTTCCCTTTTGCTGGCATCCAAACACATGCCCAGGCACATGCACAGACATCAACACGATGTGCTGTCACTAGAGCCAACAGCGTACCGTCTTATCAGGAGACTTTAAGAAAATTAGAGGGACTGAATCTACCCGGAGAGCAGCTGCTGGGTGTGGACCATCGCACTGTAACTGTAGAAACACAGATGACAGATGGGACAAGGGATGTTATCAACACCCACAAACCTTAATGATTTTCTCAAGTACACGGATGCATGCACTATTTGATACCTCCTATACGTGCAATTATGTAAGAGGAGAATTTCAGGCTCATTAAATTTCTGAGGGGAAGTAATTAATGCACCCCAACACTCTTTAATTGTAGTAGCAGATTATATTAACACCAAGCTGACTTAATTTTCCCTGTAGTGTGGTTTGCATTTTGGCTTTTTTCACATTACAGAACTATGATCCTTATTACCAGAGGGCTCATTTCTAACAATTTAAAGGCTACTTGAGGGATTTAATATTTATACAGATGTCATTAGAAGTTACTATATCAATATTAAAGCAGTTGTTAATGTAATGAGCTAGTTTCAGCTACTTTTTAATGAAGGAAGCATTAAAAGGAAGTCAAAGTATGTTTAATTTCCTTTTACATTTCTATTTGGAAAAATACACAGAGTGGTCAACTATGGCTCTATTTTATTGAAAATACTGTGAATTCCTAAAGCTATCAAAGCAGATTTAGTCAGATTTTCTTCATGAACAAGCCTAACTATTTTTCATTTGTATTGCAAGAATGGTTTGCCAATGAATGCCTCGCTCACAACTGAAAATCGGTGGTCATCCTTCACTTAAAAGAGTCATTTAAAAGAGTGTACTCTTTTTGCCAGTGTCACATATCTATTGCAAATCACCACAGAAGTAGGTCAACAAAACAAAGCAAATCTGTTTTCGAGTAGAAACAGGACTGTTCAGAGCTGCTGAAGAGATTATCTGATTACAGTTGGCAGAGGCAGGCTACCTATACCCACTGGCTGCCAGTGTTTGAGCTAAGCTAATTAGCAGTGGGCGAGCTTTGGCCATTTCTATCTTGTTATTGGATGCACAGTCCAAAGAATGGTGTTGATCTTCTTGTCTTGTACTCTGGGGTGAGGCAAGACACAAAAGAAAAACAAAGATGGCGTATCTCTTTATTTCTGTGTGTCATAGATTAAACCACATTTCTCAGAGTCTGGTCCATATTGACTTGAGCAGATTTGTCAGCTATGCATCTCTTCTGCCAATCTCTTTTTATTTATTTATTTATTTATTTATTTATTTGCACATAATTAAATTAGAAATCAAAGAAAATAGTAAATAAGATAAACTTACATGTGCAAGTGAGGTAGAAACCCAATTTGGGCATTGAATATATTCTCATGTTCAAACTGAGCTTTGGTCAAACATTAGAAACGGTGTGTTTTAGTATTACACCTGTAAACTATAAAAACTTAATTAAAATTGCACCCAGTAAAGGAACATGCATGACAGAGAGAGAGCCCACCACCAACCCTTGACATAATATTACATAACTTTCACCTCGGTCACCTGAATGATTTTGTGCATCACTTTATATCGTTGCTCATTTTTGCCAAAGCTACTCCTACTCCTTTTGCTGTTGAAGGTCGACATGACGGCCAAGTGTAAGTGGCTTAAGAGAGTCTGACCTCGAGGGCTTCAGGGAGAAAGAGGAGGAATGAGTTGTTCACAATATCTTTCCTGTGAAATGCGAGCAGAAGTCGTACGTCACTAAAGCTGGACGGTGTGAGAGAAGAGGCAGGAAGTTAAGAGGAGAGAAGGAGGAGGAGGGATCGGATGGAGAGGGGACTAAAGTGCAGTACATGTTGCTCTTTTGGCTTCTTCCATATTGTTATCCACTTGCTTAAATTGCCCTAGATGTACCAATTAAGTTTTTTTTTTATTTAACTGAAATGTATTTTTTTGTTAACATCCTTGCAGGGTTGAATTGCTCCTGTCAGACCTTTGAATAGAACTTATTTATATCCCAGTTAACACAGAACAACAAACGTTACGGTTCCCTCTGCAGCCGCCCCTTGTTTTCCTCTCTCTCCTGTCTCTCCTCTTGAATATAAATTGAGAGACTTCAAAGTGAGCGGCTCACTGGTTGAAGGGGTCATCAAACAAACCGGATGCTTCAGTGTTTCAGGCCTCAGAGGACTCTCCAGACCCAGCGCTGATCTGGACTGATGAGCTGAGTCACTCGGCACACACCCTGGTCCAGCATATGATGCAGCAAGTGTTTGTTTTTGTTTTTTCGCTTATAGTGCAGATATCTTTAGTTTTTGGCATGGTGCCCACGGTTGCTTACAGCTTTCATTTTTTCTGCTGGGGATGCCTACACCTCCAGTTTCATTTTACATACCATTGAGTAATGTTGCTTAGCTTCAAGAGCTACCTTCCATTTGCCTCTGTATTTTGTATCATGAAGCAGTCTTAAATAGCTGTATGCACTTAATATTTGCCTTTTTTTATGAAAATATCACCCATTGACATGAAAACAAAGTAAAAGGACTAAGGCTTAGTATTAGCAGCTGATATACACCTGGAAATTGTCTGAAACATAAGTTGGAACATTTTCTTCTTCAGTATTGAAACCACCCATAAATTAAACTGAGACGTTTTAACTTTACATAGGAAACCACTTCTACTTTAGTGTAGCAGCAATTACCAGCAGTATTTAATATGTAAGGCATGGTATTTTACTGCTGCTACTTTGATCATGATCTACAGCCTCAGCCCATTTCATTTTAATTACCTTAAACTTAAACATTTCATCAGTATATATGCATCTGCAGATATTTGAAAAACGAATCGAATCTTAAATTTCCTCTACAAGTCTTAACATTTTAGGTTATCCTAACAATATCTGCATTGTCTACAATCAATCTGCACCCCCACGTTGCACTATAGATGTGTTCCTGTATTTTAGAATGATATATGTCATTGTTTTTCCCTCTTCTTCATTTATATTATCTTGTTTTCTTTAAATTTTCCAACAAAGACTTTGAATGAAGAGCTGAACCCTGAGCTCAGTGATGGACAAAATTTTCCTTCAGCTGTTGACAGCCCGTCAAGCAGGTTTCACCCACTCTGATTCAGTGATTTGTCAACAAAATTATCATACATCATTCTGATGTCAGGCTGCGTCGCTTCTGCTCAGGATTTGTCCCTGAGGTTTTCATCTTGAAGAGTTGTGATTTATAAACGATTGTCAATTCTACTCAAGCTCTGACAAACAACATAATCGGAACAAAAGACATTTCAGTTTTCATGTATTCACATAAAGAGAGATTGGACAGCTCTGACAAACACATTTTCACAACATGCCATCTTTCTCCTCCAGATGCCAAAGTGTGACAGTATTTGAAATGTGGGCTGTTAAGTCATAATGTCCTCTTTATGCACCGTTCATTGTGTGGCAGATGGCTGAAGAGGACACCCATTAACACATGCATACATATGAAGTGTCATTATTTCTGTGAAGGAGACAACCTGCTGTACACCAAATCAATCATATTCCTTTAACATTTACATACTAACTATGGTGTTTTTCACTGTCAAATTGGAAGAAGTTATTGAAGAGGAAAAACTTACCTTTAAGCAGAAAAACCTATTTTATATAAGTCTTTTTTTGTTGCAAAAATTTAACACAAGTTGCTTTTTCCGTTCTTGCCATCAGTCTCTGTTTTTTTTCCTTTTTATTTTCACAAGTCACTTTCTTATTTTAGCTTTCAATCCTGTAGAACAATTACAAAGACTTGTGTTCCCCAACCTGCTAAACTAGTATCAATTTGCAAAATAAATCAGATTACTTAAGTGTACTGCCAGGTCTGATCTTGGGTTAATTTGTGACAATAACAAATTACGTACCAGGTAGGATAAGCTGAATCACTGAACATGTTGCTCCACTAACCTCAATCGGGTAATGTGTTTGATAAACATTGCCTGATTTTAGTGTGGCCTGAAGGTTGTAAACAAGCACACGCACACTAAAACATGAAGACCAATCCAGGAGCAAGAAAAAAACATCTAAAGTCAAGTGTGTTTGATTGTTGTGTGTAAATCTACAGGGACAAAAAGTAAAAAATATTCTAACATTAACATCATTGGTGGTGATGTCTTCCATCAATGTAAGGGGTCTGTTAAAGCCTCTTTTAATCAAGCCATCCATAAGGTTAGGTATCTATACCACTGTATCCTGTTGTGGGTTACAGTGTGGCTCAAGCCTACACAAGCTGACATTTGGTGAAAGGCAGGGTACATCATGGGGTGTTGGTTTGGCGTAGTGGTTAGCACCCCATGTACATGCTTCTGCCGGTCCAGGTTCGAATCCCGCCTGTGACCAGTTTGCAGAGTGTCTTCCCCTGCTCTCTCTCCCCCTTTCACAAGCCTATCCACTGTCTCTCTCCTATCAATAAAGGCACAAAATGCCCAAAAATATACTTAAAAAAAAAAAAAAGGCAGGGTACATCATGGACTGGTCTCATCTTGCAATAAGTGCGATAAATGTTATGTTACAATATACTACCATACTTAACAATGCAGGATATGAACAGTCTAATGTCACATGGTTAGACATGATTTACTAGAGTATAACCTAAGATATATACAGAGTGACATTAGGTGATGTATGACAATGTAAACATTAGTTCAGGATTGATGTCCCTTAAAAAGGTGTTGCTTGGATGGCAGCATATGTTGCTCCAAAACCTGTGTGTATGTTTTAGTATTAATGCTGCCTTCACTGATGTGCTAGTCACCCATGCCATGGGCACTAACATTTGAAGTGTTCCTGAGCCCACATTGTAATGTCCTTTATTACCTCCGCCAAGGAGGTTATGTTTTCGGGAGAGTTTGTTTGTCCGTCTGTCTGTCTGTGAACAAAATAACTCAAAAAGTAATGGATGGATTTTGATGAAATTTTCAGGAAATGTTCAGCATGGGAAAAGGAAGAACTGATTTAATTTTGGTGTTGATCCGGATCAGCGTCTGGCCGCCATGGCGAAGAATGTGATTTCTGTGAATACTGAACTAAAATAGATATCATTATGAATCCAGTTGCTAATGGTATGTTTTCATGGTCAAGGAATCTAAATATTTCGATGAAATGAAGGTAGGACTAATATTTATGGTCAAAATCACAATATGGCTAAGGACTGTAGTGCTGGCGGAGGTCTGCGCTCTCCAAGTGCTTTTCTAGTAGAATTATGTTATTTTTTCATGCAGTACTACCTGAGGGATCGAAGGTCAGAGGCATTCAACATTGTTTTTGGCCTTGCAGGTTATGTGCAGAGATTTCTGAGTTCTATGAATTCTGACGAGTTTGTGGAGTGCGTATTATGAAATCAGTAAATTTCTTGCGATTGCACATTTTGAAATGTTCTGAAACAGTTGGACTATTTGACTGCATAATCGTTGACAAAGTGGTGAATCTCGCCTCATCCTTGCTTATGAAAGACAGAGCCTTTTGGGGATGCTTCATTTATACCCAATCATGACGCTAACCCATGTCAAATTAACCTGTGGAACAACAGGTGTTGTTTGAGCATTCCTCAACTGCCCCGGTCGTTTGTTGCCCCTATCCTTTTTGAAAAGGTGAAGCAGGCATCACATTCACAGTTAATGGAAATTTGCTGATTGTTATAGACAAGCCTTAAAAGATGAAGAATGCTGGTGCCTGGACATTAGAGTGGCCATGAGGACCACACAACTACTCACACCTTCTTTCTCTTTCTTTTCCTTTTTCTTCGACTTTTCCTTAATTACCAGGTGGTTGTTCTGATGGACCCCATGGAAGATCCAGACGACATCCTGCGTGCCAACCGCTCCAGGGAGAAGACATACATGTTTGACGTTGCATTCGACTACTTAGCCAGTCAGGTAAGTCTAAAATAAAAGTCTAAAACAAAAATAAAAACAGACTCAGAATTAAGCTACTTTTTTGTCTCTCAGATGTTGTTTTTCATCGGAATCCTTGACGTCTATTTTCTGCTTTCTGTGTAGGAGGAGGTGTACCGAGCTACAACCAAAGGCCTAATAGAGGGTCTTATATCAGGCTACAATGCCACTGTGTTTGCCTACGGACCCACAGGTTTGTGTTTGTGTGTTATTTCTCGTTAGCCTCTTTCTGAGTCATCTTTTCACTCACTTTTGGAAAACAGTGAGACATCTTACTCTCATCTGTTTTGATTTTTATTTTTAGCCCAGGTGCGATCACAAAATGAGTCATTCTCCTCCTCCCACGTGAAAGAGACATATTGTCATAAAGCAGTTGGTCACTGTTTGTCCGTCAATTTCACCATCTGTGTCACTGACTCCTTGTCTGTCCATCCGTCTCAAACAATCCCTGCTCTTTGTGTCCACTTGTGGGGAAGTAAACGAAGGCTTTAATATGTGCCTAACTGAGTGTTTGCGTCTTAGTTTAGCAGTTTGGTCAGGCTGGCCAAGACCACATTAAAATAGCACATTGTAAGCATACACGCACAAAATAAGATTAGCTCGTACCTTTAGCATAAGATATCTTTACGGTGTTAGTATAAAAATAGGACAGACTCATTTAACTTCTGCACTTCCTAAGCAGAAGTATTAATGTTGCTCACATAACACATTTTTAAAAGTTGATTAATTTATTTGAAAAACATGTAATGGTGCTTCTCCGTTTGTGGTAACTGCTCAGCTAGGCTCAACTCTGCATAGTTTGAGTACTATCCACTCAGTTTTCTGTTAGAGTATGGACTATTTCAGTATTTCTCTAAGGTAGGCGGTAGGACTGAGCGATTGCTTTCAGATCAATATTGTAACTTTGGGCAACGCAATCATGCAATGTTTGCAGGACTTCTGACTGACCCAGAATCTGTTGACTCAAATATTTTACACATTTGAAGGCAGTTTGTATTTACAGCAGTGCTGGTAAGCAGGTCAACCATACTAAGCCTAATTCATGTCCCTACTGTTGTCTATACTGTAGACAGTGAATATTGAAGCTTGATTTGAAGAAAATTGTGAATCAAATTGAAATTGCAATATATGCCAGAAAAGTTGCAATTAGATCTTTTCATGAAATCCTTCAGCCCTAATTGGCAGGATAATAATAGTGCGGCTTTGTGAAACTACAGCAGCATCTTCAAAACATCAAGGAGGAACAGAGGTGATAGAGTTGTCACCCCCTTTCAGGCTTTTTGTGACGGTCTCTCAAAAGAAAGTCAGCAGTGTGCGTGGATATATTTATAATAATACAATCTGTGGACTTTTTATCCACTTTTATGGCATTCATAGAAGGCCAGCTAACTCCAGACTGAGTTTTCCCACTCGTGTAACTTGAAATTTTCTCTGTTTTAATCTAAAGTATTTTTCTTTTTCCAGGTTGTGGAAAGACGTACACCATGTTGGGGACAGACCAGGAGCCTGGCATCTATGTCAGGACGTTAAATGACTTATTTCGTGCCATTGAGGAGACGAGTGATGACATGTCATACAGCGTCTCCATGTCTTATCTCGAGGTCAGCATTTTATCTCCTTTTCAACAATTTATTCTGGACACCACAATCTGAAAAGTCTTCTATTATAGCCATTAACCCACATTTCCATTAACCCTGACATCAAGCTTTAAAAGCTTTCAGCCATTTCTATAATTGCTCTCTTGGAGATTTGTTTTCACATTTTCTCACACTTGAATTTTCCTCTTATCCGTGTCCATCTGCATCACAGTTAGATCCTCTGATACAGCCGTTGTCTCTTTCCTCAGATAAGATCTGAGGCTGTTAGCTGATGCCAATTGCAGACAGATACGATTGGTGTCCTTTTACTTTTGCCAGCATTTGTTTCCATCTGGAAGAGCAGAGCTGCCATCTGCAAACACTGGCCTGGGAAGGCACACAGACAAATGTTCAGACTCTACATCAATCATTTCACTGTAGTCTATCTGTTTCTTAGATCCAGTTTTTAAGATTTTGTTTGTTTGATTTAAAGCACATGAAATCACTCCAGAAATTGTCGAAAGATTCTTTATTTAATCACATTTTCTTTTGCTTTGAACAAACTTACTGCAACAGATCTTAGAGCAACAAATGCTATTTCACACCCTAAAGTTGTAGTATTGAAATCAGTCTAGCCAGTTATAAGCTTTCAGCAGAAATCATAATCTAACTCCCCTTTCCACAGAAATCCAGGTAGTTTGCTTTTTAACAGTTGCAAAGAAATCATTTACCTCATCTCAGTAGAATTTCTTCAAAAAATCATCTGAAACATTCTTTGTGTTTATATTTTCTTCCCTTTTATTACACCTCTGGTATTGTAGTTAAATTGTTGGTTTGTCTGATTTGTCACCTTAGCAATGAGGTAGAACTTGTAAGGATCATGCATTTGTGGAATAAGCAACACAGCTAAATGTGCAGGGTAGTGCCCCCCAAAACTGTGCCAAAATCCCCTCTCCCCCTTGGAAAAGCTTGCAGTTCTCTCAGTGAGGTAAGGGTGAGGAACTGGTGTTCTTGAGATGTTGTCTTCTTGGGAATTCAGGGTCTGTCTTTGACTTTCCCAGTATCACCGGACTTGATCACAAGTTTGGAATTGGTATGGGGGCTGACATCAAATTATGCTGCCACTTGGTGTACCGGAACACCAGGTTCTTGCTTTGTATGGGGATTTTAGCTGTTTCTCATTTCATAAATGCAAAATCCTCACAAGCAGTACCTCGTTGAAAAGATGACTAATCAGGTTTCCTTACAATATAAAATATAAAACCAACTTGTGTTAAAGGGCAGAAAATCAGCAGCCATAACTTCTCAGAACTTTTTTTTAGGGATATAGATGAAAGTAGACAAAGTCATGTGCATGTTGTCGATGGACATCCTTTAACCTGCAGTTATTCTATTAGTTATTTTAGTTAGTCATTTTCCTCCTCCTTAAACATGTTAAGCTGTGTTAGATTTCTGTGCCAGAGAGAATAAACAAAGTTATTTATTCTCATATTTTTCTGTTATCTAAGCCCCCTGCATTGCATCTTTTTTGACATCAGTTCTTCAAGATGTCATTTAAACTTATACTTAGGTGATTGTGCTTTGTGGTGACAGCAGGTTAATGTCTCACTGCAATAAGATCTCCTCTGTCAGCCAGGGCCTGTCTGTATGGGGTTTGGTTGTTCTCCTTGTGCATATGTGTTTTTTTTTCCAAGCAGTCACACGAACAACATGTTCATGAGGTAAAATGGTGATGCTAACTTTCCCTAAGTGTGAGTGTGTGCTTGAATGGTTGTCTGTCTTTGCCCTGTGATTGGCTTGCGACCAGTGCAGAATGTATGCTGCCTCTCACTCAGTGTTAGCTGGGATAGGCTCCTGACCCCACAACCCTGAAAGGGACAAGCAGTACAGATGATGGATGAAAGCTGATAAAACATCCCGTTTATAGTATTCCAGTATCATGATATATCTCAGTTAGGGGTGTGCGATATGACGATATTAAATCGTTAAGGATTATAACGTGGGGATGATCTCATAAAGCAGAAAGATCGTCAAATCATCTGTGTGGACGCAGAAACTTTGACGCGCACCCGACTAACTAATCGTAGCACATTATGTACAGTGCATTGTGGGATCTCCTGTTTGGTTATGAAGCGTGAAGCCATGGTGGAAAGAGAAAAGGAGATAAAAGCTTGAAGATGTCTGAACAAAAATCTGCTCTAAAGCAGCTGTATTATTCACTCAGATTATAGACATTGCAGTTAGATAGCATTTGTTATAAATTGCTGCACTTTAAGAGATAACCAGTTACTTAAGTTTGCATTTACATTTGACCCTTTTCATTAAGCTATTTGGTGTGTTTATTTTTTATGTTACAAAGGTGCACTTTATTGTTGTTCATTACCTTTTATGTTTACATTTATTGCATATTTTTATAAAAACTGCACTATTTAAATTAAAACCTGTTCAGAAAGTTTCTTTGGCTTAAATTGTCATATTTTATCCTTTACGGTTTTACATGTTCTATATGATAAACATAGGGAAAAAATGGTCAAATTTGCAAATTAGTCTAGAAAAATCAATGTAAAACAAGAATCGTGATAAAATCGTGATCGTGATTTTGTTTTTAAAAAATCGTGATATGATATTTTTGCCATATCGCCCACCCCTAATCTCGGTATATATTTCACAACTGTCACAGGAGTCTTGCAAAAACATAATAATAGGCATTAAATGGGCACTGCCAATGTTTTTCTGCTGTTTCAGTTTTTGATCCATCAGTTTTTATAAGTATGACTTATAGAAAGGTCTGAATTGTAAATGAAATGATCCTTGTTAAATTCCTCCATGATTATCCAGTTACAGATCTTACCTTGCCACATGCTTTTTGAAATACAGGAAATATTGCTGCAAACCTTGGAATGACAACCTTATTCAGCATCATTTTTATGATTTTAAGTGGGTGTTTTGTCCATTACAGCTTTCTCCGGAGACAGATTACAGCTTGAATAACGAGAAGTGAGTCAGATTTATTCAAATTGAGCTTTTGGTTGGGAGAGGAAATGAGAAGGGAAATGAAAGAAATGAACGGGTTATAGAAAGATAGATGAAGCCAGTTAATGAATCCAACCTTGTATACAAAAACAAATTTAAAAAGAGCATTAAATTGTGGACTGAAAGGAGCACTTTCAGGCACAAGAGAGAGGGAGGGTTAACGTCAGAAATTAAAATCACCAGCTCAATCATTATGTCCAGTGATTGACAACGTTATAAAAGCATTTCTCTGTAATGGCTTCATGTGAGGCAGGAAGGGGAAATTTTCCCTTCAAATTGCCAATCATGGAGTCCTACTGTTCTCTGGCCGAAGCTGAACTCCTCAGGAAGAGCCCTGAAACAAGGCTGTGTGTGACGTAACGTGTTTGCTGTCTCCAGGGAATAATCGGTTGCCGCCGCTGCTGCCTCGACACAAAGAGGTCCAGCTCCATTTTACAGCCTGACTGAGCCATGAGGGCACATCTGCTCTCCTGCCTGTTAAAAGAAATTTGTTTCACACGTGCAATCACGGTCAAACATCCATAGAAACACAAGGTAGCTTGAATAGATAGTTTTTTTTATCATCTCTGAAAAAGCATTAGTAGTGCACACTAAAGGTGGTCATTTTTCAGCTTTTTCAAGGCTCATCTTTCTGACTCTTAAGTTTACTATCTGCATTTTCCAAAGTTGTTGTTAAAAACACAATTATAAGCTTGGAAATTGCGCACCCATTGTTAGACACAGTTGCCTTTTTTTAATTTCACCAGCCGTGAACAAGAACCAACAGAAAAAATAACTAAAAACAAACATCCATCCCAACTGTCAATGCCAGTTCAAGCTTCCGTCTTTCACAGGTTGTGGTGGAAGTCTGCTCGGTAAATAAAAACTGTCATTACAGCTCAATTCTCCCTCTGACTCGTCACCCAGTGGTCACTTTTCCAGGTTGTCACTTCCTTCTCTGGGCTTTTATGTGGGTCTGGGGACTTTAATAGCACCATTGGTCTTGGTTCAGAGAAGCTACCTGAGTATTTTTTGGAGAAAGAGAAGCACTGACACGGACTGATGATTGCCCGCCACCCAAAGAGCGGAGGTTCTTAAATGACAGGTTGCTGAAAATATTACACTTTATGTTTTTGTTCCATGTTTGAATATGTTTGGGTGGTCTTAAAGGAACACTCCAACATTTCTGTTTTTTTTTCGTGTTTTTTCCTCACTCCCAAGCCCATGACAAGCAGAAAGACACCATTCTTTTGATGGTGTGTGCAGTGACAAAGAAAAGATTGCCAAAGCTCGCACACTACTAAGGACACTACATAAGGACCCTCCTGAAAGCGAGATGTAGCATCCCAAGAGGCTAACCTCTAATAAATCAGACGGCAGGTCTGTGGTTCATGGACCTGTCCCTAACTTTAGTTCTTATTTTAGTTCGCTTGTCTCCTCTTACCTCCCTTCCTTCGCCCACACACCCAACACAGCATCGTGTGGATTTGCTGTTCATCATGAGACTGGGATCCACATTCAAGATTTCCTGCTGCTTAACAGAAGGTTTTTTTCTTGCCGCCATGATGGAGGGTTTCATGATTGGCTATATGGATTCATGTTGGGTGTTGGATGTATATATTTGTATATATGCATATGTGTATCTTTATATGTATGTATCTATGCATATATATGTATCCACAAAATGAAGAGCTTTTGCTGTATTGTAAAGTGTCTTGAGATAACACTTGTTATGAATTGGCGCTATACAAATAAAGATTGATTGATTGATTGATTGACTGCTAATTAGCTTAGCTCAAACCCTGGGAGTCAATGGGTATAGCTAGCCTGCCTCTGCCTACAGTCACCAGATAAACGCTACAGCGACTCTGAATGGTCTTGTGTGCTTGTTGGGACTCATTTTTTACAGCGTCATGTGATGGTTTATTATCTTCATATTATTTTCTTCTACTCCTAAACAGTGGCTTTTATTTGTTGACCAACTTCTGCAGTGGTTTTTGCAAAATGTGATTTTCACAAACAGGTCTTTAAACAGCTTTTTTAGAGCTGATTCACAGTTCTGAGTAAGCCGTTTGTTTGTGAGCCATGTTTAAATGCAAATTGCCTGCAAATTTAAGAAACGAATGGCTCACTCACAACTGCAGATCTCTAAACTTTGCTCAAAAATCAACTCTGGCACTCCGACTGACTGGCTAATTTTGAAGGCCGAGAGTCAAGGTCTTTGGGCCTCATGCTCATCCCTTATTTTTGAATGCAAAATGCAAGAATTTTATTTAAACTTGGATAAAACTTAACCTAACTCAAGGATTACGTGTCTAATGTTGGAGTTCACCACAGGTCAAGGTCATTGAGCTCCTTGTTCATCATTTGCCTGTAAGCGCCACATCTTATGAACACTTTGACAGATTTATTTCAAACTCAAACGCTCATCCTGGCTCAAGGATAAAGTGAAGATATTTTTGGTTACAGGATCGCTGTTAAGCACAATCTCTGAAGAACGTACATGTGCACCACCAATGAAATAAGATTTTTCACCTCTCTCATGACTATAGAAACACCCAAGCCCTTCTCTGTGACACCCACTATACTTTCACTGGCTTGTAATTTGAACTTTTCAGACTTTGCTTGCGATTGCAGTTCAGCTGATTTTTTAACCTGCTTGGTTTTTAGATCTACAATGAGATGATCCGGGACTTACTGAACCCATCCTCTGGTTTCCTGGACCTGAGAGAAGACTCTAAAGGTGTGATCCAGGTTGCTGGCATCACTGAAGTCTCCACCATTAATGCCCAAGAGGTAAGAAGCATTTCTTATTCCTGACAGACATGACTTCTGTCTCTTTTAAATGACACAATACCTTAAACTTCATAAACTCTCCCCGTGTTATTTCAGATCATGGAGCTGCTCATGAAAGGCAACAAGCAGCGCACACAGGAGCCGACAGCTGCCAACAAGACGTCGTCTCGCTCCCACGCCGTGCTGCAGGTGGCCGTGAAGCAGCAGAGCAGGTGTCGAGACGTCCTGCAGGAGGTCCGCTTCGCACGCCTCTTCATGATTGATCTCGCTGGTTCTGAGCGTGCAGCACAGGTGCGTGGAGTGAGTCAGTGCCCTTGAAAAAGCATAAATTAGGTTTGATTATAAGCAGCAATGATGGACTGTTAATTAGTCGCTCTGAGTCAGCGCAGTCATTTCACTTTTGTTGATTAATAGACTTTGCTGATGCATAGAAATAAAGTGTTTTTAGACCTACATTACACTTGTAGAAATACAAAGCTCTACTCTGTGAGTGTGTCTGCACTCGGCTACAGTCAGCTCACCGTGGTGCTCAGCAGTCAGTCTTTACAACAAACAGAGGATTGAGGCTCCCATAAACCTCCAGAGACTTTAATAATGGCCTCTTTATGTCTTTTGTTATCGCCCACTGTCCACTTTAATGAAGAAATACACCAACCTTTTGGCGGACAGGATTTTTTATTGTGCAGCACAACAGTTTGTCGCCTTACTAAAGCCAAGTCTAACCTGAGGCACTTTCACTCTTTGAGTGTTTCTGTATTAAAACATTTTTTCTCTTCATTGTATCTGACATCTACTGTGACCAGTCATTTCACAAAATAGGATTTTTCATATAAACAACACGTCAACTCCCTTATTAATAAGCAGCATTTGCAGTAAGGTACGAGCATAAATAATAGAGGTGACAATCACATACTGGCACATGGACTTATTTACAAAAGAATATTAAGATACACGAGTACAGAAATGCATCAAGAAGCTGGAATTAAGCCATCCGTACAAAATGCAATGACAACCTGTAGCAAGAAGGACAGTGCTTCATACTCAGTCTGTACACTACATGAAATATAAAGAGGATCACTCTACTGCTGAGCTGCTGAGATGGAGGGATGTGAATCAAGAACCAAATCCGGATGGTTTTCAGGTAGTTTAATCAAAATACTACATTGCCCCTTTACCGAACAATTCTCTTATCAGGGCCATCCCTCATGCCTTTAAAAACAATAATGCCATGCCCTCATTAAATGCTGTCAGCATTAAAAACACTGAAGGAGAATTAATTAAGTTAAACAGGAGATGGACGAGATCCAAAGTGTGACTTCATATCTGCACAAAATAACAAACAGTCCAACACACAGAGCTTGTGAGTGCTGTGTGTTTGACTTAACTGCCCCAGAAAACCAACTTAGGCATAGTTCTTTTCACACAGAAAATCCAAATGAATTGCCAAGAGAATAGATAAAGAATATAATCAAGAGGAAGAATCCATAATGATATCAAATTTTGAGCACATGAGACTCAGTCTTAGCCTCAGTTGTTGCTGCTATCCTTCGGGAATAATGAAGTTTAACTTGTCCTTAAATATATTTACAGTCTTATCGATTTCCGTTCCTGCTGCTGGCTGCTGCCCTTTGTTAGCAGGATGCAGTTACAGTAATAAATGATATGCTCTAGCCATTGCTGGCAAGCATCCTTACAGGACTGTGTTTGAAGTCTGCATGAAACTACCCACGTGATAAAATACAACCCAAGCTTTGCTGTCAAAATGTCTTCAGGCCTTAGATGCAGGAATAAGCTTCAGTTCACTGCAGCAATAAAAGACTTAGTGTAAATAAATTAACTGTACAACAGTGTTAAGCTCTTACTGTTAAATCATGTTCACACATCTCAGATAACTTTGTATATTTGTTCATTTACTGGGACATATGTTGCATTTCTATGGACCCTCACTCATAAATGCAAATTAACACATTTTTCTGACTCATCTGCCTCATAACAAGCTAAAGAAAAGCTCTTTCACACAGTGAGTTCAGATTGTAAGTGTATTTGTCTATGATAAGTTACAGTTGGGACTGATCTCTGTCCATTAGAGCATTTTTGTCAAGATTTGGCATTAAAAGTTTCTGTGAGGCTTTTTAAGGTAGAAGAACAGATTACAAGTAAAACTAATGAACTAAAAGTAAAACCAGGTCACTGCCAAATGATTTCTTTACTTTAACATGACAATCAGCCTTTCTGTGGGGATGATGTCAGATGAGGGAATTGAAAACACAGCTGAACAGCCCCTCAAAAAAGGATCCACGTCAGACATTTATTGATGCTGTCGGGCACAAACCTCTTACCTACCAAAGTGCTATTTTTCATCAAATGAAAAAAAATGCTTGACTATTGGATGAATGAAAAATGTATTGTTCAAATAACAAATAAATATGTTTGTTCTTTAACTTGGTTAAAAGTTCATAAAGCCCACTCACAACATAGGAGGTGTCCAATTACACTTAAAAAATGAAAACGGAGAGAAGAGGTTGTGCCAGACAGTGACGTCTAATAACAGGGTGAAAATGTTATTTAAATTAGGAGCCAGACTTTAACCAGGAGATTAGTTGCCAAGGAGCTCAAAATCAAGACATGACTCAGTGAAGTTACTCAAGTGTTTTCCTCACATCTGTGATAAATATTGTTTTAACTTTGGCTTTCATAAGTGACTAACACAAAGAAGCAAATATAAAAAAAATGAAGTCAATCAAAGCATGAAGTGATCGATGAAATATAAACCCCTAAGTCTGAAACAAAATGAGAAAGTATTTAGATAAGAGTTACATAATTTGTGTTGTTATTGGATACATGCTGTGGAGGACATTGTCTTCAGCATCATGCTGCTTGAGTCAATACTCAAGAGAAGAAGCTTTTTGTATGACTTTAAGTCAAGCAAAATAAAAACTGTTAGGTGTTATTAAAGAAGGAGTTTAGAAATAATTTTCTCAGATTGTTGCAAAAACATTTTCAGCCATGAATAATCTGTCCCAATCCTTTATGTGAGCGCTGCCATTAACAAAATGCTCACAGTGACGGAGTGGAGCAGTTATTTACCGTGGAGGTTGTTTGTTATTGTCACAGCGAGAGTAAAGATAATCAGATATGCTGGAGCAGAGTGAACCAACAGGTGTTATTTGAGGACCATGAGGGGTCTGCTAAGTTAAAGTACAATCATAAATGTAAGTTAGCAAAAGGTGTGAGGTGATGCCACCTGCTGGACACGATGGAAACTACAACCACAGCAAGAGAAACTGTATTTATCTATAAGGAGGTAAAGTTGTTCAAAACACTTTAAGGTTAAACTTTTGCTCTGTTTATTTTTCACTAACACTCCTGAATAGTAATAATAATAATAATAAACGATACATTCATAACATAGAAACATTCTGGTAACAAGATTTAACTGATTTACCAGGATTGTTTCTCTATGTGCTATTGTTGAATATCTTGACTGATTTATGTGTATAATTACTTATATGTCTAGAATTTAATCTTGCACAAAACAAGATACCATACATGGAAGTGCCTCTAGCTTGTTTCTGGATTTAAATCAAAAGAAACTTTAACTATATTTAACTTTGTGATGAATCTAAATTATGAATCTAAATTATATAAAAGTTAAACTTTTCAAACTAAATTATGGACATAAATAACTACTTACAATTTGTTTTTTATGCATCTTTATAGACAAAATATAAGCTATTCAACCTAGAAGTGCTCTAAGAACACAAACATTTGCTAAGACACTCTTAACATGGTTAGCTTAATTATTAGGTTAAAAGTGCCCTATCACACTGTGCTACCAAATTAAAATGAAAAGGTCCAGAATCCACATCCAGATCCAGATCACCACCAGGATCTACTGACATTCCCCTTTGATGTGGAAAAACTGCCTGATTGATCAGTATTAACAAATATATACATTTTTAAATCCTGAATCTGCATCCATATTTGGATCCCCATTAACTTAATCACTTCCTGCTTATGCCACGACCAGCTTTCCCTGTAAATTTAATCAAAATCGGTTTGGAACTTTTGTAATTTGTCTTGCTCACAGACAAACAAACCAATAAACAAACAATCACTATAAAAAACAATTACCTTCTTGACCACGGTAAATAAAAGCTGATGATTGGCAGCCAGTTCAATTATTGTATCAACCCTGAATTCTCTCTCACCTTCCCTGTGTTTAATAAACAGATTTATCCTCTACTACTTAACTCATATCTTTTAATTATCATTCTATGCTCAGACTCAGAATCGAGGACAGCGTTTAAAAGAGGGGGCTCACATCAACCGCTCACTTCTCGCTCTGGGCAACTGCATCAACGCCCTGAGCGACAAAAACGGCAACAAGTATGTGAACTACAGAGACAGCAAATTAACGCGACTGCTGAAGGTAAAGCCATTTCAGGATTCATTTTGTGTCTGAAATAAAAGAAATGTATTCAGTTTTCTGATTTGTGAATATGTATTCCATCGACAGGACTCTTTGGGTGGGAACAGCAGGACGGTGATGATCGCCCACATTAGCCCCGCGTCTGTGGCGTTTGAGGAGTCTCGTAACACACTGACATATGCAGACCGTGCCAAAAGCATTCGTACACGGGTGAGTTTAATTAGGCTTTGTTTTGACCGGAAAGACAATGTAGTTTAATATTTCATGGAGTTGCTGGTCCAGCACGTCCCACATACATGCTTCTGCCGGTCCAGGTTCAAATCCAGCCTGTGGCCAGTTTGCAGAGTGTTGTCAAAGTACAAAAATGCCCCAAAAAATATTTTTCAAAAATATATATATTTAATTGCATTATCAGGAGGAAGTGGTGTTGCATTTTATCTAGAAGCTTTAATTTCTACTGCACGTGTTTTTTTTTCATAGATATTAAATACTGTAGCTTGTTGCAGCTTAATACCGGTGATAACAAGACATTTGTTGCTTATGGGCAGAAACAGAACGTGATTTAGTGATTATAGTTTATCAAGAAGCTAAGGCACAGTTATTTATAAAAATGAACATTTTTGTTCACATTTTTTACATTTTCTTTCCCTGTTGCCTCACCTTGCGCTCCAGGTAAAGAAGAACCTCATAAATGTGTCGTACCACATCGCTCAGTACACAAACATCATCTCAGACCTTCGTAGTGAGATCCAGAGGCTCAAGCAGAAGATCGCGGATCAGGCGAGCCGCCAGCTCAGCTCAGACCGCGCCGACATCCGACATGTCCAGGGTAAATCCTCATTCACACGTCCTCCTTCAGGTCATTAATGAAAATGGCCAAACGAAGCAGCTCTTTAGTGTCTTTATTTGACATCTAATGGTGATGGCTGTTTCATTCCCTCTCCTCTCTGCTCATAGCTGAGGTTCAGGCCCACTCGAGCCAGCGGAGTCGGGCGGAGATGGACCAGTTGAGGGAGCAGCTCCTGGACGCTTTCCGCCAACAGATGGAGATCAGGAGGAGTCTGATGGAGCTGGAGAACAGCAACATGGAGATCCAGATTGACACGTCCAAACACCTGCTGACCATTGCAGAGTCAGTATCTGTTTGAGATGTCTACCTTTCTTTTCCTCTCTTTTCTTATCTTATACTATATTTAAATCAGTTTGTAAAAAAAATTAAATCAATCCATTCATGATCCTGAGTTGAGGATGTTTCTGTGTACCTGCACTTTTTCTGAATAGTTATCAAAACAGGACATTATACTTTTTATTTCAAATATCAGATACAGCCTCGGCTGCCAGAGTGACCCCACTAACAACAACAAAATGCTTTAGAAAATGGAATGTTAAGTCAATCTTAATAGACTGGTGCATGAGACATATTGACCTTAAGGTAGTAGAAATAAATCAACATGACCCTTTGAGCAAGCAGAGTAGCTAAGTCCTCTCTTGCACTACACGCCATTTTACTAGGCAGCTGTTTCCAAGTTAAAAACCTCATTTTAAGTTGCAGACAAAAAGAGCTTTCTGTCAGCCACTTGAAACTGGACATTTATTTGGCTTAGCACATTCATTTGGCACATAAATAAAGAGGGATTTTGTATTGGATCTAAAATTGGTATTATTCCTTTAAAGAAATTAAAAATGCTAAAAATAAATGCTTTTAATGAAGGAAAGATTTTCTTCTCTTCTATAAGAGGTTGGCAATCACTGTTTGCTCATGATCAGGGATGCCCAAACTGGGCTGTTTTTGGCTACCTGTGCTTTGTTTTGGTGACGGTTTGCTTCACAAAGCAGCACAAAGAGATTTCACAGAGCAATAGAGTCAGGTATCCTACGGTAAGGACATCTGAATTACACAATGAAATGACCCGTTTGTTACATGTTTGTAATTCATTTGAATAAACAATAATATTAACAGACTGGCCAAAATCATTAGTTCAATCCAACAGGCAAAACTGTGCAAGTGGTTAAACAAATAAATGCTAATACCTGTATAAATAAGAACTCAAATTAAGTGTCAGAAGCATATTATTGCAGCAGCAGTGCTTTTAGTTTGTTGGTCATTGGACTTCCATTACCTTTGCTTTGACTGGCCTCGGAAAATCTGCACATGCAAACTCCAAACTTCGTAATAAACCTGCAGAAATGAATAATTTAGCAAACCTTTTATTAGACAAGCTGGTGTGTCATTACTTTTGGCTGTAATGATGTTTGTTCTTCCCTCTAGCTGGGAGCAGGAGCGGAGTCGTCGCAGGAGGAAGTGGCGAGCAGAGAGGAGGAAGGAAAGTGTCAACAAAGACGACAGTGAGAAAGACTCCGATTCTCCTGAGTCTCCTCCAGACAGCACAGAGACGCAGCAGGTGGCGATGGCCCGAGAGAACCTGGTTACTCTCATGGCTGAACAGAAAAGGATCAACAAACAGAAAGTAGGCTCTCTGATGTCCTTTTCTTAGTTTACTTGCACTTTTTGCAGTTGCAGATGAAAAACAAGTTTTTCTTTGCCTGAAGGCGCTGTTGGAGCGCAGATTCCTGGAGCTCCGGGATCGGGCCCGGCGCCTGGAAGAGCTGCTTCCCCGGCGGGTGAGCTCAGAAGAGCAGCGGGAGGTGCTGGGCCTCCTCTGTAAAGTCCACGAGCTGGAGATCGAGAACGCTGAGATGCAGTCACATGCCCTGCTCAAAGACAATGTCATCAGACACAAAAACTTTGTGGTGCAGCGCTTTGAGCAGCACAGACACCTGTGTGATGAAATCATCCAGCAACAGAGGCAGTTCATAGATGGTGAGTCTGGTAGTGCAGGGTGAAAATGATAGAATAAAAGAAGGCCCTCAGATAAAAGGCAATTTCAGCAATGGTTTAAAAATGATGCAGACTCTACCCACCAGAAAAGAGTATACTGTGCAAAGACTTTGTCATATTATCGAAAAGACACAGCCACCTACCCTAAGCAGGTGAAATTCATTTATTCACCTGATCTGAGACCCTCCTTTCAATTTTCTGAGGACTTGGTTTTATAATTTTAAAAGAGGACTGTTAAAAATGGAGCATTACATTTTTGAACCTGACTTATCAAAGTAGTTCATTCATTTTCCATTTTGAACAGAGTAAATATCTTTCTCAATGCAATTAGGACAAGCACATATTGATGTCATAACTATAAGCTTTGACCCAGGTTCATATGTTAGTTTTGATGACTGCTAGAGTATGTTAACAATTGCTAAAGTTCTAAAAACTTTCTAGTATTTATATACTGAGTACCCCTGATCCAGCTGTATCCTCGTTCTGTCTGAGACCTCAGCTCCTGCAACTTAAAGGCTCCCTTCCCCACTTGCTGTGGTATTTGGTTGGTTCAGTGATGCTCAGCGCCATGTTGTCAACAGCTCTGCATTCATACTACTCTCTATGCTCTCTATGCTGCTGACAGTTTATCTTGTGCACAGAAGTACTCTTTCACGCAGAGGAGATACATAAAACAAACTGGGTTTAAGATGGGCTATTTAAGTTAGACTATAGTTTTACTTGGGTTGCCAGAAACAAAAAAGTTATTTTTTGCATGCAAAAACATTAAACCAAATACATCCTGTATCATGTATTTACAAAGCTAACCACATCAAAACAAATTGGCAGTATCAGTCAGTGCTTCTCAAAATTTTCTCTTACACTTGAATATTTTATGTACTTTTTAAAATGTGATTTCAAAGATCTTTGAATCACTTGCAGTACTTAGACAAAGACATATCCACAAAAAGTGCTAAGAAACAAACATATGCCTTTTTTTTTTTACAAAAAAAAATAAAGCTCAATAATAGACTAGAAATAAAACTCATTTAGATTAAACAAAACTTTAATTTTAAAATCAGGTTTAAATAAATTAAAGAAAATACTGAAAACTCCTAAATCAGAGTTAAAAAGTGCTTAATTCACATATTTAACATTTGATGTTTGTTCAGAGCCTTCTTCAATTAAGCTTTTTTTTTAATTAATATGCCCTTAAGTGTGATTTTTAAATCTCTTTCACATGATAGAGTTCCTCAGTGCACATGACAAAAAGATTACAACATCAGTACTTCCCCCTCTACCTCTGTTTACAGTGCCAGTAGCTGCCTGAAACCACCAGGTCCCCTAAATAGACCTACCAGTGTGACATCCTACTATTGTTTCATCAGTAGTTAAAGCCCAGAGTGGCCAGCTCAGTGAGGAGCATTTTCTAAATGAATGCAGAGTCATTGACAACATGCTGACATGCAGGGAAAATACCATAATGTTAATGGGTCAACCAGTCAGAGCAGACATGGCCAACTCAAACAGAGTAAATTAACAGGTGATCAGGGTTATTCAGTATATAAAAAGCTTGCAGGTTTTTGAACTGTGAACTGAATTGCTAGCATTTGTTAGCAACAATTGCAACTGAACATATGAACCTAAGTCAAGACTCTTTAAAACTTCTGTGTATTTTTATAAATTGAGAGACAATCTAAAAAATTACCACCATTGTGACTGAATTTGTTTTCCAGACCACAGCCTCCTGGTGCCTCCACATCTCCAGGAGCTCTATGACATGTACATGAAGGAGCTGGACGAGAGGAAACTGGACAGAGCCATGGCGCTGGATAAAGTTACCACCAGACACACCATCAAGGTAAAAACCCTGCAGAGCAAATACAGATGAGGAAATGTTTGAGCATCAGAACGTTATTCTCAATAAGTATTTTGTTCCATAGGAGGGCTCTTTACCCCGGATCACTCTGCCCGGTCAGTGCCGTGACAACATGCAGGACGTGGACTCAGACCAGGAGAGTGTGCGTAACATGTACTCCGATAACAGACGAGGCCAAACCAAAACCCGCCGACACACTCTACCCCCCATTCTACCTGAGCCTGAGCTGTAAGAGGACATCCTGTTCCTGTCGTACCCATCTTAGCAATGCCATATTGAAGCATTAATAATATGTTCTCTCTCTGTTACAGTGACAGCAACAGGGTGTTTAAGAACAGCCCACATGCCAGGCAGATGAAAAACTCTGCCATGATGACACCGCCCCCCATCCACATTAACGGAAAGGGCAACAGAGAGGTGAGAAAATTCCTGCTTGTGTACTTTTTCTCCTTTTTCACTCTGCTCTAACTCTTATTCCTGAGCAAGGCATCATGCTGAGAAATAATCGAGTCTAGCCAGGTTCTGTTTTTCACTTCAAGCAGTATGACTCAACCACATACTTCACTCAAGTCTCACTGCTTCATTTTCATCTCACGCAGCAACAGAAAGGACATTTGGACATCAGCAAAAGAACACTGAACTTTAAGGGACACACCAACATTTTCATTCTTGTCGTGTCTTGCCTCACTCCTGAGTACATGACAAGCATAGACTCCATTCTTTGGCTGTGTATCCAATAGCAAGAAAGAGACAACCAAAGCTCTCCCACTGCTAGGTAGCTTAGCTCAATCACTTGGAGTCAATGGGTATAGTTAGCCTACCTCTGCCTACAGTCATTAGATAAACTCTTCTGCAACTCTAAATGGTCCTGTGTGCCTGTTGTGACTTGTTTTTTACCATGTTACGTTATGTTATCTTCTACTATCATCATAATATCTTCTTCTACTTAAAAAATAGAGGCTTTGTTTTGTTGACCTACTTCCGCAGTGGTTTGCCCCAGAGATCTGACAAACATACAACCATTCATGAGCCATTCTTATGGCTGAGGAAAGACATGAAAAGAAAAAAATAAGTTGGTGTATTGCTTCAAGATAAAGGGTAGTTCGGTATTTTTGTAAGTGGGGGTTGTATAAGATTCATATCAATTAAAGAATAAATGAACCAGAAAATCTGTCCATCCCCCTGCAAAGAGGGAATCCAAGTATCCAAGTTAGGAACATGACAGCAGATGGAACCAAGAGCTGAGGGTGATGATTACATGAATTTGAGGCAAAAGCAAATTGAAGAAACAGTGTTGGGTGACAGCACACTGGGTAGCCTGTGTGTAATCCTGCCTGTGGAGAGGTAGAACAGAAACAAATGGGTTTGCTGGAAGAAAAATTAAAGAGTGGTGGATGTGGTCAGACTCAGTACCATGTATAACTACACCAAACCTGTTTTTTTTTTTTTTGTTAATTTGTTTTGACCTTCTCTCTCAGTCCCCCATGCATATGTGGGGTCTCTCTAGGTACTCCAGCTATCTCCCATAGACCAAAAACATTGTTAGCTTAATTTAATTATTAACTCTTAATTGCCCTTAATTGTAGGTGAGTGTGTGAATGGCTGTCTCTCTTTCTATTTGACCCTGTGATTGGCTGGCGACTGGTCCATGGTACACCCTGCTGCCAACCCAATGTCAGCTGGGATAGGCTTCAGCCTCCTGTGACCCCAAAAGGATAAACACTGTAGATAATGGACTGGATGTTGGACCCTGAATGCAGTAAATTACACCAAATTCTTGCCCCATCTGCAGCAATGTTACCCAACGTCCATGCCAGATAATCCATTCTGTATTTACTATTAAAATGAACTCTCATACAACTCACTTCAAAAATACTGAATGATCCCTTTAACAGTTTCACATGCTGTGTCTTGTGCTTGAAGTAGCATCTCATCTTCTATGACTGCAAATAATGAAGTGGGACTCGTCAAAGTCATAGCTTTAAGAGAATAGTGTGCTTGATCAAAAGTGTCTAAAAAAAAAGACTAAAAATGAGGATGTGATGTGACCATGGCTGGGTCTTTTGTCTTCAGCTGCAGCCTCTGGCTCCTGAAGGCTCTCTGAGCTACAGCCACCTCAGCCACAGCGTGAGCAGCCACTTGGACTCATCACCCGAGAGCAGCGAGGCGGGGGCTGACATCCCACTTTCAAAACGAGGTAAGAGGAAAGTTTGATGTGAGAATACTTTAATGCAGTCTCATTTTGATGACTGGTGGTACTGAAGATCTAAATCTATGATTTCAATCATAAGAAGGATGTGAAGGAATCAAATGAATTCACAGTAGAACATCAGGCCTTTCATTACATTTCTGACTTAAAGCTGCCAGGAGCAAGATCCTGACAGGGTTTTGTTCCTGCAATTTTTGATGATGGGAACAAGAAATGACTTCACATTTGATATTTTTATTGCTGCAATAATCAGACAAGGACCATCCCTTGTGCTGATTTGGATTAAAGGACTACTTTGTGTAGTAAAAAACATGCTAGAATAGCACTCGCACTGTACTCCAGTGGCATGACTTCAAAAAGCCAAGTACCGCAGACGCTATAGTCCTCAAATTTCCAACACTACCCATTGTCTTCATACATGACAAGGCATAGAAACCCTCCCAAAACCCACCAAGCATTTTTTGGCCTATTATACGTCTAATATACGTCTAATTGGTCCTTAGACATCTATCAGGGGTATAGAAATGAAAGTTTTTAGACCTCTAAATGTAGACTAGACGTTTATTAGATGTCAAAACAACTTACATATGGGGTGCTGGTTTGGTGGAGTGGTTAGCAACCAGGCACCTCATGTACTTGCTTCTGCTGGTCCAGTTTCGAATCCCACCTGTGACCAGTTTGCAGAGTGTCTTCCCTTACTCTCTCACCCCCTTTTCACAAGCCTATCCACTGTCTCTCTCCTAGTAATAAAGGCACAAAATGCCCAAAAAATACATTAAAAAAAACAAAAAAACAAAAGAAACTTACATATATACAGACATCTTAGATGTTTAAATCATGTACAATAAACGTCTAAATTCAGACGTCTACATGTACTATACCTTATAACGATTATAGCTATTACAATAATTTTAGTCCACTATTTGGAGATCAGTTCTGCAACATGCAGTGATTATTTTTAAATAAACAACTATTGAATAATAGATTAAAGTCAATTGCCTAGATTCGGTCTATATCTAGAAGTTGAAATGCAGTAGAGAATTAGACATCTAAATCTCAGCTGTATCTATACTATACTGTATATTGCTCAAAGCTATCGTTATTAATTTAGTTCAGTATTTGCAGGTCAGTTATGCACCTTACAGTTATTATTTTAAATAAACAACTATTGAATAATGGATTTAAGTGCAACGTCTAGATTCTGTTTATTTTTTTGACAGGATCTAGACAGTTAAAATTAGGTCTAAAATAATAACTAGACATCTAATATCTGTCTATTGCTCAGTGGGAAGAAGCATTAAAGACATTATTAGCTGATCCCATAACAATGGATAATAGTTATTTGTGAAAGCCTTTAGTCTGGACTGTGTTACCAACATTTATTCAGAGCAAACAATAAAAAACAGTTTGAAGTTCCATATAAAACATCTCTGTGTGCCTTCACAGAGCGTCAGCAGATCCTCAGGGGGGTCCAGAACATTGTCGTAAAAGCTGCCCGTAGACGCTCCAAAGCTCTCGAGGTGGACGCCCTGCGATTGCCCCTCCCACCCTCTCCTCTGGACCCCAAGAAGCAGAAGAGCAGCCTCTCCCTGAGCGAGGAGCCCCCTGCTGGACTGCCAATGAGACGCGGCAGACAGCCCAGCCCAGAGCTGAGACACGCCACCTCCGACGACAACCTGTCCAGCAGCACGGGGGAGGGGTCCAGCCTCCAGGTGACCTGGACACGCCCACGCAACCGCCAGGTCAACAGCAAGAACCAGACGCCGCGGGATGTGGACTTCGAGGCACGTCGCAAGAAGAGGCGCTCACGCTCTTTTGAGGTCACAGGTCAAGCAGTGAGTGTTAACAACCAAACACACAAAAATATGAACTCTTCTAAACCATTTCTGTGCAACTAAAGCAAAGAAATGAAGAGATAATAAAGTGTTGACTGAGTTTATGAATGTATAATATCACATTGTTAAGTCATAAGCAGTATTAACGACCTAAAGCGGGATACACACATAAAGATTATCAGGTTATTTTTGTACCGACTTTCCCCCTTTCCGACCAAGAACAGCAGATTATCTTATGTTTTACAAGATTATCCAAAAGATTATCCTGTGGTCTGTGGTGTGCTAAGAGTGAATTTGTCCCGATAATCGGCTCTGAAATGGGTCGACAGCCGTAAATAATGATAATAATAAATAACCTGACACATGAACTTAAAATTCAGTGAACCTCAGAAACGGAGGACCGGCTCACGTGTTCACGCTGTCTCCAGGATGTTTCCCACAGTCTTTTCTTTTCTTTAGTTTGTGACTTTTTTGTCAAGAACAGTCCCAAGACCACCATCATTCCCTCTTCTCTTATGTCCCCTCCCACATTGCATGTTGTGTTTTGCGGTTGTTGCCATAGACATATGTGTTTATGGTTTTTGTTGTGCCTATTCTTCTTCGTTTTAGTTAGATCACATTTGATCACGCTTGATTTCTGTCTTGGAGGACTAGCTTCTAGGTCAGTGGTGGGACAGAATGGTTGTGTGTGGTGAGCTGTGTGAGATAAAAAGAGCACACCACACAGAGTATGATCAAAACTGTTTCATGTCAGATTTTTATCTTCATGTGTGGAGTCTCTAACAGATTAGAAAATCCTTTTGTGTGGACTCTGCTTTAATTGTCAAAGACCTTTCAGAGTTACAGCTTCCTCTGTCTTATGATTTCAGCTGCCTCAAACCAAGACAGCCACAGCTCAGAGGTTTCGACCTCTGGACAGCACATCAGACACTCATCTTCTCAACAACCCTCTACCCCAGGCCCCCATCCTCCGCCCCCAGTTCAGGGGGGTCCCGCCTCTCGCCAAAGTCAGGGCTCCTCACAGCAACCAGCAAACAGGTAAAAAAAACTTTCACTGGACTTACCCATAATTCTCCTCTGCAGAGGTTCTTGAATAAGTTTGCAGTTTTAAACTATAGATTGATAAAAGTTTTTGATCTAAAAGAGAGATGGGAGGAAAAGCGAGGTTAAAGCACATCACTACAGAAGCCCTGGTGGGACATGCTCACATAGATTTTGTATTATTGTGTTTTACGTAATGAATCATATTTTATTTGGTTTACTAAAAGGGATGCAACATGTTTTTTTTGTCATCCCCAGAAATTGGATTTTTATCATGTTTAGAAATAGTCTCATTAGTTATTTTCACTACTGGCTTACAATCTGATAGCTGTTGTACATGCAGAAGCCTGAAATAATGTCCACTTCTTCTTTAGGCAATAAGACAGAAATGTCTCTGCTAATCACCTCAAAGCAGTCGGCTCGCTCGTAACTCTGATTCTGATTGGGCCGTGCTGTTTTTGGCCGCTCACAATCATTGCATATTGGAGCTTTGCCAAGGTGGCTGATCACAGTCTACTGTTCTAGATCCACTAAAAACAACTCAGTCAGTAAGCTGTGAGTGGCTGGTCTATGAGGACTATTTAACTGAGCATTTTTCTCCCTTTTAGGCTCGAACCCCGAGTCCTCCACAGCCCACATGAACCACCTGAAGCGAGGCCCTCAGCTGCGGCAGCCCCAGCCCCTCCTCTACATCACCACCACAGGCACAGGAGGCCAGCGCACACGCAGGCACTGATTCAGTGAACAACTTTATCCCCAACACCAGCACTAACATCAGACCAGCCGAGCCTGAGGAGGACTGGCAGCCTCATTAAAATGAAGTTTAACCCCACAGCAGCTGAACTCTGGAAAAACTGTGAAGCAGCAGGAGGAGGCAGACAGAAAACCCCACAGACGTCTCCTTTGCTTTCTAACAGACTCTGAGCAAGAGGCAAGCAACATACAAAATGTGTTCTGTAGCTTGCTGTTGCGCTGAAATATGTTATTGTCATGTCAGGTTCATCATGAATGCAACATGGTACTGATGTTTGTGGTTTACTGTGGTCTCCTTTTTAGTGAGGCCAGCAACTGGGACCTGAGCTAATGACAGATGTAAATGAGGCTTTGTCTGATAGCTCTCTCCTCTTGATTCTCTCTGAAAATGTAGAAAAGTGCAGTAATGAGACCTAAAACATAAGATTAATCATGATTTAATAGTTTTTCATGAGTTTATGGTTGGTTGCCTAAAGTCAGACCTGTGGTAAACACAAGCACAGCAACATAAAATACATATAAAATGCCCACATCCTGAGGTTTGAAGCTTTTATGATCTCTCAAAAGGGAGTCGCTGACGAGTGGCTAAAGTAGAAGACAACGGAGTTTGTTTTCCACATTAATCCACCAAACATGTAAACTTAGTTGTGGGGACTTTTAAGTCAATCAGCTATGGTCTAGTATAAATATAGACAGCACTGTTTTTGGCACTGACCCTTTGCCAAGCGCCACCTTTTCCATAATTAGTATTATGTCGGTTCTCTAGACTGCAAGCTCACTAACAGCCTGCAGGATTTTTGTCTGTAGGAGATCATTGGTCATAATAAAGTCTGTATCAAAACACAAAATATGAAACTTACACATTTAGTTATTTTTGATAATATTAACTTGAGAACCAACTTTTCACTATTTTTTAAAACAAAAAAATCACAATTCTGCATCACTTTATCCAGAATAATGCCTGGATCTGGAGGGTTTTATCCTGTATGAACACAGTAAGTTTTGAGAACATCACTTAAAGGAGACATATCATGCTGATGCGTGATTTAATACTTACATATGATATAATATATTTGAAAACAAGACCTTACACCCCCTTAATTTTCAAAAAATGAGATATTGTATTTTTTCTGATATCCTAGAACGAGATTTGATGACGACACGAGGTACCTTTCTTTTTATTGGAGTAATCTGATAAAACACTTCCTCCTCTGTGATGTCCGTCAGCCCCAAAACCTCACCGAGGAACACATCCAGCAGCAGGGGTATAAAACTCCCTCACTCACATCCCCTCATTACCAGCTCTGGCCTGTAGGGGGACTCAATACGAGGTCGCCGCTTTGAGCCTGCCGGAAAATACAGTAGAAGAAGAAGGACAGGCTGGCTCAGCCCCCGATAGAACTGACCAATCAGAGCACAAAGGGCTGTGACATTGCGAGGTAACTTTAGGTCATCCTTGAGACAAAGCGTTTCAACAAGCACTTCATAATGGCCTAAAATGAGGATTTTGAGAACGCTATTGTGGGGCAATGAAGGAACTAAATGACTTGTACTGAGGGCAGAAATGCTTTACAGGCATCCTAGTCTGGCATAGTGAAAAGGAGAAACAAGCATGATATGTCTCCTTTAATATTTTGTTCTTATATGAATAATTTAATGCCGTCAATGGGATGTCTCATTACAAAGTTCAATATTTTTATTGTGACGTCAATGTGAATCAGATCGAGATGAAATTCACCTTGATGAGAGGCATAGACCCCATGTTATCCTGTGAAATTGGAAGCAAATCCACTGAGAAATGGTAGAGATTTAAAAAATTCTGCCCTGTTAACTGTGGGAACTTTTGAAATTTTAGGAATTCTTTTCATCCAAAAAAAATAAATGTATCATCACCAAAATTTAATGGCTTTTTCCTCTGACCAAACCACACCTTTGGTAAAATTTTCATGTAAATCCATCCAGTCGTGTTTCTGTTATCTTGCTACCAAACAAAAAAAAAAAACATATGCCGGCAAAAACATAACAGGTAACAAAACCAGCAAGAGTAAAAAGCTATTATCTCTACATAATTGAGTGACCTGATCAAGTTGCTTCTCCATTACAAAATTGATTTTTTGGTAATGGACAAACAATACCTTTTCCATTTTTGTAGTCCTTGTTATTAGTTTGTTAGCAACTATCCTTTTAAACACACAAGAAAGCTTAAAAATTCAAAGTTGATCAACACCAGATGATCTTCTTTTGCTACAGATGAAACATTAAACTCTTGTGTGCATTCATTGTAAGCCTTATTTTAGGCACTTTTTCCATGACAGGTTTTCTTGATCCCATGTTTTTGGACTCATTCCTGCACCACTCTGTTGTGTTTATGCTTCATACGTTATAAAAAATAGTGTTCATTTGTGAAGGTTACTTCAAATGACAAGAAGTGGGTGTTAACCACAGGGCTTAATTTCTGTCATAATCCAAAATCTCATTAAAAAATATGAGTTTTTTGGGCGATGATACCGGTGTGATGTGAACTTTCAGATTGGCCAACTAAAGTTTGTCCTTCCTGCACCTTTCTCTTCAAGGCATGGCCATTCAAATGTAAATATAAGAAAGCCAACCATCACAGTTACCCATAAAAAAATGTCTTCTTAAGGAAGATGGTACTGTAATATCTCAGCGTAAAACATTCTTTTTTTTTTTTTTTTGACAGTCATGCACTTCTGGATTCAAACTGTATGTTTCTTATCTGCTCGTTTTCCTGCCTTTTCTCCCCAAACATGTCTGTAAAATATTTTGTCAGTCTCTGTAGGTGTAAAGTACCACGAAATGCTGTTTCAGAATAGCTTGCTGTATTTTTAAAGAATTATTTAACTGCTGCCTTTTGTTTTATTTTGTTTCATTGGCATTGTTTTCATAATTAATACTTTCTATGCTTTATTTTGTACATTTTTTTATTTGTACCCAAAATAAATTTAAACAAAATAAGCCAAAGTCTCCTCTTTTTCCTGCACGTACGCATAATTCATTCAGTGCTCTATTTTCTGTCAGTCTATGGCAGGCTCCAAGTCAGCCGTTTCCCCTTTTGATAGTAGAAAGATCCAGTCTTGAAGTTTGAGCAGGGGTAGTTAAATTCTGAATTGGTGGATCTGCATCGATAGATCCGTGATCACTTTATTCTTTTTAAAATTGTATCTCCATAGTTGTCAGACTTCCATTTTGATTATCAAACTTCATTTGTATAGCTCTTTTCATACAGGACTTCGTAACACAAAGTGCTTTACATGGGAAAAGATAAAATGAAATAAGTTAAATAAAAAGCAGAAAATTGCATAAGTGCATAAAATGAAAACATAACACCCTCGCAACACCCTTCCCCAATCTACATTCGATATACACACTCACTCAAACAGAATTAGAGGACTGAGGAAACGCTATCTTGAATTAAAAATGAGGACACACAGGCTAAAACTAAAATAATAATAAAAAATACTAGAGGGTAAGATAAGTAAATGTGTAAATACATAAATAAATAAAATACTATAACAGAAAATAAAAGCTGGATAAATAATATGGTAAAATGAGAAACATCAGGTGCATAATTAAAATCAGCTAAACTAGGAAAATAAAAGGAAAAGCATTTAACCAAGAATAAAATTCCAAATAAAAAATCTGAACTGAAATGTAGAAATTAAACAGAATCAGAGGGTTAAAATATAACGTAAACTTATAATAAAAACAATCAGCTAAAAGCCAGATTAAAATGTAGGTTTTTAGTTTTCTTTTAAAAATATGACTGTAGGCGCAGCTCTCAGGTCTTCAGGTCGACTTTTCCACAAACGGGGGCCGTAATAACAAAAAGAGGCTTCACTTAAGAGATTTAAAAACTAATAAAAGAACCTTAAAATCTATTCTAAAAGATACAGGCAGCCAATGCAGAGACTTTAAAATTGGGGTGGTGTGTGATAACATTCTGTCAGTCTTTTTACCAATATGTCCTTTTTATTGTTTTGGATTGTATTCTGGATGGTAGCGTTCAGTCAGGAGCAGTTAAAGGTCATCAACAGACGAGATAATTGTCAGTTCCTGAAGGATTTCAAAGAAAATGAGAGAACTATAAGATGGTCTTCAATCACAGTGGAGTCTGATGTGTGTTTACAGAGTGGTACAGAATACTTAACAGTGGGGAAAAACATATCTGGAGGATTAAATCTAAGTATTTACAACTTAGAGAGTACCATTTTTGGACTCTTTAGGGTATTTGATTCACTACAATGGTTACTGTCTCTTTCGATGTTAGGAAACAGCCTGGTTGATGGACAAGAATAACAGCCTCCATTCACAGACTGCTTTTTCCCTTCACTGGAGGTGCTGGTCAGTGTAGTCATTCCCCTCTTCTCAGTCACCATGGCTAAAGTGTGCCCTCTGGTGGACGTTTTTTTTTTTTAAGTTATAGTTACTAATTTGGCTTTGCTTTAAAATCCATAATAAGCCATTTACATGTATATACCATGTATTTTAAAACAACACATGCACATGTCATAATATAAGAAAAACTTTATTTAAAAAATTAGATGAAAACTGTGGAAATTTCATATTAAAATTACCTTTTAATTTCATCTTAATCTCTATAGAATTATTTTAAATCCTTTACGTTTGTGGCTGAGACCATTTTGAGTCTCCAACCTGATTTTATGTATGTTTTTAACAAACAGGAAGACAAGAAAGAGGAACAAGGTGAGGGCCTATCATCTCTCTTTTTTGGTGTTTATTTTATTAATTCAGTGAAAATATCAGAATCCTCAGAAAAGTCAGAATTTAGAGAGAAAAGTACAGATTTGAAAAAAAAAATCAGAGAACAAAAATCATACCTCTGAGATTAATGTATGGAAAAAAAATCTGATGTAATTTTGAGAAAATTATCTATATTAGAGTCAGAATTCTGTGATTAATATAAATTATAAGTGTAGGAGCTAGACATCCTGAGTTTGTATTTAGTTCATCTTTTAGTTTTGTCATTATTCATCGCAATTTATTTAGTTTATTGTGGAATTTTCATCATTAAGGATAAGTCTTTATATTTCTTCTTTTGCCACATGTTTGCTTAGCATATGATTTCAAATATTTATATACTATTTTGTTATTTAGTGCAGATATTCAAATGGACTTCTTTTGCCTGTGTACAATACATACCCATGGTGCATTCTGAGTGTTTGATTATGTTTGGTTTAGTTTAAGTTTATTCCAATTTGTTTGATTTTGGAAAAATAGCCACTTTTCTTTTACAATCCTCAAAATAGTTTTAGTGTCCCAAATCCTCTGCCGTTGAATAGAATGATCACAGAAAATAAATATTCAAAGAGAACCTCTGAAGATTTTTTTTTATGAAAGATTTCGTTACTGGACTCAGCAGTTCTATGAATAATGCAGCTGACTCAGTATTTTTCTCTTGTGCAAACAAATCAAACTTAATACAAGTCTGAGCTCGTAAAAACCTCTGACACTGAGACATGCAAGAATGAATGCAAATATGTCGCTTCACACCTCAACCTCTGCCTGGGAAAACTACTCCGGAAATACCGCCTCCTCTGTTGGACTGGCACCAGCCTTGTCCAATGAAATCACGCATGGGATCTGAGTGACGGGTCAGCTGGCCAATAGGCGGAGGGATCACAGCTCCCTGGCGGTAGTGCACGTACGGCTGATTTGCAACCCGCCGAAGCAACAGAAGTGAAGGAGGGAAAATGTCGGTGGCTCTGAGGCGCACCGTTCTAGGATCAGTGTCCTTTTAGAAGAATTCAGACAGCGATTCGGTGAGTGGGGGACAGCCCGTCACTAGTTGCATCAAGGTTAGCAGCTTCATTAAGTCTGTATGGTGATGGTTTTAACCGTTTTTGTTTGTTTTAAGAGACATAAAAGGCCTACTGTGGCAGAAAAACAACCAACGGTCGAGTCCGGCGGCCATGTTGGATGTTCGTAACGATAAATGCAGCAGCGTTTAAACATTTTGTGTAGTTAGATTACAGACGAAATACCGCGTCTTCCTCTGTTAGACACACATCATTGCGATTGGAGAAGTTTTTTGAAACAGATAGTTACATGTTTTATGGAGTTGACGCTTGTCCTTGGTGTTTATTTCTTGATTCCATAGTTTACAGCGATGCCAACCGACGCACTGGGCGCGAGACCCCTGCCGCTCGTGCACGCGCCAGGTGAAAAGTTCATTTGAGTATAACACGGAGGATCTACATTTGTTTGTGATGAAGCAATGCATTTAGACTACGTGCTGCACAAATACTAACACTTTTACGCTTGTTTCTTATTACAAAGAAGATATATCTTGTAAACCTGTTGTTTTGCGCCATCGTTGCTTAAGAAACGTAAAATTTAGGGATGCACGGTTTTGTGATATCGCCAATAAATGATTCATCATAGCAGATATTGATGTCAGTATGTTCGTTTGAAGAGCTCAAAGTCTATTCTGAACCAAAGTTGAACTGTTCCTTTCATGGTTACAATCTGCTTTGATAAAAACAGGTGAAAAGCATGGAAAACATTATTTTGCTCTTCAATAAATTATATATTTGATTTCTAACCTTGAACAAATCGTGAGAAAGAGGTTGACAACTATGTTATGCAATGTTATGGCCTGCTTGGTTGGTCTAAATATCAGCTGTAAACATCTGCCAAAAAAGAAACATAATTTCTGCCAATACTGATAATAAACTCTGTTGGCAATTATCAGCCAATATGGATATTTGTTTGCTAATATTGTGCATCCCTACTAAAATCAAACCAACATCAGTGCACCGTAAATACTGATAAAGAAAATTAAAAACTCTGACAAGCGTAGTTGTATAATTGCAATAATAACTAATGGCTGAATAAATTCAAAAGGAACACCAGTGCATAAAAATATTTCCTGTTATCTCTAATATTTTAGTACTGGTACTTTAAGGATAAGATATACAGAATAAAATAAGAAAACTTATTAAAGATAAAGAGAAAGTTGGTCCCTCAATTGGTTCCCTCCTCATTTGAGAACAACTGTTGTGACCAACAGCAGAGAGATTGTTGACATGAAAACTGTGACCTTTTTTTTACTAGCAAGAAGTTATTTTTCAAGGAGTTTCATCAGTCCCTATTTTCAAGCTGTTATCATTTATGCTCATGCATCATTTAAAGATCAGTTTAATATCAGTTCTTTCTTGTTTTGCGGTTAAGGTTTTCCTTAAGATGAATTTTCTGTCCTTCCTCCTAGTACGGAATCAATGTGTGAAAAGTGACTATAACAAACAAATCTGGTGTGGGTTTTTACTAATGGAGTATTTGATGTGTACTTCTTAAAAAAAGAGACTTCTTTTTTACCTCAGGCTTTTGGTGTAATGTTTGAAACATTAAGTTTATTGAGAAAAATAACACAACAGCACATCAAGTGCCTGAAGAGCACAAATCTCTGCCAAGGCATCTCCAACACCAGCAGGCGAGTTCATGTCAGTAATGTAGAAAACTTGCACTCAATAAATTATAGCAAAAATTGCTTGATCTACATCCAAATTCAGATCACTTCCAAATTCTAATCACTGCTCCCTAGTGCCACCACCAACATTCCCTGGAAGTGTGATCCAGATAGGTTAGTGAAAATTAGGAAACTGCCCCATCTTGCAATGTCAACAAATCCCTACATAGATTCCAGGATCTCGATCCAGATTCAGATCCCTACCATGACCAACACGACTGAGCAATTGAATCAGCATCTGCTTAAGACTTTTGAGTTATCTTTCTGAGAGACAAACTCTGGCAAAATCGTGACCTCTTTGGCAGAGGTAAAACATCTGCTCTAAACATAACTGTCCCAGGTGTTGAAATGTTCTTTTAGTACCAGCATCATTGCCCTTATCCAAATTACTGCACTGCAAAAACTCAGATCTAGGTGAGAGTGTTTGTTCAATTTTAAGTCAAATAAATCTTACTCGACTCATTTCATGCCACAACTTCCCAACATGTCTGGATTAGGATCCAATTTGAACATAAAAAAACTAAAAACAAGGCCTAAGTTGCTTGTTATGTACACCAAAAAGTCAAGACAGATTTAACTTGAAGGTTGTCTTAAATGATATTTTCTCTCCTGAGCATATATTAAACCCCAAGACTCTCTCTGAATCAGACTTTGCTTGCTTTATTGACAGATACTTTCTTATCATTACAAGCAATTCAATGCCTTATTTTTGCCTTTATCCTTAATGTAAGGAAATCAAGTGTAAGCTCGAGAGCTGTTGAGTGAATGTGGATTAGAATAAGTGTTTTAGATATTTCTGACCTAAAAATAGATAAACACACTTGCCAGGATCTGAGTTCTTGCAGTTTGATGTTTTTGTCATGGTATTGTTTACAGTTTTTCTCAGAACAATAACATTTTATTTGATAAGAGGGAGAAATGATTACCTTTTCCATCACTGACTGTAGCTTTGCCAAAAGAGTGTCAAACTTATTTTTGCTTGTGATATTTTAAAGCCGCACCAATTTCACTCATCCTTTGTCTTATCTTCTCTTACAGAACAAAACTCTGTGTGCAGGGCTGCCTTGGCTCACTGCAGACCTCATAAAACTGGACAAAGAAACTGAGACGTCCCTCCAGTTTTGCAGTGCCAGAGGTTTAGCTTCACTGTAAAGAGAGAGTCAGCTTACGCTTCCTTTTGTCAGGTCAGTGAGGCAAAACCGTTTAAGAACAAAGGGGACAATACAGTCACATTACACGGGCTTCTAAGGTGACCAGATCTGCTTATTAGAGCCTCCCAAGCCTCCTTCCTCAGCTGGAAAGCTGAAGTCATGGACCCATCTGCCAGGGTGGTGGGTCTGGATGCCCAGGGGAACATGGTCTTCACTGTGGTGAAACCAGTTATGGGCATCTTTCAGGTGTCTTCAGATCAGACAGGGAGTGTTTCACAGGGTGGAATGGGCCTTCAGGGTTTATCAGAAAACACACTGATCCTTCCTCAGACCCAAGGACAGGTGCAGTTAGACCAGAACCAGGTGGAGATGCAAACCATACAAACTCACATGCAGCCACATATTCAGACACAGATGCAGGGCGCTGGGCAGACAGGGGAAATGTCGCAGAATCAGGAGCCTCCACAAAACTCGAGCACAACTACAGAGTCAGCCACGGCGCAGATGCCATTTGCAGAGGTCTCATCACTCCTGGATCCAAACATGAAAGGATCTAAAGCTAGTAAGTGGGCCGAGATTTTTCAGATGTCATTTAAGACTGGATATTGAATTCTTTAGGGCTAGCTTATGGATTGGTAGTAGCATTTTGTCTCTTATTGTAATTCAGTAAAAGTTACCATGCAAATGTTAGTGCAGTGCAAAATTATATCTGTGTTTCCTTAATAACCAGGATAAAGGAAGTGACCTGTGTCAATTTTAGGTGGCAGTAGTAGCCACCAGTCGCACCAACTGTTTGAAAGTTATTTAGTTGAATTTTTATTATTTTCCATTTAATCATTGATGCACAAAAAAACTAGAAAGCACTCGGAGAGCACAACCCTCTGCCAAGAAAGCTCGCATTTTGTTTTTACATCAATAAGAAGTAATTCCATGATAAAGTTAAAATCATAATATAATTCATATTGAGCAAAAAAATAATATTTTTTTTCCAAAATCTAATCATTTTTAAGTTGGGCCATCACCAACATCTCCTTACACTGTCAGCAAAATTTGTTCAGTGGTTTTTGTGTAATTCTGCAAACAAACAAACAAACAGGCAGCGAAAACATAAACTCATTAGGGGAGGTAATTAGTGTGTTCCCCCAAGCTAATTTACCATAAAAAATTTGTTTTCCTAAAAGTATCAATCAATCTTTATTTGTATAGCGTCAATTCATAACAAGTGTTATCTCAAGACACTTTACAATAGAGAATAAAACTCTTCATTTTATGAATACATATACATGCATAGATACATATATACATTTATATAATACACATATACATATATAAACATCCAACAACCAACATGAATCCATATAGCAAATCATGAATTCTTCCATCATGGCAGCCATCAAGTATATAAGCATGATTGCCCTTTGTTACGTAAAGTCAGCTATAATAGTGGTATTAAATTGTTACAAGACATCACTTGGTTAATAAAAAAGGGAAATTTTACCTCTGCCAGGAGGTTGTGATATTGCTGCCGCCTGTTTGTATTTCTTGTTTGTTTGTTTCTCTGTTAGCAGCATAACTCAAAAAGTTGTGGACGGATTTCAATTAAGTTTTCAGGAAATGTCTGGATTGGGACAAGGAATAAATGATAAGATTTTAGGAGTTCGAATCCAGATCACCGTCTGGATCTGCTATGATGAAAAATGTGATTTTTGTGAATAACTACCAAACTAAAATACATATCAATATGAATCCAATTGCTAATGATATGTTTACATGGTCAAGGAATCTAAATATTTAGATGAAATAAAGGTAGGACTAATATTTATGGTGAAAATCACAATATGGGTGAGCACTGTGGCACTGGTGGAGGTCTGTCATCTCTGAGTGCTTTTCTGGTTAACATTGCATTTTCTCGGCTCCATTCATAAAGGTGTGGTACATTTGTTGTGTAAAAGTGTTGAAACTGTGAGAAGTATTACATAAAAAAAAGATTTTAATTTTTTAAACAACTTCATTAGGATCTGAATTCAACCACATGACAACACTGCTGATTGAAACGTTCTCAAATTACAGGAAAGTATCTCATCTCCTACGATGAAATCAAACGGCGGCTTCAGGCCCCGGAGAAGATGTCCTTACGCTCCCTGGCAGCCTACACTCGGGTCAGCAGAGGCCCGGCCAGCAAGAAGACTCTCCTGGAGTCTCTCAGTGTCCTGGGACTAACACCGAGCACCACTACCTCTGTTTCCTCATCCTTCTCCAAACTCACAGAAGGTGACCTCAATGTTTGGATTTGGCAACACAAAGGAGAATGTCAGAGACAACACAGAACCTAAATTTGTTTCACTGTTTGTGTGTTTAGGCGACACCAGAGCTCTGTGTGACGATATGAAGGACTTTGCCCATGACTACATTGACTATGGAAACATGGCCAAACAGCTCATCCCTGAGATAAACACGGTTCAGCACTGGTCCAAAATTATTGAAACCAAGTGAGTAAAGTAAGAACTATAAATAACAAAGGCTGTCCGCACTTAGGCGTTAATCCTAACAAGATTAAGGTCAGAAATGAAAGCATTTAATTGTTCTTATGGTTAATCCAGGCACACGGTAGTTAAGCCACAATAACAAGGCTGCAGCTGGATACTCATCTGAGGACACCGCTGCTCCTTTGAGTGTCTCACTTTACTTTAGACAGTAATATGCAGCTTATGATGGCAAACATTTCACTTATCCTTTACCATCAACTTTTAAAAGTTTACTTTTTAGTATCAGGATCAGCCTTGAAGAGGATTTTTTCAATTATGCACTTTCAAAAGTTCAATTTTAGAGCTTATTGTTTCAGTACAGGTAAGAGTAATGCTGAAATATAGTTTGAGAATAAGGTGAAAATGCTGGGAAAAGTCCAATTATCAAGAGTGAGGCTGAAATACAAATTCAAGAACAAAACTGAATATGAGGCCCTCACTGATTTCTTTTAGATTGAAGATGCTATGAGGAGTTCCTAAGTAATTCCAAAAAGTCTCACTTTTAGATATATGCCCGATCGAAATACACACTTTAAGATGAGTTTTATAGCATCAAAATAGGTTATCTATAAATGCTATTCCTTAGCTTTCTGGTCGGGTCAGACAGGCCTGGACTGGCCTGGATACTCAACTTAAGGAACAAGACAATTAAAACTAGAGCAAATTTATATTATTTTATTATTTATATTACACGTCTTAGAGCACCGGGCTGTAAGTAGCGATATATAGCCGGCTACAAAACTACGATAATACGTGTTCCAAAAATTGCTTGTTGTCACACATCAAAAACTACCACTACGTAACTGGAAAGAGATACATTACCTCGTCACTTTGCATCCTGTAAGTTGTTGAAAAAAGAAGTTGTAAAGCAATGCAGAGTTCTGAGGAAGGTCTGAGCTGCATTTATCACAACAAGCACACGCTTTGGCTTCAGTCATGTCTTTGGTGCATTCCAGTTGTAGTCAGAAGTAGGAATTTCCAGATTCCGAGTAGGAACAACAACGCAGGGCGTGCTAACAACAGCTAACAATAGCCTGGTAGATCAGCATGTTTTTTTCCAACTTCAACTGGAACGCCGATAAGTTGGAGATGATGTCACTCCCATTTCCGAGGTTACTGGAACGCAGCATTACAACAGTCGTCGCGCGTGCTCATGGGTAGCAGAGTCTTTATTTCCCCGGTAATACATTCTCCTCATAGCACTTTTAAGTAAAGGTAGACTGATGAATAAAAAGATAAATCCATGTTTCAATAATACATCTCAGCTCCTTTCTCCAACAGGTGTGTGTATTGACAAGAACTATTGATACGATACGTCAGGATACGTGTGTGACAATATGATATATACGGCAATATATTGCATTTCTAGAAAGAACTTTGAGAGTGCAAACCTCATTTAAAGCAGCTCACATGTGACTGTTACATCTGTAAACAATAGTTCCATGATGAAGTTACCATCATGATATGATTCCTTGACCTGAAATCCCACACTTAGCATTTAGAATCAAGTTGATATCATTAATAGTTAGACAGTTATTGAGCAAAGGTGATCATTCACTAATGGGGCTTGTCTGGATCACCACCAAAGCCTTATCTAATCTAAGTTGGGCCATTACCAACATCTCCCGAAAATGTCAGCAAAATCCATCCTCTAGTTTTGTGTGAACTTGCCAAACAAACAGAAAAACGAAGATATGCTGACAAAAACATAACCTACTGGGAGGAGGTAACAAAAAGGGTGATACATCATGATTTATTCACCAGAAAGGATATATTTTTTCATTATTTTAGGGATTTGGTAAGCTAAAATGTTGTTTGTTTAAAATACAAAGTTATCAATGATATAAATAAAGTGTGGTACCTGAAGTATTTATACACTTTGTTGTCTATGGCAGTGACAGAAATAAAATCAGAAAATGTTATCAAGAGAGGGAGATTAAAAAAGGCTGAAGTCTGTAGCTAAAGGTTGTACTAAAATACAAAAGAAATGTCCCTAATTTTGTCAAATTATTGAATAATAAGATGTTTATGCAGTTTACATTGGTTTGTCGGTACTTGCTTACACACCTGAGAATATGAACTAAAAACATGTTCTGTGATGCCAAATAATGCAATATTAGATAAGCAACAGTATTTGGATAACAGCTATTTACCAGCACATCAAGCAACTGATTTTATTTCAAGTATGAAGTGTTTGGCAGATAAAGTTTGGCCTTTTTAACTGCTTTTCCAAGATACCTTTGAGAAACATAACAATTCTCTCTCTCTCTTAGAAACCACCTGGAGGACATGAGAAAGTGTTTTAAGGACCCAGTGAACAGTGGTGCGTTTGATAACGTCACTCATGGCCTCGGTCTGGGGATGCTGGATGTAGCGTTGGACATGATCATCATGGTAATCGATCAGCAGATCCGGATTCTGTCTGGTGCGGCAGCATCAGACCCTGCTGACTCTGGTCCAACAATGCGCCGCATCCGCCGGCGACACAGAAAAACCCGGTTGAACGACGACGAGAAGGCTCACAAAGTGGCCGGAGGAGTCAAAGATCCAGGGAAGGTGATTTCTAAAGCTAAGGTACGCAGAGTGAAGAAGAAGATGCGGCAGGAGATTGAACCTGCAGGCGCCATGGAAACGCACTTACAACAGTCCAAACCTGATGAAGTACAGAACGATGTCATCACGCTGGTTACTGTAGGATATGAAGGGGTTTCCTCAGGACTCAATCCAACTGGAGCTGTATGATGCCTGGTTTAGTGATGGGTCTACAGACCAAGCATGGACTCACTTTATTTACAGGGACAAGGACAACTCAGCCGGGCTAACGCTTTTGAATTTTCATCAGCAAATAATGTAATTTCTTCAAGTTCAACTCAAAGGAAAAGTTTGACATCTTCTTGGATTTACTTAAGAATGATTAAAGCTTTTCTTACTTTTATTCCTTTTCCTTACAAATCTTTTGAAGCAGTCTTACTAAAAAATACAGGTTTCTAATGTTGTAGTAAAATCATGAGCTTTAGCAAGAATCAGGCATTTGTGAATCTTTGATAGACCTGATGGAAATCAAAGCCTTAGAGGAGTGTTTGCTGGTAAAACAACAGACTTAGAGGCATTAGTCAGGGTTGCTGGAGGTCCGTGGCAGTAGTAGCGAGAAGCAACCGGAGTGTGCAAACCTCTGCCAAGCTCACATGTCGCTGTTACATCTATAAGCAATAGTTCCATGATAAAGTTTCAATCATTATATGATTCATTGACCTGAAAACCAACACCTAGCACTCTGAATCATGTTGCTATCATTACTACTTAGACAGTTATTGAGCAAAAAATGATTGTTCACTAATGGCAGTTATCTGGATCACCACCAAAATGTAATCATTTTTAAGTTGAGCCATTACCAACATCTCCTGAAAATGTCAGCAGACTTCATCCAGCAGTTTTTGTGTAAATTTGCAAACAAACAGACAAACATAACCTCCTTGGTAGAGGTAATAAAAAGTTGTCCACTGCTGACCTTCCAAAAAATGCATTTCATGTTGAATGTCCTACAACTGTAGGTAATCGTCTGTGCTGTTTTCAGCACAAAGTTCTTCTTGTTGTGTGTTTAAGTATTAACTCTCCCAAATCCTGTCCCTGTAGGTCATTAGCTTCTATAGTAACAAAAGAAAACAACATATTTTTGCTGATGTTACAAAGCCTTATGTTTCTGTTGTGATATTTAATGTTTATTTTTACAGTGGAGCATCTGTCTGTACTATAATGTTGAAAAGTCTTTTTACTTGAAACAAAAGAGTTGAGTAAAATATAAAGATTTAATTTTCATAACTGTTTGTCATGTTTTTTTTCTTTTCATAGGCAACAAAATATTTTACACAGTTGTAAAGTATGAGGGCTCCACGTAGATCAGGGATGTACAACTTTGGTTACAGTGAGGTTCACTTTCATGTTACTTAAAGGTGCTATGAGGAGAATCTATTTCTGGCGACATAAAGACTCTGCTACCCATGAGCACGCGCTGCGACTGTTGTAAAGGCGTGACCCAAGCCAAAGCGTGCGTTTGTTGTGATGCTAATGAATGCAGCTCGGACCTTCCTCAGAACTCTGCATTACTTTACTTCTTTTTTCAACAACTTACAGGATGCAAAGCGATGAGGTAATGTATCTCTTTCTAGTTACGTAGTGGTAGTTTTTGATGTGTGACAACAAGCAATTTTTGGAAAACTTAGTATCGTAGTTTTGTAGCCGGCTATATATCGCTACTTACAGCCTGGTGCTGTAAGACGTGTCCGAATAATATAAATTTGCTCTAGTTTTAATTGTCTTGTTCCTTAAGTTGAGTATCCAGGCCAGGCCAGTCCAGCCCTGTCCAATCCAACCACTTAGCTAAGGAATAGCATTTATAGATAACCTATTTTGATGCTATAAAACTCATCTTAAAGTGTGTATTTCGATCAGGCATATATCTAAAAGTGAGACTTTTTTGGAATTACTTAGAAACTCCTCATAGCATCTTTGACTTCTGAGGTAAAAAAAAAATAGTGAATGTAAATCCTTTAACAGAACCTGTGATGCAGACATTTATATTTTTAAGCAAACAGTTATGAAATGAACATACATTTTTAAAGCCAAAGATTAGAGAAAGACCAGACGGTACTTTATTATGCTTAGGTCGATTTTAAACGCTGGACGTGTCGAAATGTCCTTTTGCTGTGTTTCTATATTTCATGTTTTGATCCATTTTGCCATTTGTCCATGGTGTCTTTGGCTCTGTCCTCACGTTGGCTGGTATTTTCAAAAATAATCCAATTTCCTTGATAACACAAAAGCATACATGCACTGTTGAAGCCAGTTTATTACCTTGTCATGGTGCCCCTCATATTCAACCAGAAGCCTGACTGGCCTATGTTAACTAGTGGTAGCAGGAGTCTTGAACTATGTTAGTTTTTTAGATTTGAATTTGGGACATATAAATAATGATACATTTTATTTAAAAGTGCCTCTAACGACACTTCTGGGGATCCAGAGCTCTATCTTTTACAGGTGTTGCGGAAAGCCCACTGCCATGACTTTCTCAGTTTGGTTGTAAAACAATGCTTGTTTTAATTTGATGATGTTCCAAAACTGATGATCCAATCACTCCTCCAAATTAGGATTTAATGCAGTCTAATCATACACTTGTTTACAAATCGTGTCCCAGATGCTCACCTGTTTGTGTTGTTAGTTTGGCAGGGATCTTCCCACAGGAGAAAGAACAGTGGGAGATTTTATGGCCCTAAGCAAACCTTCAGCAGAGTCAGCCAAGACGTAATACCTTTACTACTCACTCACATGCAGGCATCCGTCCACGTGTGCTGGAGAGAGAGAACGGCATTAGTGAGGATTTGCCCTGCATTAACTGGCGAGGAGAGGCAGAGCCAGCTGGAGCGTGAGTGAGGAGGACGTGCTCATGCACAGACGACAGTTTGCCAAAATAACAGAGTTCAGAGTGCAGCCATGTTGGAGGGGAATGTAGCTGTGGTTTGAGAAGGTTTCCTCAAAGGGGATGACTTTGGAGGTCTGGAAAGGGTGCAGCAAAGTTCTGAGTATTTTTCATGAGGATGTGTACCTGACAAAGTTCCTCCACCAGCTGTCTGGAGACCCCAGGACGGAGCAGAATGGGACATCCGAACGTGCCGCTGATCTACACATACAACCACTCTCAGAGGAGGAAACAGAGACCTGGTCGACCGGACCCCTACCCTTCAAACGGTGAGTCAAGCAGAATTAATGCTGATGCACTATTACTATTATTAATACATTTTACAGTTGAATTTCACTTGAGTGCTGTCATTGTGCCTTTGATAGTGAGTAAAATCCTTTTGTTTTAGTAGTGCACATGCTTCACATTGTCACATGGGAAAACTATAGGCCGCTGATTAGCTTAATTAGACAGGCCAAGGGTCAACTGGTTGTCTGAAAGCACCTCGGTGGTCATATTTGATGGAGGCTGAAGTTTTATTTGCACATAACACAACTGAAGAGGGTGAAATCCTCCATTCAGTCTTGATAGTTTTAGATTCTTTAACATTCTTTCCTACTAACATTATATTCCTACGACTAAAGGCAACTTTCTTTGTTAAAAAATTAAAGTGTAAAGGCTAATTGGCATTGTTAAATGAATAGAAATAGTCCAAAACATCCTTATTTTAAATTCTACTGAGATTTTTTTAAGTAGCCCCACATCAAGAAGTCTCTTTTTTACAATATTTGCATAAACTAGGGGTATGAAAAATATGAATTCCACCAGTTTATTGTGATATTTTGTGGAGTGGTACTTCATTGATGAAATTGATATTTTATTAGTTAATATTTTATAGAAATAGGGGATATTTGGGTATTGTTTTTTATATTTAAGTTCATCCATATTGCAGGGACCATGCTTTAAATAACATTTAGAAACCATGCCAGACTTAAAGCATTGTGACATGTTTAGGTCAGTTTTAGGTGTCTTGTTGGTGAACTCTAGCATCCCAGAGACATCCCCCTCTGTGCTTACTGTCACTACCCACTGTGCCAGCACAAACTCCAGATTTATCTTACCTCCAGTACCAACATGGCTGTATCAGCCCAAACAGCATTGTCACCTTCAACAGACCCCGGCTCCATACATGCAAGCTAAAGGTGTAAAAATACATTAAAGGAGACATATCATGCTGATGCATGATTTAATACTTACATATAATATAATAAATTTGAAAACAAGACCTTACACCCCCTTAATTTACAAAAAATGAGATATTGTATTTTTTTTTGATGTCCTAGAACGAGATTTGATGCCTCTGAAAATAGGTCATTGCGAGATGTCCGCGAGATTTAAATCGTCGTGACGACACGAGGTACCTTTCTTTTTATTGGCGTAATCTGATAAAACACTTCCTCCTCTGTGATGTCCGTTAGCCACAAAACCGCCACCGAGGAACACATCCACCAAGCAGCAGTATATAGTTCTCTAGCTCACACTCACTCATTACCAGCTCCGGCCTGTAGGGGGACTCAATACGCGGTCGCTGCTTTGAGCCTGCCGGAAAATACAGTAGAAGAAGAAGGACAGGCTGGCTCAATCCCCGATAGAACTGACCAATCAGAGCACAAAGAGCTGTGACATTGCAAGGTAACTGTAGGTCATCCTGAGATCCTCGTGTTTCAACGAGAGCTTGTTAATGGCCTAAAATGAGGATTTTGAGAACGCAATTGTGGGGCAATGAAGGAACTAAATGACTTGTACTGAGGGCAGAAATGCTTTACAGGCATCCTAGTCTGGCATAGTGAAAAGGAGAAACAAGCATGATATGTCTCCTTTAAATTTAATGTAAAAGAAAAACACTGTGCAGAGGAATTATTCATCCATCCATTTTCTATAGCGCTTATCCCTTACTGGGTTGCAAAGGGAGCCTATGCTTGCTGACATTGGGCGAGAGGCAAGGTTGAAGTGTTCGCCAGCCAATCACAGGGCTGCATGACAGTCAAATATTTACACACTCCCACCTAAGGGCAATCTAGACCCACCAATTTTCCATGTGCCCATTCTTTTGGTCTGTGATAGGAAGCCGGAGTTCCTGGAAAGGACCCATGCTTGTGCAGGGAGAACCTGTAAACTCCACACAGAATGGCCCAGACTGACACGGGGTTTGAATTAGAAACCCTCTTGCATGTGCAACATGAACATGTTATCATGGGACTTTGTTGACAACAGTTGACAGAATTTATGTGTCAGACACAAACACTGCACAGAAGAAGACCATCCTCCTGGGAGTTACTGAACCCTAACTACTGGCTTCACTGGCTCCGTGGAGAAACCCTGGAGATTTTGAAAGTCAACATACTGAAATATGACAAACATATCTAAAAATCTCTCTTCCTCATTATGAACGAAGAAAAGGATAATCACACTGGCATGGTTACCACCAGGTTAAGTCTCTAGAAATCACTTGTAAGATAGAAACAACGAGCCAAGTTGATGTTGAAATGAATAACCTTTCTGCCATGGTGTGGTTAATTCTGTTGTATTTAGTATGTTTTTTCTTTGTGTTCTTTGTCCTTGTGACCTCTTGTTTCTCTTGTCTCTCGTGTTTCCTGTTTTATTTTGAAATCCCTGTGTTTCTTGTGTTTTCCTGCCCTCCTTCTGTATGTCTCTGATTGTGATTCCCTCCTCCTGTGTGATTGTCTCACCTGTGCTTGATGTGTCCCCAGTGTGTTTAGTCTCCATGTTCTCCTTTGTCTTTGTGGGTCATTCGTCTTCCATGTTTCACCAAGTCTTCAGCATCTCCAGCTGTTTCTCCAGTGTTCCTAGGTAGTGTTTGTTTTTCAGATGAACCCTTTTTGTAGTGACTTTGAGTCGTGCTTTGGGTTTAGTTCCTCATATTCTCTTTCTTTGTTCACAAGCTTTAATTTGGTACCTTGTTTGAGATTTTGTTTTGTATTTTAGACTTTTTGTAAAGTATTAGTTTTTGGCTTTTAGAAACTTTTTTAGTTAAACCTTTTTGTGTCGATCTGCTTTTGGGTCCTTCACCTTTTGTTTTGTTTTGTTTTTTTAAACATCTTGACACTTCCTGCAAATACCAAATTTAACTTAAATTTGACTTGAAAGAGTTTACATTCTAAAATACAAACCCCAATTTCAATGAAGTTGGGACATTGTGTAAAACATGAAGAAAAACAGAATGAGATTCTGGGTGTTGTTTTGCTTTGCAAAGTTGAGTTTTAGCATGCTGTTAACATCAGCCTAGGGGATACTGGATGAAACATAAAACTGACCACTCCTTTGTCACTCCCAAGGCACACCAGCAAGAAACAACAAACCAGATTTTTGGCAGTCCAGCAACAATTTTTCAATAATTCTTTTCTTCAAACTAAATCAAAATTACCTAGGGGAAAGTAGGCTAAAATAAAACAACAAAAACTCTCAACAAAACTCTTATAAATAAAAAAAATCTTACCTAATCACTAATGACAAAGAAAATAGATCAAAACCTAAAGTGTCTCCCTAACAGAAAAACAGGAGAAAACAAAAACCAACGCTCTACTCTCCCCTTCATTACCTTACTGCTTAAACTTAAATCATTTCAATTTCAATCGGCTTCAATATGGTTCTTTTGAGAGCTGTGGCACATGGTAGTGAGGAAGGAGGAGGGTCGGCGTCTCTTCTTCTGCTGTCATTTTTAAAACACCGGCCATCAGCTCTCAGCCAATCAGAAAGCGCCACTGGTAAGGCTGGGTATTTCCAGCAATCCCACAGTACGATACGTATCCAGATACTGAGGCCACGATACGATACAATTCGTATCCTGATACACATAAATTGTGAACATTGACTACGCTTTTAACAGAATTCCCAGCAACTTTGTTTTTTATTACAAGAAGAAAAAGAACAAGGATGTGTTTTAAATGGCTCTACAACTTAAGAACATTACTTCAGGTCCCCAAAGATGGTAGACACCTAAGTTTTAATTTGGAAATGTGTTTTATCATGTAGCTTGGCTTCTTCTTTGAACTGTGCCATTGTTAACATTATCCAAAGTGTATTTACAACAACTGTCCAGACATTGAGGCCGTATCAATTCTGCAGAATCTGTATCGATACATGTATTCCCAAGATGTGCATGACGATATTTTGTCTTATCGATATTTTAAGCACAGGCCTAGCCCCTGGACGGTTCCCCTTCACTCAGCGGTGGTGCGCCTTTCTGCTGCCGTCTAGTCAGGACACTTCACCTGCAGCCAGTGTGAGCAGGAGCACAGAGGGAGGGAGGAGGAAAAGACAAAGGCGCTCATCTACATAATAAACAATAAATAAATAAATGACACACAGTCATAACAATGCACTTGTAGATGTAGCTATGAACTATTTTAATGATAATGGTTTCAGAAGTGTCCCTGAGCCCACATTGTGACATCCTAACATTCAGTTTTGATACATTGGATGCAGTAGGGATTGAAGGTCACAGGCATTCATTGTTGGTTTTAGGCCTTTCCACTAACATGCGGAGTCATCCCTGGATTGATATGATGGACTGTTGGTGATGAAATCCTTTAATTTTATGATAAGAAATGTTCTTGATGTGCTGGTTTATTTGTTCACAAAGTGACAAACCTAACCCTTTTCTTGCCTGTGAGTGACAGAGCCTTTCGGAGATGCCCTTTTTATACCCAATCACGGCGCTTACCTGTTTCCAATTTATCTGTTCACCTGCTGCATGGTCCAAAAAGGTGTTTTGAGCATTTGAGCATTCCTCAACTTCCCCAGACTTTTGTTGTCGCTTTGTTGTGTTCATTTTGTTGCTCAATTATTTTCATCAACGACCTTTTTTCCCTTGACAAAAACTACACTATAACTAAAAAACAAAGTGTACACAGACTAAAACTAAATGAACTGACATTTTAATCGACAAATTCAACTAGAATCAAATGTTTGACGGACTAAATCCAATCCAACTTAGTTATGAACATGTCTAATCTCAGCTACTTTGGTTGTGTGGAAAGATTGGATGCGTTCAGAGGGACATCCCGTCACAACTGCATTAGCTTCATGCTGGTGGGATCCAAGTGTTAAACATGATTTCAGATATTCAAGGACACGTAAAAAACGTCTTACATTTTACACTTCATATTTTAGTTGACAAAGACCCCATCCAAAACAAACGTGCAAAAGTATTTTGCCGAATCTGTGTATCATCCATACGAAGACGGCGTTTTGGGGGTTTGTAAACGATCATTTTTGAAACCAGGTTCCAGAGTGGAAATTTTGAAATGCCGTATACGCAGCTCTGTGATTACTGGCTCTCCGCAAGTTTTTAGATACGCTTATGTCATAGTTTCATATCTTCATTTACACGCATGCGCCACACGCGGCAACAACAATGGCGGCGTACGTGAAGCATATGTGCTGATGAAGCTAGTGACCCTACTATCCCTGTCGCAGCAAAATCTCCTTCTTCTCAATCACCACTGAGTTAAACAATTATCGAGGACACATTACAGCACTTTATGATCACTTTATCACAATCTCTGTTTACAACTTTTGCCGCAAGTGCGCATCTGTTTACACTTGTTTCCGTCATATCATTACAGCGCCCCTAGAGGTCTGGAATGTGTTTTACAGCATTTTCATGTGTATCGAGTGCATTCATATAGACGCACACATTTTCTGGGATGCCTTCGTCTTTATGGCGGTCGTTTTTGAAACTGTTAAGCGTTTTGTCTTCTTGTGGATGAGGCCTAAATTTAACAGTAGATTTCGTCGAATGATACGTTGTAAAATTTAATCAACTGAAACTACTCAAAACAATTTAGCTGACAAAATAATGACCAAAACTGAAAGATATTATAGGCAAAAGACTATAACTAAAACTAAATTAAAAAATAGCTTTAAAATTAACTCAGCCCTGTCCCAGCTTTTTTTGAATGCTTTGCAGGCATCAAATAAATGAGTGAATACATGGAAAAACAATTAACTATATCAGTTTTATCTTGTTTTTGTAATGTGTTCAATAGAGTGTTGGTTTAAAAGGATTTGCAAATCATTGTGTTTGGTTTTTATCATATTACATAACATGACAACTTCATTGGAAGTGAGCCTTATTGTACGCAATACTTACATCTGCCAAGGAGGTTATGTTTTTGCTGGCATTTGTTTTTTAACAAGATAATGCAAAAACTACTCGACAGATTTTGCTGAAAATTTCAGGAGATGTTGGTAATGGCCAAACTTAAAAATGGTTTGATTTTGGTGGTGATCCAGATAACTGCCATTAGCAAACAAATGTTTTTGATGAATAACTGTCTAACTTACAATGATATCAACATGATGCTGAGTGCTAGGTGTAGGTTTTCAGGGGCAAGGAATCATGTTATGATGGTAACTTTATCACAGAACTGTTGCTTATAGATGTAGCAGCAATATGTGAACTACCTTGTGCCCTCTGAGTTTTTTCTAGTTTGACTTTTAAAATGTATTTATTTGTTCATATTTCCACAGATAACCTGAACAATGCACTGGGGGCCATCAGAGTCCTCGGTTTGGAGCTGATTGAGGATGAACTTAAACCACACCTGAACACAGTTCTCATCAACATTAAGGAGAGGAGTGAGTTTCTTTATATCTTCTCATACGTTGATGTTTCATGCCTCATATGAATATTTTATGCCACGTGAACCCTCACCCATCAGCTAAAGCAGCATAGCCCATTATTCCAGGGTACAACTTGAGCTTTCAAGGTGATATTTTCTGTCATATTGGTTTTAACGTGAAGTGATTTAAATTGCAAAATAACCAGCCTGTTGCTACGTGTAATTAAATATTTATGTTTCCATATGAGTAGACCACAGGACATCAAACCTTTCATAATGCATGGCAGCCTATTAAAATAGCTTTCCTGTGTTGAATAATAAAACCTGTGGCTAAACTGTAAACCAGTAGGAGAGGGGGAGCTGGAGAGGCTGTGAAGGGATCAGGTGTGTCAGAGGTAAGTCCTCTGTTGACGCTAAGCTGCATTTGTGTCTCATAGGGAGAAGCACAGGGGGAGAGGAGGAGGCAGGAGAGGTAAAGAAGGTTTAGAGAGATTTTGTAGAAACAGGCTCGTGGTACAATTCGGGAACATTCTGCTGGAGATTTAAATGAACAAAATGTCTCAGACTTTCCCAAACTTAGAATTCAGGGTTGGAACATCATCAAAAACTTTAATCAAAAATACTTTTTATTTTGAAAAATGAGCAATCCCATGAAAGAATATACTCACAGTACAACAATTAAATCAACCCATTCATCCGTTATTCTTATCTATTTTAGCTTTTGGGGTTGTGGGTAGTGCTGAACATTCATTCATTCATTTTCTATACCCGGCTATCCCTTTCGAGGTTGCGGGGGGCTGAAGCCTATCCCAGCTATCATCGGGCGAGAGGCGGGATACACCCTGAACCGGTCGCCAGTTTGTTCTGTGGGAGGAAGCCGAAGTGCGGAGAACCCACACATGCACGGGAAGAACATGCAAACTTCACACAGAAATGCCCGGGAATCGAACCGGGAACCTTCTTGCTGTGAGACACGTGCACTACCTGCTGCGCCACCGTGCCGCCCCAGTGCTGAACAATATAGACAAAACTTCATATCTTGATATTCATGCCAGATATCTTAATGTCGATACGATACGATAGACTATGGGTTCGGTGAAAACCAAGTGGTGCTGTCAGCTGTCATGGGGTGAGAGGGGACACCCTGGATCTGTCACTAGCTGTTTCTAGTCTGTAGGAAAAACAGAATACCCAAAGAAAACCCTTGCAGATGCAGACCCAGGAATGTTTTAAGGAATTCTTTAACATTTTGAGATGGTACAATTTCCACATTTTCAACAATGACCCTCCAGGCAGTGTTAGACGTGCTTGGCAGAGGTTTGTGCTCTTGATCACTTCTAGTTTATAATTGCATGCATATTATATATCATGTATTATTGAGATTTTTTTGTTGAATTTCTGATTCCCCTTGTTTCCAGATAAAGGTGCTGCTGAGCAGGTGGTGGTCAGTGGGATCCTGCCAATCCTGGCCCTGTCTCTGAGGACCAGAGGGCCTCTGACCGTGCTGACAGCTAAACTGGTAGCTGAACTTGCCAAGGAATGTAAGTTCATAAAGCTGAAATAAACTGATTAGCATTATTTTCATATAAATGTTAATGAGGGTAAGTCCATGATTCACTGTGGTGCCTCAACACTTCACTTTTTTTTGTTTGGGTTTTCTGTTTGACTTGGATTTGAATTTCAAATAATTAGCTTTATTTTCACTAAAGTACTTTTTGTTTCCCATCAGCTGTGATTCGTAAAGGTTTTGGTGATGCTGGCCTGGGCACTGCTCTGCTGTCTGTGCTTACCAGTCCAGACCAAGAAGTGCTTTTCTACGCCGCCAGAGCCATCTCACGCATGTCTTATGACAGCTGTAAGTCAAGTTGATCAATTAAACCACCCACTGGGACATGTAAGGGGTCTAGAGGTCCTACTCAACTTAAAATATAATTATTTTTTATTTGATGAGAAAATAATTACTTGTAATTAAGCGCTTTCTTCAAATCAGATCAAATCAAACTTTATTTATAAGGCACTTTTCATACTTAAAAGGGCTACACCCACCAAGCTTCATGTTGGTGGGTGCGGTGTATTATGGGAAATTCTCTTACCCCTCTGTGTTCTGTCCATTGGTCCGTCTTTGTTTTCAGGGCTGTGTAGCCCTTCGTCTTAGCCCTACTGAGAATAAGGACACCACTTCATTAGACGTGTGCTCGCAACATCAAGGGGTAAGGGGTACAATTGGGATGGACACTTAAACTTCAATTTTGTCATACTTAATCCACTCTTTGCACCTTCTTTTACAAACTTTACCTCTGCCAGGAAGGTGAGTTGACCAGAGGTGTGGTTTGGCCCAAGGAAGAAGCCATTGAATTGTGGCGGTGATCCAGATATTTATCTAGATGCAAAAAGTTCCCAGTTTAAAAAAAAATCCTGTTAACATTGGGCCATATTTTAAAAAATCATATCTGGGAATGGGAAATCCCATTCAGTTCTTCTCAACTATTGTGAGGGTTTCACCCCCTTTACTTATTATGGGAATTGTAGTATATTTGCGAACTGCCCTCAACGTTTTTCAAGCCTATGTGACTCAATTTCCCAGCTTCCCTTGCAATGACAGCAGAAAAACTCTCTACTTGAAGAGACAACAATACCAATATAATTAACCAAGCAGCAGTACTTGTTGCCTAGAGGTTTGGTTGGTCCCCATTTACAGGGGCAGGTGACCCAGGTATACCATGTGGCTCCCTCCCTGCAGAATTGATGTTGATGTTCTTATAACAGAGAAAATAATTTCAAATACAGCCTCATAACTGCCTTTCCTCTTGTGTCCTCCAGCCAAGCTGCAGGAGCTGTTACTCCGTCGCGGTGTTGTTCCTCGTCTCGTTGCCATCCTGCTGCGTTTCCCAGAGAAGGAGGCCCTGGAGGAGGTGTGTCTTCAGGCCCTGTGTAACGTCAGCGGGATGGGAGTATCAGAAGAGGCCGGTATGGTGTGGGAGAGAGGAGCATCAGTCAGGCCAGAGGAGTCCGTCTACCACGGCGTGTCTCCTCACACATGTGGCTTCGCCTCCTCTGTGTTGCTGGTGTGCGTCTCTCAGTGGGCTCTAGGTCAGTATGCAGTGAAAATCGAGGTGTTTCAACGTTGCTCCTCAAGCTTCTGGGGCCTCCATGGGAAGAAACAGGGAGCGAGCTGGTTCCCGTTTCCCAGCCTGGGGAGCTGCTCAAATCTGTACAAGGTGATCAAGTTCTCTTCCAAGAATATTCCCCGGACTAAAAGCCTGAGGAGTCGCGTGTTCCACACTTTGCTCTGACAGATTACACTCTGCAAACATGGCTGCTAACCTCACAGGTACACACATCTTTAATGGGATTACTCGATCCTCACACCACCTGCAAAACATCAGGAGACTCTTAAACTCTGTAAACCTGAACATGCCCAGGTGGAAATGTTCGAACTACAAATGCTTCATAATGCCTCTGGTGCATTTCTTGAGAACTTAAACAGTGTGTTTGTTTGCATATTATCACTCCGTCTTCAGATTAGAAAGGACAGTTTTATTCTGAAATACAGTAGGACTGCAGGGATAAAGGCTACTAAAGCCAATTCCACACACCCATATATTTCATTGACTGTTAGTGCTGTCATCCATTGAACAGTAAGTAAGTCACGGTCATTGAAAAATCCATGAATCAATTAGTCACACACCTAAACAAGAGAACCTTAAAGCTAAATGCCATGATGATGCTATTGGTGTTGATTTGTTCACAAGTGCTTGAATCATCCATGGCAGTAATATTGATCCTGCTTTTGCTCAAAGCAGAGAAGCCTGTTCTGTTATAGCCAATTCATTTTAACCAAACAGTGTTGATTATGTTGATATTACTGAGTTACCTTAAAGGAATATCTCAGCATTTTTTAAGTTGGGTTGTATCGAGTACTGGAGAAGAGTCAGTGAAGCTTCTGTAAGGGCTCCAGCAGTGCTACACCTTTAAGGAGAATGAGCTCGGCTGCGGTACACTGCTGTTGGCAGGTAGAGTTACTTCAGGTATACCACTCCGCTCTCCGATTCATAACTGGTGACGAGTACAACGCTCATCATTGCATCCTCTATGAGAAGGTTGGTTGGCCATCACTTGAGCAGAGAAACATTGGTTTCTGTATATTTTCAATTCCCTTACTACCGGGCTACCATCGTACCTCACAAACCTGTTAAAGTTTTATGTTTGCTCCTACATGACTCGTTCCTCCAGTTCACTGAGGCCCCATCCACACGAAGACAAAACGCTCAACAGTTTCAAAAACGATCGTCATAAAGACGAAGACGTTTCAGAAAATGTGTCTACATGAATGCATTTTGCTGCAACAGGGATAGCTGTAAAACATATGCTACAGACCTCTAGGGCGCTGTAACAATATGACAGAAACAAGCATCTGAAACAGACAAAACTTGCGGAGAGCCAGTAACCACAGGGCTGCGTATACGGCATTTCAAAATCTTTCCACTCTGGAACCTGGTTTAAAAAATCATCGTTTACAGACCCCAAAACGCCGTCTTCGTATGGATGATACGCAGATTCGGCCAAACACTTATGCGTTTAGATCTCGGTTTGTCTTCGTGTGAATGGGGCCTCACTCTAAAAGTTCCTCGAGTCTACACTGATCTTGGTAAATTGGCGTTTCCCTTTGATGCTCCTCACTCATGGAATTTCCTCCGACAAACTCTAAAGGTAACAGCCTTTCCCTCTCTTACAGAGTTGAAGACTTTGATTACTGACCCCTGCTCCTCTATTTGTAATTGTTTTAATTGATTCCTTTGCTGTTGCGATTGATTGGTTATGCTTTTTTATTGTTCATATGATGTCTGTGATTTCAACAACATTGAAAATGGGGGAAACCTTACTGTCTTTTCCAGAATAAATAAAGGTTTGAATGCACTCAATTGTGTGTTTTGTGCAAAGACAAGCCCTGAAACCATGTTGGGCGAAGATGACGATCTTTTTACTGTGGATACCTTTATAAAGGTTCTCAATTCTACAAATCCCACAATGCACTGCAACAGCTTTCATGCAGGACTTGTGCACCAACCCTACCTCCCATTGCTTAAACATCACTCTGATGAGTGGTCACTGACGACTGTACTGTTGAATTTCCAAATAAAAATAAATATGCTTTAAATTCATAGTCCGTTATAGACTCCTTAATAAAAGCTGATCCTGTTGGCCATCATCTTAGACTGTATATTAAGTCTTGACCCCTTCTGTTTGACACATCTGCCTTAAATGATCAGTCAAAACCTGTGGAAACACCAGGCCAGTAAAAAGAACTGGGCATCTAATTAAGACTGGCTTTTTAAGGAGTTCAACAAAGTATAAAAACACAGCTACTCCCCCATAAACACAATAAAATGGGAATAATCAATCTGTATTGTTGTAAAGTTGTTTCTGTCATTGGTGTGACCACCTTCACATTTAATTTTGTAATTTATTCATGAGTTCTTACTCCATTAATCTGTCCTCCACTACTGGGCTCAGTAAACTGGTTTAAATGGTTTATAGCTGCAGGGAGAACTTGTAAGGTTACGAGGACATGACCTCTAAGGTTTAATTAGTTCTATAACGCGCTTTACGTGACAAATATACAAATACATCCTGGGTGCATCTGACTTCTCTCCTGATCCACCTTTAATGCCTTTGTTGAACACAAGATGGCGCTAATGTGCTTTGTATTAGTCCCTGTCATATCTAACATTGAAGAAGCACAAGTTTCTGACTTCCTCAGTGAAGGCTCAGATATTTACATGACTTTAAATGGTTCACTCTAACTGAAGTTTAAAGAAGGTTTGTGTGAGCACATGAAGGGTAATTGAGCTCTTGCCCTTTGACTCCCTGTCTCTTAAATATAAGAGACTCGAGTGTATCCCCCCCCACTCACTCTCATTTCTCTTCCTGTAATTACCTCTCTTATTGACATTGGCTCTATTCACCTCGAGGCGTCCACACGCAGAGCCACGTCCTCCAATCAATCTTAACTTTATTACTCTGAAGCAGCTTAAATATTTCATGTGATAGGGACGAGGCTTTGGATTTATTTACAGGTAGACAAGAGGCAACCTCACCTATCTCTGATGATCCTGGTTGTCCTCTGGTGTGAAATTAGTTCACAGTACAAACGTTTCAGTAAAAGACTGTTAATGATAGCACCCTTACACTCAGCACTGACAATACAACAGTGGTTATTTCCTTCACCTAAGAAGTTATGTTTTTTGCTGGCAAATGTTTGTCCATCTGTTTGTGTGTCAGCTAGATTACACAAAAACTTCCGGACACATTTTGCTAAAATTTCCCAGAGATGTCGGTAATGGCTCAATTTAAAAATTATGACATTTTGGTGGTGGTATGTATATTTGTCTGGATCAAAAAATAAACAAAACAAAGTTTAACAAAACAAGTTTTGCTAAAAACAAGATATGACAACAGGCCTCTGATTAGCCTGTGATGAACGTGACTGAAAGAGAATGGACTCAGTTTCTTTTAAGTTTTTCTGTGATATTGTTTTCTAGAACAAGCATCCTATTTTTATGATGTCTACCTCTGGTTAAGGTTATGTTTTTGCCGGCATATGTTTGTTTTTTTGTTTGTTTGCTTGTTAGCAACATTACGCAAAAACTACTGGACAGATTTTGCTGATATTTCCAGGAAATGTTGGTAATGGTCCAACTTAAAAGTGATTGGATTTTGGTGGTGATCCAGATACCTGATACCATTTGCAAATGATAATTTTCCCTCAACAACTGTCTAACTAATAATGATATCAACAGTGCTAGGTGTGTGTTTTCAGGGTCAAGAAATCATTTTATGAGGGTAAGTTCATAATCAAACTGTTGTTTATAGATGTAACAGTAATATGTGAGCTACCTTGGCTCAGGAGTGCTTTCTAGTTTAATATGCTTTTGTATGGACCACATAATGACAGTTTGAGACTGAAATCAAATAGCTATATTTCCTTATATATAAAAACTGATTTTTTGATATATTTAATATCGTTTTAATGTCCTAGAAAACAGTTCCTCTGGTTCAAGCTTAAGCACTGCGGACAGCAGTGATGAGATTTACTTGATATTCACTTCCTGCCAAAAAAGTAGTATGAGCTCTGCTGGGTGTTTGGCAGTCATACTATTATATGCCCAAGGAGATAAGGCGAGTTGAATCTGTGACATCTTTTATATTACATCTTAAAACCCACTTTTTAGACTTGCTTTTACATGATCCTTATTTTACTTACTTATTTTACTATTTTAAGTTCTACTGTTCGTCCCCTCCTCGCGGTTTCTCATTGTTTTGGTCCTGTTTTTACCATCTTTTCTTGTATTAATATACTCCGTTTTTGTCTATCATTACTTTTATGCCATTATATTTTATGTATTTATTTATTATAAACATTATTTTTCTCTCTTACCTGTCCTCTATCTACCCTCTTCTTTTCTATTTTCCTGACGTGTCGTTGTCAACCTCCTTAAATTGATCTGTATCTGTAAATTTACTATCTCTCTTCTGTCTTATCGTCTCCTTGTCATTATCCGTTGTACAGGCTGTTTAAATCCTACCAGTTTATACTATTTTCTTTCATTTTGTTGCTTTAGTTAACAGGTTTTCCTCTGACTCCCGTGGTCTCTGATGACCTGATTGTTGATTTTATTCTGCCTTTTTTCTGCCTTTGTTTTGTCCGTAAAAGCACTTTGCAAACTTCTGTTTTTAAAGGTGCTATATAAATAAAGTTATTATAATATAAAGCAAGCAGTATGTGGTTTCAAAACAGCCTTTGCTTGTGTTTCACTAAAGACCACATAAAATGTCATAACCTTACACTGTGGGCTAAATGTAAGACTATCCTGTATACACTATTGATATCTGTGTGTATTTGGCCATTATATTTTTTAAATGATTTAACATAATTATATATTTTAACAACCATGTTCTGATAGGCTTTAAACACAGCTTAATTTCACAGAAAATATACAACTCCAGTATCTGTTACCTCTGTCTTTGCACGAACAGTGATGTGCCACACACATAAAGTTTTTAATCAATAGCTCCACTTCCTCCCTGTAATAGCAGACGCAGGAAGCTTGCATATATTACTTTTAATATAACCCTCATTAATAATGCATGCCAAAGTCTGCATTATATGCCCTCAATCCCGGATAACATGGCTGAAGACGCTTTTATTGCTCGTCTTTGCAAATGAGTCATTTAAACTTTAATCCTCTTGTTGTTTTTGTGCAGAAACAACTCCATGTAATTGCATTAGGATTCCATAGAGCACAGACATTAATTACTGCTTTTGTCATTTCTCCATTGTGGCCGTCTTTGCCTGTAGCATGCTCCAGTGAGAGACAACAATGATGCACCTCCGTGAATCCTGAGCAGTCTTTGTCTTTTTGATGTGGACAAAGGAGGAAAGCAGTAAAAAGACGGCAAACACAGAAAGATATGATTTATTATTTACAAACACAAAACCTGCAGACAAACTCCTGACACGCCGGAAGAGTTTCTGAAAACGTAATCTCGCCCAAAGATCTTCCCTCAGAGCCACTTCTCGACTTTAAACTTGGATTGTCTCCCTGATAAGACGACAGACTTCTTGATTCTTGGCCTATCTGGCTCCAAGTTTTCTCCGCAGACAACCAAACCACGACCTCTGTCACAGGTCGATGGCGTCTCTCATCAGCAGAGAGTCGGGATTAGCATTAACCAATCGATGCCTCTGTCAAGTGAGTGTCTGAGTGTCCGGGCGGATCCACTCGAATGTTTTGTATTGTGTGTCAGTCTTGAAGGGAGTGTGGTAAACTTGACCTTAGAGAGACTGTGAGAAAAACAAAGATAAAGTTAAATCAACAGGCTGACTGTGAGTCTATTGGACCAAAAAAACATTAATATTGTGTCATGTCATCTGCGTAGAGTTCTCACAGAGGTTACAGAAGGCAAGCAGAAAGTCCTCATTTTAGGCCCCATCCACACGAAGACAAACAGAGGTCTAAACGCATAAGTTTTTTGCCGAATCTGCGTATCATCCATACGAAGACGGCGTTTTGGGGGTCTGTAAATGATCATTTTTGAAACCAGGTTCCAGAGTGGAAAGACTTTGAAATGCCGTATACGCAGCTCCGTGATTACTGGCTCTCCACAAGTTTTCAGATAAGCTTACGTCGTAGTTTCATGTCTTCATTGACACGCATGCGCCACACGCAGCAACGACAATGGCGGCATACATGAAGCATATGTGCTGATGAAGCTAGTGACCCTATTATCCCTGTCGCAGCAAAATCTCCATCTTCTCAATCACCACCGAATTGAACAAACAATTATCGAGGACACATTACGGCACTTTATCACAATCTCTGTTTACAACTTTTGCCGCAAGTGCGCATGCCCACTGTTTTTTCGTCTGTTTCTGCTTGTTTCCGTCATATTGTTACAGCGCCCCAAGAGGTCTGGCATGTGTTTTCCAGCTGATGCGTATCGAGTGCATTCATATAGACGCACACATTTTCTGAGATGCCTTCATCTTTATGACGAGCGTTTTGGAAACTGTTAAGTGTTTCGTCTTCGTGTGGATGGGGCCTTAGTCAGCTTGCCAAGAAATGGCAGTGTTCTTTGTTTTTACATCGAGGGTCATGTTTTTGCCTTTGCATCTTTGTTTGGCTGTTACCATGATTACACAAAGACTGTTTGACGGATTTTGCTGATATTTCCAGGAGATGTTGGTAACGGTCCAACTTAAAAATGATTGGATGTCGGTGGTGATCCCAGTTAGCGAACAACAGTTTTTGCTCAATAACTGTCTAACTAATTACAATATCAACCTGATTCTGTGTTAGGTGTGGGTTTTCAGGGTGAAGAATCATGTTATAATGCTTTATCTTTATCATGAAGCAATTGCTTATAGGCCTAACTTCCAAAATGTGAGCTACCTTGGTGGGGGTTTGTGCTCTTTGAGTGCTAACTGGATTATTTGTGTAGTGGCACAACAGGTAATGTGCATACGTCTTAAATCAAGAAGGTTGCTGGTTTGATCCCCTCCCACAGATCAAAATTATGGTCATTATTAATTTCAGACTCCTAAATGCCCTTAAGCATGAGTATGAGCATGATTGGCTGTCCATCTCTCTATGTGGCGCTGCGATTGGCTTGTAACTTCAGGATGTATCCCAACCTTTGCCCAGTGTCAGCTGGGATAGGCTCCAGCTCCCTGTGATCTCAAAAGGTAGAAGCCGTATAGATAACAGATGGATGTTTTGACCCTTTTCCATTAGCCCTACTCTACTTTACTTGACTCTACCCGGCTCTACTCTACTCGCCTTGTGCTGCTTTTCCCTTAGCCCCAGTCGCCTGCCCAACGGGGTGCAGTGTTGCTGTAAACAGCTGAGCGGCACTGCAGTGATGTCATTTTGAGCACGGCACAATAATCTGTGGCTTTTTGTCACAAACCAAGTAGAAAAGGAAAGCAGAAGAAGGCTGCAGGTGGCAAGAAGAAATACCCCTTGAGAAGCACAGGAGAGTTTTGGAAGCTTTACAACAGAATGAAGCCGAGGACGAGAGGTGAGGTTATCTTTTAGTATCGACTCAGCTCTCTTGGAACCAGAGCGGAGTAGGTACGAAAACTAGCTTGTTTTAGGAGGTACCAGGCTAGTGGAAAAGGGCCATTTGTTTGTATGTTTCAACAACAGTGGGGAGTCTTCCAGGATGATTTTCACAGGCTTTTGGTCCCAAAAGTTTCCGGTGTGGTTGTGCGTCTGAAACAGTGTCACTATGGTTATCACCTCTTCTGCCCTTCGTGTGTTTGTAAGAGACAAATGTTGTCTTTTTTGGCTCATTTGCTCAGTTGAAGTGGGCTCAAAGCCAGACCATCAGTTTACAGGTCAGCCTTTTGGTTATTAGAAAGCACAACTTTGTCTCAGAGCAGACAGACACTTCAAAAGAAATCCATGATACTTGTGCCTTTACCTAAACTGTGACACTAGTACAGTGGTTCTCAACTGGTGATTGAGGCCCAAAGATGGCTAATTGAACTGTTTTCATATTATCATATAAAACCCAGAAAAAATGTGGAGGCCAAAAGCAGACAAACATCCATGTATTTGATTTTATTCTGCTATGTTACACCATTTGTGGTTACATCAGGATCTGGACTTAGCTTTCCATCTTGGGTCAAAAACATGCATTTTTTTTATTATAAATGTTTGATAATATTCCTGGAAATCAACCAACAGTCAAATTTTATCACATGACTTAAGGGACAGGAAGGAAGGAAGGTGCATGTGCCAAAGAGATTGTGTTTTTGCTGGTGTTTGTTAGCTTGTGTGTTAGATTGTGAGCTGGAAAACTCAGAAAGTTATGGTGGAATATGATGACATTTTCAAGAAGTGTTGAACATGGCATGAGAAAGAAGTGATTAGGCTTTGGTGGGGATGTGAATCCATATGCTAGTTTCACAATTTTTTAAGGATTTATCAACATTGAAAGAAATGGCAGTTTTTCACATTTTTGCAGGCCAAACGTCCACTTCGGTGCGTCCGGTTTCAGTTGCACTTACTCCCTTTTTCTGAAGCACCAGCGCTGTGCCTTGTCATTGAAGCCACCCAAAAAGCAAGTTTTTCTCCTTATAATCATCTTCTCAAGGCTAAAGTCTGATTTCTCTGTTAGCAGATCTCAAGATGGATAAAGAGCATCATGCTGTTATTGTTGTTCTGTTTGCTCCTGCACAAATAAATCTTTGAGGACATCTGACGGCTGTATCATACTCTGTTCCTGAAAATAGTACAAGGCCTGACAGATGTCACTGAAGACACAACACAAAAACTACAGTCTTATGATGAGGACTCATTTATCCTTTATTCATCAGAGAGTTCAAATCTGTATTTTTATGCTGCTTCACCAGAGACTGGAGTTAAAACATCAGATTGTCCATCCACATGTCTGCACTTCTACTTTGTAACATTCATGCAACCATGATGTCTCCACAATGTGACATTACTAGTAACTAATTGATTAAATCCCTCACAAAGGTTTGGCTTGATGAGCATTTTATAATTAGAGTTTGCAGGCCAAAAGTCAAGCTTACAGGGTCTTTTCTTCATCCTTTACTTACGATTGTGTTCATTACCACCACCAAAGAAGTTAAGTTATGGCTGGCATATGTTTGTTTGTTTGTTTGTTTGTTAGCAAGATTACACAAAAACTACTGAACAGATTTTGCTGACATTTTCAGGAGATGTTGGTGATGGCCCAACTTAAAAATGATCAGATTTTGGTGGTGATCCTGATAACCTGCATTCACGAGTAAGGACCACATCATCAACAGGAGGAATTTGACAATTATTTATTGTGTACAGTGGATAACAAGCAACATTGTAGGTATGTGAAGCAGATAATGGTTTGGGGAAACTTCATGAGGAATGCGCCGTAGCTCCCGGGCACGACTAACCCCCTTTCTGAGGCCCTGAGGAAAGAAGGAAGAAAGAAGTTTTAAATAAGGGAAGGGAGGGTGGGGTGCGTCAAGTGTGCGAAACAAAAGACGGAAATGGTCAGTTAGAATTTATAGGAACACAGGAAGAGGCATGGTTGAGGTGTGGTCCTGCTCCCGAAATTCTGCTTAAAGCTCCACTTAGTGAATAGTCATTTTTGCTCAATAACTCTCTAACTAATAAATATGTCAACATGTTTCCGAGTGCTAGGTGTGGGTTTTCGGGGTCATAGAATCATATTATGATGCTAACATCATCATCGAACTATTGCTTATAGATGTAAAGACAATATATGAGCTTCCTTGGGGGGAGATTTGTGCTCTTTGAGTGCTTTCTAGTTTAAAAAGACTTTAAGGGGATTTCTTTGACCTTTGTTCAAAATTCCACTTTGACGTGGGTACAAACAAATCTGATTATTTAAATTAATAATTCATTACTGATTGTTAACAACATATCTCTGACTACTCCTCTCCTAGTTTTGCACACATGTGGTCACTTTGTGGTCAAAGCCAAGTTCACGAGGCTTCACTTTCATCCCTCTTTTTTAAACATGTCTCCAGAACAATAAGGATTTTGTTTCAACTTTTGCAAAAATGCTTTCAGAACTTAACCAGATTTTCATGTGGAGTGTCTCAACCATGCTGCAGCTATACAACAGCACGTATCCTCGCCCAAAGGAAACATTAATTTGAAGTGCTGTGCAGTAGATAACGGGACCCTGAAGCATAAAATGCAGGCTGTAAAGATCATGAGCAATCCACACTTTAACAGAGTAATTTTTAGTTTTAAAGCTAACAGTAAGAGCAACATATAAACATTTCTACATTTGTTTTGGCCTTTGTTTTGTTGTTTAAGGCATCAATATATGTCTGTTTTTCCTCTGCATTTTGAAATGACCCAGAAACTCTGACCTTAGATTTCCATACACTCTGAAAGCGCAGTGTCATGTACGTGCACTCAGTGCAACGCTGAGAATGCATATATGTGTATCCATAGAATGAAAGGTATGGATTTGGCCTGCTCTATTGTAAAGTGGCTTGAGATAACACTTACTTTAAATTTGCGCCATAAAAACAAAGGTTTATGGATTACATAGACATCATAAAACCTTTAAATTGACAGCAACAGGTCTTATGATGACTGACTTTAAATTCAGTGTGTAAAAGTTGGCAGCATTTTACAGAAACGGTGAATAGAGGATATAATGTTTCTATTTGTATGTAAAGTCAGTCAATGTAGGTGTACAATCATCCTCATAAAAACTTTGGTTTTCATTTTATTAAAGGTGCTATGAGGAGAATCTATTACAGACGACAGTAGGAATTTCCAACTTCAGGGGATGTTCCAGTTGCAGTTTCCTACTCGAAACTCAGAAATTCCTACTTCTGACCACAACTGGAAAGCACCAAAAGACGTGACCCAAGCCAAAGCGTGCGTTGTTGTGATGCGAATAAAGCATGCAGCTCGGACCTTCCTCAGAACTCTGCATTGCTTTACAACTTCATTTTTCAACAACTTACAGGATGCAAAGCGACGAGGTAATGTATCTCTTTCTAGTTACATAGCGGTAGTTTTTGATGTGTGACAACAAGCAATTTTTGGAAAACTTAGTATTGTAGTTTTGTAGCCGGCTATATATCACTACTTACAGCCTGGTGCTCTTAGACGTGTCCGAATAAAATAAATTTGTTTTAATTGTCTTGTTCCCAAAGTTGAGTATCCAGGCCAGTCCAGCCCTGTCCGACCCGACCTGAAGGCTAAGGAATAGCATTTATAGATAACCTATTTTGAAGCTATAAAACTCATCTTAAAGTGTGTATTTCGATCAGGCATTTATCTAAAAGTGAGACTTTTTTGTAATTACTTAGAAACTCCTCCTAGTCCCTTTAAGTTACAAAAGCTTTTATGTTTCGTGGGTCTTCCCTCTGTGGAGGCTGACATAACGATCCACCATGTTGTCTAAGGGTGGGTTCTGGGAACAAAAGGTTCGAACGCGATTTTTGACTATGAGTCTACTAAAGTTTACAAAACCTATAATCATCATCTTAACTGACCTATAGTCTACCAAAATAATAGCTACAAATATGAATGAAAAAAAAACCTCACCTTGTAACTGTTGTAAATGATGCCCTGTTCACGATCCTTTTTGGTCTTCAAGCTCTCGTCGCTTAGTGATGTGATGTCTTAGAAATGGACGGGCTCATTTCAAAATCTGAACACTAGATGTCGCTAAAATGCCATTTTCGACACACTGAACCTTTGAGACATCAACACTGTGTTTACCAAATGTACTTTAGAGAGCAACCTGTTTTGTTTCTGAATCTAAAACATTGATTTTGTTTTAGATTATGTTCCATCATTTATACTTTGAACTGCTGACCCCTTTCGCCTGACATTAAACTCTAACTTTTGTCTTTGATTTCAGTTCATGTTGCCACTCAGATGCCAGATTTCGCTGGGAAGATGTCAACTTCGATCACAATGAGAGAAATTAGATTGAACTCCCCCCTCAATATGGGAGAACTGAAATGGATCAATACTTCATTCAGTCCTGTCTGATTGTTGGGACACCTGTGGTTTGCCACAACACAGTAACTTCTGAACCATCCTGATGTTTTACCAAACACCAAAGAACCGGCTCGTCCCAGACAGACACACAGACGGACAGACAGATGGCTTATTTTTACCCGCCCATGTCACCGAGCTGAATGGTCGGTTCAAACGCCGGCTGCTTTTACTTCTATTTCTGTAGCGACATCAGAAAGCGAGCACAGCACAGATGTATCTCTCTCCTGCTGCTCTGAGCGACAGAATAAGGCTAGTACTGGAACAGGCACGAACCGGCGAGCGCGACCAAACACTGAGGCTGCACTTCAGGCGAGAGTGTGAGTATGAGTGTGTGTGTGTGGGCCTGTAAATGTGTGGGTGGGTGGGAGAGGAGGCCATCTGTCCTGGCCTATTACCTCCGTCACAGGTGGGCCTTTTTCCAAAAACACACACATGTCACATAGATGTTGCAGCTCGAGGAAAGTTGAAGACCAACTCAGGACTTTCTCTCTTTGGTCCTTTTGTTGATTCCTTTTTTTTTAGAAGGGGCGCTGCATTTTGACCTAACAAGAGGGGGGAAGCTAGAGCCTTGGTAAGGAGATGGAGGGTAAGGATGAAGTAAGAAAGATGACACGACAGATGGCTGATTGGAGATTATCGCCGTGGGAGGAAGCACTAGGAAGTCAATTAGGTAATGGGAGAGTGACGCAAAACAACTGAGCGACCAATCAGGGCGGTTTATACATGAATATGTTTTCTTTAAGGGTTTGAATGTCTATATCATCCAAACATACTCTTCTTATGAATGATAAAACAACATGCTCCAAAACATAAGCAGAGACAGTCAAGAAAAGGTAGAGACACCAAGTAAAGGAGAAGTATTATTCCATCTGTTCATCTATTAATTCACGAGTAAGGACCACACCATCAACAGGATCAATTTGACAATTATGTATTGCGTACAGTGGATAACAAACAACATAGTAGGTAGGTGAAGCGGGTAACGGTTTGGAGAAACTTCATGGGTAATTCGTCATAGCTCCCGGGCATGACGAACCCCCTCTTTAAGGCCCCAAGGAAGGAAGGAAGAAAGAAGTTTTAAATAAGGGGAGGGAGGGAGCGGTGCGTCGAGTGTGCGAAACAAGAGGGAAACGGTCGGTTAGAATGCCAGTTGATGATTGCTGGTCTACGGCTCCAAAGTTCAACCTGTTCATCCTTGAATCAGATTAATCACGTTTGAAAAGATTTAATAAGCCCTATCAAAAGTTCTGAATGATATGCAAACAATATGTGATTTATGATATATCATAATGTACACACAAACACATACAAAAGCCTATGAAAACTGTATCTGTAAAATATGTCTAACATCCTGTAAACACTGTGAATACTAATCCACAGCCTAATATATATATACTAGGATAGATATGTGTGTATATACATATTTATTGCTTCCTCGAGATATATGAATGTATATATTTTGGTACACCCATTTTATTGTTTATTCTATTTGTCCTCTACATGTTGTTTGAGCACCAGTCAAGACAGTAACCCAGTCTTGTTACACACTGCAATGACAGTAAAGCCTTATTCTATTCTATTCTTGAAGTACAGCACTCAAAGAAATGGCCCAGATGGATGAACAGAAAGAGAGCATAATGCCTGTGTACCGTGCTATCATCATCACAGGCATAAAGATGGTAGGAAGGTAACAGGGACAACTGCTGACAAAAACAGAAAATACCAGGATGTAAACCAGACCATAAAAATGTCTACCCAGGTTGGGCCCTTCAGAGAATGCTAACTGTAGTGAATCAGCTATTGTCTGAAACTGAGCCTAATTTACCTTGCTGTTTCATCACATATCATGCTGCTATAAAAAGTACCCCCTAAAGCAGGGGCCTCCAATCTTCCTTGTGCCACAGGCCAGTTTTATCTTAGAAAATAAATTGTGGACCGACCTTTGCAACATATTTAGTTACACACATCCTGCAGTGTCAAATGTAATTGCTGTACAACTAAGTCCAGAGCACAGGTAAAAGGGAGCATGGGCACAAGGTAGAGCAGTGAATTTATCACTGGTTGTATTTTTCTTTAATTCAAATGTGACTGGGACAGAGAGCCTGAGTGTAAAGCCTGCACAGTCCACCTACACCGACACATTAGAGAGGTCATGGTCATTCTTTCAAAATATTATATCCGTCAATGTCAATTACTCAAAATATGGTTATAAAATTAATCAAATTTATTTTTCTAAAGCAGCATACCAGTCTGCAGCCCAGAGATCAGGGGACCCCTCCTTTAAAGGACTGAAGCACTTTTACTCTGATGACTTAACATGTGGCTTCTTCTTTTTGAATGGTTACCTCCACTAAGGAGGTTATGCTTTTGCTGGCCTATGTTTGTTTGTTTGTTTGTTTGCAAGATTACACAAAACTACCGGTCAGATTTTGCTGAAAGTTTCAGAAGATGTTGGCAATAGCCAACTTAGAAATAATAAGATGTTTGTGGTGATGCGTACGCAGCCCCTAAGGTGCCACGGATAAAAAAAAATAGAAATCGTGCGCACAAGATACTAAAACGTGCACGATATACTAAAACATGCACACGATATATTAAAACGGACACACGTTTAAGATAGAGCGTGTGCTCGATTTAATTATAAAGGCAAGCGGCAACAAACAGCCGAGCTCATCAGTAGATGATATATATTGCCATCAGCTGCCGGTACAAACCAAGAAGAAGAAGACAGCCGGGCTCGATTCAAGCATCCCAGACTGAATCCCAAACCGCCCACTACACACTACCCCTTCACTAACGAGTGTCACTCCAAAATTAAGTCACACTCGTAGATATGGAGGGCACTTCCACTGAAGGGGGAGGGTATGTAAAGGAATGGGAGGCCCTCATAGCTTTACCGGAAAACAGAAAATCTCGTGACCATGACAACAGAAAGACGCCCCGTGTACGTCTGTTGGCTGTTACGCTGTGGCGATGATTGTGATGCCCTCGGACAGGAGTTTTAGACTACTTCAATTATTGTGACTCCACATGTCTTTCAATCCGATTACCATCGGACAATTCCAATTAAAGAAATGGATAATGTTGCCAATTGTGCTCACATTTTATGGTACCAGGGCTGCACAATCATATCAAACGTCAGCATAGAGTATGATTTGCTTGTTTCGTTTAAATCTTTTAAAACCACGGTTTACGTGATTTTTTGTCGGTGTGGCAAAGGTGTGGGGAACATATGGACACATGCAGCACTTACATTAATGTTGTTTCCTCTCCCATTTAGGGCTGAACGGTCCACTCCCCCTCCCTGGTTTGGGATAGCCCTTAGTATGGCGGACCCTCCGCGAGGACGCGCAAACGGAGGGGTAGTGGGTAGGGAGAGTGTGTAGGGGGCGGTTTGGGATGGGGCCCCAGTAACCAGCCAAAGTTAGCTGTGGCTGTGAATGTAGAAGTGCCGGGTATGTACAGTCCCTTAGGCTATTTATCACTACCTTATATAAAAGCTGTACAACTTTCAAGACTCAAGCAAAGCTCGTGTCTTGCTGTCACCCGCTGAATAAGGTGGAGGGAGTTAGCCCCGAAGTTAGCTACAACTTCGCCTCTGTAGCAGCAAAAAAGTCCCCCCTGTGTGTCCAAGGTGGACTAAAAGTTAACTTGCTCACTTCTTCTCTCCATTGTGTGTGTTTGTAAACATCTGATATCACTGATATCACTACGGGAAGCCGTAGTGACGTTTTAATATATCATGCGCACAAATAAGTATTTCGAGTGCACGTTTTAATATACCATGCGCACCTTTTAGCATCTCGTGTGCACAATTTATTTATTTTTTTCTCTGTGGCACCTTAGGGGCTCAGTAGATTCGTTCATTTGTCTGGATGCAAAAATTTCCCCAAATGTAAAAAAATTCCAGAAGTTAACACTGAACAGAAAAAAAAGCCTCATATCTCTGCAATTTTAATATGAATTCGCTTTCAGTTTCACAGGACAATATGAGGTCCATTTGTCTATCATCAAGGTAAATTTCATCTGGATCTGATCCAGATTGACATCACAAAATAACATTAAACATTAGAATGTGAAATCCCATTGATGATTTTCAATGATTCATAAAAAATCAAAATGATCCAGAATTGTTTCCTTATAGGGGTTGTGGAAAAGCTCCTGCTGGAACTGAGCTGCTTGTCAGAGCTCTGTGCTGTTCTAGTTTTCAAACCGTTTCTGACATGGCATAGTTCATGTATTTATACGTCTGCAGCTCATTGTTTCTCCTTGTTGCTCAGAATAGTAAAAAAACTGCAGGTAAAATGTTGTGTCTCTGTGTGTAAAGAAACACATTTGTGTGTTTATCTCTTCAGACCTGTGGAGGTGTGCAGCAAGTTGTTTTAGCTCCAGACAACAGACTTAATGAACAGTTTTAAGAGCTTATTATGGCTGAGACCTCTAGGACGTTGTTCAAACAATGATAAAATGACAGCGTGGTGTGTGTGTGTGTGTGTGTATGTGTATGTGGTTCCTCTTTGTGGGAAAAATGGCGAGGGAGTCTGACAAGAGGAAAACAACGAAAGCGACAGTTACAGACTGAGACTGAAAGACAAAGATAGAGGCAGAATATAAGATGAGTCACAAACAAAACAAACAGAAGAAGAAAAGACGGCGTTAGCAGCACAGAGACAGAAGTGAAAATAGAGACTTACTTTGACAAAAAAAAAAAAACATCAAAACGATCCTCGAACTTTCTTTTCAGGCTCCTCTGTTTTCTCTTCATTTACAATGTTGTCTCAGAACTTATATCTCTGCCTTCTGTTTCAGTGAAGCACAGACTGAGTGTTTACTGTACAGTATATGTGGCTGTCATTCAGCTGAATAATGATGACAGTATAAATTAAGTTTGGATATTAAATTACAGCTAAATGACAATAGTAAGCTTTTATGAAAGGCCTAACTGTGGAGAACTATCTCATGTGTACAGCTCTTTATCCCTGCAGGGCTGTTTAAGTGAGTGTATGGACGTTTTCTTGATCAGTGCTCATGTCTTTTTGGAAAGGAAGAGAGCTTGAAATTGCAAATCTGACACATTGGATGATTTTTTTTTCATTTATTTTGAAAATGTAAATGAAAAGAATGTTCGGACAACCAGAATATCAGCACAATGGAAATTCTGCAGTTTTAAGCAAACAATCCAAAAACAAATACAAACATATTGTTTTGTTTACATTTGAAAAAAGAGAGGAATACAGTAAAATTTTTCAATTTCCATCCCTTCTCCGTTCCAGAGTAAAACCCCCATTAGTGAATGATTGTTTTTGCTCAATAACTGTCTAACTAAATGATACCAACATGATTCTGAGTGCTAGTGTGGGTTTAGGGTCAAGGCATCATGTAACAGCATATGTGAGCTACCTTGGTGGAGGTTTGAGCTCTTTGAGTGCTTTCTAATTTTTTCGTTCTTTCATTTGATTCAGTCATTTATTTATTTTTTTTTAACCTTTATTTAACCAGGAAGGTCCCATTGAGATTAAGAACCTCTTGTTCAAGAGGCAGCAAAGTTACGCAGTAAAATTATGGCAATTTACAATCAACAATTAATATTACAAAAAACAGTTACAATTTGAGGAGGCTGTCTCAAGTGCTCTCAGTCTGGATTTAAATGCATTTAAAGAAACAAGATCAGTTAATTTCCAGTCTGTTTGCAACATGTTCCATGTAGAAGGAGCAGAGTAGACAAAAGTCCTTTTTCCCACTTCTGTGCGGGCAAATGGAAGTGAAAGCAACAAGTGATCGTTTGAACGCAAACCCTAAGAATCAACACTTCCCTGAGTGATCAAATTACAAATGTAGGAAGGCAGTAGTCCAAGCATGACCTTGAAAATGAAAATGTGCCAATGTCCCAGCCTCCTGGTGGACAAAGAAGGCCATCCCAATCGAGAATACAGTTCACAATGATGGGTCAAGGGTCTACAGTTGGTAATGAACCTCAGAAAGGCCTGATACACAGTGTGGATCTTATTGAAGACATTGATCTGAGGCAGTCATATACAACAAACCTCCGTAATCTAAAATCGATAAAAATGTTGCAGTGACAAGACTGTGACAGTGACGCGAAAGAAAAACAAAGTTTATTTCGAAAAAAAAATCCCAATTTCAGTTTGAGTTTAACTTGGACTTCATTATTAAGGCACGGCAGGTTGTCACTGAAAAGAAATGGGAAGCATTTTAATTGTTTTATTTTCCCTTTATATCAGAGCACAAACTTTCAGTAAGGCATTTACTCTGGACCTTAAACTGGATCCCACATGAACTGATTTTGCATAGACCCAGATGACACACTATAACTTCATATACATATGTATTTTTAATTACATGATATCGTCAGATGAGTTACAAGTGTAACGTGGGAAACTTTCCTGTCTTGCAATGTTAAGAAATCCTTTATCCTTGTTCCTTTACTGACAATTCCACCCAAAAACATAATCAAAAATTGTGAAGAACTTTCTGAGCCATTTTATCTGCAAACAGAAAGACAAATGGACAAAAGCTGGCAAAAAATACTAAACACAGACGTTATTGTGACAGAGCAGCCATCACTTATAGACGAGTAATATTTAATCAGTAGAATCTGTTTTGTACCCAGTCCACCTCTTTTCCAGAATTAACTTTGTTCTATCTTCATATTTATCAAAATGATATTTTTTTGTTAAATTATTAATTATTTCATGATGTAGTAACTCAAGACTGAAACCAAGTGTTGCACATTTATTTATCAATCAATCAAACTTTGTTTGTATAGCACTTTTCGTACAGGACTTTGTAATACAAAGTGCTTTACATGGGGAAAAAGATCAAATGAAATAAAAAGTAAAATAAAAAGCAGAAAATTGCATAATTGCATAAAAAGAAAACATAAGACCCCTGCAACCCCCCCATCCCCCAATCAACATTCATTCAGTATACACACTCACTTACTCAGACACACAAAGACATAAAAAGGAAATTCTGACAGAAAACAAAATTAGAGGAGTGAGGAAATGTTATCTTGAATTGAAAATGAGGAAACACAGGAGGTAAAACTAAAATAATAGTTTAAAATACTCAAAAAATAATAGAGGGTAAGATAAGTAAATGTGTAAATACGTAAATAAATAAAATAATATAGTAATATATAATAAAAGTTAGATACAGTCCTGCTCATCATTATTGGCACCCATGAAGTTTAAGTACACAATGTGACAGTACAAACAGCTTCTTTACAAACCTCTCTAACTTTGCTCTGCATCCCTTTATCAGACTCAAACTTGGCAGAAGTAATACTTAATAGGTTTGTAATACTTCATTAGCTACTATGATCATGCAGTCATATTTAGAATAGGCAGTTTTAATTGTAACCACTTGAAGCCTGCAAGGAAAACAACACCCTACCAACAATTAAGCATGGTGGAGGTTCCATAATGGTTTGGGGCTGCTTTGCTGCATCGGGTACTGGAGGCCTTGACCGTATCACAAGAATCATGAAATCAGAGAATTATCAAGAAATTTTAGAGCCAAATGTCCTACCCAATGTAAGAACACTTGGTTTGAGTCAAAGATCGTGGGCCCTTCTGCGAGACAAAGACCCAAAGCACACATCCAAAAGCACGCAGGAATGGTTAAAAAGGAAAAAACTGGATTGTTTTAAAATGGCCAGCAACAAGTCCTGATCTGAATCCAATTAAAAAATCTTTGGTATGGCTGAAATCTGCCATTGGGGAAAAGAAACCTGCAAATGTTCAAGAGCTTTAACAATTTGCATAGGAAGAGTGGGAGAAAATACCAGCTGAGAAGTGCAAGAAGCTTAAAGATGGCTACAAGAAGCATTTGGAGGCTGTCATCAGTGCCAAAGGGTGTGCAACAAAATGCAGAAGAGGGATGCCATTATTGCTGCATGCGCTTTTTTTCAGTTCCCTCTTTGAAATTACAATATATAACTTTGTAAAAATTATTAATTTTTTGTTAAAGTATTTTGGACCTCCAATTCAAAGATCCTGAGGACATAAATTTGGTACATTTCAATTTATTTCTGAAGATATTGTTAAAGTAATGAAAATAATGAAGGGGTGTCAATAATACTGAGCAGGACTGTAAATAATATAGTAAAATGAGAAAGCGTAACATCAGGTGCACAGCAAAATCAGCAAAAACAGGAAAATAAAAGGAAAAGCATTTAACAAGGAGTAAAATTCCAAATAAAAAATCTGAACTGAAATGTAGAAATTAAACAGAATAATAGGGTTAAATGAGTTAAAATATAACACAAAATAATAATACATACAATCAGCTAAAAGCCAGATTAAAAAGGTAGGTCTTGAGTATTCTTTTAAAAATATGAACAGTAGGCGCAGCTCTCAGGTCTTCAGGTAGACTGTTCCACAGACGGGGGCTGAAGTAACAAAAAGAGGCTTCACCTTGTGTTTTGGTTCTTACTCTGGGAACAGAGTAAGCATTTATCACTCAGCTGTTGACTAAACACTCTCACTTAAGGAGGCTTTCCTAAAATACTCTACACACCCCTAACTCACCAGGAGTTCAGCGTGAAGCTCTTGCTCTTAAGGACACAAAACCATCTCTGTTTTCTTTAGCACTAAGAGAAGAAAAGGTAATGGAGTGTAAAGGCTCGCCTCTGAAGGGGGGCCAATTAGCTTCAACATGGAGGAAACAGGATTTGTCAGCGAGTGTGTGAAGGGCAGATGGAGAGAGTGAGAGGAAGGGTTTATGCTAATACGTGTCTCAGTGCTGCTCCTCGTCCTGGTTATCTCGGGGCCTGGAGGAGGAAAACCTGAGAGCAAAACCCACTCATGACCCCTTGAGAAGCACTTTGGCTGACACCCGGATGATTGACTGCTCCACAGCTGAGGATATGCAAATTTATTTCACTTTTCCAACACCGACTTTTCAGACTTAACTTGGACCAAACTGGACAATTAGCTTTTAAGAGATAAAGACGGGGAGGATGGATGGAAAGATTGAATTAAATTATATTCACTGTAGCAGTGAATAAATGTTAAACCAGTATTATGTGGATGTACGATTATTTGACCTGTAAGGGAGTATGACCACCTTGGACATCACATTTATACAGTATTATCATCTGCTCCAGATGGTAGTAAAATCCAACTTTTATGTTTGTATTTCCACAAACTGGAAAGTTATATGATTTTCCAGTCTATAAAAAAAAGCATTGTAACCAATATTATTGTTACAATATCTGAAATTAATGGCCTAAAGAGTTCCATATTGGTTTGGGTGGATATTGAATTTTTTGCTGTTATTTACAGACGATAAATCCTCCGTATATAAATATTTATTATACATCATACTATCAAAATGTACAAATGGCCTATATTACTGCACCCCATCATCACTGCATGGGTAGGTTTAAAATGCAAGACATACATTTTTTAACAGTTAAATGTGTTTTTTCTTATTTTACATCAGTTTCTCGCACTTATAATCTCTCACATTCAAAGCAAAAAGTGCATTCATTTATTCATTTTCCAAGCTGCTTATCCCTTTCAGGTTCACGTGGGGCTGGGGCCTATGCCAGTCGTCATGGAGTACACCCTGAACCAATCACCAGCCAATCACAGGTCCACATAAAGAGACAGACAACCACTCACCCTCACAGCAATACTTATGGACAATTTGGAGTCACCAATCAACCTAATGAGCAGGATTTTGGTCTGTGGGAGGAAGCCGAAGTGCCCAGAGAGACCCCACGTGAGCACGGGGTGAACATACAAACTCAAGAAAGGTCCTGTCCGATCCGAGGATTAGTTTTTGCAATAAAAAGAATTTCTGCTCTTGACTAAAATATTGGTATTGGTACTGATATTGGCAATAATGCATTTGGAAATATTAGCATATTCAGTAGATTTTCTCATAGAAGAATGAGTTGGACCCAAAAATCCAGTGCAGGCAGTCACCTTGAACTTTTGAGTTTTAGTAACTTTGTGAATGTTACCAGTATGATGCCATTTTAATGCTGCGTTCCAGGCTTCCCGCAACTCAGAAATTCCCCAGTTGAAATCCCCAAGTTCTGACCTGAATGCATTCCAGGCAAATTTCAACTTTGGTTTGAGCACAAGGAAGTCTGGTATGTAAAGAAAACAACATGGCAGACATTACCAGGGTTTTTCTTTCTCATTTTAATCACCAAAAGAGCCTGCAACTTGCTCATTTAAGTGAAACGAAGGAGGGGAAGTGTCGCATAAGGAATCAGAAGCTTGTACTTTATAATTTACGATATTTGATGTTATTTTGATGCATTTTTTATATATTGATTAATGCACTGTGTCGAGTCAATTTGCTAAAGAACTTAGTACAATTAAATCATTGTTGGTCTAAATAAATTTTTTAATAATTAAATTATTAAATAATTAATAATTAAATCATTAAATAATTTAATTTAATAAAATAATTATTAAATAATTAAATACTACCGTATTTAATAAGGTAGTATTAAAATAAAGGGTTAAAATAGTGTGTCTTAAGTATTAGATTTCATCCAATCTGCAACCAAATGTAGATAAACGATTCGATTTGAATTGTTTTGATTTATTTATTTGATTTTATGTCTCGCAAGCAGGCACATACGTTATAATCATGAGTCAATCATGAATCCATAGAATCTTAGGTGGATAAATAAAAACATTTACGTGATAAAATCGCTTAAAGGTGTAGATTTCCTGCCGGAAGGGTTTTGGACCGTCTTCGTCTCTGACGCACCTGAAGCAGGTGAGGAGTGCGCACCGAAGTGTGCCAGACGGCGCTCCTTTAAAGTTTTTACGGCTAAAAAGAGTCGCTGTGCAGAGGATAACTGCAGAAAACCAAAGAGGCAGCCGGTAAGAAATGCTAACCTTCGGGCGTATCTGTTAAAGCAGTGAATTTACCTATGATAGTGCCGACACGGGCGCGCGCCCAGGTCTGAGCTCCGCGCGAGTGCCCGTGTCTCTTTGTTCTCCGTCACAATTGTTTGTTCTTCTTATTTCAATGAATGAAAATAATACCACGGTGTAAATGATAGAATCGTTTATAGACATTTTTGATTAATTCTAGAAGTAGTGTTTAAAATGAATTACTCCCTCAGTTTAAGGAAAATGAATATCTAATTTAAACTCAATCAAAGAATTATCTAAAGTTGGAAAAAATTAATGAAGTCATTTGTAAACTAAGACAGATAATTGAGCTTTAATTTAATTTAATTTTTCGATTGAACTTTAGTATGAATTTGGAAAATAATAACTGTTTTCTTTCAGGTTGCACATGCTGTGAACTTATGATTTATTGATCTATTCTATATGTTTGTTTGCTTTAAAGGTTTTTTACCTAAGAAAAACAGCACATAATGGCAAATAAAAGGTGAAGCAAAGAAGAACTTGTTTGTCGTGCTTTGAGTGGAATCCAGTCAGCTTTGGGCAGATTATCCCCCCCTTTTCAAGTTAGGAGACTGCACAGAAAAAACAAGAAACTTGACAGTAAAAAACCGGGAACAAAGACCTGGAAAAACAATCAAGTTAAAGCAAGATTAAAGTGGATACTTACCCTCTTGTCTGTGGAAAAAAAAAAAAAAATCAAGATTAAAGTGGATACTTACCCTCTTGTCTGTGGAAAAAAAAAATCAAGTTAAAGCAAGATTAAAGTGGATACTTACCCTCTTGTCTGTGGAAAAAAAAAAATCAAGTTAAAGCAAGATTAAAGTGGATACTTACCCTCTTGTCTGTGGAAAAAAAATCAAGTTAAAGCAAGATTAAAGTGGATACTTACCCTCTTGTCTGTGGAAAAAAAAAATCAAGTTAAAGCAAGATTAAAGTGGATACTTACCCTCTTGTCTGTGGAAAAAAAAATCAAGTTAAAGCAAGATTAAAGTGGATACTTACCCTCTTGTCTGTGGAAAAAAAAAATCAAGTTAAAGCAAGATTAAAGTGGATACTTACCCTCTTGTCTATGGAAAAAAAAAAAAGTTAAAAGCAAGATTAAAGTGGATACTTAACCTCTTGTCTATGAAAAAAAATCAAGTTAAAGCAAGATTAAAGTTTAACCTCTTGTCTGTGGAAACCTGAGGAAGAAATCAAAATGGCTGATCAGGCTATTAACAAGACAGCTGATCAACTCAAAGTGGAAAGGGCAACTGCTAAAAGGTCATTTTCTCGTCTTGTGAACAGCGTTGCAAGGACCTATAGAGAAATGACTGAAGAGGAGTTAATAGACAGTTACAATAAAATCTCAACGGAGGCCGAAAGGGTCATGGAGGCAAATGACAATATGGAAGCTGGACTCATTGCAGAGTTGGAGGCGGAGCTGGGCACAGAGAAAGGAGCTGTGCTGACTGAGCAGCAAAAGGCCGACCTAATGAAGACTGCAAATGAGTGTGAGCAGAAAGTAAAGGAAGTCAAAAGCCAAATTCAAAAAACCCTGTGGTCAAACTTTGGAGAGGACAAACTGTCTATTGCACTTCAGGCTGCAGGATCGGAGTGTGATCGCCTTTCTGCTTTGCAACCAAATACTCACTGTGAAGCATATGAATATATGCTTACCCATCTGCGGGAACTGTTCAAATCTGCAAAAGAAACCTATGATCAATGGAGAAAATGGATCCCACCAGATGATCAGAAGAACTATAGGGGCCATTTCAAGGGGCTAGAGCTCTACATCCCCAAGTTAGTTGCTAGGAAGGCAGACTTCATGCAATTACGGATTAAAGAGGATGCTGAAAGACCAGCTTCGGTGCTTTCATCTCCCAGCCACCAACAAGCCATCAAGTTAAAACCCACCGCCCTGCCCAAGTTCCATGGAAACAAGCGTGAGTTTACTCGATGGAGAAAGGACTGGGAAGCCCTACAACAGCAAGGTGAGCCAACTGGCTCAAAGGAGGTCAAGAAGTTTCAGTTACTGGACAGTCTTGATGACAAGATCACAAGAGACCTTCGACTTAGCTCTTATAGTACTGCAGATGACATCTTCAGAGTGCTTGAAAATCGCTATGGAAACCAGACAGCCATCGCCATTGAAATAGTGGAAGAATTACAGAGAATACCAGCAGTTAAGAATCATCAACCTCAAGATAGTTGAACTTATTCAAGCTGTGGAGAAGGCACTTCAAGATTTAATCGACCTTGGAGACACAGGGGCCATCAAGAACCCACTAGTGACCAAGTCGATTGAAAGTAAACTTCAGAGTCTCTCAAAAAGAATGGCTTGTTTATGCTGCAGACAAGAGGAATGCTGTGGTCCCCGGACAGCGGTTTGACAGTCTCTTAACGTTCCTTCAAGCTCAGGAGTCTATATATGAACAACTAGAGCAACTGAGAGAGGAGGAGCCTTATAAAAAGGACACAAAAGTTGAACTGAGACACACCAGGACCAAGTCTGCCAAGTCATCAAATGAGCCTGCAGGGTGTGTAGTCTGTGGTGATGGTAGACACAGGAAGAAGCTGTACTTCTGCAAACAATTCAAAGACTTGAAGATTGTAGAGAAAAAAAATGCAGTGAGGAAATTGGGAGCATGCAGGAAGTGTCTTGAAGTCCATGATGACAGCTCGTACTGTAAACCTGGGTTTTTATGTAAGAACCAAGACTGCAAGGATGATCGTATCTCTGAGCATCATTATTATCTGTGCCCGAATGCTGAATTAAAGAAAGGTGAGGCAGGTCTAAAAAGAGCAGGTTTAGACCAGAAGAGGAGAAAAGCCAGAGGAAGTACACTGAAGCACAAGAGGATTTCTTAAAAGCTTTCCCGGATCTTGCAAAACACTGTCGTGATGTCTTTTCAAACACGGCATCGAGATCTTTTAGCACTGCAAACAACCAACCAGGCCTCCTGGCAGAAAGATTGCAGGAGCCACCAGTGCTAATGATGCTTCTAGAAGTCACTGCCAACGCTGGGCAGAAAATAGGCACATTAATTGATCTGGCATCTGACACTAACTACATAACCCACAAAGCTGCAAGCAGACTTAATCTCAGGAGTGAAAAATTACCCTAGTTGTTCATGGTGTTGGGGAATGAAGATTCAGGTCCATACGAAGAGATACCTTCTCAAGATCCGAGTACACACCCCAAGGGTACTCTCAAATCCCACCAGCTGATTTGTTATGGACTGGACAGTATAGCAAATGTCCACAGGACAGTTGAACCTGAAGAACTGCAAAATTTCTTCCCAGACATACCACTCCAAAAACTCATTAGACCCAAGGAAATAAGCTTGCTCATAAGCCACAGAGAAGGCCAGCTAGCACCTCAGCGGATTAGAGTTGTTGGAGATCTTGTACTGTGGGATGGTCCACTTGGAAAGACAGTCGGAGGAACTCATCCTGAGCTTTTTGAAAAGTTGTCTGTGTCAGCCCACATGTCAAAGACCCACTTTGCTCGGTCAATGAGAGCAGCTGCTGCAAAGTATGAGAATTCATTACAGACACTCAGGAGGGACTTATGTCAGGCAAGCAGAGTGGAACTGAGTTCCAGCAAGCGAGCACCTCAACCAGTAACCGAGACTTTGTGCAGTGGTGGAGATGGGATAGCATTGGTGCAGCTTGTGAACCAAAATGTGGAGGTTGCGCTGTGGAAGCTGCCAACCAGGGGAAAAGAAATGACTCTTGCTGAGAGAGAGAACTAGAAGTTGTGAAAGCAGGCCTCACTCATGCAGGGGATAGCCACAGCAAGGAGCCACACTGGCATGCCAGTTACCCTTGGTTGGAGGATCCAGTTTCTCTACCAAACAATAGGAGAGCAGTTGAGGCAACATTTCTGAGGACAGAAAAGCAGTTAGCCAAGGAACCAAAGTGGAAAGCAGCCTACACCGCCCAAGTGCATGACATGATTGATCGGGGAGCTGCAGTTAAATTAGCCATGGGGACCATTGCCAATTGGAAGGAGCCAGTGTGGTATGTAAGCCATCTTATCGCTCCAAACCCCCATTCTGTCACAACTCCTGTGAGGCTCGTCTGGAATAGTAGCCAGAAGTTCAATGGCGTGAGCTTGAATGACCTGCTAATGAAAGGCCCAGATGTCCTAAATCAGATTCGTGCTGTCCTGCTCAGATTTAGGAGTGGAGTCCATGCGGCGCTAGGAGACATCAAAAAGATGTATAACTCCGTTTGGTTGGAAGACCGTGAGGTACACCTGCACAGGTTCCTGTGGCGAGACTCTGAGGGAGAAGACTTGGAGGAGTATGCTATCACAAGAGTGAACATCGGGGACAAACCAGCAGGATGCATCGCCCAGCTACTTAATCGTGAAACCGCCAACTTACCACCTTTCATTCACCTAGAAGAGGAGCGTCAAGTACTCCAAAAAGATAGCTATGTGGATGACATACTCACTTCCCACAATGACCTTGAACAGCTTAAAATTATCACAGCGAATGTGGAGATGATCCTGAAGGCTGGAGGATTTGAATTAAAACCATGGGTCTACTCAGGCCAAAGTGGGAGGAAGGAGAGCAGAGACATGGCTAAAAGAGACGGTACCAAGACCATGGTCTTACCAAACCAAATGAGGGATGAGGACAATAAAGCACTTGGTCTTGGCTACATCGTTGAGGAGGACATGCTGCATGTCATGGTAGCAATAAATTTCTCAAGAGAAAGGGAAAAATCTTGACAGCCAAGACCTGCGACAAGAAGAGATCAGAGCCCAGACTCCAGACCCCTGACAAGAAGAGAACTGCTCAGCCAAGTGTCAGGGTTATATGATCCAGTAGGCCTGGTGACTCCAGCTAAGCAGAAAGGTGCCATTCTGGTGCGAAGGGCATTTCAAGAAGCGAAGTCTGAGAGTTCTCCAGTTAAACAGACATGGGACATGGCACTATCAGAGGACCTCAGACAGGATGCAATCAAGCTGTTTGAGGAATATTCTCAACTTAGCAAAATCAAGTTCCCAAGAGCACTAACTCCCCCAGCTTTGCCAGGAAACCTCTTGCAATCACATTCTCGGATGGGAGCGAGCATGCATATGGAGCAGTCATGTACCTAAGGTGGGATTCAGAAGAGGAACCAATTGTCCGGCTAGTGGAGTCTAAAAGCCAAGCTGACACCTTTAGACCAAAAAGCAGATGCTGTTAAAGCAGAGGCGTGTGGGGCTGTATTTGCCTCACGTTTGAAAAAATACTTTGAGCAGCACAGCCAAATCAAGATCGAGAGGTGGTACCATTTTCGTGGACAGCCAAACAGTTCTGGGTGCAATACAACGGGAAAGCTACGGCTATCAAACTTTCTTTGCTAATCGGATTGGAGAAATCCAAAATGCTACAAGGATCCAAGACTGGTGGTGGGTTCCTGGACCTCAAAACATTGCTGATATCATCACAAGAGGTGCCAGTCCTGAGATCTTGAATGAAGACTCTGAGTGGCAAAAGGGGCCAATGTTTCTAAGTTTGCCAGAGGAGGAGTGGCCAATCAAGGCAGCCAAAGAACTAGCAGCAACTGCCAGGGAAAGCATCAACAAACTGCAGAAGAAGGCATTTGTTGCTGTGCTGACAAGGGCAAAAGCCAAGGAACTGGAAGAAAATCAGAGTCAAAACAAGGTCAAGCAGGAACCAAAAAAGGAAGAGAACCAAGTCCAAGCATTACAGAGGAGACCGCCAATGGGGTCAGCCATTCGACAGCTTGTGGATGTAAAACGTTTCAGTGTCCTAACCCATCTCATCAAGACAGTTGCATGGATCTGGAGGGCAGCAAAAAGGTTTGGAAAAAATAATCAAGCCATAAGTGGTCCAAAGTGGGAGGCGATCCCCCTAGCAGGAGCTATCTCTGTGAAAGAAAGAGAGAAGCTTTAAGAGACATTTTTCTATCTCATAAGAAGGGGCAAAGTTCACAAGCACAACAACAAACAGGCTGGTGGTCTACAAAGATGAAGGCTCTGGGCTGTTAGTCTGTGGCGGGCGAGTGCAGGTCTTCAAAGAAGATAAAGTTGCTGTCCCCCTTCTGCCTTGCGATGCCTGGGTGTCCACACTACTTGCTCGGGAGGCCCATAATGAAAATCATGATGGTGTTGCCGGTACCCTACTCAGAATGAGGAAAAAAGCATGGGTCATAAAAGGGAGGAAAATAGCTCAAAAAGTAGTTGACAGCTGCATAGCCTGCAAGAAGGAGAGAACAAGAAATGTCAGCAAGTAATGGGCGACTTACCTCCAGAAAGGACTGAGCCTGCTGCCCCATTTGAGTACACCACAGTAGACCTTTTGGTCCCTACCAGGTCAAAGATGATGTCAAGAAGGGTAACTCTAAAGGTCTGGGGAGTTGTCTTTTGCTGCATGGCAAGCAGAGCCATCCACACAGAGTTGGCTAATAGCCTCACTACTGAAAGCTTTCTTATGGCCTACTTAAGGTTCACAGCAGTTCGGGGCACCCAAGAAAAATCTGGTCAGATGCAGGTACCAACTTCATTGAAGCAAAATCCGTTTTGAAAGACCTGTATCAATTCCTAGATCGTCAGAACAAAGCAGGTCTTGAGGAAGCTGCAGCTAAACATGGAACAGAGTGGATGTGGAAAATTCACCCAGCTGATTCCCCCACAGAAATGGTGCAGCAGAGGCTGCTATGCGCGTGTAAAAAGAGCATTACAAAACATTGGCAAAGACTCAATTCTCACCTTCAGTGAATTTCAGACAGCCCTGCAGATGGCAGCCAACCTGCATAAGCAAACGCCCTATTGATGCAGTACAGAGCCGGGAAGATTGCATTCAGTACATCACACCCAACTCTCTTCTGCTCGGAAGAGCATCTCCATGAGGACTCTCAAACCTTTGGCTTTGTTGGCTACCCCTACAGGAGACTAAGAGCAATGCAGGTGGAGGTGACAAAATTCTGGAGGAGCTGGAGCCAGCTTGCAGGTCCAAACCTTCTTATCAGGAGTAAATGGCATACGCGCAGAGGAATGTTGCTGAGGAGATATTGTATGGATTGCAGACCAAAATGCACTAAGAGGACAATTTAAGCTTGGCAGAGTGATCAGCACCAATCCAGACACCAGAGGCATTGTAAGGGATGTCAACATCAGGGTCTACCCAAGCTACAGTGTCCCTGTGACAAAAATCCAGAGAGCCATCAAAAACAATCCAACCTCTGGCAAACAAAGGCAGAAGATCCAGAGCACTATTCTTCATCGGGCGTCAGGCGACTGGTTGTGCTAATACCGCTGAAGAACAGATGGTGAAATAAGGCAGAAACACCCAGTAGTATCTTCAGAAGATACAACCTAAAACCAAATTGACTTTGAAGCTGACGATCTATCTAGTGTTTACACAGAAAGATCGAGTGGGAGAATGTCGAGTCAATTTGCTAAAGAACAAGTACAATTAAATCATTGTTGGTCTAAATAAAATTTTTAATAATTAAATTATTAAATAATTAATAATTAAATCATTAAATAATTTAATTTAATAAAATAATTATTAAATAATTAAATACTACCGTATTTAATAAGGTAGTATTAAAATAAAGGGTTAAAATAGTGTGTCTTAAGTATTAGATTTCATCAATCTGCAACCAAATGTAGATAAACGATTCGATTTGAATTGTTTTGATTTATTTATTTATTTTTATTTCTCTCAAGCTGGCACAAAGCGTTAAAATCATCGTAAATCATGAATCCATACAATCTTAGGTGGATAAATAAAAACATTTAGGTGATAAAATCGCTTAAAGGTGTAGATTTCCTGCGGAAGGGTTTGGACCGTCTTCGTCTCTGGCCTTTACCTGAAGCAGGTGAGGAGTGCGCACCGAAGTGTGCCAGGCAGCGCTCCTGTAAAGTTTCTGACTAAAAAAGAGTCGCTGTGCAGAGGATAACTGCAGAAAACCAAAGAGGCAGCCGGTAGAAATGCTAACCTTGGGCGTATCTGTTAAAGCAGTGAATTTACCTATGATAGTGCCGACAGGCGCGCGCCCAGGTCTGAGCTCATGGCGAGTGCCCGTGTCTCTTTGTTCTCCGTCACAATTGTTTGTTCTTCTTATTTCAATGAATGAAAATAATACCACGGTGTAAATGATAGAATCGTTTATAGACATTTTTGATTAATTCTAGAAGTAGTGTTTAAAATGAATTACTCCCTCAGTTTAAGGAAAATGAATATCTAATTTAAACTCAATCAAAGAATTATCTAAAGTTGGAAAAAATTAATGAAGTCATTTGTAAACTAAGACAGATAATTGAGCTTTAATTTAATTTAATTTTTCGATTGAACTTTAGTATGAATTTGGAAAATAATAACTGTTTTCTTTCAGGTTGCACATGCTGTGAACTTATGATTTATTGATCTATTCTATATGTTTGTTTGCTTTAAAGGTTTTTTACCTAAGAAAAACAGCACATAATGGCAAATAAAAGGTGAAGCAAAGAAGAACTTGTTTGTCGTGCTTTGAGTGGAATCCAGTCAGCTTTGGGCAGATTATCCCCCCCCCTTTCAAGTTAGGAGACTGCACAGAAAAAACAAGAAACTTGACACACTGAATACTCGCTTACGCCAGAGCAGCTGCCAATGATGTGTTAATATTAGCAGATGAATAACGTTGAAGCAATTTCTTGCTATGATAAACTTTTTCTAAGTTTCTGTAAGAGAGACCAGACCAGCCATCTGAGCCAGCTCATGAGCAGCACCACCGCATCCATTGAGGCTGCCATACCATTTAGGCAGTGATGTACACGACACAAGTTCACGGGTGGGAAGTTACGAGTTTGACTGCCGTTCCAGTGTACTTTCATGAGTTACAGGTGGGAAAAACACAAGTTAAGGGTCGCCTGGAATGCAGCATAAGCTGACAGAAGTGGGAGGGCGTTAATCTCTGCTACTCATGCAGAAGTAAACAACACACCAGCAGAATGGCAGATCGTATCGTAAAAGTATTTGTTGTTTTAATAATAGCTTTTGTTTTCATCATCCAACCAAATACACAATGACTGTTGATGATGAGGAGACGAAGAAGACATATGTAGAGGGGGGTACTCATGATATGAAAAAATTTCAGACTGGCCAAAAAACCCATTTAAACCCAGTGACAATCGACTCCTGAAGGCAGTCTGAAAGGGTTTAATCAGCATTACGACCCGGGTCGACTGACCCTGCCAGCAACACAGGCTTTTATCAGCTCACCTTGGATCTGCTTCAGTGGGAACATCACACCCACGTCAACCCGCTAATTTATGTCATGACATTGGCTTAACATGCCCACGGCATAACACAATGCTTAGGAGGGACTAATGTAGAAAGTACTGAAAACAGCTTACCCACGCGTCCCTGGCATCCATGCTCCTTTCCATTGTTTACTAGGGATGGGATGAAATATCGTTTGGCAATATATCGCAATACAGTACTTGACGAAATGCATCGAGAATATGGATCGCGAAATAAAGACGTCACGTCCGGTAATAGTGCATGTGACCAGAAGTGACGACAACAAACATTAGCACCAACTCCCTTGCCTCCAAAAAGTCTAATGATGGAGTCGAATGAGGTCAAAAGTGAGGACGCTCCGCCTGGATACAAGTCATCTGTCTGCCAGTATTTTGGATTTCTCATTAAAAAAGACGAAGACGGTGAAAACGAGCCTACCACTTGTTAGCATACACTCTCTCTAACCTCTCTAGGGTTAGAGAGAGTGTTATTGTGTGTTTTTGGCCTGTTTGGTCTTGTGTTTTCCTGTGTGCAACTCAAACAAAAATAAATAAGTTGTAATTACACAGTAAAATTTTTTCTTTTCCCTTTTTTGATATTGTATAGTGACATATCTTATCGTGACCCGGGCATAGCGAGATGCAGCGTATCGTGAGTTTAAGTGTATCGTTCCATCCCTATGTTTACATGGTTGTGTTTCATTGCGCTGATGATGTCGTCAATGTGATGACATCAGCTTGGTGTGCCAGAGGAAAAAAAGCAGCTACACAGCTCGTCTGCAGCCAATTAGACCCAGGTCTGTTGGCAGTGGGAAAGGAGTCACTTGCTGATTGTTAGCAGGTTCACTGGTGTTGAAAAACCTGCATTTACCCAGTAATATTAGTGTGACAGCGGTAAAAGACTCAGGAAGTACATGGGACAAAAAAGGTTGGGAACCACTGGTGCAGATAATGGATGGATGGATGTTTGAAGAGACAGCTGTTGCAGAAGCAGAGCTGTCAGATTTTTCAGAAACAATCCCTATAACATTCAGGGTTCAGGAAGAGTACCTTTTTTCAAACTAATGCTCAAGCACAGCTTCCCTGCAGTATTACTGTGTTAAAGAGGAGGGTCTGTATCTGTGTAAAAGGCCCCTTTATGAGAAAATGCTTTTTCTTAAGAAAGAGCCCAGTCTTTAATGTCCACAATCAAAAGGTAATATCAATAAATCTTCTACCTTCTAGTTAAAATATGACTGATCGAGGCCAGGCTGAGAGCTGCACTTCAACCTAATTAAGATGCTCTGCTGATTACAGGCCCGTCTGATCAGACTGTTCATTATGTCTGCCCGGGGTGAGGGCTTTCACACTGCCAACAGAAGATCTTTGATATCATTCAACAACAGCAGATAGATACAAGCTTAATGGAGCTTAATGGAGCCAATTTTTCAGTCTTTGATCCCTCTTGAAAACATCATCATGGAGTAAAGGTACCCGCTGCTCATCCTCCTCTGAGTTTGTTTTTCCTGCCGTCCCCAGCCTCCCATTTCTGCCCAGATTGAAAGACAAAGCTGCCAGGCTTCCTTACCCTTCCTGTCCTCCTCCTCCTCTGCTTTTATTTCTTCTCGTCTCGCCCGATCTGTCAGCGAGTGTCTCCCAGCCATCACTCTGTCTGACAGACGGACTATCTCCGAGTCGTCAGTCACTCCTCAGCCTCTCTACAGCCGTCATCTCCGGCAGGCAGGGACTCCCCCCGTAACGCAGCCGCAAATGAGGAGAGGCCCCATTTCTGCTGGACAGGGGAGGCATGAGAGGAATATTTGTGCTGATTAAAACGCCTCCACTCTACATGGTCATTAGCAAAACTATCAGTGGCTTGTAAGTGGTTTAATAGTCAGGAAGACGTTTGACCTTGAAATTGGAAAAGTGAACCCTGGATTTAATCAGATGCTACACTCAGTGTCTCAGACTGTCTGCTCAGAGGAAACCTTACAGATAACTCATTTTGAGGGCCTGTTATTTTTTAATGATTTTTCTGACTAATGAGGCAGAAACATGAAATTAAACAAGAGGAGTATTAAAAAAATATAGATCGGCTCCAAAAGTCTTGTCTAGATGAAGGCAGCTACATATGTGCAGCTCTCAGATGCGTATCAAATTTACTTTAGGACTGCATGTACTGTATTTAATGAAATCATGTCACCTACAACTTTGCATTGCTTTGTATCAAACTGCAGTTTGTCTCTTTGTTTGCTTGTTAGCATGATTACATAAAAACTACAGGACAGAGTTTGCAGAAATTTTCAGGAGGAGTAACTAATAGCCAAACTTAGAAATGCAGTGGTAAGTAAATGTGTCTGGATGCCAAAAAAATTTCCAGAAATTAAAAAAAAAAATCCCAAACATTAGGTTTGGGCAGTATTTAAAAAAAAATCATATTTGTGGCATGTTTAAAATGGATTCGCTTCCAATATCACAGGATGATATCAATCTATCTGTCTGTCTGTTCATTTTATGGATACACATATATGCATATATACATATAAAGATACACATATACATATATATATACAAATATATACATCCAACACCCAACATGAATCCATATAGCCAATCATGAATCCCTCCATCATGCGGCAAGAAAAAACCTTCTGTTAAGCAGCAGGAAATCTTGAATGTGGATCCCAGTCTCATGATGAACAGCAAATCCACACGGTGCTGTGTTGGGTGTGTGGGCAAAGGAAGGGAGGTAAGAGGAGACAAGTGGACTAAAGTGAGACCTAAAGTTAGTTACAGATCCATGGTCCATGGACCTGTAGTCTGATTTATTAGAGGTTAGCGTCTTGAGATGCTACATCTGGTTTTCAGGAGGGTCCTCGTGTCTGAATGGTTGTGGGGATCATTTTGTAGTAGTATAAGCAATGATATTCTTACTGAAAATAAGAATTTATGGTAGTGATGAACTCATGGATGCCCAGACCACAAGTGCATCCATACCATATTTGTCTCTGTCAAGTATAAATGTATTAAAGGCCTCTTGAGATGTGACATCCCATTTTCAAGAGGGAGCCCATGACTATGTGGTGCTAAATATAGATACTATAGACGTATCAGCCAGAAGATGAAAGATCATGCTAATATCTACATTAACTGCTATAATGATAATGGGAATGAAATGCTCCTAATGAAATGGTCAAATATGTGTCATGTTTGTAAATGTAGTTATTGAGATATGAGGTCTATAACTCTATCATCAAGGTAAATTTCATCTGGACCCAATCCAGACTGGCATCACAAAATAACATTCAACTTTACGATGGGAAATACCATTGACGATATTCAATATTTAATATAAAATCAAAATATAAAGTGGTGTTCCTCAAACTTGTGTTTCTGGTGATCCAGAATTATATCTGTGACTTTTCTACAACCCCTTTTAGATATAACAGGGGTTGTAGAAAAGTCACTGCCAGAACTGAGTGCTTTGTTAGTAATTTGTATCTAAGTGCTTTGCATATTTGATTTATCATCTCATATTTTATCATATGTCTTGTGTTGTTCCTTTTTACAACATCACTTTATTACTTTATCAGCAAGTCTTGCATTTTTGCACCACATCATGTTACAGAGAAACGCATCCAATTGCAAAGCATCAACTCATTGTGTATTACTTTTGTACTTTTGTTTTACAGTGTCTAAATATATTGTTATAATTGTGCAGGAGGCTACAAAGGTACAAAAGATACCATAGCAGTTATCTTCGTTTCTAACTTTGCCTTTAGTTGTGACTTTTTTGTTTCTGATAATATTTTTCACAACCCAGCCAACTGTTTTAGATTCTCTTACAAACTGTTTTTCTCCAGGAGAAGGTCACTGAGATACAATAAAGTCCTAAAATGTAAACAGAATGCACATTACTGATCCAAATGTAGCACAACATGAGGACATTACTGTTATGTTTTATGAAGAATCCAGACAACCTGCATATATATGCACATATTTTCTTAGAGTAATTTACTTAAAGCAGTAGCAGTAGTCAAGGTTATTCCAAATATACTGTTTTGACTTAATTCTTCCTTTTTCTTTTTTCTTTACTGTCTCATCTTATTTTCTGTCTTCACTAAAACCCTCCTCTTCCTCCTCTTCTCTTTAAATAATGTCTCCCACTTCTTTCAGTATCCTGGTGTAAACAAGGATAGCGTACTGTTGGTCGCTGCTCCGGTTTGTCCTGAGCTAATAAAAGCAGCTCGTCTGACAACAAGTGAGAGAGTCATCTAAAAAAACAGCAACAAACAGATGACAATTGTTTGGTTTGTTGTTTGAAGTGGCATCAAGTGCAGTTTCCAGTCCAAACATTCAACACTGCTGCTCACACAGATGCTCAAAGTGACCTTGGTCTGTCTGTGTATCCTCACGTAACAATGTTTGTGTGTGTGCCCGAGCTTTTATATATTCTGTGCTTCTCGTTGGGTGACTCCGAGGCTGGTATGATAATGAGGGAAGATAAGCTGCTGGTCAAATTTAGTTGGATGTATGTTTGCATGATGTGCATGCAGAGAAGTAATGAAATGTAAACAGTCATTATCTCTGTTTTTTTAAACATAAAATGAATTTCTATAACAAAAATCCTAACTAAATCACAATAAATATAAGTAAACCATTTCATTAAGGCATGTACTGTATATGAAACTATAATTAGATACATGCATTCTCCTCCAAAGCCTCCATCAATATATCATCGCCCACCCAACCCACGCCTTATTTTATGTAATGAGGAATATTTATAGAAATGGTGTAGTTCACATTTGCCTTTACTTGCTTACTCTTGTTTATTGTCCACAACAGATTCACTATCAACAACCTGGATGCGCAAATAAATGATAAAAAAGGATTTTAAATGCAGATTTTGTAATTTTGCTTGGTGCTTTTACACTGGAGACAATCAATCAATCAATCAATCAATCTTTATTTGTATATCACCAATTCATAACAACTGTGATCTCAAGACACTTTACAATAGAGCATGAAGCTCTTCATTTTATGGATACACATATATGCATAGATACATATAAAGATACACATATACATATATATACAAATATATCTATCCAACAGCCAACATGAATCCATATAGCCAATCATGAATCCCTCCATCATGGCGGCAAGAAAAAACCTTCTGTTAAGCAGCAGGAAATCTTGAATGTGGATCCCAGTCTCATGATGAACAGCAAATCCACATGATGCTGTGTTGGGTGCGAGGGTGAAGGAAGGGAGGTAAGAGGAGACAAGTGGACTAAAGTAAGAACTAAAGTTAGTTACAGATCCATGGTCCATGGACCTGTAGTCTGATTTATTAGAGGTTAGCCTCTTGAGATGCTACATCTGGTTTTCAGGAGGGTCCTCATGTCTGAATGGTTGTGGTGATCATTTTCTAGAAGTATAATCTTAGATATTCTTACTGAAAATAAGAATTTATGGTAGTGAGTGGTAAGAGACTGAGGTGGTTTCCACACACACAGCTCAGTTGCAAGTTTGCGTATTTCCCTTGGATCGTTTCACATTTACACCAAATATTTTGAAGCAGGCCAAGTTCAGACCTAAGAGCTGACCCATGAGTTGTAGTCAGGCTGTGTATTACAAGAGAAAGTCTGCAGGTTAAACTACCCACAAAAATGTAGCATAATACAGATAACATCTGATATTAAAGGATAAGTTCGGTTTCTACAGCTTTCACATTGTTTATAGAGTGAAGTAGAACAATATACTCACCCAGAAGGCTTTCCTGATCCAAACAGTACTTTGGGAGATATTTAGATCCAAAATTGAGCGGCGGATAATGGTAGCACATAGGGCATGTATAGCGTCGCTCCTAAAACTGCATTAATCGTCCAAAAACTCATTAGTTTCACCAATATTTCATCATGGTCCGCTCACGCTACTCTTTCATTACAGTCTGTGTCACTCCAGACATGTTTTTGTGGCTGTGCTGACCTCTGAACTGAAAAAGAAGAATGTTTGCCTCCTTGCATGTGCAGTACTCTCTGGAGAGCTGTTCTTCTCTTTGCCTCCGCGTCCTCCTTTCGATGAGCTCCTCATCTGTAAACTCTGGCTCCAAACTGTAAGGACACCCATCATATTCAAAGTTCTCCTCCACAACATCTTCATCCGATAGATATTCGTCCATTTTGCACAAAACTGGAAGAAGAAAGTCGTTGTGTAGCTTGCAGTCTTCCCCTGAAACAATGAGCCGTACTGCACATGCGCGGAGGCAAACGTTCTTCTTCAGTTCAGAGGTTAGTGTCGTAAGTGTCCTATTTAAATTTATTTAGATCAGCATATTATAAATGGGGGACATGTTTGTGATATAACTGTCAACACACTTTGTGAAAGACTAAATAAAAGATTTATACTGGCGGAAAATTCATTCAAACTGTTATTTATTCTCATTAAGACATCAAGATTTCCCTCATTTCTAATGTTGTTGAGATCACAGACGTAATATGGGCAACGAACAAGCACAAACAATCAATTAATTGCAATGGCAAAGAATCAGTTAAAAAAAAGTTACACAAGTCTTGTAAAAGAGGGAAATTCCGTTAAAATGACATCTGATAGCACCTTAGCCATCTGTTTTTTTATAGTGTAGACAACAATCTGGTCCTATTGTTTTATATCTTTTGATAAACCCTTCTTATTCAATGGACAGCAATGGCTCACTTTTTACCTTTATATTAATGTGATGGTTTGTTTTTGATGGACGTGACAGCTTTTTAGCATTAGCATCAGTTTTTAAATCCATCTTTTCGCAGTATTACAAGTAGAGATGCACAATCAGGCAGATATTTGCCTAAAAAGCTGAATATCAGTATCAACAGATATGAAAATCTTTGCCAATATTTACAACCAATACCTTGACAGACAAATTGGCCCTAAATTTCGCATAAATTGTCTGTAATATCTGAAAAATCTACAATGTGCCATGATATTTTACCTCATAATCACTCAATGTTCTCTCGTATGAATCAAAGTAATGATCTATTAAAGAATAATATTTCGCTTTTGCTGCTTCACATCTGTTTCTTTTTTTTTTTTATGTATTTTTTGGGCATTTTGTGCCTTTATTGATAGGAGAGAGACAGTGGATAGGCTTGTGAAAGGGGGAGAGAGAGTAGGGGAAGACACTCTGCAAACTGGTCACAGGCGGGATTCGAACCTGGACCGGCAGAAGCATGTACATGGGGTGCTAACCACTCTGCCAAACCAGCACCCCTTCACATCTGTTTCTAACAGAAATAGACAAACTATGACTGGAATTTGTCAATTATAGGAAAATAGAGACTTTGTGCTCCTGACACAAGAATCAGTATTGGTCATGATGGCTTTGGTAATATCATATCGGATTTTAAAGTCAATATCAAGCATTCATAATTGCAAAAAAAGGGAAAAGGATTGCTTTCTGCCACCGTGATGCAGTCGAATAAATTCTTGCACAATAATACTTTGAAAGTAGCTTTCCAAAAAAACACTTTGAAAGGCCATAGGTCACTGCAATGGATGGCATATTATTCAGAATTCTTACCTAACAGGATTGATAGAGGTTTTAAAACATGGGAAAGAGGGAAAAAAATACTTTGAGAACTACTAAATTTAAATTTCTATGCATGTGTGTAAGTGTATATTTATATGTACAAAAGTACATATATATATATATATATATATATATATATATATATATATATATATATATATATATATATGTATGTATATATATATATATGTATGTATATATATATGTATATATGTATATGTATGTATGTATATATATGTGTGTATATATATATATATATACATATATATATATACTTTTTTTAAATTTACGCTTCTTACTTGTAAAACTATAAATTCATTTAATTATTTACTTTTTTTTGTTCTTATTTCGCTTTTGTATTATTTAAAATAATAATAATAGTAATAATTTTCAGCCCTATCTTCTGGTTGATGTTGATGCTTGTTAAAAAGATATGTTGATAAACGGCAAGTGGATTTATATGACTGATTGATTCCTAAAGGGACAATTGGAGTAATAGTTTCATGTAAGTAAACTCATTGTAAGTTATAAGGACACTTTTTTTCTCCAATACAGCCACTTTAATGTTAAATAACAAATTTTGTATTAACTTATGCCACTTAAGTTTTTTGTTGTTGTTGTGTTTGTTCAAAAAAATGAAAAAAAAAAAAAAAGTTTTTTAAGATACACTGAAAAGTGATACAATGACACATTTCAATAAAAAGAGAATTAAAAAAAAAACAAAGTAGTTTTCCAGTAAATCATTTATTTCAAAGAGAGAATCATTTATGTTTGGTTAAATTTTCTAATAGTTAAAATACGGTAGGTACCAATAGGGAACGATTTCAAAAGTGGGTTTATATCTCCTGTGGGACAGGACCTTGAGGATACAGTTTCACCTCAGGTCATGCATCGAGGATGCTGCTACACTGCTCTGAACTTCACTTCTTCCACACACGGGCCCACCTGGACTTGTGTAAATGGTGTGTCCATAATGACAGTCATTAGTTATCAGCATCTGTCTCCTTGTTCTAATCCTCCGCAGATCCCAGACCAGCAGCCCTGCGCTGACATTGAGGCCAGCTGTTTCCTCGCTCTCATGTGATTAAGACTAAAGGAGGAGGGGCACAACGCCATTTCCTGGGTGAAGGAAATATGAGAGGAGATCCGACGTCTGTCTGTCCTCACAGGGCCACAACACTTTAATCACCTCACACCTATCTCCCATTTCATCCTCCTGTCCCAGATGCCCACAGCAGCCAGCCAAAATCTCAGGAATCATTTTTTATGTCTCTGGTTTCTGCGTCTCCTTCATTTTTCTCCTTGTCCTTCTGTGTCCTATTTCTTCGCCTGTTTCCTCCTTCTTCTGTCCTCAACTCTCCTTCAATCTTTTTGTCCTCTCTATTTATTACTTATTGACCATCTCTGTGTCACTTTCTGTTTCTCGCCCTCTCTTTCTCCAGATGGAATCTATGAAGACAAATGTGACCCCATGGAGAGAGGGTATGTGTTTCTCTGACAAAGTCAATCTACCATCATGTAACAAGGATAGATCCTCACTCAGAAGGACAGAGAGGTGGAGACTGATAACTCATGAAGGGGGAAAGTAAATGTCAGAAATGTTTCTACAAATCAGTCCTCCAGCAGATGACACTTTCTCCAACTGGGGAACATCTTAAGAAACTTCAGTTCATTTTTTATTGTTATTCTTTAAGCTCTTTTTCTGCATCCTTTAGGAAAACTTCAAACCCATGGCAGCTGAAAGTGTCCTGGGATCTCAGCACTGCTTTCAGATCAATTTACTGGCTCTGCTGATAAACACAGATAACACGTGAGGTATTATTTAGTATAGTCACTGGTATTTTACTTGGAGTTCCCCCAGGCTTTCAACTTGGTCACTTATACTTTTCATCAATATGAGCCTCTATAAGTGAAATTTGTCAAATCTCATTCACACATCTTTTGCTAACACCTGACTTGTATGATATGATATCACTCAAGTTATGTGGATGAAAAAGCAACACTGATGTCTGACTGCAATGCATTTTAGACAATATTCTATCCGCCAATATTTATGTCCTATAATACAGTAGTGCAGCAGGTAGTGCAAGTGCTTCACAGTAAGAAGGTTGCTGTTTCACTTCCTGTAGGTCAGGGTCTTTCCGTGTGGAGTTTGGATGTTCTCCCTGGGTATGTGTGAATTCTATCTGGGCACTGCAGCTTCCTCCGACATACGAAAGCAAACTCATTTGGTTAGTTGGTGAAATCAAATTGCGCTTAGGTATGAATGTGAGCGTGAATGTTTGTCTCTCTGTTTGGCCCTGTGATTGTCTGGTGACCAGTGGTGTAAAGGAACGAAGTAATAGTACTTAGTTACAGTACTTAAGTATGTTTTGGGAGTATCTATACTTTACTTGAGTTTATATGTTTTTTGCAACTTTCACTTTTACTTCATACATTAAAAATTAAAAAATGATACTTTTACTAAGTTACATTTGAATTTACAACTTAGTTACTCGCTACATAATAAAATGTGAAAATAAATTACACTTATTTTCACATTTTATTTTGAAGAGGATCGTACAGACTGTTTGTGCTCTTGAGCGAAGCTGAACACACCTCTGCCTGCCTCTGCAGCCTGTGAACGACTGTTTAGCATTGCAGGACTTGTATTCAGCCCGCGAAGAGCACGACTGAACTCATGCAATTTTGAAAATCAACTTCTGCTATAGATGAACCGCAAGTTCGTGAACTTTACGTGAGGGAGGAATAGAGAGAGGGAGTAAGAGGTGAAGGGAGCTGAGGGAGGGAGGAAGAGCTAAACTTAATAAAGCTTGGGAGAGCAACAACTATTTGTACCTGTTCTCTTTGTTTGTACTTTTACTTTTAATACTTAAGTACATTTAATAGTAGCTACTTTAAGACTTTTACTTAAGTGATTTTTTAATGAGTGACTTTCACTTTTAGTTGAGTATATTTTATATAAGATATCTTTACTTTTACTCAAGTATGGCTTTCAAGGACTTTTTACACCACTGCTGGTGACTGGTTTAGAGTGTACCCCACCCCTCTGCAAAAGTCAGCTGGGATAGGCTCCAGCCCCCGACAACGCTGAAATTAATTAACAGTTTAGATCATGGATGGATGGATTTAGTAAGCAACATGCTTGAAGACATCTCTTTTCCAGTCCAGCCAGGGGTTGGACAAACGTGATGTCAGATGATAAACTTCTGCACGGTCCAGTAACCAAAAGCAACTGGTCCAGTAGAATCATTATCATCTTCATTATTTTAAAGGTTTTCTGAGCCAAAATATCTAAATTAAATTTAAAATTGACGAAACCTGTTTTACGTAGTTAAGCACTTACTCAACCTTGAATCTTAACAGCACATTTCGAAGCAAGAAAAATCTTTAATTCTTATACTTGTAACTTGATTTGTCTTACCTTCCATGACAGAAAAACCTGATTATTGTTGTCAGAGAAAAAACGATAGTATGCAAAAGACGGCTATACGAAGAACCAGAAAGACACTGAAAAGCTGACACTCTTTTGCTCTACATCGATCCTATTTTGTACTGCATTAGCCTCAACAACCTGACATGTCGTATGGACTGTTCCAAATATCCATGAGAAATATTTCACATCCATCTGGGTAACATCCTAATGATAGTGTTTCGGGGACAAATCCTTTAAAAAAAACTAAAAAATTGGATGCACTTTCTGTCTTTCAGATTTGTTGCAAATCAATCTGAACCTTGCAATCACCTCTTGCTCCTGGCACATTAAACTAAACTTATAACTATCATATCTTATAAAACTGTGCAGACTGAATTGTTTTCTGACTAGCAACACTCAAAAAAAAGCAAAAATCTTGAATGATCTAAAACAATACAGAGGGCCATAGACCATTGGACTGTTTTAGTAAATTGTAGCTCTCCACACGTACAAAAGCTAAGCCTAATTTAGGGTGTGGGTCTGTACGTACAACGACTGCAACAAGAATAATCTGATCCTGCAGTTTTTGCTTATCAAACATGGTCAAACTAAACTTTGTTGTGGTACCCTGACCATTAATATACCTCGCTGAAAAGACGTAAATCCTTTTATATGTTTTCGTTCATGTTTTGTAGGATATCAAAGTTAAACATCAGGCTGGTGACACTCTATGATCTAATTGCTCTGTGTGACCATGGTGGGTATTACGCCATAAGCAGCTCCAAACTAAGTCATGCGTGATGGTAACAATTTTAGATTGCACAGCCTCCAACCCACTTAGGTGTGGTAAAGTAGTTGCTTGGATGGAACACACGTGGAGATCATTTGAACAAATTGCCCATTGCATCAAACCTTTAATTAGGTCATCCCCTTGTTACTAAGAGGGGAAAATCAGGGCAAAAATCAGTCCAAAGTGTGGTTGGTAGAACTGTATTATTCTTTCTACTGGCTGCACTTTGTCTCCAAAGATCTCTGTTTGTTACCCCTGCCAAGGAGGTTATGTTTTGGCTGGCGTTTGTTTGGTTTTGTTTGTCTGATTATCTGTTTGTGAGCAGATTATGCAAAAACTATAGGATGGATTTTGCTGAAATTTTCAGGAGATGTTGGGAAATGTTGGCCCAACTTAGAAATGATTGGATTTTTGTAGTGATCAAGATAACCACCATTAGTGATCCATAATTTTTGCTCATTAACTATTTAACCAATAATGATAACAACATGATTCTAAGTGCTAGGTGTTAGTTTTTTATGTATTTCTGGGCATTTTTGTGCCTTTATTGATAGGAGAGAATGACAGTGGATAGGTTTGTGAACAGGGGCAAGAGCATAGGGGTAGACACTCAGCAAACTGGTCACAGGCTGGACTTTAACCCGAACCGGCAGAAGCATGCATATGGGACATGCCTGATTACCAACCACTTTGCCAAATTTTTAGAATCAAGAAATCATATTAAGAAGCAACTTTATCATGAAACTATTGCTTATAGATGTAACAACAATATGTCAGCTACCTTGGTGGAGGTTATTGCTCTCTTAGTGCTTTCTAGTTTTGATTTTGGTTTATTCAGAGTTTGTTTTTAATATACAGTTGTGGTCAAAAGTTTACATACACTTGTAAAGGACATAATGTCATGGCTCTCTTGAGTTTCCAGTTATTTCTACAACTCTGATTTTTCTCTGATAGAGTGATTGGAACAGATACTTCTTTGTCATAAAAAAACATTCATGAAGTTTGGTTCTTTTATGACTTTATTATGGGTTAACAGAAACAGTGACCAAATCTGCTGGGTCAAAAATATACATACAGCAATGCTTATATTTGCTAACATGTCCCTTGACCATTTTCACTTCAATTAGGCACTTTTGGTAGCCATCCACAAGCTTCTGGCAAGCTTCTGGTTGAATCTTCAACCACTCCTCTTGACAGAATTGGTGCAGTTCAGTTAAATTTGTTGGCTTTCTGACATGAACTTGTTTCTTCAGCATTGTCTAGGTGTTCTCAATGGGGTTTAGATCAGGACTTTGGGAAGGCCATTCTAAAACCTTCATTCTAGCCTGATTTAGCCATTCCATTACCACTTTTGATATGTGTTTGGGGTCATTGTCCTGTTGGAGCACCCAACTGTGCCCGAGACCCAACCTTCGGGCTGATGATTTTAGGTTATCTTGAAGAATTTGAAGGTAATTCTCCTTCTTCACAATCCCCTTTACTCTCTGTAAAGCACCAGTTCCATTGGCAGCAAAACAGCCACACAGCATAATACTCCCACCACCATGCTTGACGGTAGGCATGGTGTTCTTGGGGTTAAAGGCATCAGCTTTTCTCCTTCAAACATATTGTTGGGAACTGTGGCCAAACAGCTTGATTTTTGTTTCATCTGACCACAGAACTTTCCTCCAGAAGCTTTCATCTTTGTCTAGATGATCAGTAGCAAACTTCAGTTGGGCTTTAAGGTGCTGCTTTTAGATCAAGGGCTTCCTTCTTACACAGCAGCCCATCAGTCCATGGGCGATACAAAACATGCTTGACAGTGGACACTGACATTTGTGTTCCAGCAGCTTCTAATTCTTGGCAGATCTGCTTTTTGATAGTTCTTGGTTGACTCTTCACACTCCCGACCAATTTTCTCTCAGCAGCAGGATAGCTTGAATTTTCTTCCTGATCGTAGCAGTGACAAACAGTGCCATGCACTTTATACATACAAACAATTGTTTGCACTGTTGCTCTTGGGACCTGCAGCTGCTGTGAAATGGCTCCAAGTGACTTTCCTGACTTGTTCAAGTCAATGATTCCCTTTTTCAGATCCGTGTTGAGTTCCTTTGACTTTCCCATTGTAGTGTTTGTGTTTTTTGTATCCAATGGGCCCTATTTAAATGGCCTCAGAGAAGTCCCCGGCTATAGTCACTCATAATCATTCACAAGAAGTTAAGAGGGTATGTTCTGAAGCTCATTTCATTGACACAACTTTCTAAGTCACCAAAATTGCTAATTCATGTTGCTGTATGTATATTTTTGACCCAGCAGATTTAGTCACTTTTTCTATTAACCCATAATAAAGTCATAAAAGAATCAAACTTCATGAATGATTTTTCATGACAAAAAAGTATCTGTTCCAATCACTCTATCAGAGAAATATCAGAGTTGTAGAAATAACTGGAAACTAAGGAGAGCCATGACATTATGTTCTTTACAAGTGTATGTAAACTTTTGACCACAACTGTATGATTGGAGGAAGGATATTAAGCAGGAGGGGATCACATCCATGATTGGTCAAAGCATCAGCTTTTACACACGAGCATATAAGCAGTTTGACTGACTAGGGAAACATTAAACATTGGACCACCTTTGAGAGCATGGCCATATTGTTCCCTGATTCTGATTATCATCATGCTTAAAATGTGAGCACATGGTCAGAGCTGCTGTGGTAGATGTCAGCATTTATTTTACTCAAGCACAGTGTTAAAACTTGTGGTAAGGCTGCAGCCAAAAGAAGACCAAAGGAGTCTTGTTTCCTGCTTGGTCTACTTGATCGTTTGTTGTTCAATGAAATGAAATCATAGTAAGACAAAACGTTTGTGCATGCTGCTCCCTTTAATGAACTCAGTGAATGGTAATGTGTGCGGTCGTGGGAGTGAGCAGCATACAGAGGTTGTGTTTGTGTGTGTGTATTCAGTGCATGACGGACTAATCCATTCTGTTGTGACAGTAATTCTGAAGGATTGTATTGATTGGTCGTGATGGGGGCAGCGATATCAAGCAGAAGGACACTTGTCTCTGTCTGTCCCTCCCACACGCACACCCACACACACTCCCACTCACACGTTCAAACACATGTCTTGAGAGGCCACATCGCTGGATAGAAATAGAGAGTAATCACACGGTTAAGTGATTAGACGACTGTTTCAGGCCTCAGTCTGAGAACTGCTCTTTTCTGCACCCTTATGAAGTCCACTGGGTTTAAACGGCTGAAAGGGGAGTTTGGTGACAGCTCACTCCATCACTGCACTGCTGGAAACAGATGTGTTACTCTAAGAAGGAGGTCCACGAAAAGTTGAGATGGTTATTTCATGAGCTGCCTTTAAAGTCCTGGAAATTTGGCTTGAGCTTTAAAAGTGCAAAATGTTAAGCTGCATTTACACATTGACATTTTGGCCAACTTTTGCTGATGTATGGGGAAATGTTGAGCTGCATTGAGGTAAGTCAGACCATGCAGAATGAAGCTAATTCAGTAGGTCAATACCAATGTTTGGCTGGTGTGTCCAGAAATTGTAGCATGTCTAAAAATTTCCAGTGTTGATCTGACGTTCTTGTAAATGCCAGGAAGAGTTGGCTTACCCTCAGTTACAGCTGCATTCATCTCTGCTGGGACCTTCTTACTTGTACTTCAACTTAGATCAGCTTTGCCAGCTTGTAAGGATTGGGAAACCTGTTGTATGACTTGAGGCATCATTTTGGGGACAGCTATCTTTTGGCACTGTGTCATCAGTTTATTGGATGATGTCAAAATGTTTCAACAGCACTAAGCTATGTGCTCATGTTAGGTGTAGAGTGCACCTAACAGTACAGCCAGCCTCCTCTTTACAGGTTGACCTTTACAAATCTGTGTGGAATACGATTACATGGTGCTCCAGTCAATATGCAAGTGTCACCCACTGCAGCCTTAATGCAGCTTTATCTTTACTTTCAGGCACTAAAACCTACCAAACTGCTTCGAGCTAAATAATATTACACAAACAGATCATAGCATGGGCTCATGAATGTATTCCTCTTTAACTGCATGGTAATTTTGCTTTGGTTTATAATGTTTCTGTGAGTAAATATTGGACTTCTTTATGCACAAGAATATAAAATGCTTTATTTTATGCTAAAATTAAGTTTTGTTGTGTTTGATTTCATTTTGATTTGATATTTTGTCATCTCAAACAAAAGGTAAAAACAAAATAGTTTACATACAACACCAACAATTGTACATAAACTTTAAATAAGTAAAAAACATGGTTTGCAAAGTTAGTTGTCAGTTACTGACTGACAAGACAGAAAATGAGTTAAGCATGTTTGTAGTCCTCAGTATGACGGAGGATTATGGTCATGTTGAAAACAAAAAAAAGTAAGGTTTGAGAATAAAGTTGTAAAGTAACGAGAATAATCTCATAAATTACGAGAATAAAGTCGCTGTAGCAGCTATGTTACCAACTCCTGTAACAAGCAGCAGCTCCCCAGGAAGTCAACTTGCATTTCCCCGAATGGTGTTTTTCAAGTGGGGTTGAAAGCTCCATGTGGCCATTAAGCACATTAAATGCAGTAGAACGTTCTTGTCCTCTCCCTCAGTAAGCCACAGTTTGTGAAAGTTGAATCTGCTGCAAACAGGAAAGTATTGTACCAAATACAAAGAATATATTCTCTGCCTACAAGAACTCCCATCAAAAAAAATATCGCAGTTTAAGAGCACCCTACCTAGAATTTTTTTGTGTGTATTAACTTTATGAAAAAACGTTTATCTGGCATCGTGGCAGCATTGCGTGGAGAAATACATGACGTGAGTCAGTTAGTTTCAGATAAACTTTATTTTTCAAAAAGTTAATGCACTCAAAAAGAAATTAGGTAGCATACTCTTGAACTGTAAATTAACTTCAAAAAATAAAGTTTATCTGGAACTAACCGACTCATATCAGGTACTCATCCATGCAGCACTGCCATGTTGCCGGATAAACTTTATTTTTCAAAAAAGTGGCGCACTGGCACAGATATGGCTCTTGTTATGCAAGAGTGAGCCAAACAGCTTCTGGATTACATCCACTATTTGTCCATATTTAAAAAAAAATGTCAGAGCCCATGGTATAAGAGAACATTTTCTGTACCAAATGGAAAGATTTCTCAAACACACAGGCAAAGGACGAGGAGAAATGCATAGCATTATTTATCACTATATCCTCTAACACACATACAGTAATCTGAGAGAGACCCAGGGATCAGAATGAGTCAACCAGCCATATAGTGTGTATGAACCGAGCAGAGGAGAGGCTACTGCGATGGGTTAACCCTTGTTTACCTGGACAAGCCTTCCAGCAAGTAGCCTGTTATTTATCCCAGGACAGTCTGATGGAGGAGTTCTCAATTTAACAATTCCCCTCTCCCCTCTGTGAGGTACGACGGAGAATTAGGGTCATGTTGAAAACTAAAAAAAAAGTAAGGTTGCAGTTAGGTTACGAGAATAAAGTCGTAAAGTTACGAGGATAATCTCATAAATTTACGAGAATAAAGTTGAAAAATTGCAAGAATAAAGTCAAAAAATTACAGGAATAAAGTCGAAAAACTACGAGAAAAAAATAGAAAAATTACGAGAATTAAGTCATCTTTTAGATCAAACTAGGAAACGTCTACTTGGGTATGAAAGATATTCACAGATTTGCACTTTGCAGCTCAATAACTCATCATCAAAAGAAGGTAGTTCCAAACCCGACCCCTCTTTTTGATCACTGCAATGAAGACTGTGAGCTATAAGCTTGTTTTCCTCCAAACGAGCCGTCATGCGAGCCATGAGACTTCAATTGGCATCAATACCCTGCTGCTGATGGCTGAAGGCTTAGGGACCATCGGCAAGTTATCATATCGGAAGAATGGTGTGAAAGAAAAATGGAATAACTTCCAAATGCTGAGAGGTTGAGTCTTAAAAATCACAGTAAATACAAAGGATTGGTTGCTATTCATACTATGGGTCATATTTTCTTTAAGACTTATGAATGAAACTATTTTACAGGACTTTCTGATTGAAAATAAAGCAAACGCCATCAAATAACAGCTGAAAAGGGTTGGCGCCCCCTGTCTCCAGGGCCACAGGGTAATCTTTATTTCAATGCACATAAACACCTGCAGATGAAGTTGGGTTAATGTTGCTGGTGGTGCAGACATGTTGTCAGGAATGATGGATGGTGACAAGGCATGTGCTCCCAGACTGACCTGACCTGACTTTACAAGGTCAGTGTTCAAGGGCTGTTGGAGGTTTAGGTCTTCGATGGATCTGGAGGATTTTGCTCTGACAGTTGTGACTGTTGGGTCTGCCATCTTTATCTGCCATCCTCTGAAAAACAGAGGACAGCATAAGTGAATATAATGTCACAGGTCAACAACATGATAAGCTCTGGCCGTCCATCATGCCAGTTCAGCTGTCAGGACAACCTCAGCAGGTCTTAAATCCTCAGTGTGGTTGTGGTTTCAGTAAATCCACTTTGTTCTAGTTTGTAGTCTTTGGTATTCAGACCTCACAGGTACCACTCTTCTCATTATTTTCTAATTGCACTTTAATTGGTCCTTTAATGGAGCTTTTTATCGAGGTCTTAATTGGTGTTTTGTAGCGTAGCCAGCAGTCGCGTCTGCCTGCCAGCGAGAGCGGGGGTCCTCAGGGCGCTCTCAGGTGTCTGAGCTGATTGCCTGTCTGCCTGTTTGCTCTCAATCTGTCAGCTCTGCAGCCACGCTGGCAAGAAAGGAAGTGAAATTGAATGAGAACATCGTGTGTGTGCGCGCGTGTGTGTGTGTTACCTCATCGGCTCTGTATGCCATCCTTCAGGCGGCCACGGGACAGGACCCATCTGCCAGCCAAAACAGAGGCACTGGTTGGAGAAAACTGGCACAAAGTGGTCCAAATACACAGCTCACCTCGTTTGTTGACCTCGTTTAAACAATGCTATCTCCTCTCCCTGTCATCCTCTCTCCACTGAGTCACTTATTTATCTCCTTTTCTTCTTCTCACATCTTTTTCAGACATATCCCTCTCCCCTCATAAAGCCTTTTTCCGTCTTGCACTGTAAACAGATGAGCCTATCAACACATAGAAGCACACTCTACATCTATTTTTCCCTGAAAGTGAATCGAGGTATAATTTATCTTTGCATTAAATCCTGTCCTTTACCATCAGATACCCTCCTTATCCCCCCTACTCACTCTTTATGCAGGTGGGTGGGTTACACAGTCATTTTATTGATTTATCTGAATGAATGTATGGACTTCACTGGTTGTTTTGCATGTTCGCTGGAGCTTAAGGACACCTCTCTGATGGTGGGGTTGACTTCTGGATTATGAGAGGAGGTGTCAAAGGTCATACAGGTAGGTGGGAAAGCCCTGAGGGAGAAATGATACATAAGAAACTATGATGCATTTCCTAGCTCTGATATTTGTTGTTGTTCATTTTCCATTTTATTTCTTCAAAGCAGGCGAAAAGCATATCTATCTATCTATATATAGAGAAAAACAGTAGGATAGATAAATAGCTATAGATATAGATAAAAACATAGATGTAGATATAGATATATACTCCTCAGAAAGTTAAGAAACATTATTTTGGTTGATTGTTCCTCCTTTAATAAAACCAACTGGTATTTTATGTTATATTGTTAGAAAGCCTGATTATTCATCTTTACAAAGAGATACAATTTGTAAGGATCACCTTTTGCTTGAATGGTTGGCACAGCTAAATATGTAGGTAGTGCCACTCAAAAAATATGTCAAAATCCCCTGCAACCAAAAGCTTCTGGTGCTTAGAGTGGCAACAATATTAGGGGTTTGTCATGGTGCAATAACCAAGCCTATGACCTTATGACTCAGTAAAAACATGGAGGTTTATATCCTGTGTGAACTTAACAAGTTCAGGGAACATCACTTAATATTTTGATTTTATTTTTCATTTTTTTATAAATTATTGAATGTTATCAATGGGATTGTTTTTTGTGATGTCAATCTGGATCTGATCCAGATGAAATTTACCTTGATGATAGAGACACGGGCTCCATATTATCCTGTGAAATTGGAAGCAAATCTGTTTTAAGAAATGGCAGAAATCATTTCTTTTAAAACCTCGGCTTAATGTTAACCTTTGGGAATTTTTTGCATCCATACAAATATATATATATCACCACCGATATCAAATCATTTCTATGTAGGGCCATTACCAACATCTCCTGAAATTTTCAGCAAAATAAATCCTGTATGTTTTGTGTAATCTTGCTAACAACAAACAAACAAACATACACAGGCAAAAATAACCTCGTAGGCAGACATATGGCCCTTTTCCACTAGCACGCCTTGGCCCTACGCTACTCGATCCTACTCGATTTGCAGCGTGTTTCCACTAGCCTGGTACCTCCTAAAACAAGCTAGTTTTAGTACCTATGCCGCTCTGGTTCCAAGCGAGCTGAGTCGATACTAAAAGATGACGTCACCGACTACTGATTGGTCAGACAATGTCGTCATCGATGAGTCATGAGCGCGATGACCTAGCATGCTAGCGGTAGCTACTGTTAGCTTACCCTCATACGTCTTTTCTTTGCAGCTCGATTGCTCTCGTGCTCGGCTTCATTCTGTTGTATAGCTTCCAAAACTCTCCTGTGCTTCTCAAGGGGTATTTCTTCTTGCCACCTGCAGCCTTCTTCTGCTTTCCTTTTTTACTCGATGTGTGACAAAAAGCCACAGATTGTTGTGTCGAGCTCAAAATGACGTCACCGCAGTGCTGCTCAGCTGTTTACAGCGACGCTGCACCCCGTTGGGCAGGCGACTGGAATGGAAAAGCAGAACAAGGCGAGTAGAGTAGAGCTGGGTAGAGTCGAGCAGAGTAGAATAGGGCTAAAGGAAAAGGGCCATTAATCAACATAACAGTGAAAACAGCACTGGTGCACTTCAGCCTCAACAGCAGTGATCACCTATGATGCTAATTGAGATGGCACGATCTACTTCTAAAGAAAATATCAAATTTTAATGATCATCATCTAACTTCCCAATCAAATATGCAATCTTCACTCTAGGTAGCTGCATTTAAAACCACATTGTCACTTAACAAAGTAGGCAGCCTAATACAAAACAAGGCTTGTCACTAAAGACTGGAACAATTTTAGCATAAAACACAATTTAGTTCACATTAATTTCCTTCTTATACTTAAATCAAATGAAAGTGGAGAGAAACCAGTCAAACCCAGTTTATATTGCATAGCAGCTGGATTCACCAGATTTGTCATAGATAAGCAAAAAGGTCAACCTGTGTGTCAGATAGAGGATGAAGCATCTAATCTGAAAGATCTACTCTAATTGTCTAAAAGATCTACAAGTAGATCGAAATCTGCAGGTTGCAGGTCCCCTGCTCTTCAGCATTACCAAGCCTTCGTTGGCCTTACTTGCCTCTTTGGGAAATAGTTTGGGCTCTCAGACAAGAGACTGAAAGTGTTAAAGCCATGAAATGTCTGTGAAATGGGCATGTGCATGTCTCAGCTTGTCCGTCTGGCTAATTTTCGCTGATTAACAGCCCGGCACTGTTTGAGCGTGAGAGACAGACTGGCACTTCAGGTAGCAACGACTCTCGCACAAACAGCAAACACATGTGCTGCTTGTCCATAAATACTCATCGTGTTGAATCATAGTCAGGACAAATAAAAAACAAGGCTGTATACAAATTTACAAGGACATATGTACACGTTTTTCTGCTCATTCAACCTGCTGTGCCCACATGCAGCCATGCAGAAGGTAAATGTTTGACCATGAGCTTATTGAGGGTGAGCAGATTTCACCTTTACTGAACATTCTGACAACAGCCACATGAGCCAACGCACACACCAGAGAAAAAACAAGACGCTTTTATAAAGGCTGTTCATGAACACAGCAGGGAGCTTTCTCTGACACACTTCACCTGCTTTGGCATTGTGCTGCTTTAGTGATAGCTCAGTATCTTTGAAGTGGGATTGTTTAACGTTCATTTCAATAGGAAGGACTTGATCGGCTCTCCAAATGTAGGAAGAAAACTGGCATGGGAGTTAGGTTATACAATGGTGTGTGTGAGGCCAGAACTCCCCATAATTTACAAAATTGTAGGTGGGAGCAAATTTATGAAACAGCATTAATTGTTCAGTGCACTGAAGACATTAACAATGCTTTACTTTAAGAATGGTGTAAAAAACTGAGCCTTTGCTGGAAGCCTAGTCGTATCAAAACTCTGTAAAAGTTATAACTGTTCCAAACTAGAAAGCACCCAGAGTGCACAAACCTCCACCAAAGTAGGTCACATATTACTGTTACATCTATAAGCAACAGTTCCATGATAAAGTTACCATCATAACATGATTCCTTGGTGCTGAAAACCCACATCTAACATTTAGAATCGTGTTTTTATCATTATTGGTTAGACAGTTATTGAGTAAAAATGATTATTTGCTAATGGTGGTTATCTGTATCACCATCAAAAATCTGATCATTTTTAAGTTGGACCATTACCAACATCTCCTGAAAGTTTCAGCAAAATCCGTCCATTTATTTTGGTAGTGATCTTGCTAGCAAACAAACATACGCCAGCAAAAACACAACGTCCTTGTTGAGGGTATTTAAACAAAATATTTTTGTTTGGAATATTAACATGAGTTGCACCTTAGTTTCAGTTTAGATTGGGCCCAAAAAATCCAGCTGGACACATGATTCAAACCTGATATTTTTGAATTATCTGGCTTCAAATAATTAAAGCTTCTAATTATAATTTCCCAGCTGTTTGATGCAGAAATCTGTCCAGATAATACCTGAATCACAGAGGCTTAAACTGTATAAATAAACAAGCGGAAGTTGCTCAATACATCCATCTTTCCTCCACACAGAGACAGCGCCATTCTGGATCATCGGTCCAACCTGCCTTCAGACCTCACTACTGTAGCCTTATTAATCATTTAGCAGAGTTTAAACAGACATCAAGTCAAGGTGGCTTCTGGTCCCATTATGGACCAGTCACTAAAGCATGGTACAGGGGGAGGGTGCACTGCTGAGGCACTGAACCTCAAAACCACCCAGGTGGTCTTTTTGAACATTCATATGACCGTGTGTGCATGTGTGTGTTTCTGGCCCACATGTTTTATGTTCAAAATATATACATTTTTTTATATGTATATATATATTTTTTATTTCATACTACTAGGACATACAACAGTGACCAAACCTCAACTCTGACAAAAAACAACAGCCATCTATATGTACATATGTTTATATATATATATATTCAGACATGCATAAACTAAGATCAGAAAAATAGAAGGGGGTGGGTGGGCTGCTAGCCTGTTGTGAAAGCAGATTATTTATTTTAATACTTAAAGCTGTGGTCTACGATTTGAAACCGCAGCCTACCCCTCCTTCCCTCACCTCTCCCCTCCGTGTTCCAAGATCCCGCCCCCAGCTCGTGACGCCTCATAAAGCCCCCTCGGACTGAGCTACGAGCGACTAGCACAATATATCAGCAGCAAACTCAATCCAAAACAGCTCAGCTCAACTGAAAGTATCAAACACGACAGACATCTCCATTATAACACACAGCAGTAGCCATTTCAACTGGACCGGCGGCAATGCGGGTTTGGCGCCGCCGGAGCGGAGCCGAGTGTGGGGGAGGATTTATCTTTCTCAGCCTGTCCTCCCCAGCTCAGCTTACAGTGCAAACGATTAGCGGCTAACAGGCTAACCCGCTCCCCTACAAGTTATTAGCCCGTACAGGCACAAACTAACCAGAGTAATTCAGCAGACGTCTCCCACTGTAGTAAACAAAGCCATTACCTGCTCAACCAGGGGCGAAACGGTCGATGCTGAAGGTCTGACGGCCGGCTGAGGCTATTCGTTAGCCGTTAGCCCGCTAACAGGCCTCAACCCGCGGGCAGAGCTCTGTTGGGCCCGCGGGAGAGGGAGGCGGATTCCCGGGTTCGGCGCTAGGCTTTTCCGGCTCCATGATAGTTCAGTAGCTAACGCTGCTAGCTGCTCACCGGAGGTAGAGGGGAGGGGGCGGGACCATGGGCAAGACGCTGCGCACTGCGTAGCGAGGGAGACGAGGATTGGATGGACTCATGGACTAACTCACGGACCAATTAATAGTTGCAGGTTCTTAGGTTTGATTGGTCAGCTAGTATGCAGCTTTTCAGCGGATATACTGAATGGATTTTTTTCGTTCTTTTTGGTCTTTATACTGTGTAGATAGGACCATAGGACCATAACAGCCTTATAAACGGTGTTATTAATATGTACAAAGCTTCCAAATCGTAGACCATAGCTTTAAAGAAAGCTCGGGTGCCAGCATATTAAAGCGCAGAGTCTTGTTTATCTACATAGTCCAGTCTCACACATTAAATACAGCAGGAACATACTCAGTTTTCAGTTTGGTGTTTCTTATATACTCAATAAAAGGGCCCCAGAATATCTTCAGAAATTTTGGATGGCAGTCAGATAAAATGAACCTGATCTCTTCAAGATACAGCCAGGAAACCATTTCATCCAACCATCCTTCACAACAGGGAGGGGGGTTGATTTCCACTGTTGAGAATAATCCTTTTTGCACAGAAAAATGTGTCTTGTCACAGATATTGCTCCCTCATGAAGGATTTATTTGTTTCTTTTCTTCACTGTATGAAACTGACATCTTAATTTCAGCAGATTGTTCAGTCTTCAGCTGTTATACCACATTCTTTCAGTCCATCTTAAAAACTCTACATGTGCAACCACAACATACAGAAAACATGCTTCCACACGTGTCCTCCTGCAGGTAATAAAGAGGCTGTCATCATTAAAGAGACACCATCCATAAATCATCAGCCATATGTTTCTATGACATATAGGCCTACGCTGTGTAGGCTCATTTGTCCCTCTAATGGAGGCTGGCATGAGACACATGGACGTATACAAACCACACAGGCAGTGCCAAAAGAGAACCCTTGGCTATGAGCAGGTTTGGTATTAGATCTGGTTATTATTTTGAAAAAGTTTTAATAATGTATTGGATGTTTTATGCTCCTGAGCCGAGAACAGTGGAGGCCAATAGGATCATGATTCCAGGTCCATCTGTTTGCAGTCTATGTGTACATCCTTTCAGCCATTCAGGCTATTTTTGTAATCATAGTATGTCAAAAACAGGATTTCCTGCACAACTGTTCACTCGAGTTTAAGAAGAACTATCCATAAGTTGGAGACCATAAGTCAAGGTCATTTAATAATAGCTCTTATTTGTTAGCAAAAAATCTTGGGAATGTTTTTAGGGATTTTATTGGATCTTCGCACAAATGTCCATTATGAATTAACCATGAATTGATTTGATTTTTTTTTTACAACCAAAGTACCCCTGAGCTAACATGATTTTGGTTAGTAAAAAGCCAAAAGTCAAGGTCACTGATGCTCCTGGTCCGTCTTTGCATGTGAGCTTCATTTCCAAAGACCATCTTTAACCCTTTAAGGCCCAAGACCATAGATTATAGCCAGAAAATTCTAATTTTTTGGAGCTGAAATGTTTGATTTACTTTCTGCTAAAATCCATAAAAATCAAAATGTCTATAAATTCAACATATAGATTTTTTGTATCTCATTTGATACATTAGGTGTTTTTGGTAACTGATAATCCAACTGAGGACACTTATCATTTATCTGATTGTATTCAGATGGTTTTTTTTGTAATTTGTTGATCATATTGAGTAAAAGAGGTATTATAAAAATATGTATCATTTTTTTTTTTTTTTTTTTTTTTTTTTTTCAAGAATTGACCGATTAATATCTTGAGATTGAAGGTTAGATTGTTTCCTGATCATCCCTAGTTTGCAAAGAAATATCTTAAGAAGTCTCGGAGGGATTGTATACAACTTCTGCATGAATGTTGACTCTGAATTACCGGTAACTCTCTCCAATTTTGAGAGTAAAAGGCCAAAGTTAAGGTAATGAAGCCTCATGCACATATTGCTTACAAAGTGATCACTTTGAAGACTTTGAACAAACATCAGCCTTTTGACTTGCTGTTGTGATTATGGTTGTGAAATGATTATCTAAACTGAAATAAACTCAGGAATAAACTAATCAAATATCAGTTTGAGATACAGTGCAAGCCAAAAGTTTGGACACACCTTCTCATTCAATGTGTTATTATTCATTTTCATCACTACTTACATTGTAGATTCTCACTGAAGGTATCAAAACTATGAATGAACACATGTGGAATTATGCACTTACCAAAAAAGTGTGAAATAAATGAAAACATGTCTTATATTCTAGTTTCTTCAATGTATCCACCCCTTTGCTCTGATTACTGCTTTGCACACTCTTTGCATTCTCTATGAGCTTCAAGAGGTAGTCACCTGAAATGGTTTCACTTCTCAGGTGTGCCTTTCCAGGGTTAATTAATGGAATTTCTTGCCTTTTTAATGGGGTTGGGACCATCATTTGTGTTGTTCAGAAGTCAGGCTGATGCACAGCCAACAGCCCTATTAGACAACTGTTTGAATTAATATTATGACAAGAACCAATCAGCTAAGTTAAGAGAAACGAGCGGCCATCATTACTTCAGTGAGAATCTACAATGTAATTAGCGATGAAAATAAAGAAAACGCATTGAATGAGAAGGTGGGTCCAATCCCCTGGCATGTACTTTTGTCAGGATTTTTCCCTTTACAGTCCTAAGATAGCTCAGTTGATTCGTACCAGCACCTGACATTTATTTAGAATAAAGTTGACGAGAAGCGGCTGGATGCAATCAAATGGAGCTTTTACTTCTTCTTCTTGTCCGGGCAAGGAGTTACAACTATACAGAGTGACAAAGCAGTCTGAGAGTTTAACTGAAAACTAGTACAGTGTCATCTCCTTTTTATAACCTTATGTGGTCACTTGAGGTTGTTTTTGGTGAGGCAGATGGCCTTGCAGGTGCAGTAAATTCAGCAAGTTCATGGGAATAACTTGAGTTTCTGGGAAGAAAGGGCAACGATAGGGCTAAGAGGGCTATGTACGGTCATGTAGTGTGTGTGTATGTGTGGTAAAGCAGTCTCTAGCAAGGAGAGGGTTGTGTAAGGTCATGTACAGGTTATGTAAGGTCATGCCACAAAGCAATAATTTTACAGGAATTGAGGATAGTTCAAATACATAAGAAAAAACTATATACAATATATACAAAAGTCAAATTGTTCCTCACCACTTTAGTCTGTTATTTTTGCTCTTTATTGGATTCAAGAAGATTTCAAACAATTTTGATGCCATAGGTTAAAGGCAGACGGCATGAGGCCTCTATGTGTGGGGCTTGGTTGTTTGTCCTGTGCGTATGTGGGTTCTCTCTGGGCATTTTGGCTTCTTCCAGCAGACCAGAAACATGCTCGTCAGGTCACTTTTGACCCTCAGTTGTGTGCACGAATAGTTGTTTGTTTCTCTATGTAGCCCTGTAATGGCCTAGCAACAAGCTCAGGGTGTACCCTGCCTCTCGCCCAATGTCAGCTGGATAGACTCCAGCCTATCACAACCCAGAAAATGGAAAAACTGTACAAATAAAGGATGGAAAGATAGATGGAAATAAATCATAGTTACACCGAAGAGCACCAAGTTAGTCAGGCCATTTGATTAAGAGGATATTCTCAAACAAGAGGTTAAAATGTGACTTCATACTATGCTTGTTAGGTAAATTGATGACTCTGAATAGCCCTTAGGTGTCAGCTTGAATTGGCTCCAGCCTATTCAGTTCTTGGTCATTGGGCTAAACAAAAACTAACAAATTCCCTCTTAGGCCCACCTCTGTTCTGTCATGATCCAGCAGTTGTCTACCCTTTACAGGCATACATCCATTAATAAGTTGTACTGATAGACTGATGGTATTCACTCGTCATGACAGTTGCTTCAATACTACAGATAACACCTGGATTTGTAGTTGTTGTTGAACTTAAATCTTTGCTCACCATCTATAAAGACAGCACACAAGATATCTTATTATAAGGACTCAGGCTGCGTCCTCTTCCTTAAACATTCAGGTATTTTCAGTTGTGCAATTATCATTTGTGTCATTATGCCTCTTCCTTCCCCCTCTTCCTCTCTCTCTCTCTCGTCAGCGAGGTGTAATCATCAGAGTTATCAATCACAGCGTTTGCTGCCAGGGGCTCATCGCTGTAATACCTGCGATGACGGAAATGATTCATGTCCACAGCTCGCTCATTACACCAACAGAGACACAGAGTGCTGAATGAAACATTTATTCCCTGATGCAAAGCTGGATGATTTTGATTTAGTACACAAACACTTAGTTTTATTTATCTAGATTAGAGTTTATGGGAGGAATAAAAAGTTATTGCTGTGACAAGTATTTGACAGTGTTCATACGTTTGAATAATATCTGTTGTGTGAGGTTTATACGTAGTGTTCCCTCTCTAGGGAACCAAAGAAAGCATGTTTCATTTTATTTTGATTTATTTCACTTCCTTTATACCCAGTATAATGTATACCATGTAGATTTTACTGCTAGAAATCTCCCAATCTAAGTTGATTTAAAAAAAAGATAACAAGCAGAGACATGCTGTCAGCTCCTCCCACCTCAGCTGCTTACTTGTGATTTTAGCTCTGCCAAAAAGGTTGTTTTTGCTACCATATGTTTTCTGTCAGCAAGATTACGCGAAAACTACTACACAGATTTTGCTGAAATTTTTCGGAGATGTTAGCGATGGTCCAACTTAAAAATGATTCGGTTGTGGTGGAGATCCAGATAACTATTAGCCATTAGCAAACTAGAAAACTGATATCAACATGATTGCTAGGTTTTCAGGGTTAAGAAATCATATTATGATGATAACTTCATCATGGAACTATTGCTTATAGATGTAACAGCAATATGTGAGCTACCTTGGTGGAGGTTTGTGCTCTTCAAGTGCTTTCTAGTTTAAAACTGAAAAATCAACAAAAACTGTACTGGACAAGGTGCTTTTACAGGACAGTAAGTTACCATCTCTCAGTATAACAAACTGGTTTAAAATAATGAACAAGAAAAGCCTTTAGTTTTGCCTTTTTGTAGTCTTCTCTCAAGGACTGCTTGCCATGTATACCAGAAACCAGTAATGGCAAGATGGCTTCCATGACATGACATTATAAACATGACACATAGTTGGACATTTTATTAGGAACACTCCATTCCCATTATCATTATAGCTGTTCATGTAGATATTAGCATGATCTCCATATCCATGATCGATACATCTACAGTATCTACTTTTTAATTACCACATAGGCATGAGGTCCCTCTGAAAATGGGATGTCACATCTCAAGAGGCCTTTAACACATTTATACTTAGAGACAAATATGGTTGGGATGCACTTGTGGTCTGGGCACCCATGAGTTCGTCACTACCATAAATTCTTATGTTCAGTAAGAATATCATTGCTTATACTTCTATAAAATGATCACCACAACCATTCAGACATGAGGACCCTCCTGAAAATGAGATGTAGCATCTCAAGAGGCTAACCTCTAATAAATCAGATGACAGGTCTATGGTTCATGGATCTGTCCCTAACTTTAGTTCTTACTTTAGTCCACTTGTCTCCTCTTACCTCCCTTCCTTTGCCCTCACACCCAACACAGCATCGTGTGGATTTGCTGTTCATCATGAGACTGGGATCCACATTCAAGATTTCCTGCTGCTTAACAGAAGGTTTTTTCTTGCCCCCATGATGGAGGGATCCATGATTGGCTATATGGATTCATGTTGGGTGTTGGATGCATATATTGGTATATATATGTATATGTGTATCTTCTATATGTATATATGTATCTATGCATATATGTGTATCCATAAAATGAAGAGCTTTATGCTCTATTGTAAAGTGTCTTGAGATAACACTTTTTATGAATTGGCGCTATACAAATAAAGATTGATTGATTGATTGATTGATTGACATGGCACAGAGCGATGCAACAATAATAAAAAAAGAAGCAGTGGCCACCAGCACACATTGCAGGTATGTCTTTATTTAAAATTCACCCCCTTTCATTCTATCCTGGCCACTGTGAGATCTGTGAGGTCGGTCAAAGAGCATCAGTCAAGGTTACAACAGAATTGTGTAGTTGTTTTGAGCCTAGAAAATGACACAACAAAGCAGAATTTGTCCTTGACTGAGAGGTCCTCTTCAAATGGAACTTCTGATCTACTTACTTGAAACTACGGCTATGGCTTGAAACTACATTCATTAACTCAAGCTATCATTTTTCGGGTTTTGGGACTATCGGGTAATGATAAACAACAGCATATGTAATATAATTACAAAATTTATCACAGTGTTTGGACATAAAAAGGCTAATGTCCCATGACCTCAACAACAGGAAGTAGACCTATAAAAGAATCGATATCTTCGGTTGTTAGCATGTAGACTGAAAAACCGATCACGTTTGATTATTGGAAAAAAGTGACAGCACTGTAAACCAGATCTAGGCCACAACATTGAAAGAATAACAAAACAGTGATATCACCATTATTGATCCACTGGAAGAAATTAAAGACAGTGTCTGATTAAAAGAACATGACAGTTTTATGAAGATAAATTGTTATATAAATGGAGTAAGTAATTGCATTGTTTTCACAGAATGTGACAAAGGCTGAGGTGGAGCTCTGTTCATGTTTTCATATTACAATTTAGATGAACAAAATGACACATCTCTGTAATAAAATTGTTGTTAAAACACTGTGTAAAGTATTTAAGACATAATCTACTCATATATAGAGCCGTAACATTAAGCTTAAATGTTTGAAATGTTCACTCTAGCTTATGCTAGCTGGGCATAAGTCCAAAATTTACTAATTAGCAAGTTGTTTGAGAAAAGTTACCAATCACAGTTAGTCAAACTCTGCCAACTGGAGACTCCCAACTAAACCTGTCCTCTTTGTCTTAACAATTTCCACTTGCTCATCCCAAAGACACAGGGATGAGCAAGGGTATTGCTGTGCTGAGCGTAGTTAATAGTGAATTCTGATTCAACTGCATTATTTAGAACTTAAAAAACTTTTGAAAATGGAGAAAATATTGTGTAATCAGATTATAGCATTGGGGCGTGTATATACTGTATAACATGTTTTTTTTCCCACCACAATCAATATTGATTTCTTACAGAAGTTATCTGAAAAAGATTACATTAAAGGTGCTACACACTCCAAACCTCATCTGAGGCAGATGCAAACCTCTCATAACAGCATATTATTAATGATAGAGGGACACTTTATCCCAGTGTGCAGACTTAAGCATATGCTTCTTGTACAATATTTATGTACAAACAGTTTTATAGAAGACGCTCATGTCCTGGAGTGATGCTACAGATCACTGTGGGGTATGTGCAGCAGACACAGCAGCAGATTGTGTTCAGATCAGATCCATTTTACAGTAAAACTTCTGTTCTGATTCTTTGATGTCTGAGAGTTTAGCAAAAACAAAAATCTTTGCAAAAATGAAGCGCTGTGAAGTTTGGAAGCTGTCCCACAGAGCTGAGAGGTAAACAGCATTTTAAATATCTGTGTCGTGAAGAAAAGTTGAAAGTTAGAGCTGTGAGCCTGAGGGAGGAAAACTGTGTAAACACACCATGACCCAGGACAACCTCAGGCTAATGAAGTTATAACAGGTACATTTAACATCCAGCAGACATGAAGGAACAGTAACATTACTGAAAAGTTTAGCTTAGACTTAAAACATGGGAAACAACCTCAGGTTCATTTAGTGATATGATTTAAATAAATGGTTTTAACCTAGTTTTAAATATGCCAAATGTAGCACTGAGGGGTGTATGTAGTTGTCATTTAACTAAATAGAAATAGTTGTTTGAGATTTAGACGGGTCACTATGGTCTGAACACAAGGCAAAAGTACAGCGTTTAAGGCCACTTGGCTGCTAGCTGTGTAATGAATAGGGTGTAAACCTGAGACAAAGCTAGAATTGTGCTTTTGAAAGTGCAGTGTTGATTGGTCGAGAGTTAGATCAATCATTTTAATTTACTTACTGTCACTTGATGCGTTGTGTATTGTGTTACTATACAAATCTAAGACACCTGAGAGGACAAACGTACATGATTTAAAGGAGTAAACGGACAGGTGTATGTTCAAGAATGTTGTGTGTGCTGAAGATTAACAACAGACAGCCTGAATGTGTAAACTACTCAGCCGGAAACCTTGTGAATTCGATTATGTTCATTTTAAAACACACTGGACAGCCTGTATCTACATCTGTGAGGACAACTGTGAGTGGCACGTTAACCACCAAAACCCAAACTTTAGGTTGGATGGTTATATAAATGGGCTTAAGCTTCTTCAACAGTTTATATTTTGAATCGATGGTGAGGGATTCATGCACAGCTTTGATACTCCTTTGGGACGATCAGCCATGTTGATGCACTATCATTGTTCTACCATTATTACTAGAGCTGTGTATCTTCACAAGTCTCACAACTTGATTAAATTACAATTATTAAGTTAATGATTCAATCTGATTTGATATCATCAATGAAACACAATAAGTAGTATCCTTAATTTTCCATATTACTACAATGTATTTCATTGTAAACAAACAAAAAAAAAATCCAGATTTAATCTTCCTATACCTGTTTTTTTCCCCCTCAGAAACAGAACTGATATTGCAGTCTTTAAAGATTAAACAATTAAAACTTTTTTAGTTACAGGATTGTCCCTTAAAAGTTGCACCAATCCTACAGTAAATCCCTGAGCATTTAGAAATTGCTCTCACATTAACGATAATCAACGAGAGCAAACTTCAAAAAAGCTGCTGGTTGTGTTTTCTAAGTGGGATTCATGGCAGCTTCACTGTGGTTATGATGGTGCATGTTGGAGCATTTCATACTGGTATACTGAATCAGTATATAAGACGCAACCAAACAATTTTTGGGATTAAATTTCTTTTTTATTTAAGTGTTTTTACAGTAAATTTTACAGCATGTACAAAAATGATAGAAATCGTTCTCCTGTTGCATAGGAGTGCAGGAGTGTGTGTGCTTCAGCATGTTTCTGCATGTTTAACAAGCGCTGAAGAGCGCACATAAAGGACAGATTGGAAACAGAGGAACATCATCTAGTGCTACTCTGCCCTGGTAAAACTGTCTCTGAATTTATAAACAGATGCCCTTATTTTCAACTGTGAGGAGGGTTTGCTGTGGTTCATCGTGCATATATGAGCATGATCAAATATGATCCTGCACCACAGGCTGTGGCTCATATTTTTAGTGGTCTAAGGCAGCTGTTCCCAGAGTGAGAGTTGGGACTGACTTGGGGTCACATAAAACCAAGATGGGGGAGAGAGATGGCCCCAAGATAACAGAGATTTCAATAACAGTTACCCATCATCCAAAAAGCAAAAACATAAGTTTATATATATATATATATATAACAAATACATTTTTTGCAATTATGAAAACTTTGTCTTTGGTTTGGTTCTGGTAGAGAATATTTTATCCTGTTTAAAGGTGCTATGAGGAGAATCTATTACTGGCGAAATAAAGACTCTGCTACCCATGAGCATGCTCGCCGACTGTCGTAATGCTGCGCTCCAGTAACCTCGGAAATGGGAGTGACATCATCTCCGACTTATTAGCTTCCAGTTGAAGTTGGAAAAAAACATGTCGATCTACCAGGCTATTGTTAGCTGTTGTTAGCACGCCCTGCGTTGGTGTATGAAGAATGTGATTATCACTATGGCAGCATTTTTGTAAATATAAGTCTAGCAATACTATGTATACAGCTGATCTAGAGCGACACACCCCAGTCAGAAGTGCAAATAAATTGATTTTTACAGGAGCTAAATAACTGTTCCCACTGGGGGCATCCATCTTCAATTGTCAACTCGGGGGTGGCGAGGTTTCACCGAGTTCCAAGTAGGAAATTCCGACTTCGGGGAACGTTCCAGTTGCAGTTTCCTACTTGGAACTCGGAAATTCCTACTTCTGACTACAACTGGAACGCACCAAGACGTAACCCAAGCCAAAGCGTACGTTTGTTGTGGTAAATTTAGCTCGGACCTTCCTCAGAACTCTGCATTGCTTTACAACTTCTTTTTTCAACAACTTACAGGATGCAAAGCGACGAGGTAATGTATCTCTTTCTAGTTACGTAGCGGTAGTTTTTGATGTGTGACAACAAGCAATTTTTGGGAAACTTAGTATTGTAGTTTTGTAGCCGGCTATATATCACTACTTACAACCCGGTGCTCTAAGACGTGTAATATAAATAATAAAATAAAATAAATTTGCTCTAGATTTAATTGTCTTGTTCTCGAAGTTGAGTATCCAGGCCAGTCCAGCCCTGTCCGACCCGACCGCGAAGCTAAGGAATAGAATTTACAGATAACCTATTTTGATGCTATAAAACTCATCTTAAAGTGTGTATTTCAATCAGGCATATATCTAAAAGTGAGACTTTTTTGTAATTACTTAGAAACTCCTCACAAACTCCTTTAACTGTTAATTCCATGTAATAAATCTACTCATGGTTTTATCAGAATGATCGTAGCTCCTGTGTTTCTTCATTTTTAATTCAAGATAGTGTTGCCCCAGTCATCTGTGGCTGTATGAAGAGTCCTTGCTTAGTGTCCTTGTGCGTGCTTGAGGGTGTGTGAGTCTGTGGTTGTGTGGTTTTGTATTTCATTTTGTACGCCCTGACACTTATCTGTTGGTGTTTTTGAATGTACAGCACTTTTTGCTAGATTTTTGTATGTTTAAAAATGCTTTATAAATAAAGTTTGATTGATTCATTGATGGATAGAGTCATTTAAGTGAGGGTGCACTGCTTCTTTTTAAGTCTAAAGTATGACATGGACATTAGGGTGTCCTTAGTCTGACACATTATTTGGGAGTCATGGACTGTAAAGTTTGTGGACCTCTGTTTTAAAGCACCGTTGTCATCAGTGATTTCCAGATGGGAACATGCCAGTTTGCACATGACCGCTCTACATTTAAGGACAGCACAAGCCCGGGAGGAGCACAAGTTCATTTGCTATTTTAACGACGGGAGCGACGAGCGTAAAAAAGATAACTGCATCAGCTGGAAACCATCTGCACCGCACACCAAAGTACTTTGTGTTGGGTGAACAACAGGGCTCACTTGATTACATCACATTAACAACAGGGCAGCTTTAAGAACCATGAGGGTTTGTGGAGGTAAACAACGTGTAAAACAACTTCAGTGCCTCTTTGAGCGTGGCCGACTACCCTATTACTTTACTTACCTCTGTCACTCTGATGAACACCTCGTCTCCTGCTGTGACTCTCTGACCTTCACCGAGCCTCCAATGAGCCTGTTTGTCTGATAGATGTTTGTGAGACAATGGTTTGGATGGAGAGCTGTGTAATGGAGGGAGTGGGGGAGTTAGCCAAAGCAGAGGCTTACTTCCGGCTCACTTTTAAGATAAGTTGACAGGCTGGGCTCATCTGTGTGGGTAAATGAATGCACATATACAGCGATGGCCCTTTCCCCCCAGTGAATGGCTGCAGTGAGTCATCGTTCACCTGGACGACCTCTATGATAACAAGTGTCCATCATGCGTGATTCCTGGGGCAACTTCACCAATCACGAGCAGCCTGTCCAGCCTTTGCTATGATTCTCTTCGTCTTCTCCCACGTGCAGCTGCTCTGCCCCATACAAGCTCTTTAACATGTTTAAATAATAATGAGATATTGGGCTGGTGTTACTTCTATCACAGAGTTTGTCTTCTGAAGCCTTTTTGACACATGCGACCTTGAAATCGGCAGGATCGTTTCTGGATTGTCTGCCTGAGTGATACATTGATGCAGGGAGGCTAGTGCGAAAGTTAGCTTTGCGCTAGTTCCCTCGACTGTAAGCATACTACAGGCCTATGAGGTTTTTTTGGCATCGTTTTAGATCTTTTCTCAAAATAAGCTAAATAGTCCACAACTTTTCATGATTTTAAAAGCTTAAAAATATACTAGACGATAGAGAAAAGATGTTATTAAGCTTCTATGGAAATACGGCATAATAGGACGACTTGGAAAGAACTACAGTTTTGCCAAATATATAACATCCTATTTGATCTTTTGTTTGAGAGCTTCCTCTAATCAAGTTGGCCATTATGGCTGTGGAAATCAGTGGCGGCTGCTGGTCGGTCAAGGAGGGGAAGCTCATTTTTTTCCGGCCTACATCATAAATTTGTTTATTTATTTAAATGTAATACTACCCTCAGTTTCTTTTCAAGAAAATGGTCTGCGACCCTGTCGTACCAACCAGGTGTCTTTTCCAGGGATTTTACCAGTGTTCTCTCAATGGCCAGCAGAGCTAGACTGCTGAAACGGCCTTGGCCCATTGTGTTGTGGGAGTAAGACTTGAACCGCTTTAAACAGGAGAAGCTCCTCTCCAGAACAACTGAATGTAAAACTTAGAAGATGCTCCAGTGGAGGGTTAAACTTCGAGATCGCTGATTGGCTCATTTCACTGTCAATCAAAAAGGGATTCGGCCTCAGACAGATCATCCAATCATCATGCAGAAGCCGAGCGTCCAGGCCAGCCCACTGTCTCATAGACCCCCAGAGACGCTGAGCGTCCGATGGGCGGGACAAAGCCCAGCGTTTGTCCAATGACCGTACAGTTTCCACAGTGGAACAACCCACTCTACGCTTCCCCATCGAAGTCAGAAGACGCTCAGCGTCCGACTTTGTTAAAGCGCTGAGACACTGCGGGGATGAATGATAAGGAAGTCGCGCCAGTTACCTGTGATAAGTAGCCGATTCTGAACAAAAGATGAAGGTATTCTAGCGCATATTTAGTCAATGAAATGTACACACAGCAGTACATATCAACACTTTTTTGGGGGACATTTTAGGGGACGCTGAGCTTCCCTTGCATTCTTAGAGCAATCGCAACTGGTGGAAATAGTGTATAAATAATTGATTATAAAGAAACACTCAATAATGCTTGATATACTTGAGAATGATAATAATTCAGTTTAAATTATTTTTAAATATCAAAGAGTATTTTTCATTTTTATTCTATATATGTTTTCAACCAGAAAGCAGTATTAGAGCGCAAATCTCCACCAAGACATCACACATATTACTGTTACATCTATAAGCAATAGTTCCATGAAAAAGTTACCATTATAATATGATTCATGACCCTGAAAACCCACACCTAGCACTCAGAATCATGTTGATATCATTCTTAGACAGTTTATTGAGTTAATGATGGTGATCTGGATCACCACCAAGTTAAATTATTACCTCGGCCAAGGAATTTGCTTTTGGCCTTTTGTAAAACTACTGGATGGACTTTGCTGAAAGTTTTTAGATGTTGGTAATGGCCCAACTTAAAAATGATGAGATATTTTTAGTGATCCAGATAACCACCATTAGTGATTGATCCTTTTTTCTCAATAACTGTCCAACTTGAAATCATATCGACATGATTTCAAGTGCGAAGGTGTGGGTTTTCAGGATTAAGGCCTCATATTATGATGGTAACTTTATCATGGAACTAATGTTTATAGATGTAACAGCAATATGTGAGTTACCTTGCCGTTGGTTTCTGTTCTCCAAATGCTTTCCAGTTTGCTTTAAAAGATGTTTGTTTGGAGAAATTGTACAGAGCAGGTTTGTGATGAATCCTTTCATGAGGCCTAATATTGCTGGCAGCACCCCTGTGCCATCAATAGAGTCTGTCATCAATGATCGCCTGACCAATTAAAGCAAAGCGGATGGTTTCTTTCAGTCACTCAGCATGCTTTCATTTATTTGGCCTTCTAGAGACTAAAAGTGGAATAAATCAGCTTTAAATATGTGCACATAGAGTGTTGGGGAAACAAGAAAAAATGAGGAGGAGCTGTCAAAATAGCCCTTGGACATAAATGGATGACAAGACACAAAACACATGAAAAACAAAATAATAAGTCCCTGTGAAAGTCGACCTTTACATCTATTCTCAGGTCTCTGAACCTCCAATCTTGCTCCACCCTGTGTGACCATGAAAGTGAGTCTGTGATTTCAGATTTTTACATTTTTCTAAAATATGAGCTGACAGTGCAGCTGCATTAACCCCCTCTCCCCCTCCTCCTCTCTCCCCCAGTGGTCTCATGTAGTCACTCATCAGTCCTGTGGCGAGCTCCGGGTTACAGGTCATGTATCAGGACAGGTGGGGGGAGACAGAGGGTGCTGTTCCTGGAAGACCCCCTGCCTTTGATTCCCATCTGTCAGACAGTGGGGTCACACCTTTAATCTTCGAGTGTGGACTACAGAGCAGGAGGAATACTGATTACGATCACACCATGTGGATAATTAGGAGACCTGCGTGTGGAGATGTGTACTGAGAGAGTTTCTCCTGTTTGAGGGTCAGATCTGGACCAATGATTACAAAGTCAAGCAGCACCTGCATGTTCCCTCCTTGTTTTTGTGATTACATGAACACCTTCTTAACAGGATTTATTTAGAAATTCATTACCTCTGAGGATATGCTTTTGCAAGCATATGGTTGTTTTTTTTTCTGGTTGTTTGTTTGTTAGCAAGATTACGCAAAACTAACGTGTGGATTTTGTTAAAATTTTCAGGGAATGTTAGTAATGGCCAAACATATCGCTTTCACACTGTGTTAACCCACTAACAACCGGCAAGCTACTACTTTTCCACTGCCGCAAGACCTGGGTCTAATCGGCAGCAGACGAGCTGCATGGCTGTTTTTTTTCCTCTGGTGCATCAAGCTGAAGACATCATCAGCGTGCCACACACATCCATGTAAACTATGGGAAGGAGCATGGCAGCTGTAGACATATTGGTCAGCTGTTTTCTGTAATTTGTACTTTTGTCCCTCTTTAAAAATGTACAAGCTCAGCGCGGACTGAATGACATTCAAGCGCTGATGATACAAAGGCAGATGGAATTGATTGCTGGGATTGCAAAGAGTCACGTAAGTCACAGATGGAGGGGGTGGGCACCATATTATGCCGTGGACATATTACACTGACGTCTAATCTAATTTGGCAAGTTGACCAGGGGTGTGATGTTCCCACTGAAGCCATTTGAAGGCGAGCCGATAAAAACGTTAAAGGGTCAGTCGACCTTTGAAACTGCCAACGGGAGCCCATTGTTACCGGGTTTAAACAGTTATTTGGCCCATCTGAGAGGGGTATTAGAAAAGGTTAAATTTTGATGGTGATATGTGTAATTATCTAAATATAAAAACAATCCAGAAATTAAAAAAAGTCTATAAGTTAACATTTGGTGGCCTTTTGCCTTTTCTTTCCATTGTAACATTCAATGTTGTTTAGTGAGGTCAGTCTGGATCAGATCCACGTGAAATTTACCATGGAGGCATGCACCTCATATTATCCTGTTAAACTTAAAACAAAATCATTAAAGAATGGCAGAGATACATATATATATATATTTTTTATTAGATAGATAGATAGATACTTTATTGATCCCGGAAATTCAAGATATCCCCCCCTGAGCAATAATGGGATATCTTGAATTTCCCTTCGGGGATCAATAAAGTATCTATCTATCTATCTATCTATCTATCTATCTATCTATCTATCTATCTATCTATCTATCTATCTATCTATCTATCTATCTATCTATCTATCTATCTATCTATCTATCTATCTATCAAATATAAAAACATATCTCTGCCATTCTTTAATGATTTTGTTTTAAGTTTAACAGGATAATATGAGGTGCATGCCTCCATAGTAAATTTCACTTGGATCTGATCCAGACTGACCTCACTAAACAACATTGAATGTTACAATGGAAAGAAAAGGCAAGAACATAATATATTGGTGCAAGAATTAGACAAAAATGTTTAAATGTAGTATTTAACACTACCTGGTTGTCTAGCCTGGAACTTGATGGAATTCAGAACAACCACTTTGTATACAATAATAGCCTGAAATAAGGCTTGTGGTGACACATACACAAGATTTCAATGTTAAATGGTAAATAACAAAATGCATCTAATGTTGCTTGCATCTGAATCTCAAACCGCTGTTTTATGCTTAAAATGACAACTATTAAGAAAACTGCTATAAAGGACTACAAAGTTGGCTGTTCAGCCTGCAAAAAGAATTTGATCCTATTTTTGAAAATCAATAATTCCCTCTGTACTGCCACTGCCATCAGGACCAACTTGGTTGGGTCATTTTATAAAGAGGAAATCCACAAAGAAGAGGTCACAACAAGATGAGAAACATTCAACTTATAGCTGCTTCTAAGCTGAACCACCATGTTGTAGTTACATAGTAGCATATTAATTTTTTATTGACTCCTGCTGATTAGGTTAAAAAAGTCATAAAAGTTTATTTGTTCGTTAGGATTATCACAAAAAACAGAAAATGTAAGTTTCATAATTTTTGTTCACTACAGATCTGTTTATCAGCAGTGGTCCAAAACACTGAAAAAATTGCCATAAGTTGTAAGAGGGCTTGCAGCTGAGGGAACCAGCGTGATTATAACTTCCATGTTAGCCTACAAAAATATGTCACTCTTGCACAATTACATTGCCAAGGACCTGTGAGTCGTATAATGAAATTTATTCTATCCTGGAGTCACAGTAGACACTTGTGCAAGTCTTAAAGTTAATCTCTACAAGTATTATTGAAAGACCATCTACAACAATGGCCTGGAAGTATGAAAAGATGGATGTTGTAAAGTAAATCACATAATTAGCATTACAAAACAAAAAACACCACACAGGAAACACAAAACTACAGACATGTTTAATTGGAATGCAATCTGTTAAATCATTATTGTTGCCCACACCTATAATACAATATGCATCTCAGTTGTAATATCAATAAATACAGCTTTTTTTTTGCTAGAACAAAGACTTTAAGCACTTCTGAAGGAAAACTAATTTTCTTGAACATCAGAGGAAACAAATTCAGCTGAAAAATGATTCATAGCTTTATTGGTTTATTCTCATCCTTTTGGATAAGCAGTCTGCTCTTAAATGACTTTGTTGTTGTTTCTTTTTATTAGTCTGAAAAGCAGCAGACAGAGCAGTAAATAACCTTATACCGCTGTTTGTCTGACTCGTCTGCATTGCTGTGTCCTGTCCTACAAATGAAACAATCATCCTCACCTTATCACTGAGTTTGTTCTGGGTGTTATTGTGTGTCTGCACTGCTATATGTGTATGTTTTAGTGTGTAGGGCGTCGTTCCATCACAGGGGAATGGTATAGATCATATGTCTGATCTTGAAGTTGACATAAATCTCTTTACGGTGTCATGTATGGAAGGACAATAGGGAGAAAGTGAGAGATTTACTGCCTCGCTACTCTCCTTAGAGGTTGTTGCATGATGAAAGTATATTTTAAGCCCTTTACCTTTTTGGTCACGCCAGGCAAAGCCCGTCCACCTTGTGCTACAAAAGATCGAAGGACAAAGGCAGAGAAAGTCCACATGGAGGACAAAGTAAAGGCAGAGACATAAACAATCACATGGAAAAATATGGTGCAATTCCTTAGCATGTCATTTGTGGCCATTGGGTTGGAACATGCTAAATCACCATCATGGTCATTTAAAGCTCCCCCATCTGCTCCCATCAGTCTTTGGCCCTGTGGTGCACCCCAGGTTGGAGGTCATGTATAAGGACAGTCAGGGGGGGGGATCCTGAATCTTGAAGACCCCCTCAAGGGTTTCCATCTGCTTGACAATAGAGTGTCAGACTGTGTGTCCTGTACTGTAAACATAAACCGCTCTATGACCTGGACCAAAGCTTTTAAAGACCTGACAAAGGTTCAAATGTGTGCTCATCAAGTAGAAACCCACAGTGCTGGGATAAAGACTTAGCAGGGGCAAGAAAAAGTCTTAAAGGATAAGTTTGATTTCTACAGCTTTCACATTGTTTATAGAATGAAGTAGAACTATAAACTCACCCAGAAGGCTTTCCTGATGCAAACAGTGCTTCGGGAGATATTTAGATCCAAAATCGAGCGGCGGACATCCGTATAGTGGTAGCACATAGGGCATACAGCGCCGCTCCTAAAACTGCATTAATTGTCCAAAAACTCATTAGTTTCACCAATATTTCATCATGGTCCTTTCGGGCTACTCCTCCAAGACAGTCTGTGTAACTCCAGACATGTTTTCATGGCTGTGCTGACCTCTGAACTGAAGAAGAAGAATGCTTGCCTCCGCGCATGCGCAGTACAGCTCATTGATTCAGGGGAAGACCGCCGGCTACACAACGACTTTCTTCTTCCAGTTTTGTGCAAAATGGACAAATATCTATTGGATGAAGATGTTGTGGAGGAGGACTTTGAATATGATGGGTGTCCTTACAGTTTCGAGCCAGAGTTTACAGATGAGGAGCTCATCAAAAGGAGGACACGGAGGCAGCGCTCCAGAGAGTACTGCGCAGGCGTGGAGGCATACGTTCTTCTTCTTCAGTTCAGAGGTCGGCACAGTTACAAAAACATGTCTGGGGTGACACAGACTGTAATGGAGGAGTAGCGTGAGCGGACCATGATCGAATATCATTATATGGATGTCCGCCGCTGGATTTTGGATCTAAATATCTCCCGAAGCACTGTTTGGATCAGGAAAGCCTTCTGGGTGAGTATATTGTTCTACTCCATTCTATAAACAATGTGAAAGCTGTAGAAACCGAACTTATCCTTTAAAGGAAGTTGATTTTCTACCAATCAGTGTCCCTGAAAAAACACCACCATGTCAGAATAATCAGGAGATAATAGGGATATAAACGGCTGGTAAAAGTGGGTCCACCATTTACTTTTACAACAAATGGATATTAGACAACGGTGATCAAACTTTCTCCCTCTTTTTTTCATCAACCCGGTGACTGACCAGCAGCCCTAAGTATTAACAATCACATTTTTTACTTTAATCTATTGAGCCATACATCATATCTTCATGACAGCTCTCATTGGGTGCTCACTCTATTTCAATACAGTACAGTCAATGTGTTTTCTTTGTTTTCATCACCATTTACATTGTAGATTCTCACTAAAGGTATCAAAACTATGAATGAACACGTGTGGAATTATGTACTTAACAAAAAAATGTGAAATAACTGTAAACATGTCTTATATTGTAGTTTCTTCAATGTATCCACCCTTTGCTCTGATTACTGCTTTTCAGCCTTTTGGCATTCTCTTTATGAGCTTCAAGTGGTAGTCACCTGAAATGGTTTTCACTTCTCAGCTGTGCCTTTCCAGGGTTAATTAATGGAATTTCTTGCCTTTTTAATGGGGTTGGGACCATCATTTGTGTTGTTCAGAAGTCAGGCTGATGCATAGCCGACAGCCCTATTAGACACTTTTAAAATTAATATTATGTCAAGAACCAATCAGCTAAGTTGAGAGAAACAAGTGGCCATCATTGCTTCAATGAGAATCTACAATGTATTTAGTGATGAAAATAAAGGTGTGTCCAAACTTTTGGCCTGTACTGTATATTGAAGGCTGTAGATCAAATATATCCCTTCAAAAAGTCTTTAATCAGTACAAAAGTGCAGTGGGTTTGATGGCAATCAATCTGAAATTTGTGATAATTTTTAACCACATTGTCACATACGCTTTTTATTTTGACCTCAAGTATAAGTGGTAGCCTATTGTCAGTCAATTGACCAATCACATGCCCCCAAATACACTGCCTGGCCAGAAAAGAAAAAAAAAAGTCGCCACATGGATTTATAAGCGAATAGGCATGAGCCTTCTGTTGGATAATTACTGCATGGGCGATTACATTTTTCTTTAGAAACCAGCTATTTGAGCCCAGCTGATGCAATGAGTAGTTCCTCACTTCTTAAACAACCATTTCGAAAGACATATCCTGTGGTTGTGGAAAAAATGTTAGTCTGTTTGAGAAGGTTCCAATCGCTGGCATGCATCAAGCAGAGAAAACAACTAAGGAGATTACAGAAATTACTAAAATTGGATTAAAAACTGTCCAAAGCATTATTATAAAAACTGCTGACAGGAGATGTTGGTGATGGTCCAAGTTAGAAATTAATAGATTTTGGTGCCGTTTCAGATAACCGCCATTAGCAAACAATCAATTTTGCTCAATAACTGTCCATCTAATAATGATATCAACATGATTATGAGTGCTAGTTGTGGGTCAAGGAATTGTATTATTATAGTAACTTTATCATAGAACCATTTCTATTTATTTCTACCTTGGCAGAGGTTTGTGCTGTCTGAGAGCTTTCTAGTTTATTGTGTTCTTTGATCATTGCTGCCGAAAAGGTCTGCAGCGAACTTACACAATTTACTAAGCTTTATCACAAGAGTGAGAGCAATAACCTATTGTGAAACTATGACATGACGGTTGGACCAAAAATGACTACGACACTTCCAACATATAATTTCCTCTTAATCAAATGACCTGATCAAGTTAGTGCTCATAGCTGTAGCTATAATGTATTTCTATCAATCCATTATCTGTTCTGCTCATCCCTTACAGTGTTGCCATAGGCTGGAGTCTACCTCAGCTGACACTGAGAGAGAGAGGTCATGCACACCCTGAACTGGTCGTCAGCCAATCTTAGGACCACATAGAGGGACAGAAAACCATTCACACACACACATGTAACACTCTCACTTTTCCCAAGTAGGCGTCACTTTAAATAGGGGTTCTTCTCAGAAATTAACAAAACATAACAAAAGACATACCTAGTAAATTCCCCAAATCACAATTGAATATAAGAAAAAAAAATCAGAGTTGCCGTAAAAGATTTGTAATGTTCTTTACTTTGTTCTACTTCCAAACAACTCAAATTTTGTCGTTTCCCCCAATAAAATGAATACTAAATAAACATTACAGTTTCAAATCAAACATTTCTAATTTCTAAATTATCTTAGCATCTTAATCTAACGAAATTCAGCAAGTCCTCGTGTTGGCGGCTTATCTCATGGCTTTGCGCAATAAAAGAACAGTTTGATTTGAGTTCTTGTAGGCGTAGAAAATAGCCTTTGAATTTGGTACAGTACTTTCCTGTTAGCGTCTTTTTTTTCGTCTCCGACGATTACAGTCTGTGGCTTACTGGTGGAGAAGAGAGAACTTTCTACTGTATCTAATGTACTTAGTGGTCATATGGAACGCATACAACCCCACTTCAAAAAAACTGAACTGTCCCTTTAAATAACCTCTGTTCAGCCACTTTTGAAGTATTATTCCCCCCCTACCTTATTAGTATACAGCACAGGGAAATCAACAAATCAACCAATATCTGAAAACTTTTCTTTTTGTTTTATGCACCATCTTCAATAGTTTATAATTCGTTTTCCCCCTTTCTTTTCACCTGATTACTTAGGTAACAGCATCACACACACCTATGAAAATTCAGTCAAAATGAACCTAACAAGCATGTTTCTGGTCTGTGGGGGGGGGGACCCCAGAAATTTACTTGGAATTGCTTGGGGTGCTGGTTTGGTGGAGTGGTTAGCAATCATATATGTACTTCTACTGGCCTGGGTTCGAATCCAGGCTGCGACCAGTTTGCAGAGTGTCTTTCCCTACTCTCTCACTTCTTTCACAAGCCTATTCACTGTCTCTCTCCTATCAATAAAGGAACAAAATGCCCCAAAAATACATTTAAAAAAATAAAAAAATAAAATTATTTGGAGTTGCTTGAGTTAATGGACACCAGCAAAAACAAGTACACAAATTCCACCAACAGACCCTTTAAACTTTAAATTTAAGGTGATTGATTAAGTTTTCTCTTGTGTCACCACAGGAGAGTTTTCAATTTTCACACAAGATATTTAATCTAATACTCAGCTTGTCATGACATTTGCTGAGCTTAACAATCATCCAGAGGTTCAAACCCTTTGATATTAACAATGTCATTGCTTCGCCTCCAGTGACACACACACACACACATTTCTAGACACACTGCAAGTCTACCTCGAGGGGCTGACTCTGGGGTGTTGACTGAAAATGGTAAGTTACGTGCTTGCCGTTCTTTTTCCTTATCGTATTGACACAGTGGTGTGAAACGACATCTGGGAGCAGCCCTGTACAGCCTCTGTCACCAAAAGCCCTGAAGGGATCTCGGTGGGGATTATGGTTGTGACTGGAGAGGTCCAAAAGATCTGGATCGCCCGACTGCTTTAAAATGAGCTTGATTATTTTCTTATTGTTAGACACATGAACTGGGAGCAAACTGATGCAGGCTGAAAGACATCCCTGAAACCATGTTGAAACTCAAAGGAGACCAAAGTTTGACACCATCTCACATCTTTATGATGTCATGTCCTGCAACATCAGTTTTCTTTGCTTTAAATGTTGTAAGAAGGGGCTTGGGGATCAGGAGAACATGACATCTTACACTAGACTCTCACTTCAAGGAAGAATCTGCTGTACCTCTTGCTATCTAAAACTCTAAAACTCTGCTCTGTTTTTTACTTCCTGGGATTCAAGCTGTAAAAGATACAATGCCTCCACCTATCAGTGTGTTTTATGCTCATCTCAAGCACACGCCATAACTGTTTGAAAATCTGCTTTGCTGTCTCTAACCCCTCCTCCCATCAGATATTGTTGTGGAAGCTGATCAGCACAGAGCTTGTTATCATAGCCTCCCTGGTCTCTCAGATCTGAGCATTCCCAAAGGGGAGGGAAAAAGACCTGCCTCCTGTCCTGTAGAGAGACAAAATGTTAAATTTTTTAATTCAACTTAAAGCTGTGGTCTACGATTTGAAACCGCAGCCTGCCCCCCCTTCCCTCACCTCCCCCCCCCCCCCGTGTTCCAAGATCCCGCCCCCAGCTCGTGTCGCCTCGTCTCTTATCAAGCCCCCTCGGACAGAGCTACGAGCGACTAGCACAATATATCAGCAGCAAACTCAATCAAAAACAGCTCAGCTCAACTGAAAGTATCAAACACGACAGACATCCCCCTTGTAACACACAGCAGTAGCCATTTCAATTGGACCGGCGGCAATGCGGGTTTGGCGCCGCCAGAGCGGAGCCGAGTGTGGGGGAGGATTTATCTTTCTCAGCCTGTCCTCCACAGCTCAGCTTACAGTGCAAACGATTAGCGGCTAACAGGCTAACCCGCTCCCCTGCAAGTTATTAGCCCGTGCAGGCACAAACTAACCACAGTTATTCAGCAGACATCTCCCACTGTAGTAAACAAAGCCATTACCTGATCAACCAGGGGCGAAACGGCCGATGCTGAAGGTCTGACGGCCGGCTGAGGCTATTCGTTAGCTGTTAGCCGTTAGCCCGCTAACAGGCCTCAACCCGCGGGCAGAGCTCCTTTGGGCCCAAGGGGAGGCGGCCGGTCTCGGCGCTAGGCTTTTCCGGCTCCATGATAGTTCAGTAGCTAACGCTGCTAGCTGCTCACTGGAGGTGGAGGGGAGGAGACGGGACCATGACGCACTACGCATCGCATGACGATGCGTAGTGAGAGAGACAGGGTATTGGATGGACTCACGGACCAACTCACGGACCAATTAATAGTCGCAGGTTCTTAGGCTTGATTGGTCAGCTAGTATGCAGCTTTTCAGCGGATGTACTGAATGGATTTTTTTCGTTCTTTTTGGTCTTTATACTATGTAGATAGGACCATAGGACCATAACAGCCTTATAAACGGTGTTATTAATATGTACAAAGCTTCCAAATCGTAGACCATAGCTTTAAAGGTGCTATGAGGAGAATCCATTTCCGGCGACATAAAGACTCTGCTACCCATGAGCACACGCGACTACTGTCATAAAGATGTGACCCAAGCCAAAGCGTGCTATGTTGGGATGCTAATGAATGCAGCTCGGACCTTCCTCAGAACTCTGCATTGCTTTACTACTTATTTTTTCAACAGCTTACAGGATGCAAAGCGACGAGGTAATGTTTCTCTTTCTAGTTACGTAGCGGTAGTTTTTGATGTGTGACAACAAGCAATTTTTGGAACACTTAGTATCATAGTTTTGTAGCCGGTTAGATATCGTTACCTACAGCCCGGAGCTCTAAGACGTATCCGAATAATATAAATTTGCTCAAGTTTTAATTGTCTTGTTCCAGAAGTTGAGTATCCAGGCCAGTCCAGCCCTGTCCGATCAGACGGCGAAGCTAAGGAATAGCATTTATAGATAACCTATTTTGATGCTATAAAACTCATCTTAAAGTGTGTATTTCCATCAGGCATATATCTAAAAGTGAGACTTTTTTGTAATTACTTAAAAACTCCTCATAGCATCTTTAAATCAAATCGCACTCAAGACACCAAAGATATGAACAAAATGGTTCAACACACCAGGAACTTGAAGATAAATTTGACAGCAATTCTCAGAGGTTTTAGCCTCACACTTGTTCTCATTTTTTTGAATCATTTATTACCTCTGCCAAGGAGATTATGTTTTTGCCGGCCTGTGTTTGTTTGTTTGTTTGTTTGCTTGTTTGTTAGGAAGACTGTGCAAAAACTACTGGATTGACTTTGCTGAAATTTTCATGAGATGTCGGTAATGGCCCAACTTAAAAATGATTATATTTCGGTAATGATCCAGCCATTAGCAAACAGTCAATTTTGCTTAATTACTGTCTATCTAATAATAATATCAACATGATTCTGAGTGCTAGGTGTGGGTTTTTGGGGTCAAGGAATCATATTATGATGGTAACCTTATCAAGGAGCTATTGTTTCAGATGTGAAGGCAATGTATGAGCAACTCTCAGTGCTTTCTTGTTGGCATAAAGAAACTCTTTACCCTCTTCTTAAAGGAGACATATCATGCTGATGCATGATTTAATACTTACATATAATATAAGGAATTTGAAAACAAGACCTTACACCCCCTTAATTTTCAAAAAATGAGATATTGTATTTTTTCTGATATCCTAGAACGAGATTTGATGCCTCTGAAAACAGGTCATTGCGAGTTGTCCGCGAGATTTCAAACGTCGTGATGACACGAGGTACCTTTCTTTTTATTGGAGTAATCTGATAAAACACTTCGTCCTCTGTGATGTCCGTTAGCCACAAAACCGTCACCGAGGAACACATCCACCAGCAGGGGTATATAGATCCCCCCCCCTGTAGGGGGACTCAATACGCGGTCGCTGCAATGAGCCTGCTGGAAAATACAGTAGAAGAAGAAGGACAGGCTGGCTAACTTTAGGTCATCGTGAGATCCGAGTGTTTCAACGAACGCTATTGTGGGGCAATGAAGGAACTAAATGACTTGTACTGAGGGCAGAAATGCTTTACAGGCATCCTAGTCTGGCATAGTAAAAAGGAGAAACAAGCATGATATGTCCTCTTCACAAACATGTCTGCTGTCCCGTACTGAACAGGTACTGAACAATAACTGAAATGAAATCCATCAACACCTTCCGTCCTAACTCCCTCCACCCCTTAGCTTCATCTTATCTCCTCCTCTGAACATCACCCACTCCCACATCAGCCTGCCAGCCTGTGATCTTTGTGATCTCGCTCAAGTCTTGTTCCTGGAAACATACTGTAGACACCATCCCTGTAGAGCTGCTCCGTGGCAGCTCATCCACACGTTACAAATGTGTCTGACCCTCTGTGGGTCCTTAGACAACACCCTGCTTTACTTTGCCACCGTCTTTTTCTCAGTGCTGACAATGTTCAGTCTGGTTTATTCCATTTTTTATACATTAATTTCCTAAAATGCCAATCTTTACTCAGTCTATGAAGACATTTGTAACTTTGTGATACTGAAATCTAGAACAACCATCTGTCAGTCATACCCCTCTTGAGGTACGTAAGTGTCAGACAGTAGAAGTGCTACAACAGCGGAAGACCACACCAGGTGCCACTCATGTCTGTTTAGAAAAGAAAACAGAGGCCACAGTTAGCAGAAGATTGGAAAACTGTCGCCTGATCTGATGAGTCTCACTTTCTGCTGTTACATTCAGTAGGTAGGGCCAGAATTTGTCATAAACAGCATAAAAGCACGGATCCATCCTACCTTTGGGATAAGTTGGAATGGAGTATTTGCACAGCAGCTGCTTAATGCTATCATGCATGGACCAGAATCTCTGAGGGATGTCCCAATGCTTCACTGAATCAGTCCAACTAAGGCTTTCTGGGGTCGAAAGGGGTCCAACTGGGTAAAAGCAAGATGCACCTAATAAAATGGCCAGAGAGTGTATATCTTGTGGATAAAAATATACACTTTTCAAGAATTTAAAGGAACTTTGCTCACTTTATGCCCCCCCAAGTCATTCATCTAAACAAAACAACAGCATCCAATGAATCAAAACTCATTCAGCTCTTACCCTCTACCAATGCCAACATTAATTTCAGACAGTTTTAGTCAAAGTTGAGCTTTTGCCAGAGACAAACGAAGCTAAATTTCTCACAAAAACTCAGAGAGTTTTAACAATTGGTGAAAAATATTCAACACTCTTTAAACTGCCAAATTCTGGTAAAATTCTGGCTGTCATATTGTTTGTTTCTAAAGCACCAAACATTTCTGCAGGTGCAACTTCCAGCTCAATCACCACTTTGAACAAATAACACATTCTCACAAAAGAATCATTTATTTTATTCTTTTCAAGTCTTGGATATATTTGCTCAGGAAATGGATATTAAAGTCTTTGAATACAAAAAAAGAGTATAAAAATAGCAGAAGTTTTCTAATTCTGAATCCCATGCAGACCATAGTCTGTGGTAAGAGCCGCTGAAAATGTGACACTGAACAGATCTGAACATGTGCAGCACAGGTGTCTTTCACATTTACCATTGGACCATGTGTGAGTTGTATGCTCATGTTGTTCAACTATCAAATAAACATGCAGTCCTGTTTGTGCCCATCAGTGTGTTTGTCTAATAATTAGCTGCAGAGAACACCCAGAAAACTTCTGTGCCTTAAAGCATCTCAAATCTTGTCATAAGTCTATAGCCTGTGGTGAAGTGTAACTTTATTTTATAACACACTCACTGAACATGTTTCACTCAAAGAGGAAGCACAATAGGACACACACTCATCAGTTTTATGTAAGTAATGTGTTGATATATTCAATTTAAGTTTATGATGGGACCAAGACTTGAGAGGCAGCGTGCTTTCTCTGCAAGGCTCCTCAATGTGCTACTCCAAACACTCTACAATACTCAGAGAAGCAACACAACATACAATCAAAGATCCACATGCAACACTACAGATGTACGAAAATATAAGATACACCAATTAATGTAGATTTCTTAATGTGTCACTGTATCAATATACTATAGCACAGTACTGATGTTTACCTCTGCCAATGAGGCTATGTTTTGTTGACATATGTGTGTTTGTTTGTTTAGGGACACAAAATGTTTATTTTTTTAATTCAATATAAATCAAATCTGCACTCAAGACATCAAAGATATGAAAATGGTTGAACACACTAGACAATGGGACCTTTAAGATAAATTTGACTGCATTTCTCAGAGATTTAACTTCAGACTGTTGTTCTCATTCTTTTAGATCATTTATTACCTCTGCCATGGAGATTATGTTTTAGTCGACCAATGTTTGTCTATTTGTTTGCTTGTTTGTTAGCAAGATTACCAAAAAACTATGACAAGATTTTCGCTGAAATTTTTAGGAGATGCTGGTGATGGCCCAACTTAGAAATGACAAGATTTTGGTGGTGATACATATATTCTTTCTGTATGCAAAGATATCCTCATATTTCTAAAATCTCATAGGCTAGGATTGGGAGGAATGAAAAAAAATCATACCTTTGCCATTTTAAAATGGATTCACTTACAATTTCACAGGATATGAGCTCCATGTCTCCATTATCAAGATAAGTTCCATTTGGGTCTGATCAAGATTGACGTCACATAAAAGCATTGAACTTTGTAATGGGATATCCCATTGACTGTATTCAATCATACACATAAAATCAAAAATATGTGAATGTGCTGAGTTTGGTCTGGATCCTGGCACTATTCTGGATCTGGTGATCCAGGACTTTATCTTTCACAGATTTTGTGGAAAAGCCACTGCTAGAACTGAGCTGCATGGTGGTAGCTTGCTGTTAGTTTCTAATGTGGTGGGAATGCCTCAGTGAAATACAACTTTGTGTGTCATTTATTTAGTGGCACACAGGAAGTAAAGAACTTATATGAACCATTCAAAAACTATAACTTAGAACTTATAACTACCTCTATATACATACTTGTACAAAAAATGTATTCTGTTCATAGTTAATTTATCCTGTTCTTTATTCTGTTCATAGTAAATTTGTTCTATTCATTACTTTCAAATACTAGTAGGCTATTATATTTTTTATACTATTATATTTTTATACTGTAGTTTAGTTTCTTACTCTTGTTTAATATTGCCTGTTTGCACCGTGGGTCGGAGAGGACTGAAATTTCATCTGTGCTGTATGTCAAGCATGTAAAGCACATTTGACAATAAAGTTGACTTTGACTTTGAAAATCCCCATCATATTACTCTTAAACTCTGCAAAACTCATCGGGAAACACCAGTACACATTACTTTAGAGGGAATGACAGCTGGCACTAAGATAGTTTGATTTCTGTTAAGCCCAAGCACATCTATGTATGATCAAGGCACACAATCCTTCCCATCGTTTTCCCATTGCACTGGGAATTTCTGTAGTCTAAATAGTGAAATATAGACCAACATGTCCATCACAAACCTTTAGATAATGTTCTTCATGGCATAAAAATAGGCTTTTGATATCATGTAAATTAGAGATGGATGGATCCCTATAGACGTAAGGAGGACCTTTGTATTGGTTGTTGCCTGAGGTCTCTTAATTATTAAAACTGCTCCTACTATAAGTTTCTTCTTTAACCCCCACCCAACAAAGCAGGGGAGAAAGAGGAAGACCAGAAGAGGAGTAGAAGAACGAATGATGTTCCCATCTGTGCTCTGTTCACTGGAGCCCTGAAGGAGAATATGAAGGAGAGGATGCAGTAATAGACCACTTTTACGTTTGTGGACAGACAAGAGGAGTGTGAGCACTATTAGTCTGGGTCTGCCCAGGGGAGAAAACATTAGAAAATAAAAGCAACATTTCATTTCACACACTCCACCTACAGTACAGTTCATGTCTTCAAGCAGGAGTGGAAATTTATGGTTCTCTTATGTTATGAGTCGGCTAGAAAAATGTGATCTAAATCTCCTGCGGGTGAGAAATTAATTGCCTTTTTCTCACATCTTTGATATCCCGTTCAGAGACGAGACACGACTGGAAGACAGATGAAAGGCGACTTGAAGGACAGCGATTCAAGCGATACTGTCAAACCTTTCTGATTGGCTTGACACGTGGCTCTTCAGGGGCCACGTACACCTGAGAGTGGATCCTTTCATGGAAAAAAAGAGGTGTTTCATGTCACTCAGTCAGCGGGAAGACGGCGCGTTTAAAGCAGGAGGCGTCGAGGTCAAACAGCTTCAAAGGGCTGAATATTTTTGGAGGCAATTATGCAGAAATGTTTATCTGTGTTTGTTGTACGTAGATCTGTTGGCTGGCTGACTTTCAGGGCCTCGTCAGAGCAGGACTATAAAACAATGTGGACACAATGTTGAAGAGAGACCAAAGAGGGATCATCATCAATAGTTCAGCAAGTGTGATGATACATCACAAATGATTTACAGTGGTAACTATGGGGCAAATGAAACATGTCCTCCTTTAATCATAGGGTCAAAAAGAATCAGGTTTACTGCCAAATAGGTTTAGAAACAATGAGAATAATTCTGCTTTTAATAAACTGCCATCTCTGATGCTAAAATGAGAAATTAATGCACATAAAGAGCGATTAACATGCAGTTTACACCCAAGTGACTCACCACAAAAGCCGAGACACCCCATTAAGTCCCACACTGGCCACGATTACTTGATGTTTTTAATTTAGAACCAAATATTCAGAATTAAATAATTCAGAATTAAAGTGTTCTCCTTTAAGTTTGCATGGAAATAGTAATTCTGACTTAAGGTTTACATAGAAAACATGTTTATTGACCTTTATTCAGTTCTGTTTAAGGTTTGGGGGGGTGTAGTCCCAACAGGAAAAGAGAACGAGCATGTGCAGAATGACTGGAACTAATTTAGCAGAATGAATGTATGCATGATCGAGAAATAATTCAATTCAGATTTAAAATCAGAATAAACCAGCCCCTTTTCAGGGTCTTCTAATTAATATTTTTATTTATTTTATTTCATTGTACTATATTCTTATGTTTAAGTTTAATTTGGAATGGTCATTTTCATTAGGAATTTGGTGCTTACAAGGTCATTTTTTTTATCTTTTTCAACAGTATTGAAGTTTTATTCTGAATTAAAGCAGAATCAACCCTTTAACTACCAGCTCAACTGTTTGGCAGAGGTCAAAAGATAAACTCAGGGATGTTTATTGTTTTATAAAACAGAACTGATCAAATCATTGTTTGATTCTCGTAACATTTCAGGGAACAGTGGAAACTACAAACAAACCAAAAACCAGATATTTTCATGGTGTGGGATTCAAAGGTTTAAAAAGTTAAAAGTTAATTACTGATGACTTAAAATAGACAAACATTGGGACAAATTCAAGCAGAAATTGCCTATATGTTTGCAAATAAAATAGCAATAAAATAACTTAAAATAGATAATGCGTTTGACAAACACACCAAAAATGTTTTTTGATGAATAACTGTATTATTCCATTATATTGAAGTATTTAAAAAAAAATAATGAGGGAGAAAATAATAAAAGTTTTTCACTTTTTAAAACTTTAAGTCCCACACATAGAAAAATATCAGTTCTTTTGATTTGTCTGCAGTTTTTCTATATCCTAATACACTGACAAAGACAAACAATAATGTTTTATTTTTTTGACACATTAAATATTTCAGAACTTATTGACCTCTGTCCAACGGTTGAGCTGAAAGTTAAAGGGTTAAAGCTCTAATGTAAGCGTAGCCACTGAGAGGGTTATTTTATTATAAGAGACTGTGAGGAGTTTCAAAGTAATTACAAAAAAGTCTCACTTTTAGATATATGCCTGATGGAAATACACACTTTAAGATGAGTTTTATAGCATCAAAATAGGTTATCTATAAATACTATTCTTTAGCCCTCTGGTCGGGTTGGACAGGGCTGGACTGACCTGGATACTCAACTTCGGGAACAAAACAATTAAAACTAGAGCAAATTTATATTATTCGGACACGTCTTAGAGCACCGGGCTGTAAGTAGCGATATATAGCCGGCTATAAAACTACGATACTAAGTTTTCCAAAAATAGCTTGTTGTCACACATCAAAAACTACCGCTACGTAACTAGAAAGAGATACATTACCTGGTCGCTTTGCATCCTGTAAGTTGTTGAAAAAAGAAGTTGTAAAGCAATGCAGAGTTCTGAGGAAGGTCCGAGCTGCATTTCCCACAACAAACACACGCTTTGGCTTCAGTCACGTCTTTGGTGCGTTCCAGTTGTAGTCAGAAGTAGGAATTTCCGAGTTCCGAGCAGGAAACTGCAACTGGAACGTCCCCCGAAGTCTGAATTTCCTATTGGGAACTCGGTGAAACCTCGTCACCCCTGAGTTAACAATCGAAGATGGATGCCCCCAGTATGAACAGTTATTTAGCTCCTGTAATAATCAATTTATTTGCACTTCTGACTGGGGTGTGTCGCTCAAGATCAGCTGTATACATATACATATACAGCTGTAACAAGTATTGTTAGACTTATATTTACAAAAATGCTGCCATAGTGATAATCACATTCTTCATACAACAATGCAGGGCATGCTAACAACAGCTAACAATAGCCTGGTAGATCGGCATGTTTTTTTCTGACTTCAACTGGAACGCCAATAAGTCAGAGATGATGTCAGTCCCATTTCCGAGGTTACTGGAACGCAACATTACAACAGTTGGCGCGCGTGCTCATGGGGAGCAGAGTCTTTATTTTGCTGGTAATAGATTCTCCTCATAGCACCTTTAAAGTAGGGTTGTTAGAGGCCCATGACACTCGTAACTAGGAAGCATTCAGAGAGCTCAAACCTCCGCCAAGGTAGCTCACATATTGCTGTTAAATCTGTAAGCAATAGTTCCATGATAAAGTTACCATCATAATATGATTCAAAACCCTGAAAACCTAAAACTAGCACTTGGAATTGCGTTGATATCATTATTAGTTAGACAGTTATTGAGCAAAAATGATCGTTCACTAATGGCAGTTATCTGGATCACCACCAGAATCAAAATCATCTCTAAGTTGGGCCATTACCAACATCTCCTGCAATTTTCAGCAAAATCTGTCCTGTTGTTTTTGCTTAATCTTGCCAACAAACAAACAGACAAGTGGACGTAATGAACACAATCACAAGCAAAGGATGAAGATGAGACCCAGTGAGCTTGAGCTTTGACCTGCAAACTCTAATGAGAAGTGCTTATGGAGCACAAAGCTTTGTCAGGGATTTTATCTATTAGTTATTATTTAATGCGGCATTCTGGAAACACTGTGGTTGCATTAATGTTAATGTGCCATGTTGGCCCCTACTATCATTAGATTTTGCAAAAACCTAAAAAAATGACCATTTCTTTATCTCTTTAGTTCCTCTAACATTCAAAACCCTCTTCAACAGGAACACCAACACTTTGGTTCAGCATACTTTAAAGCACTGACGTAAATCTTCTCCCTGGACTGTTAACCTGAACTCAACCCCAATTACTAACCTTAACCTCACAATTAAGACAGAACAGACTCTACATTGAACTAAATGCTGCTGCAATAAAATTCAAATGAGGACACCAATTTGTCCTCAGTTAGACATGCTGTCCCCAGTTAACTGGTTAAAATTACCCTAAAAAATACTCACTGCCATGCACTTACACAGCCATGTCCAGGTGTATCAGGGGAAACCTCCTGGGCAGGGTTTAGTTTGACTTTCATTTTCTAGCTATTGCACAGACCTATTTCAGTTTTTTTTGTTCCTGAGGTTGGAAGGCACAAGAGATGGGGAGGGATGTAGAGCGTGAAGACATTAAAGTGGGTTTGGGAGTCTCGCTGACAGTCGACAAAGCTCACAAAGATATTCATTACCTCGTCTATGAGCGCTGACACTTTCACAGAGACCAACGAGTGTCCCTGCTGTTTGTAGAGAGGCATGTTGCGGGCAGAATCAAATCCTCCTGCGTTTGATTGATTATAACAGTAAGCTTTGAAACATATGAGGCATGTGAGTGAATAGGATTAATCCAGCATCAACCACGGTAATTAATAAAAGTTTCTGTGACCTTTATAACTATTTTTAGAGTGATGGATGATGATATATTAGCCTAGACTACTAAAATTTCTACTTCAGCATTTTAATTTTTGCTTATTATTGTGCAGTTTATTTACTGCTGCACTTGGGTTTTTAACTTTATGCAGTATAAAAACATAAATTTATCTGTCCTCTACTGGTAAAAAAATAAAGTGATTTTATTACAGCTAAGGTTAAAGCCTTTTGCCTCTGTGCAGGAGATAGCCAGGGCCAGAGACACACACAACTGCATGCCATATACGGCACATTAATCTTTCCTGTTTTACAACTGAAAAAGTGGAAAGTTTTGCTCAAGTGATCATACTATTTGAATTGCACATTAAATTTTGGACATACTCCCTTCTTTGAGGTTGTTTGCTCATGGCGAAGTCCCAACCCTAGCCTTGCAGAGCAGACAGACCTGCCTGATTCTGAAATCCTGCAGGTCCGTCTTGCCAGCCTCCGTTGTCCAACAAATTCACCGGCTGAATTCTTAACGGCCCAATCAGGGAAGAGAGGCTGGAACTGCAGAATGTGGACATGACGACAACCAGAAGTTGAGAACGGACATGCCGATTAGCCTATTTTCCTCATGGCTACTCAGTGAAACTTGGTGAAATCTGCCCTCCTCAGAAGTTTACTTGTAGGGATTGACTTTGACGAGGTTCATGTCACATATAAGTGTTAAATGAATCATCCGTGTGATACAATTTAGTGTAAGACGATAGTAAAAGGCCGTTAGCTGTTAGCAGCTAACAGCTAGTGGTCATTAACTGTTGTTAGCTGTTAACAGTTAAGTTAGCTACTATGGCTAACATCCATGAACTGTTGTTAGCTGTTGTTAGCCATTAGCCGCTACATTAGCTGCTATGTATGCTACATTATAGGAGGTAACCCTGCTTGATGTGGATTGGTCTGTGATGGTGACGAGCCAAACAATTGTCCAATCACAAGCTTGTGGTTTTTTTTAATGTTCTGCCCTGGAAACAAATTCACTAAAAGTTGACCTGAACTGAAAATGAGAAAAGTAATTCCTAAAGCATAGTTATTTGATGTATAGTAAACCTGCCTGATGCTATGTCTGTAATGGAACCGAAAGTGGTACGGCCCAATCAGTGATCTTTGCAGCAGAAAGAGGTGGGAGCTTCAAGCAAGATGACCACAGGAACAGACTGCAGTTAATTTTGACAGAACTTTTTGATTTAGTTTTAGTCAGTCTGTCGCCTAAAACATATCTTTGTTTTAGTCATAATTTAGTCATCTAATTTGTTTTAATTTGAGTTGAGTTTTAGTTGATGAAATTCACAACATATTAGTCAACAAAATCTCTTGTAAATATAATCATCTACAACATGAAGTGCAAAATGTAAAGTGTTTTTTTATGCTTCCTTGAATTTCTGAAGTCATGTTTTACACTTGGATGAAATTAAACATCTAATAACCCTTTACTGAATGCTAGAAAAGAATAAATTACCAGAAACATATTTAACTTGTATGAAATGCATTCACCTTTATTTGGGTACTTACCTGGCAGAGCATCTCAGTTACAACACCAGAGTTGACAACAAACGGTGAACCTGCCCTACATGAATATATCAATTTGTAAAGAGACTAGCTCTGATTGGATCACTCCTCAACTCATCCTGACATCCTGAAACTAAGGCAGCTGGGACTGGATAGACTCCTAACTTGTTCCTACTTTCTATGACCAAATTAGGTCTGATTGGATCAAGTCTCTGTCACACATTTACTTTTAGTTTTTGTTTGTTGACAAAAATGTCCGTTAATTTAGTTTAAGTTTTTGTCCATGTGCACTTGTTTTTATTAGTTACTGTCTAGTTTTTGTCAGGCGAAAAAGGCTGTTCACGAAAACTATGGCAAAAATAATTAGTCAACAAACTTAACACTGGCACAGAGCATAGATGCTAGCAGCTTCGGGAGCAGTTTTATCAGATCTGGACCCCATTTCTTTATTAAAAAAATAACAACACAGCCAAATTTTCTCTAGAGAGGATATTTAGCTCCACTTCTGACATGTTTTGCTGAGAGTTTGTTTAACAAACTGACTCATGTCTTGTTCTTTACACTGCAGAAGTAGCCCCTGCCTACCACACTATCTGTTTGGTTTGTCATGAATATGATGGATATAAATGCCAGATATGTGGTGGAAAGGTTCTGCCCTTCCCCAAACACTTTCTATGGGCTTTTTCCCAGATGGGCAAGTGAAGTACAATAAAAGATTCATCTAGTGTGTGAGATTTTAAGCAATCTATGCAAATAGCAATTCTGGTGTGCACTGATTTAAAGAGAATGAAAGAAGAGGCTATGGTTGGTTTGATCTATTTAACGCTCAAAACACGACCACATCTATAATTTAGCCACATAACTCATCTCCATGGTGCCTTGCGCCTGGCTTTGCACTGAGAACATGTTAACATAATATAGACTGACACGCCCAAAGTGAACTACTTCATGTCATCAAACTAGGGCCCCAAAGGTCACTGTCATCAAAAATCATATACAACTCACAAATCAACAGAAATCATTCCAGCCCCTCTTCTTGATCCATTATTGCACTTTTATCCTGTAGAGTTATGACTACCTGGTTGTAACCCTTGTTTTAACTTGACAGACAACAGATCCTTTTGTCCAGGCATAATCAGAACTCAAATAGAAATACCGTCAGCACCTCGAAATGAAGAAGCTCTCTGGACTAGTCTTTTCACGCCTTAAATCCGGGCACTTCAAGAAGAAAGTCCCATGAAATAAACAGAAAGAAAGAGGGGCTCTTCAAGAGATTCAGACATATCTGGAGTGCATAATGTGATTACAGTGAATTAAATAGTATTAAACGCTGTGCTGCAATTACTCCCTTACTGTGTGAGCCTTTGTAATAGATGAATATATCAGGATTTATTTAAAACGCGGTGAAGTGAATGGCTCTCTCATCAGAAATAAAATCAGCGTGAATAAACAAGACGACATAGACGAAGAGGCGCTGCTGCATGGCGATGAGACGAGCCTGCACTCTGTGAATTAATCCATGAAAGCAGCTTCCATTTTTTCGATTTGGTGTTGTTTCACATGAGACGAGGAGCAGACGATGGGCGATTTTGTGCTTTTGTGTGGTCTAAAGTATAGCTCACTTTCTATAGCTTCACACCACTTTCCACTCACTGTAAAGCCTTTTTACTCCCTCTCATCATTCTTTACCTTATGTGACCCATTTAACGTCGTCCTGTCCCCCCTTTTATTCCCTCCCTCTTTCTCTCCCCAGGTTTTCTGTTGCTAATCGCTCTGTGTTATCAGCGTGTTGTTGTATCAGGTTAGTGGTCGATGGCATGAGGTGACAGCAGACAGGTAGGGATGAATGGCGTCCTGGCGGAGGCGGCGAGTCGGGCACGGATCACTGGTGCTGCTAATTCAGGCATAAACAGATTCAAAAGGCACAAAGAGACTAATGAAGCGAGGCTGATTGGACAGTGCACACAGTCAAACACACACATGTTAGAGACACTACAGAGCAGGACACGTGATCACAGTACAGACATGAAAGCATGTGCGTGTGCAGCTCTACAGAGGAGTATGTGTGTGTGTGTGTTCACCTGTCAAAACGTCACAGAGGACTGACCATGTGTGCACATCTGCTCCAGCCCTGTCTCCAGTTTTCACATTTTGTCTTTCATGTCTTATTCTCTGTTTCTCCCTTTACCTTCTTCTTCGGAGTTGTCAGTTTCTCCATTTTGACCTTCATTTAAGACAATTTCATTCAACTTTCCTTAACTTAACTACATCTAGGGATGTAATAACACCAGAAATTTAAACTTCAACACAATCAACAAAAGCTGACAACATACAGAGGAAGTCTATTGCACCCAGTGTTGGGAAATGTCTGGTTTCAGTTATGAGAAACTGCAGGCAGATTTAGCAAACTGCAGATATCTGCACTTGTAGAGAAGTGTTTCATGCCTGTCAGATGCCTGCTATGAATCTTGTTAAAAGGTGAAATGTTGACAAGAATCTTGGAGAGAAGATGTACGGCAGGTTGAATGACAAGTAGTGAAAGCACTTCCCCTCTTACTTTCTGTTATAGTCTTTTGGCTAAAACATATCTTAGTTTTAGTCATAATTTAGTCGTCTAACTTGTTTTAATTTAAAGGATAAGTTCGGTTTCTACAGCTTTCACATTGTTTATAGAATGAGGTAGAACAATATACTCACCCAGAAGACTTTCCTGATCCAAACAGTGCTTCGGGAGATATTTAGATCCAAAATCCAGCGGTGGACATCCGTATAATGGTAGCACACGGGGCATGAATAGCACCGCTCCTAAAACTGCATTAATTGTCCAAAAACTCATTAGTTTCACCAATATTTCATCATGGTCCACTCGGGCTACTCCTCCATTACAGTCTGTGTCGCTCCAGACGTGTTTTTGTAACTGTGCCGACCTCTGAACTGAAGAAGAAGAGTGCTTGCCTCCGCGCATGCACAGTACTCTCTGGAGAGTTGTTCTTCTCTTTGCCTCCGCGTCCTCCTTTTGATGAGCTCCTCATCTGTAAACTCTGGCTCGAAACTGTAAGGATGCCCATCATATTCAAAGTTCTCATCCACAACATCTTCATCCGATAGATATTCGTCTATTTTGCACAAAACTGGAAGAAGAAAGTCGTTGAGTAGCCGTCGGTCTGCCCCTGAAACAATGAGCCGTACTGCACATGCGCGGAGGCAAACCTTCTTCTTCTTCAGTTCAGAGGTCAGTACAGTCACACAACACGTCTGGAGTGACACAGACTGTAATGGAGGAGTAGCCCGAGCGGACCATGATGAAATATTGGTAAAACTAATGAGTTTTTGGATGATTAATGCAGTTTTAGGAGCGGCGCTGTATGCCCTATGTGCTCCCATTATACGGATGTCCGCCGCTCGATTTTGGATCTAAATGTCTCCTGAAGCACTGTTTGGATCAGGAAAGCCTTCTGGGTGAGTATATTGTTTTACTTCATCCTATAAACAATGTGAAAGCTGTAGAAACCAAACTTATCCTTTGAGTCTAGTTTAAGAAAATGAAATTTCACAAGACTACTGTAAATTCACTCGACTAAAATATGAAGTGTTTCAGAAATTTCAAAAGTCATGTTTTACACTTGAATAAAATGAAACTTCTAATAACCCTTTATTGAATGCTAGTAAAGCTTGAATGGATAAATGAACAGCAAGAAATGTTACTTTTGTGTGAAATGTAGTCACCTTCATTTAGACCACCAGGCAGATCATCTCAGTTACAATACCAGAACTGACAACAAACAGTGAACCTGCTCTACATAAACATATATTCATTAAGAGAGCAGCTCTGATTGGATCAATCTCCAACTTATCCCACCACCATAAAGCAGGCAGTTGTGATTGGATGTCCCCCTTAACTCATCCAACCGTTCCACACAACCACAGTAGCTGTGATTGAATACATTCCTAACTTGTCCATTCTCTCTACATGATGAAATTAGGTCTGATTGGATTAAGTCTCTGTCAAACATTTTGGTCCATTTTTTTCTTATGGTCGAAAATGTCAGTTGATAAGTTTTAGTTTTTGTTCACGTGCACTTGTTTTTCTTTACTGTCTAGTGTTCATTAGGGGGGAAATGCTGTTAACGAAATCAATGACAATAACAATTAGAAAACAAACTTTACATTGGTCTCAGTAGACCAGACAAATCCGGTCACTACTCAGTTTGGGTTGGATTATTACTGGTGACAAATGCACTTGGATGTTTGACTTGAAAATAACCAATTCATATGGATTTATACCACCGACACAAATTTAAATCAGGCATTTTCACAAATTATGAACCAAATCATTAAAAAGGACATAGCATTAGTTCTGGTAGGACCAGGAGACAGGATTGCTAACATGCAAGCATTACATTGTTAAAAGGTTGACCCAAAGCTAGCCTAACACTGCTGACAGTCAGCTGATTCTCTCTATGCTGCCATTGGCTAAATGTACTCAGACCACCTTGTAGAAGCTACTCTAGCCTGTTTACTCTTCACTGCTCCCACTGCAAGCTGCTTTGCAACCCTTCTTGACTTAACCTGCTCTAGCCTGTCTACTATTTACTGCTCCCACTGCAAGCTGCTTTGCAACCCTCCTCAACTTAAGCTGCTCTAGCCTGTCTACTCTTCACTGCTCCCACTGCAAGCTGCTTTGCAACCCTCCTCAACTTAAGCTGCTCTAGTCTGTCTACTCTTCACTGCTCCCACTGCAAGCTGCTTTGCAACCCTCCTCAACTTAAGCTGCTCTAGTCTGTCTACTCTTCACTGCTCCCACTGCAAGCTGCTTTGCAACCCTCCTCAACTTAAGCTGCTCTAGCCTGTCTACTCTTCACTGCTCCCACTGCAAGCTGCTTTGCAACTCTCCTAAACCCCAGCTCCTTCCTCATGCTGTTCTCTGACCTAATCAGCATCACGCTGACGTTGATGGTTGCTCTGGTGTAGTTCTATCCCAGCCTCATGTTTGGGCTGCAAGGAGGGCAGGAATGTGTGCTCTTCCTGAGCCATACCGCCAAATTAAATATATGCAAATAAAGCTGTCATGCTCTCATGTCTTTTCTTGACAAAGTGGCCCTGTGAAAATTAGCATTATAAATATTTAAAGTGAAGCAAACTGAGAACAGTAGTTCAAACGGTGAAAAATATGAATTCTATAGTTTCCGCTAATGACCTCAAAGAGAAACAAAAGTCATTACATGACAATATGGCTTAATCTCATTCCCTCCTCATGCTTACGTAGGTACAAGGCGTACCACAAGGGTCAATTTTTGGGACATTTTTTTCTGATAAACCACTTATTAACTTCTCCCAAAATGTCTTCAGTAGCTTCTCAAAATGTTATTTTCAGATAATGCAAATATAATTTGTAGATGAAATAAAGAAAAACAGTCTTCATTCATCGTCTCTCTCCTTGTAGTCACCCTTTCACAGTCCTATATACTCTCCTTTATCTGTTCTCCCTTTCACATGTTTCCTCTCCCCAGTTTTCTATTCCTGTCCAAGATTCCCCACTTTTCTGTCCTCATTTCCACTCTTCCTATTACATCTGAACCAGTGAGGCTCCTCCTGATGGTGATCTCGCTCCTCTCCTCTCACTGACAGATACTTTGGGTCTCACATCGTCAGCTCGATGACTCAGGGAAAGTGATCAGAAAGAGTTCTCTCCACTGTAAATGAGCACACTAACAAATATGGAGGGGGAACCAAGCTCGGGATATGAACATGGGTAAAATCAGTCGTCTCTGTAAAGAAGATTGGGTAAAAACTGTCTGTACGCCTGAAAGTGTGTTAGAGAGAGGATTAAAGCCTAAACAAAGAAGTCAAAGACACAAAATCTCTTCTGTCCGGGTCCGTTTCAGTGAGTCAGTCAAAGCTGTATTTCAAGTCTGTTGTTACACAACCGCACTGCTGCCACAGAGTGTTTACTTTGCATATATTGAGAAAAAAGCTGTTGAATATCCACTCCAGGTTTGGTAAATTTGAAAATATATCATGTTTTCTGGGTCTCTGCTATTCTATAACTATAATCCTGGCACGAGCACTGCATGGAAACCCCATAGACTTTAAGAAGAATTGAACAAAGGCATGTGTTTGATTATTGAGGGAGCCTTTCGACCATCATAATGGACGAAGCTATATTGCACATGCTATCTTCATCTGACTTTAGCTCAACTTACTCACACAGAAAGAGGCAGAGTTGAGGCTTGATTTAAGGCTGTTAAACCAATACATGTCCATGTTCATCAGCATCCCAGAAAGCTGCCTAGTAGTCTACTCATCTCCTGTACCCTATGCCACCACCACCAGTGTCTCGACCTCACTCTTGCATGTCACCTTAGTTACTCTGAAGAGCCTAATCACCAAAGATATGCTATCACAAAAGACAAATAATAATTGTTTTTAGTCATTCAGCGTATAAAATAAAGACATGTTCACTCATATTTGGTCTCTCCTGATTAAAACAAGCTAATTTTGGGCCAGGCTATAAAGATATTATTTGGGTCAGAAAATTGTTACTGTATACAATCATAGCACCTCTGGGGTTCCTGCAGCCAGCCTCAAGTGGACAATCGAGGAACTACAGCTTGACCTGCATTGGTCTTTCGCCCTATTAGTGTCCTTTAAAGGAAGAGGTGGAAGATACGAGGGTTATGACAACAGAAAGTAGCTCTGTTTCCATTACAGTTCTTCGCAAAATAAAAGCGAGATTCCTAAATTTCGACAAAGTATACTTGCGCTTTGAACGTGTTTCCATTGAAGGTTGTTCTAGACAGGAGCGTCATAACTCTCGTGAAATATCATCCCGCGAGACTGCACTGCAGGAAGATGGATGCCAAGGCTTGTCGAACCCTTTCTCCCTCATTTCCATTTCTATCTCCTTATAACACTCTGCATTACTCTGTTGTTTGCTGTCTAGTATGGCAGTTGTGTTTTTCTCGAGAATAATGGCAAGAAAAGTCTCCGTCTCCTCCTCTGTCCAAACGTACTGCTGCCATGTTTACTCCAGGAGAAGTGATCATGTGACCAGGTTCGTCACGTCCTGTGACATATAATTGCGGAAAAAGTGTTTCCATTGTGCTTTTGTGATATGTTTGAATATCGAAATGTCTGAAAAACCACCTCATGAAAGCATAAAAACTTTTCTGCGATATTTTAGTGCTTTTTCGAAATTCAGGTGTTTCCATTACCATTTTTTTATTGCACTATTTACATTTTGCGCATGTCTGAGGGTAATGGAAACGCACTTCGTGACTGCTTGTACAGAGATAAGCATAGATGCTAACAGCATCAGTAGCAGTTTTATATAAGATCTGGACCACATTCTTTTATTAAATGAAAAACAAATAACACTGAAAGTGCTTCTTGATAGAAAGGATACGTCCACACTAATATTTTGCACCTTACACTGCAATTATCTGATTGTCTTGTCATGAATGTGATTGAAGAAGTGATTGTTCATTGGCCTGCAGGATTTTCTTTTGAAAGGTTCTGCCCATTCCCAAACACTTTAAATGAGCTCTTTCTCAGACGGACAAGTGAAATATAATGAATGGTTCACCTGTTACCAACACAGAGAATCCCAAGATAAAATAATGACCTGAATCAGAGCAATTCAACAGCCTTCAAAGAAATGCCCTGCTGACCAGACAAATACATTTTAGTATGAGTCAGCTCCTCTACTTTAAATAACAAAGGCTGTATTTTTAAATAAGCTATGAAAAATAATCAGAGAACAGTTGTATCATCTAATGTTATATGTATATGCTGTCTTTCAACTGGAACCAAAATCAAACCAATTTTTACTGACAGCACTAGCTTAGACATGAGTTAGAAGAAGCCAAGTAGTTTTTATTTTCTGTATTTGTGCTGTGATTTTGCTGGCACAGTGTGAAAGAGTGGAGATGACCTGATTTAAAATGAAGGAGCAGAAGTGTTTGTGTGTGTGTGGTAGAAAAAGAGAGACGCTCAATGAGTCCACACGCCTAAAACTTACTCTGGAGAAATAGGTCTTGTCTTGGAGAGGACGGGATACTATCGTACCCATCTTGCACACACAAACACCAGCAGGTTGGAAACTCTATCAGTGCTGTCAGAGGTGGTTTGTGCTGACTCAGATAAGGTACAGCCATCTTATCGGCTCCTTTAAGTGCAAACTTGCCCCCATTCATCCAGTCTGCTCTGATATCTCCACTGCTCACACAGTCGAGCATACACACATATACAAACACACACACACATTCTTGAGTAAGCCTTGACCTTCACTTATCACCTCTTGTGCACTGATGGTCGTTGTCTGTTATAATTCATTATCAGCTAGCAGAGTTTGACCTTGAGATGCTCTGATACACAGCGTTAAGTTTTAAAAAAGTGATGATGAAGATTTATTTTTCTTTCTTGTGGTGTTGGTGCTACTGTAACATGGATTCTGGTCACTTTCTGTCGTCTCCACAGCTTCATGATTTTAATTTCTATGATTGGAAATTTGAAAATTTGTCCACTTATTCCAAGAAAGCTGTTTCCTGGAATTACAACATCAATCAACCAATGCTATTAAACCATTCACAAATTTATAATAAATATTAAGTATAGTTTGGTGTAGTAGTATAGCAATGTATAGTACATCTACTCACCAACTATTTTATACGGTACACCTTACTAGTCCCTGATTCAATATTTTGCCTTCAAAATTGCCTGAAAGGGTAGTTCAGTATTTTGAAGTGGGGCTGTATGAGCTAAGTACATTAGAGGAAGTGGAGAGTTCTCTCCTCTCCCTCAGTAAGCCACAGACTGTAAGAGTCTGTGACGGAGAAATAGACGCTAACAGGAAAGTACCGTAGCATAAACAAAGGGTATTTTCTCCACCTACAAGAGCTCAAATAAAAAAAATAATACCACAGTTTAACCCTCGTATGACCCTTGGACATTTTTGTCCATTTCCAAAATCCAAAACCCCCTCACAGACAATCCCCCTCCTCACCAGAGTTGATTTTTGGTGAAGGAGTGTCATTGTGGGTAAAATTTCCAAAGCCCAACTTTCAGTGTGAAAATCCATTATTTGACTACGTAATGCATTTTTAACCTATCCATGACCCTTCGTGGACAAAAATGTCCCATTCTAGAAAGTGGTTAAAAAAAGGTCACAGGGGCATAATTTTTGGCAAGTGGGGGTAATTTGGGGTTAAATTTGAGGATGCTAAGTTTCAGCAAGAAAATCCATCATTTGACTGTGGACAGGAGAAAAGCGCATTATGCCGTCAAATGTTGGATTTTCACACTGAAACTTGGCATCCTTAAATTTAACCCCAAATTACACCTGCTTGCCAAAAATCACGCCCCTGTAACCTTTTACAGGACACTTTCTAGAAAATGGACAAAAATGTCCACCTGAAGGGTCATGGACGGGAGAAAAGTGCATTACACCGTCAAATGATGGATTTTCACACTGAAACTTGGTATCCTCCAATTTAACCCCAAATTACCCCCGCTTGCCAAAAATCATGCCCCTGTGACCTTTTACTGGACACTTTCCAGAAATGGACAAAAATGTCCACTTGAAGGGTCATGCGTGTAACTTTTTTGAAGGGTCACTCAAGGGTTAAGAGTACGCTACATATGAGTGCTTTTAAGTGTATTAACATTTTGAATATATAAAGTTGCTATGAGCTGCAGAATCACTCCACCTCACTCTCAGCTGATGAAAGCATAAGCTAGCGGGCTTCAGGCGCCGGTTGTAGCTTTGTGTAACTTTTATCAAGTATTGTAATTCTTCTGTTTTGACTGTTAGCGGTGTGAGGAGGAGACAATGCAGGAAATTAAAAAAGGGATGATTATGACAGCGCTGATGAAGTTCCATTCACTTTGGAGCCAAGAGGACACCTGTATGAACCAGAGTTTACAGAAGAAGAGCTGCTGCAGATGGAGACCAAACAGACTGTAATGAGAGGTGCATTCGCAATAATGTAACCGCGTGCCCTTGTTATGCATAAGAATACGGTGAAAGCTTGAGTTCTCCATGATGCACATCTGTTTCTGCATCACGGGAAGCATCACAAAAACCCCATCTCAGAAATATTTGCCATATAATGTGCTTTCAATCAGTTTACAACCGGTGTCTGTAGCCACTAGCTTGTTCTGTTTACAACAGCTGAGAGTGAGGCGGGGTGATTTAGCAGAGGGATACATGGCGTGAGTTGGCTTAGGTCCAGATAAACTTTATATTTCTGAAGCGTTAATGCACTTAAAAACACTCATATGTAGTGTACTCTTAGACTGTGGAATTACTTTTTGATTTGAGCTCTTGTAGGTGGAGAAAATACCCTTTGTTCTTGGTACGGTACTTTCCTGTTAGCGGCTATTTCTTCGTCACAGACTCTTACAGTCTGTGGCTTACTGAGGGAGAGGAGAGAACTTTCTGCTTCGTCTAATGCACTTAGTGGCCATATGGAGCTCATACAACCCCACATCAAAAATACTTAACTATCCCTTTAAATCTTTATTGCACTTATTCAGCAATGTGCAGGAAATATTACCGTAGAGATTTTGGTCCATATTTACATGACTGCATCACACAGTTCACTGGAGTACAGAGAGCTCACTGTCATGTTTAAGGAACCAGTTTGAGCTTTATGGCATGGCATGTTGTCCTACTAGAAGTAGCCATAAGAAGAAGGGTACACTGGTCAGCAGCAATACTCAGGTATGCTTTGTCGCTGAGATGAGATGAGTTAATACTATGGGGCCTAAAGAAAACAAGCCCCCCCTAAATTGGCCCACCACCATCAGACTGATCCAAGCTTTTTTATTGTCAGTGTTCACCTTTTTCAGTGAGCTGAGTGTATTTCTTGGACAAAATAGACCACAATATGATAAAGAAAGGGCCATGTTTATCTTGTTCCAGCAGGTATGTATGTCCACAATGGTAGAGTTTGTCACAGAGGAGATATAAACCATTCAATTACTCTTCCTGCCTGCACCTCTCAAAGTTAAAGCTCAGTTTGTCGAAAAGCTCCCCTTGTTTGTCTGAATGCTTTCATTCTGCAGGTTTACTAAGTCTGATCTTCAGTGTATCAGGTTTCTTGCTGGAGAATTTGTTGTGGTTCTTCCCAAACTTTCAATAGAAGCTTATAACAGGAGTGATGGAGTGAATGATATATGTGGGGAGATAGAGCTGTGATAACACAGAGATGCAGCCACAACAAAACACACACACACGGAGCTGGTAGCATTTTTGAGCCGAGACATCCTAAGTGTAACTATATCATCGATAATGTGGATCAGCTTTACCCAACTTCCTGGTAAATTATTTGATCCTGAAACAGAAAAAAATCCAGCATATTATTTTTTGGTATGACAAATAGGGGAGTGTTGGATTAAACAGACCCTCAGCATGGATGTCCCCACATGCATCTAGTGTGAGCCTGCCATCAGGTTTTCTGCAGCTGATACAGTTGGTGTTGCTCACCTATTAAGACATGTCACCTGCAAACCCAAGACAAGTCAGGTCACCGCTGGGTGTGACTTCATTTGGACTTGAGTCTGAGGCTACGTTTACATGGATACTCCTGACTTAAAGACGCAAAGATTTTTCCTTTGCGTTTTAGAATTCTTCTGCGTTCAGACGGCGACGCTTGGAGACGAGTTAATCCACTGTAGTAGATGGCGGTGTAGGTTTGCAGAGAGGCAGCGCTGCTACAATACAAGTACGAAGAAGAAAAACTTTTCACGAACAACAATGGCGAATAGACGCACAGAGACACAGGAGATTATTTTCTGGACAACACATCAGTTCGGACAACAAATCTGTCTGGATGGTTTTGACTGGATAACAAACCGAGCACGGTAAGACGCTCACACGTTACTCGGCGGACGGCCAAAGCTGTTGTTGTTCCTGGTATGCGCGCGCAGCCTTCATCTGAAAAAGTACTGCGCATGCGGTGACGCTGGCGTTTCACCCTGAAACGCTCTGATGTGGGTTTACACAGGGCTGCATGGAGAGCGTTTTGGAAACTTTCCACCCTGGAGCCTGTTTTCAAAAGTTTCCGTTTTCAACGAGTTTCCATGTAGACGCAAGGCCAAAACGCAATGAAAACTTATCGGATTTGACTGTTTTCGGTGCCATGTAAACAGCCCCTGAGTGTCTTACTCGAGACCCTGTCTCTGATTTCTCATCAACAATAATCCTCATCCACTCGTGATCGGAAAATCTGCTGACTGACTATTTAATGACATACTACAAATTGAGTTACAATTCTTGTGTGTCATGAAATAAAAGGTTAAAGATTACTTACCTAAGATCAGAGATAGGTAAAGAGAAGCAGCAAGAGCATACCACATATTGTGAGGGTGAAACTCACTTTTTAGAAGCCCTATATATTAAAGAAAATTCTGAATGATCTTTGGACCCTGTCACTAGGATGTGAAAAATGCTATAAATGGGCTGAAAGGGGATGCCCATTTCTTATTTTCACAGGGCAGTTTAACACTTGGACAGTGTGTACATCAAACTGACACATTAGAGAGGCTGCAGGCTGAGAGAGCTTGTGACAGTTTTCACAGCAGGGAGTTTGTCCTTCAGATTCATCCTTTGACCCGAGTGGTGAACTTTACAAACAAAGACATGCCTTTTTCAGCTTTATTTGAGTCATATTTTAAAAGTATGTACCCCAGCATTTTAAGAAAGCATTTCTAAAACACAGGGCAAAGAGAAAATGAATGTCAATCCTGCAGGCAAATAGTGCTGTGGGCTGATTCAGACCCAGTGACACAGAGGAGTTTGTATTTTGAGCTGCAGCAACTAAACAATCCAGCAAATTTACCTGGCCTTTTGTTGATTGATGCCTAAAAAAAACAACTCCTATCACAAATAAGGACGAGTAGAGAGTGTGTGTGTGTTTGTATTTGCTGAAGGTCGCTGCGTCCCTGTACCCACTGGGTCGAATCATCGTTCCAAATTTCTAATAGTTGCTGCTTCCTTGCTGATTTCCTCGGGGGTACAAACTGAAATGGACTTTGCTCAACTCAGGACATATCATATGTTCCTTTTTTTCTTGTGTTTGCTCTGATCTATTGGTGCTCTCTAAGTGCTGCCTCACCAGACTCTTATATGAGTCTGCAAACACTATTTATCATCTGGATGATGTCTCCAAAGGAAAGACGTTTAACAGGGTCAAATGTTCTTGTCAACACTGTGTTCACCGATTCTACCACCTCAAATCCTGGAAAGAAAAGATGTTGGGTAAGATGCTGATTAAAACATGATTTAGATCTGCAAATCACCAACACAACATATGCTTTAGTATCCATTAGGGTTGGGCAATCTATCAAGTTTAATAAATATCAATGTATTTTAGAATGAGTTCTAACAATTTGTTTGTTGAGATGTTATTATAGGGCTATGGGAGCTGAAGAAGAAGCTAAAGCAGAGGTAGATAAAGTCCTACAACAAATAAGGTGTGTTTTTACATTTGAAGGTTCAGCTTAAATAATACCAAGTTTTTGTGTGTGTGTGTGTGTGTGTGGGGGGGGGGGGGGGGGTATTTTTTTTTTTTAAGAACTGTTTAAAAAAGTGTCAGGACCTGTGCCACCAGAACCAGAAAGTTTGGATCCACCTCTGCTTGTTAAACTAAGGCTGCGTTTACACAGCGCCCAAAACGAACAAAGTTTTCATTGCGCTTTAGCCTTGGATTTAAATGGAAATGTGTAGCGTTTTTTCTGAAAACTGTACCTTTGGAAATGGGCCTCAGAGTGGAAAGTTTTGAATACGCTCTCCATGCAGCTCCATGTTAATTCTGAATCAGAGCGTTCTAGGGTGAAACGCTGACGTCATTGCATCCGAGTACTCTTTCACATGAAGGCTGCACGCGTTTACCAGGAACAACAACAGCTTCGGCCGTCTGCTGAGTAATGTGTGAGCCTCTTACCGTGCTCAGTTTGTTGTCCAGACAAAACTATCCAGACAGATTTGTAGTCCAAACTGATTTGTTGTCCAGAAAAGAAACTCCTGCGACTCTGTGCATCTATTCGCCATTGTTGTTTGAGAAAAGTTTTTTTCATCCTACGTGTATTGTAGCAGCGCTGCCTCTCTGCAAACCTACACCACCATCTACTGAACCGGCATGAGCACTACAGCAGCTAATAAACTACAGCGGCTTCAGTTGTTTCAGTTTTGCCGTCTGAATGCAGAAGAATTTGAAAACACAAATGAAAAATTTGTGCGTTTTCAAGTCAGGAGTGACATAGCCTTAAGTCATTCTGTTTGGCTTTGTTGGCGAAAGTGCAGTTTATTGTTCCATTTTTCTCTTAGTTTGGTTTGCTTTCAAACTGCATCTATCAGGTGGACCAAAGCCTGTCACCTGTTGTGAAATCTAGCCTCCTGCCACTTTTGCGTGCTGTTGCCGCAGTTATTGTCAGTGAAGCCGTTCAGAACTGTTCTGTACCATAAAACAAAGATAGAACTGCATATAGGCTGCATCACATGGCACTTGCATATTGACTGGAGTGATGTGTGAACATTTTTTTCTGCATTAATTTGTAGTTTACTTACTTGTAAAGAGCTAGTGGTGCTTACAATGCTAGCTTTAGCTCCACTAAGCTCCATGTAAGGTGATGTAGGAATGAGTCCAAAAACAAAGAACTGAATTAGCATTTAGCACTTCCTGGTTCCCAAGTCTCTAGAATAAGTGGGACTAAGACTACGGGTTTCAGCCTGAATAAGGCTTTAAGGTGAGAACATGACATCTGTTTTTTTTTTTTACTTGAAAGTGAAATAATAAAATGCATCTGATGTTGCCTGTTTTTGAGACTTAAACCATTGTGTTTAAAAATGACAGCTGCCAACAAACTTCTTTCAGGGACTACAAAAACAGCTTTCTGTTGTCTTTTGATAACCAATTATTCATACATTATTGCCACAGCCATGAGAACCAACTTGATCAGGTAACTCGATTAAGAGGAAACTCTCAAACAAGAGGCTACAATAGGACAAGTAACTGGAAGACTGAGGACGTACCAGTAGTAGCAGTAGTAGTAGCCAGTAGCCATTTTATGTTTTATTTCTAATTTAGGACGATGAAGACATTAAAAATATTGTGGTTGCTTTTTAGTCCAACCACCATGTTGTAGTTCCACAGTTGCATAATAATAGCTTTTTACTCACGCTGAGTACATTTAAGCTTAACACATCATGAAAAGTAGGTTTGTCTGTTAGAGTTATCATGGAGATTAGAACATGTAAGTTTCATAATTTATGTTTGCTATAGATTGCTTATTATCAGCAATCATCCAAAACAATGAAAAATCCCATAGGATTTTCATGGTCTTACAGTCAAGGGGTTCGGAGCAATGGTAATATCTGGGTAGACCAACAAAAACTACATCATTCCTGCAACACTCTCTTGTCAGTGGAAATTGCTTCAGCTTTTCTTTTGTGATATTAGGCGTGTCCCGATACAACTATTTCATCTCCGATACGATACCTATATTGCAGCCTTGAGTATTGGCCGATACTGATATCAATCCGATACGATATCAGCAGGAATCAAACAGACTTTTATTACCTATTTTGTTGTATGGACTGTAAGAAAAGGCTTGATCAGGTCAGATTACTCAAACAGAGAACAGTAGTCAGCAATAGTAGGTATGAGAAAAACTGACCCATTTGTTATTAACCAATAGGTTAAATAAATTTTAACCTTAAACATAAGAATATACTACAATTAAAACAACATGAATAAAAAATATTAGAAGACCCTGAAAAGTGACCTCAATAAATCAAACAAAAACATATTTCACCAATTGCAAAATAACCACTGTGTTGAACTTAAACATAAGCATATTCTACAACTGAATAAAATAAAAAATAAATATATTAGAATGGACTGCTTGTATCAGAGTGCTGATATCGGAGATTTAGGATGCAGGCCGATATAATCCGATATTTGTTTTTTTGACCGATATCCGATATCAATATTGGATTGGGACATCCCTATGCGATATGCAGCCAAATCCAAATGCCAATCCATCGCCTGCTCTAAAGGACACTAACTGGACTGTGCTGTTTTAGGAAGTGCACTATCATTGTCGATTGGAGCTTAGCAAGATCTCTCTGATCTCTCTGATGGCAGACACTGGTTAAAATCTGGCATATAATTAACTAGTCCGAAGCTAACTGTATATCTCCTCTTCCTGTTTTAAGGGTTTACCTGCCATCGTAGTGAATGCAATACTGCCATGTTGTAATCATGATGTCAGCTTTAAATTGCTTGTTTAGAAAACATACTTTACCACCATGGGAGGTTAGCAAATAGAAAAGAGCAGGCCGATGTTTACTTTGACTATACAGACTAAAATCAACTTAAATCAGCGGCAACATACGGGAGGAAAAAATAAGTGTATGACAGGGTAAGAAAAGCTTTTGAGCGAGTAAAAGCCAGTCTTCAAACTCTGCTGTTAAAGCAATCCCATCTCCGACTGAGAATCCATCACACACTGATGAGCTTAAATGGGTCAACAACTCTCAAAACCACAGGTTTCCCTTTAGAGCACTCTAAATGACATCTTTCTCTCCTCTTCACTCACTTGGCAGTTCTCCATTAGGATATCAGAGAGCTGAATCTGATTTTAGCTGGGCAGGAAAGACTTGAGCAGGGGTAAAGATCTGGCTGATTATCAGGCTGCTTTTGGCTGCTGGGTCAGGAGGGTGGGTCTGGTTAATTAGAGAGCCCTGGTTTTGGCTTCTGTAGCCTGCAGTGTGTTTGTATTCATGTGTGTATGTGTCATTTTGGCAGGCTGAGGGATGTCTGTTCACGCTCTGGGGCAATATGGCATGTGTGTGTGGGGCCCGGTTCTTTGGCTTGGCCTTCAGAGGCTCATCGTGTGGTTCTGTTAATTTGTCAAAGCAATCGTCGCCAGAACTCTGCGGGAGCTGTCACCTTGGAAGGACAAGACGAGAGGCGACAGTATGAGCTTTATGGTGTTGTTCACAGGGTGTTGGCGGGAGGGCACATGCTAATCACAGCTATGGTTTTCATCCAATGACCCAGACTCTTCTCTCACAGAAATCAAGACCCTCAATATCCCGGCATGGTGGCAGATGATTGTTGTTCCTTTGTTGTTTCTGTTGCTGCAGCATCCTTGAACTGATGATGTATAAGCTGTGTACACACGAGCCTGGCCTGCATTTGCCACAGTGAAATTGCACTCCAGAAAACTCATTGAGAGGCTGGTGCACCACAGGATTGGAGCCTGTGGTCTAATAGAGATCTGCTGCAGACTGGAGGGAACAAAAAAATCAGGTCAATCAGCACAAAACTGTGGGAACTGTCAGATGAGGTGACTGACGTTGAATCACATCAGAAGTTTTAAACTTTTAATGCTGGTAGTTACGCTGATATGCAACATTTTTCCCCATAAAAAGACAAGACAGTTCTACATCTTGGACTTTATGGTTTGAAATGGAGTTATTTTATCAGACTAAATGTAAAAGTTCAAGTCATGTTACTTAAAGGTACAGTGTGTATTATTAAATGCTATCTAAAATAACAGACTTGGTAAAAAATGGAATAGATTACTTAAAATTATCTTTAAATTAGTTTCTAATCAGCTTTAAAGAATTAATGTTTTGTTTTCATTACCTTAGAATAAGTCATTTATATCTACATAGGAGTGGGTCCTCTCTTATGGTGGCTTCCATCTTGCGTCGCCATCTTTTCTACTGTAACTCAGAATGGACAAACTAAACGCTTTCGCGTTTTTTTGTTGACGCCTACCGGAAATGCACAGTTGTGAAATAGACGAAGAAGAAGAGAGTGATTACCAAGCAGCTGTGCTAATACAAACAAACATGGAGGACCACACATACAATTTGCCATCAGTGGAGCGTGAATCTTTGTCAAAGAAACGAAAACGCGACAAAGCCAAACGCAATCGGGACAGAAAAACAAAAAAAAACGGGTCATCATCGGCGCTGCCTTTCCCAGATGGAAGTCCCTGAAGGATAAATTTGCAGACAGATGCCGAAGTTGCCTGTGTTTTTGCTGGACAGGTAAGACTAAGTGTCGAATTGTACTCTTATATGGAGCCGAATTTATTTGTTTACTTTTGGGAGAAGTCGGAGGAAGACGCAGAGAATGTATCTGCTATGCGAGGCTTATTTCACGGCCACAAGCATTTTGAAATGATTGTCTCTTCCAAACGACCGGTGTGAGCGTTAGCAAGACTGAAAGACAATAGGGAGACAACGTCGTGCTAAAACTCGATTTAAAGAACACGATTTATTCATGTTCTGTGGCAGTAACAACACACAGTAACACTTCCTTGGAAGGCCACCGTAGCTCCGGAGGTTCTCCGATAGGGATGGGGGAGCGCCGAAGTGCTGCAATCTCAAACCTCACCTTTAGATGCCGCTAAAAACTACACACTGTACCTTTAAGGCTGACCTTTTGCAGGAACCTGACCTGCCTGACTCAATGTCTGTTATCATGCAGATCCATCTTGTCAAGCTCTAATCTACAATGTTTGTGCTCAGCCCAAGCAGCCCAATCCAACCAGTCATTTAGAGCAGGAAGAGATGCAAAAGACAAGCACAAGAGAGTAGCATAGATGCTAACAGCATTTGTAGCAGTGTTATCAGATTTTGATCAAATTTCTTTATCAATCCACCAACAATACACATTCTTTATTGTAGGGATATTTGGCTTCACTTCTGATATGTTTTGAAGAGTTTGTTTTATGAAGTAGCTCATGTTCTGTTACTAAGTAGCTCCTGCACACTGCATTGTCTGATTGGCCCATATTAAATGTTGGTTTAAATATCATGATGGTATCTATGACTTATAGATGTAACAGCAATATGTGAGCTACCTTAGCACAGTTTTGCGCTCTCCAAGTGCTTTCTAATTTTGTTCTTTTGTACCTTAAAAGTGCTATGAGGAGAATCTATTTCCGGCAACATAAAGACTCTGCTACCCATGAGCACACGTAGCGACTGTTGTAAAGACGTGACCCAAGCCAAAGCGTACGTTTGTTGTGATGCTAATGAATGCAGCTCAGACCTTCCTCAGAACTCTGCATTGCTTTACAGCCTCTTTTTCCAACAACTTACAGGACGCAAAGCGATGAGGTAATGTATCTCTTTCTAGTTACATAGTGGTAGTTTTTGATGTGTGACAACAAGCAATTTTTGGAAAACTTAGTATTGTGCTTTTGTAGCCGGCTATATATCGCTACTACAGCCCGATGCTCTAAGACGTGTCCGAATAATATAAATTTGCTCTAGTTTTAATTGTCTTGCTCCCGAAGTTGAGTATCCAGGCCAGTCCAGCCCTGTCCAACCCGACCGGAAGGCTAAGGAATAGCATTTATAGATAACCTATTTTGATGCTATAAAACTCATCTTAAAGTGTGTATTTCGATTAGGCATATATCTAAAAGTGAGACTTTTTAGGTAATTACTTAGAAACTCCTCACAGCATCTTTAAAAATATCTGGTATGCGACTCAAAGTAAGACACGGTCATAGGCTCTCAGTGAATCTGCAGTTCATAGAGTGAAAACAGACCTCATGACCTCCCCAAGCATCCAACAAGGAAACTACTCCACTGCAAGTGCAAAGCAAGTGAAGAATATGCATTGTCCTTTCCACTATCTAAAGTCAGCAGTCAGCCGGAGCCTCCTCTCCAGCACTGTGATGAAAAAACCTCCCCAGGACGCTGAGTGATGTGATACCTCAACATTTGGAGCATCCCCTCTGTATAAAGATAAGGAAACGTTTCAGAGCAACAGAACAGTGGCCAGGTTCTGAGTAAACGGTATAAACAAGGAACGGAAAATGCTTTGTTTAATTTGTCTTAACAGAAAGGCATTGATTTGTTAATTAAGATATAATCTGTCTCATTAAATCACTTAGTTAAAAAACCCTGACAGGCAAATTTTTCACTTTACATTGAGATGATTCACATGAAAGCTCTTATCGTTCAACAGTGTCCCAGTTGTTTGGGAAAGCCGAAAGGAAGGATTTTTAAGAGTAGGAAGGAGAAATCTTCCAAAGTGTACAAGCTCTGGACTCCTTCTGTATTGTTCTGCTTATTTGATTTTCTTTATTCCCCCCTGAAACTGATTTGAATCGACGCCTCAGTCTGGATCTGGGCTTCCTTGAATGGCCGAGCTCATTCCCTTCCCAGAGATGGAAGTGATTGTGGGAAGTGAGCCTGAAGATTGGCGAAGTAATTAACGTTCCCGCTGGCTGGCAGATCCAATCGTCTGCTCTCAGATAGGGAAGGAGACCGCCGACACACACGCGCGCTCTCTTCAGCAACACACACGACAGAATCTCAAATTCAAAGTTTAATTGCATACAATGAAATGTGTCCTTGTGTGCACAGACAGCTGTCACGCTCAGGATGCTGCGCCACTTTGATGATTTAGTTAATGTGCTAATGGAAGCAAAAACAAGTAGAGTGGCTGTCATTTACGTCACGTTTCTCCATATGTGTCAGTGACACAGAAATGATGTCCTTGGTTTGTGTATCTTCTTCTAATAAGGCCTTCATTATGACTAGAGCTCTACAGGAGCTCATTTTCCAGATGATTTCCTGCTATCAAATCAATAATTCTTCATTTACATTAAAAATCCATACTGCCCTTCCCTCGGCAGTTACTTATACTTTCATGCCTCTCAATTTTAACTTCCTCTGAGCTTTCACAGAAATGTAAACAAATAAATATGCAAATCAGTTCTTAATTGTCAGTACTTTGACAATATAAATGCAAATAAAAGTCACAAAAATTATATAATTGAAATAAAATGTTCAAAAAGCAAGCCGAGTTCCAACCACTAGGAGTCTGAACAAGGACTTTTACTCATCCTATAAAATCTAAGTGGAAAGGAATAAATGTTTTTCACGGAATTGAGGGAGATCTCACAGGATTCCTGCACCTTTTTAAAAGTCAAATTTAATACTTTTAAAGTCATTTTTAAGACCTCAAAAATATTATTTAAGACCCAAAAATGTCATGACAACTTCCGTGGTAGAAAACACTCTATTTTATTGTAAACACCATCAAAGCACATGGCGGGCATTTTTTCTTTCTTTTTTCTTTTTTTTGCAGGAAATTACGTGCTGTGTTCCCGTCTCATCTGTGCCCCAGAACCGCAAGTGAAGGTCCATTTGTTTCGTTTTAGTAGTTTTGTTCATGCCCTTATCAAACATGACAACGTATGTCTTCTCACTGAAGCTGCGTGATAGCTCCTTCTTGATGAATGAAGCGATGCCATATTTAGCGATGTACGCCGTTTTATATTCGCCACAGGTGAATGACTTGGCAAGCTAAGAATCGAGGAACAAAGCAGCAAAGACCCCACCTATGTCTTCTATTAATTTGAATGAACAGTGCCTCACAACAGTATGGAGTACCCACAGTACCTCTGCCTTTTGGGTCTCCAGTGGTGAAATAAAGCTTGTCACAGCCAACTGAGACCTAATGTTAGGTTGTGCTGGAAGCAACACAGGAATTAGCTTAGCCCCGCTAGCTGCTGCCACATACCGCTGGTGTTCATCTCCTCTCATGTGCAACTCGATGGCTTTGAGCCACATAGTCCCTAAAGAAAAAGTCTTTTTCGCAGGATTTGTTGTTTTCAGCAGGGCAAGCCACCTCTTAAATAAATCGTCTTCCATCCATTTTTTCATTGAACTTACACCTCCCCATCTTAGCATCTTTCTGCTCACCTCGACAACTGCGAATGGCGACACGTCCCTCAGTCTGACGTTGTATGACACATACCGTAAAACACCTATTAATCATTGAGAAGGAGTTTTATGGCGGGTCACTGCTCAATCTCATATTTACTGCACGGTAAGTTAATGAAACAAATTCAAACTATCAGATGTTTCACGATGGGCAACGGTGCTTTCCCATCAGCATTAAACGGGTTGCCTGAAAATGTAATACCTATAGCAAATTGATAGTAAATTTAAGATATTTTAAGACATTTTAAGGACCTGCAGGAATCCTGTCTCATAACATACATTTAGGTGGACAGGTTGGTGCACTTTCCACTCATGGACCAGCCAAGACTCTGCAGAGGAAATTGGGCCCATCTGTAGTTTATCTGCTTGTATTTCTCACACCCTTATTGTGGACCAACTCCCCAACATCATTTGCAGAAATGCATCTCCAAACGTGCCTGCAAACACTCATTACAGTATTGCTCTTCAGCCCTTAAGTGACCGAATTGCGCTCTGCTAAAGGTAGATATTTCAGATTTTGATTCATCAGTCCAGAGCGCCTCCTAACATTTTTTGCACTATGCATAGTTGATTCATTTGGCCTTGTTAGCATATCAGAGGTATGGCTTTCTTGACCCAAAGTCTTCCATAAGACCATTTCTGTACAGACTTCTTGGGGCAAAAGAGATGGGTGTACCAAGGTCCCACTAGTTTCTGTGGTTTACCACTGTATCTACACTCCTCAAAACTGCCTGTTTCTTGTATGAACAGCACATCTGGAAAGCCCAGTCTGCTTTGAAATTTTTGCCAAGGAGAGACCTTGCTGAGGCAGCATAACTTGTTGCTGTTTTCAGTTTTGCTATTCTAAACTGTCTCCCACAATCTCATCTTTGAAGCAGAATTGGGCTGTTCTGTGATCAGCTTTAAGCCCCCATGCAGCTAACACGATTCGTACATTTGGTAAATCTGAACCTTACTATCATCCTTCAAAATCCCCAATTTACCTTTTGCTAATGTTAATTTTACGCAGAACTAGCTGCAAACAGGGAAGTATTGTACCAAATACAAAGGGTATTTTCTCCGCCTACATGAAGTCCCTTCAAAAAATAATACAACAGTTTAAGAGGACACTACCTAAGTATTTTTTTTGAGTGCATTAACTTTTCGGAAAAATAAAGTTTGTCTGGTATTAACCAACTCATGTCATGTATTCCTCATATTCCTTGGATCCATATTCATATTCCACATACACTTATTCCAGATAAACTTTGTTGTATGGGTTTGTGACAACACCCATGCCAACATTTTTTTTATTTGGGTGTGCAGAGTGACGATACATGTCTGTGAGGGAAACATTAGTTAGTGAGTACATTAGTTCTGAATGGACGGGACCGCAGAGAACTCATAGATGATGCTGCTGCAGGGCATCAGCTGCAGTGTTTTGTGGTTGATAGGTGAGTGAAAAGGATGCAGTTGGAATAATGCCAGCTAAGACATTCTATTTCATTACATATAATATGATTGTGGTGAAAGTTGAGCGGACATGATGTCAGAGCAGCGTGACGGCGAACAAATGAGCTGTGGGCAGGCAACAGGACTTGGGTGGGCGATAAAAACTTGGTCGCCAAGTCGCGCTCGGTGTGAACACACCTTTAATTGTCTAAGAAGTAAAACTGAGTCGAGATACAGAAGAGCTGAAGTTATTATCAGCCTCTTCTCTCATGACTCTCCTCCCTCCTTTAATAATTCTCCACATTTGCCATCCTCTCCTCCGTGACCGCTGCTCCAAATATTTCTTGTATGTTGTTGTGTCCTCTGCTTATATTTTGTTGTCTTATCTCCGTCTCTCCCTCCCTCACTCCTCGCTCTCTCACCTATCAGTGAGGGCAGACGGGCCGGCCTTTTGTCTCAAGGTGACTCGGAGCATCTGGAGCCGTTGCCTCGATATGTGAACCAATTTATTCGCAGGCGGGAGGTGTGAGGAGACTGGACTCCGGCCCTCTGGTGACTCCAGACATTGTTGCCGGTCGGCGACCCCATGAAGGTTGTTGTTTACACCCATGCTAACAGCAGCTGTGATACAAAACAATCACAGCTCTAGTTTGGCTAATTTTTGGTCATTAATCTTGTTTAAAAGTTTTCAAATGGGCAGATGAGCACCTTGGATAAAAGAGTTGGTTCCCCCTGATGGGAAATTATGGAGGGACGTGTGTCTGAGTGAATAAATGAATAATGTTTCAGCTTGGAGGGTGGTCCTTGTAGACTCCTGTGTCCCCCTGACATGAATATTAAATCCCCACGCTGCTAAAGGGGCCTAATTGTTCTTCATCTCATTTGCTTTCCACATCCTTTGTCTTTGTCTGAGTTTGAGACTCAGATTCAAGCATGTATGGAAGAAAAATGACAAATTTATTAAAAGATTTAAAGTACAATTAAAGACATGACTTAAACCGGACATCAGATTTTTATGAAAATTAGATGAAAACTACACATTTCGTTCCTGTGTAAACAAGGAAACAGTTTGAGAAAACTATAGATGAATATTTGACTTAAAATGACCAAACAGAAAATCAAAGAGATCAACATCAGGGTTGTGACAAATAGAAGTAAGCTTGCACTATGTGTTGAATGCACAGCATGTAAAGCTACTTCTAGGGGGCGCTCAAACGAAGCAATAACAAAAGAAGATGTGAAAAACTGAGGACAACATGTATATATATAAAGTATATATGAAGTGCTTAAGAAAGTGCTTAATACACTACCTGTCATAAAAAATGAGAAAACAATCATACTTTTGAAATCTTTAAAAACTTGTTTAAAACTAAACATGTTATATTTTTTAGATATATTGAACATAAATGAGAAATTCAAATTGGTTTCACCTGTTTTTTTTCACCCAAATTTACACCACTCACTGGGCTTCTCTGAGAAGTTAGAAATTAATCAACCACTGAACTTTTTTTCTGTTCAGGAATGGAAGTAAATAACTTAGATTTTGAAAGTTAATCAAGACATAATAATATTTACTTATTTTTTCTGCATTTCTGCAAAACAGTAAACTCAAAAAGGTATGGATAAAGGTAATATTTACGTTTTAGCATTAAAAATATAATTTCAGTTAAGACCATTCTACATACTGATCCATTAACCATTACAGAAACCAAAAAAAATATATATAGTTATTTACAAGTGCTGATAGTTCACACACAAGGGCCTGAACAAAAAGTCTCGAATTTTTCACAAAAACTAGTCTTACTTAGATTGACATTTATAATTTTAAACCAACACTATGTAGTTTTTCAAACATAATAAAATCCTTCGATATTCATTGTGATTGGTCCACCACTTTACAGTGAGTTGAATGACACCTCTGTTGTGGTCTGGATCCATTTCACTGGCGCTATGTAACTTCGAGGTGGATGGTGGGAACCCTGCCACACTAAAAAACGACACGTTTGGACTGCTTTATGGCACACGTCACTTCCCCCAATTCCCGATTCGTTTAAAACACGGAAGTCTCGGCAAAAGCCAATCGCGGAGCTGTAACCATGGCAACAAAGAACGTAAGGAAGAGAAAAGTTTTGTTGGAGGATACAAAACAAAGAAAGCGAGAGAAAAATAAGCTGAATGCTCGGACCAGAATAAACATTGGTTCGGCGTTCACTCGCTGGCGTGAAATAAAAGACGAGGAGGGATGTCCGACTACTATCAGGTATGTTGGGCGACTAATTTATGACAAAGTTCCTCAAAAAAACTTGACAGGAAAAAAGTACAGCAAAACAAATCCAGAACGCACCAGTCTGTAGTTTTGTTTAGACCTATTTCAAGAGTGTGATATCACCAGCTTGTTGTTGTCTTTACTTTATTCACTTTATCGCTTCAACAGGACGGGGGCGACTTCACGGTAATAAAACCAAGTTGAACTTGGCGATTTTTAACATCGTCTTTTAGTCAAAAATAAATACATTACCTCGTCGCTATCCATCCTGCAAACAGCCGCTGAAGACAGAAGAATACTTCTGAGCGAAGTCCTGGCTTCTGTGATTCGCTTACAAAACAAATGCACGCGACCGGCAGATCTGTATCCTTACGACAGTATGCGTGCGCTAGAGCTCATGGGTAGTCGAGTTCTCGTTGCGGTCAAGCGGGGATCTTCCGTTGTGCTGCTTTAAATAACAGGTAACTAATAATTATAAACTTAAAAAACAAACCAACAAATAAACAAAAACACCATAATTATCACCCAGGATTTAAATAGATGAAATCTTGTTTTGTTATTATGCATCAGTTGTGAGTGTTAAACTAAATCTGACATCAGAGTTTAAATGAAGTTATTTTGGAAAATAATTTGGTCTAAAAATACAACTCATGCTTCATCATCAGTCTCGAAACATTAAGTTTGTCAGATTTATTTGTAGCCCTCTAAAAATAGAAGGCTTAAAAACAGATTCAACTGAACTGTCTTTGTTCCTCTATACTTAAAAAAGGGAACGTCAATAACAATGACCCACTTAACTTGATAAAACAACTTTCAATGAAGACTGAGACAGCTCCGTCTTACTGCCCTGCTGTCCACCCTCTCAAATATTCGATCTAAGAAAAAATATGCTCGGCCAATAAACATGTCGTATGGTTCTCGCCCAACAGTCTGGTTTGATTGGGTTGAACATTGAAAAATGTGAATAAAACGGATTAATGGTGATTTACAAGTCATCTCTGATCTACATTGGATTAAATAAGCACAAAAATACAGGCTCAAAAAGATAAACTCTGTTTTTCCAAAAATGCCACAGTTGGTACAGGGAAGAGAGGACGGCAAAAGGTGTGGACTCCTCTAACTAACCCATCTGGAACCTTCCACTGGCACATGGGTTATTTGGTAACAGGTGCAGTAGCATGACTGGGTGTGAAAGGAGTGCACTAAGGACTCTTTTGCATGAAGCGTTCATTAACCATCAACACTGATACATAAACTAAAAATCTTTTTTCCTGTTCTGTCTTCAGTGTGTCTGCATGTGTGTGAGTAAAGAAAGCAGTGCTCTCCATGCCACGACTATGGAGACCAATTAGTCATTCGAAATGGGCACTCAGGAGCATCAATGGGAGCTGGGCATAACTTGAAAAGTTTGCTTTGGTCTGAGGAGTCTGTATTTCAGATTTACTCAGGTGATAATGACTGCTGGGTCCTCTGGCTAAAGAGGGAAAAGATGGTCCTCATTGTTATCCAAGCAAAGTTTAAAAGTCAGCATCTGTGATGGTGTTATTGTGCATTACTGCCCAGAAAAAAGGTCACTCACACACCTGTGAGGGCATCATCAATACATACAGGTTTAAGGAGCAACTTGTGCATCCATCCAGATGGTGTTTCCACTGAGCCACATTCTGTAGAAGTTACTGCTATAACTTCAGTTTAATGTTGCTGATACTAGACTGACCTTCACGCAGTTCAGACCTGTCTCCCATTAAAATGTACTTAACATTATGTAGCACAAATACTATAATGCTCTTAATTTCTCTTTTAAGTGAGGCAGTGGTGGTCCATCACCCTAACACAATCTACCACCGCTCCATAAGTCAGGCACAAAACACCACCAGAGATTAAGTAATTTATGTGGGTTTATTTGGTTTTCAACTTCCGATGGGTTTGCAACATCCTCTAATTACCTCCGCCAAGGAGGTTATGTTTTCAGGAGAGTTTGTTTGTCCGTCTGTCCGTCTGTGAACAAAATAACTCAAAAAGAAGTGGATAGATTTGGATGAAATTTTCAGGAAATGTTCAGCATGGGAAAAGGAAGAACTGATTCAGTTTTGGTGTTGATCCGGATAAGCATCTGGCTGCCATGGTGAAAAATGTGATTTTTGTGAATAACTACTGAACTAAAATAGATATCATTATGAATCCAGTTGCTAATGGTATGTTTTCATGGTCAAGGAATCTAAATATTTCGATGAAATAAAGGTAGGACTAATATTTATGGTGAAAAACGCAATATGGCTGAGGACTGCGATGCTGGCGGAGGTCTGCGCTCTCCGAGTGCTTTTCTACCTACAGATGTAATTGGAGGAAACACTGGTGACCCAACTCTGGTGCACGACCTAAGATGTATATCAAGTAAGAGAGGGAAACAATCCCACAAATAGTACTCCATCAAACAGTGTGTTCAATTCATGGATGCCTACTTAGAATGTAACTGTAACGGGTTAAATGACAAACCGCAGCAAAAATTTCCAATAGTTAGTTTTGCCATTTCCTGATTTATTTACCATTACAATCAGGTTTGATTACCTCGCTTTATCAAAACTCACGGTGCCACCGTTCATTGCCCTGAAAAGCCAGAACTATGTGTCTGCTCCTCTGCAAAGCAGAAGCAGTCCCTAAGACGCAGGCACGCATGTGCAGTTTGCAATGTTTGGTCTCTAAAAGTGAAAGTATGGCGGTTGGCGCCCGCACAGACACTGCACCAGAGACTTTGTTCCCCTTGAAATGCACAAAGTCTGAAGTCTGGTCATATTTTGGATTTTAAAAAGGATGCTGAGGGAAAACTAATCAAAGACGGCTACACTGCCGGCAGAAAATGCAGAGAAAGATCTACTGAAGGGGAGGCAGGGGAGAACTACAAAGCACCAGCAGCACCTCCACCAAAAACACCACCACAGCAGCTTCAGAGGGGAGGTCTGGCTGGTTTGTCAGCCAAAGAGGGTCTAGCTGACTAAAGGGATCTGGTTGTCATTTTGGAAGCCTGCAGGGGACTTGAAAACTTCCGGACTTTCCGGCCGGTTGGTGGGACCTGCCTCGGATCACTCCACTATTGTCGCCAGATTGTTTCTTTTTATTTCGTTTGGACCCTGCAGTAGGACTCCTTGTACGAGAGTTTCTTTGGAATCAGAAACTTTGGACTGTTTATTTTTTGGACTAAGCAAATTTTGGTTTCTTATTTAGTTGAAAAGATTGATCTTTGTGCACATCAGAGTGAAATACGTTTTGTGTTTGAATTCTTTCTTTTTCCTCTTGTAAATACATATTTACAGGTACATCTCAAAAAATTAAAATATCATGAAAAAGTTCAATATTTTTTATCACTCAATTCAGAATTACCAAAATTTCAAGCAATAAATGTTTGAAATGTTTCACTCTATCTGTAATGAATCTATATAATATATGGGTTTCACATTCTGAAATGAGTGATGAAAAATATTGAACTTTTTCATGATATTCTATTATTTTGAGATGTACCTGTAAGTGCAAACAGTCAGAAGTCTTGAGTTTTTCCATTGAGAAACCTTGTTAGTTAATCATTATTTGATATTGATGACTTTTGGAATTGGAAAGGATGTTTCCCTCGCCTGCCCTCTCCTTGGGGCAGTTCAAATTTTAAACCTGATACGATCTGGACTGTTATGCAAGTTGGTTATTTGGGATATTTCAGAATTTGGACACTGAAAATACAATTCAAATACAATACCAAACACAACTAAATGTAACCCCTTGGTGGAAACGCTCCATTAACAACAGTGTTGCAGAAGTAGGCCTACCTCCGTTTGCTCTCAAGGACTAAAGAAGTGAAATTATCTTTGACTCTGAAGATATGTGATCTGTAGCAGAAACACTGAGAATTAAATCAATATGATGGTCCAATCTTTAGTGACGCTCTAGTTACAAAGCTGAGAGTAATGGGAAAATCAAAGCTCTCAATGTTTGGGCCCTCCAACATTACTCATCTGGCCTCCTGAATGGAGCCTTATCTGGTCATGACACTACCATACTGAGAGAGTAATTACAGAGGCAACAGGTCACCTTCACTAACAGCACTTTATCTCCACCTGAAGTTGTTTCAGGCGAGCACAGCTGGGGATTTAAAGACACGTCATGACTGCAGCACTTATCAGAAGTTTAAGAGTGTGACAGCGCATTTGAATCACTCGAATGAAATGATCTCTGCCTGACATAGTCGCTCTTCTGCGGTGAATTTGTGTCAGTCACCAGCTGACATGTGACCCAGACTACAGAGGGATATTCCTCCAGGATGCAGCGGCAGATGACTGACCTCCATATGACAAGATCAGAGAGCGAGGATTTGATCAGGAACCAAATTGAAGTCTTTATTTCCCCTGCTGCTCCCACACACCCCTATTCTGTTTTCTCTTCTTTATTTATAAAGTTAAAGAAACTGAAATATGCTGTTTAGTCTTGTTGAAACAGAGGATTTATAACGGCCTAGCATGTGTTATTAAAAGTTACAGATATAAGATAAAGATTGGTTTTATTAGCTTGACATGAAGATTCAAATGGTGGCTCAAGAACAGCAAAACACACCTAACAGCACCTATTAAGCTCATGGAGTTACAAATTATTGGGACAATTTGACCCCTCACCCCACCCCACACACACACACACACACACACACACACACACACACACACACACACACACACACACACACATCCAGGGGGCGATCATACTCATGCGCAGATCAGACAGAGGGGGGAGGGGGAGTACTAGGTTGTGTAGCGTGCGTAGTTAGCATAAGAGAGAGATACAATATGTGCAGTAGCAATGGCTGAAAAACAGCCCAAAAGAAAAAGGTCAGAGGAGTGAAAAGTGAAAAAGAAGGGCTATGACCATGAAAGAGCAAAGACCCAGATCAACATTGGTGTTGCTTTCCGACAGTGGAGGGAACTCCGCTAATTGAAAGACCTGAAAACGGACGCGGATGTCGCCGTCTGTCTGCTGGACAGGTAAGCAACATTAGCTTTGTGGTGCTTCACATAACAGTAACAGGCGTCGGACATTCATCTTATTGTCTAATCTGCCAGAATGTACTGTTGTTGTGATGTTATCAATAATGTCAGTCGAGTTGTCTGGTGAGTCGGGTTTTTAATGATGGTATGACCATTATTCTGAGTTCTAGATGTGGGTTTTCCAGGTTAAAGACTCATGTTATGATTTTACCTTTATTATGGAACTATTGCTTACAGATGTAACAGCAATATGTGAGCTACCTTGGTGGAAGTTAGCACTTAACGAGTGTTTTTTAACTGGAATATAACCTTAAAAATAATCAGTGCAGATAAAAAATTAACAGTGATTTCCAGTATATTTCTCCCACAATGCCAACCTCTTTGCTCATGGTCTATCCCAAGCTGCCAAACTCAAACTATGTTTGGCTGCTGTACTTTGAACTTTTATAGATGTAAACGTGATGCTTGACTCCTCGCGTTAGCCACAGCTCTGGCTTGAACAACATTGGTTAAAGAAATAAGCAGCTTATTGTTGATGAAATATCCGCAACTTCAATTAACCTATACTATCTACCAAATACATCATTTAAAGAACTTAAAAGAGTACTTGTGTTTTGGTTTTGTAACATTTAGCAAAACTTGACTTTCTGTTGTTTCAGTGTAAAACTTATAACTTATAACTTTCCAAGCCACTGCCCCACACACTCCACAGACATGACAGCAGAATAAATTTCCTCCTCACAGAAACAGTTTAAATGCAAACAGTGTGTTACTCAAATGTTCAAACTTCTCACGTTTCATCAGTATTTCTAAAGAAAAAAAAATAAGTCACTGCAGCAAAGAAGTTTAGACAGAAAGCTAAACGTTTTATGAAAAAGAGGCACACATGAAGTTTCATCCAAAAAGGCTCTTTAATTGATCTAAGTGAGTTATTACAGGGTGAGGGGGTTGGGTAATATAGATACGAGAATAGCTTTCATTTACCTCATTTAGTTCTGATCATTTTACAGTTAGAAGGAATGAGGAGGGAATATAAAAGAGTGGAAAAGAGAAAGTGATGGAAATTTTAAATAGGCCAGCTGAATTTAGGCCAATCTTTCTCAGTTTATAGAGTAATAACACATATTTCAGTAAATCTGCAACAGCTTAACAGAAAAAAAATGTGCCAGAAGTGTGATTAAAAAATTTAAAGAGTGACTATAAATTCCTATCATATGTAGAATACATGAATATGACACTAACCAGCCTGAAATAACACATTTTTTAATAGCGATATAGTATTAAGATGCAGAATTGATTTAATGTGAGGCCCTGTGTGATGTTTGTGCTGTACTGCGGCCTCGTACTGAGACCCACAGAGGAACAGGAATCCATGGGTTAAGACACCTTGTGCTGGACAGTGCTGCTCCAATACTTTCATTATTTTGCGGCTTGTGTTCATATGGACTCCTCTCAAGTTCTCTTCTTCCTCTGATTCATCACTTAATCACCAAACACTGCAAGGGTTTAGCTCCAAAACATTATAAATCTTTAAAGAAGATACCTGAAATTCTTAAACAGATGTCTCAAAATCATTATTTCATCAAAGAAAACTGCTGCTTCTCTGTGGCTGGAGACAAAGTGTTTCAGTACTGCATGTCTTATTTTGGAGTTAAACTCTTTTTGTGTGGAGGGTGTGCTCGTGACAGCAGAGCAGGTGCAAGAGAGCAGAGTTTCAGAGCATGAGTGGTAACAGGAATCAGTAGGAAGTAGGCATGGCAAGGTCACATTCAGCTAATAATTTCATTTTGAGGTAATTCATTTTTAACAATGTTTATCGGTGGGCAGTGTAGACCCTCTACTTCAACAATATGTTGATAAAATTGTTTATATATGTGGTCTAACATAAATGAAGCCAGGGCCTGATACTATAAAGTTACAGTAGCAGATTCTGGATTTACCATATCACAGTGCCTCATACATTTTGTTAGTGATGAACATAATCTGTAGCCAACCTCATCCACCTCTCTGTTATTCTAACCTCAAAGGTGAATATGTGACTTTAGTAAATCAGTTATTCAATAAGAGAACAACAACAATGTGTTGTCCTTCAATAACAAGGCATCTAAGGACAGCCCACTGTCTCCTCTGCAAAAGGAGGTTATGTTTTTGTCGCTGTGTTTGTTAGCAGGATCACACAAAAACTACTGGATTGATTTTGCTGGAATTTTCAGAGGATATTGGGAATGGCCCAACTTAACCCTTTCATGCACCATGTCCACTAGAGTATAAAGATATTTGAAATAAAGTTTACACCCTATAGGCTGCAGTACAATGTCCAACTACCAGGTGATAAAATCCCAAACATTTTTCTGAAGTTTCATAAAAATATTAACTTTGCACTTTTTTATTGAGATATTGCATCATAAATCCAAAATAGCTGACAAAGAGCAAATTTGACGTTATACCTGTATTCAGATTTTACACAATTTTGTATGTTTTTAAATTTAAATTTTGGTGTAATTGAGAAGTGAATAGTTTGATTAAACAGCTATAATAAATATGCTTTGGACATTTTCCTTTAACTTTTATTTACTCTTAATAAATGTTTGTCAAAGAAGTGTTTGAAGTGTGTGGATTTGTAGCTCCACTAAATTACTATTCATACCATTAATGCACGGTAAAGTTGACAGATGCATAACTGCCTCAAAATAGAAAAAAATGAGTGATTTTTTTAACTTGTTTGAAAGTAAAAACGAACATTGGGAAAAAGTCTTCCTTTGTGTTTTAATAATTCATACACAAAAGGGTTAAAACTGACTCAATTTTAGTGGTGATCCAAATAACTACCATTAGCAAACTCTCTAATTAACTCTTTAACTACCAGCTCAGCTGTTAGGTAGAGGTCATCAGTGAATTCAGGGATATTTAATGTTTTAATAAACAGAAAAAACAAATCCTTTTTGAATCCGTTAACCCTTCAAGGAACAGAGAAAAAAAAAATAAAAATTTCTTGGTGTGGGATTTTAAGTTTTTAAAAGCTAACTGTTGATTACGTGATGACATAAAGATGCACAAAAAATTGGGATAAAATATATTAGAAAAGGCAGAAATGTTTGTAAATAAAATAGCAAAAATGACTTCAATTATATTGAGCTTGACAAACAAAAAAACATGTTTTTGATAAATAACAGATTATACATGTAAATCATCACAATAGTAAATGGTTAAGATAAGTATTTAAAACAATCATGATGGTAATAATAAGGATAACATTAATAGTAACTTTAGCTTTTTAAATCCAACACATAGAAAATATCTGTTCTTTTGGTTTGTTGGCAGTTTTTATTCTGTATCCTAAATCATTGACAGAAACAATGACGCTCTATGTTTTTGTAACAAATTAAATATTCCTGCATTTATTGACCTCTGCCCAACAGTTGAGCTCGTAGTTGAAGGGTTAATGATGATATTAGCATGTTTCTGAGTGCTTGGTGTGGGTTTTCAGTGTCAAGGAATCATATTATGGTGGTAACTTTATCATGTAACTATTGGTGCTTTCTAGTTTACTAAGGTATTTTTATTCTAATTTTAGTCAAAGTATAGAGATCCTGATTAAAACTCATTTTCTTTGTTACTCTTGTTATAATGTAAGTATTTTAATCATTTAATAGGAGCTTCCTACAGTTTCAGAACAGTGTCTCCTGGTAATAAGGACTAAACTATTACAGCCCTCTTGGTCACCAAAGTTGCCAATCTCTCATGTAGTACATAAACTATACTATGTAGTATCTGTTTGGCTACTATAACCATGCTGCTTCACTTTTTTACTTTCCTCATGTCATCCTATGGTCTCAAATGTTTATGTAATTAAGTCAGTTAGCAGAAGACATACATTAACTGCCTCTGGTTAAACACATGGAAGAGATGAATAAATCAATATATAAGAAGATGTTTCTTATCTGCTGAGCTGAAGCCTCTAACTGCTTATTTCCTACTGACTCCTGTCATCTTAAATGCGCTAGGAGATTGAACTGCTGGTCTCGCACCGATCATGACGTCAACACACACCCTCTATATGTCACGTCTTCTTTACAAACTGTGCTACAGTTGCTGCTTGTTTTTGGTGGCTGTATTCAAGGACACAATCCAATTTCCCTTCACTATTTCTCCCAAGCTGTTTAACTACTCCACGACACCCACAACTGAATCTCTGACCACCCACAATTAAGTATACACAACAAACACAGCATGAAAACTCTGGTTATAGTTTAACCATGCGCCAAAACCGTGGACTGCTTTAAATCTCAGTGCACATTAAAGCACAGAAAACAGACAAGCGTTGTCGTCGGGAAGTAGCAAGTGAGAAAAACCTGACAACTTCAGCTCTCTGCGGCTTAACAGAGGATAACAGTGCAGTCTTCATTTCCTACTGTAGTGTACATCAAATGAGTTCCAAACTGGTGGACCCAAACATCTTATCTTTACCGCACAAAGTCACATAAAAATCCACAAATACTTCAAGTCATAACTTATTCCTCTTACATAAATCTAACCACTAATCCCTCTCAGTCTTCTCCTCTTTTCTCCACAGTATCCGTCTCACGAGGTCCTCAGAGTTCTCCGTCAGACCTCAGACTCAAGACTGGAAACCCGCCGCCAGGGACGAAGTACACAAGGGCTCCCTGTTGGCTGTACCCCTGTGCCCTGGCCTACCTGGGCCTCTGATCCAGTCTGGGATCCCTGATAGACCCCGTAGGCCCCATAAACACTGTCCTGGTACAACAGAGCCCTCTGGCTTCCACACCCGCCTCCACCACAGGCCAGCAGCTGGCACACTGGGTTGCCCGAGGCCTGGCTGTGCTGCTGCAGGTCCAAGGGGCCGTGGTAGAACGGTAGTCCGGGGTATGAGTTCAGGTAATGGGCGTACTGTCTGCTAAGCAGGCTAGTGGCTCTGCGTACCATACCCCGACCCAAACCAGTCCCCTGCCTCACTGCTTCACCGTATGAGGGGAGGTGGGTGGAGTGGGAGTAGCGCAGCCTCTGGCCCTTACGCCCATTGGGCCTCCTCTGGTCCTCCCTTATATGGAGGTAGGCCTGGTTTCGTGGGAGGCACAGGTTGTTTCGGAGGTGGGCGGGGTTGTAGGGCTTTGTGCCCATGGTAGGAGTGACGATGCACGGGAACAGGTCTGGCAAGGTGGATGGTGATTGGCTAGATAGGGATGACTGGGATTCGTCCAGCTGGCGCATCTGCTCGCTGCCCCATGTGGCTTTAAGGAAAGAGGGGCGGCGGTGCCTGCGTCTTCCTCGCAACACAATGTCCTCTGGAGGCCATGAGCCGTAGTTCTCCACCCGAGGACTTACACCCTCTCCTGGGTAGATACTTTCGACGCTTGGGGCAGAGATGTGGTTTTCCTGAAGGTCATTGGCTTTGAGCTCACTAAGAAAGACCGGACTTCTGTCGCCTTGGTCCTGGTCCCTGTGTGACCTCCTCTCTGCGTCGCCCTCGTCATACTGAAAGCTCTTGGACCTCCGTTTCCGCCTGGAGAAGCCCGCCTGGACGTTGGGGTTCTGATGAGAAGGGTAGATGTCAGGAAGTTGTAGGTCAGTGTAAGGGATGAAGGGAGAGTGGGTGTCCATGTAGAGTCTCCCTGTGGTCTGGTAGTTGTGTGGGTGCTGATGAGGAAGCGGTTCACTCACAGCCAGGTGAGGGCTGCTGAGGCTGGACACAGGAAGCTGTCGATCGTACAGACAAGAGGAGGAGTGCGTCGGTAACGTGTAGCGCAGTGGCGTGGGCCTGGTCATCCCTCGCTGCAGTTTCAGAGAGTTGACAGCAGTCAGAGGAGGAGTGAGGGAGCGCTGAGGCAGGGCGCAGTGGTTCTCCGTGATGTACGCAAATCCTCCAGGTACAGTTTCCATAGCCACTTGAGGGACACGAATAGGCAAGCTGCCGCCATGACGGCTCAAGTGCTCTATCGTCTTGGTAGCATTGTCCAAAGAGCTCTCAACGTTGGCAGTGGAGACCAGGTCTTTGGCAGTGCGGAGCATCTTCAGCATGTTGGCTTGAGCGTAGTTTGAGGTCAGATCAGGTTTCGCTAGATTTGATTTATGTCCTGTGTCCTCCACCCCGTTGAAACAACTGTAAATACCCTGAAAGATGGAAAAGAACAGAGAGAGAAAGAGGAAGATAAAGAAAGGTTGAAAAGACTCAAGAAATGACAGAGTTGAAGTCAAGAAAGGAAGCAAAGTATGAATTTTTAGGGAAATCTGACATCCTAACATTTCCAAACGGATTAGTACAGCTCTTCTGTACAAAAATGATACGTAACTCCATATATGAGACTAACAATAAACAAGAAAGCATCACTTAATGCAAAACAAATTATAAATATGTCCTTAAAAGAAAGAAAAAAAGGCAAAAAGGAGTGCTACCTGGACTCAAAAATGAGTTTCTGAGGTGCTCTTTGAGATGGGATTCACATAGTCATTGAAGGAAAAAGAAAAGACTCCAAGGCATTTGCTGCATACTAATAACATGCCTTTATTTTAATGGCATGATCATGCAGACCTTAATAACAAACAACACATTTTGGCATTAAGCCTTCATCAGGAAGCCATGCCCTAAAATAAATATATCCCATTTCAAACATCAAGTAATAATAAATGTTAAAGTAATTTCTGTGAGTTATTTGGACATGATGTGTAGAAAATTTCTTAACGAAAAGATTATGCACACACTTCATCTGCCTTTTCTTGAGCTATAAATAGCTCTACAGCAACTTCCAGACAGATCACTAAGGATGCACCAACCAGTAGAAAGATCAGCTGACTAAACAGATGCTGCTTTATAAAAGTACTAAATGTCTTATTTAATAACCAGATTCAATATTTGATGATGCACTTACAAACTAAAACAAAATGCTCTGGAAGAAAGTCCCAACCTCAAAGATGATTCTCCTACACAGCTTTGTGAGTAAGTCAGTGTTAAAATGGGTGATACAAGAATGTAAGATAGCAGAATAAATGCAACGTTTAAGCCTTGTGAGCATTAATAAACCCCAAAACTCCAGTTGAGTCAAGCCAGCCTCTCATGTCAGTTTGTTGCTTGCTGGTGGAGGGTTAACGTGTTGAGGATGGCACCATTAGCCTCAAAGTTAGTAAAAACTTAAACCCAAGAGCAGACAAATACAATCCCACAGGGGCATTGAAGTGTCTGTCCTACATGTGCAGTGTTGAGGTTGAAATGCTGTGATGGTGAAATAATGTGTTACACTGACCACTGTTGCTTTGCTTTATTTTTAAAGCCTGTTATGACTGTTTGCTAATGCTTCCCTCAACAGAAACAGAGATGAGAGTAAAACTCCAGAAAATTACAGTAAGTCCATAAATAGCTCTGAAAATGTGAAATGCAGTAATGAACTTAGTTTCAGACAATTAAATGAGTCAGAAACAATTATTATTGTCGACTATGTCAACATATATCTGCAGCCCTGCAGACAATTAGCTCTGTTATGTGCAGAAATAAAGGAAACCCTCTTTTTATGGAGCTGATAATGTTTTGAGGTGAGACAAGTCTAAAAAAGAGCTTTAAAAACAAAAGCATTCCCATGAGGTTTCATTCAAACGTAAATCATCAGTCTTCTGTGAATATAAGGGCTGCAACTGTCAGTCATTTCAGTTATTGATTCATCAGATTATAGTTTGTTCAGTTTGTTGATTGATGTCAGTGAGAAAAAAATGAATTCCCTTTCATCAAGACCTGAAACAAACATTTTAAAGCATATATTAAAATGATATGGAGTAGTGTTTTTAAATAAGTTTTTGTGAGCATTTGAACTATAAACAGCTATAAGAGCAGAAGCTTTATCCAGTCACACTCATTTACACATAAACTCTTTATTATCATACCAACGGCTGATCTGATTGAAAATGAAATGCTGGATAAGATACTTTCAAAGAACAAAGTACTTTTAAAACCACTCCTTGCATCAATTTCAGCAAAGAAAAGAAATAAATGGAAATTTTACATTTTTTTACCAAGTATAAACTACCTTAACTTGCTAATGTCTTGTTTACCCAATGAAAAATGGGTTATGATAACCTCATATTTTTAACACAGTGAAATAAAACCCATCCGTGTGATAGAAAAGATTGAAAATATGAAGTCCAGAGCGTTCTTTAGCATGCTGAAGGACTTATGCTACGTTCACACCGCAAGCGACCCAGCTACCAAAATCGTGTCGCCCACTGACGTAGCGTCGCGTTTTGGTCACCGTTGCCATTGGCCGTCGCTCGGTGATGTAACGTCCGCTCGAGTTTCACCGCGATCATATCATATATCACATAATAGGATGTATAAGCGGACATTATTCCAGCTGTATCCTTTTCATTCACTTATCAACCACAAAACACTGCAGCTGATGCCGTGCAGCAGCATTATCTGTGAGTATACCGCGGTCCGTCTAGACGGAACTCATCCTCCCTGTAGTCCGGATGAATAACTGTCTGTCTAGGGTACCGTCACACGTACACACAACGCTTATTGGCTGATGCTGCACAGCCACACAAGACATCGCCTGAACAGATCAACTTTTTTTTAACTTTGACATCGCGCGACGAGTGAAGTGGTCGTCTTGTACGCGACTGTCGCATTGCGGGAGGGTTAGCCCCGCCCCATCGCGGCTGTACATTGACTTTGCATGGACAGTGATCACCAAGGTAGAACAAGTAGCGTCCGGTGTGAACGCAGCATTAAACAGCTTTATGCTACATATGAGGCAACAATTGAACAACAAACTGAATCAAAAACCAAATTTGTTGACAACACATTTAATTATTGAATATTATGAATGTTATTGAGCCATTGTTTCAGCCTTAGTAAACACTTTAAAGTTTAAACAATAAGGATAAAAACATCATCTGAGTTTGGTCTTTTAGTTCTGCTTTAAACTAAATAAGCTCAACGCTTCGTCTAATGAACTTTAGCTTAATGGTTCTTCAAAATTCATTTAATATGTTCTGCTAACTCAGCTGTGAATATGTGCAGAAATGTTCATGTCCTTTTATACAGATAATTAACTCTTCAAGCTGCTATCTGCCAATATCAATGTCATGCCTATAATACTGTGCATCCCTAGAGTCAAGTTTAAGGCACTCAGTTATATGTAATTAAATCAATAGTTTCCCATAATCTGTTTAACCTGAAATCAACCTTAAGCATCTGTAAGGACCAATTTCAAAGATGTAACTGCAGACAATTTGTGGATCTCAATGAGACAATCTACCTCCACACTGATAAAAACCCCACTGGTGCTTAAGTAAAAAAATGATTTCATTAATATCTCATTTTATCACTGAGGCAAGACTTAGTCACAAATTCATTATGCATTCTCCCGGGACTCAAAGGAAAACTGTTTAAGCTGAGAGGATTGCCCCAGTAAACGGACACACACGTGCCTGCAGTTCCCTGCAGAAGAGAAACTGTCTCGAACTGCTTGGACAAACACAGCCAAATCCCAGGACTGTTCTCTCCTTACAGTTCGCTGAGAGATCCTGAAAGAGCCAAATTTAATTTGGCCCTTGGGGCCGTCCCGCTTGGATTAATGATTAGATAGTCATTTAGCCTTAATCTGATAAAACCCACATCCAGGCACAGTGGTGTAATTACCCAGCAGAAGTGCACAGAGGCTGCAGTCCATGGACACGTCTTTGGCTGTTTTCCTTCAGTCAGACTTTCTTGCCTCAATAACCACAATCTAAAACATCGCCATCGACAAAGTTGGTACTGATTTAAGCTAATTGCAAATAAACATTAAGTAATTAGATTAAATTGTGGGTAAACATCCAAATTAGAGCTACTTTATCATCTTTTATCCTCCCTCTTTCTCCTTCCCTCTCACTCTTAATGAGGGTGCAGTGTCACGAAGACTAATATTTTAACAAGGCCTTTTAATGGTACCATTTAATGACATGCAAATAAACAACAATCTGCTCTAATTTCTCATCATGTAAAGGCATCTTCATGTAAAACAGCACATTAAAGTGAAAATGAACCAACCAACAACCACTTACAGTTGAAATAATCAGATCTTGTAATCATTCAACCAAGCTGTAACAGAAGTAATCCAATTACAGCCAGCAAATCAGTCAACCAACCTCAAAAAAATCAATGTTAGTGATGCAAAGCCAGTGAAGCAAAGCCTAACCAGTCAACAAACAAATGATCTAATGGGTTTTACAGAAGAAGAAACAATTCTATGCACTGACTCATTATTGAACCTTACCCTGCTGATGGCCAGCATAAAGTCGAGTTTGTGGGTTTTGTGGACGTAGTGTCGCAGTTTCCAGTACAGCAGATGCTCCCAGGCAAACACCAGCAGGCTGAGGCCCATCGCCACCAGCAGCATGTAGAAGACACCCGCCATGTTGTCAATGTCCAGCTTACTGCTCATCACTTCATTCTTCTCATTCTGGCAGATGCCGGACAACCAAACCGTCTCCAAGCGCTGGGTGTCTCCTGTTGTAGGACGAGGATATGAATTTATGTTTGTTTTAGGATGATGTTTACAGGCTGCTGCTCTATTGCCAACCTACAGAACATTCTGTCGAGTTCAAGGCACTTCAGCTTTAGTAGAACAGTCAGACTGTGTTGACCAAGCACAATATGTTTAAGTGAACAGTATGCAAAATCTGCTGCCAGGGGTTTTTTATCCTGACAAGTAACAAGAAATGAAAGCAGGGACAAAATACTGTGGAAAGGTGAAGACTGACCCACATCTGTTCACCTTCATCGTTTGCTTTTGTTTTTCTAAATGTATTTTTTGGGCATTTTGTGCCTTTATCGATAGGAGAGAGACAGTGGAAAGGTTTGTGAAAAGGGGTGAAAGAGTAGATAAAGACACTCTGCAAACTGGTCACAGGTTGGATTCAAACCTGGACCGGCAGAAGTATGTACGGGAAGTGCATGGTTGCTAACGACTCCGCCAAACCAGCACGCCTCGCAGTTTGCTCTTGTTTAAATCAAGGACTCTACTCAACAAAAGATGTTCTCCATAAATTTAAGCAAACCAAAGTCTCCATCTTATAGATGGATTCCCCATCCTCAGACAAAAAAAAAAGCTCTTGAAAGTGGACTATATCGTTTTGGCTATTTGCAGAGCATTCTGAGACTAGAAGAGACAGCAGCACGAAACACAACAACTAAAAAAGAAGTTGTATGAATGAGCCCCAAAACGCAGAAGTGAGTTAGCATTTAGAACTTTGTGGTTCCCAATCACAAAACTAACAGAGATTAAGAATACTGGTTTGTATGTTTGTTATCAAAATAACGCAAAAACTACAGGACAGATTTGCTGAAACTTTCAGAAGATGTTGGTAATCGCCCAGCTTAGAAATTAGATAACCACCATTAGCTAAAGATCATTTTTGCTTAATAACTGTTTAACTTATAATGATGTCAACATGATTCCGAGTGCTTGTTGTGGGTTTCCAGGGTCAAGGAATCACATTGTGATGGGAACTTTATCGTGGAACTATTGCTTATATATTCAACAGCAGTATGTGAGCTATCTTGGTGGTGGTTTGTGCACTCTGTGTGCTTTCTAGTTTTTTACTGGTAAATGTCAACGTGCATCTAATGGACATAACACAATTTACTTTTATTTGGCATGAAAAGGACGTATATGACCTAATTATACTTTGTAAATGGAAACTTTGTCATGTTAGCCATTCATAATTCAATCTTGTCATTTTTTCAAAGTATTATAAGTCTTTTTTAATGTAACAGATGTACATGTTGACTACCCTCTTCAAAAAAGACCAACTGGTAGCCCAGTGGACCAGCTGGACCCCTGAATATGAGCAAGGAAAGGGAAGTGGAAAATAATGTGGTTATAAGTGTATCTTTATGTCATTAAAGTCCCACATTTCTTAACTCATTGTCTAAAATAACAGTCATTAAAACAGTTTTAACAGGAATGAATTCATGTTGTTCTCTTTTACATAAACTTACCAGTCAGCCATTGTTAGTTAACAATTAACCAGAACAACTAGAAGTTAAAATAAATCTATGCTCGACCTACATTACACCAATATGGGGAAAAGGGTCTTTTGCTTTTAACCCTTTGACTGACACTGTAACCATGCAGTTGCCTTTTTTTTTGTTTTTCCTTATTCCTCTCTCTGAATAGTGTTTGTAACCCCTCTACGTATCCTAAAAATCATCTTTTAGTTGAAGAAAATAAGTCTGATTATAAAAAATGTTTTGTTTTTTTATTTCTCAGGAAACTGGGTTAACCGCTAAATATCTAATTTTGCTATTTTGTGATGTTCTCATATGAAAAAAGCTAAATTTTTTTGCAGAAATAAAAGAAAATCCATTCATGTCCAGGATAACCCTTAACAGGCAAGTCAACCAGCTGGTAACGTATCTGCTTCCTGATTAGGTAATTTGAAAAATAAAACTGGAAATGTTGCTAAATGAAGAGAAAGAAAAACAATTTTACCAACAAATAATTTGTCGCAAATGTATTTCTTAGTGTGGAAGTCAAAGGGTTAAAAGCTAAGAAATACATAAAATTGGGAAAAAATAAGTGCAATTAATTATCTCCGCCAAGGAGTTTATGTTTTCAGGAGAGTCTGTTTGTCTGTCTGCGTGAACAAAATAACTCAAAAGTTATGGATGGATTTTGATGAAATTTTCTGGAAATGTTCAGCATGAGAAAAGGAAGAACTGATTCAATTTTGGTGTTGATTCGGATCACCTTCTGGATCCGCCATGACGAAAAATGTGATTTTCGTGAATAACTACTCAAATTAAATAGATATCATTATGAAACCAATTGCTAATGGAATGTTTTTTGGTCAAGCAATCTAAATATTTACATGAAATAAAGATAGGACTAATATTTATGGTAAAAATCACAATATGGGAGAGGATTATGGTGCTGGTGAAGGTCTGCCCTCTCCAAGTGCTTTTCTAGTTGAAAATATATACTAATAAGACAAAATATAATTATAACAGCAATATGTGAGCTACCACGGCTGAGGTTTGTGTTTTCCGAGTGCTTCCTAGTTTAGGACTGAGCTACTGCCTTTCCTGTTCAAACAGGTTGGAGATATTTTTGACATTTTTTGCTATGGAGTTTAACACATTGACAGGTCTTACTGGACTGTAATGAACTATTATGCTCCCCTCAAGTGAGCACTGGACTTGTTTTACCCTCCCTCCACTCCTTTTGACATGCAGATTTGTGCCATGTTATGAGGCGCACATAGAGAGCCTGATTGGATTGGGAAGAATTCACAGTTCTTCAAGACCTCCCTCCGCCATCATTACCACATAAGCTCCGCCTGCAGGCCTCTGAACAGGTGGCCACCTCTTGGCCTGCGTTATCCCCAGTAGCCTCCAGAGACCACAGCTCGTTTTATCACTCAGTTACCGTATGTTGCCCACAAACACACTACTTATTACGTCATCATGGGAGGCTCAGCGTGGACGTGTGTGTGTTTGTGTGTAGGGTGTTTGTGGCATGCTCTTAAGCTCTCAGAGGAGGGAGGATATTAACTCCACAGCGCCCGCCGTCATGGTGAGAGTGTTAATGTGTACATATAGGTAGGCTGAATGTGAGTTTGTGCGTGCGTGAGTGTGTGATGGAGATAATCATATCCCTCACACTCCCTGCTGGTCTGCAGGATATTAACTCTTCCCTGTAGTCCACCTCCCTGCTGATGCAGCACACACTGAACTGAACTGAAGCCAGTTTCATCGTCTACATGCCACGTTCCATCAATACAAACAGATAAAGGAGATGAAAGTTAAACACTGTGAATGGGTAGGAGGTTTTTTGTAACAGGTTTTAGGTTGGTGCCCACCGTCTCCGAGGAACTGCAGCAGAGCCAAATCTATGAGCCGTTTCCAGCGGGAGTCTTTCTGGAGAGCGATGCCGTACCCAGTGGTGGCGAAAACTTTCCCGCTGCCGATGGTGACCAGTTTGCAGCCCTCATCCTTTCCGGCCATGTAGTTCAAAACGGCAGCGTCATAAATGAAGGCATCCAGCTTCCTACGCAAAGAAAAAATCTAAATCAAACAACTCTGAAGTTGTAAAAGCATCCACAAAGCTCATGAAAGAAACAACTGTTGATAAAAAAGGAAAAAAAACACAATACAACTTGGGGCCTGTTTACACAATGAAAATGTCCAAAAATGAAGAGTTTTCATTGTGTTGGCACCTTCCCTTTGGATTTGGTGCATCAATTCTCTGACCAGCGGAGATGCATTCATTATATTTGCTAGGGACACCACAAATTTACATCACTAACTACTGGCCTGGTATACCACATTCTGAGCTGTTCTCGTGGATCCATGTGACATGCATCTTTATCATAACGTCTCCGTGTGAATGTGAAGCGCTTTTGAAAACGAAAATAAATCTGTTTCTGGTGACACCGTTGTTGTGTAAACTGGCCCTTGCTTTGTGCATATTAACTTACAATAATAATAATACTAATAATCTTCATTATTATTGACAATGATAGTACATGATACTTTTTTTTACGGTTGTTGACACAAGAATATATATGCGGGCCCATTTTATCTATGTTTCAGCATTTAAAATCATCATAATTAATATCAGTCTTCAATCTTCATGGAAAAGCAATGTTGAAAACTCATTCATGTTGGACTCCAAATGGACTCTTAATTGGTACAATAGAACAAAAGCCTATATGCATAGATACATATAAAGATACACATATACATATATATACAAATATATACATCCATATAGCCAATATTCTACAAATATATTCTTCATAAACTACAGGAAAATCTGCAAAGGCATTTGCTGCCAATTTAAAATTTGGCAGCGATTGTCACATTTTCTCTTTAGATGCCAAAAGGGAATTGAAGCAAACTAGTCTGGTCAGCATGAATTTGACATTTTCACATTTTTTACTATATTTAATGCACATCACATTTTAGTATTTATATCTTACCCCCCTTGTTTTTTACTGTTACTGTTTCTATTAATTCTAAATTTCCCTAACATATGAGGGTGTGATTAACTATTTGTCTCTCTATATCAGCCCTGTGGTTGGCTGAAACCAGTCCAGGGTGAACCCCACCTCTTGTCTTGTCTTTAATCTAATAAATCAAAGTTGTCACTTGTTATTTTTTAATTCATTCATGCTATATAATTATGCTTCATTTCAGTCTGAACAACTGATCTGGCACCATGTGGGTGCTGATGTGGCCTGAATTAAATTTCATTATTTTCTTTTTTCATTCCGAACAGTAAAAAAGGAGTCTAATCTTGAACACGGTTTGTAGTTTGAAAATGTGCAAAATCACCTCAGGTGTTTTGAGCTTTAGTCTTTTTAAAGACCAGATGTCTGACAGCTCTTTTCTTTACAAATTAAGCCACAACAGACATGTTTTCATCTAAAAATATTCCCATCATGTTGGCCTGGATCACAAATAGAAGCTACAGCACAAAGAGCATCAAATCTTTGCTTCACTACCTAAAATATGATCTTAGTTTCTGTGTGTTTCATGTCTCCACTGACAGCAGGACCTGTTAAAAATAAATCAAAGTTGTCACTTGTTATTTTTTAATTCATTCATGCTATATAATTATGCTTCATTTCAGTCTGACAGCAGGACCTGTTAAAAATAAACTGTTACATAATCATGTAATAAAGTCTATATGTCTGTTAAAACTCTACCCGGTTTTGAGGCTTTCTAGCGCTTCTTCCACCCCCTTCTGGTTGTATTTCATCATGTGCGTGTGCATGTCTGGGTAGTTGCTGCGGATGTTCCTCTCCGTGCTCCCGTTTGGGACGGTCCCAAAGCGGAAAGGGGGGTAATGCTCGTGCGGTTTCTGGAACTGAGGGGACAGACAGAAGAGAGGAAGAGGAGAACAGAAATGTTACAAGTAAACCTTTACAAAGGCAAAAATTGGAGGCAAAGAAGGATAAAATATAAAAGGAAATTAGGGACTGAAGGGAGAGAGAAAGGAGGAATGGATAAAACAGATGAGGAAACAAGAAGGAGAATATACAAGGGAAGGAGAGAAGGGAAGACAGAAGAGAGGAAGAGGAGAACAGAAATGTTACAAGGTAGGCAGGAGACCTTTAAAGTAGAGAGGCAAAAAGGAAAGAAGATATAAATTAGAATGGAGAAGGGAAAGGGACAGGAAAAGGAGGAATGGATAAAACAGATGAGGAAACAAGAAGGAGAATATACAAGGGAAGGAGAGAAGGGAAGAAAAAAGAAAAGGAAGGTAGGCACAAGACCAGTAAAGTAGAGAGGAAGCTGTAAAAGGAAAGAAGATATAAATTAGAATGGAGAAGGGAAAGGGACAGGAAAATGGTGTAATAGGAAAATTGAGAAATGTCAGAACTTCAAGAAATGAAAGTGTAAAAAGAAGGAATGAAAATGATAATGATATAATGATGAGATGGAGGCTGAAAGAAAAGAAAGTCAAAAAAGAAAGGGGAAACAGGACAAGAAAGAGGAGCTTGAAAGTTGGGAAAAAATGTAGAATGAAAAGGAAAGGGAAGAAAATGGAAGAAAATAGAAAAAGAGAGAAGGAAAGTAAAGGAAATGAAAGATAAAAGAAGGAATGAAAATGATAATGATATAATGATGAGATGGAGGCTGAAAGGAAAAGAAAGAAAAGAAAGGGGAAACAGGACAAGAAAGAGGAGCTTGAAAGTTGGGAAAAAAGTCGAGAAAGGCAACTAAGAGATAATGAAAAGAAGGTTGAGAAAAGGAAAGAAATGATAAGAAAAGTAAGGGAAAGGGGGAGAGAGTAGAAGAATGGGGGTAAGGAAAAAGAGAATGTAAAGGAAAATGAGAGGAAAGTGAAAGAAAATGAAAGAAAGGACAGGAAAAGTTAGAAAAGGAAACAAAAGGGGGAAAAAGAAAAAAAGAGATGATGGCTTAATGGAAAATAAAGTAAAGGAGGGAAAGGGACAGCACAGATCAAAAAAATCATGGGAAGGGATGGAAAATGAGAGAAAATGAAAAAAAGACAAGGAATTGAAAAGGGAGGAAATAAAGACAAGAACAGGAAAGCGAATAAAATAAAATGTAGTTGCAGGAAAGGGAAAGAAAGAAGAAGAAAATGAGAGGAAACAAGGAAATATGAGGGAAAAGTAAATAAGGAAAGGAAAGGAAGAGAGAAGAAAAAAGAGTAAATGAAAATGTGAATACAGGAAACAGTAGATGGGGAAAAAGAGGAAATGAAGAAAGATGAGAAGGAGAAGGAGAAGTATTGGAAGCAAATGAAAGGGAAGGGAAGACAAAAAGAGGTACATGAAAATGAAGAAAAAGGGAAAGAAAGATGAGGAAAGGACAGACAGAAAGGCAAAAAGCAAAAGAAAAGAAGTACAAAGAAAGGAAAGGAAAATGAGAATAAATCATATGAGAAGTATAAAAAAAGATGAGTAACATCATGAAAAGAAAAAAAAAAAAAAAAAAAAAAAAAAAAAAAAAAAAAAAAAAAAAAAAAAAAAAAAAAAAAAAAAAAAAAAAAAAAAAAAAAAAGAATATAGAAAAAGCAGAAATATAAGGAAAGGGAGGGACAATGGAGCAGAGGAATCAATTTAACAGGAACAAAGGGAAAAAATGCAAAGACAAGAACAAGTGAGACCACTGCATGATTAAATGTCATTATTTCACCACATTTTCAGCCATAAATGACTTCATTAACACTTCCCACTGTGTGGACAGACCAGTCCTCTCACCTCAGCAAGACTCCATCTGAGCCCGGTCTACAAACACGTCTGATTGATCCCCCTGCCCTCAGATGATCTTAATCCAGCTCAATCTGTGCAGATCCAAGTTCACATTTCACACTCTGACACAGTGTTGCAGGACGAAGCAGAAATATGTCCGTTCGAGCTCAATTAGACTGTAAACAGGAAAGACCCATTCATCTTAGTTACGGCATTGACCTTTTTGAGCCGAGAGCGAACGAATGGGCCAATCACAATGTGACCGTGTAAGTGGGAGTGAGTGTGTGCGTGGAAGTATAATCAGTCTTCAGCGAGAAAAATGGATTCAGTTTGAGACGCAACATGTTGTTTTTCATTAATCAGCCAGAGAAAGAGTGGAAATGAAAGGACAAGTCTGTCTTAATAAAACTATCGCAAGAATGTGCACCGGGAAGGATGTAAACATTTGTTACTGTACACACGGGAGGCAAGCTCCTTTACTTAACAAGACTGCTGTGGAACAAACAACCTGAGACTTTTCAAAGGTCCCATGTCTCATGAAATCAAGTTTCTTTTCTTCTAATGTTGTTAGAAGGGGCTTGGGGAACAGAGGAACATAAACTCTCAGTTCACAGAGAAATGCACTAACCTTCTTTGAAGAAACTGCCCCTTTAAACACAGTTTTTTACTTCCTGGGGTTTAATATGTAACGGCTGCAGCCTCCACCTGTCTACTTGTCATAAACAGACGCCGTGACTATATTAAAAGTTCATTTCACAGGCATTCAAATTAATGCAGAGTTATTGAAAACATGACGCCCTGCAGCACTGAACTGACCAGTAAGCACCTGTAAACCTGTGAGAGTAAACTGGGCACATATGGGGAGGATGACCTTGAAGAGACAGGAACTTCGAGAGAATATTTCTTATCAGACAGACAGAGAAAACGAAACTATCAGGTACACTGAGTTTCTGAAAACTACATGTATTTTTGAGCATCAGTAAGTGTGTACATACTCCAACAGTCAACTCCTCACTTGGGGGGAGAAGGAGTAACAGGAAGCATGAGGATGTGAGGGAGCAGTAGCAAGCCAGTAGCCATATTTTTACCTATAAATGTACTGTATTTTATTGGATTTTTTCCCTTCTTTTTTCCCCCTTGTCTGCATTATCTTTTTCGCTGAGCACTGTGTCTGATGACAGCATTGAAAAAAACAATGCATTTTTTTCTAGCAGTCAGAGATATATGAATATGATTCACTGCTATAGTGACCATCACCAGCCCTCCCGTAGGCCACTCCATCAAATCAAACTTCATTTAACCCCTGATTTGAGCTGAAGGGGAGGGCCGTGCCATACCACAGTGTGAAAGAAGGGGAAATAGTGACAGATAGGACGAGGCAAGACAAACAGAGAGGAGGACAAACAGGTAGTGTAAATAATTTGAGATAGTCATCCAAGTGGTGTGCTGATCTAAGTCCATACAGGAAGTAGAGGCTGTAAGAAACCAGGGACACCAGAGATGTGGTGTCTTGATAGGAGGGGGAGTGGGCCCACATGGATAAAAAAATGGAGTAGCATGCATCACAGGACATGAGAAGATGTGTAAGAGTGTCCGACTGTTCTAACGGGATCAATCATGTCTCTCAGTTAATCTCGACAGGAGCTTCAGTATCTGTACACGCATGCATGTTAGGTGGTCACCAAATACCCAAGTAGTTGCCCATGCCCAGGGAAACCACGGCCACGGGCACCCCCCGGGCAACCAGGGCACTGGAGACCCACCACATGGACCCCAAAGGTACCGGGCCCAGGAACAGCTCCAGGGTCTAAGGGGGCACAGACCCGCCTCCCCAATGGCACCAAGGACAACACCAGGGGATCCAGGGCGGGGCAATCCCCCCCCTATCTTTTTTATCTGCGATAGAATGCTGCTGCAGGAATCTGAATTTCCCTAAGGGAGCCTTCCAACAGTTAATAAAGTTCCATCTGATCTAATATAATCAAATATAATCAAAAATGAATTTATAAACCTGAAGTGGCCTAAATATGATCTCTTTTACTCAACAAAGGGCATATAATACTGAAAAATCTTGCTGTTACATTTTTATAAGAAATATTTAAGTTAATATACATAAATACATACATAAATATGAATATGTATATATATACATATATATATATGTATATATATATATATACATATATATGTATATATATATATATATATATATATATATATATATATATATATATATATATATATATATATATATATATATATATATATACACACATTTATGTTTGCTACACAGTTTGAAAAAACAAAACACACTTTTAACAGCACCATGGCTAAACACGACTAATCCCTTTTTCATAAGGATGTATTTGACTAAAGCATCGGCTACTGAATGAGGCTTCTGTAAACAAAACATCAAAAAGAATATGGAGTGACCCTGGCTGTTTACTTATGCTGGCTTTAAGTGCTGTTCAATAACCTAATGGACAAAAGCTGTAAACTTGAAAGGTTGATCAGCACGGTCTGCAGCAAGGTGGCAGCTTGAAATGCACAATGCTGAGGGGAAACACTTCTGAAGCATCAAGCATCAGCTAAAATAAGTAAAATAAAAAGCAAAAAATTGCATAATTGCATAATATGAAAACATACGACCCCCGCGACCCCCCTTCCCCAATCCACATTCAATATACACATTCACTTACTCAAACACACAAAGACATGAAAAGGAAATTCTGACAGAAAGCTAATTTAGAACTAAATTAGAGAACTGAGGAAATACTATCTTGAATTAAAAATGAGGAAACACAGGAGCTAAAACTAAAATAATAGTTAAAAATACTAGAAAAATACTAGAGGTTAAGATAAGTAAATTTGTAAATATGTAAATATATAAAATAAAATGAGAAAGCGTAACATCGGCTGCATAATAAAATCAGCTAAAAAAGGATAATAAAAGGAAAAGCATTTAACAAAAACGCTCACTTGTTCAATTTTGGGCCCTATACTCTTTACAATATATATCAATGAGATTGCATCTGTTTTATCACTCTGTAACATCCACCTCTATGCTGATGATACTATTCTGTACTGCTTCGCTAACACTGCACAATTGGCCACTGATATAATTCAACAAGAGCTTCATAAACTGCAAAATGCTCTTTTCAATCTGAAATTAATTTTGAACCCAGATAAAACCAAATACATGCCAGAAATCCTGCTGATAGCACTACACACATGACTACTCTGGAAGGTCACAACATAGAAAGAGTCAGGACAAATTAGGGCTGTAAAGTCCAAGTCGACTGGTTGACTAATTGGTGGATGCATGCTCAGTCGACCAAAATTCTGATTGGTCGACCAAATGTGTCATTTTTTTTTTTTCCCCAGCAGTTCATTTCATCAGAAGAAACGTATCAAGTGAAATGGGGTTATTTTCTGAGCACCCCCATCATGTCTGAGAACACCATTTCAATGTATTTATCGTTCATTTCAATATTTTTATTCAAGAACATTTCAATATTCTAGTCTAATAATTGTGTATTTGTTTTATAACTGCATGCGCTCTGCCCACTGCCCGCGCTGCAGCGGCGGCATCCCTCACCCAGTCGGTGCTGGATTTTATGCCTCATATAAACACCCAAATGTAAAAACGACATCACAGAAGGAATTGTCAATTTATTTCTGAGGGTATGAGGCCCATTGGTGTCGTGGCAGGCCAAGACAAACATTGGAACCTGGATATTCAGTTCAGGCAATTGGTCGATTTTTGGTCGACAATTACTGTGTTTTAGTCGACCAACAATTTCTTTGGTTGATTACAGCCCTAGTACAAATATCTTGGTATCTGGATGGATCAACAATTCACATTCAAACCTCACATCAGTTCACTTGTTACCAAATTAAGACAAAAACTGGGCTATTTATACAGACACAAAACAAACTTCCTATTTCATGCAAGAAACAAATTATTGAAGCCACCTTCTTGTCAGTTTTAGATTATGGAGATGTGATCTACAGGCACGCCACAGCTAGCTCCCTTAAACTACTAGATTCAGTTTACCACTCTGCCATAAGGTTCACTACTGGTGACAGCTTTTTCAACCCATCACTGTATACTGTATAGCAAAGTGGGCTGGCCTTCTTTATCAGTAAGAAGAGACAGACATTGGTTACTTTCATCTACAAAGCTCTTTATGGACATCTGCCAGGGTACCTAACCTCTCTATTAAATACAGTCCTGCTCAGTATTATTGGCACCTCTTCATTATTTTCATTACTTTAACAATACCTTCAGAGATAAATTGAAATGTTCCAAATTCATGTCATCAGGCTCTATTAATTGAAGGTCCAAAATACTTGCATAAAAAAAATCATTTTTACAAGTTACATATTGGAATTTTAAAGAGGGAACTGAAAAACAAAAGCATATGCAGCAATAATGGCACCCCTCTTTAGTATTTTGTTGCACACCCTTTGGCACTGATGACAGCCTCCAAATGTTTCTTGTAGCCATCTTTAAGCTTCTTGCACTTCTCAACTGGTATTTTCTCCCCCTTCTTCCTATGCAAATTGTTCAAGCTCTTGAACATTTCCAGGTTTCTTTTCCCCAATGGCAGATTTCAGCCATACCAAAGATTTCCAATTGGATTCAGATCAGGATTTATTGCTGTCCATTTTGAAACAGTCCATTTTTTTCCTTTTCAACCATTCCTGCGTGCTTTTGGATGTGTGCTTCAGTCTTTGTCTTGCTGGAGGGCCCACGATCTTCGACTCAAACCAAGTGTTCTTACATTGGGTAGGACATTTGGCTCTAAAATTTCTTGATAATTCTCTGATTTCATGATTCCTGTGATACGGTCAAGGCCTCCAGTACCCGATGCAGCAAAGCAGCCCCAAACCATTATGGAACCTCCACCATGCTTAACTGTTGGTAGGGTGTTCTTTTCCTTGTAGACCTATGTGGATGCAATTAAAATTGCCTATTCTAAATATGACAGTATGATCATAGTAGCTAATGAAGCATAATTTAAAAATCTTAACATGTGAACATTACTTCTGCCAAGTTTAAGTCTGATGAAGGGATGCAGAGCAAAGTTAGAGAGGTTTGCAAAGAAACTGTACCGTCACATTGTGTACTTAAACTTCATGGGTGCCAATAACGATGAGTAGGACTGTATGACCATAAACCACTACCAAACTCGTTCTAGTGACTGGCTAATGCTTGATGTTCCAGGAGTCTACAGCAAGATTGGAAAAACATCTTTCAGCTTTTGTGCAGCCCACAGCTGGAACAATATACAGCAAACAATAAAATTCAGTTCACTTATTAGCATAGGACAGTTTCAAAATATGATAAAAGAACCACTATGTCCATGTCTGTAACTGTTTTTGAATTTTACTCCACTGTTGTTTCTTAATTGTCCTGCAATAACTGTTTTTATGTACTCTCGACGCCATTGGAAATGGGAGCACGCTCTCAATGGCATTTCGAGATTAAATAAAGAAATGAATGAACAAAGAAGAAAACTCCAAATCAAAACTCTGAACTGAAATGTAGAAATAAAACAGAATAAAAGAGTTAAAATATAATGTAAAATAATAATAAATACAATCAGCTAAAATCCAGATTAAAAAGGTAGGTCTTGAGTTATCTTTTAAAAATATGAACAGTAGGTGCTGCTCTCAGGTCTTCAGGTCTTCACCGTTCATCAGGGTCAAGTGTAAAGAGTGGCTGCATTGTGCGTTTTGTATCTCAATAATCTACAACAGGTATTTGGGACGACTGAGGTGGCAAAATCTAATTTTAAAAGCAGTAAAAAGTGCATCTTTAATGCCAGATTTCATGGTACAATGTGACAAAGTGCACTCTTAAAAAACAAAGTATTACAGGGGTGATGTGAACTGAGCACTCGTTAAACAAAGAAGCATTACACAGCTGCCAGCGTCTGCCTTTGTTTTTCTTGGTTTGGATTTGTTTTGGTCGACTGATTTCCACCTCGGGTCAACTTTTCCTTTGTTTTATTCAGGTTCTGGATGTCCTCAGGTCCATCAAGGATTTGGTTCCAGTAAGAAAAAACATTCATGTTTGTCAGGTTTGGGCGGCTCTTACTAGCCCTGTTTTAAAGAGTTGTACTGATTGAGAGATTGATTTTTTTATCCAATGGCATTTATTAACAAGAAAAAATATTAAATAATGCTGGCCTTATCCTCTAAACCAGTGAGGTGTGACCTGACCCAGCCTACGTCCTAAACCCACCTAATCCTCTGTCAAAGCTTAAAACAAAGAGTCAGCTGAGGTTGTGCTGGCTAATTTATATCTCTAGGACGTTGGTGCATCTGCATAAAGTTAATATAACCAGTTAATTCAAGCATAGATCACTGAGGTGGCTCTGTTGATCCCTGCCAGGGAGTTTCTATCTGTGAAGAATGAAATGCTCTCAGTTTAAAGCGCCTCTGAGGCCCTTTTCCAGGCAGAATGAATGTTTGTGTTGAAATGCGTGGGCGCTGTTTTCTTCAGCGGCTCCGCTGTTTTTAATCGTTTGACATTTGGCAATCTTGTTTTAACAGTGAGAGCGAGACGAGAGATGGAGACGGCGCGGGGGGAATATTGATGGACGGACTGAAATACTGACAGACGGAGTTGAGACTCAGACACCATCTGTATCGACGCAGCGAAGGAATCGATCAGTCATTCATGCGACCGAGCCCCCTGCTGATAGGAAAAGGACAAAGATGTTCACGGCGGAGTCCTTTTACTTGACTTCTTTCTGAGGCTTTCTGACAGTCTTTTGTCTCTCTTCTGTTCAAGGTTTATTAGTCAATGGACAGAGAAAAGAGGAGATGATGTGAGCACAAAGAAGTTCTTCATGTATATCTCATAGCACCACACATACAGTCTTCTTTCTTCATGCCTGAACGGACTTTGAATTACCGTCTCCCTCATAAGCATTTTTCAAGTAAATAGCAGGGCTGAATGATAGTGGGAAATATAAGAAGCATTTTTTGTCTATAAAAGCAGAAAGCCACAGTGCCTTTATTTGGATCAACAAATGATTTTTTGCTTTTAATTGCTATTCTGCAACACTTTGAACATGAATATACAGGGTCCAAGTGTTGCATTGTGAAGTTGCAATGTGATGCTGAAAAACTGTGATTTCAAAATCTTAAAATTCACTGTACAAAGCTGTGAATACCTGGTGATTCTTAACAAGTAGTTGTAATAAAACACTTTAAGCCATGAGCAAAAAATGGTTTAAGTTTGTTGTTAACAGATTGCTGTTGCCAAAAGTACTTTTTTAATTTTTTTGGCATTTTTTGACAAATAATGTAAACTGAAGATTTGTATATGAATAATTGGACTGACTGAATTTTATCTTTTTGCATTATTTTTTAGTTACAGGTTAATAAGAAAAACCATATGTTGATTTATGATTTATTTTTATATTATATTTTTATCACACAAGCTATTTCAGAACTGAAATCTGAAAAATTATTCATACTAAAGTTATTTAAGCCATTTAATTCTTTTATCTTCTGCTCCTGCTGTTTTTTAAGTTTGTTTTAACCCTTTTATAAACTTAAATGCATTTTTGGGCAGTGGCAATTGCTCTAAGACTGCAAGGGCAGCTCAGCTTCCCCTAAAATGTCCCCCCAAAAAGTGGTGATATGTCCTGCTGTGTGTACATTTCATTGACTAAAGATGCGCTAGAATTCCTTCATCTTTTGTTCAGAATCAGCTACTTATCACAGGTAACTGGCGCGGCTTCCATCTCATTCATCGCCGCAGTGTCTCAGCGCTTTAACACAGTCGGACGCTGAGCGTCTTCTGACTTCAATGGGGAAGCGTAGAGTGGGTTGTTTCACTGTAGAAACTGGACGGTCATTGGATAACCGCTGGGCTTTGTCCCGCCCATCGGACGCTCAGCGTCTCTGGGGGTCTATGAGGCAGTGGGCTGGCCTGGACGCTCGGCTTCTGCATGATGATTGGATGATCTGTCTGAGGCCGAATCCCTTTTTGATTGACAGTGAAATGAGCCAATCAGCAATCTTGAAGTACAACCCTCCACCGGAGCATCTTCTAAGTTTTACATTCAGTTGTTCTGGAGAGGAGCTTCTCCTGTTTAAAGCAGATCAAGTCTTACACCCGCAACACAATGGGCCAAGGCTGTTTAAGCAGTCTAGCTCTGCTGGCCATTGAGAGAACACTGGTAAAATCCCTGGAAAAGACACCTGGTTGGTACGACAGGGTCGCAGATCATTTTGTTGAAAAGGAGCGGAGGGTAGAATTTACGTTTAAATAAATAAACAAATTTATGATGTAGGCCGGAAAAAAAATGAGCTTCCCCTCCTTGACTGACCAGCAGCCGCCACTGTTTTTGTGGAGAATATTTTTCAGTGTTTCCTGTAACTTAGTATGTGTTTGTGTTTTATATGTGTGTTTTTTTGAAAAGCTGCGAAGCAAAGTTCCCATTGGAGTTCTTAAGCTGTGCACAATTCATTGCCATTCTTTGAACAGTAACACCAGTGTAACTGCATTGGCAGAACCAAACCCGACCAAGTTTACCAGTTTAGGAAACACATAGCTGACTGATGATGACTACAGACTTAGTTAGGAAATGAAACAACTAGCTGTTGCATTTTTCTTTAAACAACACAACAGTTGCAGCATGACTTGCTTTTAGTAACGACACTGCACATCTATTATACGACCATAGTGATTACATGCATGACCATTGACTGCAATAGTAAACTGATATACATCATTCGGCCTGCTAAAACATGTTGTTCCTTAGTAGTTTACCTTCTTATCAGAGAGTCCAGACACAGTGTCGATGTACTGCTCCTGGATCATGAAGGCAGCCAGGTTAGCAGTATAAGACGCCAGGAAGATGACAGCAAAGAAAGCCCAGATCAGCACCATGATCTTACTGGTGGTTCCTTTTGGGTTTTCAATGGGGACAGAGTTGTTGAAGACAATACCCCACAGCAGCCACACTGACTTCCCGATGGTGAACGTGGGGCCACCAGGAGCTGAGACAACACAAAGAAGAGAGTCAGACAGACTGTGAAGAAAATTCTAGGGCTGAATAATATGGACAAAATTTCATATCTCAATATTCATGCCAGATATCTTGATATCAATACAATATGATATGACTCTGGGTTTGGTAAAGACCAAGCGGTGCATTAAAGGGCAATCGAAAAATGAAATTTGTTGTGACTTCCAGAGCTGTACATGAAGGGCGAGTGGGGGGAAATCTAAATTGTTTATATCATTGCTTCTTTGATATTAATATCTTGAATGTTCATATCTTGATATAGATACGATAACAATTTATCTTTCAGCCCTAGTTAGAACTGATTTAAATGGTGGAGATGTACTGACTAATGCAGATAATTGTGGTTTGATTTGCCAGGGTTTAAAGCTTAAAGCCTTAGTCCAAGAATGTAAGAGCCAAATAAATGTTGTTGGTTTGGTTTAAACATATTCCAACAACCGACAAAAACATTCCTTCTTTAAGACAAATTTCCTGCTACTTTAAGAATTAGTAAGACATTAGTGAAATGGTTTTAAAACTTTAAAAATCTTATCTTTACATGTTCATGAGGTTTGATTTATTTACTGCTCAATGTTTTTGTTCAGTAAAGAAAAGTAAGTCCTCCATCTCCATTTCTTTCCTGTCTTCAAACTTCCAAACAACAGAACAGTTTCACATCCTCAGCCCAACGCTTTCTACCACCATTGCTCATGTGCAGCAACAGAGCGTGCTGCCGTCATCAATCACACTTCGATTAGCGTGGCGACGACCGCTAATTAAAACAGGAAAATGACCTTTCGGACCTGGAGACGAGGCACGCTCTGTCAGCACGAGCATTCTGGGATTGATTAGCCCTCTCCCTAAAATCCTGTTGAAGAACTCGAAACGTAGCAGAACGTGAAGACTTGGGTGGATTTAGCAAAGTGCAAACAGGCTTACTGTGAAGTGCTTGATGAAATGCTAATTACAGACTTATAATAGATTTTCAGTTTCAAATGTTTGGCTTACATACACTGATTCATTTTTGAGTTTTTCCGAACTGATCAGCCAATGCTACAAAATATACATTAGTTTCAAGATATTAAACATGAAGGAGAATACCAATGATGTCTCCTGGAAATATGGATATACATTTTAGCTGTCCAAAAATATTAGTACCAACATTATTCTATTATAATCTGTGCACAAGAAAATCCAAGGCAAAAGAAAGCAAACTTAAATAAGTCCCAAGCTGAAATTCTATTTTTTGACACACTGTTGTTGGAACACATTCTAAAATCATGCTCTACTGGACAGATACCAGGATGTTGGGGCACCACCCAGGAAGTTGTGGGACTTATTACCTTGCACAAGGGCACTTGAGTAGTGCTAAGGAGGTAGCCTGACAGGTCTCCAGCAACCAGACTAACTTTCTGACATGGTTTGATTGAGCCTTTAACTTGCCACCCTCTGGCTCTCAACCCACGACCTCAGTTTATGATATTAACTCGAGGAAATCCATAAGAGAGGAGGGAGCCTTATAAATAAGGACATAGATCAAGAATAGTGGTGGATCAGGGGACCAGATGATGTTCAACACAAATAATCTCATTTAGTCTAGAGATACATCACACTCACTCAGATGTGGCATCTCTTTCTAACTCTCAAATGTACACAGACTGGCTATTTTGTGGATTAAAAAGAGGGCTGGTAAATATGCTTTCTTATTGAGAAATGTTTTCAGTGTTATGTGTTTTTCATTTGATAAAGAAATATAGTCCAGATCCGTTAAACTGCTCCATAACCTGTTAACATCTATTCTAATCTCTGTGCAAGCGGTCACTTTCTGCTGTCGTCTCACTCCTAGCAGCCATCTCTTCCTGCCTTAAGGATGCTAACTGAGTCATTTTGAGCCACTGACAGTTGTTGTAGATTGACAAGATGGATCCATCTGATTACAGACATTGAATCAGATCCATCTGCTCTGCAAGGTTAAGGCTCACTAATATGTGGGTGTTATCTCAGTTTCACTACTTTGTGCATTACTTGGTGTATTATGAATAAGATTCAGGTAACATTTCCAGTTTTCATTTCTTTGGGATCATAGGGCTTCAAATGCCCTCTGGAAAACCAACAGATAATGTCACTGAGAATGCATCCGTGGTTTATAGTCTATTCTTTCTGGGTCAACATATGTAGTCCCTTTCCAAGCAATATTGATGAGCCACATGATTGTGTCTGAACTGACTGTTAATGTCACAGCCTTCAAATTCTCATACATGTTAATGTTTTTAAAAGCAAACTAAGACCTACCTCTTTAGAGTGGCTTTTAACTGAATTTAAAGTACCCATCCTAATCTGTTTTAGCAATTCAGGTTTTATATTTTTCTGTTTTAGCTTCAGAATGATCTTTTAGCTGTTTATCCTCTTGTTTTACTGTTTATCCCAAGTGTTTTATTCCTATTGAACACATTTACTGTTACCTATTAGTGTTTTATCGCATTACAGCACCATTTCATAATTTATTTTTGTTTTTAAATTCATTTCAATTTATTTGTATTTGATTTGATCATATTTTTAATGTTACACTTTACCCTAACCTCCAGTGTTTACTCCTTTTAGACCTTTAAGATGGCACTACTGGTATAAGGAAAATTAAAAAAATCAACCCTGCTCTTAGGTTGAACTATTAAACTCTGGGCATATACTCTGCTTGTGTCTCAGGAATTCATTGAAAAATGTTCCTAACACAGCATTGTTTGTCACACTGTATAAAAAGTTTGTGTTTTCCTGAAATAAACTGAGAGAACTGACTGAACCACTCATTGGTTTGACGTCATGTCCGTTCTCTCCCTTTGGCCGAAGACTTGAGCTAGGCCTATAACAGATCTAGGTTAGGCCTAAAAGAGTGTAACTCCAGTTTCCTCAGTGCCTACTGGGTACTTCCTTCATTTATGATGCATTTTATAAACACTGTGTACAGATTGTGGGGTGGGTGAGTTAGGGGGTTGGGCGGAGTGGGTTTGGGTTATACTTCCTTATTTCTTCTTTTAATTTATCTGTTTATTTGTGGTACATTTTCTTGTAAGGGAAGTGCTACATAAATAAGGTTGATTGACTGTATTTACCATAAAATACCAAATAATAGCCGGGTGGTTTATTTGTTTCAATCACTGAGCAGACCAGGTGTTTATTTGGGACCAGGTGACTATTTGGGACAGGCGCTTAATTCCTTTCCCACAAAAATCTTACTTTGCAAAAATTAGTAAATGTAATCAAATTATCTATTTACACCAGAAAATCTACACACTTACATTTTCAAGGCAAGATTACTGTACCATTGTTATACTCTTTTCTTCTTCTTTCAACTCAGCTCTCTTTAAACACTCTTTATAATGCTAAGGAACTAGCAGTACTTAAGCTCATGTCCTACTTCTTTTTATTCGCTGCACCGGGGCCATGGCGATCAGCAGCAATGTACCACTAACTGACGTGACCGGCCTCCTGACGTTAGTTGAGGGCAAAAAAAATGCAGCAGCAGTGGTAAAGTCTTCTTCTTTGGATTTGTAAAACCCTAGTCTGTAAGATTCCGGAATTCTGCTCTCTAGTGGCCTCTGTGGACGCTGAGTGTAACTGCACTGTCGTGAAACAGAGCCCCGCACACCAACCTGCATTTGCTGACACACAGATTGAGGAGAAGCTGACAGCACATCCAAAGAGACAAATAAACCATGTAGACTGTTAAGGTGCACTCTGATCATGTTTCTTTTCAAGCGTGAACTGTCAGTTGTGAGCTCAGGGTTTGCATGTGTGTTCTGTAACTTTGACAGTAGCTCGTAAGCTGTGCCGAATAAATTGCATTCGGCATTTATTTGGAACGGGCGACTATTTGTCAAGATGTACTGCTACACCCGGCATTTATTTGGGACCCGGCTATTAATTGGAACCCGACTTTTATTTGGTATTTTACAGTACCTCAATTTTATGATGAAACTTCACACATGAACACAACTTCTTGGGAGCAAGAACTGGAATATGTACTTCCTTATGGGGGTTGAGTTTCTCCACTTTTCCTGAATATTCCTTTTTGATCATTCCCTCCTCTTTTATCCACTTTGCTCAGAATGACTCAACTCTTCAATAAAGCTGTTTTGAACTCACATTTTGCGCTGACCAGGCTGCGGTTGTAGCCGACTGGACTGAAGTATTCAAACACAAACACCGTCACTGCCACCACAGTCAGGCACATCACAAACATCATGACCCACACCGCCGGGCTGTAGGGCTCTGCCAGAAGAGGAGGGGAGAAGGAAACAAACATGAAGGATTAAAGTTAGCCTCTCTTGTGGTTTCAGCTTCTAAACCTCTGCCTGTAATGACAGCCTCCATATGTAGCAGGAGGATAGCAGGACAAAAAAGAGGCGGCTGGTGAGAAAATGCAAAGACAGAAAATTCACTGTTTGGGATTTTGTGCTGAATTTTCTTGTTTGGGGGTTTGGGAAAAGGAGATTTAGGTGTGTGTGCGGCTCGTAAGGGGATTTTGTTGTAGGCTACAGTTATCGACAGGAAGAAAGCTTAATGGGAAGTTTCCTGAAGCATCTGCAGAGATGGAACTTGTTTAAGTAGGCCATCCCATGAGAAGGTGGTGAAAGAGACAATGCGACTGACATGTACTGTACATCAAACTCAAGCATACTGGAAGTCGTCATGACAAAATATTGAATCAAAATGCCTGTAAGAGAGCCGGTTTGTATTTTCTCACCAAGAAAGGCAGATGGAGAAACCGTCCCATTGCTGCGGGCGACCATGACGCTGATACCTGTCTCTACAAACGGCACAGAGAAGTCGATGATTTCTGAGCGCTCCTCATTGATAGTGAGAGAGCCAATGGCCATGTCGGCTCGTCTGTACACAACCTGAAAGAAGGAAGAGTAAAATAGAGTTAAGTATAGAACAAGCAAAATGACGCATGAGTATAAAAACAGCATGTCCTGCATTCATTCTACATTTATACCAAGATATTTTTGGTTTCCGTAGCATTTTGACTAACAAAGCTTAATGTGTCTACTTTAAATGAAATCTGCTTTTAAGTAGGGCTGGGCCATTTATAGAGTTTTCAATACCTAATAAGATTTCCTAATGACACAAAGGGAACGAGAAAAGCACTTTGAGAGCACAGGCCCTGCCAAGCAGCTCAGTTATGGCAGTGGTTTTTCCACTCTGGTTGGGCAGCCAGAGTGTCTGCTCATGTCTGTCAACGTGGAAAACGCTGCATTTCATTTACATCCGAAATGAGAAGAGGGGAGTGTGAATGACATGACAATGCAACATGATCTGGGAAAGAGCCTTTGTAGCTGCAGTGCGTTATTAGCGGTGTAGCTATAAAGTCAAAAAAATGTGCCGATATACCAGGGTATTTTTAGCTGTTGTGTTGGCAGAACTCCTCTGATGGCATTGCAAGAGAGGCTGGGAAATGTCGTGACATAGTAGAGCTGGGCAAAAAATCAATTAAATCGATTAATTTGAATTATTTTCTGCAGAAGATTTAAAAAATTAAAAATCAAGATTTTTTTTTGTCTTACTCCAATTGTAAGTGGTTGCAATTTTTGAAAAATAATAAAATTTTTATGATGGTCGGCCTTGTAGGGTTTGCACAAGCACTTTTAAAGGTGTGTATTTGTCATATAAGTATATTAAATATTGATCAAAGAGTTTCATGCTAATACTGTTAAAATACCTCAGCCTTTTAGCATTTATGTAGACAAACCTGCCTACGTTTATACTACATAATCAACCTTTTATGACCCAGACTTTGACTTTAAGAGGGAAGCATTTAGACAACATAAGGGCAAAACTTGATTTGTTTCATTTTTACGTCACTGGGAGTTTTGTTTCTTTTAGGGAGGGAAAAATTGATTAAAATTGTAAATCGAGTGTTGTGGAAAAAAATCTGGGATTTTATTTCTAGGCCATATCGGCCACCCCTATGACATAGGTTTGAAAAGTTTGGCATCAGTTTGCAAATTAACTACAGTTCCCATGATGACATTTACCATTACAAACTTTAATGTTTCTTGGTGAAGTCAATCTAGATTGGATCAGCGCCAACATGTAATGGCTTCTTCCTTGGACCAAACCACACTTCTGGTAAAATTGTAATGTGAATACATCCAGTAGTTTTTGCAAAATCTTGCTAACAGACAAACAAACAGACCCTGGCAAAAACATCTCCTCGGCACGGGTAATAATGTTGTAGAAAAATTTGTCTATCTTGTGTGAAAAGGTGAAATAAAGGATCTTGAACCAAATACTGCCTTTGTGAGTCTTTAGAAGAATCGTAAAAATTACAATTGTGTAAGAATTGAGACAATCAGAATGATCAGTGGTTGGCAGTCTGTCAGCTGAGAAGAAAGTCTGACTCTCAGCATGGGTCACATTATTTTAAAGACCCGGAGTACATGGGAGTGTTCATGGAGTGTATGTGTGTATATGTGAAGTGTGCCTGTGAGGTTAAAAATCTCAGGAACTCAAGACATCAACAGCTGATACCTAGAGACATGGACAACAGCCAATTGAGACAAGGTTAGACATCTGGGCCTCTGCGTAGCTGTGTGCCCCCCTTTAGCATAAGCATTGTAACTCTACAAAGAACATCTAGTGCTGACACTTATGACTTAAGGTCACAGGTGATGTGTGAACCTAAGGCGAATACCTGAAAAGGCCAATGTTAAGACATTGTTACCTTTAAAGGGCCAAACATATTAATCATGCAGGCAATAGGACATTTCCACAGCAATAACTGCAGTCTATGTCAATCTAAACTCCTAAAAATGGTATACAGCACTTTGTTTGATTGTTTCTTCCCTTTAATAGCACTTCCCTTTAATATCTTTGGGTAGCACCCAAAAATAAATGTGACAAAATCCCCTGCAACTGGAAGCAGGTGTTCCTGTTCGCAGAGTGGCAGCTTTATTTGGCGTCAGTCCTGGTGCCATTTCCAAAATTAGGACCAAGTTCTGTGAAATGCCTTTGTGTAATTGGCATAAGTTTGTGTTTAATTAAGCCACACTACTGACTTCTTTTGTCTCCTGTCTGCCATGGTTGCTTCTTTGACATTCTTTGAGCAGACTGTTCATGATGAGAGCAGGACATTCTTGATTTGTGAGACAGTCAGGCACTAGTGAAAGTAACTGATAAGGGAATTGTTTAGCAAAAAAACTAGTTAAATTGTTTCTATGAGCGATTTGCTATCATTTCTCATTTCATTCCAGTTATTTCATAACTGGAATAAGTTCTCGATTACCATATCAGGATACTTGAGAAAGTTGTGGCAGAGCAGGTTGTAGAGTTTGTAGAAACCAATCAACTTCTTCATCCTAAACAGTTTGGTTTTAGACCAAAGTATTCAACAGAAACTGCAAATACTTGTTTTGTTGAAAACATTAAACAGTCTCTTGACTGTGGTAATGTTGTGGGGGCGGTGTTTCTTGACCTAAAAAAGGCGTTTGACACTGTCAACCACAACATTCTAGTTTCCAAGCTTTCATCTTTTAATTTTTCTAAAAACACAGTTAATTGGTTCAAGTCTTATCTCCTAGATAGAGAATAGTGTGTAAAAGTTGACGGACAAACATCATCCTTTTTAAAAAACGCAATGGGAATCCCTCAAGGGTCAATTCTTGGCCCTCTGCTTTTTAGTCTTTTTATAAATGATATGCCCAAAATGTGTCCAGACAGTGGCATCCAGCTTTATGCTGATGATGCAGTCATCTATGCTCCTGCTGAGTCCCCTAGCAAGGCAGCAGAAATCTTGACTGACCATATGTATGGAGTCCAGCAGTGGCTGGAGCGCAATCATCTTGTTTTAAACCTAAATAAGACGATGTCAATTTGCTTCTCCATAAGGAAACGGTGCAAACTTGAAAGATTTTGTGTGAAGATAAAGACTCAAGAAACACAAGAAGTCAATGAATTCAAATTCTTGGGAGTCATTTTGGATCCACAGCTCAGGTTTGATAAACATGTGAAGAAAATAGCTAAATCAGTAAAAAGCAATCTTAACTGTTTTAAATTAATAAGGCAGTACATACTAATTCAGGCAGCTCAGATATTTATGCACTCTATGATCTTTTCTCATTTCTCATACTACATGACAGTTTGGGCTCAGGGTTCACCTTCAACAATCAAAAGACCTTGTATAATAAAACCCATAAAGTAATGGACAAAAAACCCATTCGTTGGCACCACTGCGACATTTTGAAAAAATACAATCTATTGAGCTTTGAAAGCTTCATGCAGTTTTCTTTCCTTAAATGAGTTTTTAAATGTATTAATAATCTTGCCCCTGAACCCTTATCCAAATTTATTCAAAGACAGAACAGCAGCAGAGTAACAAGAAGCAAGGTGAATGGAAATTGTAGCATACTAAAATGTAAGTCAACATTTGGACAGTCAGCTTTCTCTTTTAAAGGCTCTAAACTCTGGAATTCATTACCAACAGAAATCAAATTAACCACAGACTTAAAACCTTTCTCTACAAAGGTCAAGTGCTGGCTAAAAGCAAATCAGAGCTGTAATCATTCTTAGTTTGTCACATTTTTTTTACTTATTTTGAACTGGTATGTGTAATTACTTTTTTTATGTGAACATGTATTTTATTGTTGTTTTGTAAACTATTTTGTTATTTTATGCTGTTAAATATTGTACATTTTCTGACTTTTAAATTTAAAGGCCCGACTAGGGACAAGAGTTGGAAATTAGCATTTGCTATAAACTCTCTGTGCAGCTCATCAGATTCATGCTCAGTGATGGAAATATGTTAAACTGCATCGTCCCTATCAAATAAATAAATTCAATTCAATTCAATTCAATATAATATAATGATGTTTTGTCAAGGGGCTCATGAGACTCAATGGTACTGAAGTATCAGTTTATACATAACTGATTTTGAGTATCTAAATGCAACTTCTGAAATTCTATATGATTTCTTTAAGGAACATCATTTTAAAGGTTAAACAATAGTGATACCACTTCACCACATCAACAAAAAAAAAGAAACCTAGGAAACAAATTCCAGTTATTTGTCGTGCTTAATTCTTAAGAACTGCAGAATATTTCCACAAACAGAATGACAGGACGTGAAAAAAGTGGGTAAATATTTGAAATAAGGGCATGTTCTACCTTATGTGAAAAATACCAAGGCAGTGCTTCTACTGTTTTGGTCAAAACTCAACAGTCCAGCTGCCCCTTTATTGGATCTTCAAGATAACCTTGACCTGGGTGTATCAAAAATCAGTAGATTATTATTTATTCAGATTATTTAAATGTTGAATTCTGGACGCCACCAATCATTAATAATGTATCAACTGTATTGGAAACAAACAACAGCAATATTGGTAATAGTACTAATGTTGTACAATTGAGACAGAATGCATGAGTGCTAAATCAATTTCTAACTACATAAGAAACAATTTTCTTTTATTTTTTTTATTTTGCTGCTGTGGTATCAAACGTAATATGATAAAATTTGATTTCACTAGAATCCAATCAATGTTCAGGATTTCAGTGTTGTATCAATCATTTGCTATTTAATTACAAAGAAATAAATACATATTCACACCAGACGGCTCTTCAATATATTTCACTAGTCTGTCTGGGAAAGAGCCCATAGAAAGGGTTTGGGAAGCATATCCGGCAGATGATTGGACAATCCTTCCATCAATCAACATTTATTACGGGCCAATCAGACAATGTCATAGGCAGAAGCTACTGCACTATAGAACGTGAGCCTATTTGTAAAACAGCTCTCATCAAATATGTCAAAAGTGGAGTTAAAATGTCCTTACTATAGAAAGGTTTTAAGTGTTACTATATGTTTTTCCCTAAAAAAAAAAAAAAGAAATGCCGTCACCTTCTGTTAAAACTGCTACTGAAGCTGTTAGCATCTGTGATAATCGCAGTCACTTCCTGCTGCGGTTTCACTTGTACCTTGTTCCTCTTACTGCTCTAATGGACTGACTGGGTCGTGTCACTTTGGGATGCTCACAATCATAAACTGGAGCTTAGTAATACGGACCTGCCTGATTAGAGACATTAAATCAGGCAGGTCCAGCTGCTGTGCAAGGTTAGTTAAGTCTCTCCTGCCATCAGGATAAAACCTATTCAGAATAATTTTCAGTCCGTATTTCCCAGCCCTACTCCCCACCATCCCAAAGGACCAGACACTTGTTAAGGGAGCAAATTCTGAATTTCAGAAGCTTTTCCTTTTTGATCACAGATACCACAATACTGCAAACACAAGACAGAAAGGCATGACTCTAACAAAGACTGTCAGCAGAGATACGACAAATATTCTCCTCATCATTAGAGCATCGGCTGAGAAAGAACGCAGCATCTCAGGAGTGCTCATATCCCAGCATGCTTTTCTGAAAAGCAGGAGTGTGTTTTTTATATAAATGGAGCACACACATACACACACACACTAATATCAGATAGTCAAGGCAAAACGCTTGCAGGCACAGGAACACAAGCTTGAAGGCCTCTCCAGAGGAACACCTGTTCAGGGCGTTTTGCTTTGAGATGCAGCTGTGTTTGATGTGGCTCCGTGTGAGGGAGAAAACTGTGTATTAGCTCCATATGTATGTGCTCGGCCCTACACCACTGACCTAGAAAAAACCCATCAAAGAAACTCGATCTGTCATGCAGTGTGGGGTCACTTAAGACCATAAGTACAGAACTGTTCTTGAGTAAGGAGGATGATGAGGTGTGAAGTCTGGTGCTAAAGATCAGGTCCTCTTTAAAGCTTTGGAGTATTTACACTTCAACATGTAAGCAAAAGTGTAACAAGAATTTTCAGTTTTGATTTAAAAATGATACGAGGTGAATATATTCAACCAATGCTTATTTCATAACAATTTTAACAATTAGGAAACTTATAAAAAGGAAACCACTTTGTTTTATTGTGATGTTGTGCTGCATTTTTGCAGTTACTTCAAGAGTTTGAGGACAAAATGGGAAGAGAAGCATGTAATCCTTAGACTGGTCTAGAACAGAGAAAATCAGTGATCACACTTTATCCTCCTCTGATGAGTCTTGTGACTTGAAGGTAACTTAAAGACTTAAAGGATGTTCTTTCCGTTAGATTAAACTGAAGTGTCTGGTCACTGCAGTTTGTTATTTGAGTTTCACTTTGTCCTCTTTGCCTCAGGAGCACTGTAGTATTCCCTTTTTATTACAATCCTTCTTTGTTTTTTTTATCAACTTTTATTAAAGGTACTATGAGGAGAATCTATTTCTGAAGACATTAAGACTCTGCTACCCATGAGCGCGCGGGGCGACTGTCTTAATGCTGCGTTCCAGTAACCGCGGAACTGGGAGTGACATCATCTCCGACTTATCGGCGTTCCAGTTGAAGTCAGAAAAAAACATGCCGATCTACCAGGCTATTGTTAGCTGTTGTTAGCACGCCCTGCGTTGTTGTTCACAAATATCACATGAAGAATGTGATTATCACTATGTCAGCATTTTTGTAAATATAAGTCTAACAATACTATGTATACAGCTGATCTAGAGCGACACACCCCAGTCAGAAGTGCAAATAAATTGATTATTACAGGAGCTAAATAACTGTTCACACTGGGGGCATCCATCTTTGATTGTCAGTTCGGGGGTGGCGAGGTTTCACCGAGTTCCCAGTAGGAAATTCCCACTTCAGGGAAAATTCCAGTTGCAGTTCCCTTACTCGGAACCCGGAAATTCCTACTTCTGACTACAACTGGAACACACCAAAAGACCCAAGCCAAAGCGTGTTTGCTTTTATGCTAATAAATGCAGCTCGGACCTTCGTCAGAACTCTGCATTGCTTTATAGCTTCTTTTTTCAACAACTTACAGGATGCAAAGTGACGAGGTAATGTATCTCTTTCTAGTTACATAGCGGTAGTTTTTGATGTGTGACAACAAGCAATTTTTGGAAAACTTGTTATCTTAGTTTTGTAGCCCGCTGTCCGACCCAACCACTTAGCTAAGGAATAGCATTTATAGATAACCTATTTAGATGCTATAAAACTCATCTTAAAGTGTGTGTTTTTTGTAATTACTTAGAAACTCCTCATAGCCTCGTTAAAGAAGCTCTGATTCATCTGGACTGAACATCATGAGGTGATTCTGACTGATCCATCAGAGCAAAAGGTTTTGCAAAATAACAAAAAAATATTATCCATTATCAATACTCTGATGTCTGCAGCTGAGAAATACACTAGGGTAGATATGGATAATTGTTTTATCATTGCTGATTCTATACTGTACATACAAGCATGATGGTAACATCTCCAAACATGCAATATCAGTCACATGAACTTGCATGTCAAGCAGAAACGTTTGTGTTGTCTAAAGGAAACCAATCCATCTGATTTTTGTTTCCTTGATTTGTCTTTAACATATCAGCATCTTTATTAGTTTAGACACGTTTCTGCATGTGGCCTTCATCAGGGTCTTCAAAAACACAAACAAATTCACAAAAGTAGGTTATGACTAAAATTGGAAAAACAAAAGTAAAAAGATGATGATACGTTAGCAGTAGAAGATAACGAAACAACGCGGTAAAAAACAAGTCACAACAAGAACACAGGATCGTTAAGAGTTGCTGAAGAGTTTGTCTCATACTGTAGGCAGAGGTAGGCTAACACTACTCATTCACTCCCAGTGTTTGAGCTAAGCTAACGAGCGGTGGGAGAACTCTGAACGCACAGTCCAGAGAATCAATATGTTGCCAATATGAGATGCTTTTGTGAGCATCCCATATTCAGAGAACTGATCATTGGGCATATCAGTCTCTTGTGTTTAGAAAGTAGGGCTGCTTGGTTAAGGAAAAAATCCTAATCATGATTATTTTAAGAGATATTTGTAAGAGGGCTGGCATACAGATTCAAAAGAGGAAAGAAGTGCGTGTGCGTGTCTACTTCTGTGTGCTTGTGAGGCGAACGCAGAGTTACACTGTCTTCCATGTCTCTACAACCACAGTGCACAGTGAACTGACACAAACACAACATCCTCATGTAGATGTCTCGAGCTGGAACAACAAAGCGCTTTGCTGTGACACTTCAGTCTAAATGCACTGTGAAGAGGCCTAATCTAACAGGGGACTCAATGCTGAATTAGCCTTTTTTTATCTTTAGCAGGTCAAAACATTCCTTAGTGTGAGTAATGTAAAATATCAGAAATTCTTAAGGGCAACAGCTCCCATAACACAGCTCAGGATCGGGGGAAGTTTGTAAACTTAACTCACTCCAAGGCCTTCTCCATGTCATCAGTTATCAGGCGGTAGAGACTATGAGCAGGACTGAAGCCAAGTTGGGGTCATGGGCTTGTGCATACACATCCACTATGACACACATTATAACTCAATGCCTTCTTGGCCCCCATGTGCTTGCTTTAATATGTTGCTCATGTGTTGAGGTATTTTTTCCACTTTTATTCTGTGCTCCCCTGACAGGTGCCTAGTCTAAAGATTGTTTTTTTCCCCTATCCTCTCCTCCAGTCTCCTTTTCTGCAACCCCTGGGTGAGTGGACGCTGGCACGAATGGTTGCCGCTGCTCTCCGGTATCTTTGTTGTTTTAAATTCTGTACAGCATCCTTGGGGGTCATGAAAGGCACTTTATAGCTAAAATGTATTATTAATAACAAACTCTTAGTGTTTTATTATGTACATTGTTTATTAGTACCTTGTAAGAAAAAGTGCGGATCATACATTACTATTCTTCTTTCTGCTCCTTTTCATTTATAAGTGGCTTTTGTTTTCTGTATTGAAGTGCTTTCCTTTATTAATAAATGAAATAAACATTAAAAAACCTTGAAGATCTGCGTATTATATCAACCTGAGACCATGTTGACTGGTGACCCTTAGCTGAGTCTATTAACAGTTTTGTTTTTCATTAAATACATTAGGATATTTTGATATGACATCTAAAATGAGATTAACTTAAAAACTACAATAGCTGTTCCTTTTCAACACCTGCTGTAATAGTTGTTATGATTGTATTTGGCTGGAATGCTCTGGCAGAACACTGTGCTAATTACAGCAGCCGTAATAGGATCCCCCTGTTAGCAAATGATCTGTGAGTGAAAAGTAGTAACCCAGTGTTTAAATCTGTTTTGATATTGGCAGGATAAAAGCTAATTAGCTGACTAATTTCTCTCTTTAAAACATCCCCACTGAGAGATTCATAGCTGACTGTTTTCACACAAATATACCTCTGGCTGTGTTGGTGTCAACTTTGTTAACGAGGCATAACTGAACAAAGATCAATCTCTCTCTGGTCAGACCACATTTTACCCATTTGAATAAGAGGGAGCAGCTTCTTCCTCTGCTGCTTCTGCCAGAATAAACTGTTCAGAGATCTCAGACTATGTCTTAAAGCTTTTGTCCTGGTTAAAGGCTTGATTCGTGTGTACCCCTGTCACGACTAGGGATGTATACCGTGGACCGGTACTTTCATGTAAGGGTCCCTAATTGGGTTGGTATCCGAATACCGTTAAGAATCTGGAAAAATGGTACTGTTAATGGTACTTAAACGGTCTCTTCAACGGTCACGTAGTAATGACACTACCGCCGTCCGGCTCAAGCATGTCGGTGAGGGCTAAGCGCTCGAAGGTTTGGGCTCACTTTAGCAAAGTTAATGAAAACTCGGCCCGATGCAATCTTTGTCAGAGAGACGTTGCGTCCAAGGGGGGAAATACTAGCAACATCACCAAACACTTGCAGCATGCGCATAGTATAAAGCTAAAGGAGTGCGGGCTGTTTGATTGCTATAGCAACACGAGTAGAGTTAGTAGCCCAGCTAACACTAAAGACTGCAGCACCGTGACAGTGGCAACCGGTTTTGTTTCTGCTATGTCAAGTCACGGTAAGTTTTTTGTCTATTTGTAGTCATCATTACAGCATCGATTTTAGCACCACAAGATATATGAGTCTGTCTCATGCAGTCTGTTGGGCGGCATGAAGGGGTTTAACCATCTCCTTAGCTTTCTTTTTGCCTCTGAGAAGCATTTGTAATGCATTACTTCTATTCTGTTGAAGCTTTATTATTACCTTGTGGTAATAAAAAAAGGTTGAATCTTTTAATATCTTGTAAAGTCTTTATTTTTTACACAAAATTACATTTTGTAGTATCAATAAGAGTATCGATTAGTATCGATACCGATGAGGAGTATCGGTATCTGTATCGGTATCGATAAAATCTTAACGATATACATCCCTCATTATGACTGGATCACTTTATCCTTACCCATGCTAACAGTGAAGCTGAATATACATTGCAAATTTAGCGTGTCATTGTTGGTCTTACCTCTCCAATCATGCCGTTCCACCTCCCTCCTACCAGCTTTCCATGTTTCCCATTAGTGACAAGGTACAGGTCGTAGGAGAACTTGATGGTGCGGGACAGCTTCTTCAGGATGTCGATGCAGAAGCCTTTGCAGCAGAGTTTGGTGTAGGACTCTGAGTGGCCGATAATGCTACAGAAAACAGGAGAAGTAGGAGAGATAAGCTGTGAATAATGTCTGTATTAAAGGAAAGATATTTCATGTAAAATATTTGGGCTAACAGGATGGAAACTTTTGACAAGAAATCCCCAGAGTAACCTGCTAGAGAAAGCAGCAAGGCTATTACTAGAGCTCTTCAAAGCAGGGATTCCCCATCAGGCTTCTCTTGTCCAACACCAATCACATTTCATGTTTCTTTTCTAACAACTTGTTGAAATTTTTGCTCAGCAGAGTAGAACAAAAAGATTTCAAGAAGCAATGAAGGATGTCTGAACTACACAGTAAAAGACTAGTTTATCATTAAGTTTTATAATATGAATAAACAACAGTTTAATAGGTTAACTATAATACACTTAAAATATGAAATAAAAGACTTAATGTAACTGATGTAATTGTTTCTGAAAACAAATTTCACCACCTCTCAACTTCATCTATTCAAGATTCAGCAAAAATCCAAATCTCCAACTCTGTGAAGCACATTTAAACACACCATACTCTTAGCGTTGTCAAATACCTCTTTTACTGACCCAACCTGAATGGATCACAGTGCTACCTGAACCTCAAATGCATAACCAAACAGGCCAGGCATTTGTTTTTGGCAACGTGTCACTCATTTAGTTGAGCTTTATGCTGTTTGTCTCAGCATGCATCTCAGCACAGACCTAGATCCTGGACTAATATGCTGGACTTAATGGACTGAAGAAAAAAGTTCTGGAGACTCTGATAAAGTTCATTTAAATGTGGATGTTAGCATCACATTGGTTCCCTTGACTATGTGATTATAAGCCTATTAAATGCCTATCAATCACTCCAAAATTTATTTATAGAGCACTTTACAACACTCGAGGTGACCAAAGTGCTTTCCAGATAAAAGTAGATAATAAGATAGGAAATAAAAGCAGATTAAAAGAAAGCAACAATGGAACATGTCGGGAAAATAAGATCAGATAAAATCATATAAAAACAGATAAAACAAGACAAAATGAAATAACACGTCACCACATTACTGTGTATTAAAAGCCAGTCTGAAAAAATAAGGGTAACACTTTACTTAAAGGTCTAGTTTATAATGCATTAGAAGCACATGCATTAGATGTTATAATGCATGTATAATGCTTCATAAGTGTCATTATAATGGTGTATAACCATGTATAAGAACTTGTACCAAGGTTTATAAAGTATTACAAGTGTGGACATAATGTACTATAATCAAGCCTTTATAATGTTTTATCACTGCATACTCAGTTCTGGGTCACATTATAACCATCCATACTCTAGCCAGTAGCAAAGACACGCATAGAACTGCTCAACATAGAACAGACACTAAATTCTCGGTTACAGAGAGGGCATAATGCCTTATAAATATCAATAATATGTTATGTTGTTATAAATTGCATTCTTCAGTCCTCTCAGGTGCTAGAATTTTAATTTGTGAGCTATGCAAGTTTTTTTTTTTTTACAGATTTCATTTGTATTGATATGTAGAGAATAATCTGCAGCATCCTTTATATTTAGTTTTTGCAAAATAAGGCTGTTTAAAGATCATTATGGTGTTTAATTTTTACCTTACATTTTACTTCTAGCCAGCAAAATACTGCTCCTAAGTGATTCTAATTGTGTTATCATATCATGCAAATGCTAACAACTTTATACAGTGTTGACACTTTACTAAAAGCTCTTTAAGTCATCCTCATAAGGCATTACAACCTTTCTTTACTACTGGCTCGAGTAAGGATGGTCATAATGTGACCAAGGACTTCAGATTCTTCATTCAAAACACTTGTCACTTGAGTATGCAGGTATAAAACATTATAAAGGCTTGATTATAATACACTATTTCCACACTTGTAATACTTTATAAACCTTGGTACAAGTTCTTACACATGGTTATACACCATTATAATGACACTTATGAAGCATTATACATGCATTATAACACCTTATGCATGTGCTTCTAATGCATTATAAACTAGACCTTTAAGTAAAGTGTTACCAATATATGTTTTTGAAAAGGCCAAAATCAGTAATGGTGCGTATGTTGGGTGGGGAGTTTGTTCCAGAGTCGGGGTCCAGCGACTGAAAAAGCTTGATCACCCCAGTGCTTATACCTGGTCCGAGGAACTTCTAGAGCAGCTGATGTGAAGACCTTAAGTCCCTGTTGGGGTTGCGAACAGAGAGAAGCTCAGTCAAATAATGGGATGCCTATGGGATTTTTCACTGTGTTTTGGCTCATTGCAAATAATAAACTCCATAGAAAATAAAAAAAATGTGAAACTTACATGTTCTGTTCTTTGTGATGATCATAAACAAACAAACCTACTTTTCACAGTTTTTTAAGCTTGAATGTTATCGCTGAGATTGAATAGTTGTTAGTAAGCTACTATGAAATAACATGGCAGTGCGTCGTTGAAGCAACTACAATATTTCCAATGTATAACACCTTACTGTGACCTCTTGTTTGAGAATTTCCTCATAACAGACTGATTTGATCAAGTTGGTCCTCATTGCTGTGGCAATACTTCAAAAATTACTGATTATTAAGAAAAATCACAATTGTTTTCTGCTGCATCTCGAGCCATTTTTGTTGCCCTTATTAGCCGTTACTTAGCAATCATGATTTTAAACACAAAACAAGGGTTTATAGTTAAAGCAGAAAAAAATCTGTATTATTTCCAATTAAACATTGAAATTTCATGTGTGTGTGTTCACCATGAACCTTATTCAAGGAATTTTCTGAAACTGATTTTCTATATCCCATTTAACTCACACAAGCTAGCTAACACATTTTAGACTCTGCATTTGAATGAAAGTGTGCCTGAGTGAAATAATTATATATATTATATATGATCAGAAACCTCTGCTGTTATTTTAGGATTTAAGTGTGTATTGTTTCAGAGACTGAGCACTTCATAGTCGTCATTCACTCTCACAGTGACCACGGTCTACAGCAAAGAAGTGAAGGGCAGGCGATGGCTGGTTCATTAGCTAAAATCAATGTGCGTTAACAAGGCGCCTGTCAGAGAGACGGAGGAGGTGCGTAGAAACTGCAACACACACGAGGAGGCCATGTGACAGTGGATGGCTGAGCGGCTGTGATGGCCTCTAATCAAAGGCCATTAAGGTGTGCAGCATGGGAGGGGCGTTCACTTCCTACGTGGCCTCGCTGACTAATGGAGTATAGAAGAAGAAGACTGGAGGACAGGAAATGTTACAGAAAAAATGTTGGTGTAATGGAGGACAGCAAAGGCGAATGCACACAGATTGAAAACGAGGATGACAAACTTTTTTCATTTTTCTATTTATGCAGCCGGAGGCCTGAAATCTACGGGGTCTGAATCATGCTGCGTATGTGTGATTGAGATAACTGCGGCATGTCAGTGAGTCAGCATAAGAGCCGCCACGTGACAAAATAAGAGCATGTGAGTGAATAAATGGGCCTAGGATTGAATGAAAAGAAGTCAAGGGAGTAATTAACATGTGGCTTAGTTTCTACAGTTCATTTCAGGGGAGTTTGAAGTGTTTCTGAAAGCCTCTTCTTCTTTGATAGGAGTCAATACCTTCGATAAATGCACCGTTAATTAATTGCTGCAGGAACTGGCCACCTGTCGTCATTATACACACTCCACTGACAATACAAGCACACACTCGAACACTCCTAAATTGGGACGTCTCCCTCCGCCACACGCACAAACAGACTCGCACATGTCGTACAGTATCCTTGGAGGATTAGCAGCAGTTGTGTTGTGTGTTGCGCGATGTGTGTTCTCCACAAAATGCCCAGAAACTACTGCAGCGTGGAGGGAAGCACCATGAGGGATTTAGACCAGAGAGAGAGATGTATAGAGAGAGAGAAAGAGGAGGAATCTCAGGTGAACGACAGACATGAAACACACGGCCAAACAACAAGACAAGGCCTGACAGGGCTGCAGATTCAGATGGAGGGAAAGGAGGGCAGGAGCAGAGCCGAACAGATGGAAGGGGGAAGAAATCTGAAATTACCATCACCACCACAACTATGTGCAAGGGATGTTAATGTCAGCTGTTGGGTTACGTCTTGCCACTCTAAAATTATGCTTTCTATGTTTCTTTCAGCTATTTGTTTTGTCAAGTAAATTCAAATTCAATCAACTTATTTACTGGTCTCTGCATGGTGGTATAGTGAGTAGTGCTGTGTGCCAATTGAGGGGCTGCATCCTTTGGCGGGTATATAGTCTGCCCCCATAGCATCCCAGTCCCGCTGTGGCTTGGCTCTTAGTACTGGTCCATCCTTGTCCACTCGGAGCATATCTAAAGTGTTGAGCCCAGGCCTGAACAGTTTTAAATATGAGATCATGAGACAACAAGACAATAACAGCTTCACCATGTAATCATGGGATCACAAGATATCAAGAGGAGCAACATGTAAACGACAGGTCATACTTCCTGGTATTGTTCTGCTGTCTGCAACAATAAATTTTCCACACAGTGCTCTCTTTTGAAATTACCTAGAAAATCTAAGCTCTTTTTTTCCTGTTTGGGATATCCTCATGGCAGAGAATGATGAATGGTTGAAGCACCTCCAGCTGATAATAGACTTGCACGTATTTCCAGTGAACCAGTGTAGAGCTGTGCTGCTGGCAAGTGCCAGAGACAGATAAAAGACCAGGATGTGGAAACCATCTGACTGACAAAAATGGGGTGATTTACTGCATAGTGCATGACCCTAAAACTAGATTTCCACATCTGCGTTGTGTCCTGTTCACTTTGTAGTTTCGCTTTGACCAATGGCACATATCCCCGCCCACTGGAAGCATATTTAAAGTGCCTCACAGTGGAGTGAGCCCTAATTAGGTTGAAAAACTGGATCATAACATCAAAAAAAGAGACAAAACTTCATAAGGCAATAGTGAGATCACAAAATAACAGAAAGAACAACAAGTTAAAAACAAGCCTGATGTTAATTTGCTGTTTGAATTGATATTTATTACACTATTTCCACTGAATTTTTGAAATTCTGGAAGCTCTGAGTGCTTGTTTTCTTGTTTTTGGTTAATCTGCTTCTGGGGTTGGACCAGTTCCTACTGAAAATAGACTGGATGTGTATTTCCAGCGAACCACTGTGGAGCTGCAGGCTGTGAAATTCTAAGTGTATTGACAAGACTGAAGGGGTATTTGTGTACAGCATGTATGGGACAAAATGCAGGCAAGCTTTGCCGAAAATCCAAAAATTTCAGTAACCTCAACATGTTTGTCAACCTAGCCACCCACTGAGATGGTGCTAATCTCTTTGATGGACGAAATCTAAAAGTTAAACAACACATTTTTTTCTTTTCATGGGCTCACATAGCTACTGTGGATGGCTGTATGATCTAAGATGGACAATGTCAGCTTGTGATTAATCTGCATGTATTTTTGGTGCTGGTCTTGGTATTTTTTTTTCATATTGCAATGAAATTTGGTTTAACTGTGTTCAACCTTTTTTTAAACTTCCCACCTTCCTAAAAAATGCTCTTGTTTAGGAGTTTATAAACTGGAAAAATGGCCAGTGGCTGAGAGGACTGAAAGAAGCCACATACAGAATGTCAATACAATAACAATTAAACTAAAACTACTTGCTATTCATTTATAAGCAACAGAAGATCACATTTTTAGAGAAAGAGTGGAAAAACATTATTTGGTGGGAAAAAAGTTTTCTGCCTTCTCTTATTTTGTAAAAACACCATTTTGAGTTTTCCTTAAAGCAGCATCTTCAAATAAATGGAAGCCATTACCTTCAAGTGTCTGTTTAATTCTAACACAAGAACATTTTATTCAACTTAATGAGGTACTGATTTAGTGATAAATTACAAAGCCATTCTGTTGTTTAACAATGAACAAGCTTCTGTCTTATTTGCATTTTTGGGAGTCTAACAAACACTGCATCCATTTTGCTTTCTTCATCCATCGTCATTTTTAAATTAGATTTTTTTGAATGGCAGTCCAGCCAAATGTAGTGCACACTCAGACAAAAACTGTTGATTTTTATATTCAACTTTAAGCTAAAATATCTGTAGAGGAACCAAAATCAAGCATATGTTTGCTGTAAACTTTTGAGCTGATTTTATGACTCCAACCAAACTAAACCTCTATGTACCTGCACCATAATATGTAAATTACTTAAACATCACTGCAATTTGTACATGTTTTATAGTAAATATTAGAAGTTTAAGAAAATATAATTATACTAATTCATCTCTATAATTTGCAGCATGACACCTTGTTGATATTTTACAACACATTATCAATAATTTCTTAGAAATGTTTGTACGAATAAGAAAAATTGTTAGTGTATTGTAGCTGAGACAGCAGACTTCAGCCATTTGACACTTCCTCCTTCAGTTACATTTACTTTATTTATCTCCCTAGGAAAGATTATCAAGTTCATCTATTTGGAAAAACCCTGACTTTTAGAAATAACAGAGATATGCGATGTTATTATATGAATATATTTTTGGGATTTTTAAAACAATAATTAAAAAAACATTTAAGAAACAAACAAACAAAAAAAAAGCCTCACTTGAAGTACATGTCAATAGTAAATGTTGTTACATAAGCTTAGTGTGCCGACATCATTCTGAAGCTTGAAGGCAAACACATTGAGGGACTACTTCTCTTCTTTAAAGAATAAAATTTTAAGTAATCCTGTTGAGTAACTTGTAATGCCTAGTTCACACAGGACGCGCCGCGCATGGCGCTTGGCTGTTCACACATGAAGCCTTTTCTGCTGCGCTCTGACGCGCCGATCAGACATCGACTCAGCTCGGCAGTGATTGGACGTGTCCGTCTGCGCTCAGTTTTCCAAACTGAGCATGACTTTTTGGTGACCTGTGGAGAGCCCTTGCCCCTCCCACCTCCCTTCTCTCTCCTTTGTCTCAATTACATCAAGTGAATCTCTGCTCTCCCTCTGATCAACCTCCGTGTGTGTGTGTGTGTGTGTGTGTGTGCATGTGTGTGTGTGTGTGTGTGCGTGACTGTTCATCGGAAAAAAATAGACCAACAAGCAACACCGTAAATCCTTTTTTTTTTAAACTAATTTATTGAAATCTATTTTATTTTGAAAATTGACCGGATTTTCCTGTTCCTGACATCCTGTCTGGTCCGATCTGCTCTGTCCAAACTTTACAACTGGCGCTTGCGGCGCACGCAGCTCATGGAAAAAATAGAGAGAAATGGAGCGGAGGCGGTCCAGAACGTGAGCCGTTCTGCGCGCAGAAGCGCCGCGGAACGCGTGCTGTGTGAACAGTTAGATAGGTTAACACGGGCGCCGATCCGAAACTGCTGTGTGCGGCGCTACTGTAAAAACTACAGTGTCCACAGTCTGTAGAATTTTGTAGAAGGGATGTGGAAATTATGTTTTAAACAAACACCTCTATGGATCTGGAAGAATATCTGATTAAAACAAAGTTTTAGGTCATAGGTGATCAGTTCTGGCTCATAAACTTTCAAATGTCTTTTCTATGTTCGGAAGAGGATGTGGATTTTTCTTTAAGTATGTGCAGTAAGCTTGGAGATATTCTCAGCCTCTGCACTAAAGGATCAATAAAATGACTGCTGGATGAAAAACAGTATTGAGTCAAGAGACTATTTGAACAGAAGCCCACAGAGGAACAATGTTCAAACCTCAGCATTTTATTACAGCCTCTGATGTTGTGGTTTCAGGCTCCCCAACAGAATTTTAGAACCGAGAAGGTATTTTCACCTGTTCAGCAACAGGGGCATTAGTGCGGTGTGCCACTGATCTTGGGCGATCAGGTCTGACTCACAGTTCAATCCAAAAGTGCTGAAAAGGCTGAGGTCAGGGCTCGGTGGAGTCCACTCAGGGAAACTCTTAAATCTTAAAGGGCCATGCTTTGTGAGGGGGAGGCACCGCCAAATTTGCAAGCAGACCTTTTTTCCAAGGAATACTCATGAGCTAAAACTTCCTTTTTATATTAATTACCCAGCACCAGACCATGAAGCAGACACTGGTGTCATCATCCAAGTTCCCCTATTTACCACCTTTATACTGGATAGATCAACAGTTTACAATCTAGTGAGAATTGTTCAGAGACGTGAACCACAGTTAGGGTGGTAAAATGGCATGTAGCAACCTCTCTATCACAAACTTGGTTTATTCATACCCAAAAATAGTCTGCATACTGTGTCCTAATTCAGGGTCTGCTTCCTTCAGAATGTGCATTTGGAGAACACTGGGAGAAAACCAGTCTTAGCTCTGTTTTCACCAAGCAGTTTTGTTAAGTTTACTGTCAAATATTGGCAAAGGTACCAAAAATGACTGATCCGTGCCATCACACTTTTTGGCACCCTTTTGCTGCCTTCCCCACAGGGTGGAGCTAAGGTGTTGTGGTTGATTGTAAGGCTGGGTATCGATTCAGATTTTCTGGATCGATTCGATTGGATATTACAAGGTCTCAAATCGATTCGATTCACGATTTAATTCGATATTTATTCAGTCTGGGATATCTTAGTTAAAATAGTGCTGTAAATTTAAAAAGTGAACTTGGTACATCTTGGACCTGGTACATCATTAAAAATTGTTTTAACATGAAGAACTAAACCCAAAGCAGTTACATTAATCATATTTTAATGATATGCATTAATGCAAATTACTTGTTTTTTGTCCAATTCGTCTTTTCCTTTGTACCTGTTAAATCTAAAATCCTGCATATCCAAATATCTGCTTTTAAACTTGCCAGTGGTGCCCATATAGTGCTCCCACCATGTTTGCTTGCAGTAACATCTCATGAGATCTTGTTCAGTAGAAAGCAACGCTAAACGCTGATCACACCAGTCTAGCAGGTTTGATACCACAGGCTGCTTCTCTGCACATCCAAAGAAGAAAAAACTACCCAAGTTAAAAGATCGATCTTTGGATTTTATGGATCGATTATGAACCAGTTAAAGGAAAATCGATTTAAATCGATTAAATTGATTTTTTTAACCCAGCCCTAGTTGATTGGTGGAGTGATTTGTCACTTTCTATGGAACAGCAACTAAAACAATAACAACATACTGTGACATATTTAAATTAGCCGTGGATCCGAGTGAGCAACTTTCCTACTGCTTTTGCAATAAAGGATGTTTGGACAAAATAATGCTCCGTGACGATAGACAGTGAGCCCAAGTGTAAAGTCCTTCTCCACTTCACGTGGGAGGGAATGCAGAACTTTGCAGTTCTTCAAAATGAAACACTCTACAGTCAATAAAGGCAAAAATTAAAAAACGTGTTACTTCATTAAGCCCAGTACAAAAATGCTCCATTACATGATTCTAATCTGCCTGAGTAGATGTCAGACCCCGATTTTAACTTTTTTGGGCTGTTTCAGGGTTGAATTTCTGAGTGTGGACAAACTCACTGTGATTAAGTCATCATCTGTCCAAAGAACATTTTTAATGAGCCCCGCAACAAGTTTTAATCATGCCAAACATCTGCTCCACAGGGAGGCTGTTCTGACCCCACAACAAGATTAACTGACTTCTACACCAACGGCCTTCTCTCCCTCTTCACGTCGCCCCGTTTGTTGGTCAGCGTCCAAATAACGGGACATGCCAGCCGGAGAGAGACTTTGTTAAAGAGGTACAGAGGGAGGGTGGGGCAGGATAACACAGTGCCATGCTATGACAGATGTCCCTGTGTCCGAGAGATAAATCTTCTTTACCGGCAATCAATGTGCCATCGCGCCCAACAACGGCCGCTACATATCTCCCTAATTAACGTGCCAGCCGTGGTCAGCGTGGCAATCTGCATCACTGATACATACCATGGACAAACACGCACTCTAACACAACCCCTCCACACACACACACTTTAGTGAAGTGTGGGTGAAGATAGCTGTAGGCTGTACTGTTTGTTTTCAGCCCTCCTCATAATAAGGTGATTAATTTGGACATATTTATTCGTAAATAAATGTCTAATAACTTAAAAGCATGAAAAATATCACGTGTGACTATGCAGTAACAAAATGTGAAGGGATACTGGAGTTTTGCTGCTATTTGGCATGTTTTTCAATATCATTACCACTGATACCTATCCAGATATTTTTGTCAAGAGCACAAAGCCAGCACTTTACTCAAATTGAGCTGTTCTTTAGATGGTGACAGTCCATTTATGTTAGAAATCAATGTGGAGCAAGAAAAACAACATTTTGTTCTTTAATAAATGCCACTTTTGATTTACAAAAGGGAACATTCAGTTTTGATGGGACAAACCATTACGACACATTTGTAGATTCTGCCAATTTCACCTCCAACACATGATCTACTTAAGGCCACTTTGCACAGACACATATCTGCAGTGGACATTGTCAAAAATCTTCGTATCTGCCAATACCAAAAGCAAACTTTTGTGGCAACTGTCCGCTGATACTGATAATCCGATGACACTGTGCATCCCAAAAAGAATATCTACTTAATGAGATACTGATTTAGAGTTTAGTAGTTGTTTGACTTTAGGGACAGCTTTAAACAGCTTTTTACCCTCCAGAATTTAAGACGTTAACAACAAAGTTAAAGCCAGCAGCAGTTGGCCCAGCTGATCACTTGATTCTAAATAAGGCAAAGCATTTGTTTTGGATTAGCAGATTCATCAGTTTGATCATAAGTGAGTTTTTAAGATATGAGGGACCCTTTCCAGAGGGCTTTGTATTGCCTAGGATACCTCCCCACAGGAATAAACTGGTCAGCATCTTGACAGGCATTCATACAATGTCTGACCAAAAAAAAGTCACCACCATTAAAAAAGGTCACAAACTCTAATATTTCGCTGGACCACCTTTAGCTTTGATTACAGCACGCATTCACTGTGGTACTTTTCCAATATGCTTCTGCAATGTCAAAAGATTTGTCACAGATCACAGCACTGTCCCCACAGGCTTGTACAGTAGGTACTGGGCATGATGGGTGCATCACTTCACCTCCCTCTCTTCTCACCCTGATGCTCCCAACACTCTGGAACAGGGTCAGTCTGGACTCATCAGACCACATGACCTTCTTCCAGCCTTCCAGAGTCCAAGCTTTATGCTCCCTTGCAAACTGAAGCCTTTTTTCTGGTTAGCCTTACTGATTAGTGATGTGTTAAGGCTACACAGCTGTTCAGTCCCAATCCCATGAGTCCCCTTCGCATTGTGTGTGTGGAAATGCTCTTACTTTCACTTTTAAACATACTTTGAGTTCTACTGCTGTTTTTCTTCAATTTGATTTGGCCAAACGTTAAAATGATGGCCAATCACGATCAGTCAAGATTTTTTTCACACCAAATTTATTCCTTGAAGACGGAGGTTCCCCACTATCCTTTCAGTTTTTAATAATGTTTTGGACAGTTTATAAACCAATTTATGTAGCTTTTGCAATCTCCTTAGATGTTTTATCTGCTTGATGATTGCCAATGATTGGACTCTTCTTAGACAGACAAACATCTTTTCCACGACCACAGGATGTGTCTTTCTACATGGTTGTTTAAGAAATGAGAAGCAATTCATTGCATCAGTTGGGGTTCAATAAGTTGCTGCCTGCTGAAAGATAATCGCCCATGCAGTAATTATCCAATAGGAGGCTCATATCTATTTGCTTAGTTAAATCCAGGTGACAACTTTTTTTGGCCAGGCAGTGTATTTACAAGCGCCATAAGTCTCAAACTATTACTATTTAAAAACTATCCCTTTAAGACTTCCTCCCCTGACTTTCTGTAGTCATTAACTCCACACCTCCGTGTTATGAGACAAGGGTAAAACTATGAAGTAAAGCAGATTTCTGTAAGTTTTTCTCAAACCTTCAGTCTGTCCTTTTACTTTTTTGATTGTTAAGGGTTTGTTTTCAGATTACTTATTTTCTGTGTGGTTGTTTTGATTTGTGTTCTTACTAAAGACAGGCGGAATTTAGCATCATATTAACAGCTCTATTGACATAAATTACACCTTGCAGTTTTTTAACCAAATTTAGCAAAGCAGAAGTGGAGAGACTGAGTAAAACGTATTAAAACTTATAATATATTCATAAAACTTTCCATGATCTTGTCTTCTTAAGATCAAAATGTGAAATTTGGCCCTATTATTCTATTTTTTGGTGAAGTTTGTTGTGTGTAACATGTAGCAGAAGGTATATGTTGGCAGAACTGCTTCTGTCTTGGCTGCAAAGTATGTCATGGCTCAAAATACTAGCTCCTGGTTTGGGGATATTCCGATCTTTATTCAGGAGAACTAAAGGAGCCAGAAGCTCTGCCTTTTTCTATAAACATTCTGTGGTTTAGCTGCAGATGGTTCACATTTTTAGTTAAATATGCGTAAATAACTTTATAATTCACAGTAAATTACTTCTGTTAATGAAACTATTTTTTAGCAGCATAACATTGCAGTCAAATATCATCATTTAGTCGTGTTGTGCTTTTGTTTAACATTTAAGAATGATTGAAGCAGTTTTATTAAAGAAAAAGGATCTGTGAACTGACGTGTAACTGTAACACCAATTTGTCTGTAATAAAGTCAGAAGGGTTCTTCTGAGGCTCTACAGTTGGTACGGCTTTACACTTGGCTAAGCTCCTCGCTGCAGGTTTCCTGACATAGCAGCATGAATACATGGACACATAATCAATAAGAGGCAGAGAGGAAATCCTCCAGAGAGAACTTACTTAAAAAATAACAAACCCTCCGTCGTGTTGAGAGGAGCTACGTCAGGTTAAATCTGAGGTGAAGAAGCATTTTGCCAACAGCGACAACATGAAAACCTCAGTATACAGAGTAAGTGGGAGCCTAAAGGTCTTAAAATAAATAAAGTCAGAGCACTGAGGTGTGGCAGGTTAGCTGTCAGTCATAGACAGACTGTGCTGTCAGCCAAAGCGTCACCACATGATGTCTGACTTCCTGTCAAAACTCATTAAAAGTTGTAGAGCTAGGGCTGTACAGTAAATTGCAATTTCACTGTTATCACAAAATGAGCTTTTACAATACACATTTGGCAAAAGTCTGAAGTTTGAACTATGGATTTACAGAAGTGAAACATCAACAACATTTGATATTTTGGGGGTAAAACGGCCGTGCCTTCAGATGAGGTTAAAGCCAGAGGAGGTAACTCGGACTAACTGGTGCCAATTTAGTGGTACAAGCAGCTGATTTTTGTATATCTATTTGTCCCTAAAAGGGACATGCTGCAACTACTCTTGATTCTTGTGAATCTTCAGCACAATGTAATAAAAACCAGTTTTTCCAGCACTGTCCTGACCAATGCATAAAAAAAAATCCAATTTGATGGCTAAGTTGGTCCCATCCATTCAAATGTGTAACAAAAGACATTTTTTCTGTAATTTGATGGGAATACAACTGTCTTAACAAACAGGAAGAAACAGCTTCACCTTAATGTTTGTTTAAATATGAGGTTTTGAAATAAGAAGCAGACCTGATTTATAGAGTCCGGTGCACTAACCCTACAGAATGTGATCAAAACCCAGACTACTTGTGAAAACCAGGACATTTGAGAACATGTGAACGCAGTCTTAAGAGTTGTTGTCTTTTTTTATAAGTGAGAAAAAGCTGTAAAGCTCAGTCATCTTTTCTTTCTTAAAAAGGAGCCATTCTAAGACAATTTTGTTGCAGTAAAGTCGACATCCTGATGTTTGTTTGCAGACATTTCCGGGCTTCAGCTTCGGTTAAGTGAAATGTACTTTTAATTCTATACCATTATTCAAAACAAACAAAATGGGAAAATATTCTGGTTTGTGGTACCAGAACTTAGCTTTTTGGAAGCCTTGAAATGATATTCAGTCATGCACACAAGCATCTGCCCCCTCCCTCTCTGTGTTTCTCTGCCCTAGTTTGGATCTGAGTAGTCTCTGCAAACCTCCACACTTCATTAAACTCGACGTAATTGAGTGTGCTCAATGTCTAAGCACTTTAAAAACACACCTCTGGTGTCAAACACAGATCGCAGAACGGCAGAAAACAGCCATTAAACAGCTATTAACTCTGTCTACCTACAACTGCCGCGTGTCAGAAAGACACAACGTCTTTATTTTGTACAAACAACCACAGACAATAGCAGGTCTGACAAAATGTATCTGCAGCTGTAGCAAAACTTGTCTTGACACCTTTGTTAGATAAGATTTTTTGTTTCTATACGGAGAAAGAAGTGAACACAAGCACTCTGACAAAGTGACTTCATAACTGCTTGCAATACAGACCTTGCTGAGTCAGGGCTTGTCCGATGGAAAACTAAAACACAAATTGTACAATTTAACTTCTTGGATGTCATCAACATAGCAAAGGTATTCAGGACACGGAGAATGACTTGACAAAACAAACAGTGTAAGTCCTCTGAAATGACACAAGGCAGCTTTAAACATGACTAAAGTTCTCATACGTAGGCTGGCACATTTCACTTTTCTGACAAGGCAACAAAAATACTGACTCAGCATCACCACGCTGGAGGTGCTCCTCTGCCAAGGCATGTCTGACATCGTTAGCCAAGTTTTTGGCATAAATGTGGAAAACTGTCCCGTTGCATTATGTTAACAAATCTTGAAACTATCCCCTGATTCACATTTTAATCAAATCACCACCAAAATCTGATCACTTCTTCCTTGTGCCATGACCAACAGTCCCTGAAAATGTCATTAAACTGTGCTGAGAACTTTTGAGTGATCTTGCTCACAGACAGGTAGATGGATAAACAACAAACAAAATATCTGACAATCATCAGCAAAAACATGACTTCCTATAGCTTCAAATGAACATGATTACATAAATAAGGTGCTTGGTAAATTCCATGGAGCTATAACTTTTAAAGTTTACCAAAAAGGATCCGTTGTTGTTGTTTTTTTTTTGTTTGTTTTCCGTTGTTGTTAACACAATGCCACACTAAGTCAAAAAAGATTCAGCCAAAAAGCAAAAAAAATAAAAAAGGATTACTTGCTTTTGGTGACAGACACTTTTAATATTTTACCTGTTTTCTTGTATCTTTATTGAATGACCAACACATTTTATCATCCATACCTTTCTGTCTGATTGGACTGGCGTCTGCAGGGCACGGTGTTTCGGACACATGTGCCGGTGCCTGGATCCACGTTCTCCACCATGACGAAGGGGTGCTCCTCGAGCGTGGCCACGGTCAGGTGACGGTCATCGGATACTTGCTCCAGAAAGTTTCCATATCGGGGCCAAACCGGGTAACGAACCTGGAGGATACCTCGGGCGTACGTACCCACCTAAAGAGGAAAGGTGACAAACAAAAAAATCACATTTAGCATATAATGTTGAAAAGATTCAACAGATCAGTCTGACAAAAAACTGAATACACTACAATACTCTCTCAAACCAGTAGAGATTATTGCCTATGTTTATATCCTTTATTTAACCAGATAAAAGCCTCATTGAGATTTGAATCTCTTTTTCAAGAGGGACCTGGCATGGCAGCAGCAGACAGTTACACAATAAAAACAAATACATTCAGACATCAGCACATCGAAACCAAACCGTTCTGGAAACACCAATTCAAAACAAAATAAGAAGCAGTCAAGGATTAAAACAGTCACATTGTCCAAGGCTAGCTCCTTCCCAGTCCCTTAACAAAGTCTTAGATTCACCAGCAGTGACCAGTTCTGTTATGCTGCATTCACATCGCAAGCGATCCAGCTACCAAAGTCGCGTTGCCCACTGACGTAGCGTCGCGCGTCCATAAATGCCTCAGTTTGGTAACCGCTGCCGTCGGCCGTCGCTCGGTGACGTCACGTCCGCTCGAGTTTCACCACGATCATTTCATGTATCATTTAATAGGATGTATAAGTGGACATTATTCCAGCTCTATCCTTTTCACTCACTTATCAAACACAAAACACTGCAGCTGATGCCCTGCAGCAGCAGCATCTGTGAGTTTACCGGGGTCCGTCTAGGCGGAACTAATGTCCTCACTGACATTAGTTCCGCCTAGACGGAACTCATCCGCCCTGTAGTCCGGATGAATAACTGTCTGCCTCGGGTACCGTCACACGTACACACACCTCTGATTGGCTGTTGCCGCACAGCCACACATGACATCGCCTGAATAGATAAACTTTTTTTTAACTTTGACATCGCGCGACAAGTGAAGTGATCGTCTTGTACGCGGCTGTGGCATCGCGGGAGGGTTAGCCCCGCCCCATTGCAGCTGTACATTGACTTTGAATGGAGAGTGATCGCCGAGGTAGTACAAGTAGCGTCCGGTGTGAACGCACCTTTACTCTCAAATCCATCAAGAGACTATTCCATGTAGAGAGGGCGGCATATTTAAAGGCTGTCTTACCCAGTTCTGTTCTGTCCTGTTCTGTTCTGTTGGCTTCTCATGTTCAAACAAAGAAGCTCAAGAACGAGCACTTTTAAAAGTGCAATGCTTAATTTGTAAAAACTTCAAAAATGTCTGAGTTAATATAAACTTGTATTGATGTGCAAAAGACAGAAAAACATTTGTTTTGTGTTTTTGACCAAGTGCATTTTGCTTTAGACTCAGACTGTGAAAGAAAACTTTACTTTATTTAATAAGCTGAAAATGCTATTAAAGGATTTCTCGAAGTTTATCCCAAAAATTAGCAGGACAAATGCCAATTTAATACTTATTAAAGCAGCCTTTCCCTCATGTAGAATTCTCCTGACAATTTTGGACCCAAAATTTTTCTGGGGCCCACCAAAACCCTCATACAATCATAATATTAGACCAAAAGTAATAACCTTCTTATTTTATTTTTCATTGACTTTGAAAAACACGCTTAAATCTTCAGCTGTTCTACTTTCAAACTTGCCTTGTTGAAAAAAGTTTGTGGCTTTGGCAAACTCTGTAAAAAATCTGTAAATTATTAATAAAATGTCAACAGTTAATTTAACACTGGTTTACCTGTGACAGAGGCTTTGCTCATCCTGTTTTTCATTCAAATACATGATAAAAAAAAAAGCTCACATATAAGTTTAATTCTCTAGTTGTTTTTTTTTTGTTAAGTTTTGGATGTAAAATGTAATCCAGTATTTTATGAAAAATCTCCTAACCAGGATTGCCGGTTCAGTAGATGGCAGTGTAGGTTTGAAGAGGCAGGGCTGCTACAACACACGAAGAAAAAAAAAAACTTTTCACAAACAACAATGGCGAATAGACACACAGAGACGCAGGAGTTTCTTTTCAGGACAACAAATCCGTCTCAACAGTTTTGTCTGGATAACAAACCAAGCATGGTAAGAGGCTCACACGTTACTCGGCAGACGTCTACGGCAGAAGCTACGGTTGTTCCTGGTATGAGCCCATTTACAAAAGTTTCGGTTTTAAGATGAAACGCAACACGTTTCAATCTAAAGGCAAGGCCAAAACGCAACGAAAACTTATCGGATTCGATCATTTTCAGCGCCATGTAAACCCTAGAAGCTAGCTATGCATCTTGACTCCAAGTGTTTAAGCCAAGCTAACTAGCAGAGGGTGAGCTTTGGCTGTCTCTTTCTTGTCACTGCACACACAGTTAAAAAAAGAATGGTGTTTATCTGTTTGTCATGGACTTGGGAGTAAGGCAAGACATGAAAAGACAAAAAGGTTGGCGTATCCCTTTAAATCTACAAGGCTTATTTTGTTTATGAAGCTCATTCTGCAGTCATGTGCCTTGGCAGAGGTCTGCGCTCTTTGACTGCTTTCTAGTTGTAAATGACCAAAGCACATAATTAATTAAAACATTCTTTTTTTAATACAGTGGGGATATAAAGCAGTGAATTTATGCACAAAAGACCATTTTCATCATAATTTTACCAATTCATCTTACATCTTAATGCTTCCTCAAATATGGCAATTATTTCTGACTCAAGCTCGTACGTTCTCCACATGGCAGCCTTCTTTCTTCAACTACCTTGTCAGTACTGCCTTCAGAAGAAAAACGTTATCTAATTTCATGAAGGCAAAATTAGCATGTGCTGACCTGGATGAAGAGGATTAGAGGATCAAAGAGAGCAGAGTTGATTTATGCGTACGGAGGAGACTTTAAAGTCTTTGAGTAAGACAAAAACAGACAGGAACTAAACAAAGAGGGAAACTGACTGCTTCACTTTAATTATACATCCAAGCATGCGCTGTCTCCAATCTGTGTTAGTTTTGTAGACCGTTCAATTATTAAATTCTCTTTTTTCAACTGGATAGACAAATGAAATGTCACTGTTCATAAGCGTGAACTGTTTGTGTGATTAGTGCACTTTGTTTATTTCGTCTTTGTGCATTCTAAATAATTGAAACATCAGAAAAGGCAGAAAATTATGTAAAAAGCTTCTTAACTGTGCCTGCCTTCATACCTCCTGAATAAAATGAAGCATGTTTAGTTTTTTAATGTTAGAAAGAACTCCTCTGGACTAGAATTGCTGAGTAATGTCCCTTCGCACAATGAGTAATCCCATAAGAGTTGTCACTATAAGCTCAGAGAAACCCTCTGTGTGAGAGCCAGCATGTTTGTCACATCACGCAAAGCTAATGAGCTGTACGGAGCTCAGCCCGCGCTGACTTACTGTGTGTGAGGCTGGCCTCCTCACATTTTATAAGACTTCTTCTTCATATAACTTGTGATTTGTTCTTTTGCTCGTTCATTATTGTGCTATAAGTTTGTCATACTTGGATAATTCTTAAATCTGTATGAAAGAACAATATGCAGGTTTTTCCTGGCTGAAAAATGAAGCTGAGGTGGTAACTTTCTAACACTTTCTCGAAACAATGTGGGTCTATTTCAAGTCTGGTGATTAAAAAAAATGATGGGACATATTCATTTTAAAGCTTTTTTTCCCTAAAATGTATGCAAATGTGCCTAGGAAATAATAAACTGTCCACAACACAAAGCCAATGGATGAGTTTACAAGGCTGAAATCAAAGTTCTTTCACCAAATTACATTTTTTTCCATATTTGGTTGGCTTTTTGTTGTTGTTCTGTTTACCTCTTCAGTCGAAAGCTGGGCAAACAACACACTTCAAGATAATAGGTCAATTTTTTCCTCAAATCCTCCCTTCCAAACAAAGTCAGCCAAGGCTTAATCAGGGTTTCCACTCCTTTCTAGAAATTATTTTCCAAGACTTTCCAGGATGTCACATGTGGCCCTTTTCCACTAGCCCGACTCTACTCTACTCGACTCTACCCGGCACTAGGGCTGGACAATTAATCGGATTTTGATCGTGATTTCAATTTTGCCATCTGACAATCATAAAAACATTATAATCGAAGAAAAACGATTAATATGCCACACAGTATTGAGTGCCATGTATGCAAGTTCCTGCACTTCATAGCACTTCTGTGTTCTGTGCAGCCGCAGCGAGTGTGTGTGGCTTGTGTGGATCAATAATACTGTATGTGCCGCTTGCTGGTTCTTTAAAGTTGTGTTTAAATCAATACTGAAGTTTTTAAATAAACTAATAATCGTGTATATTAATTGTGATTTCAATATCACTTAAAATAATCGGGATTCTTATTTTTACCATAATCGTCCAGCCCTACCAGGCACTACTCTACTCGCCTTGTGCTGCTTTTCCATTAGCCCCAGTCGCCTACGCAACGGGGTGCAGTGTTGCTGTAAACAGCTGAACGGCACTGCGGAGACGTCATTTTGAGCGCAACACAACAATCTGTGGCTTTTTGTCACAAACTGAGTAAAAAAGGAAAGCAGAAGAAGGCTGCAGGTGGCAAGAAGAAATACCCCTTGAGAAGCACAGGAGAGTTTTGGAAGCTTTACAACAGAATGAAGCCGAGGACGAGAGCAATCCAGCTGCAAAGAAAAGACGTATGAGGGTAAGCCAATGGTAGCTATCGCTAGCATGCTAGGTCATCACGCTCATGACTCATTGATGACGACATTGTCCGGCCAATCAGTAACCGGCAGTCGGTGACGTCATCTTTTAGTATCGGCTCAGCTCGCTTGGAACCAGTGCGGAGTAGGTACTAAAACCATCTTGTTTCAGGAGGTACCAGGCTCGTGGAAGCACGCTGCAAAATCGAGTAGGGCCGAGTAGAGTAGGGCCAAGGGGTGCTAGTGGAAAAGGGATAATAGTGTTGACTTTCACTAGAAAGAGGCTAGCTAAAAAAATGCATGAAAAGTTGTTAATCTCTTCTCTGGGGCTTCTTTGGGGGAAACAAGTCCTTAGTGGGGTCTGAAATATTTGTAAATCTAGAGACAAAGTCATTAGGAAGCACTGGGTAGCAGGACCGCTCTGGGAGGACATGCAAATTTGATTGGCTGTTAGCATCATGTGCGGCGCTGCACAGGCTAGAGGCAGAGAAACTGCAGCTCAGTTTTGAGAGAACAGACATGTAGGCTGTGTGCACGTTATTTAACCCAGAGGCAGAGGGAGGATAAATGATCTTCCAGGACAATTCTAGCTTCTACAGGACATTTTACATGGGAAATTGGTCATTTACCAGATTTTCCAGGATGTGTGAGAACTCTCTTGATTATCTACTGGTCTAAAGGAGAACTTATCAGAAAAGTGATTTTCATCCTTCTTGATAGGTTCAGATGAGGGTAAGGGGCACTGTGATGTGAAGTCTCATATATCAAACAAGATGAAAGTTCAGAAATCCTGTTGTGTGGGGAGAACACCAAAAACGAGCATGTACATCCTTTGCTTTGTTACATGGAACAGACCAGTAGACCATCAGGAAGCAACACGGCTAAAGCAGAAAGAAAATCAAACATAGCTATGGCAACAAAAGTGAAAACAAGGCATGAACTTAGACGGATGTTAGAAATGGAGGAACAAATTGTTGCTCTGTGACAACATGGACTAAACATGCCCCATAAAAAGTACCATACAAGGAGAAAAGCTGGACTAAAACTGCTTCAACTTTTTGTGCTTGTTGTCAGCCATGTTGTTCAAACTAAAGTTCAAGTGTGCAAGACTACGAGCTGTGAGAGCGGAGATTGTGGTCGTTGGTGAATAAGTGGTTAACTGTGCGGTATGCCATCAAACTTTTAAATCTGTCATTATTGGTTGTTATGTGTGGGGTTTCCAACATTTCGAAAATCTTTCACCGCCAGACTTGATGAAGTCTTAAAGATCCACATGTTGATGTCTCCATCAATTTGAGGGCGTAGCTCAATCTGAGGCTTGTCACAACAAATTATTTGTCCAAACAATCCTCAAGTGTCTCAATACAATTACTTAAATGCTGCCACTCATGTCGGAACCTCCTCAATCTCAAATTGTGAAGTTCAGATCAGGCTGCCTCTGAGGGAATAACAGCAACTAGATGACGGATAAGGTTTGTGCAGCTTTTCGAAGTCGAGTTCCAGCACGTTTCAAGTTCTTTAAAGGTGTTTTTTCAGGTGTTTCTAGCACCTTGGAGCTGCTGTGAGCTTTAAAAATAATCATTTTCTTGTAATGATTAATTTCAATATCAAATTAAATCAAATCATATGCTGCAAAAAATTGTTTCATAAAAGTGTTTCATGAAAGAACGAAAACAAACAAAGTAAAACAATGTCTTATAGAATACATCTAATACAGCATGCTGCTTGTGCGGTCTGTGGGTTTATGGGAAGGGCTTTCTTTGATATTTGTTTATATGTTTTCATTTATACTCTTTTTCTGTATACTGCAAATAATCGTCAACATAGAGACCTTGATGATAGAATAAAATCAACTTTATGTAAACTTTGCATCCTTTCTCGACTGACTGAATCCACAAAATCAACTATCCACACTGGCACTAAGTACAGTTAAAATTTTAAGTACTTCAAACACCTTGTCCAGGATTCAAGCACTTTTTAGAACTTGCAATATCAATATCAATAGGTGAGCATTTTCATGACTATTAAAGCGATATTCCAAGATGGAATAAGTTGGGTCCAATCACAAGGTTTAGGGCAGAAATTACCCCTACAGCAGTGTTTATGTGCAACAGAAGCCCAGGGCACACGGACCAAAGCCCCCCTCTCTGCTCCCTACCTGCTCGTATGCAGAGTTCCTCGTACTCAGACGGGGCCATATTTTACTTGACCAAAAACACACATAAATGGACTCCCACCGAAAAAATCTGATATCGGTCTGCATTCACGCTTTAGTTAGAGAATTTTCAGCACGTTACTTTCACACAAAAACACTGCTAAAAAAGGCTCTAGTTCTCATCGGGTCGTAAAACGGCCTCCGCTGCAGAGCTGTGGCTACGCTGCAGAGCCTCTGCTGCAGCTGTGGCTGAGCAGCGGAGGCCGTTTTACGACCCGATGAGAACTAGAGACTTCATCAAATGGGTGACAGTGGTGAAATATTGGCAGGCAAATCTAACACAACTGTGTCCTAATACTGTCTTTTCAGCAAAGATTTCACATGTTCTTCTCCTCATTTTAACGTTTGTGGCTTAAAATTATTATACCCACCAGGACAGCCAGATGACACTTACAGTCCTTCATGTTTGCTCTACTACCAGCAAGACAGCATTATACAAGTCCCTGCAAGTTCAGGGACTGCAAGAACATCTGTGATCCTCTGCTAATTTAAATATTGAAAGGTTAAAAATCAGCAAGTGAATGGCCAGCTTTTGTAATGTGTTCACATTTAAAAAAAAATAAAAAATACAAGTAGGGACATTTCAGTAGTATTTGATTTTTGAAGAACATCCTTGAACTCCCTTCTCAACTCCACTTTCTTTACTACAGCACAGCCACATTTGTATCCAAGGAAAATTTGAACTTCTCTCCTGTCCTCTCTCATAAAAATGAAGCATTAGGGAGGCAACAGCCTGATATCATCAGGGTGAATTACAGCCCCCAAAAGATCACCTCATCCACTTTAAATGTTATTGACTAATTATTTTCTTTATAGTTTTCATCAACAACCTTTTTCCCCTGATAAAAAAGTGACCAGTAAAAAAAAGCGCACATGGACAAAAACAAAAACTAAATTAGCTGACATTTTTGTCAACAAATAAAAAATAAAAGAAAATGTCTGACAGTGACTAAATCCAGTCAGACCTTATCTGGTCATGTAGACAGCAGGGGCAAGTTAAGAATATATCAAATCACAGCTACTTTGGTTGTGTGGAAAGGTTGGATGAGTTAAAGGAGATATCCAATCACAGCTGCCTTAGCTTGGTGGTTGTGGAGCGATCCAATCAGAGATATTCCTGAAGAGCAGGTTCACTGTTTGTTGTCAGTTCTGGTGTTGTAACAGATTCTCTGCCAGGTAGCCTAAATAAAGGTAATTGAGTTTCACACAAAAGTTATTTTTGGTTTCTGTTAATTTATTCATTCAAACTTAAAGCTGGGGTTGGCGATTTTGGAAAACTAGCATGAATTTGAAAGTAGCATCTCCTCAGGGCTCCGCCTAACCGCCCCCCTCTAGCTTGAATGGGGCGGTAATGCTCCAAAATGATGGATGCCGTAAAACCGAAGAAGAAGAAGAAGCCTCGCGAGAACGTCCACCTGCAGTAGCCTGGGTGGCAGCTGTCACGAGATTAGAGCAGCAGAACAAACTTAGAAAAACAAAGAGTTTATTTTAGATTTCTTGTAAATCTGTCTTAAAATGTGAGGGATACTGGAGCTTGGTTGGGGTTGTGGGACGGCTCACGGCGGACTTCCCTTATTTTCAAAGACAAAACTTGAAAGGTAAGCATTCTCCGGCGGACTCTGATACGTATGAGCTCGGCTACGCGCACCGAGTCTGTGCACGCCGGGGAAAATGCACGTGCAGTAGGCGGGCAGAATGGCGACGGGATTCGATTGGTTTAAAAACAGGTGTCCCGGCATGATTATTGGTTGGGGTTTTCCCTGTTTTACTCCTGCTGTAGATAGCGGATATTTTTCACTCTGTTTTAAGAACACATTATGAGTTGATTACCATCAGGTCATAAAGACCATTTTAACCAGTATTACAAAAAGTGTATCTAAATCAAATCGCCAACCCCAGCTTTAAATAGCATTCAGAAATTCAAAGAAACATAAAAAAAAAGGCCTTACACTTTACTCTTCATATTTTAGCCGCCTGACTGCAATGTTGGGAAATTTAATCAACAAGGCTAGACTATAATTAAAACAATTTGGATGGCTAAATTATGACTAAAACTAAAAGGTACTTCATGTAAAAGACTATAACTCAAACTAAATTTAAATTACTGTCAAAATTTACACTGTCCGGGTTGCTGGTTTGGTAGAGTGGTTAGCAACCAGGCACGTCTCATATACGTACTTCAGCCGGGTTCGAATTCAGCCTGTGGCCAATTTGCAGAGAGTCTTCCCTACTCTCTCTCACCCCCTTTCATGAGCCTTTCCACTGTCCTTCTCTCCTATCAATAAAGGCAGAAAATGCCCAAAAAATACATCTAAAAATAAAATAATTTACTCTGTCCTATTCCCATTCTAAGGTCCATCTTTAGACTACTCTCAAAGTCTTCACATCTTCTCTTGTGTTTGCCTTGCTTTCCCCTTTAACAAGTCACAATGGGCTTTGAATAATTGTGTTTCTTGGATAAGGAGTATCAGGATTGTCTTCTTCCTGGAGGTTTCAAATACAGCACATGGGTCTGCGAAGTGTGCAAATGCTGTTTGGGCTGTGAGGGCAAAATGGAAGGATAAAGGAAGGCTTTGTGTTGATATGGTGGACAATGAGATTTAGCAATTCAAGGTTACTCCTAGCATTTCCCTGTTTATCATTGTGGCAGCATGGGGCTGCAGCTTTAAGGTTTAACATCCCTTTGCTTTTGTAGAAGAAATCAAAATAAAACATCTCATACATTCATGTCAGTCACAACTTCGGTACAACTCACAGCTCCAACCACAGAGCTCCAAACATTTAGCTGTCAAATTCCTCAGACCACCCTCTGCTTGCTCCTTCAGGGCAATGTTCCTCTGTTTTGACTCTCAGCTACAGTCAGACAGCAACAGCACTGCCAGAGGCTAAAAACCCACCTGTTCAGACTTCAACCCAGTATGTATGTGTCATTATGTCCAAAAGCTGAAGTTCTTTTAAGAGCTCATTGGTGGAGACAGTTTTTCTCCTATGTGCTTTAAATGAATCTATTAATGTTCTGTTTACAGATGTTTGCAAAATACATGGAAAGTGAAATGAGGAACCTAGGAGTGGACAAAGTTCTGGCTGAAAAAAGCCACAGGCCAAACATTCAACCATTCTTTTCTGAAAAGTAATAAATAACAAAGCTTTCAGGAGAAAAAAAAACAACATGGTTGTTGTGCAAATTGCTGAAGCTGGCTCTACACTCTGTAATATGGCGCAGCACAGAGGGAGCTCTTTCTTGGTAGATAACTGTGATTAGATTAGATTAGCCTTAAGTGTCTCCATCGGGAGAAATCTGTCTTGGGCATTCGAGAGGACAAGGTTGATGCAGAAGCACAAATGTATAATCAGAGTGCTGATGCAGTATCTCACAAAAGCATAAAAAACAGAACATAAACACTCACAATGCAACTACACATCATTCACAATTTACGTATATAGCAAAGTGTACATTTCTAACAATAGAAAAATCTTCACTAACAATGAAAAATGCAGTCCAACAACATTTATTTTGATCTATCTGATTCATTCATGTGAAAAGTACCTTAAGCAATTTGACATCAAGCGGCAGCCACTTACATTTTTATACACTAAAGGCGCTTGGAAAGAAAGCATCCAAAGCAGCAACTACTGGAGTTGAAAATGGAAGCTGACACTAAAGAATAAAAATCTGCACTTCCTCAATTGTCCACTCAAGGCTTGCTGCAGAGGGAGTCCATCCTTACAAGATTTTATGTTAAATGTTTGCATTAGATATATATACATATTTCAATAAATATACAAAGTCAGTTTTGGCCTCTAAATCAGTGGTTCCCAACAGGGAGTTCCAGACCCAAAGAAAGGCAGTGGAGGCGCATTTTGTGGGTCCTGAATGTGAGATCAATAGAGAGAATTTTGACCTTATTTTATTTGAATTCCCCTTAGTGTTTTTGGTAATTTACAAAAGATCGTGACCTATTTTGTTGTTATGGGACAACACAGCTATGTTAAGTTCTCAAAATTTCAACATTTTATTTGAATAGCAATCAAAACTTGAATGCCGTTGCATAAAACAGCATAATTTACTGCATACATGTCCTGGCTGGACTTCTTACATTTGTTTAATCCGTCTCTCTGTTTGGTCCTATCTAATGTTTAAGCTCTGGTCCAAACTTCAACATATTTCAAATCTATATTTGAATGGCTGAATGTTTTGGAAATTTTGGTCACAGTTTCTCAGTAATGACATGGTGGTGGATTCCGAGGCCAAAACACTTGTGTTCCACAGTTCAAATATACATGTATTATATTACATAAATTACTGTCTATTATAGATAGACGTGTTTGGGGCCCACCATTGTGGTTCATACGCTATTTTAACTACACTTCACATCAATACACTAGGTCAAAAAATTGTTTCACTTTTTACAGTTTAGATCTCCTCCTTTATGCAAGTGTACTCTACTTAAGCCGGGCGCCCACTGTACGACTTTTTCGATCGCGGCGTTCAGCTGCTGCTCATACTGTACGAGTGAATCGCAGAGGTTAACAATTCACAGCTCGCGATTCTTCTTTTCACTCTATACGACCCGATGCTCGGATGCGATCTGACTGCTCACACTGTTCGTCCGTGTACGACACGCATGGAGGTATTATAAGAACTTATAATATAATAAAGTCCTATAATGCTTCCATGACGACATGGAATGCATGAATTGCAACGTTAAAGTAGTAGTAGTAGAAGAGGCATGAAGTGGTCGGATGCTCACAGATGTGAATGACTAACAAACAAAAACACATTGCCCGAATAGGCTCCGCTGTGCCTGCCACAGCTCAACAAGTCGACCGTCCATTGATTGGGTCCAGGTCCGCTGTGATGCCATGCTGCTCCATCTTGTGCATTTGTTTTCTCTTCCGTGTCTACGTTTGCGCATGTGTAGTGTGACGTAGCCTCACGAGGGGCGACCAGGATTTCAAACAGGTTTCATATTCATCTGATCGATCAGGAGGTGGTCGTGAGGCGTTAATCAGTTCTCGTTACCTCGTGTATATTACACGATGTGAGACGCACGATTGAGCCAAAACTTGTCCCGATCCCATAATAGTCGCACGGGTGAAAAATCGTGTCAAAAAGGGCCAAAAATCGCACAGTGGATGCCCGGCTTTAGGGTGTATCTATAATGATGTATTATACATGAGATTGACTGAGTGACATTTTTACCTGTTACTGAGCAGAATTTCAGCAGTATATCTGTATAATATTCTTTACTCTTTCAACTTCTGATAAAAATGCAACTTTATCCAACTCTTTGACCTTTTAAAGTGTTTTAAACATCAATATTAAATTACTGTATGTCAATGTTAATACAAAATTGTGTATCATATAAATTTAAGAAAAGTAAGTTTGCCAATCTATCCCTCCTTAAAATAGTCTGATGGCAACACAAGCTTATGAATAAGTTTTCCTGGCAAACTGAATTGAAGTCGAACTCCTTTAGCTCCTACTTCGGTGCTCACCAACTCCACAGACAAATCTGTGGCTCTCCAGCCCTTAAATGGTCAACCATGTTCACAGGCGAGCAATTTATTTTGGCTGTCTGCTGTTTGGTGCTGGGCAGTCAGCATGAAGACAGTTTATTAGAGCTGGTTTTATCTGCTGCTGCGAGCTCCTGCAGGAAATGAGGTTAATCAGACTGTTGAAAGTCCACCTAAAAAGTAAAGTGGTATAAAGCCAAACAGCCAAATACTTTATCACACGTGTGCTTTGAATCTTTGGCAGAGTAGTTTTGATGAAACTTTTTCTGTCAATCATAACCCAGGACTGAACTGAGCTGCTGCTGTAGGGCTGACTGTAGAGATGTGATACATCTCTGTGGCTTTGTCACAAACATACAGTGCATCATCATCTAACTAAATGTTTCATTTTACTATCAGTTAGAAGGAGTGCAACAGGATTTAGGTCACATCTAGGTTCTTGTTCGTATCTAATTTTCTGGGTCATGATTCAGTACAAGTTTGTTTCAAAGGAAAAGCCATGCTTGCATAGTTCAATGTTTATCTACTTAATTTAAGGTAAGATGTGCAAAATAGGAGTTTCTCCCCACTTCAGCTGATAGGGTCACAGGTAGCTCCACCTGTGTGTAGAGGGTGTTACATCTACACAACAGGGGTGCAAACCAAGATGAATAGAAATGAGTTTTACATTAAAGCTGTGGTCTACGATTTGAAACCGCAGCCTGCCCCCCCTTCCCTCACCTCTCCCCCCCCCAGCTCGTGTCGCCTCGCCTCTTATCAAGCCCCCTCGGACTGAGCTACGAGCGACTAGCACAATATATCAGCAGCAAACTCAATCAAAAACAGCTCAGCTCAACTGAAAGTATCAAACACGACAGACATCCCCCTTGTAACACACAGCAGTAGCCATTTCAACTGGACCGGCGGCAATGCGGGTCTGGCGCCGCCAGAGCGGAGCCGAGTGTGGGGGAGGATTTATCTTTCTCAGCCTGTCCTCCCCAGCTCAGCTTACAGTGCAAACGATTAGCGGCTAACAGGCTAACCCGCTAACCCGCTCCCCTGCAAGTTATTAGCCCGTGCAGGCACAAACTAACCAGAGTTATTCAGCAGACATCTCCCACTGTAGTAAACAAAGCCATTACCTGATCAACCAGGGGCGAAACGGTCGATGCTGAAGGTCTGACGGCTGGCTGAGGCTATTCGTTAGCCGTTAGCCGTTAGCCCGCTAACAGGCCTCAACCCGCGGGCAGAGCTCCGTTGGGCCCAGCGGAGGAGGCGGCTTCGGTCTCGGCGCTAGGCTTTTCCGGCTCCATGATAGTTCAGTAGCTAACGCTGCTAGCTGCTCACCGGAGGTAGAGGGGAGGAGACGGGACCATGACGCACTACGCATCGCATGACGATGCGTAGTGAGAGAGACGAGGATTGGATGGACTCACAGACCAACTCACGGACCAATTAATAGTTGCAGGTTCTTAGGATTGATTGGTCAGCTAGTATGCAGCTTTTCAGCGGATATACTGAATGGATTATTTTCATCCTTTTTGGTCTTTATACTGTGTAGATAGGACCATAGGACCATAACAGCCTTATAAACGGTGTTATTAATATGTACAAAGCTTCCAAATCGTAGACCATAGCTTTAAAAGTAAAAACGTCATGGTAAGGAGCAATGTATCATATCTATGATTTATTACGTGTGCAGTCACAACTTTAAGGTTCACAGGGCACCCATTTATCTATATAAATATATATATATAATATCATATCCCCTTAAATGTTTTTATGGCTCTTTATAGGTTGTAGCTCCTTAATCTGTCAAAGTTCTGTTTCTCTCCTGCAGTTGTGTTTCTAAGCATCTGATTAGTGATTTGCATGTAGCTAAGCTGTAGTTAACAGAAAAGCCCTTTTTCCAGATGTGGGTGTTTGAAAATAAAGGCATGTAAACGTCATAATTTCTGAGTGTTCTGATAAACACTTGTTGGATGTGCAGTGTATGAATTATCCAATTAACCATGCTTCAAGGGGGCTCAGATGTGTGGCTGTCCTCCAATAACAGTGTTAGGAGTTACAGGAGCCTCTCTGACCAGGAGTCACAGCCTCAGAAGGCCACTCTGAAACATCTCCAGAGTTTTCCCCACCATTCACCAGGGTGGCAACCCCCCAACCCAACACAAGCTAACCAACAAAAAAAGACAGACGCAAAATGCTTCAGAATTCATTACTCTCGTGGATCATTCTGTTTTAGGCTCCGTTCACACAACCAGAAAAGGAGAGGTTTTCCTTTGCCTTGTCAAAAGTGCGATGCGTTCACAGACAATGTGAAAATGATGTGCATTCACAAGGATCCGCAAGAACAACTGAAAACGCTGCAGCATGCATGCCAGGCCAGTAGTTGGCGATGTAGATTATGGTGAGACAGCGGTGTAACAAGACATGTACGCCATCCAGTAAAGACAAATTTTTTACAAACAACAATATAACGTAGACGCAAAAAGACAAAGGAGTTTCTTGTCTGGACCACAAATCTGTCTGGATGTGTTTGTCTGAATAACAAACCAAGCACAGCAAGCAGCACACATATTACAATTTTTTTCCCTGAAAACACTGATCCTGTTTACACAGAGACAGACAGACACCAAAACATTTTCAAAACTTTTCAATCTGGACCCTGGTTTCAAAAGTTTGCGGATTCAGACACTCTGGGCACAAGGCACAAATGCACAAAAACTTTCTGTTTTCTACCATTTTCCTTGTCGTGTAAACAGTGTCTTAGCTTAGCATCACATGAACCTCTTTTAAGTGTTAAACTGTGCAATTCAGCCAATTGTTTTCAAGCATGCAGGAGGAGTTACTTCTGTTCTGAAACAGCAAGACAGCTGATCCCTGGTCAAACAGGGCCTCTCTTTTTTTAAGTTTGTATGTTCTCCATTTTTGGTTCCTCTATACTTACACCAGCTTCTTCCCCCATTCCAAAAAAAATGTTATTAAATGTGATTGGTTAGGGGGTGTTGGTTTGACAGAGTGACTAGCAACCATGCACGTCCCATATACATACTTCTGCCTGTCCAGGTTCAAATCCAGCCTGTGACCAGTTTGCAGAGTGTCTTCCCCTACTCTCTCGCCCCCATTCACATGCCTATCCACTGTCTCTCTCCTATCAATAAAGGCATAAAATGCCCAAAAAATGCATTTAAAAAAATGGTTGTCCAAATCTTTATGTCAGGCCTGAGATTGGCTGGTAAGCAGCCTGAATAAGCTCTGGAACCTTATGACCCTGTATTAATTTCTATTTTACACTGCTTTCTGGATCTTTATAAATGTCTAAGAGCCTAAAATAGCAATCGAATTGATGGGTAGAGGGAGGTATTGCTGTCTGGTCTTTTTTTCTCTGAAAAGCTCACTTGATATTAAAAAGTGTGACCACCTAAGATTTAATATTTTGCTTGATTTATGAAATTGAAAGATTAAGATAATTCTTCATGAATTCTCTTAAAACTGTTAATACACCTGTATGACATTTTTTTCTGACAGATAAATCCTCGTATCCTCATATATATAAATATAGTCTATGGTTGGTTGGTTGCTTGGTTTTCAGCGTGTACTGGGTAAAAAAAAAAAAAAGTTTGATAACCATTGACATAGATGATGGATGGCACAGTTTCCAGCCTCTGATTGGGCTGGTAGGAGGCTTCTACCTTTACAGGATGTACTTGAGAAAACATTGATCTCAAACTAAGGCATACGCACACATGTTGAAGAAAGACCTGCTGTTATGGTCTTGTTAGTCCCTGCTGTGCTATCCCAGGGTCAAACTGAGTCAAACTATTGATGCAGCCTTTTGTTATAAACACAGACACTCTCTTTAGCAGAAGACTGGTGTTAAATCTTGACAGCTGTCACAAATCAAGTCCTTACTTTTGTACCTGCTGGTAATAGGGATACGCAGTATAGGATGGATGCATAGCCCTCATTCAGGAGGAGTACAAACACTGTCCCACCCCTCTTAGTTACTCCACTGTCAGCTTCTTAATGCACTAAACTGTGTTGACTCTACAGGTGGATGAGAGGGTGTAAGAAGGTGAGAAAAAGGGAGCATGAAAGAGAGTGAACTTCCCAAAATGTCACCCAAAAACTCTCCTCAGACAGTGATTCTTGTTAACCTGCCACATTCTCAACAGAGGAGAGACACTTGAAAAGAGCAAACACACCCATACCTGACGTAACTGGGGTTGAGAAACATGATGGGAACAGCTTGAGAGGAATGATGAGAAAGGAGGTTGTAATGAGGAAAGAAGCTATTCTTGCACTACATGACGCCTGAAGCGGTGCCTTATTGCTGAAAGCGTCTGCAAACAACAGCAACACATCCACAACACATCTGCGATTTATGAATTCACAATATATGGATTAGTTGGCTGCACATGTGCGACTCTGAGATCAAGACGCACGCCCAAACCGAAGCCCACTTCAGCACAATTACATGTCCACATTCATACACACATTCATACATACGGAGCAGCCAGGAGGTGACAGTGATAAAGTGGGTTGGTCTTTGCGGGGTAGAAATAAATGAGTTCAACTGTAGCTGTGAGATTACATTCAGGTCTCTCTGTTTAGGCGCACTTTTTCAATACAGCCTCGGGCTTTGAAAAGTGCGTGCGTGTGAGTGTGTGTGAAATGGAGACTGAAAATACTTGAGAAATTGCAGGGAGCCCTGACGATGAAATGGGAGCGGGAGAACGATATGGCTTTGGTGAAGGAACCCCGCAGAGACTCACAGTGCTATTGATTTTAGATTATGTCTGCACTTGTACCTTCAAATATCAATGGAGTGTCCCTAGGAGACATTTAATGATCAATTATTAGGTGTTTATCAGTTTGTTTCAACCACGTTTTTATTCCTCAATTTCTCTAAAATGGATCATGACGTCGTTTACATTCGAAAGTAGAGGCATAAGACAGTGAAACTGTGTGATGTAAGAGGGACGAGGGCACGTCTGTGATCATAAAACATGAGGAAATTAGTCTTTGTAGTCTCTCATGCTGGTTTTGGCCATTCACAACACAGAGTGCACAGCTGGATCGCTGGAAGATGATGTGACTCACTGCTTAGGGAGGCAATTAGGGCACTTTAAAAGCCTGTGCATATGAAAATAGCAATACTTACAGAAAACATCCTTCTCTCTGGAGTTATAACTTAAAATCTGACCTGGTAAACATGATATTCTTATTTTAAATATACTGTGACTCATACTTCCAAGTGATATCATTATCTGCTTATCAACAGAATGAGAGTCAATACAAACACACACAGATTACAGAGACATGTGCTCACTCCACTTCTAGACCTGGCCTATAATCATGCAGACTTTGTATGTCAATCAAAGTGATGCATTCATGGTTTTTGTAAATGTGGAATGCTTAAAGCAAATACATCATTATTTAAATTATTTGCTCCAAAGTGGCAGACACTGGAGCTGAAAAACCAATATGCAAGAGCCAAAAACTGTAAGTACACCAACAACCACTTGGGAATTGTTAAAGAAAATTAGTCGACCAGAGTTTTAGTGTGCAGTCTTATGCTACTTTTTTGTCTGTATCATCAAAACTCTGATAAGAAACTCTCCGTATGTGCAATTTTTGGCTCTTATTGTGGCAAACAAGGTGCCTCTTATCAGACTGATGATTTTTTTTGAAGGTGTTGGTTTTGCTTGTTAAAGGTGTAGTCAGCGATGTGGGAGAAAATGGGTGGCAGGTTTGTTTATATTTGAATTTAGACCCGCCTCCCGAAAGCTGATGGACGTGCATCGTCATGGAAACGGCCGTAGAAACTGCGTAGCTGACGTAGCTAAGGAAACCCTGACTGGTCAGACAACTCGACTGCCAATATTGAAAACATCACAACAACAGTACATTTTGGCAGATTAGACAATAAGATGAATGCCTGACGGCTGCTACTGTTATGTGAAGCACCACGAAGCTAATGTTGCTTACCTATCCAGCAGACGGACGGCGACATCCGCGTCTGTTTTCAGGTCTTCAATAAGCGGAGTTCCCTCCACTGACGGAAAGCAACACCAATGTTGATCCGGGTCTTTGCTCTTTTGGTCATAGCCCTTCTTTTCCACTTTTCACTCCTCTGACCTCTTTCTTTGGGCTGTTTTCAGCCATTGCTACCGCAACTATTGTATCTCTCTCTTACGCTAACTGCGCACGCTACGCAAACTACGACTCCCCCTCCCCCTTCTGTCTGATCTGCGCATGAGTATGATCGCCCCCTGGACGTGGGGGGGTTTACTTTGTTTTGGTAACTCAGCCCGAGCCACAGTATTTACCGGCTGAAATTCTGAGTCAAGGCTGTATATTGAGACCAGATTTTTTTTTCAACATGCTGTCAGTGGTGACATCTTGTGGATGGAGAGGAGAAATACGGTGAATTTCACAAATACTGCATTTGATTAGAAGATCACTGAGTACACCTTTAAGCACAGATTTCATTCAACTATAATTAAATGTCCAAACGTGTCACATTGTCTTGGAAAAAGAAAAAGAAAAAGAAGCTGTTTTAACCTGCAGCTCAACAGCATCAAATAAGACAAGTGCTTGTTCTATAACTGATTAGGGATGGGAATCAATACGACTTTCTTTACACCAATGCTATTATCTATTCTGCTTATCGATCTGATTCTTCAACAATCCTTACATCGATTCCGTTGACAAAAGTAGGCTTTCATATGTTTACAGAGGCAACAATTCCAAACACGTCATTCATGACATTTAATGCTGTGCTGCATAGGTAAATGTTTCTGTTGTTGCTTGTGTTTTCACCCAATAAACTTTGAGCAGTTAGCATCAATTTGTCAAGAATCCGGCAGCAGTTTTGCCCAAATCTGCCCCAATAAGGGAATCGATGAGCAAAAAGACTAATGATGTTGATTCCTTGTGGGAGTCCTTTGTATCTTAAAATAAACATGCTAGGGCTGGGTATTGATTCAGATTTTCTGGATTGATTTGATTCTATATTACAAGGTCTCAAATCTATTAAATTAATGATTCGATATTCATTCAGTCTGGGATATCTCAGTTAAAATAATGCTATAAATTTAAAAATGACCTGGTACATTATCAAAAATAATTCTTACATTAAGAACTAAACCCAAAGCAGTTCCATTTATCATACATGAAGGATAAACATTAATGCATATTCTGCATATTACTTTTTCTTTGTCCAGCTCATCTTTTCTTTTGTGCTTGTTCGATCGGAAACACATCCAATCATCAGCTTTTAAACTCGCCGGTGCTGCTCCTGTAGTGCTACTCATCACTCCATGTTTGTTTGACTGCCTGTAGTAACATCTCACGAGATCTTGCTCAGTGGAAAGCAGAGCTAAGCGCTGATCCCACGAGACTAGCATGGTTGATACCACAGGCTGCTTCTCTGTACGTCTAATAAAGAAAACAACCAAAGTTTAAAGATCGATCTTTGGATTTTATGGATTGATTATGAATCATTTAAAGGGAAATCGATTAAAATTAAATACATTGATTTTTTTAGACCCAGCCCTAATACTGACTGTGCTGCATATTGTCATATTTTCTACATTTTGTTTATTGGATTTCATTTTCATAAGAAGTCAAAGTTAAAAGCCAATTGTGGGTCATTTTCTAATCCAACTATTTCAGTGGTCCATTATGTAAATAAGTTATCACATTACAACCATTGGTGAGCGAATGAGAAAAGTAAGAGGGAGTGACTGTGCTGAGGGAATATACTGGTCACACCGGCCCCGTTTACATGGGTAGTTTTCCTCAATCTGATTGAAACCGATTGGATTAAGTGAATCTGACTCAATCTGTATACATGAACTTTGAGTAAAAAGATCCACGTTCAATCCGCATTTGCATGGCCCCAGCTGAATTCGGTTGTATTGTTTTTTTTTGACATGCGAAGAAGGTCACTCTGCCGCTACCTGAGAGAAGAAGAGGTGCTCTTCCTGCTTCTTGTTTACCTCTAGAAAGATGGATCCATGTCGTGTTTTGTTGGGGTTTCTATCAAAAAGTTTGTTTCCTCAACCGTCCACTTCTTCTGTTTGTTCAGCATGTTTGTTTGGGCACGCTCTCCGTACGTCACTATGTGTCTTTTACATACTAGAGAGCACCTGCGCAGACCGAACAATTATCTCTATCAACCCAATCCGCTCCACTCAGCCGTTTACATGAAGCATGGAGCGGATTCTCAATCGGCGTAGACTACCTCTTACAACCTGATCCGAAATACAATCAGATCCGGGTGAATCGATTGGCTAAGGTGTTTACATGAGACATTTCTAATCTGATTGACCTTTCAATCTGATTGTAAATGGGATTTTTTACCTATGTAAATGGGGCCACTGACGTTTACTTGCACACTTCACACCAATGACTCCATTTTGTTTTTTTATTTGTTTGTTAGATTTATTATGCCATTGTTGTCTGTGTCTGTCCATGCCAGTCCTCTGTGCAGCCAAAACTACTCTATGCTCTGTGTTATGCAGAAACTCCAGAAATAACAGATGATATATTTTAATGTCTCAGAGCCATCAGAACAGGTACACTGTTACAATACTATTTCAGGCGCTCCTTACCTTGTCCCAGAGTCTCTCTCGGTCTAAAGCCACGATGATCATGGACGGGTTGGACAGGAAGCCCTGGTTGTTGAACGACAGATCGCGTCTCTCCCACGTAACATTCAGCATGTGCCTGCATCCCACAGGAACATAATGTCATACCAAAGTGTTCAACCAAGGACTTTGAAATCTACATCACAAGAGCATTTGCATATTCATTTACACAGATAAACACACACAATGATCACCTCCTAATTAAGCCTAAAGCTCCCCCCGGGGGTTTACCGTGAGAGACAAGAGAAAGCTCATTAGGGGGAGATAGATGTTGCTGATTGGTGCAGCTTGGGGTGTTTGCACTGAGTGATTTTCTGGCTGTTATGATATACATACATGACAGATCTGACGGAACATAATGAATCCAAATTAATTTGCTCTTCATGGACTTGTGACAAGAGATGAACGTTTCAAGGAAAATTACTTTTTAAGTTTTTTTAAGTTGTTATAAGTAGTGCTGTCAGACGATTAAAAAAAATATCTAATTAATTACCAGATTTATAATTAATTAATCAAATTAATCGCATTTTAATCTCATATCTGGTTAAAGTACCCAAATAAAGAATTTGAATTCTAGGATATTATAAAATTGTAGTGCAGGACTAATCAAATGAATACACTAAGAAGTGAAGATTTGTAAATCCACATTTTTATTGGAGACTAAATAAAACCAAAGTCAGGGCAACTTGTCCAGAAAATTCTAAGCTCCATCAGGTAACTCAAATTACACTTTAAGTGTGTTTCATAAATCAAATTCAAAATAAGAAAAAGGTGGAGGACATCCAGCAAACCAATTAGGCCTGATGCATTATTAAAGAATGTAGTACAAATATAGATTAATAAATTCAAAAATAAAAGACTAAGTCTTAAATATGCCATTCCTGTTGTCACCTGGGCTTTGTTTGGTTTGACTAGAGACGCATGTGTAAAGTGACGTGCCACTGCCATGTACGGGTCCTCCAGCTGGACAATATTAAAATTTTGTGTGCTATGATTACTCTTGCAATTAATTTTTATAACGCATTAATTTGCGGTGTAATTAATTAATCTAATTAATGCACTAAAGTGACAGCCCTAGTTATAATCAATCAATCAATCAATCAATCTTTATTTGTATAGCGCCAATTCATAACAAGTGTTATCTCAAGACACTTTACAATAGAGCATAAAGCTCTTCTTATAAGTAGAAGGCAATTCTTTAACCCTTTAACTAGCCGCTCAACCGTCTGGCAGACGTCATCAATATTACAAGAATATTTAATGTTTTAAAAACAATAAAATTAAAACATTGTTTGAATCGTTTAATATCTCGGGAACAGAGAAAACTACAAACAAGGAAACATATTCTTAGTGTGGGAGTTTAAGGTTTGAAATGGCCAATTATGTGATGAAATAAAGATACATGACATGGAGTTTTACTAAAACAAATTAGCATTATTTTGAAGAATAGCAGCTCTGCATTGCCTACATATATATATAAGTATATAAGTCATCATTTCGAAAAATGGAGAATTACAAGAGTAGGACATTTTTAAACCATTGCTATTTTTTTTACAAACACTTCCTCTTGCGATTGACAATGCTCTAAATGTTTGTAAATCTTTATTTCATTCAGTAATCAAATGTTAGTTTTTTAAACCATCTACTCCCACATCAAGAAATAAAATATCTGTTCTTTGTTTGTTTGCGTTTTTTTCTGTCCCCTAAAAACACTGATGGAAACAATCAATGTTTTTTGTTGTTTTTAACACATTAAATATTCCTCAAAATGATTTTTGCCCAAGAGTTGAGCTGGTAGTTAAAGGGTTTAAGGAAATTGAAATAATCTTATATGTCTCTGTAGATTCTCATTCATCCAGGTCATCTTGGTCATCCTGAAGATTCAAAACAAGGCAACTGGGCTGTATTTGAATCTTTAAGATACAAATAATTTTACAAATCAAAGAGGATGAACATCTCATGGTGGTATGTGGCATTAGCTCAACCCCTTTCAATGCTACCATTTTTTATTGGGGATAATAACTTGTGCTGAGTACTTTTTGGTGCCACCTTTGGAAAGTTCCAAACATATTAGGGTGACACTAAAATGCTGATGTAAAGACACAGCCAACAACCATATGCCACAGAGATAGTTCAAATATGGACTGGAATTAACTCACTGGTCCAACAAGGACTGAAGTACAACACAGCATCCTGATTTTGAATTAAACTCTTGATATAACCTGCCTGGATATGGGCAAAAATATATTTTCCATTGAGAAATGTTTTCACTGTTGTTCCTTGCTCTTCCTTAAGGAGAAACAGAAAATGGCCTTCAAATGCTACAAACAATCAGAATATTTAAAAAAAAAAAAAAAAGAACACATTAATGCAAAGGTATATTGGGATCAGACAAGAGAATTTGGGAATGTGTTTTTAGAAAAAAAATAGTTAAAATTCACAAGTCAGCCTCACTCTTGAAGTTGTATATGAATAACAATGTTAACCTTTTATTTCAATTTCATTCTTAACAAAATATTCCAGCATCCTACGGGCCATTTCAACTTTTTCCCTGCTATTTTGACTTTTCTTAAAAACATAAGTAAACATTTTTCTTTATATTTTGTTCCTTCTTTTTTTCCCAAAGTTGCATTTTAACTTCATGCCATTCACTTGTACTTACATTAATACAAAATTTCATTTTTTTATCCATTCTGATTGACTGTTACCTTGAAGTATATACTAAAACAATATTCCTTCTCTTATTGTTTATCTATGCCCCAACACGACTCTCCTCTATACCACTTATGACTCTGGAAACAAAACTGTATTCTTCATGCTTCTGAGGTCTCATGAATCTTTTTTTTCTTCAATGACGCTCTGTTCTGCATCAGGGACAACCACACAAAACAGAGATATGTTTAACAACGTGTGTTTAGTCTGGCACAGCGACGCCTCACCTGAACAGTGTGATGTTTTCAAAGTTTTTAGCCGGTTTGTTGCAGTCCCCGTGTCCTTCAGGAATAAATCCATACTGCTTCTTGAAGCTCTCAGCTCCTTTGGCAACAATGGCGACACCCTCCCTCACCCTCTGCCGCAAACTCTTCCTCCACTGATCCGTTATGACTCCGATGACACCAACAGGGAAGCTGGCAGGTGGAGGGCTGTCGGGGTTGCCCACGGCCGGGCTTGGGAGGATCCAGATGTAGCCCGGGCCCAGCAGACCCACCTCTGCCGCCTGTCGGAACAAGTACTGTGCCTCCTCATAGGAGCAGTACGCCAAAAGCACCTGAGAGTCCACCTGCAGATGAGAAAGTTTGTCAGAAATTTAAAAAATAAATACAACGTGAAAATGAGTGTACACAAAGTCAAGAACACCAGCTGTTCTTAAGATGAAAACAAGGTGTTTTAATGAAAGTTTTCTTTATGAGAAAATGGGATAAACCTCGAGAGAAACAATTAAAACAGCAAACTAAACAACTCACATCCCACTAATTAGTTCTTCTCCTTAGTAATGGCACATGCAACTGTTCAAGCAAAAATAACCACCTTTTCCACCTTAAATTAATACAATAACTTTCAACTGACAATTCTGTTTCACAGTGTGCCTGCTTTCAGCACTATGACCTGTGCCACAGGGTAACAATTCCCTGGTGAGAAGTGTGTTTGGCATGTGGTTAAACACCAGGTTCAAGCTCAGAAGAAGCCAGTGAGTTGATCTTACGTATCGGGACACCATGGAAGAGGATAGCGACAGCTAAGGTCAAAGCCTGGTTAATACTGCTGTGTCAAAGCTACACTGTATCTATGCTGTGATGCCCAGCGCTGTTTTGGTCATTTAAACTTGTGCGTTGGGGGGTGCTGATTTAGCTGAGTGGTTAGCAACCAGGCACGTCCCATTTAAGCCCAGTTTCCACCAGAGGGTTCAGTCTCAGTACGGCTCTTTTTGGGCGTTTCCATAGCCTCAAACCGGGACAGGACCCCTTATAGGTGAACCGTACCGTCCCACATTTTGGGACCCTTCAGTTGGGGTGCCAAATATACCGATCCGACCCCAGAAGGTGGAGCTAGAAACACTGCAGTCTGTTGTTTGGTCGAAGGAGACGTCACTTTCCATGCGACAGCAGAACAACACATAACTCCGCCATGTTTAAATTTCCACTTGTCTTCCTGAAGATAACTCTTGCGGCACACAGCCTTCTCTGAAACAAAGCTTGGTTGTGCTTCGTAACAAGAAGCCACATGCTGATCACAAAAAGAAGAACTGCTGGATGTCTTCCATCGTTGCTCTTTGTTTACTTTGTCATGTTTTCTTCGTTGTAATTTTATAGCCAGGTACACGGTGTTGCGCTGCTATGACGTCATGCTATCGGCATCCGGCTTATACGCCGCCTACCAAGTAGGGTTCGGTTGGCTGTGGAAACGCAAACAGGATCAGGCTTTACCGATCCAGCCTGAGCCAAACTGTGCCGATCCATACCGGACCACTTGGTGGAAACAAGGCTTCGAATCCAGCCTGTGGCCACTTTGCAGAGTGTCTTCCCTACTCTGTCTCCCCTTTTCACAAGCCTATCCACCGTCTCTCTCCTATCAATAAAGGCACAAAATGCCCAAAAATACATTAAAAAAAACCGTGTGCATTGGTTGTGACTGTGTTGACCTTGCCAAAATGCTAGTCAGCAGTGCAGCCTTTCCTGGTGCGTGAGGCTTGTTCAGTTGGAAGAAACTGTGGCTACAGAAATAGGGTGAATAAACGGCTGAATGATTTATGACAGAGTCAGAGGATTTTTTGTGCCTGTATGGCAACTGAATGAGACACGAAGAAGACCATAAACCTCTGATATACAAGCAAGTTAATTCAACGAGTTGTGTCGTCATTTTATCATAAGCTAATATGCAAAATTATTCCTGTGATGTACTCAGAGATTTCAATTAAAGAGCTTGCAGTCCACTACATTTCAATACGTAGTCTTATTTTGATTATATTAACATTAGGCTGCACACAAAGTGTTCTGTATTAGTTCAGGGTTATGTGGACCTAGAATAAAGGTTTTGGCATAGCTATGAAAAAGATGTATAAATATTTGAGACGCCATGATCAGGTTTTCTTGGCCGAAATCATCTGTTTGCGAGATCAGCTGAAAAAGAGACGGATCATATTTCATGTTTCGTTTTATCAATTTGTTGAAATGCTGGCTCAGAAAAGAAAAACAAACATCTCAAAGAGCAATTCAACAAGTGTCCTTCAGTAAGGACATCTGAGTCACAAAATAAAAAAGCTCATTTATCACTTGTTTTTCAAATGACTAAACGAATAGATCGACAGACTGACAAAAGCTATTTATTCAATCTAACAGGTAATTTAAGAAGAACTCAGTAGCAAAATGAAACTGATATACAGTGTCTGTTTCATGATGCCAAGAAAATAAATTTATCTCTCACTCAACTTTATTTTTTCAAGGTTCAGTAAAAAATGTAAATCTCAACTCTATAAAATATGTTTGAATAAACCATGCTCTTGACTTTTTCAAATACTCATTTTCCTGAGTCGACCTGAACACCTCACAATGTTTCCTGGACCTCAAATGCATCATTAGGCACAACATGCATTTGTTTTGGAGCTTTTAGCTTTAATGCTGCTGGTCCCTGAGTGAATTTCAGTGCAGACGTAGACATTGGATTTATATTTCGAACTTAATGAACTGAAGACAAAGTTTTGGAGGTTCTTCTGGAGTTTAAGAGGATGACTGAGCATCAGGAGCAGAGGATAAGTGTATGGCGTCCATGAGTAAAAATGTGATCAGGTGGGTAGCTTTCAGTGTTTACTGGCATTAACTCGATCAAACAATCAAAAAATCAGCCGATTCTGATCGGTGCAGATACAATTAGACATCTTCAATAAATATGATAAAATGAAGATAGCATCCCATTTACAATATTTACTCTGAGATCCCAATAACAGATTACTTTCTGAATGTACACCTCAGCATCACCTGTACATATTGGTGTAAAACAAATAAAAATAGTAACATAAAGAATGGATGACTGAAGGAAAAAGACCTAATCAGGTTTTCAGCAGCCATATTTGGTCTGATAAAAGTGGAAAGCCATAACTGTGGCTGAGAATGAAGGTTGATTTATTGCCCTTCTGGGTGTTAAACCAAATTCTTACACATTGCTGCCTCCAGTAGTCGTATTAAAACTCTGACTCTTAAAGTTTCTAAAGGAGTAACAGAACTTTATTGACACATTGTGTTAAAATCTTACACAAAACAACTGCTGTAAGAGGATAGTGTGTCTTGTCCATTTGGAAAAAAATAGAGAATCAGAGGGTGTACCCAAAACTTTCACTCAACTTGGCAACCATTCATACCATTTGTCAAAGATATGCCACCTGGCAATATAACCATGTAATGTACACCTGTTTATGTGTCTGAGCATGTTTTTTTATCTTGTTGATTTTTATTTTTATAATTATTTTTGATTTATCTAACTGACTTGTTGTATCTATTTAATTTTACATATGTTTATATCTGCAACATTGTATGGCTGCTAATTCAGAGTTGGGGTATTATTTAAAAAAAACAGTAAAAAAATACCTTTTTAAAAAAAACAACTGCTTTATTTGAAGATGGCTTGTTTGTAACTCAATCCATTTTGTCACATCTGATCGTACCTGTTGCAGCAAACGCCTGGTCTTCGCATCATTCGCCCCAACAGACATTTCCAGAGACAAGACATCCTGAAAGTTCCACAGGAAGTAAGAGGTATCTGTGTAGGACTCAACGATATCCACAAAGGTGTCGTAGCCCGGCAGCAAGCTGGTGATCACCGCAAACTCGCCCCAGTCGTACTCCTCCATGAGCTGAAATGAGAAGACAGGAGTGAGTACGTTTCAAGGTTATGTGGTGAATAAATCCAAACATGTTTGATTGTGATAATAAAACTAAATATTATTTTTACGGATTAGTCTGTACCTTCTCATTACTATACTAACATGACAGGGCAGTGGATAGGGTCAGAATCATACAGTAGGTAAAAGATTCAAGGATAACCTTCAGTGAATGGCAAAAGCTGGGAATCGAACCGAAGACCTCCAAACTACCATGCTCTTTGGAGATTTTAATGCTGGAACTACACTTTCCCCGATTCATCAGCTTCAAATAAAACAGTAGCAATGTAACAAAAAAGTAAACAATGGAAGATCAGCAAAAAAGGTCATCAAAAGATATATTTGTGAAGTGCAAGCACAACACCGTAATCTCTCTTCTTGTTGAGATTTTTCCATGGTATTCTGAACTATTCCTCTAAAACATTTGATGACTATTTAAACTAAACTCTAAATTTTTAAAGATAAAGTTATAAAAAAAACGAGCTGCCAATTAAGGCTGGGTATTTCCAGCAACCCCATGATACAATACGTATCCCGATACTGAGGCCACGATTCGATACGTATCCCGATACACATAAATTGTGAACACTGACTGCACTTTTAACAGAATTCCCAGCAACTTCTTTTTTTTTGTTACAAGAAGAAAAAGAACAAGGATGAGTTTTAAATGGCTCTACAACTTAAGAACATTAATTCAGGTCCCCAAAGATGGTAGACACCTAAGTTTAAATTTGGAGCATGTGTTTCATGATGTAGTTTGGCTTCTTCTAGAACTATGCCATTGTTAACATTACCCAAAGAGTATTTATAACAACTGTCCAAACACTGAGGCCCTATCGGTTCTGTAGAATCCGTATCAATGCACGTATCCCCAAGGTGTGCATGACGATATTTTGTTGTATCGATATTTTGAACGCAGGCCTACTGCCAATTCCATTGTCGCCAATGCTTGGTGTCTCTGAATGTCTTTATATCTGCAAAGAAAGCTCTGGAATACAGAAGTTCTGAATGTCACTGTTTTAACTGATGGCTTTTGATTGTTTTCCTCACTTCTTTGTACTGTACTGAGTCTGTGTGACTGTTTGTTAAAACTGTGTTTTGCTGCCATTCTTGGTCAGGTCTCCCTTCGAAAAGAGATCTGCTGATCTCAATGGGACTTACCTGGTTAAATAAAGGTTAAATAAACAAAATGCCTTAGAATAGAGGTCATCAACTATTCAGTACAATGGCCTGATTTTTGCTTGACAAACTTTGGGGGAACCAGATTTCAAAAGCAATGTAATTATTCAAATATCTCGGTCTAAATAATACAGAGAAGTTGCCATTTCAATTTCCTCCTACCAGGCAAGTATCTGCCAGGTTCCAAGGAATTAACAACCAACTTCCTTCTTTTTAGTCCACAACTTTTAGCCTTAAAAAAATCAGTCCATATTGTACTACTGTCAGCCACATGGGTCAGTAAAGATGTTTGGCCTTCTGCTTCCTGTGGTGGTCCCATTTTCCATCACATTTTGACTCTCAATGTACCTTCTCCCCTTGTTAAGCACTGGCTAAACAAAGGCTTTAAGGTTTCAGATCAAACGTGAAGTCATTACTAATAAAACTTTCAATTTCAATTGTTGTGGAGGTTGTGATCGTAGGTACACAGTTCATAATAATAAGACTGAGTTATATGGACGGAATGACAACAGGAAACCCTCAAAACCAGATCATATTTTTTCTACCTCCCTTCCACAATTTTATAATGTTCTGAAGGCCAGATGGGGACCCGTAGGGGTCCTGATGTGGCCCTTAGGCCGCCTGTTGATGATCACTGCTGTAGATACACAACAAGATAATTAAGTCATGTTTGAGCTCAACAGTCTGAGCCGAGATAATCCCCTGAGCTACAAATAAGACACAAACAGATCTGATTTTACTGTGTAAATCTGTTCAGAAACTTTATGGATTTCATTTCCTGGTCGGATGGCCTGATGGTACTAACCTGCCTGAACAGTCACAGTAATCAGTAATGATCTTAAAAACAGTAAATTCAAGGTTTTCCACAGTGACACTGTAAACATATTTTTACCTTGAACATGCAGATAACCTGCTGCTCCAGCGATGCTCCCATCTGCAAGAAGGACGATCCCTCAGCCTGTAGAGATAAGGATGTTCACGGAGAGTCAGTTGGGGAAAATATTTCATGGGGGTGAAAGGTGGCAGAAAAAAACACAGATCTAGGGCTGTTTTATTTAAAAGGGATCCACAAGAATGGATGGTTATTGTCAAAGAGGCCTTTAAGCAGTTCCTTGACATTTTAGTCCAGTTTCTGTCTCAGTTTTCTGCCTTCTTGTCCACAAATTTCACTTTACAAACATATATATATTAAAATTAATCAGATAGCTGCCAAATATACAAACAGAAAAAAACAGGATACCAAGTAAATCACCTGACCTGGATAAATGTTCCACAGTTAAAGCGACTTCACTGCAGCATCTCATTTCAAGAGCACCTTTGGCTTTGTTACTGCTGGACAGCTATAAATATAGATCTAAACTTTTCCACAAATAGGACAGAACATTTTAATATCTTGTCCTTTTTTCTGATAAGGATACTTTGTCTTGTAAAAATCCCTCCTAAAAGTCATGGAGCATAGCGCTGGAACGGCCACCAATTAAACTGATGAGATGTGACAGGAGGAAAAGACAGAACTTCATTTTGGTGACCTCTACGTGCCACTGAAATTGGTAATATGAAATGTTTTAAGGTCCTAATGAATATTTGCTTTATCACATTAAGTGCGGAAAGTTTCAAACTGACAAAACGCACATCGTTAAAGTAAAACCAGAACGACCGCCTGATGGTTGTGCTGCATGAACTCTTAAGGTACACAATTATCCGACAGAGGCCGGTTTGAAAGGGCGGGGGCGTTTTTTGGTAGTTAATTTTGAAATGTTTTATTTCTTTACAGTTTTAAAGGCTTAGCTAGACTATTTTTTGAATTAATGCTGCATGCTTCATGTTTTCCTTAAAAACTGATTCAAGAGTTTTCTTGTCTTAAGTCAAGTTTGTCACATAGAAGCAGGTCAAGGCTCAAATACAGTCAAAACAAATGATGAACACTAGCACAGTTTAGAAAGAGTGAAATACCACACCCACAAACACAAAAGAGCATGAGGCAAAATTATCTTAATCTAAAATCCATTACATCTGAAATCTAGTCAGGTTATCCTGCTTTCAAGGTAAACATTAACAGAAGGTTTCAAGAGCATCTCTTATAATGTTGTTTCATCCTTTCTTTCTTTGTATGAAGCCTACCGCACTTGATCTCTAACCTTCAATACCAAATTAACTGACACTTTGTCACAGTGGACATAATTGCAAAATTTCAAGAGAAAAATAATTAAAGGGTTGAGTGAGATACCCATTTACATACAAGGTATGATCATAAACCCTAATAACATTAAATTCTGGCCCCAAGTTTCCCAAATGTGATGATGCCATACATCATTAAAGGGTGTAAATAAAAAATGACAAAATAAAATGCAAAGACGCACGAAATAAAAGCAAAAAATTAGCTGACTCTCCTTTGTCAAATAAATCTGCTGTGTGGATCTATTTTGGCCTCCTATGTAAAAGACAAGAGAACGGTGAGAAGATTGCAGACAAAACAACAACCGTGTGCAAAATATGCCGCTGCAGTTCTCCGTATACTGCAGCGAGTACAACTACAAACTACTTTGAACTGGAGACAGGCAGCAACTGCATGTTTGTGTAAGTCTGCATAAAAAAAACAATATTTGATTTCTGCATCTACTGTTGAGTTGACAGAATTTGATCATACTTGAAGATCAGAAGTATATGCACTGTTATAGGCTAAATATTATAGTTCACAGTTCAGACATTTATAGGTCTAAACTGCAGCTCTGAGGACTGCTATTTGTTTTCCTTTTCATTCAAGAGTGTAGTTATCCTGATTGCTACAACAACAAAGCACTTTTTATTGAGATTTTATGTTTGTATTTGCACTGTAGTCTAAATAAGAGGGAAAAAACTAAAATTTTGTTTAGAGCATTTATTTTGTACTGTTGCAGCAATATTTTGTATGTCTGCATTAGGAAGAAAAGAAAGAAAACTAGATTTTTGCACATCTTCCTACTGTTGGGGATTTTCTATAATCTTTATTTTGTATCGTGAGCATTTTGTACCCTGAGCCCTGTTTCGTATTTCGTATCATTTTGTGAGTTGACCATTTCGCTACACCCCTAATCATTAAGGACAAAGACTTGAACATAGCTCACTTTAACTTCCCTTGAAATGATACAACTAAAGTATCAAAGGGATGAACAATGGCCCCCTGACCCTGACTTTTCTGACCTCCAAAATAAAAGCCACCCCTTCGCAGGTGGCCTGATATGAGAGCAGGGTCAGGTATAAAAGTCCCAGTCACTCTAATACAAAAGGGCGTGGCCCACTAAACTGGGGGCAGTGGACCCAGGATACAGTTGTGCCCAAAAGTTTACACCCCCCAGCAGAATTTCTGATTTTTTGGCCTTTTCTCAGAAAATATGAATGATAACACAAAAACCTTTCTGTCACTCATGGTTAGTGGTTGAGTGAAGACATTTATTGAAAAAAAGATTAGTTTACTCTTTTTAAATCATAATGACAACAGAAACTTCCAAATTGACCCTGTTCAAAAGTTTACACCCCCCAGTTTTTAATACCTTGTGTTTCCCCCTTTAACATCAATAACAGCTTGAAGTCTTTTGTGGTAGTTGTGGATGAGGGTCTTTATTTTCTCAGATGGTAAAACTGCCCATTCCTCTTGGCAAAAAGTAAATTCTTGGGCTGTCTTGCATGAACTGCACATTTGAGATCTCCCCAGAGTGGCTCAATGATATTGAGGTCAGGAGACTGAGATGGCCACTTTAAAACCTTCACTTTATTCTGCTGTAGCCAATGGCAGGTTGATTTGGCCTTGTGTTTTGGATCATTGTCGTGTCGGAATGTCCAAGAACGTCCCATGCGCAGCTTCTGGGCCGATGAGTGTAAATTTTACTCCAGTATTTTCTGATAACATGCTGCATTCATCCTTCCATCAATTTTGACCAATTTTCCTGTGCCTTTGTAGCTCACACATCCCCAAAACATCAGTGATCCACCTCAGTGTTTCACAGTAGGAATGGTGTACCTTTCATCATGGGCCTTGTTGACTCCTCTCCAAATGTAACGTTTATGGCTGTGGCCAAAAAGTTCAATTTTGGTCTCATCACTCCAAATATCTTTGTTCCAGAAGTTTTGAGGCTTGTCTCTGTGCTGTTTGGATTGTAAATGGGATATTTTGTGGCATTTGCGTAGAAATGGCTTTCTTCTGGCGACTCGACCATGTAGCCCATGTTTCTTCAAGTGTCTCCTTATTGTGGATCTTGAAACATCCACTCCAATTTTTTTTAGAGAGTCCTGTATTTCAGCAGAAGTTCTTTGAGGGTTTTTCTTTGCATCTCTAACAATTGTCCTTGCAGTTGGAGCTGAAATTTTTGTTGGTCTGCCTGACCGTGGTTTGATTTCAACAGAATCCCTCTCTCCCCTTCATAATTAGAGTTTTAACAGTGCTTCTTGGCATCCTCAGTTCCTTAGATATCTTGTAAAATCCTTTTCCTGTTTTATACAGTTGAAATACCTTTTCTCGCAGATCTTTTGACAATTCTTTTGCTTTACCCATGACACAGAAACCAGAAACTTCAACGTAGCACTGAGTGAACATCTGACATGTCTGTCAGGAGCTCAGAAACTCACTGAGCTTTCATACACACACACAGTTTACAAGCTAATAGATCACAGAGAGGATGGTTACCTTTAGTAGACATTCAAACCCATTTGTGTCAAATTTTGTGCATGTTATCAGGCCAAAACTGCCAGGGGGTGTAAACTTTTGAACAGGGTCATTTTTGAAGTTTCTGTTGTCATTATGATTTAAAAAGAGTATACTATCTTTTTTTTTCAATAAATGTCTTCACCCAACCACTAACCATGAGTGACAGAAAGGTTTTTGTGTTATCATTCATATTTTCTGAGAAAAGGCCAAAAAATCAGAAATTCTGCTGGGGGGTGTAAACTTTTGGGCACAACTGTTTATGGAAATCTTAAGAATGCTGTTAGAAATCAGTCTCTGCCTATAAGGCCACAAAAATTCTGTCCTCATAAATCAACGAAATGGCAAATAGCCTGGAAAGACAAATAAGGAAACAAGAAAACAGATAACACACCCGGAATGGGTAAAAAAAAAAAAAAAAGGGCATAATTGTTAATACAGATTAGCCTGTAAACACAGACTAATCATTTCTATTCTGAGTCTGTATTTACCTTTGCAAAGACTTTCACTTTTGAGATATTAGTTTCAAAAGCAAGGGATTAATAAAAGACCAAATATCTTTGACCTAGGGCTGGGCGATGTGGTCTTAAAATAAAATCCCTGTTTTTTCCCAAAACAGTCAATTTACAATTGTAATAGATTTTTCTAAGGATGCACCGAATATTTGGTGGCCGAATATGTTCGGCTGAATATTGCAAAAAAAAAAAAAAAAGCCATATTCGGCCTTCAGTGGAGTGAGGTAATTGCAAGGTCGAATAGTACCGTGTGACGCAATGACGAAATCAAATACGTCATTGCGTGTGACTGTGGCTAAGCAGACTTGTATCAAAAGGACAATAGTTCATTTGTTGTGGGTTAATCCACTTTAATCCACTTTAGTATTTTTCTAATGTATGTTTTGTTTTGTTTGAAGGCTTAATATGAATGAAAAACTTTGTTGGGCTTTTTTGAAAAGCAAAGGCTACTGGAATATTAAAAAATGTCATAATATTCAATAAACAATTACTTTCTTTTAAAAACATGTCTAAAAATGCATCCTAAGCTATGTTTGCACTATTAAAAAATATAGTGAACTACTTCGCCTCCGCTTTGAATATTCAGTATTCGGCCAAGTGTTTATATTTTATTTGGCTTCGGCCACAAATTTTCATTTGAGGGCATCCCTAGATTTTTCCCCCTTTTTTTAACATAAATCAAGTTTTTCCAGTATGTTATCAAAATATATTTCATAACTAAACAGAATTTACTTTTTACAGTTAAAGCTCATCCCATAAAATGTGAGCCTATCTACATGTACTCTTAAAGCCGAAATACTTTGACTGCTGAAATACTTTTAACATAGAACTCTCTGTACAGAATTTTATCTTATTAAAAAACAAAACACAAGCCTTCACATATACTTGTGCAAAACCTGACAAGGCCATCCACCATGAAAACTCTAAGCATTTATATTTTCAAACATTGTAACAACTAGGGCTGGGACAATACGCTTTTCTCCTGATTCGATTTTTTACGATTTTTTGGGTACCGATTCAATTTAAATGGCGATTCTACGATATTGCAGATTTTTACAATTTGTAGTTAGCTTTTTTAACACCAGTGAAAAAGGTGAACAATGATGATGCCTACAGGCTATATCAGGAAAAAAAACACATCACATGGGAGTCCGTTTTTAGGATTTATTCAGCAATATATTTTAACCAGCTGTTTATACTCTTTCTTCAAAAGCACAGACTAAAATGGAGCATTTACATTTGGAAAAAAACACAAGTTTTTTAACAATAAAGTCGATTTAAAAATCGTCAAACAAAAAAACCTTAAACTTATGTGGATCAATTTTTTCTCCCACCCCTAGTAACAACTTAGAGTTGGAGTAAATCAGGCAAAGAATCTTGATTATCAATTTTCAAATCTTCTGCAAAAAACAAAACAAATCATTCTTAATCAATACATTTCCCAGCCCGACTCTGAACCATGACCAATGGCCTCCAAAGCTAATCATTTACTTTGAAGAAAACTCAGACAGACAGACAGATAGATGAACGGACCACCCCAAAAGCATCTTGCCTTTAGCGCCGGCAGTTGCTTGGTTTGAACATCATGTCACTCTCTAAAGATCCCGTTTGCCCCTTCAGACAATATCAACAAGATTTTGAGTGAGGTTTTCTTTCAGAGATGGACCCTATGAATACTAATATCACAGTTATCATCATCACTGCCACTCATATTTCATACAGGTCTGATCGTCTACATTCATCCTCTGTCTGGAACAAGTGTTTTCAAACTGCACTCACTCCTACTGCTCCCTTTCTGTCAGAAAGGGGAGGTCCTCTGTTGTCTGTGTGTGTTAGCATACATTTGCATACTGTCTCTGTGTGTTCTTGTGCGTTGACAGATAAGATGGAAGTTATCACAGCCTGCTGAACTCGTGTCCTTCAAATAGCATTCAGGAAAGTAGGCTACGAGGATGAGAGGAGGGGGCGCTGGTGGAAATATTAGAGGAGGAAATCATTTCTAGTGGGTTAGCTGTGACTGTCAGCCGTAATTGAGATGTCAGCAGGCAACACCAGCATCAAAAGTCATTTGCATCAAGAGGAACAGGTACTCAAAGCAATGATTAAGTGATTTACAGGAAAAAAACAAGGCTGCTGCTCCTGTGAGGAGTCTCCACCATGTTATGGAGCAGTCAAAAAATACATTCTGATGTCTACGACTTCCAAAAGCAAAGTCGACTGTCAGGAACAGGATGGATCATTCACACAGTCGTTTTATATACCAAAAACCAGTGCTGCTGCAAAGCTGTCAGACAAACACCAATGCTTCCACTTTTTACACCAAATAGAAGAGTTACCATCAGGCAACTAAAGGGAGCAGGAGAAGATTCTGAGCAAAACTTAACTCACAATGTATGTGAAATGTTAAATAGCTTTAGGGAGAAAAAAAACAACACAAACAGGAACTTTGCACAAAGCTTGGAACACCTCAAACTGCACATGCAACAGTACAGTAGATAAGTGACTGTAGAAAGAACAGGGCAAAGTTATATAGTAGGAGTGGGAGAAAAAATCGATTCACATAAGTAGTGCGATTTTTGTGTCTGCCGATTTTTAAATCGATTTTTTTCTTCAAAAACCAACCCCCCCCCCCCAAACTCTTTAGGCGCTAAAGTTGCAAAATTGCGGCAAGCGACATTGCTGAATAAAACAGGCCATAGCTGTTAAAATAGTGCTGAATAGTGTTACTATTTTTCACCAACAGATAGTGCACAGGTGACAGGTTTCTATTCAAAGTTTTGGCGTACCGGTATATTTATTTTGAAACACACACACCAGACCGAGGGACACGAGTGTGGCTGTAGTGGCTGCACAGCAGAGCAGAGAGAGAGGAAAAGAGAGACACGCACAGAGTGATAGAGTGAGTAAGAGTACTAACAATGCTGAGAGTACTTTGTCAAGTACTGACTTTAAAAAGATTTTAAAAATGACCATGTAAACACCTAATTCCAAAAGAAAATAATTCAAATGAAACTTAATTTCGAAGTAAGTGGCTGGTTTACTCTTTTATTATTTATTATTTGGAAATAATTAAAGAGTGGATGGACGTTAGCTTAAGAATGCTGACCTTTTTAAAGCTGTGGCGTCCAAGTTAAACGAGGTTTTCCTGACTAAGAAGCATGAGACGCTGAACTGGAATTTTTCTTCAGGTAGACGTAAATACGTCACTATCTCACATCCGTCTCCTGTCCAATCAGAACCATTCCCAACCCCCAGGCCTTGATTAAAGTTAAATAAACATGTTTTAATGTAAACCTCAATTCAGAAGTACTATTTCCATGTAAATACTAAAGAGAATACTGTACTTCTGAATTATGTGATACTGTACTTCTGAATTATGTGATACTGAATACTTAATAAATAAAATAATAATAAAAAAATATTAATTAAAACAAAAACATCATATAACATGACCAATATGAACAATCATATAGTGTCCAGCTGACTAAACTGTGGTAGTTCTCATGTTGTAGATAAGGCTGTAGAACCCATTGTGTGAAATCAACTCTAGTTGAGAATTGATAACAACTACTTAAAGGTTTCAATGTCATTCGTCACTTTTGTTGACAATTCGATTATCAATTCCTTTCACTTTGTTCTTCATACCTTCAAAATCAAAGACATTGTAACACTCCCATTAGACAAGAAATGATAATAAAGTAAAAAAAAAAAATCATGGCAGACAGGGGTAGAAGTGGAAATGCCTGCAACTTGTGGACATTTTCACCTAAGAGGCACAACAATGAATATCAGGAGTGCCAAGTGTTTGACATTGTTACCACTAAAATCTCTGTGGGTCAACTTGTGGTTGTCAAAAAGACAATCAGCAGGAGTCGAAAAGGGAATCATTAAAGAATCAGACTGATGAGCAGAATCATAAATGTCACTGTAACAGAAAACATCCTCTCAACTCTTTTTGATTAGCGCCTCAATATTTTTCTTGTACCAGGATTTAAAGTCTGTTTGTGACTGAAGAAATGGCAAATTAGCTCATGACCTAGTTACCTTGTTGTAACAGCATTAGTTTGCTTGGTCCACTTTTGCAATGTGTTATTTTCAACACAGATTTTTCTGAAATTTTCAGGAGATGTTGGTCATGGCGGTGATCCAGATAACTCCCATTAACGATCATTTTTGCTCAATAACTGTTTAACTAATAATGATATCAATATGATTCTGTGTGCTAGTTTTGGGTTTTCAGGATCAAGGAATCATATTATGATGGTAACTTTATCATGAAACTATTGCTTATAGCTGAAACAGCAATATGTGAGCTACCATGGCAAAGGTTTGCGCTCTCTGAGTACTTTCTAGTTTCAACTTGGACAATTTGAGAACTTTGTAAGGCCCAAATTTACATGGAGATTTTCTAATGCTGTATATGTACTTGTAGTGAATTGATATGTACAAAAAAACAGACACCTAGGGCTGTTTTCCGATGATTTTCCATCAGAACAAGCAGAAAACTGTTTCACAAAGTCAACCAAAGCTGTTGCAGACTTGGCTTTCTGTCTAAGCCTTTTAAAGATGTGATTTGTGTTAATGTATGCGTGGATGAAAATGTAAAGAGTCTGTATTTCTGAAAGACTGATGTAAGCAGATGCAAGACCACACAGACCTCCAGCAGATGTTTAAATCATCTATTTGATTATGGACATGGAGCTGGTGCAAGAGGCTAAAGTTCAGGGAAATAGATTCTCTCTCTCCTTTATTGACATTTTTTTCACTAAGTGGAGGCAGAGTACGTGTGAAATCAGTATAACCACACATGTATGTAGATGGAGGAGTCATACATGATAGATGAGAATGTGTGAGAGAGGAGAGGAGATAGTGTTAAACTGTCAGAAGCCACATGGGACCAGGACATGGATTTTTTTTTTTTTTTTTTTTTTTTTGATGACATTTTCAGGAAATGTTCAGCAGTACCACAGGACTATCACAACTAGTTCTCTCCCACAATCACATTACCCAGTTTCATCTCCGTCAGAGTCTGTTTGAGAAACTCACCTCCACAGGCTGAAACTCTACTGGAGTGCAGTGGAGTAGCTATAAAAATAGCGATACAAAAGCACGTCAGGATGACACTCAATGAATAAAATATGGCCCTGATTGGCAGCATTGGCTGAGTGTGTTGTTGCACTTTGTCTGATACTTTTTTGGGGTTCACGCTCACTACAATGTACCAAAAATAGATTAGAATTTCTATCTGTGATTTTACATTTTTAAAACGAAGTTACCACTATCATTTAAAAAAAGGTACATTTTAATTTTACTACATTTTTAATCCCAACTAAGTGCTGAATTCTGGTGATTAATTAGGGATGGTAACTGATAAGATTTTAGTGATACCAATGCTATTATCAGTTTCCTTATTGATCTGATTTGCTGACCGTTCCAATTAACTTTTTAGCTTTTAGCCGGACAAAAGTTGGCCCACCCGTGTTTCCAGTGGCATCACAATCAAACATGTCACTCCAGAAATTTAATGCTACGTTGCATACGGAGCTTCTGCAAGTTGCATGTTTTACATCCCACCAAATGTTGTGTAGTTGGTGTCATTTGTTAAAAATCAAGCAACATTTCTGAGCACTTCTGCCCCCTGTCTGCCTGATGATTACATTTGTTACTTCTTTGTTCTAAATCTGCCCAATATGGGAATGGTTGTGCAAAATTGATTCCTTGTGGGAGTTGTTTGATCCCAACACATATTTTCAATTCTGACTTTTCATCAGATACATAAAACATTAGGATCTTACACGTTTAAAACCAATTAAAGTTCATACTACCAGTGCAAACTTTAAAATCTTAAGTTTTGTACCCCAAAAAGGATATTTGCTCTATGAGCTTCATGACATTCATATTAAGCCAAACATTAAATCTTTGTCATAGTTCTTTATTACCAGCGCAGATCAAAAAAAAAAAACTGCTTTTATTAAATATGTAAAAATTCCAGTAGGATACAAAATCTGCTTTATTGTTGAAAGAAGAACTTGCTAAATATCTGCACTTAGTTACTGATTAATTCTCCGGTTAACATTCCATTCCCACAAACTTATCTTGTGCTGCTGCTGCTCTGTCATTCATTTGAAATACTGATCATATGTTAAAATCTGTGTTGACACGAACACTGAAAACCAACAGCATAAGCCAGTTAGCTAACTTAGGAAATTGTCATCATGTTGTGACATTTCGGGTCCAGTTGGTAACATCGTAATGCATTTAGGTCGGCTCTACAAGATGACATTTAAGTTTCAGTTATGGGAATGGACTTAAAAAATGTTGTTTGAGGGTGAAATTTGTTTTCTTATTCTTTGCTTTATGTATGGTGTAATTGTAATTAATGTTCTGAGACTTATTTTTACCTCCATCAAGGAGGTTATGTTTTCGGGAGAGTTTGTTTGTCTGTCTGTCTGTCCGTCTGTGAACAAAATGACTCAAAAAGTAGTACATGGATTTTGATGACATTTTCAGGAAATGTTCAGCATGGGAAAAGGAAGAACTGATTCGATTTTGGTGTTGATCCGGATCAGCGTCTGGCCGTCATGATGAAAAATGTGATTTCTGTGAATAACTACTGAACTAAAATAGATATCATTATGAATAAATAATAAATATTTCGCTGAAATAAAGGTAGGACTAATATTTATGGTCAAAATCGCAATATGACTAAGGACTGTGGCGCTGGCGGAGGTCTGCGCTCTCCGAGTGCTTTTCTAGTCCTTCTTTTTTCCCTTCATCCATTTTTTAGCTTATTGAATAAACTACATGGACTGTATTATCAGTATGTTATTAAAGGGATAATTCAGTGTTTCTGCCCTTAGAGTGTATGAATTAAAGCCACAGTGCTGTTGGGAGCACTTTCAGCTGCACCACTAACTACTGACAAGGACTAAATCTATACAAATGAACATTTCTAATCGATGAAGTATAATATTGTGTAATTCAATGTCCTAACAAGTGGGATAGAAAAGAAATTTGTACTGCTCTGTTAAAGCTGGGGTTGGCGATTTGATTTAGATACACTTTTTGTAATACTGGTTAAAATGATCTTTATGACCTGATGGTAATCAACTCATAATGTGTTCTTAAAACAGAGCGAAAAATATCCGCTATCTACAGCAGGAGTAAAACAGGGAAAACCCCAACCAATAATCATGCCGGGACACCTGTTTTTAAACCAATCAAATCCCGTCGCCATTCTGCCCGCCTACTGCGCGTGCATTTTCCCGGCGTGCACAGACTCGGTGCGTGTAGCCGAGCTCATACATATCAGAGTCCGCCGTAGAATGCTTACCTTTCAAGTTTTGTCTTTTAAATTAAGGGAAGCCCGCCGTGAGCCGTGTGTGTGGCTGAGTGATGGGTGTGTGTTGGTGTGATGGGTGTATGTTGGACAGAGTGTGTATGGAGCTCACACCGGCTTTTTCTTCTTCTTCGGTTTTACGGCGGTTTGCAACCATCATTTAGGAGCATTACCGCCCCATTAAGGCTAGAGACAGAGCTCAGTTTGGAGAGGCAGAGGAATGTTTTTATTATTATATCATCACACGGGAGATTTACGGGAGAATACTGATACAGGAGGACGGCGGGAAAGAGGATAAAATACGGAAAATACGGTAGTTCCATGGCCAAAACAGGAGATTTGGGAGCTATGTGGAGTATGTCAGAGGAACTTCGGCGGAGCCCTGAGGAGACGCTACTTTCAAATTCATGTTAGTTTTCCAAAATCGCCAACCCCAGCTTTAAGCAAACTCTACCAGTTTTTATGACAAAACATAGCAAACTATCCGTCTTGGCTAATCTCACTAGCAGGTGATTGGAAACAGCACAAAAATCCTGATTAGAGTATTCCTACAATTGAGCCATTCAAAGGAGTAGCGCTGTCCCTATTCTCCATCACTGTGAAGCAAAGAGACACTATGGTGAGTAGCATCTGCTGCCCTGCTACTGTAGCTCAGCTATTGTCAGGCTATACAACAAGAGCACACAATTACTGCTATTAATATGATTCATTACAATAAAATCTGAACCTTAGTCTCATCCTTTTGAAAACTTTTACCCTAATGGCTCCACTATACACTAAACCATCTAGCCAGTATACCTGTTTAAGTATTCATTAACACAAATCCAGTTGGCCAATGACATGGTCAAACAGGCTGGCATGTGTTCAACAGAGCATCAAACTGGGTACGAGAGGTAATTAAAGGAAACTTTGAAAAAGCAAAGATAATTAAATCAACTTTGTTTTTTAAGTTTTTTTTTCTGAACTTCAGTAGATTGTTTTGATCATGTCTGCATGCCTAAATGCATTGATTGCTGCCATGTAATTGACTGGTTTGATGTTTGCACTAATGATCAGTTGAATTGGCATGTCTAATAAAGTGATTGTCAATGTATACTGATGGTCATATTGGGAATATGAAAATATGAATGATCCATATTTTACAGTTAAATCAAGCTTGACTTTCATTACAATTACACATGAGAAGTCAGACCCCTCCCCCCCTGTCCTTTCCCTTCCCGATTGTCGAGTTCGCTCCACCTTGGCAGCACGGCTGTCACACACAGACGTAATTAGCAGTCCTGCTGCAGGAGCGTATGGTAATGTGACAGCAAGACGACGGACACGCTGGTTGCTCGCACACTGCTCTGCTCCCACAGGGGGGGGAGAACCATGCTGCATCCCCCCCACTGTGCAGAGAGGAGAGTGTGGGTCAAATAGGAAGCAGGTCGCACACACAGATGCTCACTCATAAATGGAATCAGATTTATCTTCATGTACAGTGTGTCATTTTAAGTCTATAAACGGGAGCTCTGGTCTCTGGTGGGGGAATTAAATTAATCTTCAGCACCATGTAAAGGGTTTTTCCATTCAATTATTACCACTTTCCGCTCCTTAATACTTCAGCTCACTTACATATCAGTAGTTACAATGTACAATTAATGAGCCTACATATTTATAATGACCGTAGTTACTATGAAATCCACATTTACACACACAGCTACAACCCCACATATAAAAATTTTATTTTGACTTAAAGGGCAGCAACATTTAACCACTGCTTGCAAGTCAATTCATCAGTGACTATAAAAGTGATGAATAATGTGCAGAAGTTATTACACAAAGAGTTGATTAAGTCTGCCATTCACAATCCTCTGAAAGATGATGATCACAATAAAGTTTTGTATTGTGTGTGTTTTTCAGATGCCTGCAGACTCTCACTGGACTTCAGTTCCATTATGCAACCTGAAAGATTTCAAAAGCCAGTGATTCAGAAATAAATAGATATTTTAATTACTGAAGTGATTCTATAAGAACTTACTTATTGCCAGTATGTAGTTAATCTTGGGCTTTGATATGAAAAATTGATGAACTAAAGGACTGTGATGATCCGAAGATCCATCAAGGTCCATGTAAAACAAAAAATTACTGTATGTATTATGCACACCAAGCTTTGTGACTTCATTGTTCTTTAAGGGATAGTTTGGGAAATTTGAAGTGAGGTTGGATGAGGTACATGGTATTGGTCTGAACATAAGCCACAGTGACAGAGATCAGCGCTGCCTCCGTGCAGAGACCTGATCTCAATGGGATTTATCTGGTTAAAAAAGTGAAAATAAATAAATAAATAAATAAATAAATAGGAAACAGTTGGCACAGAAGGTATGGGAAAACACCGCTGCAGATGGTGCTCCCAAACCTGCATTATTAAAATTTTAGAGCGTTATGGACTCTGAGGAGGTTCACAAGGACTCAAAGCCGACATCCGCAAAGCCCTTGTACGCAAAGGTCAAATTTTATGGCTGCATGGACTCTGTTTTACGCAGTGGTGCATGTATTTTTTTAGTATCGATCAGCATCAAATACATGTCGCAGAGAGATGGAGGCGAGCGTCAACATTTCGCATGTCCTTCACTAACAAGGCATATTCCTCTTCCTTTCTCTTAAAGCATTCAATGGCTGTGCATAGCACTGTCTCTTAATTTTAGTGCATTGCAAAGCCAGCAGGCAGAGCAGCTCCTCGTCCTCATCATCAGCGTGGGACGCCATGACGGAAAAATGTAAACAATGTGCAAGGGAAATGTAGGGTTTCACAGAAGTTTCACAGGAAATTACTACGTAGCAGTGGGCTCGACTATTAAAACCCTGATGACTGCAGACACTCAGAGCAGAGTCTGCTCCGCTCACAGCCCGCTCAGGTCTGTGAGCGTTTACTGTAACTGCACTTTTTCTTAGCATGTGAACGTGGTCACCTCAAGTGTGTCGCGCACATCGCCCTTCTACCGAGAGTGATAGACTGCAAATTAGGCTGTTGGGGCTTGGGTCACTGAATGGGACGATCCATCGTGTGAATGCAGTTACCTTGTGATGCTAATGAGGGGATCAATGGACGCAAACATGTGCTCACTCTCAGGATCATTTGAAAGTAGCACACATCATTAGGACAGGGGGCTGGGGTGGGTGAGTTCTAATGGCTTTAAAAACAGGTAAACAAGCTGATCCCCTGAAGAGTTGACATAGACAGCAGAAATGTCCTTTCTTCTTTCAGATAGAGCAGTTGCTGATGCAGATTGCTGTTTTTTTATTTAAATAATGAAAAATTCAGGGGTGTTTTGTTTACATCTAAAAGCAAAAAATGCATCAGAGAAAAAAAAGAGTTTTTTCATATCACAGATATACAAAGACAAACTCTAAACAAATGGTGAAAGTGATTGTTGGGAGATAAAAATGAAACTTAGCTTTTGAATTTAAGTTGAATGTTTTTGGACACATAAACATTTAATTATTCTACCAAAAAAATTACAAATAATTAGGCAGAACTCCCTATTTTTGCACCATTCTGCTAAGGAAAACATACAAATAATTTCAACTTTGTAACTAGACCTAAATCATAAATCCCCATCTTGTGTCCTAAGTCCATCAGAACCTGCACAGACATACAGCCCTAATATTTCAAATACAATATATAAAAGTTATCCCCTCACAGCAGGAGGTTTCCCTGCAGCTAACATGTCAGTCAATGGAGGAGCTGGGGAGGGGGAGATACTAGGGGGTAGGAGCGGGCCATTTTGGGTAATTCCAGCATGAAAACACTGATGATTGTGTTCACACATGCAGCACATTTAAAGATAGTTTTCAACCTTTTTTTCTGCACATATGAATGGGTTAATAAAGTACAATTCTGCTTGATTATTTCATAGAACATTTAGACATGGTCTCCTGGGTAAAAGTCCTGTCTTATTGACCCATAAATCATTCTGCCATCCTAAGGGACTCCATTGGTCTTTAAACCTGTCAATAAAGGTAGATGCACTGACATGTAATAGTTCTTTGTATGGATGTATATTGGAGGTTGTTGAAAGCCCTGTGCATCTCTGGAGAATACCCACATACGTAGTGAAATGTGCCTCTGGCTGAGACTCAGAGGTGTGTAACAAGGTATCAGTATTTGCATCTTATGGCAGAACAGAACAGTTCAGAGTAAATCCAAGAACAGTGAGCACACAGTATAAAAACATCCGGAAACAGATGTCCCTGTTTTAACCCTCTATAGAGTTTTTAGTGTGGGTGTTTTAGTAACATAAAGAGGGTTTAATCTGTATTATGTGGTGGCAGACAGTACTGGTCTTACTGTGAGCCTTTGCATGAGAGTTGTACATTAGTGATGGGTCAACTGTGGAGCAAACAAAACAACAACCCCCTCTACATCAGGGCCACAGAGTCCGCCACTATACAATATTTATCCTGAATGAGCTTTCACAATGAACGCATTCTTAAAGTCTGAATGATACAAAGAGAAACTACATTTTAAAGCTTGTTTTAGACTTCAGATTTGCAAAACAAGAAGGCTAAAAAGATCATCACAGGGGGACAGTCACAGCTATACAAACTGAGCATTTTAAGCTTTAATAAACCAGCTGGTGGTGGTACTGCCTGTGGCACTCTGGCCAGTGGAAAGGTCCATGTTTGAAAACCAATCAGCACATCAAAGACAAGAGAGGAAATGTGTAAAATGGGATCAGCTGTAACAATATTTTTGTTACTTATAAAGCTTTGACAGGTAAAATGTCTCTGTATATTACATCTCTGTTAAATCAGTCTACTAATCACTTAAAACACAGCCAAGAAACTGGATGTTGCTTTTGGTACCATTGGAAAATACTTGATTTGGAAAAAAAAGGCATTTAGCTGCTCAGCTGCTTTTACCTGGAACATTTCACAACAAACATTTACACTGAAAACACAATGTTTTCACAATATGTTGTACCCTCTTCTAAATGATGCATGTTTACTCCATTACTCTGCTCTTGACATTATTAATGAGGGCTCTCAATGACTCCTTGAGATTAAATAAAGGTTGTATAAATGAACAAATTAATGTGTTAATCAATCAGTCATTCGTGGCTCACCTTGGGCCAAGAAGAGCAGTGTTATCTTCAGCCACTCCTCTGGTTAAAAATGTCAGTCTGTATTTATTGTGTGGAGTCAAGGTGCAACAATTTCACAATAAATATAAACAAAATAAAGTTTAGGTCCAGCCTACTACAGATCTATAACACTGCCTTTAAGAGCTGAACCATATGGACAAAATTTCATATCTCGATATCCATGCCAGATTTCTTCAGATACGATATGACTATGGGTTCGGTGAAAACCAAGCGGTATATTCAAGGGCAATCGTAAAAATCAAATTTGTTGTGACTTCCAGAGCTGTACATGCAGGGCAACGCAGGGAAAATCTATATAATTTATATCTTTGCTTTTTCAATATTAATATCTTGAATGTTTATATCTAGATATAGACCTTATAACAATATATCATTCAGCCCTACTGCCTTTGCAGCAAGAAAGATCCTGCTTATCGACTCCATACAGACGTGAAAACCACAAATTTGTCTGAAGTTGGTTAAAACTACAATACTAAGGAATCATGCCTACTTACTTCCTTAGAACATCTTTTTTATTTTTACGCACAGATATGAGTTGTAAATCAAATCACTGTTTTGCTTTGGTGGGAGACAGGGGGTTGTAGCATGCCATAAAGGTGCCCTAGAATGATGCCTCATAATTTTGATGTCCAAAAATATAATACTGCAAAGAAAGCTGTCAAGTTGTTCCCAATATTCATTCGAGCATTGAGGTAAAACTCTATACTTCAACTGTAAATAAACATCTGAATGTAAAATAAACAGTGTAGCAGCACATTGGGGTGTCTGGAGCAGCGAACCACTTGATCCAACACGAGGCGCTAAAACCGACCAAGGCTCTCCTGAGCTTAACAACAGGGATTACAACTCACAAAAACGGAGGATAGGAAAAGCCTCTCCATGGAAGCACTCTGGCCTCCACACTGCCAATGGCAAAACAATAGAAAAAGACCTGGCTGTGTGTTCATTATGTGCAAAGCAGCTGGCTCACTCCCCATCCATGACAAACCTCTTGGAAGAGGTAAAGGGTAAAATCTAGTGGAAGTGCCTTGCTTCTGTATTGCAGTCCGGCGAGCTGGGAGGTTTGGGGATATTATAAATATTGGCATGTACGGTTAAAAATCGATCAAGTTTGGTTTTTGGGAAAAGAGACAGCCCTAATGTTAACACAAGGAAGAAAAAACACCATGATATGGTTTCTAATTCATATTGTCTGGCTATTTCCACCAGCAAAATGCAACCAAAATTGTAAAACAGGACAACAGTTTTAACCCTTTTCCATTTAAAAGACTCCAAAGGCGAGGAGTGTCTATTGTTGTTATGGGAGATACTCTTGATTTAACGATCTAAATTATTTTTAGACACATTTCCATGAGAACAAGTATACAATTTATACCGACATGAAAGTTAACGGACCCTTGAGACAGTGCTAGTCAAAGATAACAGAAAAAAGTAGTCCTATATTGAACATTCTGTCCTCATTATGTTGGCAGCTGATTAATATTCAACCTTGAAGGGATACGTTTCAACCTTTCTGGTAGCTACAGGTAGACTGATGGTCATATAAATAATAGAGTGTCCAGTTGACCGACTGACCCAATTACATGGTCATACTGTGAGGATGGAAAGAGGATCTGAATGTGCCTCCATTCCCAGCGATCATGACCTGTTTATGAAGTTTCTGGACCATGAGGCCAAGAGTGAGACAGACATGAGGGGGCTTAGAGAGCAGACACAAGCACAGAAGGACAAACAGAGAATTGGGTCAGTCAGAGAGAAAAAAAACAAGAAGAAACTCGCAAGTGTTAAAAAGAAAGACGTCTGGCTTGCTGCATAACAAAAATCATGAAGTTTGAATACAGCGACTGAAACGAAATCTGCTCCTGACAGCCTGAGATTGCTATAAATTATGTGCTCTCGAGTATTCAAGGCTATCAATTTCTTTGCTTGAAAGATCCATCATGCGCACATTCAAAAGTTACTCTTGTGCTCCTGTTTACTGGTAAACATGTGGATCTGTCAGTTTTGTTTATTTCAGACTTTGTCATCATCTACAACCGCTCATTATTCAGTGTTTACAACAGAAATGAGTAAAAACAGGCCCATGAGTGATCCGTCAGTACATATCACATCAAAGGGACCCTTCAACTCAGCAGTGTTTAAAATGGTGCAGTTTTCATCCACCCCTCGTTATTTATTTTCTAAAGTTATTGTTTAAGAAGCTGCTTTTATAAACCAAATGATGCGACTGAGTTGATTTTTTCACTGCCTTATTTAAAACACTGACACAAATCAAGTTTTGGCAACTATCTCTATAACAGTCTGGTATGTTTTGAGATGCATTTAGAAAGCTTTGTGGTCTTTTCATGCTCTCACTTCTCTCAAGACAGGGCCACATAGAAAGCTCAAGTTATTACTGAACTCTTTGCTTCAACACAGCAAAATCAATTTTCAGGTTTACAGCTAAAGGACTGGCACTTAAGGCTGTGCAAGGCTTTCCGAAAAAAGAAAAAGACAAGGTTGTGCCTGTTTGAAACTGAATGGCCTGTGAACGTTGATTTGTCTACCCTGGTATGAGACCCTTGAAGTATTTGTGCTATGAGATAAAATATGTAGACTTAAAATTGCCAAATGTATACTGTATTAACATGTTTTCTTTGTACATTGGTCCAGGGTCAGCATTTTATATTAGACTGTTATATCAAACATTTCATGCAAACAGCAGAGCCACCGTCCCTTTAAAATCCCCCCTTATACTCCGACAAAGGACAGTAAGGCAGATTAAAAGCAAATTATCATTGATTATCCCCCTTTTCAGACTAGATGTGAATGGCACCGCCCATGATTGCACCAGTTTGTGATCTCACAGCTTTCACATCATTTCATATTGTTTTTTCAAATAGATAGTGGGATTTTCTACTCATGTAGGCAGAAAAATATGTAATAACAAGGTAAGCATGGTGCTGGATTTGACCAACACCAATATGGACCATGTTTTGTGTTTCTTCATCAAAGTATCACAAAAACCTTTTAAAAATAGCAATGCAACAAGTTTCCTACAATCTAAACAACTGAACTGGCCTACACAGTGTTGTGTAGCATATTTATTCATTCATTCAATGTTTTGAATGAGTACAGAATCCAAAAAATGGACACATACAGTAATTACAATTTTTCACTCACATCACGGATGTCAGATGGAGGCAAAATAAAGCAAAACTGGAGGCAAACATGAATCAATACAGCAGGTCACAGGGTGGGAATCTTAGGCAACCCTTTTCGGACTCATCCCTGAAATAAGGTTTGTGATGAACGCAGGCATTCAAGCCTCTAAGGTTTGATTTTGAATAACAATGTTTATAACTTTTTTCCAGCTTTGTTTTGGAAGGGACAGTTGCTGAGAACTGCTCTCAAAGACAACCAAAATTACCTTTGACCCACCTGCAAGCAGTTTTGATTCTTTTTAAAGAAAAATAGTTCACACACCATAGCCACAGCCATGAGGACCAACCATGGATGTATTATAAGAACTGGATAGCGTGGCTCCGCCTTCTACCATGTAACGGTTTTGAAGCCATAATATCCCCCGTCAGGGCGCCGCCATTGTGCAGCCAGTAGAGAATCTGGACCATATTTCGACGTAGTTATCGTAAACTGTCGCAAAACTCCCCAGCATACCCCGTACACAATCATTGTGAAACTGCCCTAAACCGCGGTTATTTTTTAAACTCTAATAACTGATGAAAAAGAAACTTTTCAGAAAAAAGAGGACTTGGAAAAAACGCAGCCCAATAATACTTTCATATCACCACAGCATACAGGTGGGAGAAATATTTGTACGGGGTGTATTAATTTTTTGAAGTTTCACTACGGCCCGTTCAGATGAATGGGGCAGACGGAGAGTTGATCTATACTGCAGCCAGTCACCAGGGGGAGCAGTCTTTGTGGAGGCTTCAATTTGAGCCCAGCGACATGACGTCCATGTTTTTTACAGTCTATGGGACCAACTTGATCAGGTCATTTGATTAAGAGGTCATTTTCAAAGAAAAGAGGATTTGACATAACATTGTCAAAACTGTGACTACTTCTAAGTCACCTGCCATGTTGAAGTTCCATATTTGCTTGATTACAGCTTTTTATTCCCACCGAAAAAAAAATTAAGCTATAAAAATCATTAAAGGTCGTTTTTTAAGCTCATCATAAAGAAACAAATGTGTAAGTTTCATACATTTTTGCAAGCTATAGACCTTATTATGAACAATTATCCAAAAACACTTTGTTAGCCTGCAAAAATACATCATTAATGCACCACTCCATTACACCCACTGTCCTGTAAAGTAAGTTATCTTATACACTTGACCTGCAAAAGCTCCCAAAATCCAAAAATAAACAAGTTGTGACCTCTGGTGTTGATAAATGATGTGAGCCCTGAAGTGCAATAAACACTACAGTCCCTCAAGTGCATATTGATTAAAAGAACAAGTTTGGTCTTATTGTGCTAGGGTCAGTGTTTCTTTGACCTACCTTTGGTAGAGCAGTGTATCTATTTGTCAGTTAGCCCTAATTTTCTCCTCTACTTGGCCTCTTTGTTCAGGAGTTGATCTAAAGTTGATGTCAACCAATTGGCTACCTAATTTCACCTATATTAACTCAATAGCTGAGGTCACTGAGGCTTATCCAACATTTTCTACAATCTAATTTTGTTGACTGTTTAGTTTCATCACAGTTTTTGTCAACAGCCTTTTTTCTCCTGACTTGACAGTAACTAATAAAAACACAACCCATTAGTTGTATTCAGCTTTCTAGGCTCCAAGGTGTTTTTATGTCTATTTTCCTTTTCCTTGCATTGTCATACATTTATTTAATCATGTATTTTTTTGTGTATGTTATGTGATGTTGTAGAGGAATGTTCAATGTTTGACTTTTGCCATGTTTATCAAAAACATAATTACTGGTACATAAAGTTAAAAAAAAAAAAATTCTATTCAAATTCCTAGCCAGTACTGGCTGTCTGTAACCTGACAAGCCAAATGAACAGCTCCATATATCTGTCACAGAAATATTTCACTAGTCCATCTGGGTAGGAGCCCTTTAAATTTGTTTTCAGGGGCAGAACGTTTAAAAAAACACAAGCTTGTGATTGGATAATTGTTCTGCTCGTCACATTCATCACAGACCAATCCACATCAAGCAGGGTTGCCTCATATAATGAAGCAATGTTTTCATTGAATTTGTCATTTTTTTTTCTTTTATATATTCATTTTATTTTATTATTTTGTTTATATTGGTTGCTGATGCTGCTCAGTGATTTTTGAAGACTGTATGATGCAAAATGTGCCTGTTTGTTACTTGAAATGGCTGAATAAAGAATTGAAAAAAAAAAATAGCACAACAGCTAACAACAGTAAATGACCGTTAGCTGTTAGCCGCTAACTTAGCTGCTAACAGCTAACGGCCTTTTACTATCGTCTTACACTAAATTGTACCACACAGATGATTCATTTAACACTTATATGTGACATGAACCTCGTCAAAGACAATCCCTACAAGTAAACTTCTGAGGAGGGCAGATTTCGCCAAGTTTTACTAAGTATCTATGAGGACAATAGGCTAATCGGCATTTCCATTCTCAACTTCTGGTTTTCAACTTCCAGTTGTCGTCACGTCCACATTCTACAGCTCCCGCCTCTCTTCCCTGATTGGGCCGTTAAGAATTCAGCCGCGTGAATTCGTTGGACAACGGAGGCTGGCAAGACAGAGCTGCAGGATTTCAGAATCAGGCAGGTCTGTCTGCTCTGCAAGGCTAGGCTGTCTGTCCCAGGACTTATATTTTTTAAAACAGGTAAGCCCCACCAACTAAAAAATCACATAACAAATACACACCCACATGGTTGCTGATATTTTGCTGCCTTTTAGCAGGAACTCTTGATCTCCTGGTGTGAAGTTGTGAATTTGGGCTCATGAAAAATTAGACTTACAATATTGAGAGCACAATGAGAGTGAGAGAGTGGCGTTCATACGAGCTCCTCTCGATCATGATAAACACAACCTCATTTAAAGGCACCATATGTGTCATGCAGACCCTGTGGCATCATACTTTAATTAACTTTTACATGTTCCAGTTTACATGAACTAGGACGCAGACAGCACACAAGGCCTCAAAGCTTAACATCAATCACTGTTGACACTAAAGGCAATGATTCCCTGCAGCTAACATCTTTAAACACGTTCTTAAATGTGCACCTAAATGAGCTGGAGCTGTAACGCCTTCAGATAAATGAGGAGGAAAGTTCATGTTCACAAGTCACAAAATGCTGTAATAAATTGTTGTAGTTGCAAGCTGGCCATTTAGCATCTGCAAAAGTTAAAAATGACAACCATAATTGTTTCTTGTTATCAGGGTAGGGAAACTCCTGTATCAGATAGGACAGTTATTCAACTTCTGCTCCTATCAGTGAGGCTTCTTGCTGCTTCTGAGTCAAGCTCCATTCTTTCTTCATCTTCTCTCTCCCTCCTGCTCTACTACTCCCATGACTCAACATCTGGATGCAGCACCCTCTAATGATCACCAGGCACACTGCAGTGACTCACAACCAGCCAGTCTAGAACACACACATTTCCACATTAAGACAAAACACACTGAACCTCTGATTTCTAACTCCTCAGAGAGACACGTTGCAATATTTTTCCTGTTTCCCCTCGCAGGCCCTATTGAACAGTCTTTATGCCTTTTTGTCTCCGCCGTTCTTCACTCTCCCACTCTCTCTCTCATTTCCTTCTCTTCGCCTTCGCTTGATGTGTGTTCCGCCTGACAAAAGACACACTTCCTCTCCTCCCTTCGGTCTTTTCATCTTTGTCTCGTTCCCTCCTTCTGTGTTGTTTGCCATAGAGAGATCACTAAGACAGGAACCAGAAATAGGCGGCCCGCGCGGCTGCTGCTTCTTTTTAAAACGCCGCCATCAAAGATTCTCATCATCAGCATCGAGCTATTGATAATCAAGCACTATTGAGCTCTTTTATCCTCTAAAAGAATCACACGTATGTCTCTTTCCATCCAATCCACCTGTCCCATTGTGCCAGGCACCTCTGACAGGATTTTTTTTCTCTTGGCTGACAACAAAGAGGGCAGAAGAGAGAGGAAGAGTGGCCTTGGACAGGCAGACCTCGGACGTGAGCTCTGTACTGTAAATGTTACATCTAGGACTGTCACTCAGTGCTTGTGACTGCGCATCAAGTAGAGGTGTGAAAAAATACGACAAAATACAGCAATTTATCGTGATATTTTGACCACTGATACAAGATCGATATTTACAAATCTAAATATCGTTATTTTTTTGTAAAAACAAAAACACTTATTTTATAAGAATTGGAAATAAGATACAACTTACAAAAACTTATGTACAGGTCTATGCAGTCTATTCAGTTCAGACAGTGACAACAGAAAATTTTGATTTTATTATTTTTTTTTCTTACTGTTGTGCTGTCAGTGACTCAATCAATCAATCAAACTTTGTTTCTCGAGTGTCCAAGCACTTTGTTCCTCATGTGTCCAATTACAGTTTGAGCTGCACTGCAGGTTAGAATGCTTTTAATACATTGTTAAAGGGACTATGAGGAGTTTCTAAGTAATTACAAAAGTCTCACTTGTAGATATATGCCTGATCGAAATACACACTTTAAGATGAGCTTTATAGCATCGAAATAAGTTATCTATAAATGCTATTCCTTAGCTTCGCGGTCGGGTCGGACAGGGCTGGACTGGTCTGGATACTCAACTTCAGGAACAAGACAATTAAAACTAGAGCAAATTTATATTATTCGGACACGTCTTAGAGCACTGGGTAGCAATATATAGCCAGCTACAACACTATGATGCTAAGTTTTCCAAAAATTGCTTGTTGTTACACATCAAAAACTATCGCTACGTAACTAGAAAGAGATACATTACCTTGTCGCTTTGCATCCTGTAAGTTGTTGAAAAAAGAAGTTGTAAAGCAATGCAGAGTTATGAGGAAGGTCCCAGCTGCATTTTTATCAGTATCACAACAAATGCACGCTTTGGCTTGTGGTGCGTTCCAGTTGTACCCGGAAGTCGGAATTTCCAAGTTCCGAGTAGGAAACTGCAACTGAAATGTCCCAGAGGTCGGAATTTCCTACTGGGAACTTGGTGAAACCTCGTCCCCCCCCCGAGTTGACAATCGAAGATGGATGCCCCCAGTGTGCACAGTTATTTAGCTCCTGTAAAAATCAATTTATTTGCACTTCTGACTGGGGTGTGCCGCTCTAGATCAGCTGTATACATAGTATTGTTAGACTTATATTTACAAAAATGCTGCCATAGTGATAATCACATTATTCATAGAACAACGCAGGGCGTGCTAACAACAGCTAACAATAGCCTGGTAGATCGGCATGTTTTTTTCCAACTTCAACTGGAACGCCGATAAGTCGGAGATGATGTCACTCCCAGTTCCGAGGTTACTGGAACACAGCATTAAGACAGTTGCCGCGCGTGCTCATGGGTAGCAGAGTCTTTATCTCTTCAGAAATAGATTCTCCTCATAGCACCTTTAAGTGATAATGTATGATTTAAATATACACCATCTCTAGCTTTTAGTTGACTGTAGAATATTGCAATATATCACAATATTGTGATATATCATGATATTATTGTATCGTGACCCAAGTATCGTGATATGTATCATATTGTGAGGCTCTTGCCAATACTCACCCCTAGTATCAAGTGGTCAATCATAGAGATAACCTCTGATTTAAGAATTATGCATGATGTGCAGTGATGTTTGATAAACTCATACCCATCCTGATTCGTATACGCATCTTTGAGCGCTGGTGACGTCTGAAAATTTAAGGCAAGCAGGGTCTTCAACCCCCACACAAAAAAAGCAGAGACACCTAGGGCCGCCCTTTTGTTCCAGTAGAAATGCTGCTACTACAAATGTTAAATTCATACTCAAGGCCATCTGCCTGAAATTATATGAAGGCAGATGAAAACACATTTTTAATTTGTATTCCTCCCCAAAATATTTATTGACCATTAAAAAAAATTGACTATCAATAAAACTGCAGTGTAACTCCTACACCAGCTTTCTTTCTTCTACATATGTATATCTTAACACACTCAGACTGATCACAAACTGCAGCACTCAGACAGCGACACACTTCAGTGCATGATGGAGTAGAGATGATGGGCTGAGGAGGGGATGGAAGAGACGTTTCTTCATAAATTACAGAAAGACTTGCATTTGTGTTACACGTGGCCCTTGTCATCAAGGATTTCTAACAATATCTATCTAGAGGTGAATTCAGTTTACCCAACCAAGTCTGTGCTCTGAACTTCAAAACCTCACCATGAAGCACAGCTGCTTCAGGTTTGGGCCAGTGTTACAGCACAACAAGTGACAATGTTATCCAGGGGCACTCTGCCCATCACTGTTGTACACAGAGCCATATATGAAGCAGGGATGGAAATCAAAAAACAATCCCAGTTTAGAATTACTAACAACTAGGTTAAGGAAAATATCAAATTTGTCTTTTTGCTTGACAATTCTCAAGAGACTAACCTGTATAAATAAAGGATCAATAAATAAATAAAATAAATTAATTCCTTCCACTAAGTTCTGCATTTGTTGCAAATGAAGGACCTCAGCTCTCATAAGGGGCAGTCAGCAGGTATTATGAAAAAATAGAAAATCGAAGATGTGATGACAGTAAACAGGTTACATCTGTGGTCAAAACTGTGACCACATGCTTAAAACATAATGACACTAGCTACACAGAATCCAATGTCTTTGCCTCTGTGATTTTAAAGAGACTATGAGGAGTTTCTAAGTAATTACAAAAAAGTCTCACTTTTAGATATACGCCTGATCGATATACACACTTTAAGGTGAGTTTCATAGCATCAACAAAGGTTATCTATAAATGCTATTCCTTAGCTTCGCAGTCGGGTCGGACACGGCTGGACTGGTCTGGATACTCAACTTCTGGAACAAGACAATTAAAACTAGAGCAAATTTATATTATTCAGACACGTCTTAGAGCACCGGGCTGTAAGTAGCGATATAAAGCCGGTTACAAAACTACGATACTAAATTTTCCAAAAACTGCTTGTTGTCACACATCAAAAACTACCACTACGTAACTAGAAAGAGATACATTACCTCGTTGCTTTGCATTCTGTAAGTTGTTGAAAAAAGAAGTTGTAAAGCAATCCAGAGTTCTGAGGAAGGTCTGAGCTGCGTGCTTTATTAGCATCACAACAAAGGCATGCTTTGAGTCACGTCTTTTGGTGCGTTCCAGTTGTAGTCAGAAGTAGGAATTTCCAAGTTCCGAGTAGGAAACTGCAACTGGAACGTCCCCCAAAGTTGGAATTTCCTACCGGGAACTTGGTGAAACCTCGCCACTCCGGAGCTAACAACAGCTAACAATAGCCTGGTAGATCAGCATGTTTTTTTCCGACTTCAACTGGAACACTGATAAGTTAGAGATGATGTCACTCCCAGTTCTGAGGTTACTGGAACGCAGCATTACAACAGTCGCCGCACGTGCTCATGGGTAGCAGAGTCCTAATGTCGCCGGTAATAGATTCTCCTCATAGCACCTTTAAGCAAGGATGGAAACACCAGAGATCTGCAGAAACATTTGTCAAAGCTCATGGTATCAGGTATCAGCTGTGCCATGTGTTTGACACTGTAGCCACTAAAGCCTGTTGTAAGCCCACTGCACACAGAAAATCCACAAAATGGGTAAGACAGTGGACACAGAATCAAACTGGTATGCTTAATTGATGGCACTGGAATCAATAAAATCGTATCCATTCCCAACCCTAATCTAAAGACACTATGTCCTGACATATGACACTTTGTTTAGATTATCACAAAACAAACATATACTGTATAAACACATTACAAAAAATCATAAACAAGAGAAGTTTAGCTGAAAGACACCAGTTAACAAGGCCACTTTTTGAACAAGAACACTTGTGTGTTTATGGCAGCCACTCTAAAGTGTAAAGGTTGAAGCCCACCGTATGTGCTCTTGTGAGAGAAGCCCCATCTCATGGGGACACCCTGCAACTGCATGAAGAAGCATGACTGGAAGTTGGCTGGTAATCAGCTGGTAGCTGGTTGGAACTGACAGAGGGCTGCAGTGTGCATTAGAAGAACAGGTGGGTTTACAAAATGTTTGTACTGTTGCACATAAAAAACATGCAGCGTTTATCAGGTTCTCTTAAAAGCGCAGTACATGCATATAGATAGATAGCTAGATCGATAGATCAATAGATCGATAGCTAGATCAATAGATCGATAGATCAATAGATCGATCGATAGATCGATAGATCGATAGATCGATAGATCGATAGATAGATAGATAGATAGATAGATAGATAGATAGATAGATAGATAGTTTTGGAAAACTAGCATGAATTTGAATGTAGCATATCCTCAGGGCTACTTCCAGCCCCTCCCACCCCTCCTCCGATTTACAACCAGAAGACTGATTCAGCTCCAAATCGGCCCACAGCACAATGTTTATGTTTTACACTACAACAAGTCATGTCTTAGTCGGCCTTAAAAAAAAACACATACGTTTCTGCCATGATACTACTGCATTTTACCTATTTTATCCTCTTTCCCGACGTCCTCCCGTATTAGTATTCTCCCGCAAATCTCCCGTGTGACGATATAATGATAAAAAACATTTCTCTGCCTCTCCAAACTGAACTCTGTCACTAGCCTGAATGGGGCAGTAATGCTACAAAATGATGGATGCCAACTGCTGTAAAACCGAAGAAGTAGAAAAAGCTTTGTGAAAACGTCCAACTGCAGTAGCCTGGGTGGCAGCTGTCACGAGATTAGAGCCAACAGTGGAAAAAAACAAGAAAGATAAAGTGTTTATTTTAGATTTCTTGTACACCTGTCTTAAAATGTGAGGGATACTGGAGTTTGGTTGGGGTTGTGGGACGGCTCATAGCAGGCTCCCCAAAGCCAGAACTTGACAGGTAAGCATTCTCCAGCTGACTTGGATTTCTCTCAGTTCGGCTATACTGAATCAGGGCGAGTGCACGCCAGTGGAATGTACACACAGGAGGCGGGCAGAACAGCAACGGGATTTGATTGGTTTAAAAATGTGTACAACAAAGATGTGATTGGTTGGTGTTTTACTCCTGCTGTAGATAGCGGACATTTTCGCTCTGTTTTAAGAACACATTATGAATTGATTGCCATCGGGTCATAAAGATCATTTTAACCAGTATTACAAAAAGTGTATCTAAATCAGATTAACAACCCCAGCTTCAACAGGATGAAGTAATATTGCAACATTTTCTAATATTGTTCAGCCCTGATAAACTCAAACACATTTCTTTACAGGCTGCAAAACCTCTATCCTAATGGAAATGCACTTCAACCTCCATCCCTCATCAACAGGGCGGAAAACTACCTGAAAGTAAATGTGAGCTCATTCTGAAAAATTTGGGGTAAAAAGTAAATCGGTGGAGTAAAGATGAAGGTTACAAAAGGTAGAAGCGCCCAAAAAGAGGAGTGAGAGGTTTTGATTTCAGGTTGAAAGATGAGAGCTGTGGGGGGTGTCAGACTCCTGAAGGATCTAATTAACAGTTTAATGGGGTCCTGGAGCTCTGGGAGAGCAGAAAGGAGCGCGGGCCTCACGCTTCGAGCCACAACCTTTAATGGATTCAGCCGGAGCACAACAGAACCAAAAAAATGGACTGAAATGTGTCAAAGAACAAGGGTGATGGAGAAAAGGATGGAAAGGGAAACGAGACAAGATGAGAAGGTGATGAAAAGTCAAAAAGAAGGAAATTTGAAATGGAAATGAAAAGAAAGAAGTGTGAAGCAAGAATAACTACCTCACTCTAAAGGAAGGAAGGGAAACAGTAAAACATCGCCTTTAGGCAGCTGTCAGCAGAGCCTCATCGAAGCATCTTGTCTCTCACTAACTCACTCTGCCTTTTTCAAAACACTGCAAATCAATCACCCTCCTGCAGCTACAAGCTCCTGTTAAAAACTCATCTACAACCAGACATCTGCGGGTACCTTTTGATTAGCAGGCAGCAGATAAATACGACATGCTATGGTTTGAAAACATAACTTGTAGGCAAAATTTACAACTCGCAGACACACTTTTCTGCTTCTTTTTGGAGAAGTGCAGGAATGTGCACGTTTGACTGTGTCTGTGTGTGCAGTAATGTGTGAGAGTGTTCATTTGCATGTGTGTTTCTATGTGTGAGAGTTGCTTCTATAAATATAAGGTGTTGATGATGGCAGATAAGCTTTGTAAAAAAAGGGGGGGGGGGGGGCACGGAGCATGAGAGGAAAAAGGATGGAGCCATTTTGAAACTATAAGCGGAGAAAAATTATAGATTAAGAATCCCACTGCTGTCATCAATCTCTTTACAATCTCACCACACAGCGCAGTGCTCTTCATCTCTATTCATCAATGAGATACATGCTAAATCATAGCAGGGAAAACCTGCAGCTCTTTAAGTGCTTGGGGGATGATTGATTGAGATGCAGATCGCCTCTAGCAGAGTTTTCCTCCCTGTAATGCTGACTTTTCCCAGCCCGGGATTAGAGGAGCTGATGAGGGTCGATGGCTGATAATTCACCCATCTGTATGGCTCATTTCCAAATATTTGCATGCAGAGAGTTGCTTGCTGGAGTAGGTTTCACCGCTCTGACCTACTTAAGTTGTTTTAAGCTGAATGACGCCGGTGAGGAAGAGTTCTGACTAAGACGGGAGACTGAGAAGAGGAGCTGCTGCCAGAGTTACTTTACAGGGTCATACTTTTACTACAGTGTTTTGAGTTTGCTCCTTTATTTACACATTTAACTCTTTATTGACAATGTTACACAGTGCGATTTGAGCACAGGTAAAACCTGCATAGCATTGCTGCTTGACGCACTTCCGCCAGTGCCATTTGGACAGCTGCAGGGTCGTCAGCCGGGAGCCACCCTTCTTCAATGTTTCGCTCCTTTAATCCCGGAACATCTCAGGGTGGTGGAGCAGCAGTAGGGACGTCTCCCTACTGCCCCCTGCAGCTGACCTAGGATCCATCTTTCCCCCATGACTTATCTTTCCTGCGTAACCAGAGCCAGAAACTTCCCTGCTCTGCCTCTTCAGCCAGGTCTTTTATGGCCTTCCGCAGGCTGGGGCCACTAATCCCCAAGGTCTTCAGGAACCGCTGGGTGGAACTTCCAGTGAAGCCTCTGCAACCGACCTCAACTGGAAAGATGTATGTCTTCCAACCCGCTTCTCGGCAAGAGGAGGCGAGCTCGGCATACTTTTCCCTCTTCCTCTCAAATGCTGCCTCCATCCCTTCTTCCCAAGGTATGGTCAGCTCTCCCATGATGACACACTTGTTAGAATTGGACCAGATTACAATATCTGGCCGAAGTGATGACATGACGATGTGTTCTGGGAACTTGAGTTGGCGACCAACATCGGCTGTTAGCTGCCACTCTCCTCCTGGAGACAACAGAGACCGCTCTCGCACTGAACTACTGAGTGCCTCTCCCCCTTTTCTGATGAACTGAATAGGCTGTTGCAGTGGAGTTACTGAGCTGGACTTGTTCACCTGCAGTCTGCGCACCTCGATCACTTCGGCTATTTTCCGCAGTACTCGGTCGTGTCGCCACCCATAACGACCCTGCGTCAGGGCTGCTTTGCAGCTGGACAGGATGTGTTGTAGGCTGGGATTTTGGTGGCCGCAGAGAGGGCAAAGATCGTCTGTGCCGTACCACAGATGTAGGTTCTGTGGACTTGGGAGGGTATCGTACGTGCTCCTAATCAGGAAACTTAGCCGGGCTTGGGGCATTTTCCACAAGTCGGCCCATGTGATGGTTCTTTCGATTACGCCCTCCCATGTTGTCCACTTGCCTTGGAGAGACTGGCTCACTGCTTTGAGCCTGTAGCCTTCATGCTCCTCTTTCGTGACCTCTTGGACAATCAGCTTTTTCCTCTCTGCTTCGGTGGCTTTTGACCACATCTTAGTTGTTGTTCCCCATCCGAGGCCTGCTCTTCCATGTTGTACCATTCCCACAACCTCTTGATGTTTCAGTCGGGTAGTGGCCTGGTCTACTGCCTGTGATGCGCAAACTACTTTAATTCCTTTTATTATTTAGATCTTTAAATTTGCTTTTAGAATATTTTCAAGTCCACACTGTCAGTGAGAAACAGTTCTAACTCAAATGAAAGTATTATCATGCTAATTACATGTAAACCATTGGATCATTTTTTGTGCTGGTATTGCATGTTTTCAATTTAAAACCAATGCTGAGTAGGGATGGGAATCAAAAACCAATTCCAGTTAAGAATCAATAACAAATACCTTTAAAAAAATCAATATTATTAGTCATTCTGCTTAATAATTCCCTTCCATGTCCTTGCACCTTGACCCGCATGCCCTCCAGGTCAAGGATGTCTCACTTCAAGTCTCCCTTGTTATTCTGTATTATTTATTAATTTTCTTTTATTTATTTGATTTTTTATGCATGTGGCTTATTAAGTTTTTATTTTTTTTGTAATTTTTATGTATGCTTAATTTTTTTTGCCCCACAGTTGATGTCCTTTCATCACAATATCATTGCTGGCAGCTACTGATGGACCAAACTGCACATATTAAAGATGTATATTATTTTGAATTATTATTTTAAATGTTTTCTATGGGTTGTGTAAAAGGGGTCTAGGTGAGGATGTTTCTGTTGTAGCTAAAGCTTACTTGTTTGTTTGTTAAAAATTGAAAGTTAATAAAAAATATTGTATTAATAAAGGATGTTTCACCCTCATCTGAGGCAGTCAGCAGATATGACAACAAAAAAGGAACCAAATATCAGGTGTCATGCTTTTGACATTGTTGCCAATGAAAACCTATGTAGGCTAACTTTTGCCAACACAGAAAATCCACAAGAATCAATTAGGGAATCGTTGAAAGATCAGAGCAAATAATAGCATTGATATCAGTAAAACTGTATCAATTCCCATCCCTACTGCTGAGCACCCTGAGCAGGAAAACACGTCAGCGCCGCACTCGTCAGTGTCTCCTACAGTTCAGTTAAATCAGTAAGGGACGGGATTTCTGATGTTCACTTGTTTTTCACCTTCTGTGAGGGATATTTCCTGTACTGATGGTTTTAATAAAGACACCAAGTGATTAGAAAAGGGCTCAAGTAGCTGGTCTCTTTAAATTTTGAAGTGTTGGCCTCTTTCAATCTTTTCAAGTGCAGTTATAATGCATTGGAGGAAAAAGTAGGCTGTAGATACTTTGACTGCTAAACTTAGCTGATAAACTTGCTGCTCTGTGACTTTGACTTAATAGGTTAATATATGTGTATTTGTGTTTGGATTTTTTTTTCTGTAAATTTGTAAATGTGCTGCTGCTTGTCTTGGCTAGGACACCTCTGCAAATGAGATTTTCAATCTCCACAAAACAATTCTGGTTAAATCAAGTTCATTCATTCAGGTACAAATGGACTCCGTACCAAGAGAAGTGATGTCAACTCTTGTTATCCTGCAACAGTAAGTGCCAGTGAAAAGCTCTTTAAAACTGTGGTTGAAATCACTTCCAATGACAGAAAATGTTGCTCATTAACACAGGCCCTTCTTGTTTCAATAAGTCCTGCACAGGGATGAATAATCTTTGTCTTCTGTAGAATTTCTGGCAATACAGACGTCTCTGGGCCTATAACTGCCCTCCACAGTTAATTTAGAACTACTTAATATGTATTTGTAAATCACTTGTATTACTGACTATACTTCAGAAGAGCATAAAGAATAAGAAACTGCCTTTGACAACAGGCAGTGGTTGTAAGGCCATGAAGAGATTTAGTTGCTAAACTGTTCTAGGTTTCTTTTATTTAAATAAATAATGTCTACACTCTTGTTAAGTTAAGGAAGCGTCAGTACAGCTGACCCTTAACAAGTCCTTTAGTTTACCGCCATTGCTTTTGATCTGACAGCTTCTGATATACTTAAAAGTGTAGTCAGCGATCTTCTAATCTTCTAATCTAATGCACTATTTGTCAAAATCACTGTATTTCTTCTCTCCATCCACAAGATGTCACCACTGACAGCATGTTGAAAAAAAAGTCTGGTTTCAATACACAGCCTTGGCTCTGAATTTCAGCAGGTAAATACTGTGGCTCGAGTCGAGTCACCAAAACAGAGTACACCACTCCACATCCAGGGGGCGATCATACTCATGCACAGATCAGACAGAGGGGGGAGGGGAAGTAGTAGGTTGCGTAGCGTGCGCAGTTAGCGTAAGAGAGAGATACAATATGTGCAGTAGCAATGGCTGAAAAACAGCCCAAAAGAAAAAGGTCAGAGGAGTGAAAAGTGAAAAAGAAGGGCTATTTAATAAAACGGACACAGATGTCGCCGTCTTTGTGCTGGACAGGTAAGCAACATTAGCTTTGTGGTGCTTCACATAACAGTAACAGCCGTCGGGCATTCATCGTATTGTCTAATCTGCCAAAATGTACTGTTGTCGTGATGTTATCAATAACGGCAGTCGAGTTGTGGCTACTATTGTCTGACGAGTCAGGGTTACCTTAGCTACGTTTGTCAGCTACGCAGTTTCTACGGCTGTTTCCATGACGATGCACGTCCATCAGCTTTGGGGGGTGGAACCAGGGGTGAGGTATGAAGGGAGAGGCGGGTCTAAATTCATTTATAAACAACCTCTCCACTTGTTTTCTCCCACATCGCTGACTACACCTTTAAGTAAGATTTCATATTAACAGCCGATAAAACTGAGGAGAAAAGGCCTTTTATATAATCCACAAACACTTACATTTCTAGAGGAAAACTGCATAGTTAACACTTTTTGGGGCATTTATGTCAGAAATAAATAGACCTTTAAAAGATTACACTTTCAGAAGAATTTTTTTTTTTACTCTTTTTTGGATTACCGGAAAATTATTCAAGTCACTCTCCAAAAACAATATTTTTTAATTTCTGAGATGAAATTGAACATATAATTGCATAAATCCTGAGAGTTATCAATTAATGTTTACGTGTACAGAGATTTAAGTAATGGATTAATTCTTATAGCCCATTATGACAAAGTTTGGATGTGCTTTCTCGAATGGTTTGAACAGAAGAAGAGTTTGATGCCGCTCCAAGAGCAGCGGTTGCAGTTGTCAACAAATGTATTTTGTTTTGTTTGTTATTTGCTTGCTTGTCTTTTTTTCATGCTGGACAAGTTAAAAGTGCAAAATTGTAGAGTTTCATTTGACACACCATGATAATGTTTTCAGAGCTTATGTTCATCTTTGCTTGAGCTGATACACGTTTCTACATCAGTGGTAAGGTAGATGAGACTATTTCACAGGAGTGTTCACCTGCAGTTACAAGGCAGGGTTTTAGCTCGGTGGGTTTGTTTCATACTTGCAGGAAGTGTCTCCTTCTCCCAGCACACTGACTCACAGGCACACACAGTGTAAGGAAGGTAGTACTTGTAAACTGAAAATAACAGAATTGGCTAACACGTAATGAACCACGGAAGCCGCAGAAGGGAAGAATATGCATCCCTCTCGCTGCACTTCTACACAATGTGGTCTAAAGCCATGACATAGTACCAGGGGACAGCATCATAGTGTTTATGTTGTGAAATACTGTGCTTCATACTGTTATGAGTTGAGCTTTCTGTCACATCTGATGTATTTAGTTTGATTTAAACACATTCTGTGTTGCTCTGTTGCGTATCATGTTTAAATTGGGATGATGGGAACACAAACACAAACTTTGGATGTCGCAGTGCTGCTATAGTACCTGAGCTATGGTGCATATTAACATTAAAATAGCACAATATTACAAAAAGCTGCTGAATGATGTATCAGCTTTAGACTTAAATCTCATTATGATTAATGTATAAAAGCTGACAGCCCATATACAAACACACGTAGGGTTATTTACTTAGTTTAATCCCTATGACTGAGCAAGAAGGCAGAAAACTCCAGCACTAGTTCAAATTCCAGAGAGAGATAGGGGTCTGTGCTCATTATTTTGACAGTACCTTGAACGGAATGACAACTGCAGAGCCGCCGCTGATGCCTACGATGGGCAGAGCTGTCTGAGTGGAGAGAAAGTCCAGGATCTGTGCCACTTCTGCCACCTGAAAATGAAACAGACAGATTCAGGGTTTGCATGGAGGAACATTTACAAGTTAAATATGACAGTTCTGATCCGGCTGCAGTTGAGCTGTCCACACAGCTACTTTAAAAGTTCAATTACTTTTAGCTGGTTCTTATCCAAAAACTGCCCTGTTCAATACTCAATAGTAACCCTCCTGGAAGATGGCAATCTGTCAGCCTTGAAAAAACAATTAAGTAAGCAAAACTTTTTGACCCCCATAGTTATACTGATATGTGTTGCTAAATAGTTTTGATCATGATTCGCTTAGACTTTGAGTTTAAATAACTACAAATCATTGTAATAAAATACCTGCTACAGTGGGAACTACTCTTGCTGCTGTACATCTCTCCTTGTTATATTAATTTAAACATCTAGATCAGTAAAGTTTGATTAAGAGTGATTAATATGGATAATATGCCATCTATGAGTGCTGACCACATTTATTGACCACTGCAGCTGACTGAACAGGACGTGACTAAACATTTATAGAATACTAAACTAGTTATGCTTCAGTTTGTAATACCTATAATCCATTACCGTTATTTAAAGTCCCTGTGGTGTTTTGAATTGCACAGTTTTTCCTCTCTGTCGATTTCAGGGGGAGCGGATAACCAAAGTGATGTTGGGCCTGCATGGGTTAAGCTTGATAAAAATAATACCTAAATATAGATGTGTAATTTCAAGATATAATCACTTGTCCCTGTGTGCTTGAAACTTTAAGTTAGTGTTGCTTTTGTCTACTTAAGTATCCTTAGCTATCCTCCCTCCATTAAAAAAGCTCATATCAGGCTGTTTTGAGTTTTGTATACCCTTAAGTGAGTTTAAAATGTATCCCCATTGTGACCGAGTAGTTTATAAACAAGAAATAAAGTCTTTGACATAGGGACTTCTCCATTAATCTTCTTCTTTACGGTGCTAAAATCTTCATAAACATCTTATTCCCCCACCCTCCCTTAAAGGGACCAACCACTGTGACATCCTACCATTGTTTCCTCATTATTAAGTTCATTAGTGCACAGGAGCAAGCCCACTCTAAAGCATAGACTTAAGACTGAAAGCAGAGTTGTTGACAACATGGCACCCAGCAGTGCTGAACTGACCAAGTACCACAAGGGTAGACTGCAAGCAAATCAGAGCAGTCTAATGCTGTGTTCACATCACAAGCGACCCAGCTACCAAAATCGCGTTGCCCACTGACGTACTGCCGCACGTCCATAAATACCTCATTTTGGTCACCGTTGCCGTCGGCTGTCGCTCGGTGGCGTCACATCCGCTCGAGTTTCACCGCGATCATATCATATATCATATAATAGGGTGTATAAGCGGACATTATTCCAGCTGTATCCTTTTCATTCACTTATCAACCACAAAACACTGCAGCTGAGGCCCTGCAGCAGCATTATCTGTAAGTTTCCCGCATCCGTTGAGGCGGAACTGATGTCCTCACTGACTAATGTTTCCCACACGGACATAAATTGTTCCTCTGTAGTCCGGATGAAAAACTGTCTGTCATGGGCACCGTCACACACCCACACACCGCTGATTGGCTGTTGCTGCACAGCCAAACACGACATCGTCTGAATAATCAACTTTTTTTACTTTGACATCGCGCGGCAAGCGAAGTGGTAGTGTGAAAAGCGGTTGTCGCATCGTGGGAGGGTTAATTCTGGATCACCAGGTCCAGAATAGAGACAGGATCCACACCAAACTCGGCACATACATGGAGTTTGTTATCCTGTATAAACAAAACAAGGTTTGGGAACATCATTAATATTTTGATTTTAGATAAATTATTAAATATCATCAATGGGATTTCCCGTTATAAAGTTCAATGTATTTCAGAGCATCAATCTGGATCAGATCCAGATGAAATTTACTTTGATGATAGACATGGGCCCCCATTATCCTGTAAAATTTTGAGCAAATCCGTTCAGAAATGGCAAAGTTATGATTTTTTAAAAATGCTGCCATATGTAAGTCAATGAGTTGAGTTGAAATGTTAAGAATTTTTGCATTTAGACTAATATTCACCAAAATTTAATGGCTTCTTTCTTGGACCAAACCACATCTCTTCTGTGTAAATCCATCCAGTAGTTTTTCCATAATCTTGCTAACAAACAGACAAACTAGCATAAGCCAGCAGAAACATAATCTCATTGGAAAATGTAATGAACCTGATTACAGGAAGTTATCACCTCTTTAAGACAAGTGTATATACATAAAAACAAAAGCAAAGTAAAGAAAAGAAACACCAAATCTATTGTTTATTTACACCTGGGACAAAATTTAACTGAATACAAAATTAGGTTACTGATAAATAAGTAACTGTAAAATCTTGTGTATAAGTTGCACTTTCAAAAGGGTTGTGAATAAGGATGGGAATTTCCAGTGACCTCAGTATACAACATACATATCCTGATAGAGAGGCACCCCTATGATACACACTGCAATATGTGTTAGTTCTGTTTATTGCCAACCAGCTCCTTTGACAGAATTTCTAAATGTCTGTTCACTCTTGTAAAAACAAAACCAGCAAGGGCAAGGGTTAAAGGATCCTATTACTTAAGATATTAAAATGTATGTGACAATACATCGCTGTGTTGGTTTGTTTTGCCAGGCCATACCTCAACAAGCTATATTTTCAACCAAAAAACTTTGCGGTGGCTTGCACATTGATACAACCAATTAAGTCATAAAACACTACACCAGCCACAATCAGACACCACACATAATCTGATGCTGTTAGAATGCTGTTCCCTTTACTGTAGCTTAATGAAAGTGGCAGGGAAACAGCACAAGAGAGATTTAACAGGGGCTGGTGTGACATTTTAACAGTATCTCTCATTAAGTCCTAATCCTGCACTTATCATTGTGTAAATAAACTGTATCACGAGGTGATCAGTTAGAAGGCAGTCCTTAGTTTAAGACAACAAGCTGACTCCCGGCTCGACTTCCACAGAATGTGGATCAGCCCGTCTAAACAAACCAGGCATGCTGAGATTGGAACAAAGGTAGCAGAAGCACAAGGTAACACAAAAGAAGCTGGCAGTGCTTAAGGAGTGACACCGCTGCACAGACTGCATGCTGTGCACCTATCCAAACACAATAACAGTCATCACACAGACAGACAGCCTAAAGCCTCTTTTACCCTGGTAGATTCCTAAAAGTTGACTGCAGTTTATATAAAGGTGCAACATAGTCCTGGTATAATATTTGTTACTATGGATAGTATTATAATGGTTTTATCAATGGGACAGCTGTTATCCAAGGATGTTATGTATGCCAATGCATTACTGTGTAAAGCTAGCACACATCAACAATGTGATATATTATGGCATGTTGCAGTATATTACAATATTATAAGTAGGGCTGAACAATTAATTGCAAATTAGATTAAATTGCATGATGGCTTGTCGCAATTTTCAAATCCCAGACAGTGCAATATTTTTAACTCAAAATGTGTTGAACATTTTGGCATTGTGATGTAGATTCTTGCAATTTTATGCCTATTTTAAAGCAGCACTACGGAAGATTCTCGCTTGATCGGATAGAGAACTCAACTACCCATGAGCTCTAGCGCGCGCATACTGTCGTAAGGATACAGATCTGCCGGTCGCGTGCATTTGTTTTGGAGGCGAATCACAGAAGCCAGGACTTCGCTAAAAAGTATTCTTCTGTCTTCAGCGGCTGTTTGCAGGATGGATAGCGACGAGGTAATGTATTTATTTTTGACTAAATGGCGATGTTAAAAATCGCTAAGTTCAACTTGGTTTTATTACCGTGAAGTCGCCCCTGCCCCTGTTCTGTTGAAGCGATAAAGTGAATAAAAGTAAAGACAACGACGAGCTGGCGGTATCACACACTTGAAATAGGTCTAAACAAAACTACATACTGGTACGTTCTGGATTTGTTGTGCTGTACTTTTTTCCTGTCAAGTTTTTTGAGGAACTTCGTCATACATTAGTCGGCCAACATACCTGATATTGGACGGACATCCCTCCTCGTCTTTTATTTCACGCCAGCAAGTGAACGCCGAACCGATGATTATTTTGGTCCGAGCATTCAGCTTGTTTTTCTCTTGCTTTCTTTGTTTTGTATCCCCCGACAAAACTTTTCTCTTCCTAACGTTGTTGCCTCCGCCATGGTTACAGCTCCACGATTGGCTTTCGCCGAGACTTCCGTGTTTTAAACGAATCGGGAATCGGGGGAAGTGACGTATGCCGTAAAGCAGTCCAAACGTGTAGTTTTCAGTGTGGCAGGGTTCCCACCATCCACCTCGAAGTTACATAGCGCCAGTTAAAGGGATACAGACCACTCCAGACCACGACAGAGGTTTCATTGAACTCATTGTTAAGTGGTGGACCATCACAATGAATATCGAAGGATTATATTATGTTTGAAAAACTACATAGTGTTGGTTTAACCTTTTTTAACCCAGTTTTTACAACTTTATGCCTATCTTGCTGTCATTCATCTTTTTTTTTGGCCACTGTCAGACCATCTTTGGAATTCTTACATTTTTTTTGCCTTTTTTTTTTTTTTTTGCAATTTCATACCTATTTTGCACCTATTAACTTTTTTTCCACTTTCGTACCATTTTTTTTTTTTTACCCAGTTTTTACAATTTCATACCTATTTGCTTCTGTTCTTCACTTCTAAACTTTTAATGTCATATTGGTTATACTATAAAACAATCTACTGCTTGTGTTTGTTTAAGAATACATAAGATGAGGAACATTAAAACAATTGCAGAGTAAATCGCAATTGCAATATTGGGGAAAAATATCGTAATTAGATAATTTTCTCAAATCGTTCAGCCCTATTTATAAGTAGGGCGATATTCCACCTTTTGTACTTACTGAAGTCTACTTGAAGAAGTAGGAATAATGGTAGAATTATAATATCATATTCATAAAACACATATTCTAAGCAGATCTTTTCATATATAGAAAAGATCCCTGCATCACAAACAAATGTAAATCTCTGTCCAAGTAAAAACAATAACAATAACTTCTGTGTTGCAAAACAATCTCTAAAATCCCCAGATTTCTAATAAATATTAAGCTTTAATATACTGATATTGTGCCTTAACATACAGAATAATGCTGCACAATTTCACGCTATAAGTGTGTTGATATTTTCCGATACTCAACATTGCTAAACACATGGCACTCCTAATGGTCAGTCAGTGCTCTGTTGCTGTTTCAGCATGTTTCTGTCTCTTCATTTAATCACACAGGTGCTGAAGCAGATGGTACAAAGTGCTCAGTAAGAGTAATTTTGTGTAAAATGTAGTCATGCTTGTGCCTCTTTCTGTCTGTTGTCCACCTTGATTACTTTGTGAGACAGTACGCCAATCTGCTGCACAGCTGGAACATGTATTTGCATGATTTAGTCATACTTGGGTTAATGTTGACGTTATTCCTCATTTCATTTCTGTCTTGCTACTTTTTCTTGACACAGAAACTATTTAAGCATTAAATGCATGTAGGCTTCTTTTGAGGACTGTCTTTACTCGTCAAAGCATGCTGCAGTGGTTTAAAGGGACAGGGCTCTAAATTGAAATGGGCTTTAAAAGCTGTAAATATAAAAAGCTTGATTTGAATAGGAAGTTTATTTGAGACTTTTTAAAGACTGTTTTTAAACCATTCAAAACTTACCACAGTAGCTTTTATCTATCTGACAGTAAAGAGGCAGAGCTGGGCTTCCTCCTCTGACAGAAGCAGTGTTTAGTGTGATATTTTGTTTACTTTTCATGATTTGATGCGTCGTTGTCTCCCTTAACAATCAAATAAAACACACACTGTAATTTAATTTGAGCAAAGACGTTGCGTGCTTTGCATCTTCATTAGTTCTTGTTTTCCAGGCCCATTTTATAAGCTGACAGAAACCGTGATTTTTTTCACAAAAGTGTTGCCGCTGCAGCTTTTAGAAACAATGTGGGATGTGGGTGACTGAGCAGCGGGACACTCAACCCTCCAAAATGCATTATTCATTTTCTTTTTACCTGAGCGCCAGCACCCGAGCCCACGTCATCCTCAAACACCACGCCGTGCAGCTTCTCCGTTGCCATGGTATCGCAGAGGTGTGTCAGCAGGTCTCGGGGGTTGGTGTCGTTGACCAGCACGGTCACCGGGCTGACCACGATGGGCAGGTCGACGAAGTTTTCCCCGCTGAGGCGACCTCGGACCTCGTTCCGGTAGCTGGAGCCGCTGAACACCACCGCCACGTTGATGGACGGGTGGAGGAGGAGCGGCCGGGCCAGCAGGGGGAGCGGGAAGATGATGAGGAGGAGGAGGAGGAGGAAGAAGAGGAGGAGGAAGAAGCGAGGAGGCCAAGGGGAGGGAGGAGGATGTCCCCTGGGATTGGCCATGTTGGCAACCTATCGCCTGGAAAAGATGGACAGAAAGGGGGCAAAGGGTGGAAAGAAAAAGAAAAAGCAACAGTTAAGCTTACAGTATGCATTTCTTTTATCATGTTTTTGACATAATTCATCATAATCTGTTTATTTATTCATCCATTATCACTCTCTTATTCTCCCTGACCCTTTTGTTTGAGAGTATTAGCCCCGCTTTTAGCCTTTTGTGTCGGGAGGAAAACTATGTGTGTACATCAATGTGTGCAAGCGTGCATGCATGTAATCCCCTGTAATCCAACCCCCCAGTGTGACGAGTGTAATCACCTCGCCATCTCCGCACATCAGCACTTCAACACACACATGCTCAAACACACAAACTCAAGAGGAGAGGATGCTGAAAGTGTCGCAAGTCCTCTACTTTCATAAAAAGTTGTTATAAATCATAGCTTAAAGCAACGTCCTCAAACAGCAGGATGGCATTGGTCGAGAAAGAAGACTGAACTTGAACCTTTGTTGAAAACTTTCCTTGCATGATATTGTACTTGCGATGTGTCCTTTGCTCCACAGTCCTAACATGACCTGGAACACATAAAGCTGAGTCTTTTCTGTGGCTTCTTTTCCATGACTAATCTACAAAAAGAGTCCCTGATATCACAACAGTGCAGGTCTTCACCAGAGCACAGAGGGAACTGAGCACTGGGCTGGAGCACATGTGTGATACGACTGTGAAGTGGATCCGTGCACATCCTGCTGCTGCTGTCACAGAGGCAGACAATCGGCTTCAAGAGCCATATTACAGAGGCTATGCTTTGACGTCACAATTTGTGCAACAAACTGGCAGCTAAACAAGCTGAGCGGCCAGGAGCAACATCTTAGGGCTGGGAGACATGGCCTGAAGATAAAACCCCAGATTTGTTTCCTCAATATTCAATTTATAATTTTAATAGATTTGTTTTCCTCTCTCTTAAAAAAAAACTGTGAAACAAAAAATACATGAATATCAGTTCAGCCCAAGACCTCTCCTTCTCAAATGCAGGACCAACAGACTGAAAACTCCATCATCCATCAGATTGTACAACTCCTCACTAGGAGAGCAAGAGGAGTAACAGGAAGACAGAAGACAGGAAGGAGCAGTGGCCAGCCAGTAGCCACAAATTTATTTTGTATTTGGATTTGTTTTATATTTATTTATTTATAAATTTGTTTCATTTTATCTATATTTCTATCTACTTTTCAACTGCTATTGGAAACCTAATTTCCAATCCTTCCCAGAAGGATTAATAAATTTGTATCTAACCTAATCAAATATAATCTGAATCAAGTTTTTCCTTTTGCCCAAACCAAACTGAATTTCTCTCTCAAAGTTAAAGTGCATGTCATAAAATGTTGATTATGTAGTTCAAACATAGATGGGTTTGTCTACATAAACACAGAAAGCTGAGCTATTTTTCCTTTATAAAGATGGAACTCTCTGATCAGTATTTTATCTAATTTAAAAATAAATACAAGTATAATCATTAGGGGTGCAGCAATACATGTATCTGTATTGAACTGTTCGATACAGTGGCCTCGGTTCGGTACACCCTATGAACCGAACAATATGCAATTTTGTATTTATTTATTTGACCAACTTCTGGCGAGGTGCTATGCGCTGAAAGTTCAGTGAATCTGTGTTCAACTACTCCAGGCTGCACAGATCCACTGACCTGCGCGCGCAGCACCTCCCCTTTCATTCGGCCAAACTGCTGAGACAGAAGAAGCTACATACGCTAGGGCGCTGCAACATGGCGAGTGCTTTACCTTCAGCTAAAATATAAGAGCCTCTATCATTCGGATCTGGAGTTTGGAACAACTTTGGCTTCTGTGTTAAGTATGACCCTGATCGTAAGCATGTTGTGGACAAAAACACAACAGTATGTTGGAAGTGCAACACGATGCTAAGCTACGTCAGGGGAAATGCAACAAACACATCCCGGTGTTAAAACAAGTGGAACCAGACAGAAACAACAAGCAGCACACATGCTACAGACTTTACCTGGGTCATTTAGACAGCCATTAGCACATGATTCAAAGAGGACAAAGGAAATTGACCGGGCGATAGCTACTTTTATTGATGTCGAAATGAGACCCTTTTCTGTTGTGGATAACGTCGGGTTTCAGGACATGGTACGGACACTTAATACACTTATAGCTACTTCTTTGTAATATTTACTCTGCTGCTAAGAATGCACCACATAAGACGGGTGAGTTCTCTATTAGATACATTTATTTTTTTTTACTTATTGTTATTTTTATACGGAGATGTTTTTGTTTTTTATAATTCTAAGTATGCACCAAAGAATGTGCCTGGTTTAGCTGCAAGAGTTACATTTAATCCAATTTAATGAAAATGTACTGTGAGTTGAAACAAATGTTGGTTATTTTACTAAACCACAAGTAAAGAAGGCATTGCAATTTTTCATATTTTGTATCGAAAAGTATCGAACCATGACAGAAACGTATCGAACCGAACCGAACCGTGAATTATGTGTATCGTTGCACCCCTATTAATCATGTATTTGTGCAAAAGCTAACAGGGCTTAGCACCATAAAAACAGCTAATTTTCAGTATTTATATTTTCAAACTGTGTATCAAACTTTCAGTTGGAGTCAGTCAAAGAAAAAATCTCAGTTTTTGTTGTTAACTTCTAAAAAAATTAGAATTAATTGATTTTAATGATATATTGCCCAGCCCTATAGCATTTAGTAATTGATATTGGTGGTAAGAAACAGTAATCAGTTAACCTTAAAAGAGGTGTGTTTGAAGCCATCTTCAGAGGGCCTACATATTTCTGATGATGTTCATTACGGTAAATGTAGATCCTAGTCTAGTTTATGTTCAAAATAAATTGATTAAATAAACTTTTGGAGCCATAACATTGTGTTTATAATCCCTTAGTGTTCCTAACATGTCTCATCTTCATGATAGAGTACCTCTTAACAAAAGTCTGCAGCATAAAGCTCTGCCCTTGTTCTGCCCAGAGGTTCAAACTCAGCTTACAAGACAAGTGACATGGTCATTTATAATCAAGTTTAAACATGAGAGCAAGCTGCTTCCAATCTCTTTTCAGAGCTGAACAAAGAATTAAACTAGTTAACTCATGGTTTTTTAACCCTTAATTTAAGCAAACTGTAGAAATTGTATTTCTCTATAAAGAGAAATAATTCACGTCAGCCTGATGTGACTTCCAACTTTTTAACCATTGATTCCATTGTAATTTTAAGAAACTGATCAGCTGCTTAATTTCAGGCTTATCAGACATAAACTATTTGCTGGTCATCCATTCAATGACTTTTTTTACAACTATCTTACTTTTTCAAGAGCTGGTCTCAGGCAAGAGTGAGCACCCTTAAACTATTATAAATTAACAAACTGAAAATATCACAAAGCTAAAAGCTGACGTGTGAGCCGGTGAAACGGTCACACATGCCCAAGTAAACTATGAACCAGGAGCTTAAAGTTTTTCATTGAGATTAGAAAAGGTGGATGCTGTGTCTCAACGGTGTGGTCAGCTGTATTTGAATCACAGAGTTGGGGGTTTAATCCCCTTAAAAAGTGTCTGTGGGTAAGACACTGCTCCCTGATTGCTACATTACTGTGCCAGCAGCATGTGGATGGAAAAGTACTGATAGGCTGGCGGGCACTTTATACATCATCCTCTGCCATCAGCGTAAATGCGGTGTGAATGGGTGAAGATGACATGATGTGTAAAAGCTGCTTTGAGCAGTCAAAGGAGTGAAAAAGCAATTTAAGCATCAAAAACAAACGATGGGGCTCTACCTGTTCTCCACTGAAGCTAAACCCTTGGCACTCAAGGTAAAAATATGGCAATGAAATTGTTTGTTTTGCATAGAATTGTCGAAAGGTTCAAAACAAAAGATCTGTTATGAATACAAAACACACCTGGCTTGAATTCTAGAACTTTTTCACATATTGCAAAAATACTACAGACAGAAAATAAAGGAAAAAATAACACAAAGCCAGTCTTGAACAGCTTTGAAGCTCACATCTTGACTGAAGCTAAAGTTCAGTCAAGATGGATTGCAGACACAGAACACATTTAGTACAACAGCAGACTGGCAATATTTGGAGCTACAGAAAGGAAATACAGAGTAAAAGAAGCTATTTTTCTCTTATAAAGAATTCATTTTATTACATTTCTAAATCATGGTTATTGATGTCATAAAACATGCACTTTTTAATTCTAACTCTTGTAAAGTTGGGCCTCACTTTTAATCACTTTATCCAAGGCGCAGTATCTTGTTTTCATTCTCCACAAGGATCAATATGTAATTCAAAGTAATACATCAGTGTGTATGTATTGATGATCTTTGTATTCTAAAACTTGCATTTTTGAAAGTTATTTCTATCTGACTTTTGTCATCATCACTGTAAAACTTTGCATTGTTTGTCCATGCCCCAACAAAACATTTAAGTCCATCGTGTAACTCTGGTCTCTTTGTTGAGGTTGATTTACCTTCACAGAAAAAAATTAATCATCAAAAATGTTTGGAATGGTTTTCGGTCTATGATTTCCCCCCTTTAATAACACCAGTTAGTATTGTACTATACGGTAGGGATGGGATGAAATATCATTTGGCAATATATCGCGATACAGTACGTGACGAAATGCATCGAGTTTGAGAAAAATTGATCGTGAAATAAAGACCTCACGTCCGGTAATGGCGCATGTGACCAGAAGTGACGATAATAAACATTAGCACCAACTACCTTGCCTCCAAAAAGCCGAATGATGGAGTTGAAATTGAGGACGCACCGCCATGATACAAGTCATCTGTCTGCCAGTATTTTGTCTTTCTCATTAAAAAAAGACAAAGACAGCAAAAACGAGCCTACCGCTCGTTAGCATACACACTCTCTAACCTCTCTAGGGTTAGACCACACCAGATAATGAACTGTAAGAGTAAAATTCCTGGCTTTTGGTGAATGAGTCTGTTAGTGTATGATGTGCTATGATGTTGATCATCTTGTTGCACAACAAACACTGACTTTGTTTGTTTTTCTGGTTGTTAGCAAGATAATGCAAAAACTACAGGACGGATTTTGCTTAAAAATGATTACATTTTGGTGGTGATCCAAATACTAGCCATTAGCGAATAATAACTTTTGCTCAATAACTGTCCAATTAATATTGATTGCAACATGATTCCAAATGCTAGGTGTGGGTTTTCAGGGTCAGTGAATCATATTATGATGTTAACTTTATCATGGAAGTATTGCTTATAGATGTAACAGCACAATGTGAGCTACTTTGGTGGAGGTTTGCGCTCTTCGAGTGCTTCCTAGTACTCATATGTGGGGTCTCTCCAAGTTTCAGAGTTGGCTGAGATTTTGAAGATCTTTTTGTGTGCAAGACTACTGGGAACCTTGTGGTTTGCTGCTTTCATTAAAATACTGCTCAAAAACAGGCAACAAGCAGCTATAGATGGAAAACTCAAACATGCTATACAACTGACAATGAAGGCTAAAAGCTCAATAACCAACTGCTGGCACTAGAAGGATTACAAACTCCACATGGAGAAGGCAGATGGTACTTAAAATAATTACACAGCTGCATACATACTGCATTTTTTTGATTCCTCTCATTACAGTGGTAATAGTTACTTAGAGGACAGTTTAACTTTCTCTGTTTGGTCGACCTGCCTTGAACGAACTGGATCTTAGTGAGACTTATATAGTGTGCTTTAACATAATTGTGTCGGGTAAACAACACACAACCCTATTAACATTTCCATCTGAACTAAGCATCTTTGATCAAACTGGCTGTTTGAAGACGTCTCCTGGTTTAATCAATATCTTTGAACCTTTAATAAAGCTACGTGGGCTTTCTTATAGTAAATAATGATCTTCACATACACATGTGCATTTGATATAAAGTGTTGGGTCTCATCAGTGACCATCTGAACCCCCCTGATAATTAACAGCTCCTCCCTGCTTTAATTCAAGCTCCTTTTAAAGAGTCAAAAGAGTCCCACCCCTCCTCACTGTTCAAGCTTCGGGCATATCAATCATTCAGCTTTATAAGGATTTAAGCTCCTGGGCTTTAAGCACCCAAAGGGATATACATACACTCTTTAAACCTTTAAAGCAATTTCACGCTGTTATTAAAAGCTGTTGATCAAACTTCAGTCAATACAGATTTAAGACGGATTCACGAAACTGTTGGAAAGGATTATGTTTTTCTCTCTTGTATCCAAGTTATGTCTAACACATATTTTCATAACATTTGCAAAACAAAAATAAAGGATAAATGGTTTCATCTGCATACAGCAATATTTAGGATATCTGTTTGTGTCTTTTTTGCGAAGTAGAAGCACATCTTCAGATACAGAATCTGATTTATGCAGATCCCCCCAGTGAATATATATGCTGATTATAGACATGGCTGCCAGTTGTCTTCTTCTTTTGTTAATCCATTCATTGCTTGTCTTGACACACTAATATTATTTATCTTAAGTATCATTAAATCTGGAGCAGCTGTTAACCAGCCGCCCACTTGTTCTTTGCAGGGATTAAAAACAAACACACCCCCACACAGGATAACTTTAAAGAGATTTATAGTGGAAAATGGAAAATGAACAGCTTCCAGAGGTTTCTACAAAATCTACAGAATTTGATACAAAAACAAAAGAATATACCTGTTAATATTTGAGCATGTAGCTGATTGTTCAAGAATTTGATTGTACCCAGGACAAACTTGTGGCTAGGGACTTAAGGATTAACGGTAAAATGTTAAACCGTGGTAAAGTTTCCCAAGGTATTCATTACCGCGTCCTATTAAAATTACTTAAACCGTGTTTGATCACCACACTGTGTCAATAACGCACGGTGATGCTGCTCGTTGACTGGAAAAGCCTGAACTATGTGCCTCTGCTCCACGGTGAAGCAGCCGTGCCTCACAGACGGAGGCGAACATGCGCAGTTTGCAATCTTTGGCCTCTGAAAGAAAGTTGGAGCCTCCCTCAGACTCTTACAGGTTTTCACACTCGACACGGACAAAGTCTAAAGTCTGGTCTAAGTTTGGATTTTACAAGGATGTCGAGGGGAAACTGATTGATAACAGTCACCCTGTCTAAAACACGGAGCTGTGGTGAAAGACAAAAATGCACGTGATTAAAACTGCTGTGAACGAGCAGAGAGAGAGGATTCAGTGAGCCATACCTGAGTGAATTATAGGCGGTTTATCAGTATTTTCTGTGCAAATAATTCATAAAGGTTGTAAATAACAGCATTAGTACTATTATGGAGTGTGTTCCTGCCGTTCTTCCGTTGTTTATTCACCGTGTTTTGCTGTATTTCATAGTAGTAGTAGTTTTTCCGTCATAGTTTGTGTTTTACGGATTTAGTCAATCGTAATTTGGAAATATTAAAGAAAGAGATGTAGAGGAGATCTGCCATGGAAAACGGAGACCGGAGGAGAGTCATGAAGGGGGCTAACTGCTTCAAGGACTATTTTTAGTGAATCAAAAAAATGTTTTAAAAAAGGCCTGGAAATGGTCTAATATAATGAGCTATAACATGGTAACTAATGCTGTAGGCAAGCAAAAATGTGTAAGTATATGTTAAATAGGTTAAGTTTATTTTTGGTTGTCTCAAAACTTTGAACATGTTCATGTACAGATGTTTATGAAGAGAAACCTGTTTAAAGTTCAAATCTGTTTTCTTTTCTTGTTATCACCAACTGTTTAATCATTTATAACACAATAATGACAAATACTTGCCAAAATTGTTTACTCTTATTTCACATAAAAAAAGTTTAAACAGATTTACTTATAGGATATTTCCTGACACAGCTATTGACAAAACAGACAAAAGAACTGATAGCATTATAATATTAAAGGGGTTAAATGATTTCAAACAGTGTTTAAGTACTTTTTGAACATTTGTGCACAGTGCAACAATACCGCGATAATAATGATAACCGTGATAATTTTGGTCACAATTACTGCGATATGAAGTTTTTATACCATTACATCCCTACTTGTGGCTAACTTTAGAGTAAACAGAGTTTATGTCTTTACTATGCATTCACTTTCAGCAAACAGACACAAGAGCACGGCTGAATATTATAGAGTTTGAGTATTGATTATTTCCCAAATAACAAACCCTAAACATGAACCCTAACATTTCTCACACCTGAATGCTTCCACTTTCAGCAGTCTGTGTCATGTGTATCTCAGCTCTCTGTTCTCAAAGAAGCTACAGTATTAACAAATCTTTGTGCAAAAGACAACTTTGATTTGTAAAGTTAATTTGGATGTTATTGGTATGTGTCGGAAACAAACAGGCACCATGTGTGAACACCATTCAAAGTAAATCAATCAGATAATTATAATGAAAATCCAAAGTTACAGCCACACAGTGATTTTTCTTTCATTTACATTTACATTTTGAGTCCCACGCTTTAAAATGTATACGCTGTTTGTTCCTAACTGTATTTCCTCTAGCTTTTCTTAGATGAACTCAAATAGAGTCCCCTTCCTACATGGATTAAATGCAATATATATACATCAGTGCAAAATAAACACAAATCCTAATAACTTACTTGGATTAAAATCAAGATGAATAGGGCCTACACATACATTATTGTGGGAAGACCTTTATGGAAAGTGAAATTGGTGGAATATATTTTGGCAATCTCAAAGTTGACAGCGCTTCACATTTCCCCTGAGACCTTCTCGTGCCGCCCCCTTGGTGTGAACGTCTCAGCTCAGGTTGTGAACCAAGCCCTAAAAGTTCTGTCTTTTCTCTCTCTTTCCCATCTACTTTCATTTCCTCCACTCCTACAAATAAACACTAAGCTCTCACCACAACTCTGATCCCCAGGCTTAACATTTTAACAAAATTATCCATACTGAATAACTGAAACACTAGTTGTGCTTTTAGTAAGATGAAATATATTGCCTCAAGAATTGTGGAAATGGTAACAGCTTTGTGGAAATGTATTTCTTGACTGGCTGACCCAGGGAGTGAAACACATAAAAGAAGTCGATGTCCTGCTGAAACAAAACAAGTGTGCATATTACTCAACTTGCCTTTCTTTTAGAGAAGTGGTTGTAAACAAAGAGCAACAATGAAGGACTTCAGTACTCAAGAGCTCTGTGGAGTGTTGTTCTGTGTGAACATTATTTACAACAACAGTGAAGAAATCACTCTACATCCATGATTTCTTTGAACATATCAAGGTATGTATCTCTAGTCCATCTGGGTAGGAGCCCTTTAAATTTGTTTTCAGGGGCAGAACATTAAAAAAAAACTCAAGCTTGTGATTGGACAATCGTTTGGTTCGTCACATTCATCACAGACCAATCCACATCAAGCAGGGTTGCCTCCTATAATTTAGCAAACATAGCGGCTAATGTAGCGGCTAATGGCTAACAACAGTTAACAACAGTTCATGGATGTTAGCCATAACGGCTAACTTAGCCGCTAACAGCTAAAAACAGTTAATGACTGTTAGCCGCTTACTTAGCTGCTAACAGCTAACGGCCTTTTACTATCATCTTACACTAAATTGTACCACACAGATGATTCATTTGACACTTTTATGTGACATGAACCTCGTCCATTCTCAACTTCCGGTTCTCAACTTCCGGTTGTCGTCACGTCCGCATTCTGCTGCTCCCGCCTCTCTTCCCTGATTGGTCCATTAAGCCGAGTGAATTTGTTGGACGATAGAGGCTGGCAAGATGGACCTGCAGGATTTCAGAGTCAGGCAGGTCTGTCTGCTCTGCAAGGCTAGTCACATTGGAAACTGACAATTTTTTGGACCAATAGAGTGCAGTGCTTTTAGCTCCACCCTTTGGGGTCGATTTGAGACTCTACCACTGCAGAGGGGTGTCAACAAGTGGGACAGCAAAACTCAGTTATTTGAGTGCTTTTTCTCCTATTTTAACAGTGGAAACACCTTTAATTGTGTACCATACAGGAGACTGAAACACTTGCATGCCAGTATTTACCACAGAGCAGCTGCTCTACACCTGCTTCACCCCTGACAGAGGTGAAGCAGGAGGCAGAAGGAACTTTGGGATGAGGAAAAAGGGACGTTTTTTTTTACAGCTAACTCATGAACCTTCTGTTATAAAAAACTACTTTGTTTTTCAATAAAGACCTACTTTTAGGCTACTTGTGACAAAATTTTTTCAATGTTTTTTTTACTGGCCTTCAGGTCATAAAAACATTGATGTTATATAATTTTTATAATGGACTGAACTGAAAGATACTGGATTGTGATATTCTTGATCTAGAGGAAATTCTCTTAGTTTATTTTGCCCATATCTCCCAAAGTCTCACATACACATATACATTTTGTCGTGTGACGTTGGAGAAACTGAGAATGAGATTCATTTTATGTTTCACTCTCCAATCTATGGAGAACTAAGGGATTAATTTTTCAGGAAATGTCTTTGATTAATGTTGACTTCCTCTGGTTTGATGACTACAAAAAACTTCTGTTCAGTTTCAGAAAAGGATCTTTTGCCCGAGCAGATTTTATTTGCAAAGCCTGGGAGAAAAGGCAGCGTGTGTTGTTTACTAGTGAGCTGAGAAAAGATCATGCAACCTCGTAACTGTTATGAATTAATATCTTGGTGACACTGCAACTGTATTTCTGGTGTCTTGTAAACCCATGAGCATTTTATGTGTAAGACATGTTTATAAAAGAATCAATCTATTTAGAAACTGCATTAAAAACTGTAGCGCTCTACTGAAATAGAACATAACATTTCATCATTTGATATCATTAGACAAATATAGATCCATGGGGATTATTTTCTTCTAAACTTAGATCTCTTTCTCATCTTTTTTGGCAACCAGAGGAAACAATTTGCCTTGTTCTAGTTTACTTCATTAGTAAACAAAACATTTTACATGAACCACATTAAAGTGAGAACAGCAAAGACTTTAGAGAATGGATGAGTTGTTTAAGTTCTTACTACCAGGCCAGACGAGGTCTTTGTTTTATTTTTGGAATACAATATTATCAGTTACTAAAACAAATAATGACAGAAGAAGTGAATGCTGACTTGATGAATATGAGCACAGAGCCAGTCAAGTGTTTAATGGTTTAATCTCTGGGAAAAGGCAGGATAATGGGGTTTCAGATTAGCAGTGGATGTGTGTGTGTTGGTGTGTGTGTGTGTGTGCGTGGTCAGGGTGGCAGTAGGAGGTTGACAGGGTTGGTGCGTCTCCTCCAGATTAGCAGCAATATAACCGCGTGTGATTACAATGGAGAAAGGATGACAGCCACTAGGGTTTGACAACAATGTGAAAGCATCTGAATTTCAATCACAAACACGAAGCAGCTCCAAATGACAATCAGCTGACTACCTTATCTTTAAATACACGAGAACAGACAATCGTTGCAGACAGAGAGAGATTAATAGGATAACATCTGCCCTTGTCATCCCTAAATCCTGTTGTGTTTCCAAAATTAGAATAAAAAGTGTGTGGATCAAGTAAGTGTGGGGGAGAATGCAGCTAGGTCCTCTATTGTGGAGACTGTTTGGTAAGCAGCTCAGCCATGTGTGATTAACATGACTTCACCTGCAGCTGCACTAAAGTTAGCGCCTATTTACACAACAACACTGTCCCCAGAAACGGAAAGTGTTGAACCTTTGCATTTTCAAAGCTCTGTGTGCTAACACAGAAGCAGTGTGATAACAATGTGTGTTCACGCTGATCCACAAAAAAGTGAAAACGCAGTAGTGTGCATGCCAGGCCAGTAGTTGGCGATGTTAGTTTATAGTGTCCTTGGCTAATATACTTTTTTTAACAGTTTTATTGACAAAAGATGGGTGAAGAGCAAATAGCAACGTAGTAAGGGAGTTAAAGAGTAAAAACATAAAATTTGTATGACGATGTTGGATATGTTAAAGCACCAGACTGAGCAAGATTTGTAGAAGAAAACAACAATGAAGATATCAACAGCAAACAACAAAAAGAAGCACAATATATCTTACTATATACACATAAAGGGAGCAAGGCAGGATTCATCAAAATAGCAAGGACTTAGAGACTGACATAACAAACACATCTCTGCTGGTCAGAGTTATGATGCAGCTAATCTACATTTTGTTGGAGAGGTGATAAACACTGCAAAATGAGCAGCACACATGTTACTCGGCAAACTTTATCTGAAAGAGTACTGCGCATGTGTCGCGCACAGACAACAACAAAACAGAACTTTTTATTATGGACCCCGTTTTCAAAGGACTGTGTATTCAGGCACTCCCTGTACTAAGGCTGTCACTTTTCCTAAAAATCAAAGTCAAACAGTTTTCGAACATGCATCCAAATAATGGAAGATATTCAATTATCCCCCCTCCCCCCGGTAGTAAGGGACAGAGACTCAATTATCCGCCCTTTTGGTAGAGACCCTGCCAAAAAGGTTAAACTCTTGACAAAGCGCCGCTGCCCTCGGCCGTATAGCTTTGATAAAAGGCGGCGGCTGAGCCTGCAAATTTGATGTTGAGGATGAGCGACTAAACTGCATTTCACATAACACACAGCCTGGTCTTTGATTTTAAGTTTGCCATCAACGGTGTGGAACCAAAACTACTTCCACACAGCTCTCCTCAGATGATGATCGGAGAGGAAACTCTTTGTTTACTAAGGTCAAGTGAGCAGCGGATATGACTGATGGTCAAGCTGCACTCAGAGCGCCCTCTGTTGGACAGAACGGTCCACTGCACCAGGCGCCCTGATGTGCCGCTACGCTCAATATTTTGCATTTGAATATTTATTTACTATATGGTTACAGATATTTATCCCCATATTCAATCCGTTATTCGAATATCAAATATAAAGTGACAGCCCTACTGGGTACCGTTCTCATGTAAAAACTGTCAGTTTTTGGCCATTTTCGATGTTGTGTAAACGAGCCCTTACTCTATCCATTGAGGTTGCCCTATAATGTCTTATTTCAGAAAGTCACCCCACATCAACAGGGAACAAAAAAGACAAAGCATCAATGCACCACCTTCAACTGACCTGGACACTAAACTCTGAACCTGGAAGTGACACCGGTAGTGCCAGTTATACCGACTCGCCCCAGCACCAACAAATGCTACAAAGCTCCAGCAGGAGATCTGCAGTCTACTCAAACAGAAAATAACATTTCATGTGATATTATTAGACTAAAACAGATCCATGGGGATTTGTTTTCTAAACTTAGATCTCTTTCTCATCTTTTTTGGCAACCAGAGGAAACAATTTGCCTTGTTCTAGTTTACTTCATTAGTAAACAAAACATTTTACATGAACTACATTAATATGAGAGCAGCAAAGACTTTAGAAAGCGGATGAGTTACTGAAGTGCTTACCACCAGGCCAAACGAGGTCTTTGTTAAATTTTTGGAATACAATAGATCACAACAGGTCAACAGGACTGAATAAAAAATGGAGGAAATGCACCCACATGTCCCAAAAACTGTGAGTTGTATGTGATTTTTGCACAGTGGGTGATCAGAGATTGGGGTTTTGCACTTCATATTTAAATCTTTTTGCGATGCATTGTATGATTACTCCAAACTTAATCTCATTGTTATATTTATTATGACTATGACAACACATAAACAATTCATCAAAGTCGTGTTGGCAGCATGGATTTACAGATATTCATGGAACAAATGTCAATTTCCTCGGGGTTGAAGTGTACAGAACTTCACTGCAGCATCATGTTTGAGGCACTGTGATAGGAGCTTTGGTTAACTTTTTCTTTTCTTGCATCACTTCATTGAGAGTGATGTAAAAATAGCGTCAAGGTCCTGGTAAACTGCACATACCTGGACCAAGAATTTTTCTAATTAACCTAAACTTAAGCATAATTTTAGCCTACAACACTTAAGGCGACAAACTTCTATTATTCCCCCACATGTGCCAGAATATAATTATAATCATTAGGAGAAAGCTCGTTGGCCTACATGTTCAGCTGATGCTCAAACCTGTCCCTGGTAAGGATCCACATATCTCCTGGGAAATAGAGTATATTTACAGTGGGGAACTTTCAGTCATTTATCGACTTAGCTTGGGTATGACGGAGTTACTCCACTGAGTCCCCAGGGGGTGGAGAGGAAACGAGCAGAGAGGATCTAGTTGATGGGATGAGCATCATCACCAGAGACTTATCAACATTCCTGCCTCCAACCTTGTTTTTTTTTCTGTTGCACCTTTGAAACTGATTTGATTGCATTAATTAGGGAGCCTGAATTAGTGGGCCAGTATTAATGTAGGAGACGGCCTCCCTCTCATCAACACACTGCAGGCACAGCGCTCTGACAGCTGTATAAAACATCAGGATCCTCCAGAGCCTCATTTATGCAGACTGGAGATCAGTCCGAGAAATTACGGCATGAAAATTTATTCTGCTGCAATTGCTTTATTTTGGGATTCTGGTATTTTAACTATTTCTAACTGGTAGTGAAAGTCTAGATTTTAACGCTTTGAAGTGCTCACATAACATCAAGATGCAGAGCCTTGATGGCTGGAGATAGAGTCAGTGATGTAAGAAGTATTTTCACGTTTAAAGTACCATAAATAAAGATATCTCTTACACCCAAAAGTGTAATTTTAAGATAGTGTAAGAATATATTTAGGTTTTATTGTTGTCATCAAGGCATTATGGTGAATCATGGTAATTTTGAGGCTAATTAAGGTTGATCAAATTTTAATGACTTTATATCCTGGTGGCTATTAAATTTCTCTGGGGAATAGTTTAAATATCACCCCTATCTAGTGTCATACATCATGATTATTGTCATTGTGATTAAATATTCATTTGCTTATGCATAGTAAATGTCAAGTGGAATAAAAAGCACAACATTGTCTTTGCAGATGAGCAAGAGTTTGGTTGTACATTTCAAGGAAAACTGGAAAATCCCTCAGAGAGCGCAGACCTCCACTAAGCAGTTCAGTTCCAGCAGTGGCTTTTTCACAACTCCTGTAAAAGATACTGTTCTGGATCACCAGATCCAGACAGGGCTCTGACAGTGCAAGGAGGTACTTGCATTTGCTACTAAAAATATTACAGTGCGAGTTGTGATTTGCATTTGGTAGCACCCGTGCGACTACAAAAAATGACTGTTCAAAACACGTTTTATCTTGTGTTGGATATCTTGGAGGTTGTGGGCGGTGGTATTCCTGAACGCAGCCTCAGCTGGAAACATGTTCAGCTTTGAAACATGACACATGGTTGGCCATTTTATTAGGAACACTCCATTCCCATTATCATTATAGCTGTTCATGTAGATATTAGCATGATCTCCATATCCATGATCTACAGTATCTATTTTTTATTACCACATGGTCATGAAGTCCCTCTTGAAAATGGGATGTCACATCTCAAGAGGCCTTTAACACATTTATATTTAATGGAGACAAATATGGTTGGGATGCACTTGTGGTCTGGGCACCCATGAGTTCGTCACTACCATAAATTCTTATTTTCAGTAAGAATATCTAAGATTATACTTCTAGAAAATGATCACCACAACCATTCAGACATGAGGACCCTCCTGAAAATGAGATGTAGCATCTCAAGAGGCTAACCTCTAATAAAACAGACGACAGGTCTATGGTACATGGATCTGTCACTATCTTTAGTTCTTACTTTAGTCCACTTGTCTCCTCCTACCTCCCTTCCTTTGCCCACACACCCAACACAGCATCGTGTGGATTTGCTGTTCATCATGAGACTGGGATCCACATTCAAGATTTCCTGCTGCTTAACAGAAGGTTTTTTCTTGCCGCCATGATGGAGGGATTCATGATTGGCTATATGGATTCATGTTGGGTGTTGGATGGATATATTTGTATATATATATATATATATATATATGTATATGTGCATTTTATATGTATATATGTATCTATGCATATATGTGTATCCATATAATGAAGAGCTTTATGCTCTATTGTAAAGTGTCTTGAGATAACACTTGTTATGAATTGGCGCTATACAAATAAAGTTTGATTGATTGAAACGTTTGTTTTATTGACCTAACTGCGCCGCTAGCTAGCCTTCAGTACACCCGACATGCCTGCACCGCCCCGTGCGAGGTACAGGTGAACATAAGCAGGCGCTCCCAAAGCCTCATCTTGACCAATCACAGCGCATCAGTGGGACTAGTTGCCGGGCAACATACACTGACAGAACAGCGAGCAACATTTTAAACTTTTTTAGAAGACCTAATGAGCAATAACCAAATAACTATGAAGCCTATCAGTTATTATTTCAAAAGACCAACAAAACAGAACATGTGGTCTCTGAATTGAGGCAAGAGGACGAAATGGAGCAAGGAGGCGAAATTGACGGTGAGGAAGAGTTAGCGTTAGCTTCAGACGCTGCGTCTCAAGAGAGACAGTTAATGACGCCGCTGACGTTCCCAGTTGTAAGAGGTACAAGTTTGTTTCCTCGTTGACCGTATATCTTTGTATTAATCTATCCAATACACATATCACCACCAAAATGTAATCATTTCTAACTTACACCATTCTAAACATCACCTCGTCCCTCCATATCTGTCTGGCCTCCTCCACATCCCCACTCCAGCCCGCTCTCTCAGATCCTCCCCCTCCACCTCCCTGTGCCCGCTGCCTGTCTCAGCACCATGGGGAGCAGGGCCTTCAGTCGCTCTGCTCCTCAGCTCTGGAACTCTCTCCCACAAGACCTCCGAAATCTTAACTCTCTTTCCCTCTTCAAATCCAGACTCAAAACCCACCAGTTCAGAACTGTGTACTCCATTTAGATTGAATTTGCCATTCTCATCCACTTATTCGTCATTGTTTGTTGTGTTTTGCTGCTTTTTATAATTGTATTGTTTTGCTGATTTTTTGTTTTTGTCCTGTACGTCCATCTGGATCAGATGAAATATACTGTGATGACAGAGTTTTATTATATCTTGTAAATTATGAAAATCCATCAAGTAATGTCAGAGATATAATGTTTCAAATAAGGTCCAATGTTAACTTTTTCTCAAATGTTGGTATTTTTTGCATTCAGGCATCCAGCATTAAATCAAATCTGGCTGATGATTGGATGATTGTTCAGTCAATATTGCCTTGAACTCTTTATCATGACTTTTATTTATTAGTGTGCTGTTGACTTCTTTGACCCACCCTTTTAAATGAGATACTAATCTCAACAGGAATTATCTCTTTAAAGAAAGGATGAAAACATTAGATAAATAAATAAAATTCATTCCAGGCCAATCAGACAATGTAGTAGGCAGGCAACTGCTAATAAGAAACGTGAGCCACAAACTATCATCAAACATGTTGGAAGTGGAATGACAATGATTGTTCAAACAAGAAGTGCTTTCAGTGCTTTTTTACTTCCATTTAATAAAGAAATATAGTCCAGAGCTGACAAAACTGCTACTGAAGCTGTCAGTGTCTATGTTAATCTCCTCACAGGCTGTCACTTCCAGCTGTTGTCTTGCTCAAAGCTCCCACCACTTCTGCTCTAAAGGGCGCTGATTGGGTTGAAGTGCTTTGGGCCGCTTACAATCATTGTAGATTTTGTTATTACGGCCCTCGTCTGTGGGACAGCCTAACCTGAAGACCTGAGGGCAGCACCTGCTGTTCATATTTTCAAAAGCAAACTCAAGACCAACCTGTTTGGCTGGTATTTTTTTATCATTTAATCTTACTAACTTATATATTTATTTTAATCCTCTTAATCTGTTTAATTTATCCATTTCAGTTCAGATTTACTGTTTAGAATTTTTTTCTCTGTTTATCAGTTTTCTTTCTGTTAGCCTACTTAAGCGGATTTTGTTACGTATTTGGCTATCTCATTTTGCAATGTTATTACTAAAAATATTATTTTATGGGGTGATGGTTTGGCGGGTGGTTAGCAACTAGGCACATCCTGTATACATGCTTCTGCTAGTTCGGGTTCGAATCCAGCCCGTGACCAGTTTGCGAAGTGTCTTCCCTACTCTCTCATCCTCTATCACAAGCCTACCCAATGTCATTTCTGGCTCCTATCAATAAAGAATGCCCCAAAAATTGAAAAATATACATTTCATTTAATTTTATTTAAATGCATTATATCTCTTGAAACACAATGTATCAAACAGTACAGCTAGCTGAAAATTGAAAGCATTGAAAAACATTTAAAAGTAGGGTTTTCTGAGTGTTGACAACCTTACAAGGTTACAGCCTCCAACTAGTGAGTCATGTTTCCATTATTTCCTGATCTCAATGGGTTTTTATCTGGTTAAATAAAGGTTAAATAAATAAAATATTCCTAAATTTGGCAGACTTTTGAAGCACAAAAAAACCTGAAATAAATGTTTCTGTATACAGATACATCAGTTATATAAAAAAACAATATCATCATGTGCTGGATTTCAAGAGCCTGATCAAATCAGTGGAAACTTTAAACATCTTACATGACAAGAAAATAACTTTTGATCTGCTTCAAACTTTCAATTTAAGACACTCTATTTACTTTTCTGCAGTAATCACAAGCATTCACAGCTTCATATAAAACATTAAACACCCCGCAGAGCCTGAACCGTGAGGGCCCACTCCATCTGAATCAATTCTGAAAGACAAGTTGATTTGTGAGTATTGCACATGCAGCTTTCATGAGCTCATGCACGCAGCTAATAAACATACAAATTAAACTTAATATGAATAAATGAGCATGTCGTGCTTATTATGAAACATATCACACAACGCCTGACTCATAAATTTATCATAATTAGGGTTTTTAACCGCCAACAGTGGCCGCCCGGTCTCTCTGTGGGCTGCCGCTGTGGCACATAAAGATTTGACAGCTTTACAGGAAATCGTTGCAGGACAGACGCACCAGCGGAGATGAGTGACGGTGACGGGACGGGGGGCAGCCTGGCCGCTTGCCAATCAAATGTACAGAAATCAAATGAGTATGACACTCAATCTGTTGCCACATCTGCTAAAACTGATATGAACCCCCGGCAGGGTCATGAAACTGTTGCACTAATGCAATCTGATTCACAGCGATCATGCAGTCATACACAAAATTTATTCTGTCTTTGTTATTCGAGTGCAAATCTGTACAACTCTAAAACCGCTGAACCATGAGCTGTAAACAGTTACAATGCTTATTTTCCCTCCATTTTTGATGCTTTAAACTGACTGTGTGGACATTTTTAGAGGTCGTAACATGGAACGAATTAGACTTTTTTGCCTAGTTAAAAGTCTCCAATCAGCTGGTTGTCTTTCAACTACTTTAAACAGGCTCTAAAGTCTATGTTGCAAAGCCCAGTTAAACCTCATTGTCAAACTGCAGCGTACTTTCTTTTATACCCATTTTTGATTTAAGTTTGAAAAGCTAAAATAACCTTTAAATCGACACCAGTGGAAACAGACACTTTTCTTCTATCGTAACAAGTTACAAGATAGAGTTACACGGTTTTATTGATTCTAATGCCATGATCAAGTCATATTTTTAATCAGATTTTCCAATCATCTATTCAATTTCACTGGCTTTTGAGTTTAAAAAAGAAGAATCAGCCAACACAGATTTTCCCGTGTCAACAGTATCAAACACATGACAATCTCTTTTGTTTGACATGACAGTCACAGAAACTACATGTTTGGCTGCTGGTGTCATACTGTTCGTCAGGTCACCGAGACACTACGCATTATCTGACTCCACAAAATTGTTTACAAAGAAAAGACTTATTGACCAACCTGTTTTTGCCTCTCTGATTTGTTCACTGAACAACCAATCAGAAACAGAGAACAACTTTTTAAGCAGCTGTTACCAGGTCAGCCAGTCAGACAGAGATATACCCCATGGATATATGAAACAGTCCATCTGGTGTGTTGGGTTAGCCTCATGCTAGTAGATCTAATGCCAATAAGAGACTTCATTTTTATGCATAAAATACAGAGGGTTCATTTTACTTCTTTTAATGTTTGAAGAATACATGGGTATGTTATTAAAACAAAATTAAATATTACATACCACTTTATTTATGGTGTTATAATGTACTGTATGGCCAGATTCCTTCTTATATACAACCCTAGTAAATACAGAGAGCAACTTTAATTGGTTAATACCCATTTTTTTAGGTGCTCAGATAGGAAACCAGTAAGCTTACTATTATGAAGAGTTTCTTAGACTGCTCATTGTTGTGGTTGTTTCCATTTCAATTTGTTCTATTCACTAGTTTACTATGTTTTTTGTGATTGTCTCAGCTCTGGAACTCTCTCCAACCGGACCTCAGAAACATGAACTCTTTGTTCCTTTTGAAATCCAAGCTTAAAACCCACCTGTTAGGGTCTGCATACTCCATTCAACAATAATGCACCACCTCTTCCCCATACCATACCACACCATACCAATGTCTTTTGTATCTTGCTGATTTTATTGTTGTTATTTCAAATCTTGTACAGCATCCTTGAGTGTCATAAAAGGCACTTTTAAATAAGATGTATTATTTTTTTTATTATTGCTTGATATATTCAATATAACTGCTTTGAAAAAAATCATACTCCACAAAAAGACTAAGGTAAGGATCATATTCAGTGTTAAACAAAAATTTGTTTCTCCAACATTTTAAATATAAGCTTGGAACCCATTTCTTTTATGGAAAGGTCCCTTTAGGGGTAAAAATTCAGAGCTACAAACCTGTTAAATCTGCTGCTTGAAGATGGATAATCAGTATTGTTACAGTATAACACCAGAAGAAGCAGTTTGCAGTTTCATGAAAGCTTTACAAGAGCCACCAGTGGATATTTTACAATAAGGCAGGAAATATAAAATAAAACAAGTTCTGAAAAAGATTAGTGTCTAAACTTCTTTGTCCTTGTCTATATAAATATATAGATATATACTTTCCTAACATAATGAAAATATTCATTCTTCAATGAAAGCACAACTTCTCAGCTATAAGTATATTTTATAGAAAGAATTTCTGCTACATAAAGATGATCTTTGTTAAGCCGGGCAGGTTTTATTGAAATCAGACGTTTGCTATTTCAGACTTTTAACATCTTTGATTGGGAAGTGGCTCCATATTTTACCAAAAAATGCAAAAAAAATGTGATACAAGTTCCAAAACAGATTAACAAAACACAAGTTTGGTTCAAGATTGAAGTATTTTCATCAGTTCATACAAAAAAAAAATCATCAACTTAGGAATGCTGTTTTTTGTTCTGAGTCAAGACATTGAAACTACACATCCTTTATCAATGTGACTAAACCGTGCAACTTTAAGAAGGAGGCAGTAACATTATTTATGTAAAGTGAAGCAGGTTTTCTATCAGCAGCAGTTTGTTATCTAAGTTGGGACTGAAATGGCATGATTGTGAATTGGTTATGAAAAACAGCAAGAATGAGATGAAAAATTATAAAGAAATTGATAAAAATTGAAGAAAAAAACATGTATTTTTTGCTCCTTCTTCAGCCTGGGACAGCTGCCTCTGAACCAGGGCCCCGCCATGGGCCACAAACCTGATAATGGGAACCCTCGAGTCAATAAAACTGGACTGAAACAATCTGTGCTACATGACGCTGTAACCTGATCAGTGCGAGGTGAAGCAGAAAGCTCTTGTCACTAATGGAGAAAAATGAGAGCCGCTCACTTCAGTTTATGGGACGAATCAATGAGCATTACCGGATAACTGATACAACAGTAAAAGACGGTTAGTGTAACATCCATAATCCATAAGTAAAAGTGTCAGCACGCGCACTCGCTCACTCTGTGGAAATGCTAATACGAGGTGTAACAGTGGTTCCAGTTTTAGAAACAACTGGCTGATCTGTTTGTGTCAGCGGCGGTGGCGGCAGATGGGATCTTTCTCTCGAGGAAACTCTTCACTTATGAAAACTGAAGGAATGACTGCTCTCATGCTGCGCGTCTTCACTCACATTACCCCCGAGCCTCTTACATCTATTCTGTCTCCGTTTCCTCAAATCTGTCGCACTCACTTTTACATAATTCCTGACAGATTAGGCGACAAAGAAGGAGAAAGAGAGAGAGACTTACCTTTGCTTTTCATCCAACTTGAACTCCTGCTGCTCCATCTCCATCCCCTCTCCAAGTGTCTCTCTTTTCCCCTTTCCTAACCAGTTCTCACCTGTTTTTTCCTCCTTACAGCACCTGTAGGAGTCCGCATTAAGCCCGCGTCTGGGTGAACGACTTAACTCTCTGTGCGTTTGGCAGCTTTTAGATGTCTGCACTCTCCCCTGGAGGACTTCACAACGTGACAGCAAGCATATGTGATCGCTCCCAAAAACAGAAGCAAAATCCAACTCCTCACTTTCTGAAGGTGGCAGACTTTACAAGTGGTCCTGAAGGTGAAGACAGGACATGAGAGCGGGGAGAGGAAAGTGACAGAGCATGAGCATCCAGCCGGTGCGTGTGCCTGTGTGTGTTTAGCTCCCTGTCTGATTCCCTCCGGCTCCCTGCTGCTGGGATGAGGAGAGGAGCGAAGAGGAGGGGTGATGAAATGCCTCTTCAGTGTCGGAGCGCCAACGCCGGTAACACTTCAGCAGCGGCGGAGGCAGCAGCGGTGGTGATGGCGGCGGCTGTGACGCTTCACCACCGTCTCCTTCTTTCTCCCCCTCACCTCCACCTCCTCTTCCTCCTTTCCCCTGCTCCGTCTGGGGGCCGAAAGACACAACAGATCCATGGAAAGTTGGAAAAATCTCATACGTGTGGAGGAAAAGTTGGTCCAATTATGATACTCCACATCTCCTGATGATTGGTTTAATCTCCTGTGCAAAGGAAAAGCACAAAATTAGAGGGAGGCGTCAGTTTTCGTGCCCTTCACCCTTCCCTCCCCCTGGTGATCCAGATGTTTGTAGAGGGTGGGAGCGTCGGGAGACACAGACAGCAGGTCTGCGGGGTCGGGCAGCCTGAGCACTAGCAGGTCCTCATCCTGTTGCACTGATCTTTTCTGGACTCTCTCCCTCACCGCTCAGTCACACCAGTAATCCTGCTTTCCATTTCCTCTTTAACTCTATCTTTTCTTTATCTCTTTCTATCTCCTCTCACTCCATCACAGGAGGGGCTGCATGTGCGTCCTGATAATAATGGTGCGAGGATTTAGCTGCCTCCCCTCCTCTCCCCCTCTCTCTCTCTCTCGCTCGCTCACTTCACTGCGACCCCTCCTCCTCGTCATCCCAGCCCACTTTCACTCCTGTTTTCTCGGTATAATTCACCTTCCCTCCTGTCACACATCCTGCCTACTTTTCCTTAAATCACCTCACTGTCTGTGTCTGCTGTTTAACTCCCTCTCTCGCAGCATTTTTTATTCCTCTGTTCAAAAATGAATCCCATTATTATTATTGCTTTTCCAGTCTGGGCCCCTCAGGCTCTGTCCGGTGTTTATCAGTGTGAATGCATTTCTGCAGAGTCAATAACTCGGCAAACACCACGTTTGCCTTGGATTATTGACAGGAAATACACAAGGCAGCGAGATTACCAACAAGAAAAGGCAAATATTATCATGAACTCGATAATGCAGAAACAAATTTGTTTAGTGAAGGGGAATTCAAGCTGTTTTCCTGCATTTATCCCGACAGCATGACCTAACAATCACTGAAATATTGTTCTTCATAAAGGGATAAAGAAATAACTCAATGATATCTCTAGTATTGTCTTGCGTCTTTAAGAAAGGAGTATGCAAGATAAAATTAGGGCTGGGTGTTTTTTATTAATTTAATCAGCAGTAGAGTTTTTTTTATTTCCTAAAAAGCGCTTTTGGAGTTGGAGAGGTTTGTTCCTAATGGGAGCTGTATCTTTTTTTAAAGTATAGACAGCAAGTCTACCAGTCAAATATGTAGGGTTTTGTCACACTGATATATAAATCTATCAAGTTAAAACACTTATTAAAAATCACTTTGTTTGTTAACGTATTTTGGGGAGAGTAAGAATGCAAGAACTGATTTCACTGTCATACTACTTTAGTTGTTTGTATGCTTACAGCTGCAGGACATGACAGGAAACTTGAAACTGTCTCGGCTCAGAAAGGAAGAAAAAGACTAAAATATCTGAGAAAGAAGACAGATATCCTATGTTCCGGTACTTCCTGGGTGTCCTAAGGGGTGCTGCCAGAAATGTTATGCTCAATGAAAAGATATTAAATTGGGCCCTATCTGAAACTTGCTGCTCACAGCTTCACATACCAAGCATCATAAAAAATGTTGATTAACAAATGACAATATACACAAATATTTCATAATGGGCCCCTTGCAATCATTACAGCAAAATTCTTCTTTTTAAACACACAAACTAGTTCAGATGGTTGAAAATACACTTGTCTGCTGAAATTATAGATCAACTAGTGAAATAATCAATGACTTTTGAACCATTTTAAGCATCTACAACGTTTTTATGAGTATAAATGAAGACTAGGGTAGATTATAGATGTGTCTTGCTCTGTAAATTGAAACACTTAACATTTTAAAATGCTATTTTGTATAACAGGAGCATAATCAACACATATATGCTCTTACTAATGTCCAAAGGGGCCTTTTTATTATTAAAATCTTATTTTATTTTAGCAATTTTAGCAATTAAAACAAGAAAACTGTATTTTTTTGAATGGGAAGAGAAGAGAGGGCTTCATAGACCCACCACTGTGAAAAGTTTATAAACTCATTTCAAACAGTGCTGATAATATTATCATTTTTAGGGGCCACTTTCATTCACGAGCCCTTCTTTCCCCCCTTTCCGGCACACCTGTTGTGGAGGTCGCACAATTAGCCTCAACCCTTTAATGCTAGTTACAGCTAGCAAAACTTGCATTTTCGGTTGACTGACAGCTCAAAGTGACTCATAACTTACCTCGAAATGTTTCCTGCGTCTTGAAGACAGCTGCAAGAAATTAATTCGAGGTCCAGAAACATAAAAGCGAGTAAAAAGCTTTCTTTCACAGTTTTAACTTTGAACGTTTCCACGCATTATCAGCCACAGCTTCTCTGTCTGCGCACGCCCCAATGAGTTACACTGTTCAAATGCATCATGGGAAACGTAGGATTCTGAAAATGACCACCAAGGGAATGGGACAAACGACAAGAAACTGTTTTATTTTATTTACTGAGAGACAGCAAATCAACCATATACATAATCACAGCTTAAAGTGCATTTTTAAAAAATGCTGAACTTTTATTTTTACCTGAATGGATAGGAACAGCTGTTTTCTATTAAAGGGGACACATCATGCTTGTTTCTCATTTTCACTATGCCAGACTACGATGCCTGCAAAGTATTTCTGCCCTCAGTACAAGTCATTTAGTTCCTTCATTGCCCCACAATAGCGTTCTCAAAATCCTCATTTTAAGCCATTATGAAGCTGTCGTTGAAACACGAGGATCTGAGGATGACCTACAGTTACCTTGCAACGTCACAGCCCTTTGTGCTCTGATTGGTCAGTTCTATCGGGGGTAGTGCCAGCTTGTCCTTCTTCTTGTACTGTATTTTCCGGCAGGCTCAAAGCAGCGACTGCGTATTGAGTCGCCCTACAGGCCAGAGCTGGTAATGAGTGAGTGTGAGCTAGGGAGCTATATACTGCTGCTGGACGAATGTGTTCCTCTGTGACGGTTTTGTGGCTAACGGACATCACAGAGGAGGAAGTGTTTTATCAGATTACTCCAATAAAATGAAAGGTACCTCGTGTCATCACGATGATTAAAATCTCGCGGACATCTCGCAATGACCTATTTTCAGAGGCATCAAATCTCGTTCTAGGATATCAGAAAAAATACAATATCTCATTTTTTGAAAATTAAGGGGGTGTAAGGTCTTGTTTTCAAATGTATTATATTATATGTAAGTATTAAATCATGCATCAGCATGATATGTCTCCTTTAATGCTTTCATTTTTATGTATGTGAAGCAAATCATTTTCAAATAGATGAACATGCTATCATAAAATTTAATAATATTAACTTTTTCGCCCTTATTCATCAGAAAAATTCTTAAAGGGGATTAAAAAATTGAAAGTACTAAAGTCCCTGCATCTGAACAGAAGGGGTAACAGTGGCAACTAAAATAAGACAAACTGCAACAACATATAAATAATCATAATAATAATAAAATTAATAACTTTTATTCAACCATGTAGGTCAATTAGGAACCTGTTTTACAGGTAGTAGAAGAGGCCATAAACAGTAAGGACATAAGAAAAAAACACATCAGATAAAACAATTCTGCAACATGCCGCACTAATCTTAAGAGAAAGTAATAAAAACTATATTTATAGTGACATAACAAAAAGTAAATGACCAAAACCAGCAAGGACATAAAAACATAGAAGATCATATGCACATTGACTATCTATCCAAATATAACATAAATAAAGGCATTTTTAAAGTCTGTGTATCTTTCTGTAAAATTTGAATTCTTTGATGGCTTATCGAAATGTTAGTGGACTCTGATGTCTAACTAAAATGACAAACTATCATGTAAGAAGATCTTTTCTGTGTTTTGCTTTGGCTGAGTCTTGATTTCAAATTAAGTTTCTATACTGAACCTGCCCACAACAAGTTTGGTACCTACTATAATACTTTTCCACGCATGCTGATTGATTTTCTTTGTATTAATGGTTGGAGGTACGTGTCTGTCTTTCTGTTTCTTGTATATTCTGTGTATTTGCTGAGGATTTTCTCAAACAGAATTGATTAAGACCAAATCATTGTCTGCAAACACAGGCCTTCTAACGGCGCATTTGCTTTGGATTATCGATGAGGTAAACACAGCGGCAGGTAGCATCAATGAGGCAAAACAAATACGACAATGAACCCGAAGAGCTGCACACATGAGAGAGTGTCTCTCCATATTGCTGTTCATCTCATTCATGGATCAAAGTATTCTTTGTAAGGGCAATCTGACTGAGAGAAAGAGCAAAATTATTGTTTTTATAGATTTACTCCATTTATTCTGAACAAAGACCACAGAATGTGACAAATATGGGACAGAGTCAGGGTGACATCATCCACTTTATTACTGAAGGAGGCTTTCAAAGCTTGTATGAAGGCATATTGAAAATGAACTAACTTTTAGTCTTCCTTAAAAGAAGCGTAAGGTTGAAGCTGAGGTGAGTCTCAAGACACCTCAGAGTTTAACAAGCTGGCCAAGTGTACAAAAAGAAACACTGCAGTTCCAAGAGTGTCCACTTGAGGCTGATTGCAGAAGTAAATCTTGTCATATTAATATTCCATGTTAAATGCAGATTTTTACCAATAAAAATAATCATGATTACAGCCTGGTTCAAAAAGCTGTTTTAGTCCAAATATCACATGTCTTGGTTGATGCACACAGCAGAGAGATCACATTTTTTGAAAGTTGTGTTTTTTAGTTTGAGAGGGGTACAAATTAATCATAAATAGACATATAATAAAAATCACCCTTGTACAGTGAAAAGGACAACAAACATCAAGTACATAGTCTAGGATTGTATTTATGTCCAGAATGTAAATATCTGTACGTCTGCAAAAAAAATTTGCTGTTCAACATGTATCGTGTTTGTGACTTGTGTTTCTACTGCAAGCACTGCAGATTTCAACACTGCGGGTTTCCACTTGGGTGGAACGTAGGAAAGACACCTGCACAGCACACCAACATGCTTTGCTTCAGGTGTAAGTGACACGATTGCAGGTAGGACCCAGAAGCAAGCAGTTTGATTAGAACAGTCTTTATTAACCAAGTTCAGAAACAGTTCAGTGCGGGCTGCGAACCCGCGACCAGGAGATCTGTGGACAGGCGCTCTCCTGACTGAGCTAACCTGGAGCTGAACAGCTGTCGGTTCCCACAGCCTTTTCAGGGAAGAGGCTGAGGACGGAGAGGAGCTCAAACAGTCTTTACAGGGGAGTAGCTGATTCTTGAGCGGGGCTTCAACCCGCACCGGCGAACTTAAGAGGTGAACACTCCTCTGATTGCAGCACCTCAGAGGAGTCCAAAACTGACACCCACACCGTTGAAACAGAGAACAGGCTGTGGCTTGAGCGGGGGTCGAACCCGCGACAGCTCGGTCCACAGTCGGACGCCTTACCGACTGAGCCACCCAGGCGATGCAGTGACAGAAGCTCACGCAGTCTTTATAGAAAGAGGTGAAGCAGGCTTGACTCACGCACAGACGAGCTGAGGCGCCAGGAACACTTGGAGGAGGGATTCAGGCGAACTCGCTTGTCGAAGACAGGCAGGAAGTCAGACACCAGGCGATTGGCACAACGTAGAGCAGACTGGGTTCGCAACTGGAGACGGAAGCAGGGTCAGGTACCAGACGGGGTCACAACGAGAGCGGGCTGGATTCGCAACAGGAGACGGAAGCAGGGTCAGATACCAGACTCGGGTCACAACGAGAGCGGGCTGGATTCGGCAACAGGAGGCGGAAGCAGGGTCAGATACCAGACGTGGGTCACAACGTAGAGCGGGCTGGATTCGGCAACAGGAGACTTCAGCAGGATCGAAAGCCGGGGATTCAGACAGGCGGATGAATACAGGACAGAAGCTAGTCGATACCTTGGAGTCGAGCCGAGGGTCAGGCGTATGAGGCAGAGTCTGGGACGAAACTGGTCGGCAACGGGTGATCAATCCGGGAAACAAGTCTGGACCTTTCAGCATGAGTGCGACGACAGTCTGACGCTGGTTGAGTGTGGAGCTGGGGCTTATGTAGCTGGCTTGATTACGGGAGATGAGCTGCAGGTGTGAGCGGCGGCACAGGTGAGGTGAGTGAGGACTGATTAAGGTGCAGCTGGGAGTGACAGGCTGTGGGAGAGGCTGAGGCTGCAGACTGAGATGTGACAGAACCCCCCCCTCAAGGGACGGCTCCCGACGTCCAACAACATCAAGAGGGGTGGGGCGGGTGGGAAGAGTACCTCAGTACTCTTCTGAGGCGGAGTCCTCTCGGACGTCAGTAGGACGGGGAACCTCCTCCTCCTCTTCAGAGGCCTCCGCGGTGGGGGAGCCTACAGGACTGGCGAGCGAGGGTTGCCGAGCTGGACGACCCCGCCTTCTTAGGGACGGCTGCTCCGGATGGTCCACGTGAAACTGCCGGACCAAGGCTTTGTCAAGGACGTCCCGGGAAGGTACCCATGATCTCCTCCGACCATATCCTTCCCAGTCCACGAGGTACTGTAGGCCTCTTCCTCGCCGGCGGGAACGGAGCAGACGACGGATGGTGAATGCCGGACCTCCGTCGATGATGCGTGGAGGAGGAGGAGGGGCCACGACTGGAGACAGGGGACTCACATGGACCGGTTTAATCTTGGAGACATGGAAGGTGGGATGGACCCTCATGGATCTGGGAAGGGCCAGCCTCACTGCCGTCGGGTTAACGATTCTCTGTATGGAGAAAGGACCAACAAACTTAGGTGCGAGCTTCCTGCTCTCAACCCTAACAGGTAGGTCTTTGGTAGACAACCAAACTTTCTGACCTACCTGATAGGTTGGAGCAGGAGTTCGACGGCGGTTGGCAGAAGAGGAGTAACGATGGACGGCCCTCTGGAGTGCAGCTCTGGCTCGGGCCCAGGTCCTTCTGCATCGACGGGCGAAGGCAAGGGCAGACGGGCAGGAGACCTCATTGTCCAAGGCCGGAAACAACGGGGGCTGGTAGCCGTAGACACACTGGAATGGGGACAAGCCAGTTGAGGAGGAGACCAGGGAGTTGTGGGCGTACTCCACCCATAGGAGCTGCTGAGACCATGTAGAGGGGTTCTGGGACACCGTGCACCGAAGAGCCGTCTCCATCTCCTGGTTCATCCGTTCAGATTGCCCGTTGGATTGTGGATGGAAACCAGAGGATAAGCTGGCGGTGGCTCCCAGGAGGTGGCAGAACTCCTTCCAAAAAACTGACGAGAACTGGGGCCCACGATCCGACACCACGTCCACTGGAAGGCCATGGAGGCGAAAGACGTGATGGAGGACCAGTTGTGCGGTTTCTTTGGCCGACGGGAGCTTCTGCAGGGGAATGAAGTGTGCCATCTTCGAGAATCGGTCAACCACGGTGAGGATGGTGGTGTGACCATCGGAGGGAGGTAGTCCGGTGACGAAGTCCAAGGATACATGGGACCAAGGACGATGTGGAATAGGCAGAGGTTGGAGGAGACCGGCAGGAGCCTGGTGAGAGGGCTTGTGTTGGGAGCAAACCTGGCAGGCTTTAACGAAGTCCCGAGTGTCTTCCTCCAGATTGGGCCACCAGAACCTCTGCCGAAGAACCTCCTGAGTGCGAAGGGATCCAGGGTGACAGGTCAGATTCGAGGAGTGGGCCCATTGCAGAACTTCAGACCGAAGGTCGTCAGGAACGAAGAGACAGTGAGGAGGACAAGAACTAGGACCAGCCTGATCCTGGGAGGCAGCCTTGACTCTTTCCTCGATGTCCCAGGTGAGGGTAGCGACGACACAGGGGGAAGCCAGAATGGGGGCAGGTTTCTCTGGGTTGTCCTCGTCTCTGAGGTACTGACGAGAGAGGGCGTCAGGTTTGGTGTTGCGGAGCCAGGTCTATAGGACAAGGTGAAGTTAAACCTTGAGAAAAACAGGGACCACCGGGCTTGACGGGCATTCAGTCTCTTGGCCGGTTTGATGTACTCCAAATTCTTATGATCGGTCCAAACCAGAAACGGATCCTTGGACCCCTCCAGCCAATGTCTCCACTCCTCCAGGGCTAACTTGACAGCCAGGAGCTCACGGTTGCCGATGTCGTAGTTTCTCTGCCGGGTCAATCGACGAGAGAAGAAGGCGCAGGGATGGAGCTTGTGGTCTGACGGGATCGTTGGAACAGAACCCCTCCGACTCCCACATCGGAGGCGTCTACCTCCACCAGGAACTGGAGATCAGGATCAGGCATTTGGAGGATGGGAGCAGTGGTGAATCTTTCCTTCAGGGTGCGAAAGGCAGTGTCTGCATCAGGAGACCAAAGGTAAGTTTTCTTGCTGCTGGTGAGTGCAGTGAGGGGAGCAGCGACAGTGCTGTAGTTTCTGATGAACCTGCGGTAGAAGTTGGCAAAGCCCAGGAACCTTTGAAGTTGCTTATGGACTCAGGGACAGGCCAGGAGGTAACGGCAGAGACCTTAGCCGGGTCCATTTGGATGTGACCTTGTGAAATGATGAAGCCCAGGAAGGAGACTGTGGGGACGTGGAATTCACATTTCTCCGCTTTAACAAAAAGTGAGTTTTCAAGAAGTCTCTGCAGCACGGACTGGACCTGATGCACATGGTCACTGAGGTTCTTCGAGAAGATGAGGATGTCGTCGAGGTAGATGAAGACGTATTTGTTCAGCATGTCCCTGAGTACGTCATTCACCAAGGCCTGAAACACTGCAGGGGCATTGGTTAAACCAAAGGGCATCACCAAGTACTCATAATGTCCGATGGGGGGTGTTGAAGGCCGTCTTCCACTCGTCCCCCTCCCTGATGCGGACGAGATGGTAGGCATTCCTGAGGTCGAAGTTTGGTGAATACAGTGGCTCCCTGAAGCAACCTCGAATGCAGAGGAGATGAGAGGCAGGGATAACGGTTTTAACCGTAATGTCGTTAAGTCCTCTGTAGTCGATGCAGGGCCTCAGGGAGTGGTCTTTCTTCTCGACGAAGAAGAACCCTGCACCAGCAGGGGACGAGGAGGGGCGGATGATGCCAGCGGCCAGAGAGTTCTCAATGTACTCCTCCATCGCCTTTCTTTCTGGTGCCGAAAGGGAAAACAGCCTTCCCTTTGGAGGTGAGGTGGAAGGAGGTCAATGGCACAATCATACGGACGATGAGGAGGCAGAGAAGTGGCATTGACCTTGCTAAACACAGCGCTGAAGTCGTGATACTCGGGGGGCACACTGGAGAGTTCAGGCTGGACCTTGGAACAGACAGATGGGTGTGGGGACAAGGCATCCTTCAGGCAGGTGAGATGACAGGAGGACCCCCACCCACGGATGGAGCCAGTTGACCAGTCCAAGACAGGGTTGTGTCGCCGGGCCAGGGATAGCCGAGGACCAGCGGCACCTCAGGATGATCAAGCACGTGAACTGGATGGTCTCTTTGTGATTTCCTGAGATGAGCATGGTGACAGGGGAAGTTTGGTGACTGATTACCCCCATCTCGTGGCCATCCAAGGCTCTGGCAGGAATGGAGTGATTGAGGGGAACCAGACTTAATCCGAGTTGTTCAGCAACCCTTTTGCTGATTAAGCAGGAATCGGACCCAGAGTCAATGAGGGTAGCCAGGGTCTGAGGTCCGTCAGGCAGGAGCAGGCGAGCAGGAAGGGAAGGACGAAGGACTTGAGGAGTCTGGGAGGATGAGCTCACTGCATTCCTCCCTTACGAGTGAGCTCTCTTTTACCGGGCAGTCTTTGACAAAATGTCCTTGTCCTCCACAGTAAAGGCAGAGTTGAGAGGAGACTCGCCGCTTCCTCTCGGCTGGGTGAGGGAGGCACGCCCAGCTGCATGGGTTCGGGTCCCTCACCAAGGAGCAGAAGCCTGTTGGGGTGCACTCCTGTGTGGTGGGCAGGTGATGGACAGATGAGTCGGAACGAGCTCCTAACTCCTCTTCTGGCCCTGATGCGGAGATCGATCCGGTGGCGAGGTCGATGATGCCATCCAGGGTCGAAGGAGTTCATGGGAAACCAGAGCGTCTTTAATGTAATCTGCCAGTCCATGAACAAAGGCATCAATTTGGGTCAAGAGTTCCACCCACTGCGGCTGGCTTGAGTGCGGAAGTCTATGGAGAAGTCAGCCACCGACCGTCCGACCTTGTTGAAGCTTCAGAAGGCCCGCTGCAACTCCTGCCCTATCAGGATTCAGTCCAAACACTTTGGGTTCAGAGGTGAATGTGAGGAAACTGGAACAGGCAGGAGATTGACGATCCCACTCAGCGGTTCCCCAGAGTCTCGCACGCCCAGTCAGGTGATTGATGGTGTAGGCAACCTTGCAGCTTCAGAGGAGAAGGTGCGGGGCTGTAGAGCGAAGAGCAGGGTGCAGTTGGTGATGAAGGCAGAACAGGTCTCAGGTTCACCATCATATCGTTCAGGAGAGCCCACTCGTGGTTCTGGAGAAGCAGGCGATACAGCAGGCTGAGGAACAGGTGCAGGGGTTGGAGTTGGTGGTGACTCTCGAAGCCTGGAGGCGAGATCAGTGACAGTCCGGGTGAGAGTATCCACAGCACTCTGAAGGTGGCTAGTTGACGTGGCAATTAGCCCCTCATGATGAGCCAGCAACCCTTCAACTCTTTCCAGTCTGTCCATTGCTGATGGTGAACTGCTCGCTGGGTCCATCTTCTGGTCAGACTGTACTGACACGTTTGCAGGTAGGACCCAGAAGCAAGCAGTTTGATTAGAACAGTCTTTATTAACCAAGTTCAGAAACAGTTCAGTGCGGGCTGCGAACCCGCGACCAGGAGATCTGTGGACAGGCGCTCTCCTGACTGAGCTAACCTGGAGCTGAACAGCTGTCGGTTCCCACAGCCTTTTCAGGGAAGAGGCTGAGGACGGAGAGGAGCTCAAACAGTCTTTACAGGGGAGTAGCTGATTCTTGAGCGGGCTTCAACCCGCACCAGAACTTGAGAGGTGAACACTCCTCTGATTGCAGCACCTCAGAGGAGTCCAAAACTGACACCCACACCGTTGAAACAGAGAACAGGCTGTGGCTTGAGCGGGGGTCGAACCCGCGACAGCTCGGTCCACAGTCGGACGCCTTACCGACTGAGCCACCCAGGCGATGCAGTGACAGAAGCTCACACAGTCTTTATAGAAAGAGGTGGAGCAGGCTTGACTCACGCACAGACGCAGCTGAGGCGCCAGGAACACTTGGAGGAGGGATTCAGGCGAACTCGCGTCGAAGACAGGCAGGAAGTCAGACACCAGGCGATTGGCACAACGAGAGCAGACTGGGTTCGCAACTGGAGACGGAAGCAGGGTCAGGTACCAGACGTGGGTCACAACGTAGAGCGGGCTGGATTCGGCAACAGGAGACGGAAGCAGGGTCAGATACCAGACTCGGGTCACAACGTAGAGCGGGCTGGATTCGGCAACAGGAGGCGGAAGCAGGGTCAGATACCAGACGTGGGTCACAACGTAGAGCGGGCTGGATTCGGCAACAGGAGACTTCAGCAGGATCGAAAGCCGGGGATTCAGACAGGCGGATGAATACAGGACAGAAGCTAGTCGATACCTTGGAGTCGAGCCGAGGGTCAGGCGTATGAGGCAGAGTCTGGGACGAAACTGGTCGGCAACGGGTGATCAATCCGGGAAACAAGTCTGGACCTTTCAGCATGAGTGCGACGACAGTCTGACGCTGGTTGAGTGTGGAGCTGGGGCTTATGTAGCTGGCTTGATTACGGGAGATGAGCTGCAGGTGTGAGCGGCGGCACAGGTGAGGTGAGTGAGGACTGATTAAGGTGCAGCTGGGAGTGACAGGCTGTGGGAGAGGCTGAGGCTGCAGACTGAGATGTGACAGTAAGACGACCCCTCTGTGTATTAATAAAGGATATTATCAAAAATTTAAATATGGAGAAAACTACTTAGAATGTTCTGAAACAGACACATAAATGAATGTGCTTTGAGTTCCATCTCTGGTATGATAAATTGTCAACCATTAACATGGATTTTGTGATACAAGGAGTGACACCCCCTTAATTTTGCCTCCCTTTCTGTCTTAAGGTTGATCTAAATGTAGGCTGAGAGAGGGATTTAAAAAGGGCAACTGCAGAATGGATTCAAAAACGCTTTTCCATATCGAATAGCTGATGTCAGTCAGTCTCTGTCAGTCTGAGATACAGTAAGTTGGCTTGCTCATATAATCCATTCCCCTAATTTTACCTAATTCTTAAACATTATTAAACCGAAAGGGACATGTTTTTGCAAATGAATGCCATTTACCAGTGTTGGGCAAGTTACTGCAAAAAAGTAATGCATTACTTGTTCTGTCAATTCAAGTAATTTGTTACATTATAGTATTACTGTATTTGAAATGTAAGGCTGTACACTATAATCACATTACTTTTAAGTTACTCTCATCAAAATAATAGCAAATATGGATTTGGCATTCTAATTCTGATGTGGTGGCTATCCAACTGAGTTCAACTTATAGCTATGGTCTACGATTTGGAAGCTTGGTACATCTTAATAACACCATTTATAGGGCCATTATGGTCCTATGGTCCGATCTACACAATATAAAGACCAAAGAGAATGAAAAAAATCCATTCAGTATATCCGCTGCAAAGCGTGAGTCCATCCAATCCCCTGTCTCTCCTGCTCCGTACTGTCCCGCCCGTGGTCCCGCCTCCTCCCCACTACCTCCCTTATATACCGGTAAGCATGAAGCGTCATGGAGCCGGAGAAGACCAGCACCGAAACCGGGAGGCCACTTCTGTTACCCTCCACATCGAAGGGAAGGAAACATAAAAGTTTCCAGGAAAAGGCTGAAGTAAGGAAGAAATATATATATTGTTAGGAGGCGACACGAGCTGGGGGGCGGGATCTTGGAACACGGAGGGGAGGGGTGAGTGAAGAGGAGCAGGCTGCGTTTTTCAAATCTGTCTCAACAGCCAAACTGGTTTTCAGATCGTAGACCCTAGCTTTAAGGCTAAAAACAGTACAATGTAATAGCCACAGGGCTCATTGCACAATACAAGAAACGGTCATAGTAAAAACAGACAAAAGGTAAAATTCTGGTAAATTGTGATACGGTAACTTTAGGCCGAGCGGAGGACTTTTCTCCTTGCTGATCTCAGGGAGTAAAAAAACACCTATATTTTGGGTTATACTAAAAATGCATTGTAACTGGCATAAATGACATTTGTACTGAGTAAATATTACATCTTTTTTTTGTAAGGCCTTACATTACATCACAGTAAAAAGGAATGCATTACAGTAATCACATTACTTTTGTAATGCATTAATCCCAACACTGCCATTTACATAGTGAAAGACATAGTCTATTCTGAAAAAGCTCTTCTTCTGATCAAGGATATGAAGGACCAAAAGATGTTAGCTTCTACAGAGAACATTGGCATTTTAATGGAGTGTGAATGTGACTTCTGATGCTTCTACATCCTGCCTCAATTGTCCAGTTAAATAACTGCAGCTTCTCATACAACCACACCAGCTTCTGTTTTCATCTCCCAAGGTTCCTGCTTGGTAAATATTTTTTCTCTGTGTCATGTTGAGTTGAGAAAATATGTTGTGGAAGAAGCAGTGAGTAATGCTGAGTGTGCTGAGTGAGAAAAACATCTGATTACCTCACAGTTTTCCTCATCTCCGTGTGGCTTACTTGTGACAGTTATTCCGCAGAAAAGAAACAAACTATTTTGCTTTTGCTCACATTGTGGGACAGGTGTTTGATCGTTTCAAAGGGAGCTGTCTGTGGCAGGTTAGCGTCACTCCTAATAAAAGCTGTTTTCGTCAGGTGACAGGCCTTTTTAACACAGTGCTATAAATACAGATGAGGTGTTAAAATAGAGTGTTTGAGATGTGAGACGTGTGACTGAGGCGTCTATATCTGTGCGAGCTGTGTGTAGTAGGAAGAACGAATGCAGACAGTGGTGCTGTGCAGGGTAAAGCAGGTATGCAAATTTATTTAACTTTGTTTTTGTCTCTGTCTGCCTGATCCACATTGGTAAGAAGGATGCTTTTTACAGGGATGGTGCAAAGGTCTTACTTACCTTTACCCTGCTTCTGATTAACTCATACTCACTGATGCCTTTTGAGGGCCAAGAGCCTGGGGTAAATAAGTATATTACATGTTAACACATTATATAACACATATGACTGCCTAGTGTCATGTTAAGAAAACATATATTAAGTTTCTAATCGATCATCTCCAGGTCACATCTGGGCTAACTTTCTTATGCTCTCATCTGATGTGGAGCAACAATCAGAGACAGGCTTAATATTTTTCTACCAGGATCAAAATACTGTAACATCTCTTCACTCTTCCTGCTGTCTGAATGCACAATGTGTATAATATGTGGGGGGAGAGGGGGAAAGAAAGAGTATGAAAGAGAAAGAGAGAGAAACAGAGAGAGAGAGGTAGGAGGCAGTGGCTGAGCTGGAGCATTGCACATGGAAAGAAAAGGAAATTGTCAACATTAATATAACCACTTATTCTGTTATTTATATCAAATTAAACTGAATCAAACCTTTTGTGAACATTTACATGATTGTTCTTTTTAGTCTAATAATGATAATAAATGTAACGGTGCTAGCTGATACTTTTTACTTTGTTTTCATGACCAGACACAGAAATCAGCTATTTTATTGGATTCGGGGGGAAACACGTAGCTTTGTTGGGTAATTAAAAAATATACATATCATTTATGAGTTTAGAAATAGTCTCTTTGGTCCAAACTTTAGCCAAGAAGGTGGCAGTAATGCACCTTAAAAGATAGCTTCCACCCACCGGAGAAGAAGAAGAAGAATCTGCTGGTTGTTGTGTAGCATACTGCAAAATAACAGCAGTTTGGTAGTCAAACTATCAGTGGTGGACAAAGTACTCAACTCCATTACTTAAGTGAAAGTACAGATACTCCAGGTCAAATGTTACTCCAATACAAGTGAAAGTTGTTCAGTCAAATTTTTACTTAAGTTAAAGTACTGGAGTACCTGCTTTTGAAAATACTCAAGCATTAAAAGTAAATTTTTGTTTTTAATGTCAACATGTAATTGTACTGTTGCCACAATAAATTTACAGAATAATGACTGAAACAACCTACTGAATGCATTGACCTGCTCATAAACCTGTGGAATAAAAAGCTTGTAAGTATGCTAAGAAGCCTAAAAAAGGCTGGTTAAAACAGCACTGAATTGAACTTCAGATATGGCCATGGGTGCTCTGGTGTGGAATTGTCGTCTGTATCCGCCATAGCCATCATCACTACCAAGATGAACTGTTATCTGAGCAACGTTAGTTCAACTTTTACCTGCCTGATCTGACTTGTGCATGTGTGGGATACAGGTATGGCATCACCATATGAGCAAATCACATGAAGATCACATTTTAGAGGAGAAAAGACATTTCATCCACTGACTTTAAAGCTAAAAGTAAAGATTAAATAGATAAAAATATAATGAAGTAAAAGTCAGAAGATTTGAGGAAAATAATTCTCAAATAAATTAAAGATATGCAAAAAAATGTACTTAGGGATGCTATGAGGAGTTTCTAAGTAATTACAAAAAAGTCTGACTTTTAGATATATGCCTGATTGAAATACACACTTTAAGATGAGTTTTATAGCATCAAAATAGGTTATCTATAAATGCTATTCCTTAGCTTCGCGGTAGGGTCGGACAGGGCTGGACTGGTCTGGATACTCAACTTCAGGAACAAGACAATTAAAACTAGAGCAAATTTATATTATTTGGACACGTCTTAGAGCACCGGGCTGTAATTAGAGATATATAGCCGGCTACAAAACTACAATAATAAGTTTTCCAAAAATTGCTTGTTGTCACACATCAAAAACTACCGCTACGTAACTAGAAAGAGATACATTACCTCGTCACTTTGCATCCTGTAAGTTTTTGAAAAAAGAAGTTGTAAAGCAATGCAGAGTTCTGAGGAAGGTCCGAGCTGCATTTATTAGCATCACAACAAACTCTAACTTTGGCTTGGGTCACATCTTTACGACAGTCGCCGCATGTGCTCATGGGTAGCAGAGTCTTTATGTCGCTGGAAATAGATTCTCCTCATAGCACCTTTTAAGGTGTACTGTGTAGAAGTTGACAGCATTTCACCATACAGAAACAGTGAATATAGGATATAATATTTCTGTTCATATGTAAAGTCCATCAAAATAGGTGTACAGTCATCCTCAAAAAACTTATGCTTTCTTTTCTTAAGTAAGAAAAAGGTTCTTATATCTATGTACTGCCGGTCTCCGCTCTGTGGAGGCTGACATAATGATCCGCCATGTGGTCTACAGGTGGGTTTTGGGGACAAAAAGGTTTTTGAATGTGAGTCTACAAAAGTTTACAAAACCTATAATCATTATCTTAACTGACCTATAATCTAACAAAGTAATAGTTACAAATACGAATGATAAAACCCTCACCTTGTAATTGTTGTAAATGATGCTCTGTTCATGATCCTTTTTGGTCTTCACCGGCTCTCGTCGCTTAGTGATGTAATGTTTTAGAAATGGACGGGCTCATTCCAAAATCTGAACACTTGATGTCACTAAAATGCCAATTTCTACACACTGCACCTTTAAGTATATCTACTTGGTTACTGTCCACCCCTGCTGATTACAAAGTACTTCTAAGTACGGCACACTGCGTTTGTTAATTGCTGGAGTAGCTTCAAGAACAGCCATTGCCTTCTGTAAGTTTAAATTGTCATGTGCACTCCACTGGCCTTCCTCCCTTTGTCACATTTAGCCCAACACTGCTAAGGAATGACTAGTAGTTGATAATAGTTTATACTCAAGCAGCAAAAGTTGAGTGATGTTGTGAAAACACTAAAGAGACATTTTTGGGTGACCAAAATATGCAAGTCTGCTCAAAACTGTATCTGTTTTTATCTTGAAACATGGACGTCATAACTTTGCTGAACAAGGCTCTTAAAAAACTACTCACTCCTCAGGCTCCACTGAACTGCTGGAAAAAGACAATGGAGGACAGATGTTTCAAAGCACTCTCCCTCTCTTTTCCTGAGCAGCTGGACAGCCTGCGCACAGCATATGTTCTCCGGCCAGCAGCTCGATCACATCCACAGATTAACTCTGATTGATTCACAGAGACACAACATTATGCTCACTGAGAAGAGCTCGCTGCCTGACAGGCAAATAATTCAATCTGCGATTCTGAGAGCTGTTGAGCAAGGTTTATGTTAAATATATGACTTGTAGGATCTGGATTTGTCGCAGACCAATACAGCGTTTCAATAGAGAGCTTGTTCTCTGAGATTGTTGATAAATCCAAGCAATCCAGCACAAATGCAGATCCTGGAAGAACATCTGCGGCACATGAATGCTGTAATAACATCTGAGGATGCCAGTGGTAGAAATAACACGGTTGTTAGTTAAATGACAGAGTATTTGTCATTTTTACACCAGAAGATGAATAACTGTGTCATAAATGTGATCATTTTGCTCCTTTTTCTTTCATATAATCGCAAACTGAATGGGTGTTTTGTATTTTGTGGGGCTGGCAAGCAAAAGCTGCGACTCTAGCCTTTTTTCTACTCTATTTCTTTTTGAAAATAAGCGAATAGTGAGTTGTGGTACGAAACAGTCAGAGCCCAATTAAAGGGATGAGTGCTCGCTCCAGTTAGGGCACCCTAACTTGGCTCTACCTCTCCCGTCATCTTTGATCAGACTTTTCTCTGAGATGTTCTGTTGTCTAAAGAGTTCTCCTCTTTTCATGTGTATTATAATAGTGTGTAGGATTTGCGGACTTTAGTTTTATTTTCTTTGTGCATGGGGGATGGGGAAGGTGGCCATACAGGGCTGTGTGCTCAGGTGGTCATGCTGGTCAGGCTGTGTTTGTCATTAATCGAATATCCCAGACTAGAAGTACTCCAAGCACAAACCTCAGCCAAGGCATTCCCAGGATTATTGGGTAAGTTATTGTCAAAAAGGTAGAAAATTGCCTTCAAAAAATTTCTGAATCCACATTTCGATTCAGATCCCCACCAAAATCAAATCACTTCCACCTTGTGCCATGACCAACATTCCTGGGATATGTCATTAAGATCCATGATAACAAATTCTAAAATACATTTGTAGATCCACATTCAGTTCAGATCAGCACCAAAATTTAATTACTGCTCTCTTTTTCTATGACCAGTATTACCTCTGATTGTCCAAATCTGTTGAAAACTTCTTGAGTTAATACAGAAAATGTGGAAAACTGCCCTATCTTGCAATGGTTACAAATTATGAAATAAATTCCTGGATCTATATTCAGATTCATACCACCACCAAACCAAATCACTTCTCCCTTGTGCCATGAGCAGCATTTACTGTACATGTCATTCAAATTTGTTGAACCCTTTTTGAGCTTTGCTCAAAAGAGGTTGAAAACTGCCCTTTCTCACTGTTGTGGATCCTGGAAAAAAATTCCAGGCTCCACATTCATACATTGATCCCAGTAAAACTGAGTGACCCCTCCCCTGTGCGTATGGCTATTTGTTATCAATTCTTAATTGAAACTGGCTTTTGATTCCCATCCCTAAGCATAACCCTTGAGAGAAGAAATCAAAGCTCTGTCAAACTGGCAAAATCACACTAAATGTTTGGGTTTCAGCACCATGGACAGCTCTCCAAACTAGAGCCAAGACCTCAGACAGGACAACACGACGGGCTCTGCAGCGGATCATCCTCGGAGTTTTCACCTCTGTTGTTGGGTCAGTGGTTATGAGAGTTGTTTTTCCTTTTCTTAATCAAAATGGGCACCCAAGTTGTTTTTTCCTCTATGAGTGTCTTTAAACAGGTCAAACTGGAAACAAAGCCAGATTTATGTTTCAGTTGATTCAAGCTGTGCTGCCTCAGAGTGGGATGATCTTGTATTTCTTAACCTCATTCACACTTGTAAAAAAATCCTGTAATTTTCCTGGCTTCACCTGGATATGCTTCACCTGTAAATGCAAACAGTGCAGTGTTTTACTCAGGCTTTGTTTACGCAGAGACTCTGTGACTTAAAAGATTTTTCCTTTACATATTCAAAGTTGATCAGTGTTCAGACAGAGACACTTGAACCGAATGAAACCGCTTGTAGTGTGCATGTCAGTTCAGTAGATGGCGATGTAGGTTTGCAGGGAGGCAGCGCTGCTACAACACACGCACGAAGAAGAAAAACTTTTCACAATCAACAATGGCGCACAATGGACGCACAAAGAGGCAGGAGTTTCTTTTGTGGACAACAAATCTGTTCGGACAACAAATCTGTCAGGATAGTTTTGTCTGGATAACAAAACCGAGCACGGTAAGCGGCACATATGTTACTCGTTATAAGGTTGAAGCTGTTGTTGTTCCTGGTATGTGCAAGTAGCCTTCATGTGAAAGACTACTGCGCATGCTGTGATGTCAGCGTTTCAAACACTCTGATTTTGGTTTAACATGGAGCTGCATGGAGGATAGTTTTGGAAACTCTCCTCCCTGGAGCCTGGTTTAAAGGTTTCTGGATTCGGGCACTTTGCGTATAGTAAACACAAGGCCAAAATGCAAAGAAAACTAATCGGATTTGACCCTATTTGGCCTTGTGTAAACGGCCCCTCAGACTATGCCTTGAACTTCTCCTGCTACCCCCTTAAATATTTTTCCTTTCCTGCACCCTTTCATTGACTGACATTTAGCTGGAGGACTGCTTCCAGCTGTAAGGGCCAAGTGTGAACAGCTAGATCAGGGATTTGTCTCAGCAGGTCACCCAGAAAATTTACGAGAAAATATGGGATTGCGTGCGTAGAAAGGGATCATAATGTCAAATCACGTTTCTTAACTGACGCAATGCTTTACTTTTCTGCTAGCATGCCTTTTTTTGTTATCACTATTTTAACACATTCATGCCCTGCTGATTGGAGCATTGTAGTGCAAACACAGGGAGGCTCGCAATCAGAAAAGCAAAAGCACGGTAAATATGTTTAGCACAACAACAATCGACTTTAAAAGTGTCTTTGTTGTTGTTGTTGTTACTCTCAATCAAAATTAATTTAAAATGTCTCCATGTAAAATGATTTGAATAAATGTTGCTTCAAATAGTGATAGTGTGCAGATCACACTAATCATGGGGGCATCAAGTCCTTTGTATTGCTGTCACAGGGGTCATGGGCTGAAAAGATATTGAACTCCTGATATTAAGATGAAGTAAGCCTAATGGCCCTTTTCCACTAGCACGCCTTGGCCCTACTCTACTCGGCTGTACTCGATTTGCAGCGTGTTTCCACTAGCCCGGTACCTCCTAAAACAAGTTAGTTTTAGTACCTACTCCACTCTGGTTGCAAACGAGCAGAGTCGATACTAAAAGATGATGTCACCGACTGCCGGCTACTGATTGGTCAGACAATGTCGTCATCGATGAGTCATGAGCGCGACGACCTAGCATGCTAGCGGTAGCTACCATTAGCTTATTCTCATTCGTCTTTTCTTTGCAGCTCAATTGCTCTCGTCCTCGACTTCATTCTGTTGTACAGCTTCCAAAACTCTCCTGTGCTTCTCAAAGGGTATTTCTTCTTACCACCTGCAGCCTTCTTCTGCTTTCCTTTTTTACGCGGTTTGTGACAAAAAGCCACAGATTGTTGTGTCGCGCTCAAAATGACGTCACCGCAGTGCCGCTCAGCGACACTGTACCCCGTTGGGCAGGCAACTGGGGCTAATGGAAAAGCAGCACAAGGTGAGTAGAGTAGAGCCGGGTAGAGTCAAGTAGAGTAGAGTAGGGCTAGTAGAAAAGGGCCATTAGAATCCTTGACTGGTTGCTTCCAAAGCTGTAGCGATGTAAGTTTTCCAGAAACACATGAGTTTAGATTAAAAAAACAAAACTTTAACCACACTGCTCTGCTGTTCTCGTGTCAACAAATGTTCCCGACTGAGTATCAACATAAGGATTTGCATTCATGCTACAGCATGGTACTGATAGACCACAGCAAATACAATCAACACACTGAAGCTCAGGACTGAGGAAGACACAGAAAACAACAAGTGATCAAACAGGACAAAACAAAACAATTTGGGTAAAAGGAGTGATCGAAGAAAAGCTTTTCCTGAGACATGTTGAAGGGAGCACTTACTTGATCTCATTACTGTCATAGCACAGAGACTAGTGGACAAACAAACAATATGAATAAAACAATGGATTGAGTAAAAGTCCAGAAGATACTTTAAGACATTCAAAGTTTGCAGTGTTGGAAACTGGAAAAGTTAGAGATTAAGAAAAATGCATTTCTAAGTTTGTCGTGCAGTTTTTTGAATGTTTAAAAGCAAAAGAACATTAACTATCAACAACAGAGTGAGCCTTGTGCTGGAGTTTGGGGTGTTAAAGGTCAAAATATAAAATGTTTTTGGTTTGACGTCACCATTGTGGAAAAAGTTTTGGATGAGCTGAAGCACGATGTGAGAAACAACAAGTATAAACATGACTGAGGTTCCTGCTTCACTACTTTTTAGTCAAACCCAGAGTTGTGTCATCTGCATAGCAATTAAAAACAATTTTATGCTTACAAATTATGTGCCCTCAAGGAGGAATACAAATTAAAAACAATGCGTCAAGATTCGAGCCCCGGGGAGCAGAGACAAGTGAAGAGAGACTGAGATGAAGCGGCGTCTCGAAAAGTGAGTAACTGCAGAAACATATTCACAGTAAGTCAGGCCATGTGTTCACCAACAGTTTGTCTTCACATAATTCAGAATGACTGGTCAGCTCTGCTGTGAGCAGAACTTTTATATCTGTAAACTCAAATTCCAATGAAGTTAGGACGTTGTGTGAAACGAATAAAAACAGAAAGTGTTTACAAATCCTGTTTGACCAATACTCAGATGAAATACTACAAAGACAAGATATTTGATGCTCAAGCTGGTCAACTTTGTTTTTCTTTTTTAAATATTTACATATTTGGAATGTAGAGTCTCCAAAATGTTCCAAAAAAGCTGGGGCAGAGGCATATTTACCACTTTGTTACATCCTTAAACAAACTCAATAAGCATTTGGGAACTCAGGACACCAAATGTTAAAGCTTTGAAGGTGAATTTCTTTCTCTTGCTTGAAGAACGACTTCAGTTGCTCAACAGTCTGGGGTCTCTTTTGTTTTGTTTTACAAAAAGCACCACGTATTTCCAATGGGAGACAGGTCTAGATGCAGGTCAGTCTAGTATCTGCACTCCTATATGCTGTTGTAACGTGCAGAATGTGTCTTGGTATTGTCTTGCTGAATAAGCAGGGATGTCCCTGAAAAGGTGTCCTGTACCGTGAAGCATTACTGTAGTCCAGAATACTTAAGTTTTTAAAAACTGGGCACCAGACAAATAACTAAGGCTGTTGTTTTAAATAAAGCCTCAGGGCTGAGGCTTAATTCCTAATCAAAACCAAGCCACAAAAAATACAGTCAAGTATATCTTTCACAGTTACAAAATTAACTTAGATTAAAAGTACCAATTCCATTCTAGAGAATATAAAAACCTTGAAAATGAAAAACAATCATTAGTTCAAACTCAACATAAGAAGCAAACAGGTCTGAAAATAAACTCAAATTTAACAATTTCATTTCAAGCATCTCAAGGAGTTCATTTAATTTAAGGTTCATAAATTCTCTAGTTTTAATGAAAATCAAATTATTTTAAACTGGAATTTCATCTGGAAAACGCTTTTTATAAGTCAGGATTTGAAATGTCTGAAATTGTTAATTAATTTAACTAACAGTCCCACTACCTAACAGCTTAGTTAAACCACGCCCACCGCCTAACAGCTCCATTAGACCACGCCCACTCCCGCGCAGCTTTGTTAGACCACGGCCACTCCCTGACAGCTATATTAGACATTTATGGCCCTTTTCCACTAGCACACCTTGGCCCTACTCTACTCAGCCCTACTTGATTTGCAGAGTGTTTCCACTATCCTGGTACCTCCTAAAACAAGCTAGTACCTACTCCACTCTGGTTCCAAGCTTGCTGAGTCAATACTATATGATGACATCACCGACTGCCGGCTACTGATTGGTCAGACAATGTCGTCATCGATGAGTCATGAGCGCGACGACCTAGCATGCTAGCGGTAGCTACCATTAGCTTACCCTTATACGTCTTTTCTTTGCAGCTCGATTGCTCTCGTCCTCGGCTTCATTCTGTTGTATAGCTTCCAAAACTCTTCTGTGCTTCTCAAAGGGTATTTCTTCTTACCACCTGCAGCCTCTTTCTGCTTTCCTTTTTTACTTGGTTTGTGACAAAAAGCCACAGATTGTTGTATTGCTCTCAAAATGACGTCACCGCAGTGCTGCTCAGCTGTTTACAGCGACACTGCACCCCGTTGGGCAGGCGACTGGGGCTAATGGAAAAGCAGCACAAGGCGAGTAGAGTAGAGCCGGCTAGAGTTGAGTAGAGTAGAGTAGGGCTAACAGAAAAGGGCCATAAGACAGAATAATCAGCACTTACAGTGGTTAATATAAAGTTTTCTAAACTAGTAGTCTAAACTTTTACAATTAAATTAGCTGTTGCTGCTTCATTATTATCTCTTTTTTTTTTTTTTTGGTCTTTTGCTCTTTCTTCCTTCATATCCAAAAAAGAAATCCACCTCTTCAGTTGTGCCTCACATCAACCACAATCTATACTTTCTTGTTTTAATATGTCCATATTTGGTCTGTCTATAACAACTCAATAGCCCTTATTTTTTTTCCTCTTTCCGTTGTCTTTCTTGTATCGCTGTTAATGTTCAATTTCACAAATTAAAAAACTAATTTAAAAAAAGACAGGCAATCATCACTAAATGAGTAAACAGCTCTGTTGATTGGACTAGTGCGTGGAGGTGAATACAAAAAGAGGACAGAGAGTGAAAAGGAAAAGACCAAAGCAGGAAGGAAAAGTAAATAAACTCTGTCAGCTTATATTAGAGAGCAGCCATCAGGGCTTGAATGCAGATTTGTGATTAGCCCACATTTGTGATATTTTTATCTCCAGATGCAACTCTTTGATCACGGCCATGTGTCAGAAACCCAAGAATAATCCTGAGGGACATTTTATCCCAACTGTGGGTTAAAATACCAAGTCCTCGGAGCTTTGGAGGCTGATCTTTTTAGCTGCAGGCACACACACCTTTCCTGCACTCGGTCAGTCCGTCATCTTCTATTCGCCGTCCCTCCTCCTCTGATTTCTCTTTCTCGTCCTTCTTCAGACACACTTTGAAAGCAAAAATAGCTCAAGAGCAGAACAACATGAGGAGTGTCAGATCCATAAATAAATTGGTCTTTTGTGCACATTGTTTGAGACTCGCTGACATTTTAAAGCCGCTGAGGTATTAATACCGTTCCTCATGAGACAAAGATTGTAGCGTGGGCGTGCATAAATCTAGCTGTGTGTTTGTGCGGGAGTGTGTGTGTGTGCATGCACATACGTGTGCATGTGTGTGCATATTTTGGTGTGCATGATTGGAAGGGTTTTGAAGAGAGAGATAGAGGATGTTCTCTCTTGAGCAAAGTTGACATTGATTCTGTTTTCATTCTCTCATAAATTCACTTAAAATAGCAATTAATTATAAAGAAATACACTTACTGGCCACTTTATTAGGTATGCCTTGCTAGCACCAGGCTGGAGGCATGATAGCATCACATTGTTGCTGCAGATGCATTTGCTGCACATCCATGATGGGTATCTTCCATTCCACCACATCCAAAAGGTGCTCCATTGGATTGAGATCTGGTGAATGTGGAAGCCAGTATGTGGAAGAGAGAGTATCATGAACTTATTGCCATGTTAAAGAAACAAGTCTGACATCATTTGAACCTTTGATGGGATTGACATTGTCAGCAATGATACTCAGGTGGGCTGTGGCGTCTAAACAATAGTTATATAGTTGATAGTTAATGAGATGCAGAACCAGAAATACGTAGTTAACCCCCAATGAGATTTCGGTTGTTTCAGTTGCTCTTATTCACAGCATAGCAGTAGGACATATCAAATAAACATACATTAACCCTTAAACTACCAGTTCAAAACTCTGGCAGAGGCTATCAATAAAAACATGTTTATTTAATGTTTTAAAAATGAAATCATTGTTTGATTCTATTAACATTTTAGGAAACAGAGAAAACTACAAACCAATCAATAACCAGATATTTTTTGGTGTGGGACTTAAAGGTTCAAAAAGCTAACAGTTAATTACATGATGACATAAAATGCACAAATATTTGTGGCAAAATCAATTAGAAAATAACTTAAAATGGATGGGACCGAGTTTGAAAAACACACAAAATATGTTTTGGATGAATAACAGATTTTTGAATGTATATAAATCACTTAAGTTAATGGTAAAGTATTCAAATGATAATGTTGATAATAATAATAAAAGCTTTAAGCTAAAACCTTTAAATCCCAAGCAAAGAAAATGTCAGCTATTTTGGTTTGTTTGTAGTTTATTCTATATCCTAAAACATTGACAGAAACAGTGACATCTTTTTATACACATTAAAATTTCCTGAATTTGTTGACCTCTGCCAAACAGTTGAGCTGAGAGTTTAAGGGTTAAAGTTGGGGTTGGTAATCACAAAAAACTTGCATGGATTTTAATGTAGCATCTCTTCAGGATTCTTCTAGCCCATCCCGCTCCTCTCTTAAGCTCCTCCAATACGCTGCTGCTGCTCATATGCAAGAGCGCCACTAATTCACGACCACATGACTGATATAAAACCAGCAACTTAAAACCGTTTTATGTTTGCACTACGCTAAGTCATGTCTCACTCAGGGGTAAGAAAACACCAACACCATCATCATAGTTAAGTCAAAAAAACAAACAAAACAAACATGGCAGGTTAGTTAGCACTTACAATCTGACTTTGAAATTCTTTTTTGTTTTGGCCTTCTCTGCCTCCATCTCTCTTTTCTTGCTCTGTTTACACAAGGAGCAGTGACCAGTAATCAAGTTACAGGTTGTTTCTCTGCTATTCTGCAGCGGACTTGGACCCCTCTCAGCTCGGCTACTTGCATTGAATCAGGGTCAGTGCACATGGTAAAGTGTACGGGCAGAAGGTGGGCATAATGGCAGAATGGGATTTGATTGGTTTAACAAATTCGGTCTGAATCGCTGTGGTTGGTTGGTGTTTTCCCTGTTTTACTCCTGCTGTACACAGCGGTCTTTTCAGAACACATCATGCATTGATTACCATTGGAACATAACAATCATTTTAACCAGCATAACAAAGAGCGTATCTAAGTCTGATTACCAACCGTAGCTTTAAAAATTAAATGGATTAGCGTCGAAAAAAATTAAATGAAGTGATAATTAAGTAGGCAGGTGGCAAAATACAGAATCCTCAAGCAATATTATATTTCTTATGAAGGAAAAATAAGAAAATTGAGTAGAAGTGAGATTACAAAACTACCAAGGAATTCCCACTATTAACATTGAATGGGTAAGAAGGAGCTCAAAGTGTGAAAAGAAATGTCCTTCACCACCCTGAACGGTTAATTTTAGCAGGATGATTTGGTACTACCAAGTAGTGAACTCTATTTATGACCCAATTTTGCTACAGAAAATTGAGACTCATCTGATCAGTAAAAGATTTTTTCAGTCTCTGAGTCAGTGTGGGTCACATCATGAAGGCTTATGTTACATTACAATAAAAAAATCTTTCCTCTGTAATGAGACAGTGTAAACTCTCCTGATAAGATTCATTTTTCATCCTGAAGCTCCATTTTCTTGGTAATCAGTGAACTGCTGTACACAAAGCTAAGAGTCAAAGGAAGATTGCCCTCAGTTCAAAAAAAGAAAAAAGGAAAACAGCAGGACAGGCCTGACACACTAGATATACTGTTCAATATGTGTATTTTAGTTTTTATTTAACCTTTATTTAACCAGGTAGAAAACCCATTGAGATCAAGATCTCTTTTGCAAGGGTGACCTGGCCAAGAGGTCAGCAGCACACGTCAATACATAAATACATTACAATAATGCAAGATTAATTTAATCAGACAATACTTGGAGAAAAAAATTGAAGGTAAAATGCTAAAGTGACTCGCGAAAACAAATAAAAACAAAAATATATTACAGGATATAATTAAAAACAAAGTGCTTTGGAGAAAAAGTGCTAAAAGTGCTAAAAGGGGACTCACAAAACAGGTTCATAAACACAGGCACTGGTCCATGGTCTCTTGTCTGTCATTTAGCATGGAACGAAAGGCTCCAAGAGAAATGAGTTCGGACAGATTAAGGTCTGTCTGTTTAATTGGTCCATCTGGACAACAGCCCATAGAAAGTGTTTGGGAATGGACAGACCCTTTCAAAGTATATCCAGCAGATTATAGGATGATCATTCCATCAATCACATTTGTTACAGGCCAATCAGATAATGCAGTAGGTGGGCGCTCCTGCTGGGATGTAAAATAGCAAATTTGATATTTGAGCCACTCATCAAAAGATGTTGGAAGTGAAGCAAAAACATATTCTCTATTGGGAAGTGCTTTGAGTGTTGTTATTGTTTTTTTTTAGTGCTGTCAGGCGATGAAAAAAATTAATCTAATTAATTACAGGATTTATAATTAATTAATCTAATTAATCACATTTTAATCTCATATCTGCTTAAAGTACCCAAATAAAGAATTTGAATTCTAGGACATTACAAAATTGTAGTGGATGATTAATCAAATGAATACGCTAAGAAGAGAAGATTGTAAATCTACGTTTTTATCAGTGATTGAGTAAAACCTAAGTCACAGGATCTTGTCCAGAAAATTCTAAGCTCAATCAGGCAACTTAAATTACACTTTAAGTGTGTTTCATAAATACAATTTTAAAACAAGAAAAAAGTGGAGGACATCCAGCAAACCAATCAGGCCTGATGCTTTATTAAAGAATGCAGTACAAATATAGATAAATTAATTCAAATATAAAATAAAGCGGAGTCTCAAATAGGCCATTCCTGTTGTCACCTGGGCTTTGTTTGATTTGACTAGAGACGCATGTGTGAAGTGGCGTGCCACTGCCATGTACGGGTCCTCCAGCTGGACAATATTAAAATATTTGTGTGCTTCGATTAATCGCGATTAATTTTTTTTAATGCATTAATTTGCGGTGTAATTAATTAATCTAATTAATGCACTAAAGTGACAGCCCTAGTTTTTTTATTCAATAAAGAAATGTGGTCAATATCTGATGAAACAGCGACTGAAGCTGTTAGCATCTATGCTCATTTCTGTAGATTGGGCTGTGCTGCTTTGGGCTGCTCACAATCATTGTAGATTGGGGTTTGGCAAGATTACAGACACTAAATCAGGCAGATCCAACTACTGGGCAGGGTTACTGTTGACTTACTGTAGGATGTCTTGGAGAAATTGGCCAATTACCACATTCTAGTTCAGTGGATGAAGTTGTGTTTAATGCATGTCAGTGTGTGTTAATCCAGATGAAGCAACCCAGATCACCAGACCATCTCCACATGAAGACTGTGATAAAACTCTTGTCATTTTCAATACAGAAGGGGGTAGGAGGGGTTACAGACCAAGGAGCAACTTCCAAAACAGTCACGGTGAGCAGAGTCAGCCTGCGATGAGCAGAAAACGCACATGCAGGTGGAGGCTGTACAGCTATTACATCATAAACTTCAGAAAGTACAAAACTGAGCTTTCTAATGGGCATTTTCTCTGAAGAAGTATAATAATTCCCCCTGAACTGAGAGTTTTGTAAAAGGTATCGTGTTCTTCTGCTCTCCAAGCCCGTTCCAACAACTTTAAAAGCTAAGAAAATTGATTTCACAGGACATAGGACCTTAAAACATGTACACAAAGCATTAAGACTTATCACTTGGTAGTAGATTACCCTAAACAAATGTTAATTCATCATATAAACAAGGCCTCAGTGTCATCTATGGTGGCCAACAAGTGCTGTAAGGTACAACAACATTTTCCACAGACTTTAAATTCAGAGCAAAGACATTCAAGAGCACATGCAGGAGTACATAATAATAACTAAAACAAACCTCAGGGTGCTTGTTGGCCAAGCGGTTAGGTCATACACCAGAAGCACGGAGGCCTTAGTCCTTGAGCCACCCTTGTCGCTTTACCTCACGTCATCGTGTACCTGCTCCACATGATTTTCTATAAAGTCACTGTTTTATACGCTTAGCGGGGGCAAATCAAAACGTGCCAACACACAATCATCAGTAAGAAATGTGCTGCTGCTTAACAATGGATGGGAAAGTCAAACAGATCTACACACTGGTGGTTTTAAGCCTTTGAGAGGTGGAGGTGAGTTGAGTGGAAGGCTACAATGGTTTTGTTTGTGTTTTTGAGGTGCTATTATAGTAGAGGGCCGCACGTTGGTACAGCAGGTAGTGCACATTCTCAGACTGGTTTTCCCTGCAAAAACAGTTCTAGGGTAGCTTGACGAGAGGAAACAGGATGTTCTCCCAGAGTTGCGAGGCTCATACGGTCAACTAATTGTCCTATTTATCTTGTCTAGCGTAAGACAATATGCCATGCTAAGAGTGAAATCTGAACAGTGTGTTTGTTGGAAAGGTTAGGGACTGAGGCCACAGCACTCTCTAGAGGTGTTTCATAGTGTTGTGTGTTACTATGATGATAGCATAGTATGCTAACATTAATGTAGCGACTGGATTGATGTATATTGCTGTTAGTTGTATTGTGTAATGCTGTGTGGTTTATCGCTTCTGTATATTTGTGTCTTGTTTAGACTACACACACCTTTGTTAGCAGAAAAGCTTTGGTGCAATACAGTGCTGTTGTACTTATTCCTTGGAAATATATTGGACATTAAGAGGACATTAAAGATATAAACACTACCTGAGCATCCTGTATGTGTTCTCACCGACGTCCCAAGGTGAACATCACTATTACTCAACCATCACCTATACAGTCCTAAGTGAATGCCTATATATGTATACTCTGCTTCAAATAAGACTGTAAATCTTCGTCAGCCCAAAGAACTCATCCTCATCCTCTCTCATAAAGTTGGCCATAATCCTTAATACAAATCTTTCATACTCGTAAACAGAGGCTTTACTGAGAAGTATTTCCATTGTGGTTTTCGCGTGCCCCCTGTGGCATAGATTCGTAGGTGTTTCTTTAAAAAATGACATAAGCCTCGTTTCCACCACAGGGTTCAGTTCGGTTTGTCTCAGTATGGCTCGTTCTTGTGGTGTTTCCATAGCCTAAAACCGGGACAGGACCCCTTATAAGCAAACCGTACCGTCCTACTTTTTGGGACCCTTCTGTTGGGGTGCCAAGCATACCGATCCAACCCCAGAAGGTGGAGCTAGAAACACTGCAGTCAGTTGATTGGTCGAAGGAGACATCACTTCCCATGCGACATCGGAACAACACATAACCCCGCCATGTTTAAATCTCCACTTATCTTCGTAAAGATAACTCTTGCGGCACACAGCCTTCTCTGAAACAAAGCTTGGTTGTGCTTCGTAACAAAAAGCCACATGCTGATAACACAAAAAAGAAGAATTGCTGAATGTCTTCCATTGTTGCTCTTTGTTTACTGTGTCGTGTTTTCTTCTTCATTGTATTTAATAGCTGGGTACACTGTGTCGCGCTGCTATGACGTCATGCTGTTGACATTCGGCTTAGATGCCACCTACCAAGTAGGGTTTGGTTGGCTGTGGAAACGCCAACAGGATCAGGGTTTACTGATACCAAACCAAACCGAGCAAATCCATCCGGGCCACTTAGTGAAAGTGTTAACCTTAGACTGAAAATAGATAACGAAACATCACACGGTAAAAAATATACAACAAGCACACAGGACTGTCTACTTTTTATCTAATGTTTGTAGACAGACGCAGGCTAAAACTTTACTCATATACCGTCACTGTATGAGCTAAGCTAGCTACCAGTTGGCGATCTTTGTCTGTCTCTTTCTTGTTACTGGACGCACAGTCAAAAGAACGGTGTCTACCTGCTTGTCATGGACTCAGGAGTGAGGTAAGACATGATAACATGGTGATCCAGATAACAGCCATTAGCGAATGATCGCTGTTGCTCAATCACTGTCCAGCTAATAATGATATCAACGTGATTCTAAGGGTCGGGGTTTTCAGGATCAAGGAATCATATTATGATGGTAACTTTATGATGAAACTATTGATTATAGATGAAACAGCAATATGTGAGCTACCTTGGCAGTGGTTTGCGCTCTCCAACAGCTTTCTAGTTTTGTGACTTTAACCTTGAAATTTACCACCATCTTTGCAGTTTACTTCTAACACAACAGGTAGATATATATTGCCAGAGGTCTTTCGTGCCCTCTAGTGGTGTTCTCTTGTATCATATGGGCCAGTGTAAGGACCAAAACACTCATTACACCAACAAATGCAAGCACAAGGATATCCACAAGTGTGTCTCCGGTGCAATGCCTCTGGTTATCACCGGGACAGAGGCTAAAAAACACCCTCCAAAGCAACATTTTCTCATCTCCTTCTCCTCCACTTCTAACTGCTCCCGGCATCTGTTACATCACACCTAAAGATCTCAGAGGAAGTGAAACTAATGAAACTATGCTCCAGATAATGATCAAAGATTCTGCAATGAGGAGACTAAAAGGAGGTCAGGATGGTGTGTGCAGGTCAACATGGATGCAGAGGATGGAGCACATGTTAAGGAAAGGCCACTCGAGGCGGCCTGAATGTGGTTTGAGCTCCAAGGTCATGCCCCGTCTTCCTCTGCATCGCCTCTCCCTCCCTCACCTCGCCGGACTTCTCAACGTGGGGGGTCACAGGTAATTATCTGCTCAAGTCAAAGCGAAGAGGCCCAGCAGGACGCCAGGTCACCTGTGATCCTGATTGAGGTCCCGGGCGCTCAGACATTCGCACACTCAGAATCACACACAGAGTGGAGCTTACATGGGGAAGCAGCAGCCGGCGACTGCGTGGAGTTTCATTACGCCTCTGATTTGGTCATTCATCATACGGCAGCAAGGTCACACACAGTAATGACACACAAGACTGTGTGTGGGTTTATGTGTGTCGCTGTTTGTTTGTGTGTATGGATTGGTTTTTCAGTTTATCCTGGTTTACCATTCATACAAACCCCAATTCCAATGAAGTTGGGACATTGTGTAAAACATACATAAACAATAAACAATGATTACATCCACCAAGGAGCTTATGTCAGTTTGTTTGTCTATTTTTCAGTTTGTTTGATTGTTAGGTTGTTAGCAGGACTACTGGATGGGATTTGCTAAATTTTTAAAGGTGCTATGAGGAGAATTTATTTCCTTTAGACTTCATAAAGACTCTGCTACCCATGAGCATGTGCGGCTACTGTCGTAAAGACGTGACCCAAGCCAAAGTGTGCGTTTTTTGTTGTGCTAATAAATGCAGCTTGGACCTTCCTCAGAACTCTGCATTGATTTACAACTTCTTTTTTCAACAACTTACAGGATGCAAAGGGACGAGGTAATGTATCTCTTTCTAGTTACGTAGTGGTAGTTTTTGATGAGAGACAACAAGCAGTTATTGCAAAAATTAGTATCGTAGTTTTGTAGCCGGCTATATATCGCTACTTACAGCTCGGTGCTCTATGACATGTCTGAATAATATAAATTTGTTCTGGTTTTAATTGTCTTGTTCCCTGAAGTTGAGTATCCAGGCCAGTCCAGCTCTGACCCGACCGCGAAGCTAAGGAATAGCATTAATAGATAACCTATTTTGATGCTATAAAACTCATCTTAAAGTGTGTATTTCGATCAGGCATATATCTAAAAGTGAGACTTTTTTGTAATTACTTAGAAACTCCTCACAGCATCTTTAAGGTGATGCTGATAACAGCTCAACTTAAAAATGATCCAGATTTGGTGGTGACCCAGATAACTGCCATCAGCCAACAATTATTTTTGCTCACTAACTGTCTAACTAATAAAGATGTCAACATGATTCTGAGTGCTAGGGTGTGGGTTTACAGGGTCAATGAATCATATTGTGATGGTAGCCTTAACATGGAACTATTGCTTATAGATTAACAGCTATGTGACCTACCTTGGCAGAGGTTTGTGCTGTCTGAGTGCCTTCTAGGTTGTAAATTCTTTTTGACCTAAATTCAACTGAATACACTACAAAGACAAGCATTTAATGTTCAAACTGATAAAAAAAAACTATTTTTTTATCCTTTTGACTGGCATTGTAACCGAGTGGTTGACTTTTTTCTGCCTTACCACCATATTTAAAATTTTAACAGCCTTTCTTTATCTGTTTTTCCTTATTTACCTCTTTAATAGTGTTTATAATGTCACTTAGTATCCAATGGGTGGCACTGTGGTACATGAATATAATAGTTTGAAAAGTAGAAAAATTCAAAGTGAATAATTTCTCCTCAGAAATCCAACAGTAAGAGAATACATCGGGGTAAGAAAAAAAATCTTTTCACATATTTCCCGATCTTCTTACAATCATAATTTAGTTGAAGGAAATAAATTGGATGATTAAAACATTATATATGCTTCCTCAGAAAACTGGGTAAACCACTAAATATCTAAATTGTACTCTCTGATGTTTTCACACACAAAAAATTTATTTTGTTGCAAAAATGAAAGAAATCTACTCATGTCCAAAATAACCCTTAACAGGCAAGCCAACCAGTTGGTTGACCAACATATACTGTATATTTCCCGATTGGGCAATTTCAAAAAGTCAAACCTGAAATGTTGCTAAATGAAGAGCAAGGAAAACAATTCTTGGTTTGAAAGTCAAAGGGTTAAAATATTTACTCATTTTGAATTCAAAACATGCACCAGATTCCAAAAAAGGTGTGACAGGGACATCTTTAGCACTTTGTTCCATCTCCTTACCTCCTAACAACTCTCAATAAGCACTTGTGAACTGGGGACGCTGAATGTTAAAGCTTTGTAGGTGGAATTCTTTCCCATTCTTACACAACAACTGATCAACAGTCCAGGGTCTCTGTTGTCATATTTTGCCCTTCATAATGTGCCACACAATATCAGTAGAAGACAGGTCTGGACAGACAGGCCAGACTGTTACCTGCACTATTTTACAACACAGCCACACTGTCAGAGCACATGAAGAACATGTCTTGCTGAAATAAGGAGAGATGACCCTGAAAAGATGTCACTTCTCTCCTTTCATTGGCTGTTAGCAACACTTGTTGGCTGTTGAGTGTTAATCAGCTCACACTACCTGATTTGCCCAGCTATATAAAAAAAAAATCAAACATGTTGATTGACTGTGAAAAAGGTCAGGTTGGGTCTGTTCCTCTTACACGATCAATCAGTCAATTCATCAATTTATCAATCAAGATTTTACTTTAAATTGCTTTCCGTGTAATGTATGTAGCACTAAGTGCTTTAAATAAACAGAGAAAAAATAGAAGAAAGCATTTGTAAAACAAACTTAATAAAATTAATAAGAACAAACAAACCTGAATGAAGCAAAAATAGTAACAATAACAATAAATAGTTAAAATAAAAAATAATAAAAAAATAAAATAAATAAAATACCATAAATAAACGTAATAAAATAATTTAAAAAATCCCCAAATGAAGCAAAAATAGTAACAATAACAATAGATAGTTAAAATAAAAAAATAAAATAAATAAAATACCATAAATAAACTTAATAAAATAATTTAAAAAATCCCCAAATGAAGAAAAAATAATAACAATAATAATAAGTAGTTAAAATTAAAAAAAAATAAATTAAATTAAAAACAATGGAGAAAAACTAAATGAAAAGAATTTTAAAAATCCCAAATGAAGCAAAAAATAAAAACAATAATAATAAATAGTTAAAATTAAAAAATAAATAAAAAACAACGAAAAAAACTAAATGAAAATAATTTAAAAAATCCCAAAGAAGCAAAAATAACAATAATAATAAATAGTTAAAATAAAAAAATAAATTAAATAAAAAACAACGAAAAAAACTAAATGAAAATAATTTTAAAAATCCCAAATCAAGCAAAAAAAAAAACTAAATAGTTACTAAATAGTTAAAATAAATAATATACAAAATAAAATAAAATAAATACAATTAAAAACTAATTTAAAAAACTTAAAGAATCAAAGATCTTGATTAAACAGAAATGTCTGAGCAAGGAAGTGTGGACATGACATGAGTTCAAAATAAGAAAACACTGGAGATGGAAGTGAAAAAAATACAACAGAATATAAGTAATAATATAATTAAAATAAATAAAAAGATTGAGATAAATAACAAAATAACAGGGTTTTTTTCCCAACTTCCCATGCCAACTGTGCAAATTAAGCACAGACTGGTCCACACTTTGGGGATCATGGGTAAAATCCAACCAAACATGTATAGCTTAAGGTAACAGAGCAGAGCACCATCCATCCAGCCCATCCATCCATGATCTTTACTGCTGATCTCTTCTGGGTTACAAGGGGCTGGAGCATATCCCAGCTGACAACTTCAACTTGATCTACATTATTTTGTGGCAGTTAATAAGACGTTGCCAACTCTGATTGAATGTCATCATTTCCCCCTGCACAATCAGAAATCATCAGACTTGGAGGAGATAGTCAGATGACAACAGCTGTCATGTACGTTTGACTGCTTGATGATTGTGAGCCTGTTTTGATGCTTCCTAATTCTCTCAGCAGCAATCTGGGTCATAAATGTGATATTTTTAAGTTCTGACTGCATTAAAATGCTGATTTATGTCTTTTTCCTTCCCTGTAACTGCAGTCCGATAATTCCAGCCACAGATTACTGAGAAATCAAAGAGTCGAGGGCAGAAACAGATAAGGAGCAAAATGTGAAAATCTCTAATTTGACTGAAAATGTGGGAGCTTGATGAAGGTTTGATTCTACAAGGAAAAGTCAAACACAAATACATGCACAGGGCTTCATTAAAGATGCTTCCACTCAAATGTATTTTAATATATGCACACCTCAGATGAACGCATAAATCTGTCCTCCGCTCTGAGATAATGCATGAATGGACTTTGTGTGGACGTCCCTGTGTGGCTGTTTGAGAGACAGTGCTCGCCTCCCTCTGTGCAGGGACACGCACACGTGCACTGATCAAAGCTGTACCCCGGCCTGAGGTCAGTGACCCCGGTGTCTCCTGCTCTGTTTGTAGTAACAGAGATGATGCTGTGGAGGGAACACAGGCCAGTTTTCATGGACTCAGAGGCTGTAGTGTTATCTGTATGGACGTCACTTTACAGTCTGATCCTGGTTTCACTTTCATCTTAGCTATAATGAAAATAAATTATGAAATGTGGCACCAAGGGGAGGTGGAAATTTCCATTCCATTTAAATATTATCAGCCTCTTCACTACATATTAAGTAGTCTAACTAAAACTAAGATTCCAAAAAAACGTATGAATGAACTTTTATGTTTATTTTTTTAAACTTTATTATTTAAAAATCCAGTTGAGGTGAAAAACTACATCTGGGTCCACCAACCAGTCATCAGGTTCATTGGCCCATTTGCTACAGTTTTGTCGCCATCTAGTGGAAAACTATTGTCATTACAGCATGGCCACGTAATAATAATAATTAAATTGTTGTTAAACCATGCCACTTTTAAGAATGATTAAATTCTCATCAAAACAAAAAAGGAAAGACTCCAAGGCACTGTCTTTAAACAGTTAAGATAGATAGATAGATAGATAGATAGATAGATAGATAGATAGATAGATAGATAGATAGATAGATAGATAGATAGATAGATAGATAGATAGATAGATAGATAGATAGATAGCCAGACAGACAGATATTTTGATGGATTGAAGGACGGACCTAGAAACAGAGAGATTGGCATATATTTTGATGGATAGACAGATCGACAGACAGTCATAAAGTGAGACTGCCAGACGTTTATAAAGATTGAAAGACAGACATAGGGATAAACAGACTGACAGATATTTTGATGGATCGACAGGCTAATAGATGATGACATCACATTGGGTAACTGGGGAGATGAGGGTAAACAGAGGAAGGATAAATAAGGGAACATTTAAAAAGATGAAAATATGGTTAAAAGGACTAAACTGATGAGAAACTAATGAGGGGACTACAACTGGATCACACCAAAAGACGTGACCCAAGCCAAAGCGTGTGTTTGTTGTGATGCTAATAATAATAATAATAATAATGCAGCTCGGACCTTCCTCAGAACTCTGCATTGCTTTGCAACTTCTTTTTTCTACAACTTACAGGATGCAAAGCGACGAAGTAATGTATCTCTTTCTGGTTACGTAGTGGTAGTTTTTGATGTGTAACAACAAGCAATTTTTGGAAAAATTAGTATCGTAGTTTTGTAGCTGGCTATGTATCGCTACTTACAGCCCGGTGCTCTAAGACGTGTCTGAATAATATAAATTTTCTCTAGTTTTAATTGTCTTGTTCCTGAAATTGAGTATCCAGGCCAGTCCAGCCCTGTCCTACCTGACCACCAAGCTAAGGAATAGCATTTATAGATAACCTATTTTGATGCTATAAAACTCATCTTAAAGTGTGTATTTCCATCAGGCATATATCTAAAGGAGAGACTTTTTTGTAATTACTTAGAAACTCCTCACAGTCCCTTTAACACATCTTCAAGATATCTTGAGACATTTTGATGGCTGGGTATGTCATCAGTCATTGTGAAGTAAATATACAGAAAAAAAAAATAAATTACAAAGTTTTTAAACAGATGTAGTAACAGCAGCATCATGTAAACCGCGGCAGACCAATCCAGACGGCTTACGTAGTGCAGGGAGCGCGCGTAGACGTGAAGTACGATATAGCACTGTTTAGGCTCGAAAAATGTACTAAATGACCTCGTTTCGAATTAATTATGGACGTTACCCGCTCAGGACACTTGGATTACAGCGGACGAGCAGTATGAAGGAAAATAGGCACGTTTTTGTGGACTTTTATGGACCTTTTTCTTTTGGGCGCCATTGTCCCCTGTTAGATGGAAGTTTGTTGACAGCGAAAATCCCCCCGGACCTCCAGCTGCATTTGAGACATCAAAAAAGTGCTCCAGAGTGTTGCTCAGCATGGGGGTGAGTAGAAAATTAAGGCATATCATTCTTTGGGTGTAATATTCCTTTAAAGATTTCTTAACAATGTGTGTTTTTCCATGATGAGTGGTTTCTCTTTTAATTGTAGATTTACTTATTTAATTCTTGTGTTGAATTTCCTCTGTGACCGTGTGGCGTGCTGTAATATATTTATCCTTGTAGGTCTTTTAATAATATGAAGCATAAGCTCAGTAAAAATTTGGAGGACGTTCAGTTTGTGCCAGAAACCTTGTTGGTGTATTTAGGATGATGAGGCTGCAGTGTCCTCTGGTGGTCACAGGGCGGCATCACAGCAGCAAAGTCAAAGAGTATTTGGCAACAAAAAAATATCATCAGTGTCACTGCAAGTTCCCAAATTCATGCAGATTTGATATTTTCAAAATGACAGTCAGTTAAACTGAATTAAAATTATTTAATTCATCATTAATAAATGTTTAACCTGGCCAAATCTCATAATCATGCACAGTTGTGAGCTGTATTCGTCCTTTTTAGATGAATTTTGTTAAACGTTACACTGGAGGTGTTAGGCTAAAGTTGAAACAATACGACTACAGTGTCATAAAATGTTTTGATAAAATATCAACATTGTTATGGCCTCTAGTGGGCTGTTCGTATCATGGCCTCATGCTGTCCTCTGCTGCAGGGATCATCTGGCTGCAGAGCTCACCTGCTACAGTGATCCTTCCCCGACTGCCTGTTCTCCCTGCACAACACATGAAGAAGATCTGACCTCATCAGGAGCAGAGGATTTAAGAGCCGAGTGTGGGCTGCTTCTGTCTCTCTCTCTTCAGACCTCAGCCGGCAGCCTGTGTGAACAGTTTTTCTTGTCATGCCTTGCAGTGGGATTTGTAGGGGTGCTCTGCCAATTCTTTTGTCTCATTTTTCTCCTGTTTTGTGGTCAGCCAGGGAGCTCAATTTGTGTAATTTTATTTAAAGGTAAGCTCTTCATTTTGGTTTTACGTAGTTGGGGTTTTTGTTTGTTATTCTGGCCTTGGAGCACCCTGAAGTTAATTTCCCATTTTCAGTTTATTTTGTTAAGGACTTTTGTTTGTGTTTGTGACTGTTTGTTTCTTTCCGAGTATTTTGGTTTATTGTTAATAAACCTCTAAAAATTGTGCCTTTTAGTTCCGGACCATTATTTCTTCTGAGAGTATTAGAAACCTTTATGTTACTCCTTTTTGTATCCCCTAGAAAAATTAATTTTAGTCAGGTCATAGCATAAGTGGGGGCTCGTCCGGGATTGCAAATAGATGTGGAATAAATGAACGAGTATTTTTATTCTGATTACTTACATGTATGGCTGGACAAGAATTCAGTTCAATCAATCAATCTTACTTTTCTCTGCATAAGCTTTGAAAATTAAAAATCAAGATCATGTTTCTTGACTTACTCCAATTGTAATTTGTTGTTATGTTTGACATGTAAATGCTGAAAATGTAGTTTTCATGACGGTAGACCTAGTCTGATTTTGCGCAAGCAGTTTTATTGGCTTGTATTTGTTTTTTAAATGAGATTACATTTTGATCAGGGAGTTTCATGTTAATAAACACTGAAAACAGCTCACCCTTCAGGGTCTATGTAGACAAACCTGCCTACATTTGAACTACATAATCAACATTATATGACAAACACTTTAACTTTAAGAGGGGAATTCTGTTCGGTTTGAGAACATATTTGGACATCACAAAGGCAAAACTCGATTCATGTCATTTTTGTGTCACTGGGAGTTTTCTTTTGAGAGGGAAAAAATGGGCGAAAATCCTGGATTGAAGTTTGTGGAATTAAATCTGGAATTTATTTCTAGGCCATATCTTTTACCCCTACATAAATGTCACCAGCAAATGTGAACATACTCAAAGTAAAACTTATGTGGAACCACCATTGTCTCCGATTGAGCAATTTACAGTTAATGATTTACAGGGCAGGGGTCAGCTATCAAAGCTATTTAATATGCTTTTTGATGGTTCGAGGGAAAACTAATTCTTTATCCTCTTGAAGAATGATTTCGAGGTTGGTATTCCCACAGAGGAATGGCAGAAGGCCTGTCTTTTGGCCCAAACCAGGAGTTTTAACACAAGAGGCAGATTATTACAATACAAATGGCTCTTTAGAACCTACATTACTCCCGTTAAAATAAACCTTTTCAATCCCAATATTCCAGAAAACTGTTACAAGTGTAATACAGAAAGAGGCACTTTGTATCATTGCATGTGGGAATGTCAAAAACTTCCGACATTTCTGAAGGAAACCCTTCGATTGATCTCAAGGCTAACAGAGTGCATAATTCCTGTTGAACTAAAGTGATGTCTGTTGCATATACACTATATCCCAAAGTCTTTGTGGCAAATGAAAAGAAAAGAAAGCTCATTGATTTCTGTTTGTTACAAGCCAAGAGAGTGATAGCCTTAAAATGGAAAGATGTTCAGAGTCCTGATCCTGCTCTGAGGCTGAAAGAGAGGTCTTCACACCAAGCTCTAGAAAATTAACCTTTATTCTAAAATGCCAAGTTAAAGAATTCAATGACATGTGGACACCTTTTTTTGCATTTTATGGACACTCTGCACAGTGATTCCTGGGAACAAAGACTGCATGTGTGTATATGTATATGTGTGTGTATGTGTATGTGTATGTATATATATATACACACATTTCTCTTACAGTATTTGATTTTTTTAAATTAAATCTATTTATTTATTTTAGTTTTATATATTTATCCTTTAATTTGTTTTTTTTTCTCTTAAGGAGCTGAGTACTTTCTTCATGCCGACGACCTTATTTGGATTAGGGGTGGGAGTTAGTATTGTTATTTCTCTTTCTTTTGGATGTTGCTATTGCAGGCATACAGGTACATCTCAAAAAATTATAATATCATGAAAAAGTTCAATATTTTTTAGCGATCATTTCAGAATTCCCAAAATTTCAAGCAATAAATGTTTGAAATGTTTCACTCTATCTGTAATGAATCTATATAATATATGGGTTTCACATTCTGAAATGAGTGATGAAAAATATTGAGCTTTTTCACAATATCCTATTTTTTTTAGATGTACCTGTATTTGTTGTAATCTAAAATGGAAAATCAATAAAAATATTTTGGGGAAAAAAAACTAAAAAGGTAAAGGTTGAAGCCTGAGGCTCATTTTTGCGTGATAAAAAGAACAAAAAATTAGACATGCTACTTTAAATCATCACACTCAACTGTCAATATCCATTGTAAACAGTGATTAATTTATGTTTTTATCGAGTTTTACATCATTTTATTTCACAGCTGAGCTCATTCAATACTTTAACTCCAAAACAGGAAAACATCTGTATTTATTATTTGTTCTGTTCTTTCAAACAAAAGCAGCTCGTAAATCAGAGTGCAAACAGACATTTATTCCCTACATGAAAAACTACCTAATAAAATATGTTTTTAATTTTAAGATGGACAATCCAGATGTTATTAAACCAACGGCTGCTGAGTTAATTCATATAACAGAAAGTAACTACCTCAAAAAGAAGCCTTACCAAAAAAAAAAAAAAGTCTTATTTTCTTATTCTGCTTTAGCTCATATAATATGCTCTTTTTTATCTGAGGACAAAAATGGTTGTAACTCTGTCATGTGTTTGCTGTTTAAACAGCATTTAGAGAAAAAAAAAAAGTGATTTTTAAACCAAAAAGTAAGTTTTGACGTGAATGACAAAGGAGAAAAGAAGTTTATTTGTGTGTTTACTAAAACAAAAAAAGCCTCAAACTATTTAAACTGATTCTTTGGAGACTTTTAAACATGAGAGGATAATACAGTTATGTTTAGTCATCATGAAATTCACCCCCCGCATGGAGTAAAACTTAAATCACATTAAAATGAGAGGGTGTGAAAACCAAAACACTGCTTTAAATAAAAGGTTATTCTTTGTTGATCTAAAATAAACACAACTTTGTTTTTATTCTGCTGCTGTGATTTGGAAACAGGCAAAAGTTGGTGCAACAGTCCACATCCGCCCCGCTGACGGTTAACAGTTACTCAAATCCCAAACAGAGAAGTAACTTCAGACTGAAGCGTGAGGCAGGATTTTAAATCAGCTCCTGAAGTCTGAGCACACATTCACAGAATCTGAGCCCCCCTCCCTTCTCCCAGGAACCCCAGCCTGACCTCCAAGTGTCCCAGCAAAAGCTCTCTGTGGGAAAGAAGTGAAATCCCCTCTGGCACCCGCTGATCATTACGATCCTGTTTGACGTTTGTTGGGAGAGACTGAACAGAGATGACAAAAACGCCCCGTCTGGGCTCTGCCGCCACATTTCTCAAATATTTTCCCCGTTGAGTCGATCACCACATCTATTTAAACCCAATCATCTGCCCGTCCCAGCGCCGGGCCTCCGCTCATGCCCCGAGCTCAGACAGCTGAGAGGAGGACGAGATGTGCAGCCCTGTGATTGGCTGGACATCAAGAAAAATAGCTTTATTTTGCTTTAAAACTTTTTCACGACTTTGAATCATGACATTTTTTCAGGGTTTATCAAAACTTATTGAATATTCATGAGTTTAACTATAATTTATTCAGATTTTACACTGATATCAAACCATTTTGATATTTTACGTCATCACATAATACACATTTCTAAGAAAAAATAAAGACTTTATTGATAAGATATAAATTACTTGATTTTAACTAAGGTTTTAAAATTAACAATTTCATTATTTGATCAGTTACTTTGTACTAAATGTTTCTTTTAAAACTTCATAACTTGATTTTTAGCAATTTATTTTTGTCGTATTAAAATGTTTGTTTTATTAGTCGTGCTCCTTACAAATCACTGCAAAATGTCTGATAAACAAATTACTTCATGAATTTTTATGTCAAATGTCTTCACATACTTGATAAATCATTAAAATTATGTTTTAAAAAAAAATCTATTAATACTCATTAATATATTCTATTTGATTTTGTCTAATACCTGGTGTGTCCAATATTTAATTTTCAATTAATTTGATACATAATAACTCACCATGAAACACTTTAAATAACACACTTGATCGATCATATTTAATCAATAGTCTACTCTTCTACTATATCCTGTACTTGATAAATTGTTATATCTTAGTTTTAACCATTTAAATGCTTGATATCATCACATTGTGTACAATTTGAGAAAATACAAAATTGTTTAATAATGCATGACACTCTTTAAACCTTAAAGGTGCTATGAGGAGAATCTATTCCCAAAGACAAAAAGACTCTGCTACCCATGAGCACATGTGGCGACTGTCGTAATGCTGCGTTCCAGTAACCTCGGAAATGGAAGTGACATCATCTCTGACTAGTCGGCGTTCCAGTTGAAGTCAAAAAAAAACATGCCGATCTACCAGGCTATTGTTAGCACGCCCTGGGTTGTTGTATGAATAATGTGATGATCACTATGGCAACGTTTTTGTAAACATAAGTCTAACAACACTATGTATACAGCTGATCTAGAGCGACACACCCCAGTCAGAAGTGCAAATAAATGGATTATTACAGGAGCTAAATAACTGTTCACACTGGGGGCATCCATCTTTGATTGTCAACTCGGTGGTGACGAGGTTTCACCGAGTTCCCAGTAGGAAATTCCAACCTCAGGGGACGTATCAGTTGCAGTTTCCTACTTGGAACCTGGAAATTCCTACTTCTGACTACAACTGACACGCACCAAAAGACGTGACCCAAGCCAAAGCGTGTGTTTGTTGTGATGCTAATAAATGCAGCTCAGACCTTCCTCAGAACTCTGCATTGCTTTACAACTTCTTTTTTCAACAACTTACAGGATGCAAAGTGACGAGGATGTGTGACAACAAGCAATTTTTGGATAACTTATTATCATAGTTTTGTAGCTGGCTGTCCGACCGACCACTTAGCTAAGGAATAGCATTCATAGATAACCTATTTTGATGCTATAAAACTCATCTTAAAGTGTGTATTTCGATCAGGCATATATCTAAAAGTGAGACTTTTTTGTAATTACTTAGAAACTCCTCATAGCATTTTTAAACTTAAGAAATCAACATACAATTTATTTTTACCTTTTTATCACATGATAACATTCTACCATGTAAAACAAACAGCAATATTTATATTCTAGCATGAAAAATTTCATTTCAGTCAAAGAGCTTCTACATACTTGTATATCGACCATTACAGAAACATTAAAAAATGTTAAAAATTAATTTTAATAATTACCAGTACTGTTAATTTGGGGCAGCTGTGGCATAAACCGTTGGGCGGTGGTCTTATGAATTTAACACTAATTTTGGAACAACTCTTCCAAACAATCTCAGTATAAAAAAAGAATCAAAACTTTAAAACTTTAAAAAAAAGCAAGATATGGACTCTCTAAATCATACTCAGCAAATAACTGATGCATGAAGCATTTATTCTTTCAAACGTTTTTATTTGATAATACTGAATATTTTGTCCTTTGCCTGGACTTACACAAAAGCATCAACACATGCACAGTCCTCTGTTCATACAAAGTACCCATTCTCGTGTCTCTACGCCTCCCCAAAAAAGATTTTCTCTCTTTCACTCTCACGTGACTCCAGCGCAAGAGGACCCTCTCAGCTCTACACTACAGCTAAATACACCTTAGACAAAGACAGCCAAAAACACACAAAAAATCATGACAGGTATTATAACAACACTGAAAAAATACAAAGTAATGGAAAATTGAAGAGTTAAGTCTTTAAATTATGCCTCTAATACTCCATCATATATAGATTTATATTTTGTTAATATAGCTTGAGGTGTATAAAACAGAAGTGTAAACTTTATTTGAGTAACTTGCTTTCTATGACGGCAATAAAGCTTTCATTTCTAATGGAGAGGAGCAGGAGAGACAAGTCAAAGCTAACATTAAGCATCAAAAGACCTAATTAGTCATGAAATAAACCATCTTTAGAAAAGAGTGGAACTGCCTTTGGCGTTTACAATCAACAGATAATACGAAGAGACTAAAAAAACATCTCACAATCTTTTTTCTTTCCCTTTCATTTCCTTTCCTTTGCCCCATTTTCCCTTTCACTGCATGTACTTGTTTTATTTCTATGACAAAGAAAACCAGAATATGCTTACGCCTGTGATAACGGATCACCAAAAGTACTCAAAATAGACAGAATCTGCACCCGAGGCGGATCTATCAGTCTGGGTGAACGTCAGTGAGTTTAGGCTCCTCAAAAAGTGCAAATCTAGTCCTAACGCAGTAAGTAATCAAGTAACAACAAAAGTATATGCATAGGAACTGTACAGCTACATAGTGGGGACAGCGAGGGGGGGTGGAGATGGAGATAAGGACGTGGAAAAGCCAGAAGTTTGGGCTGCTTTGATTGTTTTTATCGTTATAAGTCAAGTTCAAATTTAGAGCACTCATCTTCACACAGCATAGACTGGTCCAGCGAGGCCTGCATAGGTCACACACCAGCTAAAAATCAGGATCAGTAAGAGATGTTCCGCCTGACAGGAAGTAGAAAGTATCAGCTATGCAAGATGACTCGTGCTTCGTGGAGGAAGGAGCGAAGGGCCGTGGGCGAACGCCACCCGATGAGAGACGCGGGGAGAGATGATGTTCGGGAAGAAGAGCGAGACAATCATCTAAAAAAAGGCAACTTGGAATTTGGCTTTGGAGTAGAAATGGAGGATGAGGTAATAAAAGTAGAAACACGATGGGTGACATGATCGACCGCGGATCGAGGGTTGATTGGTGAATCACGAGAGCAGAGCGGTTGAAGAAAAGCGCTTTACGGGGGGCGGGGCCGGGAAGTGCTCGCTCTCATTCAGGTTGAAGTCCTCCTGACGCCAGCCTCAGGAGGAAGTGACATCATCACTCGACCAGTCTATGTCTCATGATGCTATTTTAGTTTGCAGAAACTGAGTCCGAAAACAACCCTTGAGCCTCGTCTGAGTCAGTGAATGTCGAACAGTGCATGACGCGCACAGACTTGAACACAAAGGGAGGCTGAAGACTGTTTTCAGACCAGCTGCTGATCTCAGTCACATTTATTTTCTCTACATTTATCAAAAAATCACTTTGCCTGATGTTGTTGTCTTAATTTCAATGGAATCATTTACATTTATTTGGCGTGCTGCAGGCCTAAGGGTCCTCTGTGTCCAGGAAGTCCTTCTTGGGCGGTGCCACGCCGCGGTACCAGGAGCAGGAGCCGTCCACCCTCTTCACGCAGGCGTAGTGGTTGGCCTGACGTCCGTGAACCTGCTTCTCAATCATCAGGTCAGTCCACAGACACTCCTCAGGAGCGGAGATCTCACAGGGTAAGATGGTACAGCGCACAATCTGTAGAGGCACAAAACGCTCAAGTTCATCAAGTTCTAGATCTTCTGTATGTCAAGAAATAATCAGGAAGGACTTTGTGGCTTTTTTTAACAGTAAAAGTCTCCCTAACTAACAAATCAAAGCGAAGAAAGGGCAGGACTTCTGTTTGCTTTGTAAACAGCAGGGGCGGAGGTGAAACTGATCTGACACACATTTTTAAGGCTATTTTCCTGCTGTTTGGCTGCTTTCAGTGTATGGTAAATATACTTGTGCTTTTTTAGCTCTTTTTTAGTCTGTCTGACTAAGTTAAACCTTTCACACTGCAGGTTACACCCTTTAATACCCATTTTCACACCACTGACTCATTGGTGGGTGCAACTTTGGGTCAAGTGTCTCGCCCAAGAACACATCGGCATGAGACAGCCTGAGCTGCAGACAAGACCTAGACCTGAATGAATGAATGAATTTTTTTATTTTGGTTACAATATACTGGACAGAACTTAAACTTACAAAAACACAACATATAAACATAAACAAAGCTAAACATTTTCTCAAGAAGAACAAAAAAAAACATTACAAAAACAATCAACAAACTCTAACCAAAAAGGGAAAAGGCTGAAGTCGAGGCGTATTTTGGCTATTCGGCCTTCTGCTTAATCAGACTAAGCTACTGTTGCTTTGTAGGACATGAGAACCTAACTTTGTTTTCACGTTCTCTAAGAGATACAGTTGTATGAAAAAGTATGTTAACCCTTTGGGATTACTTGGACTTCTGCTTAAATTGGTCATAAAATATGTTCTGATCTTCATCTAAGTCACATCACTAGATGAACACATTCTGCTTAAACTAATACAGAACAAAAAATTATAAGTTTCATGTTTTTATTCGACACAATATGTAAACAGTCAGAGTGCAGGGTGAAAAAAGTATGTGAACCCCTAGGCTAATTACTTCTCCAAGAGCTAGTTGGAGCCAGGAGTCAGCCAACCTGGGGTCAAATCATTGTGATTAGATAGGATGTGTTGGTTAAAGCTGCCCTGCCCTATAAAAAATACACCAGTTGTGAGTTTGCTGTTCTCAAGAGGCATTTCCTGATGTGAACCGTGCCTCACACAGAAGAGCTCTCAGAAGATCTACGATCAAGAATTGTTGACTTGCATGAAGCTGGAAAAGGTTACAAAAGTATCTCTAAAAGCCCTGATGTCCATGTGTCCACAGTAAGACAGACTGTCGACAAATGGAGAAAGTTCAGCACTGTTGCTACTCTGCCAGAGTCGTGGTCGTCCTGTAAAGATGACTGTGAGAGCACAGTGCAGAATGCTCAATGAGGTGAAGAAGAATCCTAGAGTGTCAGCTGAAGACTTATAGAAATCCCTGGCATTTGCTAACATTATTGTTGACAAATCTACAATACGTAAAACATTACTTGGATTTCATGGGAGGACACTACCAAGGAAGCTATTGCTGCTATACTCCGTGGACAGATTAAACCAAAATTGAGTTGTTTGGAAGGAACACACAATGCTATGTGTGGAGCAAAAAAAGGCACAGGACACCAACATCAAAACCTCATCCCAACTGTGAAATATGGTGGAGGGTGCATTATGGTTTGGGGCTGCTTTGCTGCCTCAGGGCCTGTACGGTTTGCTGTCATCAACGGAAAAATTAATTCCCAAGTTTATCAAGTCATTTTGCAGGAAAACTTGAGACCATCTGTCCGCCACTGAAGTGCAACAGAGGATGGGTGATGCAACAGGACATCGACCCAAAGCATAGAAGTAAATCAACAATGGAATGGCTTCAACAGAAGAAAATACGGCTTCTGGAGTGGCCCAGTCAGAGTTCTGACCTCAACCCAATTGAGATGCTGTGGCATGACCTCAAAAGAGCGATTCACACCAGACATCCCAGGAATAGTGCTGAACTGAAACAGTTTTGTACAGAGGAATGGTCCAAAATTCCTCCTGACTGTTGTGCAGGTCTGATCTACAACTACAGGAAACGTTTGGTTGAGGTTATTGCTGCCAAAGGAGGGTCAACCAGTTATTAATCCAAAGGTTCACATACTTTTTCCACCCTGCACTGTGACTGTTTACATAGTGTGTTGAATAAAAACAAAAACATATAATTTTTGTGCAGAATTAGTTTAAGCTGACTGTGTTTGTCTAGTGATGTGACTTCCATGAAAATCCCAAAGGGTTCACATACTTTTTCTTCCAACTGTATATCATGAATAAAAGAAAAAGTGGAGCAATCAGAAAGATTTTAAATGGCCTAATGTGTAGTACAGAGGAATCAGAAGAGCTGGTGAGAAGCACTGCCACTGCAATAGAAAACAGCTGCTATGGACGGATTCTTGTAATGATGTTTAGATTAGTTTAGTTTATTTAGTTTGCACAATAAGTGATTACATAAAGTCAAATTGGAAATGTTTAAAAAAGAAATGTCAGGAGAGGTTCAAGAAGTCATCAGACTTATGCAAGGGACCTTACCTTTCTTTGAGACGAAAAAACTAATACATGCATACACCAACATGTGTTCAATCAAAAGGAAAAAAACAACAATAAAACAAAAATAAACAGGATCAAAAGATAAAGCAATATAGTGAGATGCTTTTGGTGTCTTTTATAAAGCATTTTTATTGTCTTGTAGCTAAAATGTGCTTTATGACATAACTTTCTTGCCATGATTCGTATTTTTTCCACATGTAAAAACAAAGGGACAAAAACTTATTGTTCATCAAGACTCAATCATCGAAGAACTTTCACTTGTTGTTCTGATGTTTGTTATGTAACTGTTCTTTTGGCACATACTTTATCTTGTTTCGTCTGTTTTGTCTGGTTTTATACTCCAGAAGTTGAAAAAACTTCTTCAGACATAAGACACATGTATAAACTGTCCTCCCCAGCCTTACCTTGCATTCACAGCCCATCTGGTAGCGCTGGCTCAGACCCTTCTTCTGGGTGTTGCTCAGGGAGTCCCAGGGCATAATGTAGTCGCACAGCGTCACATGCATGCTGCCGCCAGCCTCTGCTTTGCCTGTAAACAAGCAAAGCATAGAAATGTTTGGGATGGGACAAAAGATTCAGACTTTTTTTCACATTCTGAAATCGGAAAAATATAAAAATGTGTCTGATAAAAGATAAGTAGGAAAGAACAGATTGTTTTTCAGACTGCTGCGGGCGTAAACAAAGACCACCTGTCCTCCGGAGTTTATGTTCATGCTCGAGCGTCACCAGTCAAAACAAGAAAATATTTCACGCTGACTTTACAGATCTGCGGAGGCCGTGTCCTCTTCGGTTCACCCCTGCAGCTCTCGACATGTTGAAGTCTTCATGGCAGACAGGCCTGACTCACACTTCACTGTAACTCACCCAGCTGTTAACCCTTTCAACCGAAGGAAGAATTATTCATACTTAAAAAGTCGCCCTGGTCAGCAGAAAGTTAACTCTTTCCCACTGCTGGAGTCCTGCAGCTCCAGTCTGACAGAGAGAAATCGCTGGCTTCAGCAGTTACAACTCTATGTAATTAGGGCGAGAGTTTGTGGGTGCATCTCCGTCTGCGATGGGGAAACCAGAGCACGGATGACATCATTCCTCTGTGTCTCCATTGCTCCCTGCTCTATATTTTACTACATTTTGTCTCCCCGCTGACTTACTTGGCTTCTTTCAGTCACTACAGCTGCAATGGTAAAACAATAAGTTAGATAACATGCTTTTATTTAGTTCGAATAAGCTTAGAAAGAAGAATTGAAAGACCAAATAACTCTAAAGCTCTCATGTAGCACTGAAATTTTCAATAAGCAGAGCAGGTGAGTATGAACATGAGGTGGATCTCATGTTACCTGCATTAGCATAAACAGCCACCTTTCAGCACACTGGATGAAGTCTTGATCTGAGCTCTAAGAACTCTGTGCACAAGCTTGATGACGTACTTCTGGCTGCGCTGAGAATTAGCTTCCCGGTTTCCTGTTTATGTTCAGTTCTGTTTACACTTACCTTAGTATGGCGAGATTCTCAAGATATACCAAAACTAAACATCAAGAACTACACTGCACCATTGATGGCAGTGCCCTTGCTCTAGATTTCAAGTTATCTCAATAAAAATGAGGATGAGTACCACATTACTACGTAGCTAATGTTAGCAATTCTCGAACTCAGCAGTCTGCATTTGTTTACATTGGTTGGCTTTTCTTTTGTTGATTTAGAATCCAACTTTCGAGATGAACTGGAAAGCACCATTATGCTGTGTACTCAGCTAACTAATGACATTTCAATAAACTTTATTTTATGGGATGTTTTCATACCTGTACAGGTTTCCTTTCCTTGTTATGAGAGTATCATATTCTTCCCTTAACTGAATAATCTTAAACAGTTTGCAGAGCGTGGCAGAGGAGAAGGTCTGACATTAATAAATATCATCCACAATATGATTTTTTCATCATTTATACACCCTGAAAAGACACTCATTCAACTTAGAATGTGTTTTTTTTATAAAGACAGCTAATAAGAAACCAAGGAAAGTGCCCACAGTGATGTAAAGTTGCATCAATAACTAAACTAGAAAAGCACTCGGAGAGCGCAGACCTCCGCCAGCGCCACAGTCCTCAGCCATATTGCGATTTTGACCATAAATATTAGTCCTACCTTTATTTCATCGAAATATTTAGAGTCCTTGACCATGAAAACATATCATTGGCAATTGGATTCATAATGATATCTATTTTACTTCAGTAGTTATTCACAGAAATCACATTTTTCGCTATGGTGGCCAGACGCTGATCCGGACCAACACCAAAATCGAATCAGTTCTTCTTTTTCCCATGCTGAACATTTCCTAAAAAATTCATCAAAATCCATCCATTACTTTTTGAGTTATTTTGTTCACAGATGGACAGACAGACGGACAAACTCTCCCGAAAACATAACCTCCTTGGCGGAGGTAACAAGAGGGGCACCAAGAGCACACTGAAAAGGCATTTATTAACACTGTTAGTGGAGTTACAGGTGAAAATGTGGAAAACTGCCCTATCATGCCATGTTCACAAAAAAATCTTGAATATACAAATTTCATCAAAGTCAAGGGGGAAATTTTTGGATAATCTTGCTCACAGGAAACAAAAATAACTAACCAGGATTTTAAGTTGTATATTACCTCAATTCAGGCTCTTAACTCAGCCAACACATCTTAAAACTCCTGGTATCTCTTGATGCATGAACACATGACATTTGTCTCAAGAATAAACTACACTCACATTTCGTTGATGACTCTATTGTTCATACATGTTGTTGATGCATTGTATGCAAAGAAAGAGTCAACTTTGTACCTGAATGTTAGTAACGTGTGTTAATGTATGTTCATTTGTCATACAAACAGGTTCCATGTGTCATTTAATTAAAGCCAAGAACAGCTCTGGATTTATGGCTGTGGCTGTGACTCGTGGTCAGATGAGCAGCTGTAAATACTGGTACACTCTACAGTGCTTTGAGAAATCACACTCACGTTCCACAACAGCAGCTCAATCGATCTGATGATAAACATCCTATGTCTGACATGCTCTAAATGCTATTGTATGTAGCCATGCAGCTGACCTGAGATCAAATACTCCTTTTTGCCACTGGCATCCAGGGTAACTCCACAGACAGCGGACACAGGAGCAGTGAAGACAGCCTCGATGTCCTGGTTAGGCCCTTTGAACATCTGGAGCAGAAAAAACACTAAACGTCAGGAATTTCTCCTCTAAAGCTTTAACTACAGCTCTTGAATGAATTAAATTTGACATTTGTAAGTTCAATTTCAAGTTTACATTATTATTATTTTTTTTTTACCTTGATCTGTTTGACTTCATACTGGATCCTCTTGATGGGGTTCCCGTAGATGTCATTCCCAGAATCCACCTCCCTCTCGCCCACCACCTTCGCCCGAATCACTGTAGGGGAAATGTAAACAAAACTAACGTCAGATCGTAGCGGAAAACATGATCATGCAATTAACAGACAACAAGAAAGTAGAGAGGAAGAAAGAAAACTTGTAGCATTCACATGCTGAGAACCCCTGACCCTGGGTATGTATACATATACATACATACATACATACATACATACATACATATATATATATATATATATATATATATATATATATATATATATATATATATATACACATACATACATATATATATATATATATATATATACCCCGTCCATTTTCTCAACACACACATGCACATGAGAACTTAAATGAAGACTCTTCAAACTGTTACAGATCACTGAGGAAACTATGTTAAATTGCAAATGAGGAAACACAGGACCCAAAAATAAAACAGTAAAACCATTATAAGATATAATAAAGGTAATAAAGTGCTAAAAGTCAATCAAAATACAACAGTCTTAAAACAAAACAATTAAAGAAATAAGGAGGTAATAAAACACAAAATAGTCATTCTGAAACTAAAAAAAGAATTTAAAAAATTGCAGGAGAGATAAAATACAGATCTGCAGATTTTTTGTCAAAAACACAAACATACTATCACACTGAGGAGACATGTTAACACTATAAAAGGTTCTTAAAACTGGAAAAAAAAGTTGTGCTCTTTAGGTTTCCCACAGTTATGTCCAGTTAGGGCAAATAGCTTCATTCAACTTCTTTATGAGGTTAATTAAGCCCTTTAACATTCATTAAAGGGGATAATGTGGAGCATTTTAAGGAATTTATGAGTTTTCAGAATTTACATAGAACGGGTAAGCCCTATAGAGGCTTCCATGCCCTACTGGTTTATAAACTATGAACAGCTGAGGGGGATACAAAGCACTACGTATCACTACTGGCTAAGACTAAACATGTTTTCACTGTGCTTGTCACTGCCCCGGCAAATTAAAAAGCCTGCACTGCACTATTTTTCATGATGCAAGATCATATTTATGCCACACCACAGCCGAAGAAATCCTCAACAGCAAAAAAAGTAAAAAAGTTAAGACATAGCTTCTGGGCTACCATAGAGTTCAGCCGTTTCAACGCACATTCAAAAAGTAAGGGGCTAGACAGCAAGGTTTGTTTGAATGCAAAATATGGTTGGACCATGAATTGTCTTTAGGGACCTGCTTTGTGCACTGGTACACAGTCATGTTGGAAAAGGAAGGGGCCAGCTCCAAACTGTTCCCACAAAGTTGGGAGCATGAATTGTCCAAAATGTCTTGGTGTGCTGAAGCAGAGTTCCTTTGACTGGAACCAAGGGGCCAAGCCCAGCTCCTGAAAAACACCCCCACACCATAATCCTCCCTCCACCAAACTTTACACTTGGCGCAATGCAGTCCGACAAGTATCGTTCTCCTGGCAACCGCCAAACCCAGAGTTGTCCATCAGATTGCCAGATGGAGAAGTGCAATTCGTCACTCCAGAGAACGCGTCTCTAATGCTCTAGAGTCCAGTGGCGGTGTGCTTTACACCACTGCATCCAACGGTTTGCATTGCACTTGGTGATGTGAGGCTTGGATGCAGCTGCTCGACCATGGAAACCCATCCATGAAGCTCTCTGCACTGTTCTTGAGCTAATCTGAAGGCCACATGAAGTTTGGAGGTCTGTAGCAATTGTGCCGAAAGTTGGCGACCTATTCACACTATGCGACTCAGAACCCACTTCGTCAGTTTATGTGGCCTACCGCTTCTTGGCTGAGTTGCTGTCATTCCCAAATACTTCCACATTCTTATAATACAGCTGACAGTAGTTGACTGTGGAATATTTAGGAGTGAGGAAATTTCATGACTGGATTTGTTGCACAGGTGGCATCCTATCACAGTTCCACGCTGGAATTCACTGAGCTCCTGAGAGCGACCCATTCTTTCATAAATGTTTGTAAAAGCAGTCTGCATGCCTAGGTGCTTGATTTTATACACCTGTGGCCATGGAAGTGATTTGAACACCTGATTCTGATAATTTGGATGGGTGAGCGAATACTTTTGGCAATATAGTGTATCTTTTCACTTGGTCCTTGTGCCATGGGCAATATTCCCTGAAATGTCATAAATATCCCTGAATAACTTTATGGATTATTAGCGAAAAATTTGGACAAATGCCCTATCTTGCAATATTAAATCCTTTAAAAAATCCTTGATCCACATGTGGATATCGATCACCATCAAAATCTCATTTCTTCTTTGGGCCATGACAAACATCTCCTGAAAATGTCAACAAAAAACTTTTCAGTGATTCGCAAAACATGTGGAAAACTGCTCCATCTATCAACATCATATTCTTTCAAAAAAACTTGGATCCCCTTATGGATACGTATCAGCAATAAAATCTTCTCACCTTTTCCTTGTGCCATGACTAACATTCCTTTAAAATGTGATAAAAAATCCATTCACAACTTGTCAAGCAGCCGTGCTAAAGACAAGACAGGCGCCAACAAAAGCAAAACCTCCTTGGCAAAGACAGAGATAATTTCACACATCATCAGTATAATTGTTAATTAAAAAAATAATCTGTCTAGTATGAAACAGAGAGAGTGCAACATATAAGCATGCATATGTGAGAGAGAGCGGTCCAGGAGCAGGATTCTTACCCCCTGTGTGTATGTGTGTAAGTTTTAATGACCTGCTTGGCTACATCAGGCTTCAGCTATGCTTGGGGCATTTATTCAGAATGGAAAATATGAGTAATTGAGAAAAAAGAAACATAAAAAAGGCAGTAACAGAGGACATGTACACAAAGATTAACACACAGTAGACTGCTGTTGCTGCGACACCCTTGGGTTCAGTTTATGACTTGGAGCAGACACAAATATGGGGGTTCACGGCTCCCTGCTCCATACCCTGCAGACTATTCCACCCCCTTTTAATTGCCCCCACTGGTCCAACACATCATTACATCATTGTGTGCTGCACCTAATCATATACATTATGGGTTACTTAGGCAGACTGGAATTGTTATAGTAATGGAATAATAGCTGACATCTTCTAGGGATAAGCTTTAGTAAAATAAAGGTAACCAATAAAAATCTTCATGGTTTCGTGAGCTGTCAAGACAACATTTAACGTTACGGTGCACATGAATCTGCTTGATTTAGTCGGTAACCCAGTGTTAATTTTGATAGCGCTTTTTTATTAAGCTTAAGTCTTGTGTCCAAAATATCTTTTAGTTTTAATCATAATTAAAGTAATCTAAATTGTTTTAATTTTAGTCTAGTTTTAGTCAAATGACTTTCACAATCTAAAATATTAGGAGTAAAGTGTAAGGCATTTTTTATGTTTTCTTGAATTTCTGACATGTTTTACATTTTGATCTCACCACTACAAAGCTAGGGCAGTTGTGATTGGATGTCCCTCTTAACTCATCCACCCAACCAAAGTACCAGTGATTGGATATATTCCTAACTTGTCCCTACTTTCTACTTGAAAAAATTAGATCTGATTGGAGTTAGTCTCCGTCAAACACTTTCATCTAGTTTTTATTTGTTGACGAAAATGATTGTTAATTTATTTTTGTCCATGCACACTTGTTTTTGTTTTCTTTAGTTATAGTCTAGTTTGTCAGGTGAAGAAAAGTTTTTTGACTTTTTTGACTATGAGAAAAGTAACTAGAAAGCACTCCGAGAGCGCAGACCTCCGCCAGTCCTCCTCAGTCCTCAGCCATATTGTCATTTTGACCATAAATATTACTCCTACCTTTTTTTTATCTAAATATTTAGATTCCTTGACCATGAAAACATACCATTAACAATTGGATTCGTAGTGATATCTATTTTAGTTCAGTAGTTATTCACAGAAATCACATTTTGGCGGCCAGACGTTGATCCGGATTAACACCAAAATCAAATCAGTTCTTCCTTTTCCCATGCTGAACATGTCCTGAAAATTTCATCCAAATCCGTCAATGACTTTTTGAGTTATTTGGTTCACAGACGGACGGACAGACAGACAGACGGACAAACTCTCCCAAAAACATAACCTCCTTGGTGGAGGTAATTAGTCTGTTAAAAATTAACACTGCTGTAATCAGACAAATCCATCTTGCTAAGCTCCAATCTGCAACAACTGTGAGCTGCCCAAAGCAGCACTGACCAATCAGCATTCTGTGGAGCAGGAAGGGGTGGAAGCTACGAGTGAGACAACAGGAAGTTTTCGCTCGACTTCCACTGAGTTTGTTTTACTTGGGAGTTTTGTATTTTACGCCCCATCATTAGCACCTGTCTAGAGCATTACCTGATTGGCCCTTAATGAATGTGACTGACAGAAGGATTGTCCAATCACCGGCGGGACATGGTTTTAAAAGGTTCTGCCAATTGAAGCCTGTACAGCTATTACATAATAAACCCCAAAAAGTAAAAAACAGAGCATTGTAAGGGTCACTTTCTTTTAAGAGGTACAGGACCTTTTCCTTTCAACCAAGAGTTTAGCAAAAGGTGTTAAGAAAGCCCTTCTCACAACATTAAAACCAAAATTGAATCACTTCTTCCTTTTCCCATGCATGAACATTTCCTAAAATAATCAAAGTTTAAAATGAGTTTTTTGTACACAGACAGACAGACAAACTTCTCCAATGATAAGGCTGACTGTTAGATTTGATCAGCCATTAGTGAACACAAATGACTATGTATGGACTGTCTAGGTTCTTTCAGGATACTGTTTTAAAAACAAGTATATGGTATTACACCACTTGTGCACTAGTTCTCATTAGCTCCAGCCCCCTATGATCCCAAAAGGGATAAATGATATTGATGATGGATGGATAGTACTCAGTGTCTGACTTTTAGTCCTGTGAGTTAAGTTTAACTCCGCCAAGGAGTTTTTGCCTGTGTTTGTTTGATTGTCTGACTGTTAGCTAGATTACGCAAAAACTAATTGACAGATTTTGCTAACATTTTCAAATGTTGGTAATGGGCCAATTTATAAATGATTACACTTTGGTGATGATTCATTAGTGAAAAACTGTTTTTTCGCAATACCTGTCTAACTAATAATGATATCAACATGAGTCTGAGTGCTAGGTGTGGGTTTTCAGGGTTATGATTCATTTTATGATGGTAACTTAATCACAGAACTATTGCTTATAAATGTAACAGTAATATATGAGCTTCCTTTGGTTTGTGCTCTCCGAGTGCTTTCTAGTTTTAAATAAAAGTTTGCATAGACGAGGAACGAATAAATACACATACTGGATACGGTGTTGCTACAAAAGGTGCTTCGTTAACCAGCATCAGGGAAATTCTACCAGCAATCGGCACAGATATGAGATTTTATACTGTTGGGGTTCCTAGCTTCAGAGGAACAGTCTTCATTTATTACATGAAAACTTCAGCATTTTATTTCCAATCCGATGCTTATGCAAATAATCAGCAGCAGCCAGAATACACACATAAACACACACACGCAGCAGTATACCTGGCTGGCACTCTGTCCTGCATTCCTCACAGTTTTTCCGCTCTCATTTCCTGACCTCGTTCAAGAGCCACAAACTAATGAGAAAGAATCAGCAGCAGGGCACAATACTGAGGGGAAATTATTCTGTTATTCACAACAGAATGTTATTGTGGCAGCTCCACTTCAGCTGCTGCAAACATGTTTACTTGTCCTGCAATAAAACCAAAGCAGATCACCCTGTGCAGTCCAAACAGAGAGCTGTGGGGGCTGCAGACTACACAACGTGATGCAAAAACAGTACAACAACAGGGGGTCTGCAGGCAGACAACTTTCACCGCAGATTGATCCTGAAGTCATTGGATCACCAGAGCCCACCCCCCTATAAACCACCGACTGACCCACATTTCTGCTGCTCCCCTACCCGCCCGACTAAGACCACGTTTAATGACTTATACATGTGTATCAGTAGCACTACGCAATGTTTTCCATGCCCAGACCCCATTAAAGCGCACACACAGCAACCCCCCCTCTTCTATCCATCGCATGACTATCCGTTTCTTTTTTCATACTCCAGTGACCAACAAATCATCCCTGACTCTCCTGATGTGGTTCTCTCTGTTCCAGACGAATGTGGGCCCTCTGTTTAACCTGTCATTTGACCCGAGACGGACCGCACTCAAACACAAAGCAGCCCCTCGTCATCTGAGTAAAGACGTGTGAGGCCTGGACGAAAGCAGAGTTTTTTGTGAGGTCTTAATGTGACGGTGGCAGGGGCAGTCAGAGCAGTCTATATGTTTACATGCACAGTTGAGGTGAGCCACAGTTGGAGGTCATTTAGATTATCTAACCAAACATTTGTGGGTCTGTCTACATTTGAGTTGGTGGCACTATACTCCATATACAGCAGGGTTTGGCTCCAATGACCTTACTGAAAAAGTACACAAACAGGCGCCTTGTAATACGTCAAAAGATTAAATAGATGAACAATTTTATAGTGCTGTTTTTGTTGTAAAGGTCCTCGGGATGTCAATTATGACTAAAATCAAAAGTGTTATTATTCTGAAATTACACTGACATCACAATTATATAACACAACTACTCAATGACTTTACAGCATAGGCCATATGCAATCATTTATTAAAATCCAAACACTACTGTTAATAACCTCCACCTCGGACCATTACTAACATCTCCTTAAATTGTAGCAAAATCTGTCCATTAGTTTTAGAGCTGTAAATAACTTGTGCGAACCCCTTGGACTAGTACGATAAACAGGACTTAAGGAAATAAACCATCATTTTGCTATGATGCTGATTAAAGACATATATTTGGGATTAAGTTCTTCCAGGGCTGTCTACTCGGTATTCAGAAATCCACTCAAACTTGGGGGTAAAAATATGTAGTCCAACTGTAAACATGCTAGGTATTCACAACATTATTGGTACAATATCGGTACCTGCATATAATTGCCTAAAAAGGTGCTTATCGGTATCAGCAGATATGCAAAATGTGTTAATATGTTAGCCTTACAATTTAGCCATACATATCCCATATATTGGAAGGATGGACAATGGATGGACTATGGTGATTTATTTCATTTACTAAATGTCCATGTTTTTATATCCAATGTGCATTTATAAACACATAAAATGTTGTTTTTCCTGCTTTACATTTCTAAAACAGACTGTCACTATGAAAGGACAAGCTCCATTTTAGTAACATGGAAGCTTTGTACACTCCATACCAGTGTCAACAATAAGTTAGAAGATATTAGCAAAAATTCAATAAAATGTACATTGGAAATGAAAAAAATACCACAGCAGCACAAAAGGAACTGCCCAATCCAATATCCATTATGTGCAAAGCAGCTGGCCCACTCCTGATCCACAACAAATCTGCAGGCCCATTTGCCAGCTTTCCAACTGGTGGTAGAGAAGTGATCCACCCCAAAAAGTCATCATGGACAAGATTGCAAGATTCATACGTAAGGTATAGTCCCAAGAGAGGTAAACAGTAAAGGGATGTATTAGCTTTGTGTTATAAAAGAATTTGAATTTGTTTAATGGGGAAAGGGACAGCCCAGGTTTCGCCAATGATAGACAAGGGATCAGTGTTGATATTATACATTTGGGGGTGTGATTTGATGTTGTGACTTAGTTACCTCCTTTAGCCTCACCTTAGGCCAGTGACCTTAGTTCAGCTCAACACCGTATCAAAGAGAGCCACACAAAAAAGAGGACACCATGACACAAGACACTGGAGACAATGAGAGACAAAGTTAATGTCACTGGCAGGGCTAAACTATATATGGTTTCATCATCGCAATTTCAATGTGTGCGTGCCAACAGTCACACCCTTAAGGCTCATTTATGCTCAACGTTAAATACGGATCCGGATACGGACAGAGCTCTCTGTCCGTGCTTAGCGTTCTTTTCGTCTGTATTTCTGCGCGTATCCTTGAAGCTTACGGATACGGACCAGACGGAGCAGTACCACCGGAAACCGTGGGGGCAGTGTTGCTACTGTCACTCTGATACTCATCTCTGGAGAGAAACGAAGAAGAATATGGCAGGGCTCTTCAAAGAAAAGGGGACACGGGACACCACGACAAAATCAAACTCCAAAACAGCTGGGAGGAGATCGGGAGGGAGCCAAATGTTAGCTCGTTGGATGCAAAGGAGAAGTGGAGGTCGGTGAGAGACAGATTCGTGCCCCCTGGTGGATGCAATGGTCAACATTCATTGCCAAAGTAAAAGACGCATGGGAGTATGTGCGCAGTGACGGAATCATCGTTTGAAACGGACGCATACTTTTTCATGCATATGACGAGCATAAATGAGCCTTTATTTTTCAAGTGTGGGTGCATATTGCTGCCTCTCCTATCAAACCTAAAAATCTGGTCCAAAATTGTACAGCTTCTTGAAGTAGGAGTTGACTTGCCCCTGTGCTCTGACTCATAGGCTCAAAAGCACCAGCGCAAATACAGAGAAAGGGGGGCACAAATGAATAAAAACTGTTTGTACTGAAAGCCAAAGATACCACACTACTTTTCATGAAAATCGAACCATGAACATCATACCGAACAGTTCAATATTGTATCGGATTGTTGCATCTCTAGTGGTCAGTACAGAGCTGTAAACACTGGGGTAAACTTTGGTTTGAAAAATACTTAGTGTTTCACTAATCGTGTCTTTACACAGTTAGTGCACACGCATGTTGTTGCACGTCCTGTCCTGCCTGCAGACAGCGGGGTGACTCTGGTCTTTCATGGCGCCCTCAGGACAGTCTGCTACCGGGGAAGTTCCCCTTTGTGGGCAGCAGATTTATATGAAAGGAGGATGTTTGTGTGAGCACATGTGTATATCGTGAACGTGTGAGTTAGTGTGTGTGATTACGTCTGGTGGGTACATGACGCTGCTTGATCTTCATGGCTTGTGGTACGACCTGCAGCCTGGTTTAGCCAGAGAAAAAAAAGGTGACGCATAAAAACACACTTTGGTGCTTGTGCTTGCATGTAGAGGGGGATCCCATACCACTATAAACAGAAAAATCAATCGTCGACCGCAGAGCTTTCGACAGTGTCACTTTGTTGATGCCTACGTGACCATTCTTGGAAACCAAACAACCAACTCTATTCTGACTTTAAGCTGACAAAATCAATTTCTGTCCTGCCTCTCCTCCCTCTCTTTGTCACTGAAACAGTTTGGGGTTTTAACATTTGTCAGCTGCGTCCTCAGGTCCACCCAAAACCCCATGACATCAGCCATTGTTGGCTTGAGTGGTCTGCACGCCTTTTAATGGCATCTTCTCCTTAGAAAACAACATGAGCGCACCAAACAAAGCCACACTTCTTCTTTGAGACATCCTGTTTCTCAAAGACCTGCCAGCTCAGCGAAACATTGAGTCACACCTGAAAATAGAGCCGTCATTTAGCAACGAAAGATGACACAGATAGACATCTTAACCACACGCATATCAGTGCCTGTGGAAGTGTGTGAATCAGAAGCTAACAGGGGAATAAAGATGGAGCCACAGTTAGAGCTGGGAAATAGATTTGGTTTCTAAGATATAATTACATAAACTTCACACATAAAGGAAATTGGTGTTCAGTGGATTATTTCTTTGTTGTAACAATGCTGCTTCACAATAAATCTTGTGCTGTTATTCTCTGTTTAAAATGGTGCCACTTTTGTCAGGAAGATGCATTTATGGGAAGAGCTGCAGAGCTTAGAATGTGGGTTGAATGCGCACAGAAAAAATTGCCAGATCTCAGTCAGAGGTCTTGTAACATTACAGTCTGGGTGTTTTAAAACATCTGTGGTTTTGATTGCTTTTAATGTCCTATAAAGACTCAGTTGAGCTGTAACATGTAAACACATCCAAATTGGGTCAAGAATTATTCTAGCACTAAAAACAAATACTTGACATTTGAACGTATGTTGGAACTTTGGGGGGAAAACTTTGTATTTTAACTGTAAATACATTTTAAATACATTTGAATTGAAAATATACAGTGCAGCAGCAGGCTACTGACACATTGAATCATTTGATCTAACAAAAGGCGCTATAATTGCTAGTCTATGGTTCTCTTGACCTCAACAACAACTACAAATCAGAAAGATGGAGGACAAGGAAAGCCATATATTAACATCTGAGGAGTGCTTGGGGCTCCAATCACAATAAATTAGAATAGCACTCGGAGAGCACGGGCCTCCAATGAGATACAATTCTGGATCACCACACGCTCCAACATGATGGCCTCTGCTCATGTCTGAGGAGAAGTCCTATGCTGGCATTGCAAGGGAAGCTGGGTAATGCAGTGACATAGGCTTGTAAAAAATTTAATACAACAATTCCCAAAATGACCTAAAGGGGGCAGAACCGTTAGAACAGCTAAGGAGAAATGAATGTGATTTGCCATGATAAAGTTCAAAGTTTTTTGTGATGTCAGTCTGGATCAGAATCAGATGAAAATGACTGTGCTGATAGAGTATTATTATATATATTATTGTGCAAAATTTGAAGTGAATCCATCAAGTGATGTCAGAGATATGACTTTTTAAAATATGGCCCAATGTTATGGGATTTTTCACAAATTTTGAAAATATTTGGCATCCAGACAAATGTGCGGATCACCACCTAAATGTAATGGCTTCTTCCTTTGACCAAACCACACCTCTGGTAAAATTTTCATGTAAATTCTTCCAGTAGTTTTTTGCATAATCTTGCTAACAGAAATAAACAAACACACAGGCAGACCCTGGCAAAAAAATAACCTCCTTGGTGGAGGAAATGACAAAGGCTGGGCTGTGTGTTGATTATGTGCAAAGCAGCTGGCCCACTCCTCATCCGTGACAAATCTTTGCAGGCCTATTTGTTGGCATTTCACACAAGTGTCAAGGACATGCGGCCCACCAGTGTGGTCTCTGGACAGTTAAACTGTAAAATGATCTAATTAAAATGCCTTGTGTTTGCGTTGTATCCAGAGGTTTGAGTATCTTGGCATGAACGTTTGAAAACTGTTCAAATGAAAAAAAAAGGATCTTGATGAGGGGGCACAACAGAAAGTAAAAGAAACATTAAACTATTGAAAAAAAGACTGACGTTAAAAAAGCTTTTTTTACATTTTGAAAGAAACTTTATTTACCTCAAAACATGGAAAATATGTGCAGAAATGCCGTCAGTGTTCTTATATAATTTATTCAGTATATTTGAGTATGAAGTTGGGCAATATTTGCAATAAAAGACCTCTATTTAGTGTTGCCCTGATAGCAAACAGGTACAAATATACTGTCGTTTTGATCAATCATAACAAATATTATTATTATGGTATTTTGATTAAATATTGTTTATCTACAGACAGAAATTATCTTTATCATGTGGGCTGCCATTCACTAAGGAAATATCAAGCCATGATTCTTGGTTTGTATTCTGGTAAGACCAGAGATATCCCATCTGTGGTGATAATTTTCAATAAATTGAGGTTGCAGCAGCCTCTGCAGTGCAGAACTTTATCCCTGTCTCCATATTTCCCAGCCCTAGCCCGCGCAGAAGTGAGGTCTTGGAGTTTCCTATTTTCAAGGATACCATGCATATTTTAACTTTGACTTTTATTGAAGTTTCCCCTGAAACACACCCTGAGCTGACAGCCAGATGTCAAGTGTGTGTGCAAGAGTCCGCCATCCAAGACAGGCGTGCAGTTGTCTATTTGGGCCAGAGTGTGTGCATAAGAGTGTGTGTCCCAGCATTACATCGGAGAAAAGTTGGGAAAACCCCAGCAACATTCCTGTAATTCCTCCCAGCACCACCCCTCACAGGAGGAAAAATGGGCAGGGATGGAAATGAAACAAAATTCAATAAAAAGATGGAGAGAGCTGTCGGTTTGACACAATCTGAGGATGGGATTTACCCCCGTCCTCATCCCTTGTCCTCGCCTCTGCTCTTTCACTGCTTGTCTCTCCGTTCCTCTCTGGTGCCACGTTGCCCTGCAGAAGTCGGGCGACACTGCAGCTTTGGGCAAAGCCTGCATGGTGAGCACACACTCTGCAGAAACTGAGACCTGGACCAAGACCACTTCCTGAAGACAACATTAAACAACACAAACATAATGCTGCATACTCTTTGACAGATCAGTCCTCATTCGCAGAATAACTTTACTCATTTATGTAGGGATGGGCAACATAAGGTACAAAGTGGGCCAGTTTCATTTAATCCTCACTGCCAAATGGGCCAAATTGTTAGGACTACAGGAGCCTGTCAGAGCTGGGATCCACAAGGGGGATTACAAGATGCTTTAAAAAAATATATAAAGTGGTGAATTTTAACCTTTATTAAAGAATACATGCACTTCTGACACTGTTTCCCTAATGATAACAAATCCTTTAAAAAAAATCTGCATTTTGGACTTGGATAACTATCGAAATCAAATTATATCTTCCTCGTGCCATGGCCAGCATTCCCTGAAAATGACATCAAAATCCATTTATAGCTTTTCGTGTTATATTTCTAATGGACAGGCCAACACTGGACAAAACATAACAGTCTAATAAAGTCATTAAGGATGATTTTGCTGATATGGTGCGTGTAATAAGTCAAATAAAATCCATCAAATGAAAATTTTGGTGTGACATCAATAGCATGGGGTCTGTTTCGTTTTACAGAGGCACACAGTGGGGGTTCTGAGTCCCTGTGGCCCCATTCATGCTTCAGTTTCAAGCCGTTACATTTACACCTCTGTGTTGCTTCACCTACACTGTGAACGATGAGGAGAAGGAACGGGGGGCAAAGTCGACCCCTCATTTGACCTGCTCTACAGAAAGTGCCAGAGGTTTAATCATGGAGAGAGGGAGGCACGTGGACACTGCAGAGTGAACCAACAGATATTACAGCCTCACAGAATTGATGTGAATGTCTCAAGGTCCGAGATGATGAGGCTTCATTACGGTGTATTTCAAAGTGAAAAGGATTTTACTGCTGTTTTGGGAGATGCAGGTTGACTAGACTGGGAACCTGTGAGTTTTTTAATGGCAATAACTTGTTGCAAAGAATTAAAATAAAAGCTAAAATAACAGATTTCATCAGAATGTGTTGTACCTTTATATACAGATCTAAAACTCAACTGTCTGATTATATTAATTAATGCAACTCCTGTCTTATGCATAGTTTTAGATGAAAATACAAATAAATTTTAGTCAAATTTAAGTCTTTTTACCTACCCAGTTCTAAGTCCAAATTTAGAGAACATAAATCTACCCATTCAGTTGAGACAAAGTAAGATGAAATGAAATTTTAGTTAAAATATATAGTTCTTTTAGATGAATTACATAAGCTGTCACATGAAAACCGGACACTCTCACAGTGGGTATATTAGTCTCGAAGACTAACAAGTCATAACTGGTACCGTTTTCAAAACTTTACCATTATTAACTTTAAAAAGATATAAAATTAGAATGTCTGTGTTCAAATGCCTCTGATAACCATTACATTTGGCTGGGAAAACAAGCATCACGTCTTTAAAGCAAGTGATAAATTAATAATGGATTTTAAATGTACACAATTACACCCAGAAAATTTCAGTCTTGCTTGAAAGTATTTTTGATTTCTTTAAGGTAATTATCATTGCTTCATGTCATGTAAAAATGGTTAATGAACATTGTATGTTAACGCTGAAGTGAGCAACTGGTGGTCCGAGGGTCACATTCAGTCCCCTCGCTTAATGCGGCCCGACAGTTATTCTTAAAGGGGACATATCATGCTGGTTTCTCCTTTTCACTATGCCAGACTAGGATGCCTGTAAAGCATTTCTGCCCTCAGTACAAGTCATTTAGTTCCTTCATTGCCCCACGATAGGGTTCTCAAAATCCTCATTTTAAGCCAATATGAAGCTCTCGTTGAAACACGAGGATCTGAGGATGACCTACAGTTACCTCGCAACGTCACAGCCCTTTGTGCTCTGATTGGTCAGTTCTATCGGGGGTAGAGCCAGCCTGTCCTTCTTCTTCTACTGTATTCTCCAGCAGGCTCAAAGCAGCGACTGCGTATTGAGTCCTCCTACAGGCCAGAGCTGGTAATGAGTGAATGTGAGCTAGGGATCTATATACTGCTGCTGGTGGATGTGTTCCTCGATGACGGTTTTGAGGCTAACAGACATCACAGAGGAGGAAGTGTTTTATCAGATAACTCCAATAAAAAGAAATGTACCTCGTGTCATCACGACGATTTAAATCTCGTGGAGATCTCGCAATGACCTATTTTCAGAGGCATCAAATCTCGTTCTAGGATATCAGAAAAAATACAATATCTCATTTTTTGAAAATTAAGGGGGTGTAAGGTCTTGTTTTCAAATTTATTATATTATATGTAAGTATTAAATCATGCATCAGCGTGATATGTCTCCTCTAAAAGTCAACAAATTGTTCACATGAAGAAAACATGAAAGAATTCAAACTGAGTTACAAATATGATGCAATGTACAAATCAGGATAAGTAATGCAATTATTTCTATATGTATTCTCAATTTTTCATAATTATAATGTATTATTCTCTACATCTCTATTATGAAGAACTAGAACATAATATTTAATATTAGTTCTTGATATATTTAGAAAATGGAAAAGGTAAAACAGCTCTAGTTAAAATGGTAAAGACCTATAGTATTGTTGCATTTAAAACTAAAGCTTGAATTGGCTTTAATTCTGTGTACAGTGGCTTACATAGCTTTAACTCAATGAGAAGCTTATTTAATAATTCTATAATTTTATTTGCATTTGAATTACAAAAATATTAAATGGGGCGTAACATTTTCCATACAGCTTTATAATTGCTATTTTTGCTTAGTATTTATATTAAATATGTATACCTTGTTTTCCCCTTTCAAGAGTATCTAACAATTTGCAACAAAGTGACCCTCAGGCAGGACAACAGGTTTTTTGTGGCCCTCTTGATAATCAAAGTTGCCTTTATCTGTAATAATACTTTTGCCATAGTACAAATAAACTTCCTCACATAGCTAATTATGAAATAAAAGTCACAAACATGTTTTTTAACTTAAATAATCAAGAGTATAAAATTGTTGTTTAGGACACCAACAGGAAATTGATTCACTGATTCTTTCAAAGAACTCCAGTATTCACATTAAGTCATAGAAATGTTGCTATTTTTTAGTTAAAGGTGCTATGAGGAGAATTCATTTGCAGCGACATTAAGACTCTGCTACCCATGAGCACGCACGGCGACTGTCGTAATGCTGCGTTCCAGTTACCTCGGAACTGGGAGTGATGTCATCTCCGACTTATCGGAGTTCCAGTTGAAGTCAGAAAAAAACATGTCGATCTACCAGGCTATTGTTAGCTGTTGTTAGCACGCCCTGTGTTGTTGTTCACAAATATCACATGAAGAATGTGATTATCACTATGGCAGCATTTTTGTAAATATAAGTCTAACAATACTATGTATACAGCTGATCTAGAGCGACACACCCGAGTCAGAAGTGCAAATAAATTGATTATTACAGGAGCTAAATAACTGTTCACACTGGGGGCATCCATCTTCGATTGGCAACTCGGGGGTGGTGAGGTTTCACCGAGTTCCCAGTAGGAAATTCCAACCTCAGTGAGCGTTCTCAGTTGCAGTTTCCTACTCAGAACTCGGAAATTCCGACTTTTGACTACAACTGGAACGCATCAAAAGACGTGATGCTAATAATAATGCAGCTCGGACCTTCCTCAGAACTCTGCATTGCTTTACAACCTCTTTTTTCTACAACTTACAGGATGCAAAGCGACGAGGTAATGTATCTCTTTCTAGTTACGTAGTGGTAGTTTTTGATGTGTGACAACAAGCAATTTTTGGAAAACTTAGTATCGTAGTTTTGTAGCCGGCTATATATTGCTACTTACAGCCCAGTGCTCTAAGACGTGTCTGAATAATATAAATTTGCTCTAGTTTTAATTGTCTTGTTCCCGAAGTAGAGCATCCAGTCCAGCCCTGTCTGACCCAAACACTTAGCTAAGGAATAGCATTTATAGATAACCTATTTTGATGCTATGAAACTCATCTTAAAGTGTGTATTTCGATCAGGCATATATCTAAAAGTGAGACTTTTTTGTAATTACTTAGAAACTCTTCACAGTCGCTTTAAAATGGTACACCTTGGACTGTTTGCTAGCCAATCGCAGGGCCACACAGAGAGACAGACAACCATTAACACACTCACGGACACCAAAGGACAGTTTTAGAGTCACAAATTATCCTAACAAGCATATTTTTTTGGTCTTTGGCAGGAAGCTGTTGTTCCCAGAGAGAATCCATGAATGCACACCAAATCAAAGTGAGAAGGGTTGGATATCAGGGGACAGAGAACAAACTCTGTAACATGACTGTTCTTTTTGCTATTTTAAAATGGATATGAACTTAAAGCTGAAAATTTTAAGATTTTTTATGCTCGAGTTATCAGCATAAGAACAAATAAACTCGACACAGAGAGGCAATGACTGATATGGAGTTTGAACCAGCAACCTTCCAGCTGTGAGGCACATGCACAAACTTTTATGATTGATTTAAATAAAGCATTGCTCATTCTTTAATGCTCAAAATCGTAGTACTGAGATTCTACATTGGATGATTTTGTAAAATCATTGAGTTTTCTGATCATGATCTCAGTGTCTATCAAAACAATTGTGATTTTGATTTTTTGCCAAAATCGAGCAGCCCAAGATGGCAGCACACTGACGCAGCAGGAATGCGAGCAATCCAACAGTCAAGTACTTTACATCAGAGCCTTCAGCAAGTAAAAATCAAGTGCAATGTTTTATATGACGGTGCAACATCTCAGCACCTGACGCTGTCTTTCCTCCGCCAACGGTGGGCAGTATCTCCCAAGACTGTGTATTGTGTCACTGTTATATCTGTCGTAAGTCCATGTTGTTTAATTTAAGTTTGCATATAGCAAAAATTCTACTCTTAATACTTTGTAAGAATTTTATGCATTTTAAGGTTTGCTATGGTAGCATTTCAATGTACCTGTGACAGTAAAGTATTACCTTATCTTAATACATATATAAAGAAGGTTACAAAATTATTGACCTCCTGTCATAAAACAAGACAACATAAACATTTTATAACTCTTTATGAAAAGTTAATGGACATACATTATGGAAACTGATTTTTTTAAAGCAAAATTGGAGCCACTTACTGGGTTTCTTTGAAAAGTAAAATGATAATTAAGAGGAACATTCAACCACTAAAACTATAGTTCTGTTCATGAATGCACATAAATAAATATAATTTGACATCTTAAGCAAGACATAATAATGTTTGTTAGTATTTTTTTTTTTTTTCAAAGAGTGAATTTGAAAATTTCTGGGTAACAATAATACTTATATTTTAGCATTAAATATAATTTCAGTTAAGGAGCCTCTACATACTGATGTATTAACCATTACAGAAACATCAGTAATGATTTGGGTAATCACCAGTGCTGTTAGTTAAGCTGTGGCATAAGTCTTACTTTGGGTGGTGGTCTCATAAAAGTGCGACACATACACACAAAACACTTTAATTTCCCTGCCTTTGCTGTTCTTGTTCTACTCTACTGCATTCCCCGGAGGACAAATCAAAGTTTCTTCCTCTTTAAATGTACTTAAATTTTGTGTATCAAACTAAAAATATTGCAGTAAAACTGCAGGTAATATCAAGTAAACTTAGTTAAATAATAAGTTCATCTATAACTGACAAATGAGGGCTTTGTTTACTCTTGTATGTATGGTCATTATTTGTGATTTAGGGTGGCCTATATTTAATTAATCATCCCTCCATGACAGATGAATTATATTTCTGTCATTTACTGCCCAAATGGCTGCTCTGGCATTTTCATCACAGTGACTCATTATAATAAAGGGACCACAGTGAGTCTGCAGTCTGACTCCATGCACAGGCTGAAGGGCCATGGCCTTGAGGAGCAACATCCTCCACCACCTCCAGGCTCTCCAGCGGTTTTCCAGAAGCCTCTGGAACCCAGCAGGAGGCACCAGAGGCGGGCTGAGCCGCTGCAGAGCGCCGCTGTAGCTCCCTCAGCAGCCTGGTGCAACATGGGCATGGGTAAACAACAACAACAACAACAACAACATGGGCAGCGCTGTACTCACCTACGTCGGCGTTGCAGAAAGCCTGTTGCGGATGCACCGGGGCACAGCTGCACGCCTCGGCCAGCTCCTCCGCGCGCCACAGGACGAGCAGCACGAGCGTGCAGAGGACGCCGTTAACGGTCAACGGCATCGTTAAAAGCGCTGCTGGGATGTTTTTCAGCCTCTTCGTCGCTGAGTGCTGCGCTATTGCGTTGCAGTCTGGGTCCAGCGGCTGGAGACGGAGACCCCCTCCTCTCTCTCTCTGTCTCTCTTTTCTTTTTTTTTTATTTTAACCGAGCGACGTCAACAGCACCGGGCGGCCCCGCTCAGCGCTCCGGCACAAAGGTGAGGCTTCACTGTGAGCTCGGCCTGTGTCGGAGGTGACTCTGCTGCTGTCCGGTCTTCAGGGTGTGTTTTTGGTTTTGGGGGATCAAGGCGGTTTTATAAAGCTGCACGAGCGGCTCCTCCCACCGGCGTGAAGGAGGCAGACCGGCAGAGGGCGCTGCGTCCCCCGTCTGGTCCAGAGCTCCAGAAGGGGCTCCAGGGGCGCTGCGAGACATGTGGGGCCCCCTGAGGAGGCATCAGAGGCTTCAGTGGAACAGTCACCTCCTAAACCCGTTTCCTAAATACTTTTCCTTAACCCCGATGGAAAACGTCATGAGGTTAAGGAAAGGACATAGGAAAATTCAGAAGGACTTAGGAAAGGAAAACTTAACATAATACAGTTTCACTATGCTGCGTCATCATGTGACAGCAGATGTTACTGCTGCAGTGAAACTATAATTTTCTGAAGATGGGCATCTTAGAAGTGCTCGTGTATCATGACAATGCTGTTTCTTGCAGACAATTTGAACATTAAAACCTGGCAAAAATTAGGTCTGCATAACCGATATTGGAAGTGAGGATCTAAATAAATCAGTCCACTTATTATCAATCAATCAATCTTTATTTGTATAGCACCAATTCATAACAAGTGTTATCTCAAGACACTTTACAATAGAGCAAGAACTCTTCATTTTGTGGATACACATATATGCATAGATACATATAAAGATACACATATACATATATATGCAAATATATACATCCAACACCCAACATGAATCCATATAGCCAATCATGAATCCCTCCATCATGGCGGCAAGAAAAAACCTTCTGTTAAGCAGCAGGAAATCTTGAATGTGGATCCCAGTCTCATGATGAACAGCAAATCCACACGATGCTGTGTCGGGTGTGTGGGCAAAGGAAGGGAGGTAGGAGGAGACAAGTGGACTAGAATAAGAACTAAAGTTAGGGACAGGTCCATGAACCACAGACCTGTCATCTGATATATTAGAGGTTAGCCTCTTGAGATGCTACATCTCATTTTCAGGAGGGTCCTCATGTCTGAATGGTTGTGGTGATCATTTTATAGAAGTATAATCAATGATATTCTTACTGAAAATAAGAATTTATGGTAGTGACAAACTCATGGATGCCCAGACCACAAGTGCATCCCAACCATATTTGTCTCCATTAAGTATAAATGTGTTAAAGGCCTCTTGAGATGTGACATCCCATTTTCAGAGGGGCCTCATGCCTATGTGGTAATAAAAAATAGATACATGAACATCAATCAGTGCATGAAAATAAATGGCAACTGAATGAAAGAAAGGCATAAATTGTTTAGCCTACAATCTGATAGTGTCCAAATATTTAATATTGAATCAAGTTTAAAACATTATCAACTTCATATGTCTCATATCCTGATATTCTCGCTCAGGCCAATGCAAAGACTCTTATTCATGCTTTTATCACTTGTAGGATTGATTATTGTAATGCTCTTCCATGGTCTTCCTAAACAGAACATCTCACAGCTTCAACTACTTCAAAACTCAGCTGCTCGCATGCTGAAGATCAGAAACAGAGCTCACATATCCCCAAGTTTAAAGTCTCTGCATTGGCTGCCTGCATCTTTTAGAGTGGATTTTAAGGTTCTTTTACTAGTTTTTAAATACCTGAAAGGTCTGGCTCCTTTTTATTTAGTCAATCTGCTTTTACCATATGAGCCCTGCAGAGCCCTCAGGTCTTCAGGTAGTGGCTTTTTGATAGTACCCAAAGTTAGAACTAAAACACTGAGTGAAGAATCATTTCATTATTACGGCCCTCGCTATGGAGCAGTCTACCTGAAGACCTGAGAGCAGCACCTACTGTTCATATTTTTAAAAGCAACCTCAAGACCAACCTTTATAGTCTTTTAGTTGATTATATTTATTATTATTTATATATTCATTTTAACCCCCTTGGTATGTTTTATTTTTCAATTCAATTCAGATTTATTGTTTGGAATTTTATTATCTGTTCACTGATTTTCTTTCCACTATCTTAAGTGCATTTTATCTCATTTAACCATATTATTATTTAATATTGTATTTTATTTATCTATTTATTTTCTTATAGTATGCTTATTTATTGTAATCTTATTTATCAGGATTTTTATTGTTATTTTAGTCTTAGCTCCAGTTTTCCCTCATTTTTAATGGAAGATGGCGTTTCCTCCTACTGTTTCCTGTTAGAATCTCTTTCTTGTGTCTTTATGTGCGTGTGCGTGAGCTGTGTGCGAGCGTTGTATTTTTCTTTGTATTCAATTTTCTGCTTTTATTATTCTATTTTCTTCATTCCTATGTGAAGCCATTTGTGCTACAACATTTTGTATGAAAAGTGCTACAGAAATAAAGTTTGATTGATTGATTGATTGATTGATGATCCTGCTCTCTTCAAAGAATCAGACTGCTGGAAAGTTAAGGCATGTTTTGGTAAACTTTTGTAAGGATCGAACAGCAGTGTGAACTCACATGGTCTGCTGCTTTGTTCGTCACTATTCAGTTAATTCTGAAGCAGTCGGATAACATGCTGTTTATAAATGCTGTTGCCACTGGAGAGTATAGAATACAGTTGTTTAAGATTGAGTGTGATGTTTTAATTTTAAACGAATAAAAAGTTGAAAAATATATCTTTATCAGTAGCCTGATTTTTTTTTATCAATTACTAGACATTTCAGACGACCTGCCTCTGATGTTAATTTAGGTTAAATTTAAGTTTTATACTTGATTTTTTGATGTTTTATTTCTTATTTATTTTTTTTGTTTCTTATAATAATAATGTTTTATACTTAATCATTTTAGATTTTCTTTGTATCCTTTGAACATATTTTTAGTGTTTTATTTCTGTATTGATTCCTGGTAGAATTGCTTTGCATTCTCTCTTTTTCCTTTTTACCTCTGCCAAGGAAGTTCTGTTTGTTTTGTCTGTTTGTTAGTGAGATTACGCAAACACGGCTGGAAAGATTGAGGTAAAATGGAGATGTTGCTTAAAAATGTTAGATTTTGGTGGTGATCCATATAACCTTATCCATATATTTTGCTTTTCTCTGCCTCTATGTAAACAACTTGAAACTGCAGTTTATTTAAGTACGAAATGTTCTATATAAGTAAAGTTTGATTGATTGATTAACATGAATTTTCCACTGAGCTCTGATAAGTATTACAGTCAAGTAATTCTGTTTAAAGACAAAAAGTTTCAAACAAAGGAAAAAACCCTCTTCAGCTGCGATGATAAAATAAATGGTGAATTAAAGCATGCTGTAAAACAAACTTTCAGGAATTTTGACCAATTTAAGTATTAATAATATTTTTAATTACCAAGTAATCAATCCTCACAAGACAATTTCTGGTCTTATAGGCTGTGAGGTTAATAAATTGTGCAGATAAGGCATTTTTCTTACTATATGACCTGTTTTTTTCTAAAGGTCCAAACATTTTTATATATTCTTTGGTACAAAAAAGCCAAAAATCAACTTTATTTCCTTTATAAAGGTTCAAAAGGGAAACCTTTTGAGTTATATAAATGTTATTTATAAGTAATTCAATGCTTAAGATGCCTGATTCTTCTTTATTTGTTGCAATTTTGCACCAAAAGTTAGTAGAGTTATTCTATGCCAAGAGAAAAGATGGCACACTTTTTTTTTCTTGAAAAACTGACTAAACCAACTTTTATGGTTTACAAGCCCCAATTTCAATGAAGATGCAGCGTTGAGTAGAACACAAATAAAAGCGTAATAAAATGATTTGCATGCATTTTGAGGCAAATACTCCATCATTATGAATTTTATATCCGCATCACATTCCAAAAAAGCAGAAGCAACAGACTGGGAGGGCTGACGAATGCTTAAAAAACAGGTTTTGAACAATCCTCAGGTGAACGGGTTTATTGGGAAGACCTGAGTGAGTGTTGTGGTGGACTGGAGCCAATCCCAGTCGACACTGGGCTTGAGGCAGGTTACACCCTGAACCAGTTGCCAGCCAATCACAGGGCAACATAGTGAGACAGACAACCATTCAGGCTCAGACTAAAACCTAGGGGCAATTTGGAAACACCAATTAACCTAATGAGCATGTTTTTGGTCTGTGAAAGGAAGCTGGACGAGTCTGGACTCTCTACCTCACTTCAAATCACAGTTAAAGGAGACATATCATGCTGATGCTTGATTTAATACTTACATATAATATAATAAATTTGAAAACAAGACCTTACACCTCCTTAATTTTCAAAAAATGAGATATTGTATTTTTTCTGATATCCTAGAACGAGATTTGATGCCTCTGAAAATAGGTCATTGCGAGATGTCCGCAAGATTTAAATCGTCGTGACGACACGAGGTACCTTTCTTTTTATTGGAGTAATCTGATAAAACACTTCCTCCTCTGTGATGTCCGTTAGCCACAAAACCGTCATCGAGGAACACATCCACCAGCAGCAGTATATAGATCCCTAGCTAACATTCACTCAATACCAGCTCTGGCCTGTAGGGGGACTCAATACGCGGTCGCTGCTTTGAGCCTGCCGGAAAATACAGTAGAAGAAGAAGGACAGGCTGGCTTAACCCTCTCGGCAGCTCTGACAGAACTGACCAATGAGAGCACAAAGGGCTGTGACGTTGCGAGGTAACTGTAGGTCATCCTGAGATCCGAGCGTTTCAATAAGAGCTTGATAATGGCCTAAAATGAGGATATTGAGAACGCTATTGTGGGGCAATGAAGGAACTAAATGACTTGTACTGAGGGCAGAAATGCTTTACAGGCATCCTAGTCTGGCATAGTGAAAAGGAGAAACAAGCATGATATGTCTCCTTTAAAAACCCATCTGTTCAAAACGGCATACTCTCCATAACCTATCTGTTCTTTTTTAAACCTTATGGCACTCTTGCTTGATGTTTTTATTTATTTTAATTGTTTTTAATTACTTTGTAAAGTGTCCTTGAGTGTTCATTAAGGCGTTTTTAAATAAAATGCATTATTATTATTAACCTTCCTGCTGTGCACTGTGCATCATGACATTAATAAAGATTTAAGTAATTATTCAGAGTGTTTACATGACAGTTAGACTTTTAACATTAACTCAAATGTATCAATCAGCTGATACCTCTTTAAATTTAACATCAGTCAACCTGAGCCCACAAGAAGATGAGGTACATTTTAATATTTCTACTCACTACCTTCATTATTTGATGCTGACAAAAACCCTCCAGTGTCTTGTATTCAGATCTTTGTCTTTTATTCCAGCTTATACTGACAGTTGTGGCCTAAGTCAGCATTTACACAGAACATGATCCGACAAAAGCATCATGCCAACAAATCATAACATCTACCTCCATTCTGACAGCAGAGGGCACTATACCTCACCTTTATCACTCTTTCTCAGTTCTCATGCATAGACAGTCTTTTCTAGTTTCACAGTGGAGAAAATATTTGTTTAAAAAAAAAAGAAAAGCAGCAGAATAAGAATGAAAATCCAGCAGAGGTGAGCTCCTGCTGGTTTGTAAAAAGGCACAGGTTTAAAGAAACTTGGCAGATTTAAGAGCATTTCCAGACAAACAGAAAATGTGGTAACAGCTACTGGAGATCACATCTAGAAGGACAAAGTGACAGAGTTTATCTGTGAAATAATGCCCTGTTCCTGAGCTGAGATCGTTTGGTTTCTCAACAGGAGTACACAGTGCCCCTTGTAAGGTAAGAAAAGAGAAATAAACTGACCAAAGATAATAAAAAGAAAATATAAAAATGACGTGACTTCCCACAACAATCACCGACACAATGATGAAGACGAGAAATGATCATTTCGTCATTACAAAATATTAAAAAACGAGGACAAACAAACTTGTATAGGTCATGTGTGTTGATTTGATAATACTAATCCGCCTCTCAGACTCAGAGGCCTTTGTTGAAGTAGACTTGTTGTACGGCGTCTCCATACTGAGACTTGATGGAGTCTCTGAGTTCTGGCTCCAGCTTTGACACCGCCATGGAGCTACAGACAGACAGACAGACAGAAAAAAAACAATAGACACATGGGCAGAGTTAGTTTGGTAAAAGAAGCTAATGCTTGTTTGCTTATGGTGCGTGTATATACACTATATTACCAAAAGTATTTGCTCACCCACCCAAATAATCAGAATCAGGTGTCCTAATTACTTGGCCTGGCCACAGGTGTATAAAATCAAGCACCTAGGCATGCAGACTGTTTCTACAAACATTTGTGAAAGAATGGGTCACTCTAAGGAGCTCGGTGAATTCCAGCGTGGAACTGTGATAGGATGCCACCTGTGCAACAAATCCAGTCGTGAAATTTCCTCGCTCCTAAATATTCCTCAGTCAACTGTCAGCTTTAATATAAGAAAATGGAAGAGTTTGGGAACAACAGCAACTCAGCCACGAAGTGATAGGCCACGTAAACTGACGGAGAGGGGTCAGCGGATGCTGAGGCGCATAGTGCAAAGAGGTCGCCAACTTCCTGCACAGTCAATCGCTACAGAGCTCCAAACTTCATGTGGCCTTCAGATTAGCCCAAGTACAGTACGCAGAGAGCTTCATGGATGGGGTTCCATGGCCGAGCAGCTGCATCCAAGCCTCACATCACCAAGTGCAATGCAAAGCGCCGGATGCAGTGGTGTAAAGCACGCCGCCACTGGACTATTGAGCAGTGGAGACGCGTTCTCTGGAGTGATGAATCGTGTTCCTCCATCTGGCAACCTGATGGACGAGTCTGGGTTTGGAGGTTGCCAGGAGAACAGTACATTTCAGACTGCATTGTGCCAAGTGTGAAATTTGGTGGAGGAGGAATTATGGTGTGGGGGTGTTTTTCAGGAGTTGGGCTTGGCCCCTTGGTTCCAGTGAAAGGAACTTTGAATGCTCCAGCACACCAAGACATTTTGGACAATTGCATGCTCCCAACCTTGTGGGAACAGTTTGGAGTGGGCACCTTCCTCTTCCAACATGACTGTGCACCAGTGCTCAAAGCAAGGTCCATAAAGACATGGATGACAGAGTCTGGTGTGGATGAACTTGACTGGCCTGCTCAGAGTCCTGACCTCAATCCAATAGAGCACCTTTGGGATGAATTAGAGAGGAGACTGAGAGCCAGGCCTTCTCGACCAACATCAGTGTGTGACCTCACCAATGCGCTTTTGGAAGAATGGTCAAAAATTCCTATAACACACTCCTCAACCTTGTGGACAACCTTGCCAGAAGAGTTGAAGCTGTAATAGCTGCAAAAGGTGGACCGACATCATATTGAACCCTATGGATGAGGAATGGGATGGCACTTAAGTTCATATGTGAGTCACGGCAGGTGAGCAAATACTTTTGGTAATATAGTGTAGGCTGGATATTTAAAAATATTTAGAAAGATTCAAGGTATTGGTTTGGAGATACAGTATATATATACACAAGGGTTGACAAGTGTATATACCATGTACTATACTAATATTTATAGATATATCTAATATCTACATGAATAGCTGATGAATTTATAGCAGTATTATTATTATTGGAGGTACACCGACTGGATTCCTTTTATTATTCAGCAATGGAGAGGGGATGGAAATTAAAGTTTAAAGTTAAAATTAAGTTTTACTTCATTCCACTCCTTTTTGAGATGTAAAAGAAGTTAAACTGTGAATTTCCCAGTTTGTTCATATTTGTTTTTGGATTGTTTGCTAAAACTGCTGATTTTTCATTGTACTGATTTTTTTGTTTGTCTGAAAAAATTTTCAGTTATTTTCTTTTACATTTTCAAAGTAAACATTCATTCATTCATTGCTGATTAAAAACATTATTTTAGTGAATATTGTTAAAGGTCTCATGTCCTGAAAAAAAGCAATTTTCTTTACTTTTAATGCAGTTAGAAGTTGGCTTGTGGAGCAGAAAAACATGACACCTCTTACTAAACCCTCAGTCCACAAAGAAATGTTCTGCTTCTTTAAAAAAATGCTCCTTAAAACAATCTGTTTTTTTACTTCCTGGGTTTAATGATGTCACAGTTATACAGCCTCCACCTACGTGTCTGCTGAATAGCATGTAACCCCTATTCCACCCACCCATCAGGCTACCAATTGGTGCAGAGCTCATTATCATAACCTTCTATAGACTCCCTGCTCCCATCAGATCTGAGCATTTCCAAAGGGGAGGGGGAAAGAGCTGCATTTGATCCTCTATACAGGTTAAATATTTCGGTTTTTCATTTGACTTAAATCAAATCCTTGCTTAATAGACACCAAAGACATGATGTAAATGGTCAAACACACCAGGACTGAATCTTTAGTGTTATGAACATATTTATCCATACATATATTTCATAGGGAAAAAGATAAAGTGAGTGCTCTTCAAACTGCACTCCATTAAGACTATGGAGCTTAAAGGTTGTAAACAAGAGGCATCAACAGGAGAAAGTACAAAAACACAATCGTACCATCTCTGAGGGAACAGGGAGCAGGCAGCAGGCACCATGAAGATCAAACTGCAGAAATAAAAAAGAAAAGAAACATGTCATCCTCTTCCTGACTCTGCTCTGCACACTTAGACTTTAAGTCACTCTACTTACAATCCTCCAACCAGCATCACTTGGATTGGTCCGTGCAGGAACGTGATTCTCTGAGAAGGAAACAAAGACTTTGGTTACTTTTACATATTAGGACTATTGCTGAGAGAAGCCTGTGAGTAAGGCAAAAGTCTGACCTGCATGAACTTGTATTTTTCCAGCCTCTGCATGATGATGGGCAGAATGACTGACATAGAAAAAGTCAAAAACAGAAAAATAGTTAACTAATAGCTTGATGTGATACATAAACAATGTTGAATTTGTGCTTACTCATTCCTGGTGCAGCCATGGTGATCCTCGAGATGACCACCTGAGTGATTCCTTTTGCTGCTGCTTTCTACAAGAAGACATTAAGCATAATTAAAAAAAATAGAAAAAGAAAATCTGTGTGTTTTCACAAAGTCAAGAAATGATCACTGACCGTGGAGTGGCCCAGTTTGTTGCCATTTTCATCTGTAACAGCGATACCATTCAGGATCTCCCTAGAAAGGAGAGGAACGAATGAGGAAAGAAATACAAATACAAAAACACATGCTCTCCTAAAGCCAGGGTTGCATAAGGAAATCTAAAACTTCTTAATTTTATATCATTTACTCCTCGCAGCAGGAGGGTGTTCAGGAGGCAAGCGAGATGATGCCGAAATACAAGATGGTGGACGAAGCAACACGAGTCCAGCACTATGATCGCTTTAATCACAAATACGTCTGGATGGATCAACAGCACCAACAAGCAAACCAGGGTCGGGCATTTCCTGCACTCCCACAGTTTGATTAGTATCCCGATACAGAGGCCACAATACAATATGGATCATAATAGATGGAGATTTGTTGTTCCCAAAAACTCCTGATCTTTGTTTTAAAGAAGAAAAACTAACAGTAAGATTTGAAAGGACATTCTTAGATACAAACCAAAATTCCAATGAAGTTTGGACATTGTTTAAAATGGGAATAACAACAGTTTTCAAAAATCTACGTGTTAACATGGAGATGATGTGAAATCGCTGCAAACTGACATGGATCCATGAGAACAACTGTAGCGTGCATGCCAGGCCAGTAGTTGGCGATGTTGGTTTGTAATGATACAGTGATGTTACATTACATGTACACTTTCCAGTCAAGATAAACTTTTCACAAAGAACAATGCTAAGTGGACATACGAAGATGCATGAGTTTTTTTGTCTGGACAACAAATCTGTCAGGATATTTCTGTTGGAGTAAGAGTACTGTGCATGCGCTGCACATAATTGTTTCCCCTTAAAACACTGATTCCTGTTCACATGGAAACAGATACAAAAAGGTTTTCAAAACATTTCACTGTTGACCCTGGTTTTAAAAGTTTGTGGATTCAAGCACTCCGGGCACCATTTTCGTATGAGCAAAAGGCACAAATGCAACGAAAACTCTGTTTTTGTCCGGTTTTGTTGTCACATTAACAGGATCTGGGATTAGCCCAAATGCTAACAGCTGCAGCAGCAGATTTTTCAGATGTGGACAGCATTTCTTAATTAATGAAAACAATAAACTCGAAAGCATTAGTGGTTCAGATATTTTTTCTCCACTTCCACCATGTTTTGGGGCAGTTCATATTTTGTTCTTGACACTGCGGCAATAGTGTTCATCTACTACATAATCTGATTGGCCTGTTTTAAATGTGATCAACAACACCATCGTCCAATCACTTGCTGGATATGCTTTTTACAGTTTTTCACGGTTCTTAACACACACCAATCGATAATTTGGCATAGTTTGCAAAATCCTCACTTCAAGTACCAATTACTCGGCCCAATTTGCCACATCTAAACACTCCCTTATCTGCATTAGACTCTGACTTTCCTTCTTTACACTCTGATGTCAATTACACATCACCTTGTTGTCAAAGCTGTACACACAATGGTCAGTAGTTGCACACACATCCCAACTGAAATCTAAAAGCATCAATCCACAACACACAACCATGCAAATCTGTAAAAACTCAGGTCTGGTGAGCAATTTTTCAATCAGGAGAACTGCAGCAAAAAAGAGCCTTGAGCCTCTGCTTTGTTTGGTGAGCACTGAACAATGGACAACAACAACCAGAGAAGGAGAGGGGGAGGAGTGAGAGGAGGAAGAGGAGGAGGAGGAGGTGGAGATGGACAAGGACGAGGAGTTGGAGGAAGGTGCCTTGCCAGAGAGACCATCCTCTGTGATGTGGATGAGGCCCTCTGGCCAGATAGGAACTGGAGACTTGATGTGGTCTGGTGAAACCTTTTGACTTTTTTTTTTTTTTACCCACATTTTCTTTAGAAATGCCTGTGCACTGAAACACTGTAAATAAAACTATGATTTGCTGCATACCTTTGAGATGTTTTGTGTTTGAAGAAGTGGACCTACACAGACATTTTCCAAAAGGAAAATTGGGTAATTCTCATGAGTCGTTGCCATTCACATTGTGTGTTACATTTCTATAATTGGGTTTTCAGTTTTGCACTTCAGTGTGCTGTGAATGCTTGGTAGCGTGCAGCAAATGCTGAGCTGTGTGTATCAATTGACTGGTATGTGTGTGTCATTGGAGAATGTGGCTGTGTGTACCAAATGAAAACACGAGTTCCATTTTGTGAACAGTGAAGAGATTTGATGGCAAAGAGTCATCTTGAAAAGGGAGTGTCAGGTTTAGCATTTTGTGTGTGAGGTTTTCAGGTTTGTGTGTACAATTTGAAGGAATCCGTTAGTGTTTTGAGAAACGTGTCTTAAGAACCGTGAAAAACTGTAAAAGGGTTTTGCCCTCCTCAAGCACTTTCTATGGGCTGTTGCCCAGATGGACTAGTGAAATATATTGACCTGTCCATCTGCTGTGTCCAGTTAGTTGGACGCTTGCTGCACAAATAGCACTCATGATTGTTAAGTGTGATGCAATAAGACATTGAAAAAGGAGTATGAAACAGCTGGTTACCTTCATGAACATGAACTGATTTTTTTTTTTTTAATTAAACATTTCGAAAAAACTGTTTTTTCCAAGATCATATTTATTTTAAGTGGCTTTTGTCTGCCTTTTGCAGCTGAGGGGACAGTGAAAAGACTTAGTAATTAGGGATAGAGGATGTGGCGTAACATGCTTAGCATGGAAAACATCTTCAGCTCATGGGGGCACACAAACACCACTAGAGCACTGCTTCACCAGAATGTTACAATCTTTGTATATGAGGACCAGAACTACAAAAAGTAGAAGACAACTAACTGCATTTAAGTTTTCAAAAGGTTGTAATCTAGTTGAGTCTGAGACCTGCAGAGAAGAGACCAATCAGTGAAGAGAAATGTGTTTTAAGCAACGAAACAAATCTGTATTTCGATATAAATGTGCACCCCTAAAGGTTTAAAGTTCAACTCACTCTCATGCTTCTCTCTCTCCTGCCTGTTTCCTCGTCCCTCTCACTTTTCTATCTTCTTTGCTTCCTCTGTCAACAACTTCTTAATCAGCTCCTCCGTGGTGTCATTTCCAGCCAACACTGACTGTAACGGGAAATCTGAGCTGCAAATACGACAATAGAAAACCTACTTGTCTATGAGGAGCTGCCATGGCATCAAAACTGCATTTCAATGGTTATTTTAAGACAAAATAGTTGAACGGCTAAAATGTTTTGTGGTTCCCAGAAAGACTAATAGCATGTCATGTTTTGGTGGCCTTTAGGAAAATATCAGGGGAGTCAAATTTGGTTTCATCCTCCACGAACCACGAAAGTCTGATAACTGTTACAAAGTTTCCAACATTAACAATCCCCCCGAGCTATGCATCAAGTATAATGAAATCTCTCTTCATTTTATTCTGTTTGTCTGGAAACTAGAACAGACACTCTAGACAACAAATCCCCCCCGAGGGATTGATAAATCAGATTATGATTCTCAAAAATGTTCTGAAATCAAAAGCCTGCACTGCTTTATTCCTCTTCATAGAGCAATAAAACTTTTAGCTCCAACACAGAAAACTGAAACAACTGCTGCAACCATCTCAGAAGAGCTGAAAGGAAAAAGGATTTTTGAGTTGAGCACGTAATACCTGAAGTTACTACAACACATGCCTTTCTCATATATTTCTGTATCAAAGTTCACTCGGCAGGACTTACTGTTGCCTCATCATGGGAATGTTGACACAGTTAGCTGCTGCCACCGCTGCAAAAGGGACCCAACGGGCGACAAGAGGAGGAGCTTTCTGCAGGACGACAAAGAGAGTTTACAAGTGAAAAAACAAAGCCTGACACAACTATTAAAAATCCAGAGAGAGAGACTTGATATTTAATTTTGGTATCACACAAACTTCAACAAAAAAAAATCACTCAGACAGATCATATAAATGCTTGTTGCTTCTTTATTTAATTCAATATTTAATTCTTTAGAATTTATAAATTGCAGAAGACGGTACAAATACACTTCTGGTGACCTTTTATTACTTAATTTCATTTACGAAAAGGATAAGTTCGGTTTCTGCAGCTTTCACATTGTTTATAGAATGAAGTAGAACAATATACTGACCCAGAAGGCTTTCCTGATCCAAACAGTGCTTCAGGAGATATTTAGATCCAAAATCGAGCAGCAGACATCCGTATAATGGTAGCAGACGGGGCATGTGTAGCGCCACTCTTAAAACTGCATTAATCGTCCAAAAACTCATTAGTTTCACCAATATTTCATCATGGTCCGCTCGCGCTACTCCTCCAAGACAGTCCGGGGTCGCTCCACCCATGTTTTCGTGACTGTGCTGACCTCTGAACTGAAGACTTGTGGAGGAGAACTTTGAATATGATGGGTGTCCTTACAGTTTCGAGCCAGAGTTTACAGATGAGGAGCTCATCGAAAGGAGGACACGGAGGCAAAGAGAAGAACAGCTGACCAGAGAGCAGTCTTCAGTTCAGAGGTCAGCACAGTCACGAAAACATGGGTGGAGCGACCCCGGACTGTCTCGGAGGAGTAGCCCGAGCGGGCCATGATGAAATATTGGTGAAACTAATGAGTTTTTGGACGATTAATGCAGTTTTAGGAGCGGCGCTACACATGCCCCATCTGCTAACATTATACGGATGTCCGCCGCTTGATTTTGGATCTAAATATCTGCCGAAGCACTGTTTGGATCAGGAAAGCCTTCTGGGTGACGAAATTGTTTTACTTCATTCTATAAACAAAAAGAAAGCTGTAGAAACCAAATTTATCCTTTAAGCCTCTGGTCATTTTCACATCACTTTAAGCATGCATACGTCTAGTTAGGAATGACCTGTGATGCTTTATTTGCACTTAAACTTATTTGATTGTAAAGGAATTGTATGACATGGAGAGATTGAGCTTTTCATTCAGACTTTGTTTAGATAAATTCAGTAAGCATTGTTCCAAATGGACAGCATTCATTTTTAAATATATGATAGAAAGTGGTTGGTACATATTTTTCTTAGTACATCTACATATACAGTTTTGTTTCTGCCTTTTGGCTTTTCAGTGACTACTTCAAGGATAATGATTGGTCTGCATTAGTCTCCTGGGTCGTTGATTTTACCCGAGGAAACACTGGAGAGTTTTGCCTTGGTTGACGCAAGGATGCTTGGTCGAGTTTTCTCCCAGGTAAAGCCCACAACCTGCCTTTTAGACCCAATTCCCACACCATTTTTAAAATCATTTTATGGCTTCTTTGAGGAACAGCTGCTGTACAATATGAATTGCTCTCTTCAGACAGGTGTTTTTCCCACTTCCTTTAAAACGGTGGTGGTGAAGCCCCTTCTGAAGAAGAGTAATTTAGACCCCAACATCTTAAGCAACTATCGGCCTGTATCCAACTTACTGTTTTTAAGTAAAGTTTTAGAAAAACTTGCTTTCAACCAAGTAAATTATTTTTTAATTCAGAACAACATTTTAGAGAAGCATCAGTCTGGTTTTAGGATGAATCATAGTTCGGAGACGGCTCTTTTAAAGATTTTAAATGATATCAGGTGCAATTTAGATAACCATAAACTCACAGTCTTGGTGCTACTGGATCTGACTGCCACCTTCGATACAGTAGACTATCACATTTTATGAAATAGACTGAAGCACCTGGTTGGCCTCTCTTGTACTGTTTTGAAATGGTTCAACTCTTACCTGACCGATCGAAGCTTCTTTGTAAGTTTGGATACATGTTCCTCAGGAACCCATGAGATAAAGTGTGGGGTCCCTCAGGGGTCAATCTTAGGTCCAACTCTTTTTAATCTTTACATGCTTCCCCTGGGGATGTCATCAGGAGGCAAGGCATCAGCTTCCATAGTTATGCTGATGATACGCAACTGTACATCGCCGTGTCTCCTGATAACAAAGGGCCTATTGATGCCCTTTTCAACTGCATTTTAGATATAAAGTCATGGATGGCAGCAAATTTCCTACAACTCAACTAGTACAAAACAGAAGTCTTAGTCATTGGCCCTGAAGGCCAGAGAGAGAAACTTTTACCAAAACTCCAACATCTTAAACCATCAAATTCAGTAAAAAATCTGGGTGTGATTTTTGACTCTGAGCTTTCTTTTATTCCACACATCAAGAATGTAACCAAGACTGGTTTTTACCATCTCAAGAATGTAGCCAGAGTTTGCCCGTTTCTCTCTCAGGCCAGCTCGGAGGTGTTAATGCATGCTTTTATCTCTTCTCGTTTAGATTATTGTAATGCCCTGCTCTCTGGTCTTCCCAAAAAAGACAATATCCAGTCTCCAATTATTACAGAATTCAGCCGCACGAGTGCTGACGAGGTCCAGATGGCGGGAACATATTAATCCAGTTTTAAAATTGCTGCATTGGCTCCTCGTGCGTTTCAGGATCAATTTTAAGGTTCTTTTACTGGTTTATAAATGTTTTTACGGTCTCGGGCCTTCTTATTTATCTGACCTGTTTTTACCGTATCAGCCCTTGCGGACCCTGAGGTCCTCTGGCACTGGCCTTTTAACCTTTATACCAAAAGTTAGAACTAAGACACACGGGAGGCGGCTTTTAGTTATTATGGCCCCCGATTGTGTAACAGCCTGCCAGAGAATCTCAGGGCTGCAGAGTCTGTTGATACTTTTAAAACCTTAAAACCCATCTTTTTAATCAAGCTTTTAATTGATTTAATTCGAGTTATTTATTCCTTTATTATTTATTGTTTTATTGTATTACTGTATATCTTATTCATTCTTTTAGTCAAACTTCTTATCATATTTAATTCTTAATTTTTTTTACGTTATTTCACTTTTCCATTTTTTGTTATTTTATCTCTTTTCTTATATTTTTATTCTTTTTTTAGTATGATGGTTTTTAGCTTCAGTGCTTCCTCATGGGGGCTTTCCACACTGGGAGCTGCTTCTGGTCCACTTCTGGGGCTGCTGCCGGGGGACGGCTCTGCCTGCATGGTAGTAGGCCCCTGCACTGTGGTGTGGGCCCTCGTGTCTGTGCGGGGCGAGGAAGTCCCTGGCTGCACTCCTTGTGGGCTGGGAGCCCTCCTTAGTGTTGATGGCCCCCAAAGGTAGCTTATTCCTTACCTCAGTCCTCGGTGCACAGCCATGTCTCTCTTTCTCTCTTCTCTTTACAGCTAGTATGAATGTGTGTGGGTGCAGGTGTGTGTGTTTGTGTATGTTGATGTCTGCGAGTGTGTGTCTGGATATGTCTCTGTATTTGGGGGGGGGTTCTGTTTTTTATGTTGTTTTATGTTGTTTTTAGCCTCTGTAAGGCACTTTGTGTTGCTTTTAAGTATGAAAAGTGCCTTATAAATAAAGTTTGATTTGATTTGATTTTGATTTGATTTGCATGCACATGTTTGTAAGGGTCTCATGCTTTTATTTCTACACGGTTAGACTACTGTATTTCTCTTTACGTACGGGTTAATCAGGCTTCCCTCTCATGCTTACAGTTAGTCCAAAATGCTGCTGCTCGTCTTTTGGCAGGTTAACAAACCATGACCACGCCACTACTATTCTGCTGTCCCTCCATTAGCTTCCTGTTCATTTTAGGATTCATTTTAAAATGTTACTGTTTGTATTTAAATCATCACACAGATCAGCACCTCAGTACATCTCTGACCTCTCAAATGTTTACACCCCCTCATGTTCATTGAGGTCTGCTGATCAGCTTCATCTCATGGTTCCTAAAACTTGTTTGAAAACCTGAGGTGGACGAGCTTTCTTGGCTGTGGCTCCCAAACTGTGGAATGAATTGCCACCCGAGATCAAAACATCCTTCACCTTCACTACTTTTAAGTCTCATTTTTACACCTTGGCTTTTAGAGCAGCATGAGAGTTGTGTGATTCCTCTCCTTTTATGTCTGCTATGGTCCTAATCCCTGTTTTTTATTTCTTGTATTATCTTCTGTTTTTATGTTTCTGTTCTTACTTCTGCAGTGTTTGCTCTCTTGACTTTTCTGTGCAGCACTTTGGTAAACTTGAATGGTTTTTAAAATGTGCTATGCAAATTAAGTGTATTAGAATGGATTGGGTCCTACCCCACATACACATTCATTGGAAGATCTGATGGACTAATAATACTAATAATGCTAATAATGCCTTGACACTGGAGAAAACAACCCTGACTTAACCTGATTGAAACTAAACTGTTCTGTACTACCGCTGCTGACCTGTGTGTTTTATATTGTTCTGTTTTATATTTATAAAAAATACTTAAATAAAAAATATAGTTTGAGAAAAACGTATTGATTTTAATATTATTTATTTTATCCTATTTGACTTTCTATTTATTTCACAGTTATTAAGTCACCTCTTTGCTCTTGTTCCTCATCATACTCCATCCAGTTTTTAGCAGATTTTCTAACATGAAAGCTGGTTATAAAGTTGGTTACAAATTAAATAGATAAAAGAAAAAAAACAGTTTACAGTCAAAACTGGACTAAAACAGCCTGTGTGAGAACAAGTGTGTACCTTTGTGTAGAGGTTGAGTCCAACTGCTGTTGCTAATGCTGTGCTGGTTGCCGTTAAGTAGGCGACTCCAATCTGTCTGTGAGAAACAACATAAAGCTGATTAAATTACCACAGGCAGAGTCCGTTTATTTAAGAGGTGCCAAAAATACTGAATTAATTCTGCATTCACAGAGCACGTTTTTAACCAAGCTGCCAATGAAAAGGTGTGGCACTTTAGTCAAGCTGCTGGGACGTGTCCACCGCTGGCTGTTATAAAGTCACATCAAAATGAATCTCTTAACCACAACAGGATTTCTGGTTGATTCTGGGTGATTACTAACACTGCAAATGCATGTGTTGCCTTGCAATTCCGCAGCAAAACACTTGTGCTGCCATGTTCCTCTGACATTTGATCCGTTTTTCTTCAATGTTAAAATTACTTGAGGAAGATTACTCTTTTGATTTGGTGTTAAAGTGACTCGAGAACTTTTTCAGACATGAAACAACATGTTCCCTCCATCATGTTGAAGAAATGGGGCCAGAAAGAGACACCAGACACACCCCTGCAGGATTCCCTTCATAAACTAAAATCTTACTTGATGAGTAAATTCTTACTTTGGAGTGATGGGAGAGGCAGCGTTCCTGTTGGTGTAGTTAACCAGAGCGTTGAAGGACTGATTCACCCACTGCCAGAACACCACAGCAGGAACTGTCCTACAAACACACAGCGTTATGAAACTTCACATTTCTCTGTGAAACTGTCACCATATCCGTGTGTGAACACCTCTTCTTCTACCTGTAAAACTGAAGCATGCAGCCCGTGATGGCCATGCCTCCGGGGACCTGGAACGACATGCGGCCGATCAGGTTCATGCGGTCTCCTGTGTCCGGGTGGAAGGCCGAGTCGTACAGTTTTTTGGCGTAGTGGAGCTGCTCCTCTGTGGTGCCGGGGGGGAGAGATCCTGCTCTGTAAAACACAACAAATATGGATTAAAATCAATGCTATAATCACCTGAAGAGTGAGATTTAAATGATAAAAAAGAAAACTAAAAAAAAAAAGACAATGCACTCCAGTTTAGGGATGCAAAATACTATCAAAACCTACATCAGCGTCAGCAGATGATTGCCTGCCTTATCATTTCCAATTTTATAAATCAAAATTTCATTTATAAAATAATAAAATTAGGGTCCTATAAAATCTGCAATCACAAAATCACGGATGGAATCACAGAATTAGACATTAAATGTGGAATTCAATAGCCCTGAGGGGGTCACTAAGGCTGTGGATAATGCATGCTTCACTTTGTCTCCCCCTCATCTTCCCTTCATTAACGATGTCAACATTAGAGATGTTACGATACCATTTTTTCCTACTTGACACGGGTACCGATTCTTGTGCTGTGGATATCGGTTGATACAGAGTACTGATCTGACACCAGCATGTTATAAAAATATCTCATACCACGCCTGCATGACTGTGATATGATTGTCATTGTGGTAAGGCCTGGCTCAGGTTAAACCCTGAATAAATACAGCAATGATGTAGCATGATCACGCTAGTTAGCTTAGCTTCAAGACTCGCTTCTGACTGTTGTACCTGTGTCACATGACCAATTCCTCCAGGTCCCTGCAGGTTGCAGCACAGCACTACTGTTTTAAGAGTGGTGAAGAAGAACTGAGCCAGAGTTTAACAGTGGTAAACAGTAAATAGATTATTAATTCAATAAATTACGAGGTATCAAATGGTGCCTGAACTCCAGTACTCGCCGATACGGATACTAGCATTTTCGGTCAATGGGAGCAATTTCCAATACTGGTATCCGTATCAGAACATCTCTAAACAACATGTCACAGTGGCTGCCTGAGATACTGGCTGACCCCGTGTTCACACCAAAAGCAATTTGTGTGTCCTCAGTGTCCAGCAGCCATTCATTTTCAATTATCGAAGGCATTGAGGGGCATCAGGTTGCGCGATGTGGGCGACATGAGCAACCTCAAGCAGCATGTAAGTTAGCAAAGGCGCTACAAAACTCCTGGTTAACTCTGTCCAGTTAGCCCTGAGAACCACCTGAAGTCTAAGTGACTATATTTCATTACTTTATAGTGTCTTGGGGTTAAATGTGCATAAAATACTAAAAACTGATCTTCAAAAAGGTAAAACAGAAAAAAAACAAAATACAAGAACAACTAAAATGGAATTTGGGAAAAATAACAGATTTTATAGGGGGCTATGTACCTTTTTTTTTTTTGCTTCACATCTGTTTCTAACACAAATGAATAGTGACCATCAAAGAAACGGGCAAATTTTATTTAAGAGAAGGCTTTTCGCTCCAAAGAGAAAATTCTGGTATCATTATCAGAATGATGAGGTCAGAAATATCAGCCTAACAAATATCATTAAAAATCTGGTATCATGCAGCTCTACTCCTGTTGTCAGACCTGTGTGTGCCTGCTCCAGTCCCTGTGTGACACCATTTTAAGTCAGTGTTAGATTTACTCCTCTCACCTGCAGCTTTCTACAAGAGCTTTAGCCTCATCCAGCCGCGAGTCTGGTAGCAACGCCGTTCGACAGTCCGTGATGTTGAAGAAATGTTTCAGTCGTCCCATAAACGTCGACTGATCCCATCGTGGTGCGTCGATGTCGAATGAGCTTGAAGCCATCGCGGTCATTAAAACAGATATGAAGGCATCAACGAGTTGGCTGAGCTCTGTTCAGGGGTTTTTGGAAGCTGCAGACCCAACCTGGAGAATAAAGGAGAATAATACAATTAGGTAATACACAAAACTGTATGATACACTAATTTATGAGCCATAAGTCTGCTTGTCACTCCAGTGTGGTTCATGTTTGTCATCCCACCAGTCCACTCTGGTTTGAGCTGATGTAACATTAACAGATTTTAATTTAGCTGGTCAGAGAGACTTTGAACTCATACAGAGTTTACACAAGGTAAGTGAGTGTAAACATAATGTAAAGTGGTCAAATTTTATTATACTCTAAATCAAGTAATTAGAAATGATACAAACTCTCCCTTTTCCATGACGTGTGCAGTGAGAAAGCCTCAACGAAAACTGCAGACATCACATTTTAAACCAAAGCTACTGTAAGAAAAATGGTGGGAAGTTTGAATTCAAAGGTTACTTAATACTCAGAGCTGGTATTTTATTTTTCTTCCACTTATGTGAAACCAATTATTCTAACAACTGGCCGATAGACTGCCCTGCCACACCACTGCTGAGGAGGACATTCTCTAGAATAAAGGAAAATATTAAGCACAAGATGAAGCTTATAAAACTGCATGGTCAGTGCCAAAGGAAGTGGAAGTCACCTTTTCTATCCTAACAACTGTTCAGTGCTTTTGACCAGGGGTTCATAATTAAGCTGTGGGCGGTTCCAGCAGGTGTGGGAGAAAAAATTGATTCACTTAAGTATCAGGATTTTTTGTTTGCCCATTTTGAAATCGATTTTTTTGTTCAGAAATCGTTTTTTTTCCAAATTAAAAGGCTTAATTTTAGTCTGTGTTAATAAGCCACTTTTAAATGCAATCCAGGCTTTTGAAGAGAGAGTCTAAACAGCTGGTTAAAACATATTGCTGAATAAATCCTAAAAACTAAATAACATTTTTCCTGATCATTGTTCATCTTTTTCACTGGTGTTAAAAAAGCTAACTAGAGATTGCAAAAATCAGCAATATCATAGAATCGCAATTGAAAACGAATTGGCACCTAAAAAATCGAATAGGGAGAAAAGCGTATCTTCCCAGGCCTAGCTTCCAGTAAAAAGAAAACTAAAAACAACTGCCACTGCATTTTAAATAAGCTATACAAGCAGAAAAAGTCAACATAAACTTATTTCAGTGTTTCAAATCTGAGGCTGCTGTTTGTCTTTTTCTGGAATAATAGATATATCCGTCATTTCTTGTTACCTCTGCCGAGGAGGTTATGTTATTGCCAGGATCTGTTTGATTTTTTTGTTTTTTGTATGTTTGTTTCTCTGTTTGCAACATAACTCAAAAAGTTAAGGACAGATTTCCGTGAAATTTTCAGTAAATGTCCGGATTAGGACAAGGAACAAATGATTAGATTTTGGGAGTGATCCGGATCACCGTCTGGATCCAGGACATTTTTAAAGGATTCTTTAACATTGCAAGATAGGACCATTTTCGGCATTTGTGCATATTACTCCACCAAAAATAGTCAGGGCATTTGGAAGAGAAATACAGGACAAGTTTCCAGCAGGTTCTAAGAGATATCAAAGACTGATCTGGATCCCAGAAAAATCTGGATTCTCTCAACCAGAACAAGAAAAATGTAGATATCCTTGGAGTTTTCTTCATAGCAAGGGAACAAATAAAGGCATAGACTTGAAACAACTGGCAAAATATAGCCAAGATACTGTGAAATCTGGAGTGTTCAATCTGATTCGTTGTATCTCCAAAAACTTTAGAGCTAGACCCAGAAGAAAACCACCATGACGAAAAATGTTTTTTTGTGAATAACTACTGAACTAAAATAGATTTCATTATGAATCCAGTTGCTAATGGTATGTTTTCATGGTCAAGAAATCTTAATATTAGATGAAATAAAGGTAGGACTAATATTTATGGTGAAAATCACAATATGGGGGAGGACTGTGGCGCTGGGGGAAGTCTGTGCTCTCCGAGTGCTTTTCTAGTTTTTGCAAGAGTAAGCTGGCGAAAAAACATTTTTAAATTTATTCTTTTTATTTCATAGAATCATCACACAACTAAAAAAAGGATTGAGAATTGATTACTCTCTCAAGGAATCAATACTACCGGTCTTCTCCCATAACAATTCCCTTTTCACTTTGTTCTGAACACCTGGTAAATCAAGGATGTCTTCACTGTGATCTGAGTCTGTAAGCAAAAAGACCAATGATAAAGTAAAAACTCAGAGTGGACAAGGGGCAGAGGTGGTCAAAGTCTATCTTTCAGTTTTTATAGAAGACAGTTATTGTTCAACTTAATATGTGGAAGCAGCAACAACTTGCAGAAACGTTTAGCTACGCAGCACAGAATTGAATATCAGGAGGGTCGTGTTTGGCATTGCTGAAAACCCGTGAAGTTAGGGCTGGGAAATTAATTGAAAAATAATCGTAATCGACATTTAGACCCTCTAATCAAAGTAATTTTACTCATGTTGATTATTTTGATTATCTTCCCTGCGTAAATCACGTGACTGCGCCCCCTCCATACAGTCTGTGTTCACTTTTGCCAAGAGCAAAGGACGTGCTGCCATCACAGAGGAGACAAGCAGTAATCTATAGGAAGACCTTGTAGCCAAGAAAAATACCGTCTCCGTTGGGCACATTTTGGAATCTGTGCAGAGGACATCATGCAGAAAGAAGTCAGTGTGAAAATACTGCAGGAAGACAGTTTCGACAACCATCGGTATCACCACTAATTTGTTCCAGCATAGTATATAATAATTGTTCATTAATTGCTGTTAGGGATGGGAAGATACACTTAAACTCACGAAACGCTGCACCTCGATATGCCCAGGTCACGATACGATACAATATCAAAAAAGTTAAAAAGAAAAAATATTACTGTGTAATTACAACTTATTTATTTTGTTTGAGTTGCACACAGGAAAACACAAGGCCTAACAGGCCAAACATAAACAATAACACTCTCTCTAACCCTAGAGAGGTTAGAATGTATGCTAACGAGCGGTAGGCTCGTTTTCGCCGGGGTTGTCTTCACATTTTTATGACACTGAAGGTGGTGGTTCATGTTTGTTGTGTTGGAGGCGGTGTATGGAATGACAGCATAGCAAAGCTTACACACCGTCTTAGTCTTGTCAGTTACTCTATTGTCGTCTTCGTCTTTTTTAATGAGAAAGCCAAAATACTGGCAGACAGATGACTTGTATCCAGGCGGAGCGTCCTCAATTTCAACCTCATTTGACTCCATCATTCGGCTTTTTGGAGGCAAGGTAGATGGTGCTAATGTTTGTTGTCGTCACTTCTGGTCACATGCGCTGTTACTGGACGTGACGTCTTTATTTCGTAATCCATTTTTTCCAAACTCGATACATTTCGTCATGTTCTGTATTGCGTAATTTTGCCAAACGGTATTTTATCCCATCCTTATTAATTACCATCCCTACTCATTCTTGAAACTAAACTGGTGGAGAAACATGCAGCCAGAGAACACGAGTTTCCTCTTTAAGACCCTGTTTGTTCTTTTAGGATCTGAGCCTCCAGAGCAGCTGCACTTTATGTTTCCCAACATGTGCCCTTGGATTCAACCCAACAAAACCCTGAAAAAACAAACTCTTGTTCATATCTAAAAACCTCTCCTGGGCCAGACAAGTGTTAGAGATCATTGACCACATCCTGGTAAATGGTTCCACAGGTTGCCATTTTGGGGGTTTTAGAAGCTGCAGCATTTTTTTTCTTATTACCGTGAACCTGCTGACCGCAGCTCAGACTAATCCAAACACCCCAGTGAGCATCTTCAACATTATATCACTAATTATTTTCTGAAGACATGCAGTGAAATTCAACGACAGCAGTCTGTTCAGGGTGGTTTAATGTTTAGTGAGTCAAAGGGCACATGAGGAGACGTGGGTATCAGCTCTTGTGGTCTGGTTGGAGCTGGATCAGTTCTGCAGCTGCTTGTTTGGACTGGAGGATAAGGTCTGCAGGACTCTGTGGGAAACCCTGACACATGACACAGCGTGACGTATCATAAAGATCCCAGAGACAAACATGAGAACTGATGATCCCCATAGGAGGAAACTGGGTCAGTAACACACAGACATACTTACTGTGATTCTAATTATTTTTGTCATAGTTTTCGTCAACAACCTTTTTACCCCTGATGAAAACTAGACAATAACTAATGAAAACAAGTGCACATGGACATAAACTAAAACTAAATTAACTTTCATTTTTGTCAACAGATAAAACTAGAAAATGTTTGACAACAGGGCCGAACCATTTCAGGAAAATAACTAATTTCGATTTTTCTGGCAGATATTGCGATTTCAATTTGATTCACGATTTTCTTTAAAGGTGCTATGAGGAGAATCTATTTCCGGTGACATAAAGAAGCTAACCATGAGCACGCGCAGCGACTGTCGTAAAGACGTGACCCAAGCCAAAGCGTGAGTTTGGTGTTTTGTTGCTAATAATTGTAGCTCGGACCTTCCTCAGAACTCTGCATTGCTTTACAACTTTTTTTTTCAACAACTTACAGGATGCAAAGCGACGAGGTAATGTATCTCTTTCTAGTTACATAGCGGTAGTTTTTGATGTGTGAAAACAAGCATTTTTTGGAAAACTTAGTGTTGTAGTTTTGTAGCCGGCTATATATCGCTACTTACAGTCCAGTGCTCTAAGACGTGTCTGAATAAAATAAATTTGCTCTAGTTTTAATTGTCTTGTTCCTGAAGTTGAGTATCCAGGCCAGTCCAGTCCTGTCCGACCCGACCACGAAACTAAGGAATAGCATTTATAGATAACCTATTTTGATGCTATAAAACTCATCTTAAAGTGTGTATTTTGATCAGGCATATATCTAAAAGAGAGACTTTTTTGTAATTACTTAAAAACTCCTCATAGCATCTTTAAATCAAGCTTCAGTGCAATGAGCACTATGTTTACAATCAACAGTAAGGAAATCTGTTTTAATTATTCAAGGGATACTCCAACTTCTACTCCTAAACAGAGTCTTTGTGTTGTTGACCTGCTGACGAGCACTTTCGTACGTGCAAATTTCCTGTAAATTTGTAAAACAATGTGTGAAATAGTTGACACAACAGTTCCTGGGTCAGTGAGGAGCACTAGAGAAAAACTGCTGCTTTGGCGATCACATGATTGTGTTGTCTGAAATTGTGAATTCCAAAAAAGTGGTATAAATAAAGGATGTATGAGTGAAAAGGACAATACCCCACTCTAATTTTGAGACTTAAAATGAATCCTGAACTCTAAATGTGTGGTGATTTTGGGTCTTTTCACACTGTCTTTGCTGCCCAAAATATTAGAGGTTTGCAAACTAAAATTCTGCAGATACTTTTGTCCAGTTTAAACCGAGGGAAACTGCATACTTGCAATGTTTTAAGTTTTTATTTTTCTCAAGTGTGTGGTTTTTTAAAAAACAGATTTAGGTTATTTATTTCGATACATTTTGATAATCATTCTCAAAACAACAACAGAGTATTTTATGCTTAAAATTAAGGTATCAAAAATTATAGTTAGCTTAATCCTTTAACTCCCAGCTCAACTGTCTGGCAGAGGCAATTCAATTCAGGAATATCTAATGTGTTAAATAAACAAAACACATGATTGTTCATTTCTGTCAATGCAAACCAAAATCAAACCAACCAAAAGAACTGATATTTGGTTTGTGGAATTTAAAGGTTGATAAAGCTTAAAGCTACCATTATTATTACTATCATTGTTATTTGACATACTTCACCATTTACTGATATGATATATACACATAGAAAGTCTGTTATTCATCAGAAACATTTTTGCGTTTATCAATGTCAATATTACCTATTTTTAGTTATTTTTGCAAATCTTTTTAGACATTTCTGTTTTTCTGATTGATTTTGCGCAAATATGAGTTCATTTTTCTGCAGCTCACAGTCAACTGTTGGTTTTTCAAACCTTTCAATCTCACACCAAGAAAATGGTTTTTTTTTTTTGTTTGTGTTAATGAAACCAAACAATGATTTGATTTGTTTTGTTTTTTAAAACATTAAATATCCCTGAATTGAATGAGGACCTCTGTCGAACAGTTGAGCTGGAAGTTAAAGGGTTAAGACAATCATTGAAAGGGATGAAAAACACAAAATGGCAGCATTTTTGAGAATCAATATAGGACTTTTAAAGAATGCATTCAATTTGCAGCAACTGTTAGGATCGAAAACAAATTATTATTTTACAAACATTTCACAATTTTATTTTAATGTCAGCTTAACATGGTATAATCGGTTATCAACAACATTAGTGCTGCCAAAAAAAATAACAGTTTCGTTGTTGTTATTAGATTATTATGTGTTTTCCTGATTGGAAAATAAGGCACACAAACTCCAACATGGTGCCCCATTGGAAAATACTGTACATGTTTTCGGGCTATTTAACATTTTTGTGAAATCTTTGTAAAACAATCTTGGGATTTTGTCGAAACAGATGCTGCAAAATGAATGCATTATGTGACTAGAAATCACTTGAAGAGTGAGATTACGCAAAAACTACTGGACAAAATTTGCTTAAAGTTTGAGATCTTGGTAACTGCCCAATGTAAAAATGACTTGAACTTGGTGGTGACCAAGATCATCATCATTAGTGAAGATGGTTTTTGCTCAATAACAGTCTAAGTAATAATGAAATCAACATGATTATGAGTGCAAAGTGTGGATTTTCAGGGTCATGAATCATATTTATGACGGTAACTTTATCATGGAACTGTTGCTCATAGACGTTATAGCAATATGTGAGCTACCTTGGCAGAGATTTGGTATCTTCAAGTGATTACTAGTTACAAAATGCATTCATTTTTCTGCACCGGTTTGGATTAAATCGGGCGTCGGTGTCGCAGTTGGATAGTGCGCTTGGTCAGTGATCGGGAGGTTGCAGGTTCAAGCCCAGCTCCGGACGTCACATGGCGATGTGTCCTTGGGCAGGACCTTAACCCCAAGTTGCTCCCACTGCTGCGTCAGTGGAGTGCGGGAAAGCATGAAAGTGCATGAATGTGTTAGGGATACTGATGGATAACTAACATAGAAACTCTGAACTACCAGTGAAGTCAATGTTAGGGTGAATGGGTAGGTGTGACCTGCAGTGTAAAGCAGCTTTGAGTATTCCAAGACTAGAAAAGCGCTATATAAGCTCAAGTCCATTTACCATTGTTTTACAAAGATTTCACAAAAATCTTACAGCCCAAAAACATCAACAGTATTTTCCAATGGGGCACCATGTTAGAGTTTGTGCACCTTATTTTGCAATAAAGAAAATACATAATAAGCCCAAAATAACAGTGAGACTGTCATTATGTTTTTGGCATCTAATATTGTTGGTAACCGGTTGTACCTTATTAAGCTGACATTAAAATTGAAGGTACTGCATCAGCAGGTTAAAGCTTTAAAAGTTGATTATATGAAGATTCCAGCTGATTCAGTGGGTATCAGTCTTATTTATCGGCCATTAATAAATACATCTGTCACATCTGCTGAGAGTTTATCATTATCACGGAATTCATACACTGAAAAACTATACTGTGCCATTTATTCAAGAACCAAAAGTTTGTCTGGTTTCACATCCGTTTTTGACACAAATGAACAGTTACAATTAAAGAAAAACAGTTAAAATTTACAATAATCAACCTGCAATCAGGTAAACTCTTTTCTAGATACCAAGAAAGTTTGTAATATGCAGTGAATATGATCAGATATTTTGGGTTTGAGGGTTTTGCTTGTCTGAAGTAGACTTTGTAAATATTTAGAGCATGTTATGTGGACATAAGTCAGGCTGTTTTAACCCATTTATGTTAGCAGCTGTGTAACTAAAATAAGAAGTGACTGAACATTTGAGGGGCGACAAAAGTTCAGTTGAGGCTTGACAAACAGGATCTGCAGCCCAGAGCGCAGAAAACACCTGAATGCATCCTGATACATGATAAATCAGCAGGTAAGACGTGGAAATGATCATCTCAGAGGCTTAAAGCATGCATTAAATAAGAACAGAGGGTACAGAGAGGAGGTTTGAGTCCTGTGGAGAAACAAACTGCAGCAAGAAGTGAAAACATGTGAGTGAGCAGAGTGATGCAACATGAAATGGAGTTACAGCCACAAGAAAGCACACAAACAACGAGCAGGAAGCGACATTCACGGACAGAAACAGAAACAAACCTTCAATAGATCCTGATGGTCAGTCCGCGAGAACCTGTCAGGTAATCAAATGTGCTCGCGAGGCAGAGGAAAGATATGTGCACGTGGCATGTCGTCCTCCAATCACGAGTTGGGGCAGCTCCCCTCAGGAGAGCCGGCGGAAACCGAACCTGAAACCCTCTTTATCAGACTGCACTAAACCAAACACACCGTCCACGCGGGACTCGTGTTTCCGGGGACCGTGAACACAACTGAACCAAATGGCTTTCTCTGTTATGCTAACTCGCTGGCTAATTTTCTCTGGCTACTTAGCTAGCAGCTCAGAAATGGGAAGACTTAGCAGGCGTTCAGATAAACATATTCGCAGTGACTTATTGATATTTCAGCAAAACGACAGAAATTATACATTTGACACCCGTGTCCCACTTTCTGAACATTTAAAAGGAGGCTAGCAAGCTAAACTGGTGTTATGGATAAAAGAGCGACCGTGTTACTTGGTGACTTACGGCGGAATGCGTCTGCGTTGTCGTGGTTACAGCAGAAGTCAAGTATCGAATCAGAAATACTCTATTTACTCCAAAGGAAAATCCTGTTGTTTAAGTTGCTCTTATACATTGTATAGCAGTAAGAATATAGGCCTATATGTTAAAAAAGAGACATACAAATACATAAGAGCAGAAAAGTTGAGTAAAATTAACAAGTAACACGCAGAGTCTTTGAGCTAAAGCAGCTTCCTTATGTGGTAAAAATTAATATAATTAGTTAGACTATAAACAAGGCCAAGGAAATTACACTATTAAAACTACCAATATTTACAACATGAATATAAACATTTTTGCTAATTTCCTTTTATGGGTTCTCCATTATTTGAATAATCTATTTTTCTCGACTCTTTTTTTAAAGAGGCTGTGAGGAGTTTCTAAGTAATTACAATAAAGTCTCACTTTTAGATATATGCCTGATCAAAATACACACTTTTAAGATGAGTTTTATAGCATCAAAATAGGTTATCTATAAATGCTATTCCTTAGCCTTCCGGTCGGGTCGGACAGGGCTGGACTGGTCTGGATACTCAACTTCGGGAACAAGACAGTTAAAACTAGAGCAAATTTATATTATTTTATTACTTATATTACACGTCTTAGAGCAGCGGGCTGTAAGTAGCGATATACAGCCGGCTACAAAACTACGATACCAAGTTTTCCAAAAACTGCTAGTTGTCACACAACTACCGCTACGTAACTAGAAAGAGATACAGTACCTGGTCGCTTTGCATCCTGTAAGTTGTTGAAAAAAGAAGTTGTAAATCAATGCAGAGTTCTGAGGAAGGTCCGACCTGCATTTATCACAACAAACACACGCTTTGGCTTCAGTCACGTCTTTTGGTGCGTTCCAGTTGTAGTCAGGAGTAGGAATTTCCGGGTTCCACGTAGGAAACTGCAAGTGGAACGTCCCCGAAGTCGGATTTCCTACTCGGTGAAACCTCGCAACCCCCGAGTTGACAATCGAAGATGGATCCCCCCAGTGTGAACAGTTATTTAGCTCCTGTAATAATCCATTTATTTGCACTTCTGACTGGGGTGTGTCGCTCTAGATCAGCTGTATACATTGTATTGTTAGACTTATATTTACAAAAATGCTGCCATAGTGATAATCGCTTTCTTCATGTGGTATTTGTGAACAACAACACAGGGCGTGCTAACAACAGCTAACAATAGCCTGGTAGATCGGCATGTTTTTTTCCGACTTCAACTGGAACGCTGATAAGTCGGAGATGAAGTCACTCCCAGTTCCGAGGTTACTGGAACGCAGCATTACGACAGTCGCCGCGCGTGCTCATGGGTAGCAGAGTCTTTATGTCGCCGGTAATAGATACTCCTCGTACCACCTTTGAATTGTTTTAGGTTTTTAATTGTTTTTATCTTACTCTGTAGCACTTTGAGATTGTGAAAATGTAAAGTGCAAAACAAACACAATTAATTATTGTTATTATTATTATTGCTATTATTCAGCATGACAACTGTGTGACAGTAGACAAAATTTGTCTTGGTACTCCATTGATATTCATTTATTTATTCATCTCCTATGCTGCTTGTCTGCTTGTCCCTTTTTGGGTTGCCTGGGGCTGGAGCCTTTCCCAGCAGTCATCAGGCGAGAGGCGGGGTACATCCTGGACCACTCCCCAGCTGACATACAGAGACAGACAACCATTCACCATCACATTAAAAACGAAGGGCAATTTAGAGTCACCAATTAATCTAATGAGCATGTTTTTGGTCTGTGGGAAGAAGCTGGAGTGCCCGGAGAGAACCCACACATGCACAGGAAGAACATGCAAACTACACACAGAAAGGCCCTGTCCGATCCGGGGATCAAACCCCGGATCACCTTCCAGCTGGGAGGAACATGCACTACCTGCTACACCAACAGCCCAACAGTCAATTTCAAAATCAGAACAAAAAAAAAGAAATATGAAGAAAACATAAGCGCTAAATATGATTCATCATGAGTAACCAGAACTACAACATGCAAAAATAGGTAAAACAGTTTTATACAACCCTTTGATAGGTGGTGTATGCTTTGTTTTAACATGTAATTAAAGAACTTTCTTTGCTATGATTGTATCTTTAAATGTCTTTTAAGGGGCATTAAATCACAATGTAGTTTTAGTACAAACTTTAATTACAAACGGTTGTAGTGGTAATGAATTTGTGCTTTAAAACTGAGAAAGATTTATTCTTTTATTGCATTATAAAGAATCTTAAATTTGCTTTAGTCAAGTGTCATGCTCACTGATTTGTGAATTTTTTATTGTGCTTGAGTTAAAACACAATGATGTTGCTATAATCATTTTTAAAGCTTTAGATTTGCCAATTTTTTGTACAACATGCATGACTGACCATTTGGGCTACAGCAAATTGTTTAAATCCATACACCTGACAGAGCAGACTATATGAGGCGCAGAACAGTGGACGAGTAAGGTCTTCATCTGGTTATTAAAGTATAATAAAATATTTATCTCTATCTGCACAAACACATGATACAGCAGTTCAAAACAATCTGTTTATTTACAATATAAAGTGCACTGTAACCATGTTTACATAAAAATATTTCCTCATGGTCGACTTATTTCTCCTTGGATCCACTAGTCGTAGGTCCTGTTTGTAAAGGCCATCACCAGATCCAACATCTATAGAACAACAGTGTAAGAGTAATTAATAAGATAAATGATGTCAGGGTCGTCATCCTGTCTCTTGTTGTGTGCCAGGAGATCCTGATCCAGGACTGACTCCTCACCTGGCAAGTCTGTTCTCATATCTTCACCTGCTGTGTTACTCCTTTCCTGTTTTAGGCTCCGTTTACATGATAGCGTTGTCAATAGAAACAGAAAGGTTTTTCCTCTATGTTTTCAAAAGCACTCCATAATCACATGGAGATGGTTTGATAATGATGTGCTAAAAATGGAGTAGCATGCAGGCCAGGCCGATAGTTGGTGATCTAAATTACTCCTTGACAAATATAACAAATGGTCAGAGTTGTTTGTTGGAGGAGTGATAACAAACGGGGCACAGTTAGCAGCACACGTTGCTCTGTAGCTGGCCAAATGTGGTGGTGTTGTTACGAGGTGTGTACGCAACCTTTATCTGACATGTACTACATGTCACTGTTTCCCCGACAACCTGATTCCTGTTTACAGGGAGACAACAATGAAAATGTTTTAAAACTTTCCACTCTGGACCCTGATTTCAAAAGTTTGCAGATTCAGGCACTCCAGGCACTGTTCTCGTGTAAATGGTAGGTGCAACAAGAACTTTCCATTTTCGGCCATTGTCTTTTAAATGGGCAAACTGACTTCAAAACAGAGTCTGCTGGTTCTTTTTTCCATTTGTTGGTTTATTGTAGGTTCAACAAGATTCCGGGTATGCCTCCTGAAGGTGTCACATTTAAACATCTGGACAATCACGGCCTTCAATTTCTGACAAACATAGAAGACTAGAAAAGCACTCGGAGAGCGCAGACCTCCACCAGCGCCACAGTCCTCTCCCATATTGTGATTTTCACCAGAAATATCAGTCCTACCTTTATTTCATCTAAATATTTAGATTCCTTGACCATGAAAGCATACCATCAGCAATTGGATTCATACCTATTTTTACCTCTGCCAAGGAGGTTATGTTTTTGGGAGAGTTTGTTTGTCTGTCTGTCCATCTGTCTGTCTGTCTGTCCGTCTGTGAACAAAATAACTCAAAAAGTAATGGATGGATTTTGATGAAATTTTCAGGAAATGTTCAGCATGGGAAAAGGAGGAACTGATTCAATTTTGGTGTTTATCCGCGTCTGGCCGTCATGACGAAAAATGTGATTTCTGTGAATAACTACTGAACTAAAATAGATATCATTATGAATCCAGTTGCTCATGGTTTGTTTTCATGGTCAAGGAATCTAAATATTTCAATGAAATAAAGGTAGGACTAATATTTATGGTAAAATCACAATATGGGTGAGGACTGTGGCGCTGGCGGAGGTCTGCGCTCTCCAAGTGCTTTTCTAGTAGTTCAGTAATTATTTACAAAAATCACATTTTTTGTCATGGCAGCCAGACGGTGATCCGGATCAACACCAAAATCGAATCACTTCTTCCTTTTCCCATGCTGAACATTTCCTGAAAAATTCATCAAAATCCATCTGTTGCTTTTTGAGTTATTTTGTTCACAGACAGACAAACGAACGGACGGACAGACAGACAAACACTCCCGAAAACATAACCTCCTTGGGGGAGGTAATAAACATTTATAACCATGTCAGTATAAAACAGAATCCTGCCTGGAACTTGAATGTTATACCCTAATCTTTGATTTCTGACTTAAATCTGAGAGTTCTGATTTTTTTTTAACTTAAAAAATATCAACCTGCCTCTTTTGTAATCATGAGATGTAAAATGAAAAAATTCTAAAAACATGTAGGGGGTTAAGCCCAGTGATTTCCCATTACTGACCAATTATAATTTTTTTAAACAAAAAAGAAGAGAGATTTTTACACTGTCCAAAAGCATTGAATCGTTGCAGTGGGACAAGCGTTCTTTTAGATACAAAGGGAATTAAAACTTAAATTAAAAAAATAAAATTTCAAATAAATAAACTGAAATTATCATCATCATTTAAAATGGTATTGAATTACATAATTGTGGTTTAATGAGGATGATTTTTTTTTTTATTTCAAATATTTGTGTGTCTGGAAAATGTAAAGACATGTTTGTCACCGTATTTTGAGAATGACCCGGTAAGAGCCGGGATTTCAAGAACAAGACGTTTACAACAGCTGCCGTAACTTGGCCTGTTGTCGCTGGTCAACACGGTCGCTAACTGGACCAGTCCACCCATCCTCCACACGCGACAGTCTTGTGCGTAAGTTTGCGTCTGACGTCATCCCCCTTAGTAACCCTCGGCGGCGTCTCCAAGAGCGAAGGCAACAAGATGGTGAGTTTAATTTATCTTCATAATTAGCCATTAACTTTAATAAGAATATTAAAACGCGCAAACATTCAGTCAAAGTAGCGCCTTCTCGAGTCAAGTGGCGCCTCATTTGCCGCAGTTATCCTTAAATTAGAGATAAAAACAGCAGACTGCCAAAGCTGCCTTGTTGCTTCGCTCAGTTATCAGGGGAGATTAGCTTAGCACGTTAGCTTGCCTGAGCTCCCACTGGCTGCCGTTAACAACACCTGCATCCAAACAGCCAACGCAGGAGGCTCAAGAAGAACAGCAGATCTGATTAGCTACTTACAGGCGCTGCTGTTGTCTTTAGTTTGGAGACAGCTGGTTCATCACAGCAGAGGAACCCTCCAGCAGGCCTGTGAGTGAGGATGGAGGGGGAGATGGAGCTCCACAATGGCGCTCCTCCTGTTCCCCCACGGATCAGGAACATCACGGCTGTTTTTTCTCTGCAGGGTTTGCTGTCCATCCTGCGGAAGCTAAAGAGCACACCAGACCAGGAGGTGAGGATACTGCTGCTGGGTCTGGATAACGGAGGGAAGACCACACTGCTCAAACAGCTGGCTTCTGAGGACATCAGCCACATCACCCCCACCCAGGTGAGGAGCAGAGTTTCAGGCATGCACCACCTGTTGAACGTGCAAGGAGAGGAGATGGTTTGCTGCTAAGCATGTTCACAATCTGATCTGTTTCAGACGAGGAATTGACTCATTAAAATTGACTTTAGTACTGTGAGTGAGCAGCTTCTTGTACTTTTTTACAGTTTGTAAAATCATTTACTTGAGTGTTTTTTGGATTTAAAGTACTCGGATACATTTATCATAACAGCTGTGAACTGGGTTGAAAATAAGATAAAAGTAGGGATGCACACAGCAGCATCAATTCAACATCAGTATCAGCAAATTTTGGCACGTCTTTGTTTTTCTGACTCAGCCTTTAAAGAGATACGCAAACACTATTTTTGTTTTTATGTCTTGCCTCACTCCCGAGTCCACGACAAGCAGATAGACACAATTCTTTTGTATGTGCAGTAATAAGAAAGAGAGCTCACCCACCATTAGTTAGCTTAGCTCAAACACTGGGAGTCGGTGGGTATTGTTAGCCTGCCTCTGCCTTCATTCATCCGACCAACTCTTCAGCAACTCTAAACAGTCCTGTGTTTGTTGTGACTCATTTTTTTACCATCCTATGTGACGTCATCTTCTACTATCATAATATTATGTGTGGTGATAGTAGAAGTGGTTTGCTAGAAATGTGACGTTCACAAACAAATCAAGTCTTTTGAACAGCTCTATAAAGTTAAACCATTTCATAGTTGTGAGTGAGCCATTCATTCTTAAATTTTCTGCATTTGCCTATATCGTGTAGATTAATTTACTGGTTGATGTTTGTTAGCAAGATTTTGCAAAACTACTGACCAGATTCTTTTGAAATTTTCAGGAAAACTTAAAAATGATTAGATTTTGGTGGTGATCCAGACAACCTCCATTAAGCAAGCCATCATTTTTGCTCAAATACTGTCGTACTAATAATGATAGCAACATGATTCAGTGCTAGGTGTGGGGTTTCAGGGTCAAATAATCATATTATGGGAACTTTATCATAGATGTTACAGCAACATGTGAGCTACCTTGGTAAAGGTTGGCATTGTCCGAGTGCTTTCTAGTTGTTACTTTGGTCAAATGCCTAAATGCTCCTCTATTGCACTGGAATAATTTACTCATCACACTTGAGCTGCATCCTCTTAAAACTGGAATAATTTACTCATCACACTTGAGCTGCATCCTCTTAAAACAGCAAAGTACATATTAGATGAAGTAAACGAGTGCCTCATATGAACACAGTTTTATAAAGGTAGCTTCTCTCTGAGTTCAATACTTATGTCTCTAATTAACCCTGACCTTTCTTGATGTCCCATTTGTTTTTTTTCAGGGATTCAACATCAAGAGCGTCCAGTCTCAGGGTTTTAAACTGAATGTTTGGGACATTGGAGGCCAGAGGAAGATCAGACCTTACTGGAGAAACTACTTTGAAAACACTGATGTTCTGGTGAGTGGAGGCACAAATCAATAGATGGTCAAGTTACTGTTACTAAAACAATTGTATCACTGTCATGTCATATATCAGGACTCTATTCTCTGCCATGTTTAATGGTACATGGCTTTTTAATAACTGTTTTTTTATCAATCAGATTGCATTACTGTCGACATCACTATCGCTTAACATACTATTCACTGCATAAAATTTACTAAAAGGATATCTACTGTATACACATCCATCATTATCCAACACGTTCTTTGCCATATTGCTGTAGCATCACTAAAATTCCTCCCTTAGGGATCAAGTAAGGATTATCTTCATTTTTTTTTAACATGAAAACTGTTTTGTTTCAGATTTACGTCATCGACAGCGCTGACAGAAAGAGATTTGAAGAAACAGGCCAGGTGAGCACCATATAAATCCTCTGTTTTCTATTTAAAAACTGGACTATCTCCCCAGGGATGATCTAATTAATGCCCATACATGATGTAATAAGTGACAAGAATTTCTAAAAATTACACATTTTTATCTGTCTGTTCATACTTGACTTTTCATATGTGCTCTAGAATAAAAATAATCAGATAAATCAAGTCAAGTCAGAGATCAAGATGGGGATGAAAAGAAGAAGAAAATAATCATTTAAGGAGCTGAAGTGACTTTTCTGACCTTGAAGTTTCTGGAATAACTAAGATGTTTTATTTTCTAATTTATTCGGTATTTTTTCTCCTTATTTAATTATTTTTTATGAAGATTGAATGGTTGTTAAAGCATTTCTCACGTTGTTTTGCGTTATCTAAGAGCTTTTGCATTGTTTGGTTAGAAGCCTTATTTCTACTTTAACATTTTAATTTAATTATTTTTCTTGTGTAACTGTAAAAGACGTTAAGCTTTTATTAATGAGACCATGTGCTAAAGTGTAAAGGTTTGGTAAAAATTAAAAAAAATAAGATTTGTAAAAGTTGGTGACTAACTTTGTGTTTTCTCATAGTTTTTACTTTATGTAGGTCATAACAGATTTTTAAATGTTGTGTTTTTGAGTTAAAGGATAGTTCTCCTGAGGCAGAGCAGCATGACTGTAGTGATCTGAATGTTTAAATAAATCGTCCGGCTTGCAATGAAGAACACTTCATATTTTATTATGCCGTACATTTACTCTTAAGGGTTTTCAGCTGCATGGTGTGAACATTGTTTCCATCCTGAGACTTGAGAATATGGTTGATGATTTCATGTTTGTAAATGTAGTTAATCGTGGTTATTTTGTCTGCTGCAGGAGCTTGCGGAGCTGTTGGATGAAGAGAAACTGAGCGGCGTCCCCGTGTTGATCTTTGCGAACAAGCAGGACCTGCTGACAGCCGCCCCTGCCTCCGAGATCGCTGAGGGTCTCAACCTGCACACCATCAGGGATCGCATGTGGCAGATCCAGTCGTGCTCGGCCCTCACTGGTGAGGGGATTCAGGTGAGCTCAGGACTTTAACCAACTATTTTTATCTTCTGTTTATGTTAAATTAACAATACAGCTGATTCATTGTTATTGTAGTTATATTTAGTTGACTACACTGGAATTGTCAATGCTTCAGTTAAATATGTGTTTTATTTTTAAAAATAAAGTCTGTTAGAAGACAGAAGCTTGAATGTTGCCAGTCAGCAGATCATTTAAAGCTAGGGTCTACGATCTGAAAACCAGTTTGGCTGTTGAGACAGATTTGAAAAATGCAGCCTACCCCCCCTTCACTCACCCCTCCCCTCCGTGTTCCAAGATCCCGCCCCCCAGCTCGTGTCGCCTCCTAACAATATATATATTTCTTCCTTACTTCAGCCTTTTCCTAGAAACTTTTACGTTTCCTTCCCTTCGATGTGGAGGGTAACAGAAGCGGCGTCACGGTTTCAGTGCTGGTCTTCTCCAGCTCCATGACGCTTCAGTAGCTGTGCAGCTAGCTGCTCACCAGTACATGAGGGAGGTAGTGGGAAGGAGGCGGGACCATGGGCAGGACAGTGCGGAGCAGGGGAGACAGGGGATTGGATGGACCAATCTGAACCGCGGGGAACGGCGGCGTATATATGGCGTAGATCGGACCATAGGACCATAACGGTCTTATAAACAGTGTAATTAAGATGTACCAAGCTTCCAAATCGTAGACCATAGCTTTAAACTGAGGCTGATGTGACAAATTACAAGGGTTTGCTTCATGATTTAGGTACCATCACTTTTGAAAACAACATAGCTATGCTTCATACTGAGAAAAGTAACACAATAGGTTATATCATCCTTCTTTCCATTCTCTTTATCATATATTTTTAGTTTATAATCTCAAAAATTTACTCTTTCTATTGAAAATAAACAGATCCTTTTTGTTTTTTAGACTTCTAAAAGTGGCCGTCGTACATTTCTGTCATTTTGCATGTTAGATTAGCAGGATAAATGTTTGCACTGACACAGCTGTGTTTACCTCACACTATTTAGTTTAAGCATGTCAGTTCATTTTTGATTTTTACTCTTAATTACTACATCAGCTCTCATTGACAACAGTAACCTTAAAGCATATACATTGTGAATTGTGATTGACCTTATGCATTTTAATGTTCTTATTTTGATCCCACTTTGCTGTTTTTCCTCACAGGAGGGCATGAATTGGGTCTGCAAGAGCGTCAACTCCAAGAAAAAATAGCCTCGCCTCCGGTCTTCTACTACTTAGGAGGAGCAGCAGCAGCAGTGGCAGCACTCACACACACACACAGTGACACACACCCTCCTGAGCCTTAGTATGATGGGATATACCTGTGAATGTAAACACACTACTAATCCAACACGGACTTGGAGATTTTAACCCCTGCATTCCTGTACCGCTGTCGTCAACTAAATGTCCAAACACGTTTTTAAAGAGAGGGAGGGGTCTGACCTCCTGCCAGGAAATCAACCCCCCCACCCCCACCCCACCTCACCTCCACACACACACACACCACCCACGTCACCAGCCGACCTCAAACATTCCCGTTAAACTGCTGTCTCTTATTTGTTCCCCTGCTCTTTTCCTCCGTCTCGACCTGTGTTTTTTTTTTTTTTTTTTTTTTTTAAAGCATCATTCCACGACGGCTGTACGTGCTTCTCCTGCTATGGCTCTGTTTGAAGTGAGGTATATTTTTATAAGTGTTTTATTTATGGTGTAGTAGAGTGTGGAGTGCTTTTAAACAACAGCTGCGTGCGATTTCAAGGTCCAACTCTCCCATTCAAGGATGGTTATGTTACATGTTAATATGTAAAAAGAAGAGGAAGAATTAAAACGGATAAGAGCGACTGAATTTTTTGGATCCACTGTAAATAGCTCCGCCCTGTGTTTATGTTATGCACGTTATAGAGCACACCCCGCTGGACTCTATAACGTCTGCATATATAATAAGCTGGCAGATTTTTAACTGAGGTACTGTACGTCCCAACGCATTTCTTTGTGCTTCTTGGGGTTAGTGAGGGAATTCACTCTTGGCGTCTCCTTTTGATATTCTTGAATGTAATCTGTCCAGAATTGAAGGTACTGTATGTGAATAAAATAATGAGAAAACTCTTGAAGACTGTGTTGAATTCTTGTCTTTAGCTCACAGGGGGCAGTTGATGCATTTCCTTCGTCTGATTCAGTGGCTCCACACCCACAGCAGGTGGAGTCAGCTGTTCCTGACAGCAGCCAGGCCGGTATGTGTGGAGGGCCCTCTGCGGAGCACAGGATTGATCCGGTGGGATTATGGGCCTGCTGTGAGATAATAGGCTCACCAACCCTTCTACTTAGGAAAAATATTTTCAGTTGTCTCGTAATATTTGAGATAGCCCAATTTTATTCTTCATGTACCTTAAACCAGTTTGAGGTATATGTATACCAGTTCCCAATCTTTTTGCTGCCTGTACTCTTTGACACTTGACCTTCAGCCATGTACCCCCCACTCTCACACACTTACAGCAGCAAGAAAAGGAAATGTGTCTGTAAGCCTAATGCCACCAACGCCTTACACATTTAACATGCATAACAAACAAATAAAATCTCTTAAAGTTAATTATTTCTCACTACATAGATTTATTTACCAGCGATGTCAGTGGGCAACACCAGTTCACTTTTGAAAAAGAAATATACATTCCTGGAACAGATTCAGTTATGTACTTGAAGCTGTTACAAACTCACCACAGCTCTAATTTGAAGGGTGTCTGACTGAACTTATGTTACCATAAGAATCTTCTAGATAATTCAGGACAGATTTCCTTCTCCAAGATGCCTCACCAATCCATCCTCCAGCCTCTTTGCCAACATTTCAGGCCTCAATTGTTTGAAACCTGACAGGTATTCGCGTACCCCTGAGTGTACACATACCCCAGTTTGGGAATCAGTGCCTTAAAAAATAACATAGCACAACAATCCGCCAAGAAGTTTCTGACATTCTTAGTTATTAGTCTTAGCATAGGCCTGTGCTTAAAATATCGACACGGCAAAATATCGTCATGCTGATACGTGTATCGATACAGATTCTACAGAATCGATACAGCCAGCTTCCGATGCTGTGACAACTGAGATAACATTCTCACTTGTTGTCCAGAAGGATTTTTTTTTATTTGAATCAAATGGACAGAGTATTCAACCCTTTAGACTTGGACTCTCATTGACCAAAAAAGTGAGTCATTTGTTTGACTTTTGCAATCACTAGCTTCCTCTATATCTCTTAATTCTTTCGCTCCACCTTGTACCTTCATTTGGTGAAAGCCTCCTATATTCAAAAAAGTTTATTACATTAAAGTTTTTTTCCATCTTTAGTATCTTTATAGTTAGAATGCACCCACATGAAGCAATGATGATACAGCAGCCTTGCAGCAACGTTACCTCTACCAGTGAGGTAATGCTTTGCCGTGTATGTTTGTTAGCAAGGTAATGCAAAAACCACGAGACAGATTTTGCTGAAAATTTCAGAAGATGATGATAATGGCCCAACTTAAAAATAATTAGATTTTAGTGGTGATCCAGGTGGTTATTTTGCTCAATAGCTGTTGAAGCAATAATGATATCAACATGATTCTGAGTTTTAGTTGTGGGTTTTCAGGGGCAAGGAATCAGATTATGATGCTAACTTTATCATAGAACTATTGCTAATAGATGTGACAGCAATATGTGAGCTACCTTGGTGGTGCTTTCTAGTTTCTTTTAATAAATTGCTATGCAAAATTTCACATTTAAAGTGCAATATATGAAGAAATGTTTGCTAAATTTGGACTGAGTGGGCCTCCATACATGTTTCACCCATCTCTGTCACTTTCATAAAATTCTAAAAGCCTCTCTCCGAGCCGCACAAGGTTGTTTCTGTTAAAATGTTGCAGTTCAACTCTCCCAGTTGTTCTTTTATGTCAGTGCTCTCTGCAAAGTTTAAGAATCCTTTCTGAGTTTATGACAAGAAACACACATAAACAAAGGGCCCCAGTGCAGGGGCCCCATGACCTGTGCCCAGTAGGATGGTCCAACAACCCATCCATGACGGGGTGGCAGAGGAACACAGGACAACATTGTGTTTGTGTTATTAGGTCAAAAAAAGACTGAAACCACTGACCTGAAACACTGAAAATTTTAACAGAAAATAAAGCCTTTGCTGTGTTGGAAAATAAACCTCAAAGTGATCATAAATCTGAGGGTGAAAACACGCTCCTTATCAAGACTTCGGATTAGAGGGGGATCACATGTATGTTCTTGTGCAGGTTGCACCAGCATTACCTCTGCAGACTGTTAAATATGAATTCATATCTGGTCTGTTCGTGCAAGCAGGAGGTTCAGGCAGGTGGTGCTGTTTCCACCTGGTTGGATTAGCTCTCTCATGGCCCGAGGCTGACAGATATCAGTGCTGCACAAACATGATCCCCCTCAAAGCACCACAAGGGGCTGCAGGTACACAGAGACCACCTGCCTACAGGGAGGATTGAAGGCATCAGCATGAAAACAATAAATATACTACAGAACAATTTGTACAATCGCTTTATTTCAGAGGGGCATGATATTCTTACTTGTGCTACAATAGAATCATAAAACCATGCCTTTTTGTGTGAAACTAAAAAAGGCATTTTTATTTTGGAGGCTTTGTTTTAATATGACAGTAAAAGAATTATAACGTTGCATTTCTGAAGTTACAAACTGGAAAACTAATAAATCCCAAACTCTTCATCAACTGATTTCCCTTATGCAGTTAAAAATGTAGCAGAATGGATCTGGTGAGAATAAGAGGATACACATTCTGAACATGTTTGATTTGCAATTAATTAAGTGGGCCAATAATTACCTTGAGAAGACTAACAAACAAAAAGAAAAGTATAATGGGCCTATAGAATGATGCAGAAATTAAACAAATATACCAAAGTGAGTTACTATTTAGCACTTCCTGGTTGCTGAGGTGGAAAATAAATAGGATTTTAGGATAGTGTATGAATTAATGACTGAAATAAGTTCATGATGAACACACAATCATGAGATTTCAACATTTAATCTTAAATTATATAATTTATCTGACATGACCTGCTTTCAAATGTTGCATTGCTGTATGCTAAAAGGGCGTTTGCTTATGAACTGCTAACGTGGACTACTAAAATGGCTGAAAACCCAAATGTAAGTATTTCTGATTGTATTTTTGAACAACTGATAACTCACAACTGTGAGGACCACCTTGACCAGATCATTCAACTATAGGAATTTCTCAAACAACACATTATGATGTGATGTTATACCTCGGAAATTTTGTTACTGCTTCTATGTTAAAATGGCTTTTTGTAGTTCTATAAAAGCTTGGTAATAGTTCTTTACTCTTATTAAGTCAATAAAAAAATCATTGAAGTTAGATTGGTTTGTCTAGATCAGTGGTTCTCAAATGGGGGTACGTGGAGGTATTGCAGGGGGTACGTGAAGCTTTGCAAAATATCTTTAAAAAATCAGTAGGCTCATCCTAATAATAAGTCTTGGGGGAAATTTTTTTGTAAAAAGCTTGATAAAATATAAATGTGTGTTCATGCACTGCATTTTATATTCAGTATTTAGTTTCAATTTAAATATAATTTAAATTTTAAATTAAAAAAAAAAAAAATTAAAGAAAATCAGACAATGATTTGAATTGTGGTTCAACATAATCATTAAAAACAAATAAAACTGGCCTGGACAACAATGATGGTACCCATAACTGATATTTTGTTGTACAACCTTTTGAGGCAATCAGGTAATTTGTGAATCTCTCAATGAGACTTCTGTACCTGTCCACAGGTATTTTGGCCCGCTCCTCGTGAGCAAACTGCTCCAGCTTTCTCAGGTTTAAAAAGGTGTCTTCTCCAGACTACATGTTAAAGCTCCTTCAGCAAAAGTTCAATAGGATTTAGATCAGGGATCATAGAAAGCCACTTCAGAATAGTCCAATGTTTTGTTCTTAGCTATTCTTGGGTGTTTTTAGTTGTGTGTTTTGGGTCACTTTCCTGTTGGAGGACCCATGAACTGCAACTGAGACCAAGCTTTCTGACACTGGGCAGCACATTTCACTCCAGTATGCCTTGATAGTCTTAAGATTTCATTGTAACCTACACAGATTCAACCTGTCACAATTTCTTCTTGTCATCTTAATAACTTTTATACTATTTTTATTGCTAAGCTGGAAATGTCCCCAGATTTCATTTCAGAAATCTGGTCACCTTACATTAGCGTTGTTGTGATGACTTTGGCATGTTTGCTTTGGCATAGGTAACAGATACTAAATTCAACACGGAATTAAAGCTGTGTTTTCTTCCCAGTGTCCTATTAAAGCCTGCTTTTTTGCAGACACAACCTTTTAATTTTTTCCTTTTACCTGTAATAATTTTATCTGCATGCTAAGACCTTAAGCCTCATACGCTACGTTCTCTGAATTAGCTTGTTGGAATTGTAGCAATAAGTCAGACCACCAGTACCCAAACGTTATAATTACATAGCTTAGAAATTAAATGAAGAAACTATATTATCAGCATCATGAGGGATTTAAAATGTAAATGTTAATATTTACCTTGCATAGCAGGTAGGCCTAACATCAACTTATAGCCTACAGTTCCTTAAAGGAGACATATCATGCTTGTTTCTTCTTTTCACTATGCCAGACTAGGATGCCTGTAAAGCATTTCTGCCCTCAGTACAAGTCATTTAGTTCCTTCATTGCCCCACAATAGCGTTCTCAAAATCCTCATTTTAGGCCATTATGAAGCCCTCGTTGAAACACTCAGATCTGAGGATGACCTAAAGTTACCTCGCAACATCACAGCCCTTTGTGCTCTGATTGGTCAGTTCTATCGGGGGTTGAGCCAGCCTGTCTTTCTTCTTCTACTGTATTTTACGGCAGGCTCAAAGCAGCGACTGCGTATTGACTCCCCCTACAGGCCAGAGCTGGTAATGAGTGAATGTGAGCTAGGGATCTATATACTGCTGCTGGTGGATATGTTCCTCGGTGACGGTTTTGTGGCTAACGGACATCACAGAGGAGGAAGTGTTTTATCAGATTACTCCAATAAAAAGAAAGGTACCTCGTGATGTCACGACGTTTGAAATCTCGCGGACATCTCGCAATGACCTATTTTCAGAGGCATCAAATCTTGTTCTAGGATAACAGAAAAAATACAATATCTCATTTTTTGAAAATTAAGGGGGTGTAAGGTCTTGTTTTCAAATTTATTATATTATATATAAGTATTAAATCATGCATCAGCATGATATGTCTCCTTTAAAGCTGTTTACACATTTAAAGGTACAGTGTGTATTATTAAATGCTATCTAAAATAACAGACTTGGTTAAAAAAAAATAGAATAGATTACTTAAAATTATATTTAATTTAGTTTCTAATCAGCCTTAAATAATTAATGTTTTGTTTTCATTACCTTAGAATAAGTCATTTATATCTACATAGGAGTGGGTCCTCTCTTGTGGTGGCTTCCATCTTGCGTCGCCATCTTTTCTACCCTAACTCAGAATGGACAAACTAAACGCTTTCGCGTTTTTTGTTGACGCACAGTTGTGAAATAGACGAAGACGTAGAGAGTGATTACCAAGCAGCTGTGCTAATACAAACAAACATGGAGGACCACACATACAATTTGCCATCAGTGGAGCGTGAATCTTTGTCAAAGAAATGAAAACGCGACGAAGCCAAATGCAATCGGGACAGAAAAACAAAAAAAACAGGGTCAACATCGGTGCTGCCTTTCCCAGATGGAAGTCCCTGAAGGATAAGTTTGCAGACAGACGCCGAAGTTGCCTGTGTTTTGCTGGACAGATAAGGCTAAGTGTCGAATTGTACTCTTATATGGAGCCAAATTTATTTGTTTACTTTCGGGAGAAGTCGGAGGAAGACGCAGAGAATGTATCTGCTATGCGAGGCTTATTTCACGGCCACAAGCATTTTGAAATGATTGTCTCTTCCAAACGACCGGTGTGAGCGTTAGCAAGACTGAAAGACAATAGGGAGACAACGTTGTGCTAAAACTCCACGATTTATTGATTTTCTGTGGTAGTAAGACAAAACATAGGCTGATAACTAAGCTAAAAACACTTTTTGTGCCTGGAAGGCTACCGTAGCTCCGGAGGTTCTCCAACAGGGAGGGGGGAGTGCCGGAGTGCTGCAATCTCAAACCTCACCTTTAGATGCCGCTAAAAACTACACACTGTACCTTTAAGTCAAACAAACCTATCCTTTATCTTACAAGACAGCCCTTTTAGACCTCGGCTTATTCTTACATAATAAAAAAGCCTTATCAGAGTTAGCATTGTCATTGTGATGAGTTTAGCATGGTTGTGTTGGCATGACTCACAAAGCTAGAGAGCAAATGCTTCCTCATTTTGCCTTAAGCTTTGAATTAGCTTGTTTAAGCTTTAGCACGTAGTAAGACATGCTCTTGATAACAAAAGAGGAAAACAATAAGCCTTAAAATTTACAATTCCTTGTAAAAACTGCTGCTCCGTGTAGCTGAACCTGAGAACTTAACATTTCAACTGTTAGCACACTTTCTGTTCTCTTATTTATTTGAGGCTTAATCATTAAAATGCTAAAGATGGTAAATATTAACTGAAGCTGTCATTGTCGTGTACAGGCTTATTGCTGAGCTTCAGAAAACATTCGGGTCATAAGTAATTGCCTGTAGAGATCTGAAGGTGTAATGTGTCTAACAGTTTGTTCCTGCAGTGGGAACAGAGCGCTGTGTGTTTGACTCGTATGTAACATTGTAAGAGACTGAATCAGAGGCCCTCAGAGACTCACTAACAGCCTCTTCTTCTTCTTCTTCTCTCACAATGATTCTTTTTGTCAGCTCTCACACTAACAGGATGTACTTGTACTGTTACTCATTTGGGTTTTATCTGTCTGTTAAATTAGATTTACAGACAGAGGTACAGAAAATACAGGAGGATGTTTGCTGTTGGTTACATAAAGAAACAAAGATTTAAAGGTGAGGAAAGATGGTTGGAAATGCTATATTTACTTTGAGATAATTGCCAGGATCAGCAGCACTCTGATGTCTTTAGACTGAATTTGGTGGTACTGTATGTTAAATAGAAGTCATGTAGTCTCTGTATCAACTATGAATGAAATATAAGTATCCAAATATCCCTTTAGGCAGGGTTGCAAGATATTTCTACAGAAATTAGCACCCAGTTCAACAAAAACAAGCCCAAAACAAGCTACCTAAAGCTATTTTTTAAGGTAATATATTACTTTTTTTAATAGAAGAGAAATCTACATGAAGCCTGTTTTGATTTTAATCTACATAACATTTCAGTTTCACAGTAACATTGTTTGGCTCTTAATTTACTGATTCAACATCCTTTTCTCCATACAGAAGTGAAGGGAGGGGCCACTGTTATTTATAACTCTGTTATCACTTAACAGTCCGTCTAACCTTGATTTTGTAACCAAACAGACAAAGTCAGACTTTTATCTAAGCTGTAGAGGATGTTGATCCTCTACAGCTTTATTATGGTGAAAACACTAACACCTACATTAGAAATACATTTAATTTAGGGATTTCTTTTTGGTGGAAACATGACTTTTGCCCCTCTTTAAACAGTAAATTAGATTTTGTAACCTCTGAATTGAGTTTATATTGGTAGGAGAGTGTGCTACCAGCACAATAAGACCAAATGAGCAACTGCACTTTTGAAACAAGCCCAAACTAGAAAGCACTTGGAGAGCGCAGACCTCCGCCAACGCCACAATCCTCAGCCATATTGTCATTTTGACCATAAATATTACTCCTACCTTTATTTCGTGTAAATATTTAGATTCCTTGACCATGAAAATATACCATTAGCAACTGGATTCATAATGATATCTATTTTAGTTCTGTAGTTATTCACAGAAATCACAATTTTCGCCATGGCGGCCAGACGCTGCTCCGGATCAACACCAAAATTGAATCAGTTCTTTCTTTTCCCATGCTGAACATTTCCTGAAAATTTCATCCAAATCTGTCCATTACTTTTTGAGTTATTTAGTTCACAGACGGACGGACGGACGGACAGATGGACGGGCAGACGGCCAAACTCTCCCAAAAACATAACCTCCTTGGCGGAGGTAAATATACATCTGCAACTCCCAATATTTACAAGCAACTTAAAAAATAAGCCCAAAGTCACTTATAGCAAGTGGACCTGGCAACAATGCCATCAGGATGTGGAGAGTGAGTGAGTAAAATGAGTAAAATGGACCTAGAGATTGCTGAGCGCGTTGGTTTGGCATTTACAATGTTTCTGAACCCTGCTACAATGCAAAGCTTTCACTTTAACGCTGTATCTTTGTTCCAACTTTCAACACCGTTCGCGAGCTTTCGGTAATGACCGAAAGAATGAGACGGTGGATACAAGCAGTTGAAATGAGCACCCGCCACAGTGTTAATTATGACAGCACTTTGATTTAGCTTTAGTTTTAGTCTTTTGGCTAAAATATCTTTGTTTTTTTCATAACCAAGTCATCTAACTTGTTTTAGTTGATGAAATATAACAACATTTTAGCCCACAAAATCTACTGAAAAATGAGTTGACTAAAATATAAAGTGTAAAGTGTAACCCTCATGTTTCCTTGAATTTCTTTAATTCTATTCCATTATGTTGCTGACTACTCAGTATGTCATATCTATATATATGTACAGTGAATGTAGGGGGTTATATATATTTGTATGCATGCAGAAATGTTACGTGTATCGTTTGATGTATATGTATATATTGGTATGCTAGTGGGTATAGATTTCTGTTATATGTGGGTATGTATATGAATGGATATGTGTGCATGTAGGATTTGCTTGCGTATGATTAGGTGTATGTATATACGTGTATATATATTTATGTATAACATTTATTTTTGGGGGGGGTTGGGTTTTGCTTTATATGAGTTGTGTATGGGGTGCATCAGTTACCATAGGTTTTGTATATATTCACGTTAGGTTTAAGTGTACATATATGAGATAATGCTGACAGATTTAATTTACACTGCCTCCCTTCCGCTGAACACTGCCTCCCTTCCGCTGAGGGTACCTTTTTGTTTGTTGATAATTGTCGATGAGTGGTTTTATTTGGAGTCTGGTCCGCGTGTATACTTAGGCTAGGCCCTTCTATTTAAGGTGCATTCAAAAGGTGCATTCAGCGATCTGCTAATCGTCTAATCTGGTGCAGAATTTGTCAAATTCACCGTAAGTCTCCTCTCCATCCACGAGATGTCACCACTGACAGCATGTTGAAAGAAAAATTTGGTGTCAATATACAGCCTTGACTCTGAATTTCAGCAGGTAAATACTGTGGCTCGGGCAAGGGTGCAAAACAAAAGTAAACCCCCCAGTAAGCCCCAGGTCAGAGTGCGATCGCTCCATGCTATGCGCCAGATCCAGACAGAGGGAGATGCGTGAATTTCCGTAAGCGTCTTGCCATTAATTTCGCGTGGCAATAGTCTCGCGGTTGGCAATGGCTGAAGAAAGAATGCAAAGAAGTTGCGGTCAGCAGAGGTGAAAAGTGGAAAAGAGGGCTGATGATCAAAAGAGCAAGACCCGAGGTCAACATTGAGTTGCTTTCCAGAGCCAGAAAGAGGAGGTGGACTCCAATGGTGAAAGCTACCTGAAAATCGCGAAAGACGAAAGACGGTCATAGCCATTGCCGATATTGCGTCTTCGGCGGTGGAGGAACTCCAGCGGTGAAAAGACTAAAGCAGCTGAAAAGCGGGCCGTGATGTACTTAGATCACAGTCTGCTGAACAAATGGCTAAGCAGCATTAACCGTGGTGCTTCACATAACCAGTAACAGCAGTCAGGCATTCATCTTATTGTCTAATCTGCCAAAATGTACTGTTGTTGTGATGTTTTCCAATATTGGCTTGGTCGAGTTGTCTGACCAGTCGGGGTTTTTCATAGCTAAGTCAGCTCGCGATTTTCTCACCGGCTGTTTCCATGGCGATGCCACGTCAATCAGCTTCCGGAGGCGGGTCTAAGTGAATATAAGCAACTTCTCACTGACCACTATGTAAAGTCTGAGGAAGAGCGATCACGCTCGAAACATAACTATCTGATAATAAAAATTTCAAGGGAGCTATTTTTTTGGTGTGCAGATCTCTTTATACATTTTTCTTCCTTGAATTTCTGAAGTCATGTTTTACACTTGGATTCTGCCACCATAAAGCTAAGCAACCTTTCTACTCAACTTAAGTAGCTGTGATTTCTAACTTGTCTCCACTTTCTACATGACTAAATTAGGTCTGATTGGATTTAGTCTGTCAAACATTTTAGTCCAGTTTGTATTTGTTGACGGAAATGTCAGTTAATTTAGTTTTTTTCAATGCACACTTGATTTTTTCTTGTTGTAGTCTAGTTTTTGTCAGGGTAAAAAAAGGTGTTGACGGAAACTATGACGAAAAGAATAAGTCAACAAAATTAACACTGTTCCTCAGAACAGGAAGGCTAACATTACCCATTGACTCCCAGTGTTTCAGCTAAGCCAACCAGCGGTGGCCGAGCTCTGTCTGTTCCTTACTGCACATACAGATGAAAGAATGGTGTCTATCTGTTTATTATGAACTTGGGATTGCGGCAAGACACAAAGAGAAAAATAAAGATGGCATATCGCTTTAAGGTGTTAAGGTCATGTTTCACTACTTTTCCCCTTGTCAAAGTGATAACCTAAATCCAGGCCTCATGCTCATCCCTTGCCTGAAATGTTCAATGTCAGCTTTATTTATATAGCACATTCAAACAGCCAACAGCCTACCAAAATGCCTACAGTAGAAAAGGCAAACATGATAAAAACAATAAAAACCAATAAAAGTAATAAAAACAAATCAAAGCAATAAAAACAGGGACAGTACAGTATAAATATAAATACTCACTAGTAAAACCAATAAAAGTCCCAAATAAAAGTGGCTATACTCCACCATACAAATGACACCACCATAACAGCCTCCCCATCCTCTTTGCCGCTTTATTGAGCTTTCCCCGTCAAGCTGGTACTAGTTTTTCATGAACTAGTATTCCCTCAAATGTTTCTGAATGAATTTAGAGGTGATGGAAAAATATAATGCTCAACTAAGTTTGCTCATTCCTTTTTATTCCACAAACACAAATTAAATTATGACCAGTCTTCTCATTTAGCTTTCTTCCAAAATGTGATTAAGCATATTTCATCAAGAAAGGAACTGTTTCCCTGATTTATTACACTCCTGGGGATGATGATAAAAAAGCACATACACACAAAAAGGAAAATGATTATTGGGCTGTTCAGTTTCCTCAGCGTTTTATCTCCTGGGGTTTCTTTCAGACCTGTAAATGAAAGAAAAAAGAGTTAGTGGTGGTTTTATCAGTGAATAAAAGCTTTTCACTGCACATTTATTAGTGTGTGGGTATTTTTAAGCGGCTGGACATGTGACAGAGATACATATCAGAGATGTGGGCGACCGAATTACTGCCTCTTTCTCTCCTTGTGGATCAGACAGCTGTTCAGCAGCTGTGTGCACAAGTGTGAGAAAATGTGTGTGTCAGGAGAGCGAGAGAGAGGGGTGTGTTCATTAGTGCGAGCGTGTGTCAGAGAGTGAAAGATAGAAAAGCAGGGCTGTAATTTATGCTGCACCTCCGACCCTTCACTTCTCGGCTGCCTGTGTCTGAGCTGAGGTTTGCTGACGCAAGAAAAAAGAGAAAAGGCATCAGACCTCCAGAGACAGAGGTGGGAGGAGGAGGAGGAGGAAGGTGGGGTGAGAAAAAGCAACATGAATACAGTTTTTGTTTTATGTGCTCTGAGCTTTTTAACATACTGTATCTCTAAAGAGTTCTTACACTGAGAAAATCATTGGTATCTAAATAACATTTATTTGGAGTACCAAGGAGATCACAATGTTAACACTGAAGGAAATTTAAAGACAACTAACAAAATGCATCAACAGAAAAAACCTGACTCATGCCTCAACTAATAGTTTTATTGTAAAGGTGTAGTCAGCGATGTGGGAGAAAACGAGTGGAGAGGTTGTTCATGAACGAATTTCGACCCGCCTCTCCCTTCATACCTCACCACCCCTGGCTCCACCCCCACAAGCTGATGGATGTGCATCGTCATGGAAACTGCCATAGAAACTGCGTAGCTCATAGACATTATAGCGTAGCTGACCAATGTAGCTAAGGTAACTCCGACTCATCAGACAACTCGACTGACAATATTGATAACATCACAACAGTACATTCTGGCAGATTAGACAATAAGACGAATGCCCAACGGCCGTTACTGTTATGTGAAGCACCACAAAGCTAACGTTGCTCACCTATCCAGCAGACAGACGGTGACACCTGCGTCCGTTTTTAGGTCTTTAAATTGCAGAGTTCCCTCCGCTGTCGGAAAGCAACACCAATGTTGACCTGGGGCTTCGCTCTTTCATGGTCTTAGCCCTTCTTTTTGACCTTTTTCTTTTGGGCTGTTTTTCAGCCATTGCTACTGCACATATTGTATCTCTCTCTTCCGCTAACTGCGCACGCTACACAACCTACGACTCCCCCTCCCCCCTCTGTCTGATCTGCGCATGAGTATGATCGCCCCCTGGATGTGGGGGGGTGTACTCTGTTTTGGTAACTCGGCCCGAGCCACAGTATTTACCTGCTGAAATTCAGAGCCAAGGCTGTGTATTGAAACCGGACTTTTTTTTCAACATACTGTCAGTGGTGACATCTTGTGGATGGAGAGGAGCAATACGGTGATTTTGACAAATAGTGCATTAGATTAGAAGATTAGAAGATCGCTGACTACACCTGTAAACCAAGTAACCTTAGCCCTTTGACTTCCAACCTAAGAAGTACATTTGCAACAAATTATTTGTTGGTAAAATTGTGTTCCTTCCTCTCCATTGAGTAACATTTCAACTTTCATTTTTCAGATTACTCAACTGGGAAGCAGCTATGTGGGTCAACCTGCTGGTTGGCTTGTCCATCAAGGGTTATCCGGGCACGACAGGATTTCTTTTACTTCTTAAAAAAAATATGTTTTTGTTCTTAAACATATCAGAGAGCTAAATTTAGATATGTAGCAGATTACCAAGTTTTCTGAGGAATCATAGACCTATTTTTTATCCTCAAATTTATTTCCTTCAACTAAATTACGATTGCTGGGGGATCTGGAAATATGTGAAAAGGTTTTTCTTACTACAGTGTACGCTCTTACTGTTAAATTGAGGAGCAATGCAGCAATTCATTTTTCTAGTTTTAAAAAATTATATTCATGTACAGCAGCGTCATTGAGTGGATACATTTGGTTTTACAAATGTTATTCTGAGAGGTAAAAAAGGAAAAACAGACGGAAACAGGCTTTCAGAGTTTTAAATACAGTGCCACTGCTGCAAAAAGTCAACTTCCTGGATACAATGCCAGTCAAAGGGTTAACCAGGGCTGACACCTTGTACTTGATACTCAGATATATTGTCAAGCAGGAGGAAACAAATCCCTACTCCAGCTGTAAATATACCTGCGAAAATCAACATACAGCTTGGCAGCACATTAGGGCACCTGGAGCAGTATCCATTTTCTCTTGACCACAACATTAGGAAGTCCACCTCAAGAAAATGGAGGACAGGCAAAGCCACTCTGTGAAAACACTTGGGACTCCACACCACTGATGGTGAAACAAGAAAAAAATCCTTGCTGAGTATTGACTACATGCAAAGCAGCTGGCTTACTCCTCATCCAAGACAGAACAATGTCCTCTGTAGGCCTGACGTTAGAAGCATGGAAAAAGGCCATCACAGGCAAGAGAGCAAGACTTGTATGGCCTAATGGTGTGACCTCAGAAGAGGCTAAAATGCCTTCCAAGCAGTCCTGTTCAACTCAGCACGGTATGGTACACAATTACAGCTGTTTCTGTAGTCAAATCAGGAGAAGAGGTACTCAAAAAATGAACTGTGTCATCCCTCTTTCAAGGATACAAAAGCGACCCTGAAGGGTGGAACTAAAAGCCATGCAGTCTGTTGATTGATCCCAACAATAGAAAAAGCCATGCCATCAGGACTAAACTCAAACTTTGCTATGCTGAAATAAGTCATGGATTAGAGTGATTTGTTTACTGTTGTTACTGTGTGAGAATGTCCACAAGAACAATGCTCTGTAGATTTCTCTTCAGTCTGTTTCACTGCATTACGTAGCTGGAAGACCCTCTCCTCTCTGCACTCAAGTAAAGGTACAGCTGGCAGTGGAAAACGCTAACAAGATCCAGGTTCAAACTATACCAAAGTGGACTGAACCAAACAAGGTCACAGATGATCAAATGGAAATTTGGATAAAAATGGAAATTTGTGATGCAGCAACTACAACATAGCTGTTCATCTTGAAATGAAAACATGACGCTGTACGTTTGAAGATTTACTCCGAATCAGAAATCCTGATCAGGACCTGATCAAGACCTGATCATGGCTGTTGCTGTTTCTTAAAAAAAATCAGAGATTATTGCAAAAGGGTCCGTGTAGTCCCTCTTAGCAGTTCATTGGCAATAATCCTTTCAAAGAAACAATCTGAGTTCACATTCCAGCTACATTTTATATTGCAAACAGAAATGTTAGATTTTCATATGCAGGTCTTTACCATTGAAATTATTTCAGAGATTCATTTATCTGAAAAACCTGAAATCCTGTAAACACCACTCTTATAACATGCATTTCATATGGTATAGGCTACTGGTTGCTAACTGTTTTATCCTATTCTCAGCCATTGAGCTAAGACAAGCTAAATGATTAGCATAGAAGGCAAGCATAATATAAAGCATTTGAACAGTAGAAGTACTCTGCCAAGCAAAGTCTCTCTGGTTCTTTTTCAAATTAATTGGTGTCTTTTTAAACTGTGTTGATAAGATAAACTACCATAGCCTTACAGAGCAGACAGACCTGCCTGACTCTGAAATCATGCATATCCATCTTGCCAGCCTCCATTGTCCAATGGCTTCACTCTGGTAAATGCTTATCGGCCCAATCAGGGAAGAGAGAGCCGTAGTGGCTTACAACAGTTAGCCACTACGGCTAATGGCCATTAACTGTTGTTTTCAGTTAGTTGTGGCGGCTAATGGCTAACTGTTGTTGGCCGTTAGTGGCTATGTGTAGCCGCTACGTATGCTCCGTCATACATAGAAGCATTGCTTGATATGGATGGTCTGTGATGAGTGTGACAAGCCGATCGATCGTCCAATCAGAAGCTGCTGTTGTTGTTGAAGCCCCTGAAAACATTTTCAGAAAAACTCCTTCTCAGATGGATTAGTGAAATATTTGAACTGTCCATCTGGTGTATCAGGTTAAACTACCAGGCTGCTAGCTTAACATCAGACTTTAAAAAGCTTACACAGAAAAACTTTTCGTTAACAAACATTTTAGTTAGGTAGGGAGGCTAGATTTTCAGACCTCAAACAGAAACATTTTCATTTTATGTCAAATCCACAAGCACAAGCTCAGGACACAATTAGACTTTTCACCAGATCACTTTTAACACCAACAAATCAGGAGATGATAAAAAAACAATCAAAATCGACTGACACTGTATTTGACAAATGACCTCATGACAATATTGGAGGAAAATGTTAGGTGTTCCAAATTGTAAGGATTATTTTGTTTTCATCCCATTTATGTTATCACTATTTTCAAAAGTAGTAATCCTGAGAAAGTATTTTTGAAAAATCATAAGTTAAACCCCGGCACTCTGCTGTTTTCTTAAATATTGTATCTGTACATATGTGATCACTACAATAATGTTGTATTTGATGCTGTTTTTATAATCTGCCATACCTATAGTAATTTTGCATAGTTATAACATGTTTTAAGTATTCGTCATTTTTAATAGTGTTTTATCCACATAATACTGCACTTTAATACATGAATCTATACAAGGCTTGTCATTGAGATATTTATATATCTACATACAGACAAATCAGTGTTGCAATCATGGAGAAATGTTTTGGTATCTTTTTTCAGATGTCTAAAATAGGGATGGGGAGTGGCTCAATTGGGCCTTTTTTTAAAAAAAAAAAAAAACATTTGAAGGACACAGGAAACAGCCAGAAAACAGGACGGTCCGGGTTAAATCAGGACATCTGGTCGCCCTATGTTAGGTGTTTCTCTATTTCAGTCTCACTGGCAACCAAGGCCTCTACCAGCTCTGAAGACTATAAAATCCTGGATTTGAAGGGTTATGACGCACTTCATTGGTGGAGTTCTTATAATTTATAGTCTTGATGGTACTTCCTATTTTCATTTTTTGCACCACTGAGCTATCTGCTCCATCCAGCATGTAAGACAGTAAAGTATTTTAAACTCTGGGAACGCAATCTTAAAGGACAGCAGATGATTCAAGTCCAGTCATCTGAGTATCTGATCTGAAGCTTTTGACTACATCACATTATGTTCCAAATTATATGAATGCACAAACTGAACTTCTCTGCTTGAGTCACATCTGCTTGTAACACCCCCTGTGTGGTCACTTTAGCACAAACGGATTAGTGAAATATTTGAACTGTCCATCTGGTGTATCAGGTTAAACTACCAGGCTGCTAGCTTAACATCAGACTTTAAAAAGCTTACACAGAAAAACTTTTCGTTAACAAACATTTTAGTTAGGTAGGGAGGCTAGATTTTCAGACCTCAAACAGAAACATTTTCATTTTATGTCAAATCCACAAGCACAAGCTCAGGACACAATTAGACTTTACACCAGATCACTTTTAACACCAAAAAAAATCAGGAGATAATAAAAAACAATCAAAATCGACTGACACTGTATTTGACAAATGACCTCATGACAATATTGGAGGAAAATGTTAGGTGTTCCAAATTGTAAGGATTATTTTGTTTTCATCTCATTTATGTTCTCACTATTTCCAAAAGTAGTAATCCCGAGACAGAGACCCCGGCACTCTGCTGTTTTCTTAAATATTGTATCTGTACATATGTGATCACTACAATAATGTTGTATTTGATGCTGTTTTTATAATCTGCCATACCTATTGTAATTTTGCATAGTTATAACATGTTTTAAGTATTTGTCATTTTTAATAGTGTTTTATCCACATAATACTGCACTTTAATACATGAATCTATACAAGGCTTGTCATAGAGATATTTATATATCTACATACAGACAAATCAGTGTTGCAATCATGGAGAAATGTTTTGGTATCTTTTTTCAGATGTCTAAAATAGGGATGGGGAGTGGCTCAATTGGGCCTTTTTAAAAAAAAAAAAAACATTTGAAGGACACAGGAAACAGCCAGAAAACAGGACGGTCCGGGTTAAATCAGGACATCTGGTCGCCCTATGTTAGGTGTTTCTCTATTTCAGTCTCACTGGCAACCAAGGCCTCTACCAGCTCTGAAGACTATAAAATCCTGGATTTGAAGGGTTATGACGCACTTCATTGGTGGAGTTCTTATAATTTATAGTCTTGATGGTACTTCCTATTTTCAGTTTTTGCACCACTGAGCTATCTGCTCCATCCAGCATGTAAGACAGTAAAGTATTTTAAACTCTGGGAACGCAATCTTAAAGGACAGCAGATGATTCAAGTCCAGTCATCTGAGTATCTGATCTGAAGCTTTTGACTACATCACATTATGTTCCAAATTATATGAATGCACAAACTGAACTTCTCTGCTTGAGTCACATCTGCTTGTAACACCCCCTGTGTGGTCACTTTAGCACACACGTAGATCAAGGACTAGAGCTGCAAGTGCTGTGAAGATCAAGTCAGTAATGTAACAGACTAATCATACTGAAACAGACACGCACACTCCTCATCTTCAACCTCGATCTCTCCATCCTGTTTTCTCTCTGTGGGCCTCCACCCACTCATATGAGCCCTGGTCGTACTGAGAGGAAAGAGAGATGTTTAAAGTTCTTGTTCTGATAGTTTGTTCCTCTCGTTGGTGTCTGCTTGGAAACAAACCGGAAAATAAGGCAGAACTTGAGGGCAGACTATTTGAATATAGAGAGAGGAAGGTAGATTGTGTAAATGTGGGGGCAAAAAAAGGAGGATGTCTTTTGTGTCACATGAAATAGCAGCAGATGGTTGTTTCTGTATGACTGTGCAAACGCAGCACACAAAGCCCCTGTGCAACATTACAGTTTAATTTAGCTTTTTGTTTGAAGCAACATCAGCTAAGGCATACTTCAAGTGAACTTCAAAGTGCACTCACACCAGGGCCAGTTGCTGTTCTGGTCTTAAGAATGATTTGCGCCCTCATTCCAGTCCCTTAACAAAGCAACACAGATAATACACAATCTATATTTAGGTCATTCTGATTTAAATTATTAAATTATTAAAACCATTACTGAGAGGCAGGGTTGGGGGTCTCACCTGTTCTACTGAATGCAGTATTGCGCCCTCCTGAATATTTTTTGGGCAATCGCTGCCTTTAGTTCGCATCAACAATAATCCTCATCCACGAGTGATAATCAGTGCCTAACAAAATCATTCAACCAGCTCTCATAAAAGAAAAACATCCATTTTTTAAAAAAGTCTTTATAAAAATTGTTAAAAACTGATAATGTTAGAAATTCAAACTGAATTCATCTTTTTATACACAAATCTGAGCTGCTCACTGGACTTCTTTGACAAGTCAGAAAAAAATGAAGCATCACATTAAAGCACAAAAAAGCTGTTCTGTTTAGGACTAAAAAAAGAACTACAATTTGGCATCTTAATCAATGTGCTTTACTTTTGTTTCTGTTTAATGTGCAACAGTAACTTAAAAATTCATCTATAACAATAATAAGTATGTTTTAGCATTACAAAATATCAATTTAACGAAAGAGCTTCTACATCCGGGTGTACTAACCATTACACAAACAAAAGTGATTTTGTTTTTTACCAATGCTCTTAATGAAGCTCAGCTGTGGCATAAATCTTACATTGATTAGTGAGCTAATACATCTATGAAGCACTATGAAGGCGTGATGCTTGCCTATGTTGTTAAATATAAATCCTGAGAGTATTAAGATAGAATAAGGTCAATAGGATTAGTAAAAACAGAAACTGAGAAGTGCTGTACAAAGAAAAGGAATGAAAGAAAGAAGTGTAATTTGTGAACCACACCTTAAAAAGTGCACTTAAATTTGCCTGTATGTGCAAAGAGACCCATTTAATTAAAAAGTCAAACTAGCCCATTTTTCTCAAATCAAGAGGAGAAACTTAACCTATAAAGTAGTCAAAGAGCGCAAAGCCCTGCCAAGGTAGCTCACATATCGCTGTAACATCTATAGATAGTTATTGAGCAAAAACAAGTCGCGAATGGTGGTTATCCCTCTCGACATGGAGGCTGATGTTTGTTTTCTCCACCAAGGTTGTTTTTTTTTTTGTATGCTGGTTTGTTAGTAAGATTTCACAACTACTGGATGGGTTTTGTCAAGCTTTTCAGGGGTGTTGTCAACGGCCCAACTTAAAAATGATTAGATTTTGGTGGTGATCCCGATAACTGCCATCAGCAAGCGATCATTTTTGCTCAAAAATTGTCTAACTAATAAGGACATCAACATGATTCTGAGTGCTAGGTGTTTTGGTTTTCAGGGTCAATGAGTCATATTATGGTGTTAACTTTATCATGAAACTATTAATTATAGATATAACCGCAATATGTGAGCTGCCTTGGGAGAGGTTTGTCGGTTGACTCATGAAGATTTTTTTATGGTTCTAAAGATATAAGCAAACAGCTTGAGTGTTACCACTTTTGGCCGCCAGAGACCCCATAGAGTTTGGGGGGTGAAACATTTGGTTCTTTCTCTACAGGATCTGTTGGAAAACAGAACACATCAGCCATCTTTAGTTTCAAATGAACCTAATAAAAAGAAGAGACAAAGGAATGTCACACCAGAGACCAGATTTTAATTTGTTCGTTTATTTGGAACCCTTCTCCAAATCACGTCTGTAATTTTTCCATTTCACAAAATATTTACAAAAAAAGATACTTTAATGTTGTTTTTTTCTTTATTCATGTTAACTGTTGTAACAGCTCCTTTTTAGGATGATGACAATTGCTTACATCTTGCAGTCCGAGTCGAGTTCTTTTAGAAAATGTTCATGAAAAAAAGTCCTCCCACCTCCTTTATTTTCAGTTACACTCATTTTTTAACTGCATACATTTATCCCCCCATTGTTCTTCTTTTTCTTCAGAGTGCTTTTTAAAAAAAACCTTCCTTGCATGCTTTCAGCTGCAAACAGGAAGCCAAGAGCTTGTGTGTGCTTATTGAGAGGAAGTGACATCTTTGCCCTGCAGGAAGTACAATTACAGCATCATCAGATCCTCCAGATGCTTGATTGGGTCGGTTTGGTTTCTCCAGTCTTTCTCTTCAATCAGAGTCTCTCTAGGCGAGCGAGAAACCTACAGATATACCAAATATCACAAAGTCAGAGTAAGTACTAAATGGAACAGTCTTAGTCAAAAGAAGAGCTAGTCTGGAGCGTCAGGATTAAGAGCAATATTCCCAGAAACGATCAGCTCTTGCGTCCCTCTGCAGGTCTGAAGTCCGAGCATAACAAGGCGTCCACAAGTGCATTGTGGGTGTTCCATGGAAGAGCGTTTTTCGTGTTCAAGCCGTACGATCCATCCCTGAACTCAGAAAAGAAAGGAAGAGTTGCCATGAAGATTTAAAAAAAAAAAAAAAGTAACAGCCGGAGGGGCTGCGGTCCCTCATTAAAGGATCCATGAAACAAAGAGAGCCGGGCGACACGTGATGCTAACAACGTAAGGCAACTGACCTGGGTGCGACTGCGGGGGTGATTATATCAGACGAAGCGCTAATCTGGAAAAGGTCAAAACTGCATGGTGATTTTCCCTTTAGCGTCAGTGAGAAGATTTCCTTAGAAGTCTGTTTTCACACAGTCCGTCCTGATGCAGAAACCTCGTCACAGGCCTCCAGTTTGTCGTTCATGAGTAAAATGCTGAGCTAAGTTGTGCCAGAGTGATGTAAATGCTGTTTATGTATGATACAAAATGTGACAGAAAAATGAAGAAAACGTGAAAAATAGACGCATGAATAGATCAACCCTGCCCCCGAAAGAGTGTGTTTTCTAGATCAGTGTGTGGATATAAATCTTACTATTAAACTGTGACTAGAGGATAACTGCGTTGTGTTGTTTCCAGTTAATAGGTCGGTAAAGTGTGCCATTTTGGTGCCTTTCATTATAGACGAATCCAGCAGTAAGTAGACGTTGCCATCACAGCAGTGGTGTCACACTATAATATCAAAAGCTCACTGAAGAAGTACTAATTCTCTTCTTTAGCGCTACTTTCTATGTGACGTCATTTTCAAGTACATAAGGAAGAATCTGTAGAGTTCTCAGCTTCTCTTAAAGTTCCAAAAGACTTGGAAAAACAGGAAGTACTTGGCACACAAGCTCTCAGGTCATAAGTGGAGATAAAAATCAAAAATCAAATTCACTGATCGCAGACTAAAGCCTGGTTTATACTTCTGCAATGCATTTTCATAGCCTACTCATTTAAGTTCCAAAGAGACACAAACCCACACTGTAGCCTTTAAAAAATAATGTAACTATGTATCAAAATGGCGCGTCCACAGGCTGGATTGCTCTCTGGGTGGCATTTTGGTGACTGGGACTGGAGCCCATCCCAGGTGTGATTGGGTGAGAGGCAAGGTACACCCTAAACTGGTCACCAGAGGATCCCGGGACCACAGAATGACAGACTACCATTCAAGCTCACATTCATACCCATGAGCAATTTAGAGATTAAGAGTCACTAAATAGCCTAATAAGCATTATTTTGGTCTGTGGGAGGAAGCTGGAGTGCCCAGAGAGAAGTCTTGCAAGCACAGGAAGATGATACAAACTTCATACAGAAAGGAGTGACTGAGAGGGGGATCAAACTGGCAACCTTCTTGCTGTGAGGCATGCACCGAGACGCCCACTCTGGGTTCCCCTGAGGCATTTGTTGCGTACGACAATTTGCCAGGATGGCCACACGTTCTGCTCACCATAAGAAGGAAATCAGAGTCCTCTGTCTAAACCGATTCTTGTCTGAATGTCCAGTCTTCCCTGATGTCTTTCTTTCAATGCTGCTCTACAACAAATAACTCTGTGTGGCGAAATTTGTTTTGAATTGATTAGAATATATGCTGGTCTCCAAGTTTTGTTGCAATGTCTTATCTGTTGCTATGTGCTGAGGTGCTATGTACTGCGCTCCTCTTACAAGCTCAGCTGGGGAGTAGCCTTTTTTCCCTTCTCCTTCCCTCCTGTCCTTCCTTTTCTCACCTAGAAAAAATGGGGTCTGCTCTGCTGGTGACTCAACAGTCTTCCTGTTCCTGTCCACTCTGTACGTATCGTTGTCTCTAATATGTTCTTGGACGGGTAGAGCTGTCACAAAATATTTCATTGCTCTGTACTTGTGACATGTGCAATGACAATAAAGTCTGATTCTGAGAATATAATCAAGAATAAACTTGATTATATAAATAAACCTTGTGCAGGTCGTACCATGAGATTCCAAATGGACTCAACGTCAAGTAACTTTGAACTTAAACTGTTCAAAACATTTCAGAAGTCCATCTGGGAAAGAGCCCATATAAGTATTTGAGTAGGGCAGAACCTTTCAAAAGCATACTCGGCAGGTGACTGGACGATCGTGCTGTCAATCACATCAAAACGGGCCAATCAGATAATGTAGTAGCCTGGCGCTATAGCTGTGGTTTAAAGGACAGAACGTGAGCCAGTTTGTAGAACGAACTCTTGACAAAAACATGTCAGAAAGGGAGCAAAAATATGCTTTCTATAGAGTATTTATTGTTTCCTTTAATAAAGAAATGCAGTCCAGATCTGATAAAACGCCTACTAAAACTATTAGCAGTCACTTCCTGCTGTCATCTCGCTCGTAGCTTCCACCTCTTCCTTACAATCGTTGTAGATTAGAGCTTGGCAATATGGATAAGTCTGATTAAACTAAAATCAGGGGCATCCATCCGCACTGCAAGGCTACAAGTCAATAAATTACACAGAAAAAACAACCTAAATGGAATTCTGGAGAGGAAGAGTGAACTTTTCAAGTTTGAGCTTGAGTAAACAACATTGTGACACTTCAGCTCAAACATAATTCATGATCCTTTAGTCCAATAAAACGAATTGCTGTGAAACACAACCGAGTGGTTCTGCCATGTTGAGAGCTCTGACTGTGTGCGTGCCAAAAAGAAGTGCTTTCATTGGTCACATGTGGGCTTGTTGGATGTGAAACTTAAGAAAATCAACTGGATCTAAAAAAAAAAGTGCAAATTTGTTTGGCAAACTTTGCCATACAAGCAACTGCTGCTCATTAATTACCAGTTCTGTATTCCCATTTTATATGTTGATTACTATTTTATGGTTTCCTGTCAATCCTCCTAATCCTGTCAGCAGAGAACTTGGAACAACCAAAACATAAATTGTACTGCCAACTAGCATTTCTGTAACTTAGAGCTGCACGGTGACTTGGTAACACGGTCAGGAGAGTATAAATAATTTTACGACGGCTCGTGGAGGACTACAGCGTGGGCACAGTGTAGCCTGGACACAGGAAGATAAACCAGGCTTTAGCTATTCTTCAGAACTGGATCCAGATTGGTTCTATAATTTTGGCCTGTCAGCGTGATTCAAAGATGATATTTCACAGAAAACTCCTGAGGGTATCACAGAATAATCTGATATAATGTTCGTCTAACAGCCTGTGAGCAAAACCCAGTAAGAGCTGCATGGAGTTATAACAGACCTGCTATGGGTTACACCAGTTATGCATGTAGTAAAAGTCAAAAAAGTCTGAACACAAGTTGTTTTGATGCACAACTTACATTTAACACCACCAATATCTAATAATACTTTCCTTCTCCTTTAATGCTCACGCTGTGCTACGTGCTCTTATTAACAATGGCTTCTTTATAAATCTTAAAGATGATCCTTTTACAGAATTTTGTTAAAAGAGAAATCCAGGGGTGGATCTCAGTGACACTGTTGTCATAAATGCAGCACTGGATGTAGAAACGCCATCTCTCACTGTGAGTAATTGCAGGATTGATATTTGGCGTCATTTGGTTTGCGTGAGCAGTAATCTATGACTAATCTCCACAGTATTTAAACCAGGCTCTCGTGTGTGTTTGCTCTCGCTGCAAAGTGAGCGCTACCGCAAAACAAACAGGGAATGACTTAATAAAACAACTAACCGAGTGCCGAAGAGTGTTTTCTTTTGACTGTTTTCAAAGTGCTTTATTTACTGTTACCTAGTTGGTTGAATGCAAGTTTCATTTAGGTTTCAGTTTCAGTAGATATTGCGGCATCACGGTAGAGGTAAACAATCCTTCACTCAGCCAACACTGTGAAAGCACATAGGTTAAAACTCTGATGCTAGTGCTAGTAAGCTGTAGCATTACACAGCGTTTATGTTATGTTAAATAATTGAGCTTTGGTAGTCAAGTGAATAAGAAATACATATTAATAAATATAAAAGAATAGGGTCATATCGTTGGCTGTGTGTTACAAAAGCTACTCCAAGGCTGAAGGATTATTCCAGATATTATTTTTCAGCAGTTTGAGTCTCCTTTAAGGAACAATACCATAATAAATAAGATTTGATGAATATAACTTAACTTAACAATAACAAATATGTGGTTATGGTGGCTCTAAAACCCTTTAACAATGCTTAAATTATGTTATCTATATGGATATTATTTTTATTTTCAATATGCATACTCATCTTTTTTTTCTTCCAGTGTGTATAATGCTAAAATGTTTTATTTAGTTAACTTTACAAAGCACTTTGACCCTTTTTACTTGTGAGTATGGTCTATGTGAAAAGCAAGTTGTTGTATCAGTTTTTACCGATTCAAAACAAAACTGTTTTAGCAGTGTGAGGATAATAAGCACTGAAGGACAGCAAAACTGCATTAACTATAAAACAGCAACATTAAAAATAGAATATCAGTGTCAGATTCATGATTTAAGGTGTTCAAATGTTTTTATTTGGAGCCGAAAGTCCTCTTGTGGATGGATGTGGATGTGGATTGTTGGACGAAATATCCCTAAAATGTGATTTTCCATGCTAATGATAGTGTAAAATGGGCACCAAGCAGCCTCAGAGACATTGTCCTAAGTGGTTTGATTCGACTGATCAACATGATTGATATTTGACGTGAAGGTTTGTCATTGTTACGATAGAATCTGTGTCTATGTGAAGTTAAGCACGGACTTCACACATAACCTAAGACAGGATGTATAACTGGTGCAACTGGCCACAGGTATGTAAGCAATAAATGAGAAACGTACCCAACGAACATTTATAAAAAATTTAGCAGCCAACACGCCAACTCTACGATGACTAAATGTCGCTGTTTCACTATTACGCATACTGATGAGAAGGATGAACCAAAGTGAAACAGCCCCACGTCACAAATATGGAGCAGGTGGTCAACTGTTTCTCTGAAGCTGAAATAAATAGTTATAAACGATGACGTCTAACAAGTCAAAATTAAATAAGTTAATACCGTCTGATTGAGTAACCTTTGTCGGCTGCTGTCTTAAGTTTTTGTTCCATCTATCTGTATCGGCTGCTGTCTCTGCCAGCAGCTGCCACTGCAGTTATGGCGCCACCACGAGACGGCAGTGCCCGAAAATCTGCCGTAGGATTCGTCTATATCCAAGAGTGTCTGAGTGTGAGCGCGTGTGTGTCTACTCTGTTAACTGGTGACGTAGTGCTTTGTAGACGGCTGCCCGTACAGCCCGTAAAAATCTGCATGTCTGTGTGTCTGCGAGGCGTCTATCCAGTCCCTCACTGCCAGGCCCTGCATGGACGGACCTCCAGAGGCCAGGCCAGGAGGAGGGGGGTAGTCCTGGGCGCTGACCCAGGGGAAGGAGCCCGAGCGCGGGTAAGGGGGGTGGCTGCGGTGGCCCGACACAGACGGTACTCCGGAGCAGTAGCAGTTATCCATCGTGCAGACCAGGATTTTCCGGCCACCGTACTGAGGCAGCACGGCCTGCTGGGAGGAGTGCGAGGAGCTGCTGCCTCCCGGGGGAAAGTGCGAGGAGCCGAACACGGAGCCAGAGTGGTGGTTGGTCAGGGAGCCGCTCCCGCTGCCTGTGCCACCGCTCTCGCTGATGTGAGGCGGGCCGCAGGGACCGAGGGGCTGCTGATTGGAGGACTGGCCTTCTCCAGAGGTGGAGCCAGAGCCCAGGTAAGGCTGCTTAGCCAGGGATGAGGAAGAAGATGAGGAAGAGGAGGAGGAGTCCTTGAAACCTGGCGCAGCGTTTTTTCCAACGTTCCCGTTGCCCTCTGGGAAGGCCGTGGAATGTTTCCGTTTCTCTGATCCGGAGCCAGAGCTCTGGCCGCTGGGATACGCAGGAACAGACTGCAGGAAGGTCGAGGGAGGGGTGAGGGGAACTGGAGGAGGAAGGTGAGGAATAAAAGGAGATAAGTGGTCATAAAAGCTAAAAACACAGTCATTAAAATAAAACCTGCTGAATGTGTCTGAGCTTGTACCTTCCAGCGTTCTCTTCAGGCTCTTCTCTCTTTTCGAGATTTCAGACAGGAACAGTTTGGAGTTTAGATTCCCCACTTTGTACGGAGGGAGACTGCTGCCCACACATGCCTGAGACCTGCAGCCAGCGCCAACAGACAGGCAAAATTCAAGATAAGACATCAGCCTGGAATCACAACCTGCATATTACAGACCCACAGGCAAAACAGGTAAAATGTTCACTTTCAAATCCCTCACTGACTTTCTGCTCTCACCTGTGCCAGGATTTTAACAGGGTGTGGATTTCTAACCGCTGGTTCTCCCATAAATATAATGAGTTGTTTTTGATTCTGGCCATTTCTTTCCCTTGTAATCTCTGAAATCAAAGCTACTTTTCCCATTAGACTGGTATTTAGCTTGTTGTTTTGAGAACACGTAGCTTGTAGAAAATATGCGGAACAAGCTTCCCAACAGCCTCCCCTTGAAATCCATTTAAAACATAACTTTTGATGACAAATATAAAGAGTTAAGCAAAGACTTATTAATCTTTCCTAAACTCTATTTAAAAAAAGTTTTTGATTTAATGTTTTTTAAGGAAACAAATCATTATATCTGTCTTAATCTAAAGAAAACGTTGCAGCAAATGTGTGAATATTTGATACTTTTTGTCTTGTTCTCTTGTGTTTGTTTTTGTACTTGTGAAGCTCAGCTAGACTACGGCAAAATAATGATCTTGTTTATTTGTACTAAGATCACAATTATAAAACAGATTGCGAAATTGTAAATTTACAACATGAATCACCTGCAATCATCGAGCTTCTCTGCTCTAAACACAGTAATTCTGAAAATTAAAGGATAAGTAATAATTAAAAATAAGGATGAAAAAAACCCTCAAAATAACAAAACAAGTGTAAAAGGTCATGAGTGACTTGAAATAAAACAGGAACTGTCATTGAAATTAATATTTGATTAATCACCCAGCCCTGCTTCTTGACCACAGGAAATGGATGATTTCCTCATTTCACTGAAATGTTTTGACGATCAAAAATTCTATGCTGATGATCTTTGCAGAGATTTTTCATCCTAACAAAGTTTAAGAAAATGTCCAAGCAAATCAGTTTAATCAGTATCAATCTATCAATCTAGGGTGTTGTGATGCTAATGCTATGGTCATCGCTGTTACCACCTTACAAGAAGATATTGTTTGCAAGAGAAATCACAGATAAAGGAAGATGCATATGAGACAACAAGCTTTTGTATCATTACGGCAATTACTGCTGTTTTCTAGTTATTATAATTTCTCAGATTTTTATCTATTTTATTTCCGAATTTATATATATCTATTTTTTTTATTTATTTATTCATTTCTTGTTATTACTATTATTGTTATTATTATTAAAGTATCTACTTAGTTTATTATTATTATCATTATTGTTGTTGTTATTATTTATTTATAATTTTAATAATTTATTTTTTATTTTTTGTTTTTTTATTTTTATTTATTTTTTTGCTTCTTTTATGTTTTGATGATAAGGACAATATTTATACAAAATTTTTACATAACAGTAAATGGTACATTTATGTGCTGTGTCTTAAATAAAAAAAAAGTTTAATTAAAAAAAAAAAAAAAAAAAGAAAAAAAAAAAGGAAAAGTCCAAGCATGGATGGTGACATATTTCAACCTGGACTCAACACTGTTTAACTTTGTTAGCCAGAGGATTCTTACACTGTTATTGAAATTAAAACTCAAGTTTTAAAGGCTCACACAGAGAAACTATATGAAAGTTCACTTTAGCAATTTGCATGAAATAAATAAATGTTTATTTACTACCAAAAATGCTGATTTGTTTCTGTGAACATGACGTTCTCCTGGGGTCTGAGTCCTGATGTCCTTATTCTTATCAACAAGCTAAAGTTTGCAAAGGCCCTCGTGCAAAGAAATGTGGTGGAATCAGTATTTTGAACATTTCTGTGCCTGTTTACATATATGGGATAAATACAGGAGCGACCCATCCTCATAATATCCAAGAGCGTTAGATTAATATAATTTTCTGCTCCAGCTACCTGATCCCCTGCAGCACTCTGACCTGAAGATCTAATGAGAGGAACGCAGCGCAGTGCCGGCGGAAGAATACGTAGCTCATATGCTGCATCACAAAATAGTTCCAATTACAGGAGCTTTGACAGGAAAAATGGAAAGGCAGTGAGGAATCTTACTGAGACAGTCTTAACCATAAGGTGGGTTTATTACGATGCTTTAGGGACATCACTGTATGTTTTGTATCGTCTAGAGTTGGTACTCGGTTATCTCCCCTCAGGGACAAAGCTTCAGTGGTATTTATATTTACATGTGCCGAAGGGAACAACCCCTCTTCAAATAACATGAACCATCCCCTTTAGTTCCTGGTGATTTACTTAAAAACAAAAGATGGGTCAATGACATGTCTTTGTTTTTACTCTTGGAAAAGAATCATTTATACGCTTAAAGATGATGCACAAGATCTATTCCATCTATCTGGGAACTTTTTTATTCAATATCTGAGAGGTAACAACTTATCTATTTTGTTAGATGAGGATGGAAGATAATTTTTATCTGTAATGGTGGACTTCCCTGCAGCAAGAAAAATGAGGAACATGCACTCTTGAATTAAGGTGCTTGTGCTATGAGGAGAATCTATTTCCGAAGATAAAAAGACTCTGCTACCCATGAGCACGCGTGGCGACTGTTGTAATGCTGCGTTCCAGTAACCTCGGAACTGGGAGTGACATCATCTCTGACTCCGATCTACCAGGCTATTGTTAGCTGTTGTTAGCACGCCCTGCGTTGTTGTATGAAGAATGTGATTATCACTATGGCAGCATTTTTGTAAATATAAGTCTAACAATACTATGTATACAGCTGATCTAGAGTGACACACCCCAGTCAGAAGTGCTAATAAATGGATTATTACAGGAGCTAAATAACTGTTCACACTGGGCGCATCCATCTTTGATTGTCAACTCAGGGGTGGCGAGGTTTCAACGAGTTCCCAGTAGGAAATTCCGACTTCGGGGAATGTTTCAGTTGCAGTTTCCTACTCGGAACTCGGAAATTCCTACTTCTGACTACAACTGGAACGCACCAAAAGACGTGACAATTTTTGGAAAACTTAGTATTGTAGTTTTGTAGCCGGCTATATATGGCTTCTTACAGCCCGATGCTCTAAGACGTGTCCGAATAATATCAATTTGCTCTAGTTTTAATTGTCTTGTTCCTGAAGTTGTGTATCCAGGCCAGTCCAGTCCTGTCCGACACGACCGGAAGGCTAAGGAATAGCATTTATAGATAACTTATTTCGATGCTATAAAACTCATCTCATCAAGTGTGTATTTCGATCAGGCATATATCTAAAAGTGAGACTTTTTGTAATTACTTAGAAACTCCTCATAGCATCTTTAAAAAATCTTAAAGGTAAACTTGGCTCTTCGCATTGGCAGATTGTTTTACTATCTACAAGCAGCTTGGGCCTTAGTTTTAGGTTCTAATATCTTTAAATAAGATTTTAATCCAGACATTGGTGTTACTTTTGTTGACTAATTATTTTCATCAACAACCTTTCTGTCCTGAGGAAAACTAGACAGTAACTTATAAAAACAAGTGCCCATGGAAACAAGCTAAATTAACTGATGTTTTCATCAACAAATAAAAACTAGACTAAAATGTTTGACACAGACTTAATCCAATCAGAACTAATTTGGTCATGTACAAACTAGGGATAAGTGAGGAGTAAATCCAATCACCACTCCTTTGGTCGTGTGGTGTGATATTTTAGGCAAGAGACTAAAAACTAAATTAAAAAGTGCTGTCAAATTTAACACAGACATGTCAGGGATTGTGCCCTAGAGTAAGTTTACTGAGCTTTTTGGACTTAAACTTGGACAAATACTCTCATATAGAGCTGAGTTTTGCAGTGTTTGCCTTGTTTTTATGACACATTTCAGATTATTAAGGGTGAATTAAAAAGAAGCTAACTGTTATATCTTACAATCATCATTATTATTAATATGTGTTTGACTGGCTTGGTGCTCTAACCTGTCTGTGAGGATTTTAACAGGCTTGGTGTTTTTCATGAAGCTCAGTTCCTCCGCCTTGTTGAAGGCCGTGTGGATGGAGCTCAGCAGCTTCTGGGCCTCGTGACGCTGCTCACCCAGAACCAAAACCTGGGCGGCGTTTTCCTGGCAGAACCGAGCCTGAGCGCGGTCCAGGGCCTCCAGCGTCCGACCCAGATCCTCCTCCAGGAGCTGGTGCATCCGCTGGTACTGCAGACGCACCTCCTCCTTCAGCTCGCACACCCGGTCCTGTGGAAACAAACAGGAACATCAAACCACTTTGAATGTTGCGTTTTTATTATTCAGAGCTGCGCAGGAGCCCTGATAATGTGTGCAGGAACGTCTCCACCCACAGAGTCTGGTGTTAAAACATACCTCCACCACACACTTGTCGGAGTCGAGCTTGCAGAGCTGCTCTTCGATCTCCTGCACCCGCTCCTCCACGCGCTCCTGCTGTCTTAGGAGGCTTTGCTGCAGAACAACACAGAACAAAACAAAGTCTTAATATTTAGGAGAGCATGACCTCAGCTAGCCACTAACGTCCCCTCCTCATGCCTGAGATATTAGAATCCAGGAGCCGGCTAATTTAGTCTCCATCCAACACACAATCCCTGTGGGGGAGGAAGGGAGGGTGTGCTTCCATGGCAACCAAAAGCTATTTTGTGTTTGTATTAGCGAGTGAGGACTAATGTTGGGGGAGCTGGGGGCAGTGAGCAGAGCTAAATAAATGGGCATGGAGAGGCAGAAGGGAAAGAAAAAACGCTCCTGCAGCTCGTCTCTGTGCTTCCTGTGAAAAAGATGTATTCACAGGGTAGAAGTCTGAGAGGTGCTTCATCAACAACAACTCTTATTTTTAGGTTGATGGTCACATGTGAACAGCAGCAGACATGAAGATCTGTCAGCTGCGTGAGAAGAAGTGAAAATGGAAGAAATGGCTCAGAAATTCAAAGACAGTCCTTCATGTGGGTCTACGTATGTTTCTGTTGGATACTACAAAGGTTGTTGACAAAGAAAAGCTAATCCCTTCTGTGATTAATATTTAATGTGAGACATGAATAATCTTTAATCAACATTTTAATGAAGAGAGGACTAATTAGATTTTGGCAAGAAGAAGAATGAAATGATGCCGAATGATCCAGACTGGAAAAAACAACTATAATAAAGTAAAGACTGCATCCTTTAATTAACTGAAATCTAAGAATACAGAATCATCCGGCAAATATTAATAACGTCATTATTTCTTACTTTATTATTTTCATTTTAACAATAACATTACACAAACAATACAAAGAAGAAAAAAAGAAGAGGGACGTCCTGTGACATTATGCAAGGAAAAATTGGGTTATAAGTGAAAATGAAATCCAGAATATGGGAGTGCTCATTTTATTTTAAATATTCATGTTCCCATAGGTTTAGAGTTCTCGATGGAGGAAGGAAAACATGTTTGAATATCACTTCTGATTAACATAAGTTATCCACTTTCTCCAGTATTTTTTAACCTTATTTAATTATTCCATATGTGTAAATATCTTTGATTATGTCCTTCCAGTTTGTGATTCTTGGTGATTCTATGTTCAACCAGTTCTGGTTATCACTTTTCTACCTCCAGCAATTAAATGATAAATGTTTTTAAGCCCAGCTGGTATGTTTCATAAGTACACAACCCCTTATAAGCGAACTGTACCGTCCTACTTTTTGGGACCCTTCTGTTGGTGTGCCAAGCGTACCTATCCGACCCCAGAAGGTGGAGCTAGAAGCACTGCAGTCTGTTGATTGGTCGAAGGAGACGTCACTTCCTGTGCGACAGCGGAACAACACATAACCCCGCCATGTTTAAATCTCAACTCGTCTTCGTGAAGGTAACTCTCGCGGCACAGCCTTCTCTGAAACAAAGCTTGGTTGCGCTTCGTAACAAAAAGCCACATGTTGATCACAAAAAAGAAGAACTGCTGGATGTCTTCCATTGTTGCTCTTTGTCGTGTTTTCTTCATCGTTGTATTTAATAGCTGGGTACACTGTGTCGCGCTGCTATGACATCATGCTATCTGCATCCGGCTTATACGCTGTCTACCAAGTAGGGTTCGGTTGGCGGTGGAAACCGAAACAGTATCAGGCTTTACCGATCCGGCCTGAGCCAAACCGTGCCAATCCATACCGGACCACTTGGTGGAAATGGGGTTTATGTGACAACAACACCAAACACTTAAATCCTGAGATTCAACGTTTACTAGACCCTCCGGAAAAACGCGATTATGCGATCGCATGAATTCCCGCATAAATCACCAATCTGTCGCTGATTATGCGGGGGTCGAATATTTCCCAAAATGCTGCATATTTCCCCGCAGAACGGTGCATAATTCCCGCAATAATCACACATTTTCGCGGAAAAAATGCGAAATATGCGGGTCATGCTTGATTGTACAATTTCCGCATTAAAATGAGAAGACTATATCATGCATCAGAAATACCCAGAGATTGCACTTTGTTTTATTTTGATATTGCATATATGCACATTCTTTTGTACATTAATATAGCAATATGGTATTGTTCAGTGGTTTCACTGAGCAGGGTTCCCTAAAGTGCAATAAGACTCTCATATTTAGAACAAGTATTGGCTCATTGAAAGCTTTTATATTTAATGTTGATGTTCATCAGTTAAGTTTTAACTGTGTTTGAAAACAGTGCAGCAACCTCAACAGTGCAGTGCTCTACCTCAAGGTACAACTAAGCAGAAAGAATGTTTTATTTTTGAGAAATGTGTGGAGGAATGTTTAAGCCATGCTTAAATTGATAATAAATGAAACATAACCAGCACTTACTGTGATGTGTCTTGTATCTTGTATACCAATTTATCTTAAAATTTCTCTTTTTCATTCAGTGGTAGCCTAATAACAGGATGTCAGAAGAGGAATCTTTTTTCCCAGTTCTTGCAAATATTGCATATCTCGCATCTATTTGACATATTTCACAACTATTCGCATACTTTGCAAATTTCCTCAATTTTCCTGCATAAAAAGCCCGCATATTTAATCGCATAATCAAGGATTTTGGCCCGCATAATCAAGGATTTTGGCTCGCAGAATCAAGGATTTTTTCCCGCGTTTTTCTGGAGGGTCTAGTTTACTGCACAGGTGAATGATCCTGCTGGTGTTTTCACACCCACTCAACACAGTGAAATGAGTGTTTTTAAAGAAAAGTAAGCCAAAATTTGGTCCATATATGCACCCTGTCTGCTGTGATCACAGGTTTGTCTTCTTTTTTGTGACGTGTGCAGACTGCCTCTGATAAGCCACCTTGATTTGTGAAGCATGCAGGACAAAGTGGAAGGAGTTGATGATGGGATTGTTAGGCAAAAAGACCAACGATTTCAATTCCTTCACTGCATTCTTATCCACTCTTAACTGGAATTGTTTTTCGGTTCCCATCTTTATTAATCAAGCCCTAATAAAACTGATAGAATCATCAAAGTGAAGCTCATGATGTTCTCATAAAAATTCATCCATCAGCTCTATTCACACACCCCGAGTATTTAACTGGACTGTGATTAAAGTCAAAACATAAGGCAGGAAAATCACCAGTTTGACTAAATACTCTGATTATCTTTTTAAATCATCTCTTTCTACATTTGAGACTCTAAATTTCTAACATTCAAACAAAGTTACATGCACTGATTATGAGTCTGATTTGTGATCATTTGTTATGACTGAAGCATCATTTATGTTTATGGGTGGGGACCAAGCAGGAAAAATAAGGACGTGAACGACTAAAAGAAAAGTTAGTTTGGAAAATATACAGCATTTGAGAGATTAAAACAAAATAGACAAAGAGAATATTTTAAGCTACACAATTTGCATGAGGTTACTGGTTCATTACCAACATCAGAATATATATGTATCACTAATATTGTCTGTATTAGGGATGCACGATATCAGATTTTTGGCGATATCTGATCATTTTTTATTCATTATCGCCAACACCAGTAATAATACCAATATTTCAGGTTAAGAGCACAAACTGTGCTTAACAAAAATGGACTAATTTCTTTCAGTGTTACAACATATTATGGCATGAACAGATGTAAAAAAAAAAAAAAAAAAGGACAACAGCTTTACAAAAATGAAACCCTCAATATTTAAATGTATCCATGTAGGGATGAGAAGGTGCACCAATTTTGAACATTTGTATAATTTGCCGATATATCAGATGTAAATATCTTAAAAATTTCAATATCGACTGATATGACACTTAACTTTTTAGGCTGATATCGGCCAGTACTGATATCAAACCGATAATATTGTGTATCCCTAGTCTGCATATGAGCATAAGACACAAATATAACATGACACTTCACATTATTATCACTGCATAGGTATGTATAAAAAATTTTTTTGAATTTACTAGCATTAGCTTTTGTTTTTCTCGTTTTAAATAAATTCCTTACACACATAGACTGTCGCAAAGAGAGCAAAATGTCTATTTTCGTTGACTTTATGCCCTTGACAAAAAAAGAAAAATTATTATAGTTGATGAGGAGCTTGGAAATGTCATATGATGATTTGATTTTGGCAGAAATCTAATATCGTGCATTCCTAATTTTGAACATGACTTTGGCATTTAATGCCTGTTTTCAAAAGGCTGACGAAATAGAAGAAAATAAAAACTAAAAATAATTCGTAGAATTCATCAAATAACTTGGTAAAGCTTGCAGAACAGGCAGGTTTGTGATGTTTGCTATGCATCTTCATGCTGCCTAATAGAAGAGCATTAATTGTAAACATATACAAACCAATTCACTAAAACTTTTTCCTATTGAATACTCATTTATTTTAGCGAGACTGTCTATTAAAATTTTATAAGTGAAGATAACAGCCTTTCCCTTTCTTACAGAGTTTAAGACTTTGATTACTGATTGTTTGTAATCGTTTAATTAATTTCTTTACTGTTGATTGTTTGTGCTTGTTTATTGTTCATGTCTGTGATCTCGATGTCATTGAAATGAGGGAAACCTCAATGTCTTTTTGAGAATGAATAAAGGTTTTAATGACTGAATGAATGAATGTGAAGTTAATATATGCCATATAGAGCAAATCAACATAAAGATAAATAAAAACTATTAGCTAAAAGAAAATAGAAATTGGACACTCTGCAGCTTTCAGTAAAAAACATTACAAGCTCCTTTAAGAGCTTTTACAAGATCAGCGTATTGATCTTGAAAAACCACATTTATTTTTTTTATATTACAGATTTTTTACTGACAGAAATGTATCACAATTCTGTTTCTTCAAGTACCATTCAGCTCTTCCCAAAGTGCACCCCTCCCAATGCCACACGTTAAAAAATATTCATTTCATTTTCTTCTCACGATAGAGCTGTTGGTTAAGACTAAGCAGAAAAAAGCTCTTTTTGAGGGAGGTTTCTCTGTAAACAACATTCTGAAAATCTACTGGGGTCGGCCACAAATCAATAATCTGTTGTTTTTCACAGGCCGAAGGTCTGTTCACATGCATCATCATCATCATCATCATCATGGCGCCCAACCCCTTTGACTGAACAACAGCTGATTTTATCATCAGTGATCAGCTGCTGAGGGCTTGATAGGAATGAAAACCTGCATACTCCTGGGTCTCTGTGGCACATGGTAGGGAACCGCTGCCCTAGATATCCTTCACACACACATGCATGTACACACACACCCACACACACACACAGGCAGTTGGCATGGTTAGATCCAGGACTGTGACCTGGTTGTGCTGATTGATTGAGTTAGGCTCCGAGCAGCAGCCAGGGGAAAAACAGGGAGGAAGGAGCCGAAGCGGTCCCATGAGGGGGAGTGGGGGTGCAGCTCGATGTATGGGATACCTTTGGGGAAGGGAGCGGAGGGGAGATGGGGGTGTAAAGAGGGAAGGGGGAGCTCTTTAGCTGTCATTTCAGCACAGTGTCTTCTCCATCAGAGCCACCAGAGCAGGAGAGCGGGGCCAGAGGGAAGGTCTGTCCTCGCCCGGAGAGGCTGCTGGATGGGGTGAAGGGTGAGGTGGATTTGGTGGGGGAGGAGCAGAGGGAGGGGGGCTGCTGTGTGGGTGGGTGCATGAGGGGGCTCACTCTGCATTCCTTGATGGTATTCAACTTGCAAGGATGTCTATGAGGTGGATTTCTGAGGATATGGTGTTCGGTTAATTTATAATCAGACTTTAATGAACATCCTTAAATTTATTTCAATTTACACCAGGGAGGAAATTATGATTACCAAGAGTCCCCACTCTCTTATTTCACTACCAACAGGGCAAGATGATAGAACTGTGGGTGTTTTACAAGTAATTAGATGGCTCCATTATGGCAAATGATACTTGAGGACTTCAACAACATGATGTACTTTAAAAACATTAAATCAATAAACTGGAAAGCACTTGGAACAAAAAAACTCCACGAAGCCAGCTCACATACAGCTATTGCATCTATAAGTAATAGTTCCATGATAAAGCTATCATCATAACATGATTCATGACCCTGAAAACCCACACCTAGCACTCAGAATCATGTTAATATCATTATTAGTTAGACAGTTATTGAGCAAAAATGATTGTTCGCTAGTGGTGGTTATCTGGATCACCACCAAAATCTCATCCTTTCTGAGGTAGGCTGTTACCAACAATCCATCCAGTAGTTTTTGTGTAACCTTGCTATCAAACAAATATAAGCAGGCAACAACCTAAACTCCTTAGCAAAGGTTACTATGAAAAAATATAAATTAGGGATGGACAATATTGGACTTTTCATCAAATTTCAAACCATAACTTGAGCTAGAAACATCCTCATCCTCACAGAGACAAAACAGGGAACAGAGCTGCCATCTCCCCTTGGTTTTATGGCATATTGCCATAATTTTAGTCCTGGAGACAGTCACAAGCAGCAAAACAACAAACACAATATTATCAGAACAACGGCAGTATCTGCAGACTTGAACATTTTTGCATATTTACAGCCAAGTCCCACAAAAATCCATCATATGGCTGTAATATCGGCAATGTAGCATAATGATTAACCCCATCATCACTGAATGCCCACTTTTAAAAATCAAACCTATCATACATTACAGGTTTTTTTTTTTGCTCCAAATCTGTTTCTGTACAGTATTAAAGCACCGACAACATTATTATTTCACCACTGACTCGTGCCAACACCCCGACCGTTCAGTGGTCAGTAGTGTCTCTACACCATATTTTAGTCACGTCTCAGCCTGCCTGCAAATCTGCTAGAAGTGATACAAAAAACTATGACAGGCTCAAGGTTTAATCCCGAATGGAATACCAAAACAACAGATTGAAGTTAGGTTGAGTTGACAACATAGTGGAAAAGCCCAAAACTAGAGAGATATGACCTTTAAACTCTTATGGGACTCTAAAAAGTCCTCAATCCTGGAATATGGGAATAAGACATTAAAGCAGAACTCTATAAAAACGCAGAGTATCACAGAAATAGGCGACACTTTACGTAAAAGATTTTGGGGGGGGGAATATAAAGGGATGCATCTCTCGGAAAAATGCTCCGAGGGGGTCACTAAGGCTGGGGACAATGCACACTTCACTTTCCCTCCCCCTCCCCTCATTAACAATGAATACATGTCGAAGCAGCTGTCTGAGACATGACAAAGTTGGCAGAGAAGCCACAAAACTCCCGGCTAACAAAGTACAGAGCAGTTTCCCAAAGATTATTATGTGTCAGGCGATCAAATGTTCTGCAAATTTCGTCAACACATTGTTGACTGGAAGCATAAAGCTACATGTGAGGACCACTTGAAGAGTATTGAAGATATTTCATTACTTTATACAGTGTCTCTGGGTTAGAGTAAAATACTAAATCAGAATTCTCTAAAAAGAAAATCAAATCGAAAAAAATTGGAATGGGAATAATTCAAACGGAATTGGAAAAAAATAACATATTTTAGAATCTCACAGTGTAGTTGACTTTTTGCAAAAACCCCTCTTGGTGTGCAGTTTGAAAAAAAAAAAAGTTTTATCAATCAAAATTAAAAAGTTGGTGTTGGGTGCAGACAGACCTGAGCAGTGCAGTGCGGTACGTCCAGAGGGAGGTTCAGCAGATGGACGGTCTAGATATGTTTGCTCATTTTTTAATTCTTTATAGGTTAAATTATTGTGTCAGAAAAACTAAATAATATTGTCTATGCTTTGCTGAGATTACCCTGAGCAAACAGGGCTCGCCTTTGTCCCTGTATTATCAAACAGATGTTGTATTTCAGGCTTTTACGCTTTTCAATAGCATTGCTAATGAAATATGAAATAAAACGTTATTCTGTAAAGTATGGACACTGTCTGACAAACTTATGCTATGTTATTCCTTCAAATACTTGTCACTGATGACTGTACCTTGGTGTTGTTAGTAGCTTGCCTGTTGTTGCCCCACCTGATCAAAGAAAATGTGATAAAAGCTCTTAATAGGAAAATTCTTGCAGGCCCCACCCAATAATTGTTCCACTGCCCCGGGCCGCTGATTAACTATACATAAAGCTGAGTCATAGCATTACCAGCAGGAAATACACCCAAGCACGACGCAGTTGACACCTATAAACAGGGTGTAGGGTGATCTGCATGAGTCAGTCAGTACTGAAGCCTTCATGGTCCACCCTCTAAACAAACTGCCCAGCCACAGACCCTGTTATAAAAAAATAAAAAAAAAGGAACCAATCCGACCTCAGCTCGAACGGACCACGACAAGCACCCAAACCCCAGGAAGTGAAGAGGTTAATGAAAAACCCAAGTAGACCGCAGAATCAAGTGACAAATCACTTTAATCCCCCTTCCCCTTGTCTCCACTCCCACCCCCTCCTCACAACTGGCGATCCCTGAGCTCGGATGCACCTGTGCTGGGGAGATAAGGCCCTCAGAGGGCCCCCTCATTGTTCCACCCTCCACTGCATTGTTTGTCATTCCAACAGATGAGAATGGAGGCTGGAGTAGATCACTACTGAAAAATGCACAAGGCTCTCACATTGGAGCAAAAACACAATCCAAATGCAATAGTCCCTCATTAGAGGGTAATCCCCCTTTGATGGAGTGAAGTGAATTGACTAAATGAATGAGAAAGAGGAGATCACATCAGATTTGTGCCCTAAGACGGGAAGTTTTGTCTGTTAATTAGCCAGAAACACTAAATTGTGCCCTTTGTCTTGATGATGTCAACTTGACAGTTAAATACAATGTGACCCCATTAGCTTTGTGATGTTATAAATACACAAGGACACACTTTAGTGCAGGAGCTAGGGCTGGGCGACATGGACTAAAAACCCCATATTTAGACAAATGGTCATACATGCAAATATCTTGAAACTCTTATTTGCTGCAAAGAAATTAGAAATAGTTGCAAAATGCTGAAATCTAAAAGATATGATTCTAGAAAATATTGAATATAAATGCTTGATTGATAAGTTAGCACAGAAATACCCCCAAACTTGATCTTCAACTTGGGAATCAAAAACACAGACAAACAAAAAAAAAAAAAACAGTGACCCTATTAGCTATGCGATGTTATACACTTCAGTGCAGGTGCTAGGGCTGGGCGACATGGACTAAAAATCATATTCCATCATATTTTTTTGACAAATGGTCATACATAGAAACATCTTGATACTCTCAGTTTCTGCAAAGAAATTATAAATGGTTGCAAAATGCTGAAATCGCCAAGTTATGATCCTAGAAACAAATTGTATGATACAGAAACTTGACTGATTCAAGAGTACGGAAATAGCTCCCAACACAAGACCAGAAGCTAAAATGTTTAACGAGAGATGGGAATAAAAAAACAATTCCATTTAAGAATTGATTACAACACCATCAAGAAAACAACAGCAAGGATGCACTTAATTATTGGTACGATATTGGTATCAGCAGATATCAGCCTAAAAATGTTGATATCTGTATCAGTCGACACTGAAATTTTAGCCAATATTTACAGCAGATATCAAGGATATACATTGGCTATATCAGCTGACATATTGGTATATTGCTGTGTGTTTTCATCACTGCATGGGTACATTTAATATTTAAGAAATTCGTGTTTTCAAGGGTTCAACGTTTCTTCTTGTCTAGCAGCTCTTCCTCACACAAATATATACTGAAACAATTATATTTTGTAAAAGTGAAGAGCTTGTGCTCTTTACCAAAAATATTGGTATCAGTGAAAAAGCATTCAGAAAAATGCATATATCAGATATCAGCAAAAATCCAATATCATGCATCCCTAGTTTTGATGGAGTGAGCAGGCAAGGTAGAATTTGTCCAGTTTTCTTATGTTTTTACGAATCACCAAGAAGTTCTGGACAAAGGAAGACATTTTAAAAGAGCAACAAAATACAGTGTTGGACAAGAGCATCATTAAATCTGTATTATGACTATGTAGGGCTGTGCTGGCCTGTGCTACAGACAATACTAAAGTGACAATACTTGTATCAATACAGATACTAGAGAGTCATACAGCTTAAAAGCTTTGGCAACAGTTTTAAGATCAAGTTTTATTGATGCAGTGCATCTTCACGGGCAACATGATTTGATGATGATTATTATGTTTATGATTCAAGTCAATACGATATTTCAGTGCAATGCAGTGAGAGGTAACATTGCTTTTCACTATTACTGCACCAGGTAACTTTTTTAGATAAAATACAATTATGAACTGCTTCTATTATTTAGAAATGTTTTTAAGATCAGCAGCAGCAGCAAAAAAAAAAGCATTTAATTGTGAACCAAAACAAATTAATTTCATGGGCCTTTTCTTCCTTTACTGTTTTTTTTACCTCCTCAGGAACAAAACTGCTGCTGCAGTCGAGCTGCAGCCTCTGCAATATTAAACCATCATTGACTGTCTGAATGGATGTATCTGCGTCTGTATCACGATACAATAAAAGATTATTTTTGACACCTCTAACCTTTAGTAACATCCCCCATGGTGAAGTTCAATAGGCAGCAGCAGAAGCTAAACTACATAAAGCAGCACATGCTCCAACTTTTTTAATTATTTTTGAGCTGTCTGAAGAGCTGGAATGTTCATGTCTTAAACTGTAGGGTCATTTTACCTGAATCACTGTTTCTATTTGATTAAAATGCAAAAAAAAAAAAAAAAAAAAAAACGGTCGAGAATTCTGTAATGACGTGTCCACAGTTGATGTGTATTGCGATATGTATCAAACCGAGGCGTCTATGTTGAGTATATTACAATGAGGTTACTGAAAATACCCTGCCCTAGAATCGGTATAATATATATTTTTGGTTTTACCTAATTTGTTTACTATCTGGATCTTAAGGGTTAAACTGAAATCAAAGGGTGACGTTTTAAGTGGTCTTGTTTGACTGTACAGTCAACACCCAAAATATTTAAGGCTGTGATCGTTGTCAATATTGCTCTAATTTTCAGAGCAGGAATTGAGGGTTGTTTTAAGAATTTTCTTCTAGAAAGCCTTTTGTTCAGAAAGATGCTTTACCTGCTATTTAACTGTAAAAAGTCTCTGTTTTTTGCTTACACCAAATATGCTGATATATAAAAGTCGTTTCAGCCAATATCAGAGTATCAAAAGCAGTCATTTTTTAATATTAATACCTGTAAAAAACAAAAATGTATCTGTGAAACAGCAACATTAAGTTTTATTTTCTGTTTCAGGAGCGTCCAACTGCCAAATGTGCTGAAAGAGACTGCTTTACATGTGGGGATGGGAATAGATGGTTTTTTTTATGATATCAATGCCATTATCGATAGGGATGGGAATCAAAAACCAATTCCAGTTAAGAATCGTTAACAACTCCATCAAAGAATCGATATAAGTCTTTTTGCTAATCAATTCCCTTTTCAATTCCTTCCACTGACAGGGTTCAGAAGCGTCAGAATTGTGGCTAATTTTTTTACAAAAGGTGCCTACAGCACAGCCTTAAGTGAGTGGAAACACCAGCAACTTGCAGAAGCAGTTATCCATGCTGTGACATGTGTTTGACATTGTTGACACTGAAAATCTACAGGCCAACATTTGCCCACTTGGAAAATCTGCAGGAATCAAAAGGGAATCATTAAAGAATTGGATCGATTAGCAGGATTGTTAATAGCATTGGAATGGAGTTCTCATCGCTAATTATCAATGCTGCTTATTGATCAAATTCTTTATTGATTACTACCAATTTTCTCCGCAAAAATATGAAAGTAAATAGAGGTTTTTAGTAGGTACACATGATTCTGAAACTTATTTTGACCAGTAATAATGTTTGAAAATGACTGCATGTAGTTATTTTCAGGTCAGACCTTCGTTATATGTAAATGTATTTCTAATGGTAACAGCAAAACTGAGTTTCATCTGCCCCTTTTAAAAGCTAAAACACTGTTTTACTTAGCTGCTGACAGAAAACTTGTCCTTTTAAGAGCTTATACTCTCACTATAGGATTAATGTGCAAATATACAAGGCTAAAAATATCAGCAGAAATGTTTATATCTGCTGATGTGATGCAATTATCTGCTGATACTAATTAGCTCATGCATCCCTAGTTTTTAGGGTATCAGGAGGCATGGCTCTACTGATATTGATCACTTTTCTACAAACAGAAAGGTTTCGGTATGTTGTTGGTGTTTCCACTGTTTGGTTGAAATCACTCAGGAAGCCAAACCATGGACTTCCTGCATCTCCTGTCCACCATGATTGCTCCTTTGACGTCCTTCGGGGGGACTGACTGTGATGAAAGCAGGACCTCCTCAATTTGTTTGAGGGACAGAAACTTGTGGAAAGGATTGATAAGAGATTTGTTAAGCTAAAAGACTTATGATATTGATTCTTTCAGCCATTTGTAGTTAATTTTCCCTTGAAATTTGTTTTCCACTCCCATCCCTTTTCAAAGTATGGAGTCAATGCTTCCTTCTTCAATCCAATATTTTAAGAAAAACTCCATGACCTTCATGATGACATGCTGAAAATACCTGGAGATGTGTTCATACTAACAATATCTGTTATCTTGGATAGCATTATCATACCTGTAGTACTGTGCACCCCTACTTTTGTCAGTCATTTTTTCCTGTGCAGAAGTAGGATGTGAATATTTGTGATATTTATGTGCCTGATGGAAAGTCATCCTTACTCTGATGTCGTTGCGTCTCAGCTCCACGTCAGTGACGGCGTGCCCGTGGCTGGGGTGGCAGCGGGCGAAGCAGCAGTACTGGCACACGGCGGTCTGCTCGGCCTCGCAGTGGTACAGCCGGTACTCGTCATGCTGCAGGCAGGTCCAGGCCTTCACCGCCTCGGCCTCCACCAACAGGTGCCCGAGGGCCGAGCACGGCTGCTGCAGGTGGGTCTGGACGTGGGACTGGCAGCACGGGGCGTTGCAGCGCAGGCAGACTTTCACAGCAGGGAGCGGCGGGCCTCGGCGGCACAGGATGCACTGCAGCACCGGCGTGGCGGCCTTCTCCACGCTCAGGGCGTTGTACTTCTCCACTATGTTGGACAGTTTGTGGTTCTTCTCCAGGCTCGGCTTCTGTGTGTAAGCATGATTACACTCGGGGCAGCGGGCCAGAGAGGAGTCTTTGGCCCAGGCCTCGCTGATGCAGCCCCGGCAGAAGTTGTGCTTGCAGGGCAGCTGGATGGGATCTGAGAACACGTGCAGGCAGATGGGGCAGATGAGCTCCTCCTCAAAACAGTTCCTCCACGTCTCAGCCATGTCAGAGGCCATCATGGTGCGGGCAGGCATACACCAACTGGTTTCCACTTCGACCAGGACTCTCGGTCCTCACAGGAAACCTGACACTCTCAAAAAAATGAGTCTCGGGAAAAAGATAAAGCAGATCTGACACAGTCTGTGTTTCGACCCTTGTGACCAAATCAGTCCTCTCAATTACGCACAATGAGTATTTCTTATTGCTGCAAGGTGAAGGCAAATTCCAGAAAATTGACCAGAGAAGGCTTGAGGCAGTGATGACAACACCTTGGTGATTTCACCACACACAGCAGGGGCTGACGTTTTACAGATTACAGTAAACGGTGCCTCTCTTCCCTCTGAAGCACAGAGGGCCTGGCTTTACAGCTTCTGTGTTTATGGGCCTACAGGAAGCTAGAAACCAGCCTGCTACAGGTAAACCATGAAATGCAAACAAGGCACAGAGACCTAAACATCTGAACAATTACATGTGAGATCACGAGGCTGATGAATCTGTGTAGCACATGAAAAGGACACCTGATCCTTCCCTGCTGCGAGCTCAGGCCCTTACCTTGATATCTCCGCTCACTTCAACGACAGATTACAATTCAGACCAGCAACCCGAGCATGAAAACCACGAGAAAGGACTGCTCCAGTCCAGTCCACACCCTGATTACTAATCACACACAAACAGAGCTGTTTTAAAACCTGAATCTGTTTGGTCAGGACCTCAAGGACGCCTCAATCCCTTCAATAATCTCAACGCAGCGCAATGCTTTTGTCCACTGAATCATAAATAAGCATCCGAGGAGCCTCCACCTGCAATTTAATTATACATACAACAAGGGACGGGGGGAGAAATGCAGTTTTGCAGGTCAGATTAACGCTACAGCAACCTCCAGCCCTTCAATCGGACCAAAAAGCGACATTTTTGCTTGATGGATATCGCCTGCTATGTGGCACAGCTCGCATATCTGTACACAAGGCCTCGGCTTTTCCTGCAGTTTACAGACGACAACAAAGGCCTTATAATCTCATTACTCTGAAAATCATACCCGGGCCATCATTTTCCAGCCTGTTTACTGCATAGTTAATCGTTTTAATAGTCGAGTCCAGCTCCTGCGCACAAAACAAAGGCTTTTAGGATCCGCAGGAATGTTGGCTGCTGTTGCAGAAGCCTTTTGCTTCCCCCCTTCGGACGCATCTATTAAATAAATCTTGATTCAGAGATGATTATTCCCCACATTCAAGCTCAGGGCTTCTTTTATAACCGTGCAGTCCACCTTTTCACCCTAACGTCGCCTCAGCCTTTAGCTAACAACATATTTTTTCCACTTCCTTATCTCGAATAAATCGTGTAAATTACCTCGGACGTCACCTCATTTTCTATCACAGCACAGGTACAAATGAACACCAACCTGGCTCTAGTGGCTGGTACAGTCATTATTTTTAAAAAGCAGCCATGTTTATACAGATATCAGGGCATAAATATAAAAATATACCCCGCTAAATCTTAAAGGGGACGTCGCTTTCTGTCCTTGTTAGGGGTAGCTGTCATCAGCCATCTTGCAAATCCTCATTTAAAAAAAAAAGAAAGAAAAAGAGAGAGGGAGATATCCGTCGTGGAAAAAAAGGAGAAGCAGAGCTGTTTTGTCGATAGCTATCAGCGCTAAGTCCCGTTTCAGAGGAGAAAAACACGGCTTTTGTCGCTGTCGTAGGTCCAGGAGGAGCCGTCGAGCTTTTTATTCGGCTCTATTTTCATCCTCCCGGGGAGTCCGGTGTGTGTCGGCTCCGTGGTTCATAAAAATCCAACACGGTTGTGAATAATAATTGGCCTTTTCTCCCCCCTCCTCTCTTCCTTTTCTTTCTCTGTCTCTATCGGTCAGGCTTTGGAGAGAGGAGGAATGCAGGCGAGCTGGACTAGTCCTCAAAATCTGCGTCAAGGAAGAGAGTGTATCGAGGCGCTTCCGGGGCGGGTTTTCAAAATAAAATACTTTTTAAAGGGACTGTGAGGAGTTTCTAAGTAATTGCAAAAAAAAGTCTCACTTTAAATATATGCCTGATCGAAAAACACACTTTAAGATGAGTTTCATAACACCAAAATAGGTTATTTATAAATGCTATTCCTTAGCCTTCCGGTTGGGTCGGACAGGGCTGCACTGGCCTGGATACTCAACTTCGGGAACAAGACAATTAAAACTAGAGCAAGTTTATGTTATTCGGACACGTCTTAGAGCACCGGGCTGTAAGTAGCGATATATAGCCAGCTACAAAACTACTATACTAAGTTTTCCAAAAATTGCTTGTTGTCACCATAGACTGTAAAAAACATGGACGCCAAGATGCTAGGCTAAAATTGAAGCCGCCGCAAAAACTGCTCCCCCGAGCGACTGGCTGCAGCATAGGTCAAATCTCCGTCTCCCCCATTCATCTGAACGGGCCATAGCGAAACTTCAAAAAATTAATACACCTCGTAGAAATATTTCTCCCATCCGTATGCTGTGGTGATATGAAAGTATTATTGGGCTGCGTGTTTTCAAAGTCCTCTTTTTTCTGAAAAGTTTATTTTTTATAAGTTATTAGAGTTTAAAAATAACCGCGGTTTACGGCAGCTTCAAAATGATTGTACGGCGTATGCTGCGGAGTGTTGCGACTGTTCACGACAGCTGCGTCTGGATTATGGCCCAAATTGTCTACTGGCTGCACAATGGCGGCGCCCTGATGGGGGATATTTTGGCTTCAAATCCGTTACATGGTGGAAGGCGGAGCCACGCTATCCAGTTCTTATAATACATCCATGGTTGTCACACATCAAAAACTACCGCTATGTAACTAGAGAGATACATTACCTCGTCACTTTGCATCCTGTAAGTTGTTGAAAAAAGAGGTTGTAAAGCAATGCAGAGTTCTGAGGAAGGTCCGAGCTGCATTCATTAGCATCACAACAAACACACGCTTTGGCTTCCCTAACGTCTTGTGGTGCGTTCCAGTTGTAGTCAGAAGTAGGAATTTCCAAGTTCTGAGTAGGAAACTGCAACTGGAACATCCCCCTGAAGTCAGAATTTCCTACTGGGAACTCGGTGAAATCACATACTTCATGTGATATTTGTGAACAACAATGCAGGGCGTGCTAACAGCAGCTAACAATAGCCTGGTAGATCGGCATGTTTTTTTCAGACTTCAACTGGAACGCTGATAAGTCGGAGATGATGTAACTTCCAGTTCCGAGGTTACTGGAACGCAGCATTACGACAGTCGCTGCGCGTGCTCATGGGTAGCAGAGTCCTTATGTCGCCGATAATAGATTCTCCTCACAGTCCCTTTAACGTTTTGAATCTATTACACTGCCTGGACCAAAAAAACGGCCACAAACTCTAATTTATCATTGGACTACCATTAGCTTTGTTAACATTCACTGTGGCATTGTTCCAATATACTTCTCCAATGTCACAGGATTTGTCCCAGATCACAGCACAGCTCCCACAGGCTTGTACAGTAGGCACTAGGCATGATGGGCACATCACTTCACCTGCCTCTCTTCTTACCCTGATGCACCCATCACTCTGGAACAGGGTAAATCTGGACTCATCAGATCACATGACCTTCTTCCAGTCCTCCAGAGTCCAATCGTTATGCTCCCTACCAACCTGAAGCCTTTTTTTCTGGTTAGCCTTACTGATTAGTGGTTTTCTTAAGGCTGCACAGCTGTTCAGTCTCAATCCCTTTAGTTCCCTTCACAGTGTGCATGTGGAAATGCTCTAACTCTATTAAACGTACCCTGAGTTCTACTGTTGTTCTTCTTCAATTTGATTTAGCCAAATGTTAAAGTGATTGCGGATCACAATCATTAAAGTTTTTTTTCTGACCACGTTTCTTCCTTGAAGACTATGCTTTCCCACTATCTATCCAGTTTGTAATAGTGCTTGGTCAGTTCTTAACCCAACCTTAGTAGTTTCTGGAATCTTCTTAGATGCTTTCTCTGCTTGATGCATGCCAATGATCTGACCCTTCTTAAACATATTAATATCTTTTCCACGACCACAGGATGTGTCTTTCCACATGGTTGTATAAGAAATGAGAAGCTACTCATTGCATCGGCTGGGTTAAATAACTTGTTGCCTATGGCAAGCCATTATAACATTTAGTGGCTAAATGTTACTATCTGGAATCAGCATTGCATATATCAACAATGTCAAACTTACTAGTCGCGATTGCATTTTGAATATCCAGAATTTTTTATTCAAGATATCTATAACGTAACTTTCACTAGTCCATACTACAGATAGAGATATCTGTAATTCAGTTTTGCCTTGTCAAAACTTTATTATAGATATCTACACTGACGTCACAGAAAACGACATTAAACACATCACACATTTTTAATGGCAATTGCAGGTATCTGTAATTCATTACCACTAAAATTATAGAATTTTGGGTTGGGCCATTCCCAACATGTCCTGAAAATTTCAGAAAAATCCATCCAGCAGTTTTTGCTTAATCTTGTTCACAAACAGAAATGAGAGTTTTCAGAAATTATTGAATGTCCTCAGTGGGATTTCCAAATATGAAGTTCAGGGTGTTTTGTTTAGTCAAGCTCAGTCTGGTTATAATGAAATTAACCATGATGATAGAGACATGGACCCTGTACTAGCCCGTAAAATCGGAAGCAAATTTATAAAAAAAAAAAAAAAAGGCAGGGATATAAGTTTCTTAACTCCGCCCAGTGTTCACATATGTGTGTTAATTCATGCATTCTTACAAATATACTTAAATCCACCAAATTTCACTAGATATTTTGGTTTTATATGAACTATTGAATGTCATCAATGGGATTTCCTATTATAAAGTTCAATGTTTTTTTTGTAAAATCAATCTGAATCAGATCCAGAAATCTACCTTGACAAAAGAGACACGGACCCTATAATATCTTGTAAAACTAGAAATTTTTGAAGTATCGGAAATTTTGTGCATCCAGATAAATATATGTATATCCACCAAAATCAAAAAATATCTAAGTTGGGCCATTATAAAAACCTCCTGAAAATTTCAGCAAAATCCATCCAGCAGTTTTTGCATAAATACCTTGTGGTATTTAATGGTATCTCTGGAAAATCATCTCTCTATGCCTCTTTTTAAACAGATTTAATACTTGAAAGTTGCTTCAGTTCTGTGCTCAGTGTGTTCCACAGTTGAACTCCAGTAACAGTGACATAGAAACTTTTCAATTGTCTCCACACTCTTCTAACCTTTAAATTTGGATTTTCCCTTACGTTATCACCCTCCTCTCTTACAAAACCCAAAACCAGTGAAATTGGCACGTTGTGTAAATAGTAAATAAAAACAAAATACAATGATTTGCAAATCCCTTTCAACTTATATTCAATTGAATTCACAGCAAAGACAAGATACTTAACGTTCGAACTGGTAAACTGTGTTATTTTTTGCAAATATTAGTTCATTTGGAATTTGATGCCTGCAGCATGTTTCAAAAAAGCTGGCACAAGTGTCAGAAAAGACTGAGAAGGTTGAGGAATGCTCATCAAACACTTATTTGGAACATCCCACAGGTGAACAGGCTAATTGGGAACAGGTGGGTGCCATGATTGGGTATAAAAGCAGCTTCCCTGAAATGCTCAGTCATTCACAAACAAGGATGGGGCGAGGGTCACCACTTTGTGAACAAATGCGTGAGCAAATTGTCCAACAGCTTAAGAACAACAATTCTCAACGAGCTATTGCAAGGAATTTAGGGATTTCATCATCTACGGTCCGTAATATCATCAAAAGATTCAGAGAATCTGGAGAAATTACTGCACGTAAGCGGCAAGGCCCAAAACCAACATTGAATGCCCATGACCTTCGATCCCTCAGGCGGTACTGCATCAAAAACCGGCATCGCTGTGTAAAGGATATCACCACATGGGCTCAGGAACACTTCAGAAAATCACTGTCAGTAACTATAGTTCGTCTACATCTGTAAGTGCAAGTTAAAACTCTACTATGCAAAGCCAAAGCCATTTATCAACAACACCCAGAAACACCACCGGCTTCGCTGGGCCTGAGCTCATCTAAGATGGACTGATGCAAAGTGGAAAAGTGTTCTGTGGTCTGACCAGTCCTCATTTCAAATTGTTTTTGGAAACTGTGGTCGTCGTGTTCTCTGGATCAAAGAGGAAAAGAACCATCTGGACTGTTATAGGCGCAAAGTTCAAAAGCCAGCATCTGTGATGGTATGGGGGTGTATTAGTGCCCAAGGCATGGGTAACTTACACATCTGTGAAGACACCATTAATGCTGAAAGATACATACAGGTTTTGGAGCAACATATGTTGCCATCCAAGCAACGTCTTTTTCATGGACGCCCCTGCTTATTTCAGCAAGACAATGCCAAGCCACATTCTGCACGTGTTACAACAGCGTGGCTTCGTAGTAAAAGAGTGCGGGTACTAGACTGGCCTGCCTGTAGTCCAGACCTGTCCCCCATTGAAAATGTGTGGTGCATTATGAAGTGTAAAATACAACAACGGAGATCCCGGACTGTTGAACAACTTAAGCTGTACATCAAGCAAGAATGGGGAAGAATTCCACCCGAAAAGCTTCAAAAATTGGTCTCCTCAGTTCCCAAACGTTTACTGAGTGTTGTTAAAAGGAAAGGCGATGTAACACAGTGGTAAAAATGCCCCTGTGCCAACTAGTTTGCAATGTGTTGATGCCATTAAATTCTGAGTTGATGATTATTTGCAAAAGAAAATAAAGTTTCTCAGTTCAAACATTAAATATCTTGTCTTTGCAGTGTATTCAATTGAATATAAGTTGAAAAGTATTTGCAAATCATTGTATTCTGTTTTTATTTACAATTTACACAACGTGCCAACTTCACTGGTTTTGGGTTTTGCATATAAAGCATTTTCTGAAAGTTTTTTGGGAGCATACTATTCCTGCCTTGTAAAGTAGTTGAACTGTTTTGTGCTCCACTTAGTCAGAAAATGTTGTGTTGATTATCCAGATCCAGATAAACGCATGTATACCAACCAAAATCCAAACACATCTAATTTGGGCCATTAGCAACATCTCCTGAAAATTTCAGCAAAATCCGTCCGGTAGTTTTTGCATAATCCTGCTTACAAACAAAACTTAGGACAAACAAACAAACATACTCCAACAAAAAACAACCTATTTGGTGGAGGTAAAGACCGAATCAATAGCTCAGTATCTTATTTTGAAACTGGTCCACAGAGTTTCCTGTGAGCTCGAGCCTGCCTTCTGCTAACCTGATGCAGTTTCTCGGCAACATCAGCCTCCCCCTCTACCTCCCTCCCTCCCTCCTTCCGGATCAATGCTACGGCCGTCACGTGACCTGTCACACAACTGATGTGTGTCACGTTTTAACCGGGAGGAGCTGGGGGACGAACCGGGGGAGGAAGGGCAGGAAATCATATTTAAAGAGCTTACTGCATCAGTAAATGTCCCGGACATGCATGGTGATCCTCTGAGGCAGCGCTGCATCTCTGTGTGACTCTCTCTGCATGCCGGGCTGCAGGAAAATATGGCTGTAATATTTCTGTAATGATCCCTCAGAGACTGAAGCTGCAGTGTGCGAGGCCAGTTTTTTAGTCACTTTATGACCTCAATATGTTTTTTACAGTTATGATTAGATCTAATGGAAAATACAGGAAACTAAAAGAGTGACACAAAATTGCAAATGCTGAGAAAGTTGTGGAAGCCTTCAGATGCTGCAAATCATTTTATGCAGTTTATGAGAAAATACTTCTTTACTGCTTAAAACTACATTAAAACTCTATTCTGCTGAATGAACCATTGATTGCAGGTTATTTTTGTAAATTATTACAATGATTTGTATTCAAATGACTGATTTCTTTATTTGGATCATGGAAATAACTTAAAACAGTTAAAAATACAAATAAATTATAATCAGGAAAAAAAACAAGAAAATAAAACAAGCCAATCAATCAATCAATCAATCAATCAATCAATCTTTATTTGTATAGCGCCAATTCATAACAAGTGTTATCTCAAGACATTTTACAATATATACATATGTATATATATATATATATATATATATATATATATATATATATATATATGTACAGATATATACATACATAGATACAAACACACACACACACACACATATCTATCTATCTATCTATCTATCTATATATATATATATATATATATATATATATATATATATATATATATATATATATATATATATATATATATATATATATATATATATATATATATATACATACAACACCCAACATGAATCCATATAGCCAATCATGAATCCCTCCATCATGGTGGTAAGAAAAAACCTTCTGTTAAGCAGCAGGAAATCTTGAATGTGGATCCCAGTCTCATGATGAACAGCAAATCCACACGATGCTGTGTTGGGTGTGTGGGTGAAGGAAGGGAAGTAAGAGGAGACAACTGGACTAAAATAAGAACTAAAATTAGTGACAGATCCATCAACTATAGACCTGTCGTCTGATTTATTAGAGTTTAGCCTCTTGAGATGCTACATCTCGTTTTCAGGAGGGTCCTCATGTCTGAATGGTTGTGGTGATCATTTTAGTATAATCGATTATATTCTTAATGTAAATAAGAATTTATGGTAGTGACGAACTTGTGGCTGCCCAGACCACAAGTGCATCCCTACCATATTTGTCTCCATTAAGTATGAATGTGTTAAAGACCTCTTGAAATGTGACATCCCATTTTCAGAGGGACCTCATGCCTATGTGGTGATAAAAAAAAATAGATACTGTAGGTGTATCAACAGTAGCTGAAAAATTCTATAAGCCTCTCAGCTTACATGAGCAGAAAGGAAAAAGTATAAACTTATCTAATCACACCCCCATAAATCTTACTTTACTTCCTAACATAAGTGACAACACTGTCTTAAATTTACCTACAACATGAAAATAAAAAGTACAGTCATATCTATATCTTCTTTACAAATGTATTTATACCCTGCACAATTTTCCTCCAAATAATCACCAAGCAAGTGGTATTTACTCATCCATGTATCTCTGGAAAATCATCTCTCTATGCCTCTTTTTAAACAGATTTATGCTTGATTTTACTTTAGCTCTGTACTCAGTCTGTTCCACAGTTTAACCCTTTCATGCACAGTGTCCACTACAGTAGACAGATATTTTAAATTTGATACCCTGAAGGTTGCAGTTCCATGTCGACTTACCAAGTGGTAAATTTTCAAAACCCTTGTCTTAAGTTTCATAAAAATAATATCACATTTTCGCATTTTTACCATATTGTGATATTATATCAGAAATGTAAAACAGCAAACACAGGGCAATGAGATATTACACTTGTATTTAGATTTTACATACTTTTGTATTTTTTATTTTAAATTTTGTTGTACTTCACAAGCGGATGATTTGATTATTAAGCAACAATTCATATAGGCTACTTCAGATTTTGCTTTTCTTTTATGTACTCTTAATAAATGTTTGTCAATGACGTGTTTGTGGACCTTTTTGATCCCCTTAAAGGTGCAGTCAGCGATGTGGGAGAAAACGAGGGGAGAAGTTGTTGATAAACGAATTTAAACCCACCTCTCCCTTCATACCTCACCCCTGGCTCCACCCCCAAAAGCTGACGGACGTGCATCGTCATGGAAACGGCCGTAGAAACTGCGTAGCTGACCAACGTAGCTAAGGTAACCCTGACTCATCAGGCAATAGCCACAACTCGACTGACAATATTGATAACATCATGACAACAGTACATTCTGGCAGATTAGACAATAAGATGAATGCCCGAGGGCTGTCACTGTTACGTGAAGCACCACAAAGCTAATGTTGCTTACCTATCCAGCAGGCAGACGGCGACATCCGCGTCCGTTTTCAGGTCTTTCAATTGGCGGAGTTCCCTCCACCGTTGGAAAGCAACACCAATGTTGACCTGGATCTTCGCTCTTTCATGGTCATCCCTACTAACAATTTTTCGTTCCCAGAATGTTCTGGGAACAAAAGCTCTGAGTTGCAATGACGTTCCCGGAAGGGTATGTTTTGGTTGTGATTTTAGTTGCACCTTGGTTCCCTATGGAAAGTTTCTTTTACGTTCTCTAGACATTAGGTGTTGGTTCAGTGTTTGGTTGCTTTAACGTTCCCCCTATGTTATAACTTTGTTTAGAACCTTCCCCTAACCTTTAGGGAATGTTACTATAGCCCTTCTTTTTCACTTTCTGCTCCTTTGACCTTTTTCTTTTGGGCTGTTTTTCAGCCATTGCTACTGCACATATTGTATCTCTCTCTTACGTTAACTACGCACGCTATGCAACCTACTACTACCCCTCTCCCCTCTGCCTGATCTGCGCATGAGTATGATCGCCCCCTGGATGTGGGGGGGTCGTACCCTGTTTTGGTAACTCGGCCTGAGCCACAGTATTTACCTGCTGAAATTCAGAGCCAAGGCTGTGTATTGAACCTGGACTGTTTTTTTCAACATGCTGTCAGTGGTGACATCTTGTGGATGGAGAGGAGAAATACGGTGAATTTGACAGATACTGCATTAGATTCGAAGATTAGAAGATTGCTGACTACACCTTTAAAGCCTGTTGTATCATATTTCATACACACTATGATCCCTTGGTCTAATTAATATGATCAACACATCTGAATAGAATCAAATAAGTGATACAAATATCCTCAAGTGGATTATCAGTTGCTAGAAAAACCTAATGTATCAAATATGATACAAAAAATATACATGTTAATTTAAAAAAAAATAATTAGAAAGTGAAATAAACATATAAGCTCCAAAATTTTTTGAATTTTCTGGCTATTATTTGTGTTTTCAGGCTTTATAGGGTTAATTTACACTAAATTACTATTCATACAGTTGATGCATGGTGTAATAGAGAGATGCATAACTCTCTCAAAATAAAACATTTTTAAAAATGGCAATGATTTTTAACTTGTTTGAAGCAAAACTAAACATTTTAAAATGTATTCCTTTGCGATTTGATAATTCATGCATGAAAGGGTTAACTCCAGTAACAGTGATACAGAAACTTTTCCTGAATGTTTTTTGGGAACATATTATTGTTCACCTTGTAAAGTTGTTGAAGTGTTTTGTGCTCCAAGTAAAAAAAAATGTTGTGTTGAAAGTAATAAGATACAAAACAAGGGAATTAAAAAGGAAATGAAATATCATCAATTGTTAAAGACAAACAACACATCCTAACATTTACTCTAATACTAGTATAAATAATTACTTGATTAATTTCTGCGACCTCCTGAGACAATGCTGTTGCGTATGTGCCACCCCGAGGGTGAACAGAGTTTCTGAGCTGGATAAATGTCATGTTTATTTACATTTCACTGTTAATTCTTATGGATTATCTGTGTGGGGAACAAAGGTGCTACAAAGGTTAGCCATGTGAGCTATTGTAATTTTTGCTCATATTAACAGCAGATACATGGGCCATATATGTTGGCTGTATATTGGCAGTGATATTGGCAAAATGCGCACCTTGGTTCTTCATCTTATCATCACTATATGGCAGGGGTGGGCAACTTTGATTACCAAGAAGGCCACATAAGAATATTTTCACTGCCTGAGGGCCGCACTGTTACATTCTGTCAGGCACTCTCAATGAGGAAAAATACACATAAATAAACAAAAGTAGCAAATATAAAGTTTCAAAACAGGATTATGTCTCCCTACACAATTAAAAATTCATGATTTAATGTTCATTAAACAGAACTATAGCCCATTTAAGAATACATTTTTGACAGTTTAAAGGAACAAATACACCTTTATACCTTTACTGTTGTGTCTGAATATAGTTTTTACTAATATACATAGGACTGTTTTATCACTGATCCTAATTTGTGCATGATATAGTACTGGTTACTCATGATAAAATCATATTTAGCATTTGTTGTGTTTTCTTCATATTCCCAAATTGTTTTCTTTTCTTTTTTTGTAAATGATTGGTGGGCCACGCTTAGTGAGGTGAAGAGCCGCATGCAGCCCCTGTATGGCCAGTTGCCCACCCCTGCTATATGGGGACATTTAAAAATCAATAGTTCAATTTTTTTCAAGGATTAAATGCTTTTTTTGTTTTGAATCTGTGCCTCGCACAAATAAACTGTCAACCAAGAGGTCAATTTTCATAAAGTACCTTAAGATCTTGAGGAAAAATATCAGTGTAAATATTGGTGATGACTTCAGAAATGTTGGTATATCGGATATCGGCAAAAATCCAATGTCTTTGTGGATAACTGGAATTTTCCATTCTCTGTTTACATGGTGGCACAGTGACACAGCAGATAGTGCTGGTTTGATCCCATGTTAGTTAGGGCCTTTCCAAGTAGAGGCTATATGCTCTCCCTCTGCATACATGGGTTCTCTTCAGGCACTCCAGCCTCCCCCCACAAGCCAAAAACATGCTGATTAGGTTGACTGGTGACTCTAAATTGCCTTTAGGTATAAGTTTGAGAGTGAATGGCTGTTCGTCTAGCCCTGTGATCAAGCTGGTGACTGGTTCAGGGTGTACTCATTCACATTCACAGATGTATCCACTTAGGCCATGTTTACATGGAAACTCCTGACTTAAAGATGCAAAGATTTTTCCTTTGCATTTTCAAATTCTTCTGCATTCAGACTACCACGCTGGAGACGAGTGAATCCGCTGTAGTGTGCATGCCGGTTCAGCAGATGGCGATGTAGGTTTTGCAGAGAGGCAGCGCTGCTACAACACACGTACGAAGAAGAAAAACTTTTCACTAACTACAATGGCGAATAGATGCACAGAGATGCAGGAGTTTCTTTTCTTGACAACAAATCAGTTCAGACAACAAATCTGTCTGGATAGTTTTGTCTGGATAACAAATCGAGCACAGTAAGAGGCTCACATGTTACTCGGCAGACGGCCGAAGCTGTTGTTGTTCCTGGTAGGCACGCGCGGCCTTCATGTGAAAGAGTACTGCGCATGCGGTGACATCAGCGTTTCACCCTGAAACGCTCTGATAAGGGTTTACATGTAGCTGCATGAAGAGCGTTTTGTAAACTTTCCACTCTGGAGCCTGTTTTCAAAAGTTTCCGCTTTGAGACAAAACGCAACGTGTTTCCATATAAAACGTATCGGATTTGACAGTTTTCGGCGCTGTGTAAATGCAGCCTTAAATTTTTTTCAGTTTCCTTGGCAGAGACTTGGTTGATCCATGACAGGAAAGCACTGACCTGCCTGCCCAAGTGGTAATTAGATCCCACGCAGTTACCCAATAAATATGCAACACTTTTCACTTAGATTTTGTAGAATATATACATAAAAAATCACTTTGCATAGAGAATGCCATCATGTACAGAGATTTAGAACAAAACAAACCGAGAGAATAGTCCCTACTTAGACTTCCAGTGACTGGAGGTTGGCTGGTATTTGGCTGTGTGGGGAAAATTGAAGCAGCTGCATCTGAACATGACGTGTTTTTATTCTTATCAAGTGTTTATTCAGATTACTTCTGTCCATGTAAACATTGAAATGCATCACAATGCTACATAAGCTGCGTTTCCTCCAAGCAGGCTGGTTGAGTTCGGCTTGGTGCGGTATGCAATGGCTCGTGTTTCGATTGCCAAAAAAGGAGTAAGGTAGCTGAGTAGCTGTTTAGTGCCATCATATCTGAAGGGTTGCAGAGTGTACCAAGCTGACCCTAAGCGAGGCTAAGAGACTGAAGGCTGTTGACTGATAGCAAGAATCGTCACTTAATGTGTGGACTTATGTTGTGCTCCTTGAACATCGGAACTGAGAAGAGGGGAGTGGGATTGAGACCATATCCGAGTTATCAGCGCTCCAGTTACAAAGTTGGAAAATAGCTCTACCAGGCTATTGTTAGTTGTTGTTAGCAGCTAACAATAGCCTGTTTTGTAGTTCACACATACCACATGAAGAATGTAAATAACACTATAGCAGCATTTCCATATATATATGCCTTACGATACTATGTATACGGCTGATTTAGTGCAACAAACACTAGTCAGAAGAGCTTATAAACAGAATATTACATGAGCTTAATAACTGTTTACACCGGGGGCGGCCATCTTCCATTGTCAACTCGGAGGGTGGTGAGGATCTGCTGACCTCCGAATAGTAAATTCCGACCTCAAGAGGTGTTCCAGTTGAAATTTCCCACTCAGAATTGAGAAATCCCAAAATCCCAGTACAACTGGAACCCAGCATTATCACATAGCCTGGTTGCAGCTCCCACTCATGGCCTGTTTGCTTGCGTGTGCTCTCTCTCAATCCCTTTCATGAGCCTCTCCACTGTCATCCTCTCTCTCCTCTGTCCAATCATAGGCTGAAAAATGTCCCAAAAGTGACTTAACTCCTAGTAAAAAGATATCTTGGACTAGGTCGAGTTTTGTGTCATGGAAAGGTTGCAAAAGATGCCATTGCAGAAGGCAGCCATCTTGTATCCCAAGTGATTGGTGTAATTTGTTGTTGTGACCACAGTGTGGTGGCATAGGTGCACATGAATGAGGCCAACAGGTCTGAGCACAGCAGGATTAACCTCTTCAAAATGTGAGGCCCATGTGCAAAGGGTTTCAGGAGGCTAAAACTTGTGGGATGAATTATGATTTGTGATTCCAATGCCTAAAATGGAACCAAAAACACAAAACACAAACATATTAATTCATTTTTTTGAAAGTGAAGCCTGCACTGGATTTGGTCTGACGCACTTCTGCTGTCTGTCAGGAAAAAAAAAGGTCCTCATAAATGAAATGAGTCAGCCTGTTTGGATCTCACAGGCATGCTGATTCCTGCCCTGGCCTAATGGGCCAACGTGTGAATCTCATGGTTAAAAATGACAGAGTCTAAACACAACAGACAACTGACTTGTACCAAACATGGTAGCCTAATGCCATTGAACAGTGATGTTTCTACCATGAAGGACTCTTGCATCTTCAGCTATCCTATATAATAAAGGCCATAAAAGCCCCTCAAAAAAAATAACTTTAAAAAAAAAAAATGACAGAGTCTAAACACAACAGACAACTGACTTGTACCAAACATGGTAGCCTAATGCCATTGAACAGTGATGTTTCTACCATGAAGGACTCTTGCAAACATTCCTGTCTCTAAATGTATTTTAATAACAGGCGGGGACTTCCTGCATCTCCACTCTGTCCACTTTTGATTTCTTCCTTTGGGCAGGCTGCGAATACCTTACATCAAGGCAAGGCACCAAATAATTGGGCTATACCTTTGCTGATCCTCCCCATAGAAATCTTCAGTTGAGGGCAAGAGACTTAGAGACATGTTCAAAATTGTTGGTACCCTTCTGTTAAAGAAAAAACCCACAATGGTCACTGAAATAGCTCCAGTTTTGTCTCATCTGTCCAAAGGATATTCTCCCAGAAGCTTTGTGACTTGTTGTATCATCCCAAATTTAACAATACTTTTTCACCAATGATCTCGGCTCTGACTTTCAACATACCCATAAGGCTGGCCACTCAACCTGGGTTACAAAAATGACTGATGATTTACTATGCCAAATTGATCAAAAGAAAATTGCTGGTGCTTTTCTGCTGGACTTCAGTGTTGCTTTCGATGTGATTGATCACAGACTGTTATTAAACAAACTTACCGCATATGGTTTTGAAGTAGAGGCAGTTAGATGGCTAGAGAGTTACTTAACTAACAGAACTCAGTTGGTTTATTTTAATGGCAGTTTTTCAAGAACAAATAGGCCAGTGTGTGGAGTTCCTCAGGGAAGCTGTCTGGGTCCGCTCCTCTTCTCCATTTTTATTAATGATCTACCGTGTGTATAAATAATTCGTCTATTACTATTTATGCTGATGATTCTACAATTATAGGTTTGCTCACAGTGTTAACCAGTTAAATGAGATATTACAAAATATCTTCACTGTGTAGCTAACTGGGTACATAACAACAAATTGTTCTTAAATGTCAGTAAAACCAAGTGCATCATTTTTGGTTCAAATCATGGATTAAAATCAATCAATCAATCAATCAAAGTTTATTTATAAAGCCCTTTACAGTAACCCAAAAGGCCCCCAAAGTGCTTTACAGTAGTGTCAGAAAATAAATAAGAACACTATAGATAAAAACAACATAAAACAATACTGGAAGAACAATACATAAAAGCAAAAGATACATAAGAATACAACGGGAGGTGTGACAGCAGCAAGGTGCATAAAAGCCATTAGGAAAGATAAAACAAAATAAAACTGACATGAGCCTAAAACTTAAAAGCCTTAGTCAGGGTTAAAAGCCATTCTAAAAAAGTGAGTTTTTAGTTTAGATTTAAAAAGACCAAAGTCAGTTGTGGTGCGGATGTCTGGGGGCAGCTTGTTCCACAACGTAGGTGCAGCAACAGCAAAAGAACGGTCCCCCCATTGTTTGTATCTCGACCTTGGAACATCCAAAAGGAACTGGCCAGAAGAACGCAGGGCCCTTGTATGGCTGCGTAAAGTTAAAATCTCTGATAAATATAGAGGAGCCAGGCCGTGAATGGCATTAAAAACAAACAACAAAAGTTTAAAATCAATTCTGAAACGAACTGGAAGCCAGTGGAGAGACGACAGCACAGGGGTGATGTGCTCACGTCTTGGCATGTCAGTTAGAAATCTCGCCGCAGCATTTTGAACGAGCTGAAGGCGAGAGAGGGAAGACTGGCTGAGGCCGAAATAAAGGGCGTCACAATAGTCCAGGCGGGAACTGATAAAGGCATGAATGGCTTTTTCAAGATCCTGCCGACTGAGGAAGGGCTTCACCTTGGCCAAGAGGTTACCTCTGTCCCTGACCTTAAAGGGTGTTCCTTTGGAGCAGATCCGTGAGGTCAAGCTTTTGGGTGTTGTCCTTGATGAACAGTTGCGTTGGTCACATCACATTGACGGTATTGAAACAAAAATGGGGAGAACTGTGTCTGCTATTCAAAGATGTGCATATTTCATGACCATTCATTCTATCAGACAGGCCTTACAGTCACTGGATTTATCTCAGCTTGATTACTGTTCCATTATCTGGTAAAGAGCATCAAGTTATGACTTGAATAAGCTCCAACTCAGGCGTTGATTGTATTATTATAAAGTGTTTGCTGTCTTTCAATGTTTCTGTTATGTATGACTGTTGGATGTATGGACCCCAGGAAGACTAGTTCCTGCTTTGGTTATTTTAAATAAACAAATAAACAAATTGTCAATATGCATTTTGGCAAATTCCAATCTCACATTTTTTGTGATTTGCTTTCAGCAGTGATGTCCTCCATTAAGACCACTTCGGCTCAAACAGTGACAGATGGTGTGATCTGATACTGATGCACCTTGACCTTGGAGTTCACCTCTAATATCTTTGGAAGTTGTTCTGGGCTCTTTGGTTACCATTCGTCATATCCATTTCTTCAGTTTGTCATCAGTTTTCTCTTGCTGTCTCATCCAGGGTGGTTGGCTACAGTCTGGTGGATCTCAAACTTCTGAATAATCTGTGCATCTGTAGTCACAGGAACATCAAGCTGCTTGGAGACGGTCTTTTAGCCTTTACCTTTAACATGCTTTTCTATAATGTTCTTTCTAATCTCCTGGGACAAAACTCTCTCCTTAGCTTTCTGTGGTCCATGTTCAGTGTGGTACACACCATGATACCAAACAGCACAATGACCACTTTTCACCCTTTAAATAGGCAGACTGACTGATTTCAAGCTTGAAAACACCTGTGGTGGTAATTACAGGACATATCTTAGGCCCCATCCACACAAAGACAAAACGCTTAACAGTTTCAAAAACGATCGTCATAAAGACGAAGGCGTCTCAGAAAATGTTAGCGTCTACATGAATGCACTTAATACGCATGAAAACGCTGTAAAACACATGCCAGACCTCTAGGGGCGCTGTAACGATATGACGGAAACAAGCGGAAACAGATGAAAAAACAGCGGCAAAAGTTGGAAACAGATTGTAAGCAGAGACCACTGTAATGTGTCCTCGATAATTGTTCAACTCAGTGGTGATTGAGAAGAAGGAGATTTTGCTGCAACAGTGATAGTAGGGTCACTAACTTCATCAGCACATATGCTACACTGTACACTGCCATTGTTGTTGTCATTGCCGCGTGTGGCGCATGAGTGTCAATGAAGATATGAAACTGTGGTGTAAGCGTATCTGAAAAGTGGCAGAGAGCCAGTTATCACGGAGCTGCGTATACGGCATTTCAAAATCTATCCACTCTGGAACCTGGTTTCAAAAAGGAGCATTTACAGACCCCTAAAACGCCGTCTTCGAATGGATGATACGTAAAAAAACGTATGCGTTAATACCTTGTCTTCGTGTGGATGGGGCCTTAGTTTAACATGCCCCTATGGCCAAATCATTTTCAGCCTTTTCTAGGGGTACCATTATTTTTGTCCAGGCCAGTTTCATTATTTTGCTTTTTAAAATGATCCCCTTGAATCACAATTCAAAAGCAATGTCTGATTTGATTTGTTGTTGATTGTCATTACATTTAATTTATTCCTACTTTTGTCAGTTTCAAGTTATTTCTGCAACCATTGTGGGATTTTATTTCTCTAACAGAAGAGTACCAACTATTTTGCACACGTCTGTACATACTCTGAGGAGAAACAACCGGACTGAATCCACAGCCACACCCTCAGGCCAAGCCAGCACTTACAATCATGATTCTCTTTCACGTGGCCTTATACAAACACCTTCATTGCTTTACACAGATGGCCAACACAGTCCTGCACTCTCTCTCTGTGAAAACCACACATTTAGAGGGGTCTTCATAACAATTACTGCTACTACACAAAGCATGATTGTACCCCACTTGACTTCCGGCATATATGGGTGTGGAACTCCATTCAGTCTCCTCCATTTATTCAGCAAAGCAAAACACCTTCGTCCAACTATTAAAAGAGGCACTAGACAGCTTACAAACACATCTCTTGCTGCTGCATAAGAATGTACACTCTGAGATACAGGTATAAAAACTAACATAAAGCCCTGTCCCTCTTTTTCAAACCACACACAAAAAGAAGAAATGGTTTCAGCAATCATAGGCTGTTCCTATTGACGTTTATACATTTCCTATTCTCATTTACTTCCTGTCACTAGTTTTCCATTGAGCTGGAGGAGGGGCTTCCTGTACCCTTTACCATTTAGCTATGGTTTGAGAAAGACAGGGACACTGCACACTGAGGCAGGGCATTAAAAAATGAGCAAAGCTCTTGCTGTTTCTCTCCATGGAAATCTTTAGTGAAAGGTAAAAGATTTATTCGCTCTGAAGAGAAACCAGAACTAACCGGCTCACAATCAGGCAAGGACCACGCCGAATATGGGAGACACATACTTCATATCAACAAAGCTCAACAGTCAAACAATAAATCCACAAACACAACTTGATGAACTTACTGTAAAAACTGTTACTTTGCCTTAACTCAAACACTGGCCCAACATTTTCCAATCAAATTTGTATCATTGTTTTATTAACTTAGCACAACCTATTATTATTCACTTCACGTTATGTAACAAAATTGAGACGAGTCTACAGAAAGCAGATAAGAAATTATTTTGCATCAGTGTAAAAGTAGGCAAGAAATTAAGTTACATTAGACTTTATTAAGATGAGCAACATTTGATAGGCAACTTTAAAAAAAAAATCACTTAACCCTTTAACTATCAGCTCAACTGTTTGGCAGAGGTGAAAAATAAACTCAGGCATATTTAATGTTTTAGTGTTTGCTTCCATTAACATTTCAGGAAACAGAGGAAACTACAAACAAACCAAAAGACAGATTTTTTCATGGCGTGGGATTCAAAGGTTTAAAAAGTTAAAAGTCAATTATCTGATGAATTAAAATTCACAAATATTTGGGGCAAAATCTTTCAGAAAAGGAATAAATATTTGCATATAAAATAGCAATAAAAATAACTTCATACAGATTTCACTGAGTTTGATAAACACACCATTTTTATGAATAACCGTATTATCTCATTAAAGTGAAGTATTTTAAAAAATGAGGATGATAATAATAAAAGCATTTTGCTATTAAAACCTTTAGGTGGTGTATTTGACCAGCAACTGTGTTACTCTTAAAACATTTATTTAAATGAGACATTAATTTCTGTACAATTGTACAAAGCCAGCAAAACATTTTTAGATCTCACAGCAAACAAAATTAGTTATTATTATTATTAATGAATAGAAAAATACAACAACAACAAAAAAAGAACTGCCAGCTCCTGCAGTTCAAATAACTCCAGAACCGAATTAATAACAGAATTTGAAGTCGTACAAAGAAATCAATGTTAAAAAATACAAGTTATGGTCATAAAAATCTCCTCTTCTCTCTTAACTGTTATTAAATAACTTGTTGAATCATCATTCTCCAGCTGAGGGTCTTATTACTTATCACAGCAAAGGAAACTATAAATGCTAAGCACTGAGAACATTTGTAATGAAGTACTTTTACTCGAGTAGAAGTTGTACAGCATTAAAATTCCAGCAGATGGCGCCATTTGTTTGAAAGACTTGGACGAACATATCTGACAAACATACAGTATGTAGTTCAGAGGAAAGGTCTGAATTACATTTTTCAAGAGTTAAATTCCATATTTTAACGCAGGTTCATCCCTGTTAAAGTGCATCCACCTTCTTTGTGTGAGTTTATGCAAAATGCTACATCTGACAAATGAGGTCCAGACAGGTTTTGCACTGACAGAGAAAGAGAAGGTCCACGTGAATAGGTGTGTGAAGAGGCAGATTCTGCCCTTTACCCTGCTGTTTATTACGTTAGCGAGCAGATAGTGGCTGGATGGATTGAACTGGATCAGATGAGCTGGAAGTTCATAGCAGCATAATAATTCAAAAGGAATATTTAGGAGACAACAGAATGTTACACAGAAAACTTCATTTTTCAGAACTGAATACCAACTTTTACCTTTTCTACATTTAACACACTGTTATTACAGCTTTCATTAGTTAGCCAACAAGCTCAGCTTTGCCTTATTTACTCCTCTCAAATCACCGGCTCTTTTCAGATTGTATCATTAATGTGTGTGTGTGTGTGTGTGAATTATTACCCAGTCTTGCTTGATGAAAGAATTTGGGCGGCACAACAACCTGCAACAATCTCCTTTGTTGCTTTTTAACATAGGTGTCAAACTCTGGCCCGCGGGCCAAATTTGGCCTGCAGTGTAATTATATTTGGCCAGCGAGGCAATTTCAAATTAATATTAGAGCTGGCCCGCCGGAAAAGCACCAACCAACCTCCAAATGGAGCTGATTGAACTCCAGTGTGATGACACGCTGAAGTCAAAGTTTGATGCTGTTGGGGTCGCACAGTTTCCACAGTTCATCCCTGACACAATGCCTCGGCTCCACACCCAAGTTGCTCAATTGCTCTCCATGTTTGGCAGCACTTATCTATGTGAGCAACTTTTCTCTTCAATGAAGATGACGAAAACGTCTCTCAAGGGACGTCTGACTGATGAACACCTTCGAACACCACGTTGGATAATGAGGGTTTCCTCAGCTCAAAGCCTGAGCCCCGACATTGATGAACTGGCATCCAGGGAAAAGATGCCAGGTATCTGGCTTGGGCACATCAGATTAGATTAGTGTGTCGCAAAATAAACAGTAAATTACGTTTTCTATGCACTTTTTCTTGCTACTCCAAGGCCTGAATGGTTTATTTATTTACTGTTGTTATTTTATTTTCAAATTGAATAGCCTGTGTAAGAAGCTAATTTTGATGTTTACCTCAGAAGGCTGCAAACAGAAAAGAGGCATTCAATTTTTATTTAAATTGTATTTAATATGCCATTGATATGTTTTTTTTAAATTATTATTATTTTTATTTGAAACTCGATTTTGCACGCCTGCACCTTTAAGTTATATAAGCCTTGTTTGTTCAAAATTCAATGTTTAATCAAAACTTGTTTGGTTCCATATTAAAAGGTTAATTTGTTCAACCTTGGCCCTTTGTTCAATTTTAAATTTTGGCCCACTGTGTATTTGAGTTTGACACCCCTGCTTTTTAAGATTCACAATGTGCCACATATTTTTAATAGGCGAGGTCTTGAGGCAGGTCAGTCCAGTGCCTGCACTCTTTAACACTGTTGTGACACATGCTGAGTGTGTCCTGGTATAATCCTGCTGGAATAAGCGAGGATGTAACTGAAAAAGACACTGCTTTGATGGCAGCATCAGTAGCTCCAAATCATGTACATTTCAGCATTCATGGTGCCTTTACAGATGTGCAAGTTACCTATGCCATTGGCCCCATCACACCCCCATTTAATAACAGATACTGTTTTAATACATTTTGAGCATTCCTCAACTTTAGCCTTTTGTTGCCCTTCCCCAGCTGTTTTTGAATGTGTCGAAGGCATCAAATTCGAAATGAGTATTTTCAAAAAACAAAGTTTGTCACTTTGAACATTAAAGGTGCTATGAGGAGAATCTATTTCCGGCGACATAGAGACTCCGCTACCCATGAGCTCGCGTGGCGACTGGCGTAAAGACGTGACCCAAGCCAAAGCGTGTGTTTGTTGTGATGCTAATTAATGCAGCTCAGACCTTCCTCAGAACTCTGCATTGCTTTACAACTTCTTTTTTCAACAACTTACAGGATGCGAAGTGACGAGGTAATGTATCTCTTTCTCGTTACGTAGCGGTAGTTTTTGATGTGTGACAACAAGCAATTTTTGGAAAACTTAGTATCGTAGTTTTGTAGCCGGCTATATATCGCTACTTACAGCCTGGTGCTCTAAGACGTGTCCGAATAATATAAATTTGCTCTAGTTTTAATTGTCTTGTTCCCGAAGTTGAGTATCCAGGCCAGTCCAGCCCTGTCCCACCCGACCACGAAGCTAAGGAATAGCATTTATAGATAACCTATTTTGATGCTATAAAACTCATCTTAAAGTGTGTATTTCGATCAGGCATATATCTAAAAGTGAGACTTTATTTTAATTACTTAGAAACTCCTCATAGCATCTTTAAATATCTTGGATGCTTCTTAATATGTGTATTTCAGCGTACTTCTGGCCTTGTGATACGTCATCAATCACAGTCGAAGCTTTGTTCCAATTCAAAGTCCGCATCAAAACAAGTTTGCTTCACGTTCCAGGATGTGTACTCGCTCCGTCCCTTTTACCAAGTCTGGTGCTGAACGTTACGTGTGCGGACTTTTTGCAGCTCCAGTCCCACAATGCAATTGGCACCGTTGAGCAGGGAACATGATGGAGAAGAAGTTACACAATTATAAGTAGGATAGAATAGAATAAACCTTTATTCGTTCAACACAGGGAAATTTGCAGTGTTACAGCAGCAAAGGGGACAGCATTGATGAAAACAGAAAAATAGACGAGTATAAAAGTAGCAGTATGTCCATTATTTTACCAATATAAAAAAGGGCCTGGATACAAAACTATAAAGCAAATCTTATCAGGATTATTAAAAATGTTACCAGTAAGTAAGTAAGTAAGTAAGTAGGTAAGTAATCGTTGTTGCTGCATAAAATAAAGAACAAGATACTTATTTGTGATTAGAGTTTTGTGATGATGTGAGTGGTTAGTAGCAGTGGAATGTGGCATGTAGATATGTGGAAGGGGACGCCAGCAGAGCTGTGGACGATAGTGAAGTAGTGAAGTAGTGGTTTAACTAAACCAGGTCATCTGTTGAATGTTGAGAACAGGTAATTTTTGAAATCCTCAAATTTCTCAGCCTACTGTTACGTCTGTCTCAACTTTTTTAAAACATGTTCAAGGCATCAAATTAAAAACCAGTTTAAGGAAGTTCTCCAGTTTGAACACCCAATACCTTCACTTCATTTATTGTCCCTTAAAGAGTGATTTGTTTTGCAGAAAATCATCACAGACACTCACACCAGACAGTAAAAACTCCTAATAAAATAATAAAAACCAAATAAAACAACAGACGGAACATTTCCAGAGTGCGCCAGTTTCTCTCTCAGGCCAAAGCAGAGACTCTTATTCATGTTTTTATTACTTGTAGAATTGACTACTGTAACGCTCTCGTTTCTGGTCTACCAACAAAGAACATCTCACAGCTACAGCTCCTCCAAAACTCAGCTGCTCGTATGTTGACAAAGACCAGAAGGAGAGCCCATGTTACACCGATTTTAAAGTCTCTGCATTGGCTGCCTGTATCTTTTAGAGTTGATTTTAAGGTTCTTTTATTAGCTTTTAAATCTCTTAACGGTCTTGCTCCTCCATTTTTATCCAACTTGTTTTTACCATATGAACCCTGTAGAGCCCTCAGGTCCTCAGGTAGGGGTCTTTTAACTGTTCCCAGAGTAAGAAGTAAAACATACGGGGAAGCTTCTTTTTGTCATTATGGCCTCCGTCTGAGAGCAGCACCTACTGTTCATATTTTTAAAAGAAAACTCAAGACCTACCATTTTAATCTGGCTTTTAGCTGATTGTATTTAATATTATTTTATGTTATATGTTAACTTATTTCAACCCTTTGATTCTGTTTAATTTCTACATTTCAGTTCAGATTTTTTATTTGGAATTTTATTCTTTGTTAAATGCTTTTCCTTTGATTATCCTATTTGAGCTGATTTTATAATGCACCTGTTACACCTTCTCATTTTACCATATTATTTATATTACTTTTATTCTGTACTGTTATATTATCTTATTTATGTATTTACACATTTATTTATCTTACCCTCTAGTATTTTCAAGTATTTTTAAGTATTATTTTAGTTTTAGCTCCTGTGTTTCCTCATTTTTAATTCAAGATAGCCTTTCCTCAGTCCTCTTATTCTGTTTTCTGTCAGAATGTCCTTTTTATGTCTTTGTGTGTTTGAGTGAGTGTGCCCACTTATTTTTTTATTTAATCTTTTTCTCATGTAAAGCACTTTGTATTACAAAGTCCTGTATGAAAAGTGCTATACAAATAAAGTTTGATTGATTGATTGAATAGACATGCAACATATAAAATACGAATTTCAAATGCCTTGTCTTTGTAGTGTATTCAATTGAATAGGTCAACAAATTATTTGTTTGAATGTTTTTATTTACATTTTGCACACCCCAACTTCATTAGAATTGGGGTCTGTGGTAAAATGTTATGTCTTGTTGCTATGTTCAGTCTCTCCATGTGCTTAAAACTTGGTGAGGAACAGCCAGTCTCTGCTAATTTAATAAACTTTTTACACCACTGCTCACATCTACCCATTCACTCATTTTTCTATGCAAGTTGTAAATCAGTATTTTCAAACACATCCTCGACAATTTGAAGCCAAAGCTTGCAGATAAAAATGTCTAGATTTATTCCTCAAATCCTGCTTATCTTAATGTTTGCTTTTTCACTGTTGTTTTCATCAGACCTCTGTTAAATAATCACAGTAGATATTTGATTTAGTTTTAAATCCTTTAATGTACATCGGTGTTTGTGAGAAAACCGTGTGCTCAACTTTTCAGAACTAACTCCACATGTGAAGATTTCAATCATAGCTTTAGATTTGTCAGTGCTGGCTTAAAATGTGGTAGTTATTGATGTTGTTTCACAATGACTAACGTAGCTCCCAAGCCAGAAACAAACAGGAAAAGTGCTACACAGTTATCAAACATACTAATGTTACACGAGAACAAAGCAAACCTAAAGCCCGGGGAGTGGCAGTAACTAACTACACACTTTACTCAGGGTTCAAACATGCCTTAAACAAACAACTTACACTGCATACATAGTGATAAAGAAAAAATTGAACAGTGATCTGTTTACCATCTTATGAGCTGGTGTTGATTGACTTACTAAATTTTTACTGAATAAACATGCCCCTACACAAAAAAAATCAGCTTTTATACAATACCCAAAACCAGTGAAGTTGGCACGTTGTGTAAATTTTAAATAAAAACAGAATACAACGATTTCCAAATCCCTTTCAACTTATATTCAATTGAATACAAAGCAAAGACAAGATACTTAACGTTCGAACTGGTAAACTTTGTTCTTTTTTGCAAATATTAGCTCATTTGGAATTTGACGCCTGCAACATGTTTCAAAAAAGCTGGCACAAGTGACAAAAAAGACTGAGAAAGTTGAGGAATGCTCATCAAACACTTATTTGGAACATCCCACAGGTGAACAGGCTAATTGGGAACAGGTGGGTGCCATGATTGGGTATAAAAGCAGCTTCCCTGAAATGCTCAGTCATTCACAAACAAGGATGGGGCGAGGGTCACCACTTTGTGAACAAATGCGTGAGCAAATTGTCCAACAGTTTAAGAAAAACATTTCTCAACCAGCTATTGCAAGGAATTTAGGGATTTCATCATCTACGGTCCGTAATATCATCAAAAGGTTCAGAGAATCTGGAGAAATTACTGCACGTAAGCGGCAAGGCCAAAAACCAACATTGAATGCCCGTGACCTTCGATCCCTCAGGCGGTATTGCATCAAAAACCAGCATCACCGTGTAAAGGATATCACCACATGGGCTCAGGAACACTTCAGAAAACCACTGTCAGTAACTACAGTTCGTCTACATCTGTAAGCGTAAGTTAAAACTCTACTATGCAAAGCCAAAGCTATTTATCAACAACACCCAGAAACACCACCGGCTTCGCTGGGCCCGAGCTCATCTAAGATGGACTGATGCAAAGTGGAAAAGTGTTCTGTGGTCTGACCAGTCCACATTTCAAATTGTTTTTGGAAACTGTGGTCGTCGTGTCCTCCGGACCAAAGAGGAAAAGAACCAGCCGGACTGTTATAGGCGCAAAGTTCAAAAGCCAGCATCTGTGATGGTATGGGGTGTATTAGTGCCCAAGGCATGGGTAACTTACACATCTGTAAGGCACCATTAATGCTAAAAGGGACATACAGGTTTTGGAGCAACATATGTTGCCATCCAAGCAACGTCTTTTTCATGGACGCCCCTGCTTATTTCAGCAAGACAATGCCAAGCCACATTCTGCACGTGTTACAACAGCATGGCTTCGTAGTAAAAGAGTGCGGGTACTAGACTGGCCTGCCTGTAGTCCAGACCTGTCCCCCATTGAAAATGTGTGGCACATTATGAAGCGTAAAGTACAACAATGGAGACCCCAGACTGTTGAACAACTTAAGCTGTACATCAAGCAAGAATGGGAAAGAATTCCACCTGAAAAGCTTCAAAAATTGGTCTCCTCAGTTCCCAAACGTTTACTGAGTGTTGTTAAAAGGAAAGGCGATGTAACACAGTGGTAAAAATGCCCCTGTGCCAACTAGTTTGCAATGTGTTGCTGCCATTAAATTCTAAGTTGATGATTATTTGCAAAAGAAAATAAAGTTTCTCAGTCTGAACATTAAATATCTTGCCTTTGCTGTGTATTCAATTGAATATAAGTTGAAAAAGATTTGCAAATCATTGTATTCTGTTTTTATTTACAATTTACACAACGTGCCAACTTCACTGGTTTTGGGTTTTGTAGTTTTTTGAGCTTCATAATGAATTTAGTGCATCATGTGACATTAAATCAAAATATTAACTGTTTAAATAATAAGACAGTGCAGATAAACTCTTAAATACATCCCACCCACGACTGTATCGATCCCAAGAAAGTGCAGAACACATTTCAGGTGGAATTATAGACACAGGTATTGTTCACAATAAATAATCCTGACATTAAATATTTAATTATGACAATATTCAGTTTCAAGTCAAGGTGCAACGCAACACTTACTACATAGTCTTTTACAGACGCTTCAAAACATGATCAAATCAAGCAAACAACCCCACTGAAACTCCATTGGCCTATTTAACAGTTCAATATTTCACTTGCTCTACTTCAAGGACATTTTCACACCAACAATATTTAGTGTGCACTAAAGAAGTTTTGGCCCAGGGTTTGGTACGTTAGTGTCAATGTGAATGCAACCACTCAATTTGTCGATTTGTTTATTCTGGTTGAGGATTACGATGATTTACGAGGGTCCAGAAGGTCGCTAATGCCGTCTCAAACACGATAAAAAAAACACATTTGAAGGAAAATGAAGAAGAGAGCGAAATGTACACATTGGTTGTTTGGTGTAGGAAATGGTTACCGTGGTAGCCTCTTCTTCGTTCTCCTCCGTAGCAGGTTTGGCAACCAGTTACGAGCATATCGCCCCCTGCTGTTTCAAACTGAGTAAATACACAAGTGGGCCCGAGCACAGTCGATGTTGCAAGTGTGAATGCAAACCAGCGGGGGAGGGGGAGGGGGCGAACCGTGCCGCAGCATGGTCCGAAACAAATGGGCCTAATGTGAAAGTGCCCTAAGTTTAAACTGATCCCTGATGAAAATGTTCAAAATTCTTGCTTTAACGTAACCTGAGATATTTGATTTGGCATGCTTATAAACCCCACTGTTTCAGCCCTGCTCCAAACAGGTGGTTTTCATGTGGACTTTGGCTTTCCAGCACTGTGCTCTGTTGTTTACTGTGACTCCATAGATATATGTTTCTTCATCAGAGCTGGTCATGAGCAGAACATACATAGGCTCAGGGAGTGTTTCACATTTTGGGATGTGTCTTACCCCCAAATGACATCATGAGGGGAAATGTTCAGACTACAATTAGGCAAGAATTTTCTTATGTTCAGGGGGATTCAGCAACAGGCCAATAACACATATTTTTGTGTGATAAAAACATTTAAAAGGATGGCAGTTTTATTTCCAGTATTGTGATTTGACACTGTAAGGAAGAGGCAGGACTAGATAAGATTTGAGCTTTTTTCGCCCCTTATCAAACTGGTTTGTGTGCCAACATTTGTGTATTTATTTGAAGTATATGTACAATTGCTGATGTAAATGTGTAAATAATTTTATTTCAACCTTATTTTTAAAGTTTTAGATGAATAAAAATCAAAAAGTTTGCGTTACATAATAATTGGCCTTGGAATCACCCTTGCTTCTTGTTCTGATGCCCTCAGTTTCATGTGATTCCCTATTTGAACCCCCAGAGACTGTCTTAATCATCTCTACGTGCTTAAATGCACTGGTTGCAGTCATGTGGCTTGAAGCAAATTCTCAAATGTGCAATTGATATTACAGTCATCAGTTTGTGTAGAACAATTAATCAAACATTTTCTTCAGATTTAACATGTTTTATTTCATTTTCTTTAAATACTTCATTCTTATTGCATTATGGTTTAAACCCACTGTCTGTACATCCTTCAGTGTAAACAGAAAACTCTGCAAAGAGGTAACAGCTAGTAAAACACTAATATGATCAACGAACAAGCACAAAAACCCTCAGAGATGTTCTTTGGTTGTCTTGCAGTTTAGTTTTTCTGAACCTGTACCTGAAATTTCCACTGCAGCTCTAACAAACTCATCTAAACTTTGCATGAACTCCTGGAGGATAATAAAGACACTTTATTTAAAGCAACTAGGCCATAAGAGGCCTCGCTTCTCACTCATTATGGCCGGAAAAGTCAGTTTTAAGTCATCAGTAAATTGTGCAAGTGGGTGTTTCATCGTAAAACAGATGTAAATAGAAACTTCAATGACAGTTTTAATAACTAGTAATAAGGTTTTATTAGCGTCACAAGCTGCAGTTGGCTGGGTACTGGTCCAGGTTGCACTCCGCCTCAAATGTCAGCTGGGACAGGCTACAGTCCCCAGAAAGCCCAGAAAGAATTATATATATATATATATATATATATATATACCAAGTCCATTTGAAAAAAAAAAAAAAGTGCTTCAATAACATAAAACTGTGATTTGCGCTTTAGTGTAATAATCAGTTGTCATAAATTCTGATAAAACTCATTCTGCGTCTTATATAAATAAAAGTTACTTTATTGCTTTATCTGTGTGTCCTTTAGTTGAAACTATTTCACAGACACATTTGGGAACAACATATCTGTGGTATATTTAGTAAACAAGTTGTCCATTCCTGTTGTAAATTCATCACTTAGGACGCAATAAAGTTGAGTATTATCTTTATCAAGGGGGAAAAGCACTGCAGAAAGGCACGGCGACACACTAATGGTCTAACTTATGGAGGCCTTCAACCTTCCAGCAGGCTGCTCAGGGTCCAATTCAAAGTGTGGCTCCTTTCCTGCATGTCAGTTCTTCACTATCTCATCCTGATTTCCTTCTATGTCCACTGTTCTGCTTGATAAAATGCACATAACCCTGAGAATACACTCTTAAGAAAGGCATTTCAAACAGAGAAAACTTTGGTTGTTTGTTCCCTCTCAGCAAAATACTTAAGTGAACAGTCCATTTATCATCCCCCCAAACCAGGCAGCTTGACCTGAACAATAACACAAACTGAATTCCCATCACAGAATTATAACAAAATGAATATTTATTTAATCTTGGACATAAAAAGTGACCTTGTTTTTTTGGTGCACTGCTGCCATCCCAACTGTGCTATCCTGTTCCTTTGTCTTTATCCGAGTTTTGTCCTTGGTAAAGTTTCATTATTTTGGCATCGTGTAGCCGCTTCCACGTGTTTTTTTCCAATATGTAGTCGTGGTTGCTGTAGAAAATAACATGTGTTCTAGTGTCGTTCTCAAAATAGTAGTTGTTGTAGTTCTTGTGATCCTCAGTGATGAATCCATACGCGCTCACCTGGAAGCGACAAAGCAAAAGGAGGAGACAAAACTTAAACTTAAGATTTGACTTTGAGACATATTGTTTAAGTTTATAAGGTTCCTTAAACATTAATTAGTCAGTTTTATGGGAGATGTGTAGGAATATAAATGTATCTATGTGCCTTGCAGAGCGATCCTCCCCAATGTTATTACTTTAAAACTCATGGCATCAACGTACCAATAAAACAGGAACAACAGTAATAAAACCGTGTTTTTTCTACATGTTAAAGCTATGGTCTACGATTTGGAAGCTTTGTACATCTTAAAAACACCGTTTATAAGGCTGTTATGGTTCTATGGTCCTATCTACACAGTATAAAGACCAAAAAGAACGAAAAAAATCCATTCAGTATATCCGCTGCAAAGCTGCATACTAGCTGACCAATCAAGCCTAGAAGCCTGTAAGGTTCAATTGGTCCGTGAGTTGGTCCGTGAGTCCATCCAATCCCCTGTCTCCCTCACTACGCAGCGTCATGCCCCATGGTCCCGCCTCCTCCCCTCTACCTCCGGTGAGCAGCTAGCAGCGTTAGCTACTGAACTATCATGGAGCCGGAAAAGCCTAGAGCCGAAACCGGGAAGCCGCCTCCCTCTCCCGCGGGGCCCAACGGAGCTCTGCCCACGGGTTGAGGCCTGTTAGCGGGCTAACGGCTAACGAATGGCCTCAGTCGGCCGTCAGACCTTCAGCATCGGCCGTTTCGCCCCTGGTTGATCAGGTAATGGCTTTGTTTACTACAGTGGGAGATGTCTGCTGAATAACTCTGGTTAGTCTGTGCCTGTCCTGGCTAATGACTTGTAGCGGAGCGGGTTAGCCTGTTAGCTGCTAATCGTTAGCACTGTAAGCTGAGCTGGGGAGGACAGGCTGAGAAAGATAAATCCTCCCCCACAATCGGCTCCGCTCTGGCGGTGCCAGACCCGCATTGCCGCCAGTCCAATTGAAATGGCTACTGCTGTGTGTTACAAGGGGGATGTCTGTCGTGTTTGATACTTTCAGTTGAGCTGAGCTGTTTTTGATTGAGTTTGCTGCTGATATATTATGCTAGTTGCTCGTAGCTCTGTCCGAGGGGGCTTGTTGGTATATAAGGCGACACGAGCTGGGGGGGGATCTTGGAACACGGAGGGGAGAGGTGAGGGAAGGGGGGGCAGGCTGCGGTTTCAAATCGTAGACCCCAGCTTTAAGGCTTTATGCTCAGCTATAAAGTGGTTAACCTGCTTGCTAACAATTTAAAAAAGGCAGAGACATAACTATCAGTGCAGAACTGGATTTGTTATTGTCCCCAAGTTTATTTCTTTAAACTCAATTTTGCCTACTTTTTAGTCATTATAAAGAACAGTAAGCTTGTCTTGTAACAGAAGGGGCCTGGGCGGCACATTTAAGTTGCATTTTTCTGTTGCTAAAGATTCAAAAATATTTTGTGAAAACACTGCAGCTTTCACAGTCAAGGTAGACAAGCCTCCACAACGTCCAAACTATGTTTCCAACGCCACTGAAAAAAGCAACTGGACTGGTTCAGGTTCTTGAAGATGTTTTGCCTCTTCTCCAAAAGTCTCCTTCAGTTCTAAGTTGACCAAGAAGAGGTAGAATATGAAGCCCAAGCTAAACATTACAATGTTCTGGGTGGTCATGTGAGAGTGGTCAGAGTTGTTTACCCTCTGGAGGGCTGACAGGTGGGCGTTTTTAAGGTTGTTTGGGTCTCTGCTCTCTGGTCCTTCGTTCTTCGGTGGAGTTGCTGTTACCTCTGCCAATGAGGTTGTGGTTTTGTCGGCATTTGTTTCTTTGTTGGTTTGGTTGTTAGCAAGATTATGTAAAAACCACTGGACAGATTTTGCTGAAATTTTCAGATTTTAGTGGTGATCCAGATAACCGCCATTAGTGAACAATCATTTTAGCTCAATAACTGTCTAACTAGTAATGAAATCAACATGATTCCAAGTGCTAGGTGTGGGTTTTCAGGGCCAAGGAATCATTATGATGCTAACTTTTTCATGAATGTATTGCTTGTAGATGTAACAGCAATATCCAAGCTAGTTTAGCAGAAGTTTGCACTTTTTGTGTGCTTCTAGTTTTGATTGTGTTTAAAAGGAATCCAAAACTGCTTCACATGTTGGACACAAAGTGTTTTATGACCCTTTTCCACTAGTACGCCTTGGCCCTACTCTACTCGGCCCTACTCGATTTGCAGCCGGCTGTTTCCACTGGCCTGGTATCTCCTAAAAACAAATACTGAGTCCATACTAAAAGATGACATCACCGACTGCCCGCTACCGATTGGTCAGACAATGTCGTCAACGATGAGTCGTGAGCGCGACGACCTAGCATGCTAGCGGTAGCTTCCATTAGCTTACCCTCATGTGTCTTTTCTTTACAGCTCGATTGCTCTCGTCCTCGGCTTCATTCTTTTGTATAGCTTCCAAAATTCTCCTGTACTTCAAGGGGTGTTTCTTCCTGCAAACCGCAGCCTTCTTCTGCTTTCCTTTTTTAATCGGTCTGTGACAAAGAGCCGCAGATTGTTGTGTTGCACTCAAAATGACGTCACCGCAGTGCTGCTCAGCTGTTTAGAGCGACACTGCGCTGGGGCTAATGGAAAAGCAGCACAAGCCGAGTAGAGTAGAGCCTGGTAGAGTCGAGTAGAGTAGAGTAGGGCTAATGGAAAAGCTCCATTAGTCTCCCATCTCTGTTCAGGGATGGTTTTTCCATCTTGACAAAAATGGCATCTTTGACACCTCTCTTAAACTTTAACGATTGGCTTGGGCTTCATATTCACAAGGCTTCTAGGTCTTACGCTCATGTTAGTTAGTTTTATTCTGCTTTATCTTTTCTGAATGGCTTTTAAGCACCACACCTTCCGTTGCATTTTATGTACCTTTTTCTCTTTTGTATTGTTCTTATAGTATTGTTTCATGTTGCTTGTATCCATAGTGTTCTTATTTATTTTCTGACACTGCTGTAAAGCACTATAGGGGCGTCTTGGGTTACTGTAAAGGGCTTAGAAATAAACACTGATTGATTGTTTGATATTCTGCCTCTTTCTTGGTCAACTCTGAGAACTGAAGGAGACTTTTGGAGAAGAGGCGAAACATCTTCAAGAACTTGAACCAGTCTGGTTACCACATTCAGCATTGAGAACGATTGAATTGTGAAACCAACACTTAATCCCAGCATGAATACTAGATGTGTTGTTCTCAAATACAAACATCAGTTTAATAAATCCTGAAAAATCAATGTTTTCTTTGGATAACATACAATATGTATAACTGAACTTACAGAGGGCTGCCAACTTCATGCGTCTCACTGGAGTGAGATTCTCACGGTTTCTTCTTTTGGGAATCAGCATAAGTATGAGTTATCAGTAAATATAAGGCTGGAGCAAGAGCTTAGACTTCAGGTGTTAAGGTAAAGCCTATAAGCTGTTAGGTAGTCTCACAAAATCACAGTGTTGGACATTAACTTCAGGTGGGGACTTCAGTAGCCTCATGAGGATCAGTGAATCAGACCCCACAACAATGACCAAAATAGTGAAATAATGTAATGCAGTTCAACATGGAAAGAGTCCGTTACTTCTTCCCATCAGAACTACTAACCAAAATATGCGACTGCTGCCTCTTATTCCTCTTAATCAGCTTAAAGTTTTGCTAGATGGATCTTCCTGATCAATACAACATACCCAAAAATTGTCCATTTTATCAGCTGACTCTTAGAGAAGAATTATAATTCAGCTGCACCAATTCAGAAACAAGTTGATGAGATGTGGCATGAAATATCTATTAATCTTTGTTTGATTTGACTATATGACAAAATGCTGAAGAACCCTGAGTGGACATTGTATGGTGCATCGTGGCTGTTTGTTAAAGTTACTCCCCCTTTCTTTAATCCCCTGTTTTATGACAAACAGCCAGAACAGCAATGTTGGGACATTACAGAGGGTGTGCCTATCATTTTGTGGACCAGTTGGGTGTGTTTGAGTAATAAAAAAATCAAACTTACAGAGTCGCACATCTGCAGAGCCAAGAAGAGAGTAAAAGCTCCATTGGTTGGCCTGACAATCGGCCAGTACGTAGCATTGAGATTACGAGACCGTAAGAACCTGGAGGGCAGAAATAGATAGATAGATGTACTTTATCGATCCCAAACAGGGAACTCATATAATAAATTCATACGAGCATAAAAACTGTAAATCAATAATCCTTTGTTTGAAGAACTCAGCAGCTTCAGGCTTCGATTCATTTCATTTTTTGTTGCATCAGTGCCAAATTCTGTTTTCTGTTCTGAAAAAGTTTATTTTGTCATATTTGATAAAGAAATCTTTGTCAAATATGAAAGGCTGACCTGTTTCGTATGTATCTGAGGAAGTCTGGGTGCAGAACATAAAAGCGACTCTCGTCAAATCCATCACCATAGTACGTCCACGGCCTGGAAGACAAAAGTCAGAGTCAGTACAGTAAAGTCAAAATACAAATACTTCTGGCATTTAAACACCAGATTTTAGCCCAGCTGTGGGTGCATTTTAATAAATGTTTATTATGTTAGGTTTTCAAAGATCCACTTTGACAAATAGCTCCTCCTGAGTGTTTTAGCTTGTTTGTACAAACTGGGGAAGCACAGGCACAGACTTCTATCATAAAAAAAAAGACAAATAGTTCAGGTTTTTTGAACTGGGATTGTGTGAGGTACATCTCATGAGCCGGAACACAAGCCACAGTGTTGTTGCTCAGTTCTCTCCATGTTCAGAAATCCTGCCACAGACACTAATGTGGTACATGGTGTCAAATCCGGTTTGTAGCATTGAATGACTCCACTGTTTTGGTTGCTTGTTTTCTCCAGCATTTCTTTTAATCACACAGTTTGTTTACATTAACTTAACTTCCCACTAACAAGCTGCTATAATTAGGTACTGTTTTGATACACAGCTCAGCCTACGCGTCCTTCAGCCAGCAGTGTCAACTTGTTTGCTTCACAAAAGAAAACAGCTGCTTCCAGACCGGATAACGTACTGGTTTTTGCAGCCAATATGACTGCTGTTTACCTTGGAAACTGTGTAACACTTTTATGAATTGGAGTGCACACAGGAACAACTTTTGTAAATTGAGAGTCAACAGGTCAGAACTGAAAATGATGCCTGTTGATTCAGGTATGAATCGTGAGCTCATGTCGTCAAGCTGGATGAAATAAGACTGTAACTAAGAAAAATCCCATCAGGATCAGAGGATACTATCAGCCTTTGTACGTTTGTCTGCAGTGAGTAGCTCTCATCACACAGAGCCTCGTTACTTTAATAATTGCACAGACCAGTTTCACTGTTTGACGACTCCAAAAATTAAACAGAGCAGCTGAATGAAAGGTCATCTTCTAAGTTGAGTTCGGCTATGACTGATTGTTTCTTTTGAAGAAACCGAAGCCACGGTTTAAATGATCAGTTTACAGCATGACAGCACTCTGTATGTTATATGTTGTGGGTAAACTGAGCTGAAATTTTTTGTCAAAATGACTGAGCTTAGTCTGCAGGATAATCCTTAAACACTCAAACATTGGACTAATCTATATTTGGGATTAAGTATTATTTGTGTATTTCAAAAAATTTGGGTAAAGCCATAATTTGATTTTCTCGCTGCTGGTGCAAGGACATGTAGGCTGTGCCATGTCCAAAAATAGTACCTAATTAACCCTGAAAACACAAACTATAAATCAGAAAATTTACCTTTTTCTTAACCTGAAATGTTTTTCACTTTATACTGAAATCCAAAAATAATCACAATTACCATTACATTTAACATCCATATTTTTTGCATCTCATTTGACACATTAGGTGTTTTTGGCAACTGATAATCCACTTGGACATTTTTTATTATTTATCTAATTGTATTCAAATTTTTTTTGAGTAATTTCTTGATCATATTGAGTAGATATAGACATCATAAAAGTATGTGTCAAATGATTTATTTATCTATACCAACAGTTTGTAGCATGTGAGGGCCTCACTCTGTTTTTGTGGCTTGTTTTTTTTCCCAAAATTCCTTTAATTAAGCTGAGAATCTGGCACCATGTACAGCATCAGTGTCTGTCTCAAGATTTCGAACACAGAGAGAACTGAACTGTGACACTGTGGCACATGTTCAGGCTCATGCCATGTACTTCAAACTACCCCACTTAAAACATTTGCATAATCACTTTAAAAGACTTTTAGTGTCCTTAACGGGACTGTGAGGAGAATCTATTACCGGTGACATAAAGACTCTGCTACCCATGAGCACGAGCGGCGACTGTCGTAATGCTGCGTTCGAGTAACGCAGGAACTGGGAGTGACATCATCTCCGACTTTTCTGCTTTCCAGTTGAAGTCAGAAAAAAACATGCTGATCTACCAGGCTATTGTTAGCTGTTGTTAGCACGCCCTGTGTTGTTGTTCACAAATATCACATGAAGAATGTGATTATCACTATGGCAGCATTTTTGTAAATACAAGTGTAACAATACTATGTATACAGCTGATCTAGAGCGACACACCCCAGTCAGAAGTGCAAATAAATTGATTATTACAAGAGCTAAATAACTGTTCATACTGGGGGCATCCATCTTCGATTGTCAACTCGGGGGTGGCGAGGTTTCACCGAGTTCCCAGTAGGACATTCCAACGTTGGGAAATGTTCCAGTTGCAGTTTCCTACTCAGAACCTGGAAATTCCTACTTCTGACTACAACTGGAACGCACCAAAAGACACAATGCTTATAATAATGCAGCTCGGACCTTCCTCAGAACTCTGCATTGCTTTACAACTTCTTTATTCAACAACTTACAGGATGCAAAGCGACGAGGTAATGTATCTCTTTCTAGTTACGTAGTGGTAGTTTTTGATGTATGACAATTTTTGGAAAACTTAATATTGTAGTTTTGTAGCCGGCTATATATCTCTACTTACAGCCCGGTGCTCCAAGACTAATATAAGTAATAAATAATATAAATTTGCTCTAGTTTTAATTGCCTTGTTCCCGAAGTTGAGTATCCAGGCCAGTCCAGCCCTGTCCGACCCGACCGCGAAGCTAAGGAATAGCATTAATAGATAACCTATTTTGATGCTATAAAACTCATCTTGTGCGTATTTCCATGAGGCATAAATATCTAAAAGTGAGACTTTTTTGTAATTACTTAGAAACTCCTCACAGTCCCTTTAAACTTTTTAAGCTCAGTGATGAGCAGAGCTAAGTGATTAAATCATACAAAATTTTTTGGCTGGTTATGGGCTCTCTCACAACAGAACACCTCCAGACTTCACTGATTCATAAATTAAAAAGTGGTTCAGTGGTAATATATATGAAGTGCAGTGTCTTTCAATGAAAATACATGTCTATATGTGTGAAGACAGTGTTAATATATTTAGTTTTGATTTACCGTGAGTTGCGATAAGGGCCGGAAGCAATCCTCTCTCTTTTGAGAAGACCCTGAAGCCAATTAAAATCCCTCATCCCCTCAGGTATCATCACATATTTTATTCCCTGCCAAAGGAAGAGGGAGAAGGATAAGTACAGGGGCTAGAAAACACATCACATGATCCACCAGCAGGTCAAATACCTTATCGGCTGGGGCATTTGTGTATCCGTACTTCTTGAAAAAGTATATTGAGGCTGTGATGGAGTGGGCTGTGTGAACGTAAACATCTGTCCTGTTTCCTACATCGTCTTCATGGCCTTTTATGACCGCCCCGTTCATCCTGCCAGACAAGAACATTCATGAACAGTCTTCAAAACAGGCAAAATATGAAGAATTTCAACACTGAAACATTGAATTATGTGGTTAGACCTGCTGAGTTCTTACATTACCTCAATAATTCCCTATAATTTTCGAAGCCCCTCATTTAGACATGGATGTGTTTTATTTTGATGACCACCATGACATGAAAAGGTTTATCATTACTGTAGAACCAGATTTTCTCTCAAATACTAGGTTAGAAGTCTCTTATACCTTACCTGATAACATAATCATGATCATTGATCTCTTTTCCCATCCTGGAGTCGTTCAGGATCCCTGATGTGCCCACCACGGCACATCTAACACACCCATCACTGCCTGGCTTTGGAGGGAAAAGTGGCTCTTTGGGTTCTGGGATCAACTTCACCGCATCCATCACCTCTGCAACCAAAAAACCATAAACAGATGACTCAAGATAAGTTTCTCCTGCATAACAAACAACTTGATACCAGATGTAGCATTCATTATAAGCCATATGTAAGTAAGTAAGACATCTTCAAAATGAAAAAGGGGTGGGACTAGATAAGTTTGCTACTTCTTCCTACACCCTTTTCGAACTGAATATGTCATAATTTCTTGCAAATATTGATAGAAGAAAAAATGCTGTAATTGCTATTTGCCTTTGCTTACCTTTTGTAATTTATTTTTGTTGGATTTGTATGGAGATATACATGTGTATGTTTTCCATTTTGGGTTCGAAATAAAACATTCATTCATTCATTCATTCATATATAATATTTGTCATTTGTCCATCTGGGTAAGAGCCCATAGAAAGTGTTTGGGAAAAGCTGAACCTTTCATAAGCATATCTGGCAGGTGATTGGATGATCGTTCCATCAATCACATTCATTATGGGACAACCAGGTAATGTACAAAACCCAAAACCAGTGAAGTTGGCACGTTGTGTAAATCGTAAATAAAAAACAGAATACAATGATTTGCAAATCCCTTTCAACTTATATTCAATTGAATACAAAGCAAAGACAAGAAACTTAACGTTAGAACTGGTAAACTGTGTTATTTTTTGCAAATATTAGTTCATTTGGAATTTGATGCCTGCAACATGTTTCAAAAAAGCTGGCACAAGTGGCAAAAAAGACTGAGAAAGTTGAGGAATGCTCATCAAACACTTATTTGGAACATCCCACAGGTGAACAGGCTAATTGGGAACAGGTGGGTGCCATGATTGGGTATAAAAGCAGCTTCCCTGAAATGCTCTGTCATTCACAAACAAGGATGGGGCGAGGGTCACCACTTTGTGAACAAATGCGTGAGCAAATTGTCCAACAGTTTAAGAACAACATTTCTCAACGAGCTATTGCAAGGAATTTAGGGATTTCATCATCTACGGTCCGTAATATCATCAAAAGTTTCAGAGAATCTGGAGAAATTACTGCACGTAAGCGGCAAGGCCCAAAACCAACATTGAATGCCCGTGACCTTCGATACCTCAGGCGGTACTGCATCAAAAACCAGCATCACTGTGTAAAGGATATCACCACATGGGCTCAGGAACACTTCAGAAAACCACTGTCAGTAACTACAGTTCGTCTACATCTGTAAGTGCAAGTTAAAACTCTACTATGCAAAGCCAAAGCCATTTATCAACAACGCCCAGAAACGCCGCCGGCTTCGCTGGGCCTGAGCTCATCTAAGATGGACTGATGCAAAGTGGAAAAGTGTTCTGTGGTCTGACGAGTCCACATTTCAAATGGTTTTTGGAAACTGTGGCCGTCGTGTCCTCTGGACCAAAGAGGAAAAGAACCATCCGGACTGTTATAAGCGCAAAGTTCAAAAGTCAGCATCTGTGATGGTATGGGGGTGTATTAGTGCCCAAGGCATGGGTAACTTACACATCTGTGAAGGCACCAATAATGCTGAAAGGTACATACAGGTTTTGGAGCAACATATGTTGCCATCCAAGCAACGTCTTTTTCATGGACGCCCCTGCTTATTTCAGCAAGACAATGTCAAGCCACATTCTGCACGTGTTACAACAGCGTGGCTTCGTAGTAAAAGAGTACAGGTACTAGACTGGCCTGCCTGTAGTCCAGACCTACAACAGAGATCCCGGACTGTTGAACAACTGAAGCTGTACATCAAGCAAGAATGGGAAAGAATTCCACCCGAAAAGCTTCATATGTTACGTACCTCCCCCCTTAAATGGTGCATAACATATTACAGTGTGGAAGTACACCCATGTACCATCACTTATCCCACGTGCAATTACCCAGTAAATGTGTATATAATCTTTATAGGGCTTGCTTTTAGTTTTGTTTCCAAGCCCTTTGTATATTTTTATATTTTATATTTTATGTGTTATATAGGTAGAGTAATGTACATGCTGCTATTTTTTATACTCAAGTCCATTTTTTATTCTTTTAATAACGTCCACTTTGCTGCTGTAACACTATAAATTTCCCTGTGTGAGACAAATAAAGGTTTATCTATTCTTCCAACAGCTGCAAATCAAAATGTTTGGCTCTTATTACTTCTTCTGTACCTTGTTTACTTCCTCAATTGCGTTTCCACTGCTTAAGGTCGTTTTTTATCTCAGTGATGCCATCTGTTCCTTCTTCTCTGAGCATTTAAACTCTGTTGTGAATTGTGTTTTTCCAGTTTAGCAGCTTTTCTACTGTCTTGAGCCCTCGTTGAACATGCACATAAAAAATCTTTTGATACTTTGACAATCTTGAAGCACCATCAGGGTCATGTGACTGTAGAGACCAATCAAACAGCACTCAGCTACACCCTCGAGAATACAGACACACAAGAAGTATTTACAGAAGATTGGGAATGATTTTGTTCAATTTAAGAGGACTTATAAATCAATGCAGTCCAGGCTTACATGTTTTAAAGGGTTGATTAATTTAGCTTGTACAAATATTTATGCAGGAAATATCAGGTTATCAACAAAATGAGGTCACATCAGTACTTAAAATGTATTTTCTTTGCACCAAGACTTTAAAGCTATGGTCTACGATTTGGAAGCTTTGTACATATTAATAACACCGTTTATAAGGCTGTTATGGTCCTATGGTCCTATCTACACAGTATAAAGTCCAAAAAGAACGAAAAAAATCCATTCAGCATATCCGCTGAAAAGCTGCATACTAGCTGACCAATCAAGCCTAAGAACCTGCAACTATTAATTGGTCCGTGAGTTAGTCCATGAGTCCATCCAATCCTCGTCTCCCTCACTCATGATGCGCAGCATCTTGCCCATGGTCCCGCCTCCTCCCTCTACCTCCGGTGAGCAGCTAGCAGCGTTAGCTACTGAACTATCATGGAGCTGGAAAAGCCTAGCGCCCGAACCGGGAATCCGCCTCCCTCTCCCAAGACAGTCTGGCTGCAGACCACCCTTCTCCTCTCCCCTCTCCTCGTCTCCCTCACTCAGTCGCAGCATCTTGCCCATGGTCCGCCTCCTCCCTCTACCTCCGGTGAGCAGCTAGCAGCGTTAGCTACTGAACTATCATGGAGCAGGAAAAGCCTAGCGCCCGAACCGGGAATCCGCCTCCCTCTCCCAAGACAGTCTGGCTGCAGACCACCCTTCTCCTCTCCCTCTCCCTCGTCTCCCTCACTCGCAGTCGCAGCATCTTGCCCATGGTCCGCCTCCTCCCCTCTACCTCCGGTGAGCAGCTAGCAGCGTTAGCTACTGAACTATCATGGAACCCGGGAAAAGCCTAGCGCCCGAACCGGGAATCCGCCTCCCTCTCCCAAGACAGTCTGGCTGCAGACCACCCTTCTCCTCTCCTCTCTCCCGCGGGCCCAACGGAGCTCTGCCCGCGGGTTGAGGCCTGTTGGCGGGCTAACGGCTAACGAATAGCCTCAGCCAGCCGTCAGACCTTCAGCATCGGCCGTTTCGCCCCTGGTTGATCAGGTAATGGCTTTGTTTACTGCAGTGTGAGATGTCTGCTGAATAACTCTGGTTAGTTTGTGCCTGTACGGGCTAATAACTTGTAGGGGAGCGGGTTAGCCTGTTAGCCGCTAATCGTTAGCACTGTAAGCTGAGCTGGGGAGGACAGGCTGAGAAAGATAAATCCTCCCCCACACTCGGCTCCGCTCTGGCGGCGCCAAACCCGCATTGCCGCCGGTCCAGTTGAAATGGCTACTGCTGTGTGTTATAAGGGGGATGTCTGTCGTGTTTGATACTTTCAGTTGAGCTGAGCTGTTCTTGATTGAGTTTGCTGCTGATATATTGTGCTAGTCGCTCGTAGCTCTGCCGGAGGGGGCTATATGAGGCGACACGAGCTGGGGGCGGGATCTTGGAACACGGAGGGGAGAGGTGAGGGAAGGAGGGGCAGGCTGCGGTTTCAAATCGTAGACACCAGCTTTAAGTTAAACTTGCATTGTATATTTGATTGGTTGAAGCATGTGGGTATCTGTTATGTGCTTTGAGTCATTAAAAATGGCATTTTTGTTAAAAAAAAAATTGTCAACATCTCAGAAGACGAGAGGTATAAGTACCAAAAAAATGTAGCACAAAGTATCAGAGTTGAAAAAGTTCGACATTGACCATCACTAAACACCTGTGCATGATAACAAGGGGGCAATTTCAGAGACTGAATTTAGAGAAAAGAAAACATTACAACTGATAAAATTCCTGACATACTTTTGGCAGCATCCGGATTATATAAGTAAGTTAAGAGTTGCAGAAGGTTACCAAAAAGGAAGGCCTCACTCTTAGGCTGAAAATATACTAGGGGTGTCCCGATCCGACATAAAAAAAAACCAAATATCGAATTACATAGGCCAGCATCTAAAATATCCGATATAACGCTCCAATACAAGCAGTCCATTCTCATTATCATTTACTTAATTCAGTTGTAGAATATGCTCATGTTTACGTTAAACACAGTGGCTAGATTGTAATTTAAAAATATAATATCTTTGTTTTTACTGGATTTCTTGAGGTTACTTTTCAGAGTCTTCCAATTTACCTTTCATTTATTTTATTGTACAATATCCTTATGTTTAACCCTTTAATTCCCAGCTCAACTGTTTTGCTGAGGTCATTAAATTCAGGAATATTTAATGTAAAATTAACACAACACGTCATTGTTTGTTTCTGTCAGTGTTTTATGATGCAGAAAAAAAGCAAACAGATCAAAAGAAATGATATTTTGTTCTTGGGACTTAAAAGTTTTGAAAGCTAAAAGCTACTATTATTATTACCATCGTTATTAATCTAAATATTTTACTTAACCGTGAACTGATATGATGATGTATATGTACAAATAAAGTCTGTCATTCATCGAAAACATTTTTTGTGTTTGTCAAATGATCTATTTTAAGTTATTTTTGCATTTTTGCAGACATTTCTACCTTTTCAAAATGATTTTGTCCAAAATTTTTGTGCATTTTTATATCATTACACAATCAACTGTCTGCTTTTAAAACCTTTCAATCCCACCCCAAGAAAATCTCTGCTTTTTGGTTTGTTTATGGTTTACTCTGTTCCCTGAATAGTTACGGTAACCAAAAAAATATTTGATTTGTTCTTGCCTTAAAACGTGAAATACCCCTGAATTTTACAATGACCTCTGCCAAACAGTTGAGCGGGTAGTTATAGGGTTAAAGTTAAAGTTATTGAACCCATTGGTTAATAACAAATTATTCGGTTTTTCTCATACCTAGTTTGAGTAATCTCACTACTATAAAATAAGTAATAAAAGTATGTATGATTCCTGCTGATATCGTATCAAATTAATATTGGTATCGGCCAATACACAAGGCTACAATATTGGTACAGTATCGGAGGTGAAAAAGTTGTATCCGGACACCCCTAAAATATACACAAGGTTCTTCAATTGCTGCATCGAGTCAGTCCAGGACAAGTCTTAAAAACATTTTGCTGAACAGACCATAGTCTCATAGGTCACTCCTTGAGGCCTCGATATCAACCCGATAAACAATACTGCAGAACTGCCCTACCCTTCATCTCCTTAGATACATCAATGTCCTAAAAAAGTTTTTTTTTTTTCCACAGTTTGATGCCATGTAGAAAATAGAGATCAGCATCTCCTGAAAGAACATAGCCAGGAGCTGTCTATAGCAAACACAGAGCAATCATAAAACATATTAAGACCAAACAATACCTACCATTATGTTGGAAGCCCATAAAACCAAAAGGGTTGTTAAAATGTGACAGCCTGTTCCACTCGCTCATGTTGACGTTGTCCTTGTGCATGTACATACGGATGTTGGGGAGGAAGGCCTTCTTGAAACTCTCATCCTTGGTGTTTCGCAGAGATCGGGCACAAATCTGAGAATAAAGGAAATACAAGTGTAATCATTCAGACCTTTTGAATTGTCTGTCTTTGCTTTATTGATGGCCTGAGGTTTGGAAAACTGCACACAAACAGTATAATTAATGCTCAAATGGTCGAAGTGCCAAAGTACAAGAGAAAAGTAAACAAAGCTTTGCAGGTCACACCTATGATTAAACATCAGCAGGAGTCTTTCCTACTTAGGGCTGGGCACTATGACAAGTTTTTAAAATATATATAAAACAATATAAATATAATCTGAAATATATGTTTTTACAGAAACAATAAAAGCAATGTAATTGATTACCACTAGGGGTGCACAATAATAACAGTACAACATTAGTAAAAGCCAATATCAAGCCTAAAAAGTTCGGTATCGGTATTTGGATTCAGATTTAGAGTATTTTTGGAGGACTTTGTATTTTTGCTGGTAACTCAGTAAGTTCACAAGAAAAAATTGATGACATTTTCAGAGAATATTGGTCATGACACAAGAGGAAGTGTCTAGATCTGAATCCAAATGTGGATCCAGAATTTTTTGAGTGATTTGTTGACATTGCAAGGTGGGGTGGTTTTCTAACTGAATAACTAACAGCTTTTATTATTAGGGAGTGTTTATCATGGTACAAGGACGAAGTGATAAGATTTTGGTCGTGCTCCGAATGCAGATGGTGCAATTTTTCAATGATTTTTTTAGCAGTGCAAGAAAGGGCATTTTCCCAATATTTTGACAGTAATACTGCTTTCACACTTAAATTAGGGGGTCAACTCGGGTTTGTTGAACACGGGTTAACCTGCTACCAATCGGCAAAAGTCTCTTTTTCCACTGCCGGCAGACCTGGGTCTAAATGGCTGCAGACAAGCTGTGTGGCTTTGTTTATTCCTCTGGCACATCAAGTCATCATGTTGATGACATCATCAGCCCGACATAGCCCTCCATGTAAACAATGAAAAGGAACATGGAGGCCGTGGACACGGTTTTCTTTACTTTGAACTTTCGTCCCTCTTTAAAAATGTACAAACTCAGCGCTAATGATTCAAAGGCGGATGGAATTTGTTGCTGAGACAGCGAAGAGTCCTGTTAGTTACAGATGGAGAGGCAGGCGTGATGTTATGCCGTGGGGACGTTACACCGACATCATCCGTAAAGGTCGACCCGGGTGTGATGTCCTCACTGAAGCTGAACGGAGGCGAGCCGATAAAAACCTGTGTTGCTTGCAGGGTCAAAATGCCCATTAAACCCTTTCTGCTGACAGAGGCCGATTGTTTCCACGTTTAAACAGGTTTTTTGGTCAGTCTGAAAGGGGTATGAGTTGACAATATTTTAAACACCTTGGTGGAAGTTTTGCTCTTAGAGCACTACTAGTTTATCCCATTTCAACCTGTTAAGAGAGTGAGTCAAGATTTCTGCAATAAGACTTTGGACATTAAGTGTCATCATTCAACCAGTCTTTCTGTCAAGTACAGACAACATGTATTCCTGTTGGTCGGTTAATATCTCTCTTCTCTGGGGGAAGTAAAAACTGACAGATTTAATGTATTGGGAATGGACATGGCATCTTGTTAGCAGAGTTTGAGCTCTCCAAGAAAAGAGCGAACCAGCATGTTATTACGATTTGGCTGGAGAACATCAAGACGTAAATTTTGGACTCATCAGTCCCATTCAAACCCACTTCATCACTGTACACACAGCCAACTGTCCTCTCTTGTTTTGACACATGCTTACATTCGGTCTCGGTGGAGCATCCTGGTTGTAAACATCCTCAAAGTCCCACACAGGAAGCTTCTTGTAGGACTTTGGGTCGAGGGGAGGCATTGGAGTCTCTGGGATCTTTTTGTTTTCCGTCGTATGGTTTGCTTTGGCTGATTCGTTGAGTTCAGGTCCACGTGTTGTGTTAAAAACACCATACAGAGAAGAGTTTCCTGTTTGGTCCCGCAATTTAAAACCAGCAATAATAAAGCTGCCATTCCCGGGTCTGAATTCTGAAAAAGAAGACCAGCTGAGAGGGAAATGATGAGAAAGAGCAAAATATTAGATTACATCCACTTAATGAAATGAAGACTTGCTTTGCACTGATACATTGCCTTCTCTAGTTTTGAACAGGACTGCAGAGATACAGTGGAAAAGCTTTGACTCATTTAAATTGGAAAAAAAATGAGAAATTATATTTTTAGAGCTTATTTAGAGAAGATGGCATTTTTTGTCCCTAGAACCAAGAGTGAGAGTTATCATTTTTAATCTAAAACATGAAAAAACTCACATTACTGCATATCACTGACCCATCTCAGAGTCTAGTAATGGTTATACTGATTAAATATTTGCTGAAAGGTATTTTATATATTTTGTCTTATGATAATGCAATTGTGAAACTTTGTAAACAAACTGGCCTTTAAATGATTAAAGGTACAGTGTGTATTATTAAATGCTATCTAAAATAACAGACTTGGTAAAAAAATGGAAAAGATTACTTAAAATTATATTTAATTTAGTTTCTAATCAGCCTTAAATAATTAATGTTTTGTTTTCGTTACCTTAGAATAAGTCATTTATATCTACATAGGAGTGGGTCGTCTCTTATGGTGGCTTCCATCTTGCGTCGCCATCTTTTCTACCGTAACTCAGAACGGACAAACTAAACGCTTTCGCGTTTTTTGTTGACGCACAGTTGTGAAATAGACGAAGACGAAGAGAGTGATTACCAAGCAGCTGTGCTAATACAAACAAACATGGAGGACCACACATACAATTTGCCATCAGTGGAGCGTGAATCTTTGTCAAAGAAAGCAGCAGCGAAGCCAAAGCATAATCGGGACAGAAAAACAAAAAAAACAAGGTCAACATCGGCGCTGGCTTTCCCAGATGGAAGTCCCTGAAGGATAAGTTTGCAGACAGATGCCGAAGTTGCCTGTTTTTTGCTGGACAGGTAAGACTAAGTGTCGAATTGTACTCTTATATGGAGCCAAATTTATTTGTTTACTTTCAGGAGAAGACGGAGGAAGACGCAGAGAATGTATCTGCTATGAGAGGCTTATTTCACGGGCACAAGCATTTTGAAATGATTGTCTCTTCCAAACGACCGGTGTGAGGGTTAGCAAGACTGAAAGACAATAGGGAGACAACGTTGTGCTAAAACTCCACGATTTACTGATTTTCTGTGGCAGTAAGACAAAACATAGGCTGATAACTAAGCTAAAAACACTTTTTGTCCCTGGAAGGCTACCGTAGCTCCGGAGGTTCTCGTACAGGGAGGGGGGAGCGCCGGAGTGCTGCAATCTAAAACCTCACGTTTAGATGCCGCTAAAAACTACACACTGTACCTTTAACTACTACAAAAGTTAATATTCTATTTCAGGCTGAAGTAGTTTCAAAAGATAGACTCAATAAAAGAATTAAACTTTTTCAAAACTGTAAATAAAAAAGCATCAAGTTACTGCCAATCATTAACTCATCTCAGGTCCTAATAAAAATAATAATAATGAATCAATTACTTGTTTAAATTTATTTTACCCATATTTGTTTTTCTTCTTTTGATAACAAAATAATGGAGTTATGTTAATATGCTGGCTTTTAAAAGGGTTAAGATTACAGTAATTAGAATAAATATTTGACATGTATATTTCAGAATAAAAGTGGTTAGACCCAATTTGCTGGAAAATAAACAGAAATAACATTTTCAAGTGCTCATTTTAGGGTGTTGACATTTTTGTCCCTAAGGCTATGAGTGTGCCTTTAAATTTTCAATAAAACAATGTTTTAAAAAACCCATCAAAATCAGTGTTGTGCTGATCATTGACCACCTCAGGGACCTGAATTTACTAAAATACTTCTTTAAATGTATTTTATTTAAAGTATTTTAGTTTTCTGGGTTTTGTATTTTGGCATAAAACAGGGGAGTTATAATGAGAATAAAATAGGCTACTTACAGAAATGTATTTTAAAATAAATTATTTTCTGGTTTGTTTTCATAGGGCCCAGATATCTGCACATGTTCAACACTTTAACTTTTGTCGTATCTGCTGTGCTTCTTTATTTACTCAGGGCACAGATGGCCTGGTGGAAGGCTCAGGATGCGTAGAAAGAAACATTCTTTACATTTGTACTCCTGATATAACTGAACCCCTATGCTTAGGTAAACAGCTGAATAGTTAAGACTGACACTTAAGGCAACAAAGACAGGTTAAAATTGGCAAGAGTTACAGGGGCCTTCACTTCAGGCCATACTGGGTCAGTCTTTAGGTCACTGGTAATGTATCTTAAGATGCTCTGGTCCAATGAGAATCCACGCTACATGTTATATTTAAACAATGTCTAGTATATATACACATGCTCTCTTAGTTTGTACGGGAGGTCTCATTTTTTGGCATTTTGAGCCTCTCAGGCAGTCCTGGGTGCCTGATTCAGACACTTGCTTGGTTTGTCAATAAAGTGCTCTTTTTTTGCAAACAAGCTTGTGTCGCGAAGCTTCTTCCTTCATCCGCATCTCCAGATCAACCAGCGAGAAACTACATTTTACACTTGATGTTTAATGGACGATAAACCAACAGCTCTTTGCGCAATCTGGACTCTTTCATTCTCCTTTCTCGTTATGTCGGCTTTTTAGCTTTAAGTATTCTTCGTTTTAAAATAAAAGTGTCCCCCCTTCATGCACTCCTCCGTGTGGACTCTACCTGCTGCTTCCGGAGAAGCCCCACAGCAGCATGAGCACGACGGAGGCCAGGACGGTGACACAGAGCACGGAGAAGATCCTGCGGCTCTGAAGCGCCATCCTCCACTCAGCCCTGTGCAGGATTCAGACGGTCTGCGGCTCTCCGGAGCTCCCGGCTCTCATGCTCTGGGGGGTCGACACACCTGACACACCTGGGTTACCGGTCGCCCTGAGTGATTGTGGGGAAGGGCTTCCGCACTGACGCTCAGAGGCTTTAAGAAGAGAGAGTCCCCGAGAAACAAACCCTTTCACAACACCTGATTCACCCAGTCTGCCAAGTAATTACTCACACCTGTGCACCTGAGGATCCGAGAGCACGCGCTGCTTTTATGACCCGTAACGTCAATCGGAGGTCTTTATAAAGGGATTATGTTCCACCTGAGAACCGGATCTGGAAAGTTAAAGACGTTGACTATGATGAAACATTGCCAACTGTTCTCAAACTACAAACTGAAGGCACAATGACGTTACCGTAAACCTTCGTGTATGAGCTCATGATGGCGCACGGTGTTCATACTGTAGGTCAAAGTCCCTGGTTGGTACTTCCGATCTGAATATTTTAAAGTACACATGTTTGGATGTACTTTAAGTAGAGGATGGAGCCAATAAAGAAAAACAAAGAGACTGTTTGAGTCTGTGAAAAAGAAAAAAACGATTTTAATTTAAAAAAAATCCAAATTTAGAGCAAAAAAGGCTGAATCCTGAGATTAAAGTTAACATTCTGACTCTTTTCTCAGAATTTTGGTTAAATCTCAGAATATTAAGACTGAAGTCAGACTTGTGTGGAAAATTCTGATTAAAAAGTTCATAATTTCAAGAAAAAAAGCCAGAAATAGAAAAACTGAAGGAGGAATGCATGATGATCTCAATCAAATAAGAAAAAGTCTGAATATAAGAAAAACTCTGGGTTGTGAGAAAAAAAAATCTTATTTTTAAATTGTGTCTGTAATCACATTATTTTTTTTTTCTTCAGTCAGAATTCTTAGTTTAAAAAACAGAATTTTGAGGAAAAGTCCAGAATTCTTTTTTTTTTTAAATATTATTTTTATAAGCAGATTTTTGGTCAGAATAAAGAAAACAGTCATAACCATAACCCCCTTCTCAATTCCAATCACAGAATTCAGAACAAAAATGTCCAAATTCTGAGGTTAAACCAGACTCAAAGTTGGAGTAACTGCACTAAAATGCTGCACCTTCAGTCTGATCATAACTTACTCACACAGGTTTTCCGGACAGCGTTGATCTAACACACGCAGGGCTCTCGACTAACTTTTTGAGTTGGTTGCAATGGTGCACCTAATATTTTTTTAAGGTGCACCAGCACAAAAATTAGGTGCACTCAAATTTTTAAGTGTCACCTTTAACGCCATTGGGTCACCATTTTATCACCGTCCATAACTTTAATATCATGTAAATGCTTTTTAAACAAGAATAAGATGCTTGTCTTTATTTGAAGCAAAAATATACATTTGGAGAAAAACAGAGCGTTTAAAGTGCTTCACTGAATAAAATTTACAAATTCAAGCTGAAACATTAAGCAGAATAAAACATCTCCAAATAAAAGTGCATGAAGTGCTTTACTGAACTGAAATTTAATATTTCAAACATCTCAAGTTAAATAAAATGTTTCAAAATGATAAGAGCTAATGTGCTATACTGAGCTGAAAATGAAATAAATATTCATATTTTAACAACCAACAACATAACATTGAACTGGATGGACTTACTCTCCAATAAATTTGAACCTATAGAATAAGACTTCACACATTACAGTCAATATTTACAAAACTGAAACTAAAGTAAATATATACAAACAATTCTCAAACTACTTCATGAAAATGACTTTAAGAGCAGAGCATTTATTACTTTTTATCTTTATTTTTTTCTCTTGTTTCTTGCACTTGAGAGCCCTGCGTCACACTACTGTCACATTATTGTGACTGTCTGTTTGTTCAGATTTGGTACCAGAGGCGTGTTTGACTCATCATCAACACCTGACTCTGCTCAGACTGATGCAATGAAGCCTTTGTGCCCGTGCTGTCCTCGTGTCTCCTCCTTTTAATTTTCACGTGGAGGAGCAAAGACAGGAGGGAAGGACGTGAGTGAAGGCAGAAGGATGGACAGAGTCGTGTAATGAGAACCCCTCCTCCCCCCGTGCCCATTCAGCAGGACACTTTACATCCTTAACAGAGTTTGTTATGACAACCAGATGCTCAAATGAGGAAAGTATTGGTCTTCACTGGATTGCTTGTGGAGAATTCACTTTAAATATCAGAAATGCACATAAAAAGACATGATATTATCTGGAAAGTTCTACAATTACATTCATTAAAACCGTATAGAGTATTGCCAGAGGACAGTTGGAGCTGCTCCTCCATGTCCCCCTCTGACACGTCCCCAAATGTCTCCTTGTTGTCTTTAAGCAGCTGGAAAATGGCTGCCAGCTGCTCTCGTTGCACCCTGAGGAGACGGATAATAAGTGAGTGTTAAAGGTTCCATGTCCAGTTAAAGGGATACACCAATTATGATTATTATTTTTTAGTTTTCATGTCTTGGCTCACTCCTCAGTCCGTGATATGCAGACAGACACCATTCTTTTAACTGTTTGTCCAGTAATCAGAAAAATACACCCAAAGCTCACTCACCGCTAGTTAGCTTAGCTCTAACACTAGAAGTCAGTGGGAAGCGTTAGCCTACAATCATCAAATAAACTTCTTAGCTACTTTCAACAATCCTGTGTGCCTGTTGTGACTCATTTTTTACCGCAATAAGTTACCTTATTACCTCCCCCAAGGAGGTTATGTTTTCCGGAGAGTTTGTTTGTCTGTCTGTCCGTCCGTCTGTGAACAAAATAACTCAAAAAGTAAAGGATGGATTTTGATGCAATTTTCAGGAAATGTTCAGCATGAGAAAAGGAAGAACTGATTGGATTTAGGTGTTGATCCGGATCAGCGTACGGCCGCCATGGCGAAAAATGTGATTTCTGTGAATAACTACTGAACTAAAATAGATATCATTATGAATCCAGTTTCTAATGGTATGTTTTCACGGTCAAGGAATCTACACATTTCGATGAAATAAAGGTTGGACTAATATTTATGGTTAAAATCACAATATGGGTGAGGACTGTGGCGCTGGTGGAGGTCTGCGCTCTCCTAGTGCTTTTCTAGTTTTCTACTTTCTTCTATTATCTTGTTCTACTTGTAAAAGAGGCTAAGTTTTGTTGACCTCTGTCCACAGTGATTAGCTACAGATGTGGCGTTTATGAACAACTCCAGCCTTTTTAACAGCTCTTTAAAGTGAAGATAAGAACCGATTCGCAGCTTCTGGCAAGCCATTTGTTTACTGGCCGTGCTAAAATGCAAATTGCCTGCAAATTTAATGGCAGGCTAGCTATACCCATTGACTTCCAGTGTTTGATCTAAGCTAACAAGTGGTTGTGAGCTTTAATCATCTCTTTCTTTTTACTTAACGCAAAGATAAAAGAATGCTACCTATCTACCTATTGCTTTTAATGAAAGACAGGGTTTGGTGAGCATGAGAATGCACTATATTCCCTATAACTCCTGGGGTTTACGTGTTTTCTGCTCTGACTGCTTTGAAAGTCTGCTTTACTACCTGAAAAGCATTTTGACTTTAATCTGAAAATTAAGAGATCAAAGTTATAATTCTGTTAAAAATATAGTTTTAATTGTGAAAAGAAAGAATTCTAACATCTTTTTTTAAAAAAATTAAAAATCCAATTCCAATCACAGAATTCAGAACAAAAATGTCCAAATTCTGAGGTTAAACCAGACTCAAAGTTCAAGTAACTGCACTAAAATGCTGCACCTTCAGTCTGATGATAACTTACTCACACAGGTTTTCCGGACAGCAATGATCTAACACACGTCACATTATTGTGACTGTCTGTTTTTTCAGATTTGGCACCAGAGGCGTGTTTGACTCATCATCAACACCTGACTCTGCTCAGACTGATGCAATGAAGCCTTTGTGCCCGTGCTGTCCTCGTGTCTCCTCCTTTTAATATTCACGTGGAGGAGCAAAGACAGGAGGAAAGGACGTGAGTGAAGCCAGAAGGATGGACAGAGTCGTGTAATGAGAACCCCTCCTCCCCCCGTGCCCATTCAGCAGGACACTTTACATCCTTAACAGAGTTTGTTATGACAACAAGACGCTCAGATGAGGAAAGTATTGGTCTTCACTGGATTGCTTGTGGAGAATTCACTTTAAATATCAGAAATGCACATAAAAAGACATGATATTATCTGGAAAGTTCTACAAATCAATTCATTACAACCGTACAGAGTATTGCCAGAGGACAAAATATTGCAACATATTTTTTCCAATATAATTCAGCTCTAACATGGATTACACATAACATTAGAAAAATAAAAACTAACGTCATTCAAGCTTGTATTTCTATATTTTATTTAATAATATAGAGAGGCAAAATAAAATAAAACACAATGATCTGAAGTCTGCATTAGCATGTCGGCACTCAAAGTGGTTTTGTTTGAACAAGTCTGCAAAGAAAACTTGGTTAACTTTCCAGTACCACTGAAACAGAGTCGTTTATTTAAGAACAGGAGATGCTGAGTCCCGATGTGTTTGATTACACAGCAAGACGCTAAGCAGAAACAAACTTGTCGCTCATTAGTACCACTTTAAAGAAGGAACATTAAATAAAAAAATAGAGGTTGGTCATAATCAAACTTTTCCCTTTTTAAAAAATGTAAAACTACAAAAAAGTAAAAGGTTGAAAAGCATCCTTCGACTGATTCTGTGAAGCTGTTACAGTCGTGCTTTGATTGAGCAGCAGTGACATAACAGAGCAAATAAGTGCGCAATAACACATGAACAATTATTGATTTAAGCAAAGTATACAGTGTGTTGAATACTGTGAATGAGTTTGTTTAAGTATTTGGTGCACTGGAGTAGTCCTTTGGGTGTGCTCACAGGTGTTGGAGCACCGTCAGAGGCAGGATGGCAAACAGGTAGAGTTTCAAATGGAGTACAGTCGGAGCTGCTCCTCCATGTCCCCCTCTGACACGTCCCCAAATGTCTCCTTGTTGTCTTTAAGCAGCTGGAAAATGGCTGCCAGCTGCTCTCGTTGCACCCTGAGGAGACGGATAATAAGTGAGTGTTAAAGGTTCCATGTCCAGTTAAAGGGATACACCAATTATGATTATTATTTTTTAGTTTTCATGTCTTGGCTCACTCCTCAGTCCGTGATATGCAGACAGACACCATTCTTTTAACTGTTTGTCCAGTAATCAGAAAAATACACCCAAAGCTCATTCACCGCTAGTTAGCTTAGCTCTAACACTAGAAGTCAGTGGGAAGCGTTAGCCTACAATCATCAAATAAACTTCTTAGCTACTTTCAACAATCCTGTGTGCGCCTGTTGTGACTCATTTTTTACCGCAATAAGTTACCTTATTACCTCCCCCAAGGAGGTTATGTTTTCTGGAGAGTTTGTTTGTCTGTCTGTCCGTCCGTCTGTGAACAAAATAACTCAAAAAGTAATGGATGGATTTTGATGCAATTTTCAGGAAATGTTCAGCATGAGAAAAGGAAGAACTGATTCAATTTTTGGTGTTGATCCGGATCAGCGTACGGCCGCCATGGCGAAAAATGTGATTTCTGTGAATAACTACTGAACTAAAATAGATATCTGACACGTTTACAGTTAGGACCCAGAAGCAAGCAGTGGAGTGTGAATAATGAACAGTCTTTATTTGACAGTAATTCAAACACAGTTCAGAGCGGGGTTTGAACCCACGACCATGAGATCTGCAGACGAGTACTCTAATGACTGAGCTACTCGGGAGGTGATGAGGCAAAAGTTCACTCAGTGTTTTCAGGGGAAAAGCTGTGGCTTGAGCGGGGGTCGAACCCGCGACTGCTAAATCCGCAGTCGGACGTCTTACCGACTGCGCCACACAGGGGATGTTCTGACAGGGGCTCACACAGTCTTTACAGGAGGAGGTGATGCAGGCTTTACTCACACACAGACAAGCAGAGGCGTTCAGGAACACTCGGAGATGTGATACAGGCGAACTCACGTTGTCGAAGACAGGCAGGGAGTCAGATACCAGGCGGATGGCACAACGTAGGGCAGACAGGAATCGGCAACAGAAGACTGGAGGAGGATCAGACACCAGGCGTGGAACACAACGTAGGGCAGGCAGGGCTCGGCAACAGAAGACTGAAGCAGGATCGAAAGCCGGGGATTCAGACAGGCGGGTGAATGCAGGACAGAAGCTAGTCGATACCTAGAAGTCAAGCCGAGGGTCAGGCGTATGAGGCAAAGTCTGGAACGAAACTTGTCGGCAACGGGTGATCAATCCGGGAAACAAGTCTGGAGTTCTCAGCATGAATGCGAAGACGGTCTGACGCCGATAGAGTGTGGAGCTGGGGCTTTTGTAGCTGGCTTGATTGCAGGAGATGAGGTGCAGGTGTGAGCAGCAACACAGGTGAGGTGAGTCTGGGCTAATTAGGGTGCAGCAGGGAGTGACAGGCTGCGGGAGATACTGAGGTTGAAAACTGAGATTGTGACAGATATCATTATGAATCCAGTTTCTAATGGTATGTTTTCACGGTCAAGGAATCTAAACATTTCGATGAAATAAAGGTTGGACTAATATTTATGGTTAAAATCACAATATGGGTGAGGACTGTGGCGCTGGTGGAAGTCTGCACTCTCCTAGTGCTTTTCTAGTTTTCTACTTTCTTCTATTATCTTGTTCTACTCGTAAAAGAGGCTAAGTTTTGTTGACCTCTGTCCACAGTGATTAGCTACAGATGTGGCGTTTATGAACAACTCGAGCCTTTTTAACAGCTCTTTAAAGTGAAGATAAGAACCGATTTGCAGCTTCTGGCAAGCCATTTGTTTACTGGCCATGCTAAAATGCAAATTGCCTGCAAATTTAATGGCAGGCTAGCTATACCCATTGACTTCCAGTGTTTGATCTAAGCTAACAAGTGGTTGTGAGCTTTAATCATCTCTTTCTTTTTACTTAACGCAAAGATAAAAGAATGCTACCTATCTACCTATTGCTTTTAATGAAAGACAGGGTTTGGTGAGCATGAGAATGCACTATATTCCCTATAACTCCTGGGGTTTATGTGTTTTCTGCTCTGACTGCTTTGAAAGTCTGCTTTACTACCTGAAAAGCATTTTGACTTTAATCTGAAAAGTAGGAGATCAAAGTTATAATTCTGTTAAAAATATAGTTTTAATTGTGAAAAGAAAGAATTCTAACATCTTTTTTAAAAAAATTAAAAATCCAATTCCAATCACAGAATTCAGGACAAAAATGTCCAAATTCTGAGGTTAAACCAGACTCAAAGTTGGAGTAACTGCACTAAAATGCTGCACCTTCAGTCTGATCATAACTTACTCACACAGGTTTTCCGGACAGCGTTGATCTAACACACGCAGGGCTCTCGACTAACTTTTTGAGTTGGTTGCAATGGTGCACCTAAAATTTTTTAAGGTGCACCAGCACAAAAATTAGGTGCACTCAAATTTTTAAGTGTCACCTTTAACGCCATAGGGTCACCATTTTATCACCGTCCATAACTTTAATATCATGTAAATGCTTTTTAAACAAGAATAAGATGCTTGTCTTTATTTGAAGCAAAAATATACATTTGGGGTGAAAAACAGAGCGTTTAAAGTGCTTCACTGAATAAAATTTACAAATTCAAGCTAAAACATTAAGCAGAATAAAACATCTCCACATAAAAGTGCATGAAGTGCTTTACTGAACTGAAATTTAATATTTCAAACATCTCAAGTTAAATAAAATGTTTCAAAATAATAAGAGCTAATGTGCTATACTGAGCTGAAAATGAAATAAATATCCATATTTTAACAACCAACAACATAACATTGAACTGGATGGACTTACTCTCCAATAAATTTGAACCTATAGAATAAGACTTCACACACTACAGTCAATATTTACAAAACTGAAACTAAGGTAAATAATTACAAACAATTCTCAAACTACTTTATGAAAACGACTTTAAGAGCAGAGCATTTATTACTTTTTATCTTTATTTTTTTCTCTTGTTTTAGCTTTTTTTCATTTTTACAGCACAGCTTAATGTTCAGTCAGGAGCTGTCTACGGAGTAATGAGAGTGCCACATTACAATAGTAAATCTATAAAAGAATAAATAAATAAATGAAAAAATAAATAAATTATATAAGAATCCATAAAAGAAAAGGCTAATAAAAGTAGAAAAATAAAGAAAAATAAATAAATTATATAAGAATCCATAAAAGAAAAGGCTAATAAAAGTAGAAATATAAAGAAAAATAAATAAATTGTATAAGAATCCATAAAAGAAAAGGCAAATAAAAGTAGAAATATAAAGACAAATAAAAAAAATAGGTAACACTTTACTTGACGCATACCTTTATAATGCATTATAAGTACATTTGTAAAGCATTATAATGCCATTACAGCGCTGTATAACTACAGTTATAAACACCCATAAATGATCATAATGCTTTATAACAATAATCATAACACACTATACAGCATTTTATCATCGCTTACAAGGTCAGGTATTATAATACATCATAACTGTTATCAACTCACTGACAATGCCCACATACATAATGAATTATACATATATTCATGATATGCTTATAAACGTCTATATCTATCAATATAAACACCCATAAATCTGAATAAGTCTTTATAAAAATGTGCTTAACACATTATAGAGCATTTTATAATGGCTCATAAGATCAAGTACTTGGCTTTTGACCAGCTTGTATTGTGTTACATTAGCTATACCTGAACAGTTTCCTCACTTTACTTGAAGCACCCAATGAGCATTTAGAGTCTATTATATTATAGCATTAAGAGTCTATCCATCTATTATAAAGGTTTATAGTACTTGATTTTATAACCAATTATAAAATGTTCTATAATGTGTTAAGCACATTTTTATAAAGACTTATTCAGATTTATGGGTGTTTATATTGATAGATATATACGTTTATAAGCATATCATGAATATATGCATAATTCATTATGTATGTAGGCATTGTCAGTGAGTTGATAACAGTTATGATGTATTATAATACCTGACCTTGTAAGCGATGATAAAATGCTGTATAGTGTGTTATGATTATTGTTATAAAGACTTATGATCATTTATGAGTAACTGTAGTTATACAGCGCTGTAATGGCATTATAATGCTTTATAAATGTACTTATAATGCGTTATAAAGGTATGCGTCAAGTAAAGTGTTACCAAAAAATAAGTAGAAAAATGCTTAATAAATAAATAAATAAATAAAGTAGCTATATAAAGTGACATTAATCAAAGAATAAACCCTTAAAAGAAAAGGCTTATAAAAGTATAAATAAAAAGTCAAATAAATAAAAGTATTTAAATCACATTATAATGTCACTTTAAAAAATAAATAAGTATATGAATAAATAAATAAATAAATAAAGTAGCTATATAAAGTGATATTAATCAAAAAATAAACCCTTAAGGAAAAGGCTTAAAAAAGTATAAATATAAAGACAAATAAATAAAAGTTTTTAAATCACATTATAATGTCACTTTAAAAGTGAAGGAAATACGCGCAGAAAAATATGTGCAGTAGGAATGTGGTTGCGTCACAAGCACAGGAGGAATCGCAATCGAGAAGAAACATGGCGGCGGAAAACTTGATAAGAACTCGTCGAAGTTAGAGAACAACATAATTATGACGGAGAATATGTTTTGGGGACGGTAGAGGACGTAATGGAAAGTGCTGGTACTATGTGTGCTTAGACCCACACAGACATCGATGAGCTCGTGTGGCCAAATCTTGAGAGAGTAAACAAAGCATAACCCGACATATTTCCTTCTGCGCATGCTTACAACGACATTCCTACTGTGCATATTATTCATGTCGTTGTACGCAGGCGCAGAAGGAAACCTATCGAGGAAGAAGGACAAATGTGGAGAGACAGCAAAGTGCTGGGGCAGCATGCGTCCATGCGGGGCAGCCACTCTTACCTGTGAATGTCACTTATACGGGGCTGCAGAGGCAGCTAGCGGGGCAGCCACGACGACCTGCCGGTGACCTGCAGGTCGTAGTGGCTGCCCCGCGAGCTGCCTCTGGAGCCCCGTATAAAGTGGCACAATCACCGCCACCCCACAGCTGCCTCTGAAGCCCCGTATAACTGACATTCACAGACAGGACGGAGTGGCTGCTCCGGCAACTTGCTGTCTCTCCATATTTGTCCTTCTTCCTCGATAGGTTTCCTTCTGCACCTGCGTACAACGACATTCCTACTGCGCATATTTTTCCATGCGTATTTCCTTCGCTTTTAAATTGACATTATAATGTGATTTAAATACTTTTATTTATTTGCCTTTATATTTATACTTTTACTCCCCTTTTCTTTTAAGGGTTTATTTTTTGATTAATATCCCTTTATGTAGCTACTTTATTTATTTATTTATTTATTTATTTATCTATTAAGCACTTTTTTACTTATTTTTTTATTTGTCTTTATATTTCTACTTTTATTAGCCTTTTCTTTTATGGATTCTTATATAATTTATTTATTTATTCTTTTATAGATTTATTTTTGCAATTTGGCACTCACTACTCCATAGCTGTCAGTCAGGTCATTTGTCCTCGGTGAGTGTGAGCACACCTCTGTGCCTGTGTGACTTAACCCCCCCCCTTAACAGGAGAAAGGACTGAACAAATATAGATATTATATGAAACTTTATTTTGTTTTACTTGTAATTGTATTTAATTATGAATTATCTGACAGTCTCTTAGACGTATTCGGCAGAGGTCCGCCCCGACTTATCGCTCCCTACTGTAGCCTACCCTGACATCACAGAGTCTGGGCTCTTTTGCATACTGACAGCTGATTGGATGATTACTGAGGGCTGTGTGTGCGTGTGTGCGTACGACGTGCATGCGTGCGTGCGTGTGTGTGCTGGGGCTGCTGTAAAACGGGAGGCAGAGGGGGAGAAACAGGCGATGTGTTTTTGTCAGTTTTAGGCAGATTTTCCGCCACCGCCGTCACTTTTGTCAACATTAATAGGCTTTATTACGTTTGTAGGAATATCGAGATGTGCTCTCTCAACTTCTAAACTTTAGATTTGAGAGAGGGAGATGAGGGACTTGTTTTCGGGAGGTCGCACCGGTGCGACTAACATAAAAATGTTAAGGTGCGTTCACACCGCAAGCTACCCAGCTACCAAAGTCGCGTCGCCCACTGAGGTAGCGTAGCGCGTCCATAAATAGCCTACCTGTTTGGTCGCCTGGCGTCGGCTGTCCCTCGGTGACGTCACGTCGAATTTTACCGCGACCGTATCATATATCCCATAATAGAATGTATCAGCGGACATTATTCCAGCTGTGTCCTTTTCACTCACTTATCAAACACAAAACTCTGCGGCTGATGATGCAGCAGCATCCTCTGTGAGTTTACTGCGGTCCGTCTGCAAATGTCCTCACTGACATTATGCTGCATTCCATTTACCTCGGAACTGGGAGCTGGGAAATGGGAGTGACGTCATCTCCGACTTGTCGGCGTTCCAGTTGAAGTCGGAAAAAAACCGTGCCGATCGACCAGGCTATTGTTAGCTGTTGTTAGCATGCCTGCGTTGTTGTTCACAAATATCACATGAAGTATGTGATTATCACTATGGAAGCATTTTTGGAAATATAAGTCTAACAATACTATGTATACAGCTGATTTAGAGCAACACACGCTAGTCAGTAGTGCAAATAAATGGATTATTAGAGGAGCTAAATAACTGTTCACACTGGGGGCTGCCATCTTTGATTGTCAACTCGGGGGTGGCGAGGTTCCCCCGAGTTCCTAGTAGGAAATTCCGACCTCGGGGGGGCGTTCCAGATGAAATTTCCTACTCGGAAGAGGGAAATTCCGACCTCCGACTACAACTGGAACGCACCACCCTAATAGCAAATTTCCTTTGGCTTGGATGTGGCCCAGATGAACAGCAAAGATGTGGCCCAATTATGGAAGTGAATGATGGCCCTAATCTGGCCCATGTATGTGAAAGCTGTGTTGAACCATAACATGGCCAGACCTTTACCACAGCTGTACCAACTGCAAAGGATTTCATATGGCTTATAGCTGGGCCTTATTGGGCAGGCCTGTATGGCTGAGTTCTGGAAAAAGTCTATGGCTCTTATGTGGCCCACATGTGGCTGACAGACAAAAATCCAGATTTTACCCAGAAGCTAACCTAATTTACACCACATCTTTTACCTGGCTCACTTTTGCAACTGAATGATGGGCCACATCTGGCCCTAGGGTATAGTAGCCTTAACTGAACCATAACAATACCAGATTTCTACCAGGAGTAAACTAAATACAAATAATTATGTGGCTCATATATGGTTGACAGAGGTGAATTCTGGCACAAAATAATAATAACAATAATATAGTAAATGTATATGGATCACAACACACAAGTTTTCCTTTAAAGTTATATTTCAAAATGAAAATACAACAGTACAAAAATATGCAATCACTCATTTACTACTGTGTATGTGTGTGCTACTACTGTAAACAGTACATATGTCAACAGTACAAAAGTGTACAGTACAAAACAGTGAACTAGAACTGGGTTTAATGAAATGTTTTTGAAATGTAGTTTCACTTCAGTCTGCCTTAACTGTCAGCTTCAGCTCTCTTTTCCTCAGCATTTTGTTGCCGTTGTTGTCTTCCTCGATCTCTATCACCAGCCAAATGAAGGAATTTGACCATCAGGACCTCTTCCTCCTTGTTTGAGACTGTGGCCGTTACAGGGTTTCGTCTTACAGCTTCTTCAGAACACAGAACGTTAGAAAGAATAGTGTTAGTATAGCTTTTGATATTATGCAATGCCCTGCAAATTTTCAAAACTCACATAAAGTGAGTATACAGACAGAAATATAAAATTTTTAAATTCTGATTTCTTACCAATTATGATGGTCTTCAAAAGCAGGTGCTGGAGGGGGATTTTGTTGTTAAATCCTCTCCAGTTCATCTGCTTGGCGACAAGGTTCGATATTGTGGTCTTCATTATTCTCCACACTGTGTCTTTTAAATTGAAGCCCCCAATCAATCCCAGGTAGGAAATCTAAACAAATATATGTATAAATTAATAAGTATGTATTGATAAAATGACCAAGTCAAACTGTCACTGATGGAGAAAGACAGACAGATTGATGCTAACAGATAGATTCACTTTCAAAGGAAAATGCAGTACACAGCAGTAAAAAAAACAACTATCAGTTTATAAATTTTGTATGAAGACAAAAGACATGTTCATGCTGATCATTATCTCCTCAAAAGATCTAGACTGTGTAGAACCATAATTTAGAGTCAATAAAAACACAATTTATTATAGTTCAACAAAATGCAGAGGATTAAAATTCACTTACCAAGACAGATGGAAAAATGAGCAGTCCTGCAGTCCTGTAAATTTCTCCCGACACTGCCACCAGTTGACTCTGAACAGACTCTGAACTCCTGATTCCCGCCACTCTTTGAATGTATGGCCAAACAGATGTGGTTACCATGTGGCCCTAATGTGTTTTGCCATATTACATTTGCCAGTTACAAACCTTGTGTGGCCCAAATGAACAACCTATTATCTGGGCCAATTGTTTTAATTACAGAACTGTGCCAGAGGAGAAATTCCCTCCAATTTTGATGGTATGGCCAAACCAATGTGGCCATGATATGGCCCACATGCATTTTGCCTCACCACAACTCGGCCAGAGGTGCCACCTAGATGCCACATGTGGCCCAAAAGTCAATGCTATCAGGGCATTAGTTCCGCCTACGCGGAAGTCATCCGCCCTGTAGTCCGGATGAATAACAGCACCGTCACACGTACACACACCGCTGATTGGCTGATGCTGCACAGCCACGCACGACATCACCTGAATATATCAACTTTTTTTTAACTTTGACATCGCGCGACGAGTGAAACGGTTGTCTTGTCGCCAGCTGTTGCGTCGCGGGAGGGTTAGCCCCGCCCCATCGCGGCTGTACATTGACTTTGCATGGAGTGATCACCGAGGTAGTACAGGTAGCGTCCAGTGTGAAAGCACCTTTACAAATTTTGGTCGCATATGCGACCAAAATGGTCGCACTTGAGAGCCCTGCGTCACACTACTGTCACATTATTGTGACTGTCTGTTTGTTCAGATTTGGTACCGGAGGCGTGTTTGACTCATCATCAACACCTGACTCTGCTCAGACTGATGCAATGAAGCCTTTGTGCCCGTGCTGTCCTCGTGTCTCCTCCTTTTAATTTTCACGTGGAGGAGCAAAGACAGGAGGGAAGGACGTGAGTGAAGGCAGAAGGATGGACAGAGTCGTGTAATGAGAACCCCTCCTCCCCCCGTGCCCATTCAGCAGGATACTTTACATCCTTAACAGAGTTTGTTATGACAACAAGATGCTCAGATGAGGAAAGTATTGGTCTTCACTGGATTGCTTGTGGAGAATTCACTTTAAATATCAGAAATGCACATAAAAAGACATGATATTATCTGGAAAGTTCTACAATTCAATTCATTAAAACCGTATAGAGTATTGCCAGAGGACAAAATATTGCAACATATTTTTTCCAATATAATTCAGCTCTAACATGGATTACACATAACATTAGAAAAATAAAAACTAACGTCATTCAAGCTTGTATTTCTATATTTTATTTAATAATATAGAGAGGCAAAATAAAATAAAACACAATGATCTGAAGTCTGCATTAGCATGTCGGCACTCAAAGTGGTTTTGTTTGAACAAGTCTGCAAAGAAAACTTGGTTAACTTTCCAGTACCACTGAAACAGAGTCGTTTATTTAAGAACAGGAGATGCTGAGTCCCGATGTGTTTGATTACACAGCAAGACGCTAAGCAGAAACAAACTTGTCGCTCATTAGTACCACTTTAAAGAAGGAACATTAAATAAAAAATAGAGGTTGGTCATAATCAAGCATTTCCCTTTTTAAAAAATGTAAAACTACAAAAAAGTAAAAGGTTGAAAAGCATCCTTCGTCTGATTCTGTGAAGCTGTTACAGTCGTGCTTTGATTGAGCAGCAGTGACATAACAGAGCAAATAAGTGCGCAATAACACATGAACAATTATTGATTTAAGCAAAGTATACAGTGTGTTGAATACTGTGAATGAGTTTGTTTAAGTATTTGGTGCACTGGAGTAGTCCTTTGGGTGTGCTCACAGGTGTTGGAGCACCGTCAGAGGCAGGATGGCAAACAGGTGGAGTTTCAGATGGAGTACAGTCGGAGCTGCTCCTCCATGTCCCCCTCTGACACGTCCCCAAATGTCTCCTTGTTGTCTTTAAGCAGCTGGAAAATGGCTGCCAGCTGCTCTCGTTGCACCCTGAGGAGACGGATAATAAGTGAGTGTTAAAGGTTCCATGTCCAGTTAAAGGGATACACCAATTATGATTATTATTTTTTATTTTTCATGTCTTGGCTCACTCCTGAGTCCGTGATATGCAGACAGACACCATTCTTTTAACTGTTTGTCCAGTAATAAGAAAAATACACCCAAAGCTCATTCACCGCTAGTTAGCTTAGCTCTAACACTAGAAGTCAGTGGGAAGCGTTAGCCTACAATCATCAAATAAACTTCTTAGCTACTTTCAACAATCCTGTGTGCCTGTTGTGACTCATTTTTTACCGCAATAAGTAACCTTATTACCTCCCCCAAGGAGGTTATGTTTTCCGGAGAGTTTGTTTGTCTGTCTGTCCGTCCGTCTGTGAACAAAATAACTCAAAAAGTAATGGATGGATTTTGATGCAATTTTCAGGAAATGTTCAGCATGGGAAAACAAAGAACTGATTCGATTTAGGTGTTGATCCGGATCAGCGTACGGCCGCCATGGCGAAAAATGTGATTTCTGTGAATAACTACTGAACTAAAATAGATATCATAATGAATCCAGTTTCTAATGGTATGTTTTCACGGTCAAGGAATCTAAACATTTCGATGAAATAAAGGTTGGACTAATATTTATGGTTAAAATCACAATATGGGTGAGGACTGTGGTGCTGGTGGAGGTCTGCGCTCTCCTAGTGCTTTTCTAGTTTTCTACTTTCTTCTATTATCTTGTTCTACTTGTAAAAGAGGCTAAGTTTTGTTGACCTCTGTCCACAGTGATTAGCTACAGATATGGCGTTTATGAACAACTCCAGCCTTTTTAACAGCTCTTTAAAGTGAAGATAAGAACCGATTCGCAGCTTCTGGCAAGCCATTTGTTTACTGGCCGTGCTAAAATGCAAATTGCCTGCAAATTTAATGGCAGGCTAGCTATACCCATTGACTTCCAGTGTTTGATCTAAGCTAACAAGTGGTTGTGAGCTTTAATCATCTCTTTCTTTTTACTTAACACAAAGATAAAAGAATGCTACCTATCTACCTATTGCTTTTAATGAAAGACAGGGTTTGGTGAGCATGAGAATGCACTATATCCCCTATAACTCCTGGGGTTTATGTGTTTTCTGCTCTGACTGCTTTGAAAGTCTGCTTTACTACCTGAAAACCCTCCTACTCCTCGCATCAGGCATCTCTAAGCCAGCCAATCAGCCCAGAGTTCATTGTTATAGCCTCCCCAACCCCTCAGTTTAGAGCGTTTCCAAAGGGGAAGGAAAAGGAGCTCAATCCGATTCTCTACAGAGACGAAACCATACATTTTTTTAATCAACTTAAATCAAATCCTTGCTTAATAGACGTTCAAAACATGATGTTAATCACTCCAGGTCATCCTTCCATCCATTATCTGTACCGCTTATTCCTTTTGAGGTTGAGGGGGGTAGGAGCCTATCCTGGCTGACACTTGGCGGGAGGCGGGTACATGCTGCACAGGTCACCAGCCAATTGTAGGGCAACACAGAGATACAGACAACAACTCAGACTCATTCTTGAAGGCAATTCACAGTCACCAATTAACCTAATATTCTTGCATTAGGTTTGAAGGAAGAAGCCGGAAAGCCCAGAGAGAACCCACACATGCACAGGGGGACACGCAAACTCCACATAGGAAGACCCTGACTGACTCGGAGAGTCGAACCAGCAACATTCCTGTAGGGAAGTGTGTGCACTGCCTGCTGTGTGCACTCTCAAAGTGAAATCTGAAGTCAAAGTTGCACATATAGGAGCGACAGGAGCCTTAAGTAGAAGTTGTTGTTCTCAAAGTGGAAAGCCTGGGATTATATCCAACCTAAAGGTTCATTCGCTCATCATTTCCTATCCTGTATCCCCACGTTTACTGCCTTATCTCTTGAAAAAATAGTGCATTTTCTCCTAAAATAACAAAAATCAGATCTTAAAGTTTGTTTTTTTTTCAAGCCTTCCTCCAAAGAAAATAAATGTGGAAAATATTTCACCACTAGAGACAGAAGTTAAAAATGTTTTTTTTTAAATTACATTAGAAAATTTTCTATAAATGCAAAAGTAAATAAACAATGACATAAAACACTTAGGCTTATGTTGCACTGACTTCTCTCAGTAATATAAAAATTAAAACACGTAAGCGGTGACGTTAAAATATATTTGATGAGCAAAACATTGAACTGTTTTTTTTTATTCATACATGAGTCACATACGTGATGTGTGTGAACTTGTGGGTGCAGCTGTGTACCATTTATTCGCCCAATTGATCTTGATTGTCACATCAATTGTGACTTAATGTGGCGTCACCTTGCCTGGTAGGCAGAAGGGAGTGTAGATCTGGACCATTGATTCTAGGTAAACAGAAGCCAACAGCCGTTTTGTAGGCCTGAAGGTGAACTTTGTGTTTGATTCGAACTGCAACTGGAAGCCAAGATTTTCAGAGTTCTTTTGGTATCAATATTTCTGGGGATTATTTGATACCAAATGAGTACTTGTAAAAGTATCAATACTTGCATACTTGATATTTATACTCCTGTCCTTAAACTTAACCCAAGTTGCTCCTAATGCTGCGTCTGTGGTGTTCATATGTTGTTACAATGCGTGGTATGTGGGAATCCTCATGGATAACTGGCATAGAAACTCCATAACCATCAGTGAGTGAATGTGAGAGTGAATGGGTGAGATTGTATAGATGTGACCTGCTGTATTAAGCCAGGCACGTCCCATTATCATACTTCTGCTGGTCTGGGTTCAAATCCAGCCTGTGACCAGTTTGCAGAGTGTCTTCCCCTACTCTCTTACCCCCTTTCACAAGCCTATCCACTGTCTCTCTCCTATCAATAAAGGCACAAAATGCCCAAAAAATACATTAAAAAAAAAAAAAAAAGACTAGAAAACAGCTAAATCAGCTTAAAGGTGCTATGAGGAGAATCTATTACCGGCTACCCATGAGCACGCGCGCCGAATGTTGTAATGCTGCGTTCCAGTAACCTCGGAAATGGGAGTGACATCATCTCCGACTTATTGTCGTTTCAGTTGAAGTCGGAAAAAAACATGCCGATCTACCAGGCTATTGTTAGCTGTTGTTAGCACGCCCTGTGTTGTTGTGTGAAGAATGTGATTATCACTATGGCAGCATTTTTGTAAATATAAGTCTAGCAATACTATGTATACAGCTGATCTAGAGCGGCACACCCCAGTCAGAAGTGCAAATAAATTGATTATTACAGGAGCTAAATAACTGTTCACACTGGGGGCATCCATCTTCGATTGGCAACTCGGGGGTGGCGAGGTTTCACTGAGTTCCCAGTAGGAAATTCAGACTTCAGGGGACGTTCCAGTTGCAGTTTCCTACTCAGAACCTGGAAATTCCTACTCCTGACTACAACTGGAATGCACCAAAGACGTGACTGAAGCCTGAAGCGTGTGTTTGTTGTGCTAAATGCAGCTCGGACCTTCCTCCAAACTCTGCATTGCTTTACAACTTCTTTTTTCAACAACTGACAGGATGCAAAGCGAAGAGGTAATGTATCTCTTTCTAGTTACGTAGCGGTAGTTTTTAATGTGTGACAACAAGCAATTTTTGGAAAACTTAGTATCATAGTTGTAGCCGGCTATATATGGCTACTTACAGCCTGGTGCTCTAAGACGTGTAATATAAATAATACAATAATATAAATTTGCTCTAGTTTTAGTTGTCTTGTTCCTGAAGTTGAGTATCCAGGCCAGTCCAGCCAGTCCGACCCGACCAGAAGGCTAAGGAATAGCATTTATAGATAACCTGTATTTTGATGCAATAAAACTCATCTTAAAGTGTGTATGTCGATCAGGCATATATCTAAAAGAGAGACTTTTTTGTAATTACTTAAAAACTCCTCACAGTCTCTTTAAAGGGATATGTCAGCATTTTCTTTCTTTTTGTTAAAGGGTGTTCCCGTGTCTTGCCTCACTCCCGAGTCCAGGACAAGGAGTTGGACACCAGTTTTTTGTCTGTGCGTCGAGTAAAAAGAAAAAGACTGTCAAAGCTCACCTACTGCCAGTTAGCTTAGCTCAAACACTGGGAGTCAATGGGTACAGCTAGCCTGCCTCTGCCTAGAGTAGAAAGATAAACTCTTCAGCAGCTCTTAACGATCCTTTGAGCTTGTTGTGACTCTTTTTTTTCACTGAGTTGTGTTACGTTTTCTTCTACTATCATCACTTTATCTTCTCCTATTCTTAAACCGAGGCTTTGTTTTGTTGACCTTCTTTCGCGCTGGTTTGTCCTACAGATGTGACCTTTGCAGTGTCTTTTGAACAGCTCTTTTAAATGAATGATATGAACTGATTCACAGTTGTGAGCGAGCCGTTCGCCATTCTTACATTTGCAGGCAATTGCTTTGAAGAAAAACAAATTATCTTTTTATGAGAAGAAGAAAAAAATTGGTAGTAGAAGATAACATAACAATGCCGTAAAAAAAAATCAGTCACAGCGATAACACAGGACTGTTTAGAGTTGCTGAGGAGTTTATCCGATGACTGTTGGCAGGGGCAGGCTAGCTATACCCATTGAGTCCTGGTGTTTGAGTTCAGCTAACTAGCAGTGAGCAAATTTGGGTGTCTTTTTCTAGTTACTGCAGTCAAAATAATATATCTTAGTTTTATATTGTTTTATTGTTGTGTTGTAAAGTTCTTAATGTCTCATTGCAAGTATCCATAGATTAGTCTCACTCCTACAATAAAAAACTGCTTTCACACTTGCGCCTTGGAATTACCCTGAAAATGGCCTGATGCTGCCCTCGTGTTTTTCTCCCTCTTTCAGCTGACTGTCATGCAAACTGCAGGGTAGGGATGGAATGGTTACCGGTAAAATGGTAAACCGCGGTAAAATTTCCCACGGTAATCATTACCGTGTCCTATTAAAATTACCGTTTGACCGTTGTTGATTACCACAAGGCGTCTATAACACACTGATGCTGCTCTTTGACTAGAAAGGTCTGAACTACGAGGCTACTACTCTACGAATCAGCCTCATGGGGACGAGCATGCGCAGTTTGAATTGTTTGGCCTCAGAGCAAAAGTTGGACACAGTGGGGATTTCGCCCTCAAAACAGACTCTGGAGTCTGGCTGAATGTTGGATTTCACAAGGATGCTGAGGGGAAACTGATAGAAGACAGTCACCCTGTCTAAGCATGAAGCTGCGGCGAAAGAAAAAGACGTGCACGGTTAAAACTGCTGTAACTCCTCGAGTAAATGAACTGACCAACTTGTGGAGGTGGAGAGAGAGAGAGAAGATTCAGTGAGCCATACCTGAGTGAATTACAGGTGGTTTGTCAGTATTCTCTGTCTAAATAATGTATAAATCTTGAAAAAAATAGCATTAGTTTCATTCTAGAGTGTGTTCTTGCCGTTCTTTTGCCGTGTATTCGCCGGAATTTTGAAATTGATTGTCTTTTTCCGTCAAAGTTTGTGTTTTATGGATTTAATCAATCGTATTTAGGGCTGCAACTGTCAATTCTTTTTGTAATCGATTACTCTATCAAATATTTTGGCAATTAAGCGAGTAATCGAATAACAGTTACATTGCGCCCACTGCTATTTCTTTTTACATTGAATCACTACACATTATTATTAGTAATACACAAAACAAAAAAGCCAGGTCACTTAAATTAATAACTTTTTTTTCTTATTTTGAACATTCTGAGCATAAATGGGATCTGAAAATCCAAATCTATACTTTCATATTTACTCTGGGCCATATCTTGCTTTTTCAGCATTTTTTTTTGAGTTTGGTTATTTTTATTCCCTCCGCCAAGGAGGTTATGTTTTCGGGAGAGTTTGTTTGTCCGTCTGTGAACAAAATAACTCAAAAATTTATGGATGGATTTTGATTAAATTTTCAGGAAATGTTCAGCATTGGAAAAGGAAGAAGTGATTCAATTTTGGTGTTGATCTGGATTACCGTCTGGATCTGCCGTGACGAAAAATGCAATTTTCGTGAATAACTACTGAACTAAAATAGACATCATTATGAAACCAGTTGCTAATGGTTTGTTTTCATGGTCAAGGAATCTAAATATTTACATGAAATAAAAGTAGGACTAATATTTATGGTGAAAATCACAATATGGCTTAGGACTGTGGCACTGGTGGAGGTCTGCGCTCTCCGAGTGCTTTTCTAGTTTTATTTGTATTCATGCTTATCTCTTTTTGCTAAGTTATTGCCTTTACTACTGTACCATATTGATGATCTTATTTTGTTTACTTTATTTCTAGGACCAAATAATATCATATTAGATACTAAGATAATTTAACTTGCCAATGTACATTTCTACAACAAATGAAAGCATTCCCTACACCTGCTTCCTCTACTCACTGTCAGTGTTTCCTGTTCTACTCTCTGCAATCTAGGGATGTAACGATATGAAAATTTTGTATCACGGTTATTGTAACCAAAATTATCACGGTTATCATTATTATCGCGATATTGTTTCAGTGTGCTCAAAATGTTCTAAAAGTACTTTTACACAGAATTGAAATCATTTAACTCCTTTATTATTATATTCATAACAGTTCTTTTGTCTTTTTTGTCAATAAATGTGTCAGACTCAGAGGCCAAACAATGCAAACTGTGCCTGGCACCTCGTGTGAGGCTCCTTAATCGAGGACAAAAACATAGTTCCGGCTTTTCCAGGCAAAGAGCAGCATCACCGTGCGTTACTGAGGCAGTGTGGTGATCAAGAACGATATAGCGGTAATTTTAATTGGACACGGTAACGATTATCGTGGGAAATTTTATCGCGGTTTACCATTTTACTGGTAACCGTTACATCCCTACTGCAATCAAATTAAAAGTAAAGTTATTGGATGTGAAAAGTATGTGAACAAAATACACATGATTCTGGGGAAGTAGCCTCCGCATTGATTTACGTTCTGAACCAGCCTTTACACGGAGCCATAATCAAAGTAGGTTATTTACTCGCCCATATCTCTGTTATTGATCACATTAGCTGCTTCTGTTGATGTATCATGAGTGTTATCCTGTTGCGTCGCTCTGAGGACTTGACGCACAGACCAGATGTTTACTGTTGACGTGCTGCAGCATTGACGACGTGCTATTATGCTAAGCTACGTGCTAAGCTAACTCTGTTTGACATCAGACACACTGCAGTGTGTTTTCTTTTCGTCCCTTCTTGTAGTGACCACACTATCTGCCATTTCTTCTGCGGACTCTCTCCTTTCTGTCTCTCTCTTTTCTCTTCCTTCATGATTTTACAAGCCGCGCAGCAGCGGAGGTAGCAGGCGCGTTGTGCCACAGAAATGACCGTCCGTGTCAAACACTGTGCACTGAATAGTAGTCCAGATATATATTTTATATGAATAATTATATATTAAACGAGGCTTCGAGGCACATAATTTCCCCCGTGGATATTTTGTAATCGAATAATCGAGATTATCCGAGGAATCGTTTCAGCCCTAATCGTAATTTGGAAATATCGATGATATCTGCCAGAGAGAGGGTAGACCAGAGGAGAGTCATGAAGAGGGCTAACTGCTTCAGGGACTATCGTCAGTAAAACAAACAAACAAAACAAAACTCCTGCACACGAGCTGTGACATGGACACTAATGCTGCAGGCAAACTAAATGTGTTTGTGTGTTTGTAAAAAAGGTTATTTGTTGTTCATTTTCAACTGTTTATGAAGAGAATCCTGTTTAAAGTTCAAATCTGTTGTTTTCTTTTCTTGTAATCACACACTGTTGAAGCATTTATAACATAATAATGACAAATACTTGCCAGAATTGTTTACTTTTATTTCTCATGAAAGAAGGGTAAAAAATGTTCTCAAAGAGCTTTCTTGACACATGTATTGACAAAAAAGAACTGTTAGAATTATAATATTAAAGGGGTCAAATGATTTCAATTGTGTGTTAAAGTACTTTTTGAACTTTTTGAGCACACTGCAACAATACTGCAATAATAATGATAACTGTGATAATTTTGGTCACAATAATTGTGATACAAAATTTTCATATCTTTACATCCCTACTGCAGGGAAATTTCTGGCTGTGAGGGGCCAACAAAAAAAACAAGGTCCTTGAATTTGCTGGATAGGTTACCCAGACATTTTCTAGGAAATAAAAGGTTTGTTTGTGTGAAAACGGTTTGAGATGACAGAAGGGGAATGAGGAAAGCAAGCTAAAAGGATGTTAACCATTAACATGCACAGGGAAATAAACACTGATTAAAGAAGTTAAGTAATAAACATTGTTAACGACGATGACCAACAGTGCCGCAGATCACCTGATTTTATTGCAGAGCCGTTATGTGCAAAACAGGATTTTTTCAGACTTTTCCTTTCCTGTCAAGTGTCTGACAACACTCAGCAATAGTTTGGAACACACTGGAAGATTTACAACCTCTTCGTTGGCTGTGAAAACAAGAGAAACCCCACACACAACAGAGAATGTCAAAAACAGACCCCACATTTAATTTAACTCACCGTCCACCTTATTAACGTTGCACTAACGTTGAACTGACTGTTAAAGGGATACACCAGTTTTTTTTCATTTTTGTGTCTTGTTTCACTCCTTCGTCCATTACAAGCCGCAATACGTCACAAAAGTGCTTGTAAGTAGGTCAACTGATGACTGTAAGCAGAGGCAGGTTAGCTATACCAGTTGACTCCCAAGCTAATTAGCAGTGGGTGAGGTTTGGCCGTTTTTTCTTTGTTACTCCACGCAAAAAGAATGCTTGTCATGGACTCAGGAGTGAGGCAAGACACAAAAACAAAAAAGGTAGGCATACCCCTTTAAAAGATAAGTTCGGTTTCTACAGCTTTCACATTGTTTATCGAATGAAGTAGAACAATATACTCACCCAGAAGGCTTTCCTGATCCAAACAGTGCTTCGGGAGACATTAAGATCCAAAATCGAGCGGCGGACATCCGTATAATGGTAACACATGTATAGCACCGCTCCTAAAACTGCATCAATCGTCCAAAAACTCATTAGTTTCTCCAGTATTCCATCATGGTCCGCTCGGGCTACTCCTCCAAGACAGTCCGGTGTCGCTCCACCCATGTTTTTCTGACTGTGGTGACCTCTGAACTGAAGACTTTGTTTACCTTTGCCTCCGCGCATGCGCAGTACGGCTCACTGTTTCAGGGGAAGACAGCCGGCCACACAACGAATTTCTATTTCCAGTTTTGTGCAAAATGGACGAATATCTATCGGATGAAGATGATTTGGAGGAGAACTTTGAATATGATTGGTGTCCAAACAGTTTCAAGCCAGAGTTTACAGATGAGGAGCTCATCGAAAGGAGGACACAGAGGCAAAGAGAAGAACAGCTGGCCAGAGAGCAGTCTTCAGTTCAGAGGTCACCACAGTCAGAAAAACATGGGTGGAGCGACCCCGGACTGTCTTGGAGGAATAGCCCAAACTAATGAGTTTTTTGGACCATAAATGCTGTTTTAGGAGTGGCGCTAACATGCCCCGTGTGCTACCATTATACAGATGTCCGCTGCTCGATTGTGGTTCTAAATATCTCCCGAAGCACTGTTTGGATCAGGAAAGCCTTCTGGGTGAGTATATTGTTCTACTTCATTCTATAAACAATGTGAAAGCTGTAGAAACTGAACTTATGCTTTAACACCTGTGACTACTTAGTCAATTACAAGGCAGCAACTTGATGCATTAAGCATCAAGACAATCTGCAGAAGTTTAAAGCGAGCCTCATAATGAGGGGGAAAGGGGATTTAAGTGACATTAAACGTGGCAGACAGGCTGATCTACTGAGATTTTAACAAATATTCAATGCAAGGATTTACTGAGAATGGCCTGAAAAAGAGACAATATCCAGTGAGCGTCAGTTTTCTGGGCAAAAATGACTTGTTGATGGCACATAAGAATGTCCAGAGAAATTAAACATGCCACAAAGGCAACAGTAACGTAAATATCCACAAAAAAAAAATCAAGGAGAACCAATTCTGAATGAAAAACACTTTGAATCTCAAATCCATCTTAAGATTTTCTTGATATTTTCACACATTATGACTTTTATTTATTCACTTCATCAATTTTCAGAGCTGACTTCCAACATGAGTTTCATAAGACCTTTAGTGTGTTATACATCTCTTCTATATATAATAGAGCATTTTTAAACCCAAGAAAACATGTGTTTCAGTAATCAGAGCTCAGATGTGTGACTTCACTGAAGTTTTACACTCCTGGCCTCCTTCATGTCTCCGGGCTGTGTTACCCTCTGCCTCCCCCTTGTGGCAGAGCTGGAGACTCCTCCGAGGATTAAACTCCCTCCTGTCAGAGGCAGCAGGCTGCAGCCCAATCAACACCTGCTGTGACGTGTTAAAGTCACACCTCTACTGTGAAGCAGTGGGGGCAGCGAGGGGTTAGGATAAGGTGGGATCTGGTCGGCAGATCAGCCGCCTGAGGATTACGAGCTGAAGAGGAAAAAATAACCACTGACAATGCTCATGTTTTGCTTTCTTTAGTATGGCTGTTAAGCAGCAATGGACTATTTCATACTGTGAGGCCTGTTGTTGATTAAAATAATTGTTTTCAATAAGAGTAAGGGGTAATATACTTATAGATAACAGGATGATCCATTTAAAATGTTAAGGCTAAATAAGAAATAACCACTTATTTGAATTAATTTGAGTAGCATTTTTACCCAACATATCAGAAAATATATTATCAGATATTATGATGCAGCCTTAGCAGCCTTGTAGCTAAGATGGAAGATGGAAGATGGAAGATAGTAAGATGGAAGTAAGTAAGGACATCTTGTTACTCTGTTTACCTACTTTGGTTAATGAACCAACAAAAATACAATGTGTAGCTGTATGGTCAAGGAAAATGTAAATATTGGATCCGGCTAGGATTTACACACCTCTATCCGTTTTAACCATTTAAACACCTGTAATAGGGGCAACTTGGGGTCCAGTGTCTTGCCCAAGGACACAATAACATGTGGCAGCTGAAGCTGGGCTGGAACTCGCAACCTTCTGATAGTTCATAGAGTGTTATCATCACTGAATTCTCTGGATAACAAAATGTTTATGGTTCAGTAACAATAGTGCTGTTGATAATAAGTTTGAAAATATCAGCATACTGAAATAGAATTTTGTGAACCCATGATTTCCTGCAGTGATCAAGCTTGGGTCAAGCATTGGCTCCCACTGGGACAAGGTTCAGCTAACAGCAGTAAAATATTTACTGAAGATCCACCGTGTGAGCATCTGACTTGAGCATTGTGTCATTAGTTCTTTTCACGGGAGCTTTGTGCAAAAGCCCCAGCGAAGCTTCCTAGAGGCTGTTAGCATCTATGCTAATCTATGCCCTCTTGCTCTATGGTCTACCTCTTCTTGCTCTGAAGGATGCTGACTGGGCGGTGGTGGTAACAACGACATATCTACAAGGGTTCACTGGTCTTAGAGGTATTTTACACAACCATTAAAACCAAGAGTTTTTGTTGCTTTTTCACCTTCTGTTTACACGGTACACGGAGTGCCTGAATCATGCAAACTTTTCAAACCAGGGTCCAGAGTGAAGGGTTTCGAAAAAGTTTTCTTTTTCCTGTAAACAAGAATTGGTGTTGTCAGGGAAAATGGTGAAGTGCAGCGCATGTGCAGTACTCTCTCAGATGAAGGTTGCACATACACCTAAGAACAACAGCAACAACAACAGCCTCAGCTGTCTACAGAGCAACATGTGAGCAACACACCTAATATCTCAGAATTCAATGACAGAGCAATCGCCCGGCTTGCCAAGTCAATAGTCTCGGACACTGATCATCCTCTCCATCACTTCTTCCAGCTCCTTCCCTCTGGGCGCAGGTACAGGACTCTTAAATACAGAAGGGCCCGTTTTAAGAGGAGTTTTGTTCCATCTGCTCTGGCTATACTGAACAATCTACCTCCATGACTTAACCTACTTGCCAGACAATGACGATGTTAAGTGCTGTCTTGCTCTGTATTTGTTTGTGATTGTCCATTGTTCTGTTTGTGTTCTGTGTGATGGTGTGCTTTGGCAACATGATATGGAAGGCTGTGGAAACAAATTTCCCTTTTCTGGGACAATAAAGGTTCATCTATCTAACATGTTATCCACACAAAAACTAAACTATCCAGACAGATTTGTTGTCCTGACAAGAAACTGCATCTTTGGGCGTCCACTTCCCATTGTTGATTGTGAAAAGTTTCTCTTCACCAGAGAGCAAACATGTGTTGTAACATTGCTGTTTCACTACAAATTTACATCGCCAACTACCGGCCTGGCATTCACACTACTGCATTTTCAGTCATTGTTGCAGATGTGTGTGAATGCACGTTGTTTTCACATCGTCTCCGTTGAAAAGTGGAGCACTTTTGAAAACTCAAAGGAAAAACCTTTGTGTTTCTGTTGACAACTTTGTCATGTTAATGGACCCTTATATTCATACAAAATGCTGAGCAGCTACCTGCTTGAAGTGAGTTTCATGAATATTTCCTGTCACATTTGCTTGTCCATTAACCTAAACTACACCAGGAATAATAACTTCATGAGAGCACATGGTGCATGAATTACAGCAGTGTGCTCAGACGTGACACAGGAAAACATTCCTCTGTAAATACACACCCTTTTTTCCGTCTCCCCCCCAAAAAAGCCAAAGAAAGTGCAAGTGGTTCTTTAGACCTCCGTGCCACCCAGCCTCCTGCTAATGCCTGGCACAGACTCAATCTGGCCTTATTCAGACTGACCCTGGAGGACCGGCTGATACAGCAGCTGAACAGAGAACCATGCCAAACACACACAAACACACGTGAAGACGGCATAGAGGGGATTACCAGGAAGAAAAGGACAGAAGGTGAATCTGACATAAAGAAAGAGGGGAACTAAATAAAGAAGAGGGAACCCCAACAACCAAGGATCATCAACTACATTTATACAAGGGCCAGTTTTTTCCTTGGCATATGCTCTGGGGGCCAGATTTAAGAAAACACTAATAATCATTAAAAACAATTATAATGAAGTGGTTTGGTCCACCAGTCCTGAACAGCTGAATGGGGTCTCATTAATAGTTGAGGGTATCAAATGACAAAAAGCTGTCCTTAAAACAAAAACATTTTTTTACTCTGCACATTTTCTCATGTTCAGTAATACGAAAGACCAAAAGGGCAAACAAAAGCTTAAAAAAAGAAAAGAATATTTAAGGTTGAAGTAGGGGTGGGCGATATGGCGAAAATATCATATCACGATTTTTTACAAATAAAAACACGATCATGATTTTATCACAATTCTTTTTTACTTTGATTTTTTCTAGACTAATTTGCATGTTTGACCATTTTTTCCCTATGCTTAACAAATAAAAAATGTAAAACCCCAAAAGAAAAAAAAAGACAATTTCAGCCAAAGAAACTTTCTGAACAGGTTTTAATTTAAATAGTGCAGTTTTTGTAAAAATGTGCAATAAATGTAAACATAAAAGGTAATGAATAACAATAATATTATCTCTTAAAGTGCAACAATTTAGAACAAATGTTATCTAACTGCAATGTCTATAATCTGAGTGAATAATACAGCTGCTTTAGAGCAGATTTTTGTTCAGACATCTTCAAGCTTTTATCTCCTTTTCTCTTTCCACCATGGCTTCACACTACATATCCAAACAGGAGATCCCACCATTCACTGAGCGTAATGTGCTACGATTGGCTAGTCGGGTGCACGTCAAAGTCTCTGCACCCACACAGACGATCTGACGATCTTTCTGCTTTATGAGATCATCCCCACGTTATAATCCTTAACGATTTAATATCGCCATATCGCACACCACTAGGTTGAAGTTCTTATGTCTGTAAAAAGTCAGAATTCTGAAAGGATTTTTTAAAATTCTGAGATCAGTTTTAGTTTTGTAGGGGAAAACTCAGAATTCTAAGATTAAATTTAGAATTATGCAGAAAATAAATCAGGACCCTGAATATGAAGAAGAAATTATGAGGAGAAAAGCAATAATTTTGAGAATTAATCCAGACTTAGCATTGCATATATTGTAAATTTTTCACAGTCAAAGAAAAAGCTAAATCTCCTCAAAAACTTCCTTTGCAGTGGCCCAAATCCTCTTCTGCAGAACAATAGCCAGGGGGCCTGATGGAAAGCTCTGAGGGGTCTGATGTGGCCCCCGGGCTGCCAGCTGGTGATCACTGCCATAAACACTCAGCAGAAATCAACATGTTTACATCCTAAAACAATCAATGTTTTAGTCTTTATAACTCTGGCTTACTGTATGTACCGGGCATAGAGAAATAAAAGAACCAATCTCATCACTGTTTTTGAATTACAGAGACTGTAGGGTGTTTAAGTTTCAAAGAACAAACTGATCCTTGGGGCTGTCTGTGAAGTTCAACTGTGCAGATTTTTAATCCGAGGCTTTTTGTCTCTGTCACTGCTGATGATTTAAAAAGTCTGACTTGAAATAAACTCTGTTCTCTTGAAGTTTTTGTTCTGTCCCATGAGCGAGGCTTTAAATATATTTAGCTCTGTCTGATTTGTGCTACTGCAGGGCACTTCAGGTGCACAAGGGTGCTCTCATTCCTTTAGTGGCGGGAGACAATTAAAAAGGTCAGGACTAATCAAATACTGATCAATAATAAGCAGAAACTCCTGATCGATTCAGACTGATCAGTAATAGATGTAACACACACTGTCAGCCTGCTTAAGTGTCCCCGACAGATGCTTATGGATGGCTAGACCACTGTCCACAGCTCATTTTGATGTTTTAAGTAAGGATGCACCGAATATTCAAATCAAATACGTTACTGTGTGTGACTGTGGCTAAGCAGACTTGTGTCAAAAAAAAAATAATAATTTGCTGCAGGTTCATCCACTTTAATGCACTTTAGTTTCTTTTTTAATGCAGGTTGTTTTTTTGTCTGAAGGCCTAATATGAATGAAAAACTTTGTTGTGCTTGTTTTGAAAAGCAAAGGCTACTGAAATATTAAAAAATGTCATAACATTCAATAAACAATTACTTTCTTTTAAAAACATGTCTAAAATGCATTCTAAGCTATTTCAGCACAATTAAAACATATCGTGAAGTACTTTGCCTCTGCATTGGATATTTGGTATTCGGCTAAGTGCTTATATTTTATTCAGCTTCAGACACAAATTTTTATTTTGGTGCATCCCTAGTTTTAAGGGTGTCACTTATGCATTAACCTCCATAACACTGGCATGCATGATTTGACTGACGGGTGTCCTTGAGCTCCTGGTAGCCTGCAGGCCAGTGAGGTGCTCTTAGGGACATAAAGGCTACAGGCTACAATCACAATCACATTCAAAAAGCACATTAAAATGGTCTCCAACACCATCAAATTTGGTTTGCAAAACTTCAAACAAATTCGGTCCTCAATAACAACGGAAGCAGCTAAGTCATACCTTCATTGCATGATATTCTCACGTATTGAATATCGTTTAACGACTTGGTCTTTTGCTGGGACCACAGCGCTTAAACCAATCGAGCAGCTGTATAAAAAGGCTATCAAGGTCCTAGATAAAAAACCCCAGTCTTTTCATATATGTATTTTAATTGAAAAATACAATTTTTTAAACTTTGATAACCTGAAAATCTTTAAAAATATCTGTCTTGTATATAGAGTGTTACATGGTCTGGCCCCTCCACCTCTTAACGATTTCGTTAAAATAAGAAGCTGTGAGACTAGCACTCGATCAACAACCAGGGGGGACTGTGAAGTGCAGTTCAGGAAATGCACATTTTCCCAAAATGTGCTCTCTATTAAGGGCTCTTCTAGTTGGAACACTCTACCTATGACAATTAGAGAATGTACCACATACGTGACATTTAAAAGACAACTTAGAGAATGGCTTCAAGGACAGCAAAGTTGTCAGCATTAGAAGGCAGGAGCATATTTTATAAGCTGGTGAATGTGTGAGTGAGAGTGGTGTGGAAGGAGGAGGGAAAGTTGGATGTGTGTTATTTGATGTAAAATATACACATTTCAGGTTTTGTGTGGTCTTAATATATTGTTTTTTGTATTGTGTGTACTTTGTCATGTCTTTTGAATGTTCTTGTCTTGGTGGTATGTTTTTACCTCATGGGACTGCGGATGGAAATTAGCCTTGAGCTAAATCTGGCATATTTACAGCATTGTTGCCTGTTCATTAATATGCATTGTCCCATTCAAATAAAGAAATAAATGAAATGAATGAATGAATGAATCACAGAACTTGAAATAAACAGAATTTTTAAAAATTTCCATTGTATATTTTGCTAAAAAAATCACACTTAATAAATACATAAATAACTAGTAACTAGTAATAACATAATAACTAACCTCCGCCAGCACCACAGTCTTCTCCCATATTGTGATTTTTACCATAAATATTAGTCCTATCTTTATTTCATGTAAATATTTAGATTCCTCGACCATGAAAACATACCATTAGCAATTGGTTTCATCATGATATCTATTTTAGTTCAGTAGTTATTCACGAAAATCGCATTTTTCTTTATGGCGGATCCAGATGCTGATCCGGATCAACACCAAAATTGAATCGCTTCTTCCTTTTCGGATGCTGAACATTTCCTGAAAATTTCATCAAAATCCCTGCATGACTTTTTGAGTTATTTTGTTCACAGACAAACAGACTCTCCCGAAAAACAAATGTGCATTATATTTAAAAAAAAAGCCTAATTTTTCTAAACTTTTACCTGCATGGGGTCAACTTTGACATTGATTTTGAAACATAGAATAAATAGTTGACGATGCATGTAGCTATTACTCCCATATAATGTGATAATCTTTGATAAAAATTAAAATATAAAAAGAGAAAGTTGTTATAATTTAAAAGGATTTTTAATATTTTAAAAAACAAGATTCAGAACTAAACTGAAGGAGTGCTGTGTTACAGTGAGAGGAATCAGTTCATGGAGCAATCTGAACAAAGGAACCAAAGAAGCTCAATCAAATTTTACTCTTCCAATTAAAGTATAAAAGCCAGTCTGTTCAGTAAATACAGGGAAATGTGTTAATTTAAGTCTAAATATGTTTGTTTTGTGGAAAAATGTGAATTAACCTTTTGTTTGTTTTGTTGGTAGTTTTGATCATAAGAAATAATGAACTATAAAAAGGCATGTTGGCCTGCAGCTCTTTTTACAATTTGTATTATTTGTTTAGTTAATATCTTGTGAGAAAGGGGGGAAACTCTTTAAGATTTTTCTTAATTCTGCTCCTTTTCATTCACAGGTTTGAGATGTTTATTTTTTTGCATTGTATGTTGTATATGCCAAAAGTATGAAATAAAGACCTAAACTAATTATTAGTGGGAATAATAAAAGTAAGAAAGTTAATGTACAGTGTTGTTGGTGGTCTATAACATACAAGATATTAATTAGCTCTCAGGCTCAAAAAGGTTGGTGACAGCTGGCTTAGATAATCAAGTCCAAACTTAAATACAGCAAGAGCAGACACATCGTTTTAGCTTTTCCAGGTAACGGGCAGTATCACCATGAGTTATTGACCAATTGAGTTAATCAAACAGGTTTTTAACAGTAATTTAAATCGGAAACGGTTAGGGTGCTGGTTTAGTAGATCAGTAAGCACCCAGGAATGATCCATAAATACTTATGCTTCACTTGGCCCGATTTTGAACCAGCCTATTTGCAGAGTGTCCTCCTCCTAATCTCTCTTTCTCCCTTTCACAAGCCTATCCACTGTCTCTCTCTACTATCGATAAAGGCACATAGTTATCTTTAAAAAAGAAAAGAAAAAAAAAAAAAGAAAAGGTAATGCTAATTGTCTGAAATTTTACTGCAGTTTATCATTTCATCAGTAACCGTTACATCCCTAATATTTGTGTAGTCATCATACAGCTTTGGATGCTAGTAAGAGAGCATGGCAGGGGGCATGCTCCCCAAACAAAGGCAGACCCACACACTTGCAGCACTTCTGACCAATGGTACGCTTTTGATGCTACCTCTGGAGACTGACCAAACGAGTGATAGACTTTTTATGGACTTATTATAGTGTCAATCTCTCCATCAAAGAATCGATATCATGAGTCTTGCTAATCAACTCTCTTATCAATTCCTTCCGCTGACAGGGTTCAGAAGTGGTCTGAATTGTGGCTTAATTTTTTACAGACGCAGTTATCTATGCTGTGACATGTGTTTGACATTGTTGACACTGAAAATCTACAGGCAACATTTGCCCACATGGAAAATCTGCAGGAATCAATAAAGAATTGGATTGATTAGCAGGATTGTGAATAGCATTGGTATCAATAAAATCATATCAATTCCCATCCCTAACAAACAGCATAATAGAAAAAGGAGATGGATGTGCAGCAACCATTGTGGGTCCATGTCCACAAGGTTAACTGCCAGTATACCTTCTGCCTTATTGCTTAAGCAGGGCAACACGAGAGGGTTTTCTAAACCTGAAAAGATCTTTTATCTAGAGACCCCACACATGAGATAAAAAATGAGGCAGGAACAGTTTTGATTGCACTCTGTGGTGTGCCCCGATAGTCTCAACACAGCTCACCACACACAACAATTCTGTCCAACCATCAATCCAGAATCTTGTCCATGCCAGAAATCGCAGTGATCAAAGGCAATCCAACAAAAATGAAGAAGAAGTATAACAAAAACCATAACTGTATATGTCTGTGGCAACAACCAGAAAACACAACACGCAGCATGGGAGAGGACACACGAAGAGAGGGAACGACGCCGGACTTGGGACTGTTTTTCTGGTCCTCTGTTTCTGAGGTCCACCAAACTTTGTTTGTTTCAAGTCTGCCATGTTTGTTTTTATTTACGCCTGCCTCCGTGTTCCTCACTCCCTTCGCTTCTTGATTGGCTACATTCTGTTCCACATCACAATTCACAGAGTCATGACTCAGGAGTCGTCAGTTTTCCCCACACACATCAAGATTTCTGGTTGTAAATGTTAAACAAGTTCAATATTTATGATTGTCAGCGTTAACCAAATTATCAGAACAAATTTCTCTAAACACACCTCAGACCACAGGATAATCTTACAGCATAATCTTATAATGGTACGGCCACACCGGACGCGAATTCGCAAAGATGCACGTCGAGATTACATACAAAGTCAATGCAAAGACGCGTTTGGACGCAGATTCACCCCGGGCAGCGTGTTGGACGCGTTTGGCGCGGCACGTCTGGAGCATCCGACGCATTTGAGGCGTCAAACGTCTCTCCGCTTGAGTTGAAAATATTGAACTTTCGACGCAAATTCGCGTGATGCTGTGCCGCGGCAGCCAATCAGCGATGACATCCCCCCCCCGACGTCACTGATTTGATGATGTATGATGCTCCGGCCACCTGCTCCTGCTCAAACCCCTCTGAAAGATGGAGGAGAGGTTTTTTCTGTGCTGTTTGCCATCATCCGGAGCTATACGATTTGACGTGTGTACCACCGGAACAAAAAGGAGCAGGCTTAGGTGAAAGTCGCTGAGGAGACAGGTTTTTGAAGGTAAGTTCTGTAAACATTCGTTTCCAGCTGGATTTGCCTGCACGGGTCATCACTGAGTCCAACTGGCTCCGACTCTCTACTGCGCCTGCGCAGTGACGCGTGTCGCCCCTTAGCTTGTCAAAATGGCCCAGCGTCCAACATCGGACGTTACGCGCGGCGCGTCACAGGCACTACGCGCGTTTAAATATGCCAATTTGCATCCGGTGTGGCCGTAGCATAAGACATAAGATAATGGGGTATTAGCCATTGTTGGTCAGGAGTGGGAAATTTGGGACAAAAACATCATGCGCAGTAACAAGCTGCTCAGAGAAAATGGAGGCAGCAGCATCACAAACGCAGCGTGAACTTTAATGTTTTTCCTCTATATTTCTGAGTGTCTCTGCTCTAAACCACTGGACGCTTCCACAGTGTGAGTCAGAAGAGAAAACCCAGATTCAATCTTATTTCTCATGAAAGCAATCATCTATCACCACATCTGTGATAAAAGTGACATCAGGGTATGACAGAATAATGGCTTTACTGTCATGAGGTATGATGGTTATTAACGTTGAACAGAGGTGACAGCACATCAATTTTATAACACATGTCAAAGTAATGTTTTTCAAGCTTTGTTGTTTGTGCAATTTGCATGATAATCTTTACCTGATTGTTTTTCAGTGAGATTACACAAAGAACACTGGATGTATTTTGCTGAAACTTTCAGGAGATGTTGGTAACGGCCCAACTTAAAAATAATTAGATTTTGGTTGTTATCTAAATAACCACCATTGGGGAATTATCATGTTTGCTCAATAACTGTCTAACTAACAATGACATCAACATGATTCTGAGTGCTTATTGTAGGTTTTCAACCAATCTTTAATTGTATAGTGATAGTTCATATCTACAAAAGCACTCAGAGAGTGCAGACCTCCACCACAGTCCTCACCTATATTGTGATTTTCACAATAAACATGAGTCCTACCTTTATTTCATGTAAATATTTAGACCCCTTGAACATGAAAACATACCATTAGCAATTGGATTCATAATGATATCTATTTTAGTTCAGAAGTTATTCTCGAAAATCACATTTTTCATCATGGCGGATCCAGACGTTGACCCAGATCACTCCCAAAATCTCATCATTTGTTCCTTGTCCTAATCCGGACATTTCCTGAAAATTTCATCAAAATCCATCCATAACTTTTGAGTTCTGTTGCTAACAGAGGAACAAACAAACAAACAGAAGCTCCTCCTTGGCGGATGTAATCAGTCTAGTAATCAGTTTTGATATAACACCATATTTGTTGAATATGAATGTATTTAATGTTAGCCCTTGAAATGTGGCATCTCATTTTCAAGAGGCACCTCAGGTCTATATGGTTGTAAACAGTTACTATGGATGTATAATCAATACAAGCATGGATAGAGAGATCAATCTAACATTAACATTAATATCTATATTTTTAGGGTGAATAAATCATATTATGATGATAACTCTATCATAGAACTATTGCTCATAGATGTAACAGCAACACGTGAGCGACCTTGGTGGAGGTTTGTGCTCTCTGAGAGCTTTCTAGTTTTGGGATTGTGTGAGACGGAGACTGAATCTGGATTTCCATTTTTAACCTGTTTAGCCCCAAAGGACCTGATTTGGGAATGCTTGCATGTTCTTCAAAAAAACAGAAGAAAAAGTGAACTATTCATGTAGAAATATAGCAATGTTGCACAAAAAATGGAACAGGAAATGTTCAGCTACACAACCATTTTTACCCACATCAAACACACGTCAACACCAAGCAAATGAATTATCAAATATCCAAATCTGTTTGACTTTTGTTTAAACTTGGGTTGCTTTTTATGGATAAAAAGGAAAATGTAAAGAGTTCTTGTTTTTTTCCACAAAGATATAAAAATATATATTTATTTCAATTTTTTAACACATTTTTCTCAAAAACAGTCAAAAACTGCCACGGACAAGCAGAAGAAGATCAAAACTGTTATAATGAACACCAAAAGTGACATAAAAATTAAATATAAAGTTTGTTATATCAGAAATTACAAATGGGACTAACGGTGCCAAACTGTGCCAAGACTCCGCCTGACCACTCTGTAGTAAAACCTCTCTCACTTTGCTCTGCATCACTTTATCAGACTTGACAGAATAATGTTCAGATATTTTCCATACATTCATAGAGTTCAAAAGCTGCAACTGCATCTTCCCAAAAAGATTTTCACATTTAAATGTAGTTTTTTTGGGCGAGGATGAATTTTTAGAATTTTTCGGACTTCTATCTTCATTTACTCTGTCCCAGTAACACAGAGTTGCAGAGATACACCCTTTTCTTTATGAATATGTCATTTTCAAGCAGAAGGCTTAAAAAGGGTCTAGAGCTGAACAGGTTAAAATTACTCATTATAATCTAACAGGGTTAGAGGAGTTTTGGAAATGTAGAAATTTCACTGCAAAAACTTGACATGCATCACCTTCAGCTAGGGATGGGTACTGAATTCGGTACTTTAAGAGGTACCGACCAAATTCTTTAGGTACTACCGAGTACCGATTCATCTAAAATCAAACGGTGCCATGTTTAGGTACCTAAATGCATCTTTGTGACTGTGAGGGAGTGGAAGAAGCAGGCATATTATTGGCTAGGTGAATTTCCATACCAGACTTGAACGCAGCACAGCAATAGCGTAATGACGTCAGCAGCCGTGGGCTCAGTCAACAAAGCAAGCATGACTGAGAGAAATTGCTCGAAAGTATGGCTCTACTTTATTAAATGTGATGGAGATTATGCTGCAATATTTGAGACGCCAAGTGTAAGGCCAGCAGAGGAAATACTTCAAATCTGAGGAAGCACCTGGTGACACACAAAATTTTCCTTAAGAGTGCACAATTTTTGATAGACTCAGATCTACGACCACAAAGGATTCATTCAGCACTGTTAGCACACCTGTGTCCAATGGCGACTAGTCGTCTGCAGCCAGAAACACAGGAAAAGAAATGGCTTTAACATTTGGTGATGGCAGCAAATGTGACAAGGAGGATACCTGGTCCAGGTAAATAAGCCTCGTGTTTAAGATGGTATTAGCTTGGCATTTTAATGTGCGTCAGTTATCATTATCAGGTTGGTTCCTCGTACTTTGTAACGTTAATGTAAATGCTTTTTTTATTTACAGCTCTGTCGGACTCATTGTTAAACTGCCCTAAAGTTAAAGTGAGGGCTGCTGTTCATTTATTAAGTTGTGGTTCATTTTAGTTAGTGGTTTTCATGTTGAAGAAATGTTTGGAATGACTACAATGTTACAATACAAACAGTTGAATGTTGTTTTGATATATATCACTCAAATTTTATATATTGAGAAATAAATTTACATCGAAAAAAATTTGAGATCTTAATATTAAACAAATTAATATTTATTACCCCATAAACACATGCAAAAGTACTGAAAATTGGTACCGTTGAGTACTGATACCGATTCCCAGGTACAGGGCATCAGTATTGTATTGGTTCAAATGTGAAAGGTACCCATCCCTACCTTCAGCCATATTTTTTATGATAATTGGGCCATACCAGATACATTAAGCCATCTGTATCACACAGTGAGCCCTGTATTTGCAGTTACTCCTCACCTTTGCTCCTCCTCCAGCTCCTCTGTGGACATCATCATCTGCAGGTGGTGAGATCTGGCCTTCCCAGGGATGTACCTCAAGGTGTCGTTTTCATTTGACAAGTCATCTGAAACCACAGAGAGGGAGAGAGACGATCAGAGACGCTGTTTTGTGTGACTCAATCAATCAAACGTGGGTTAAAAAAAACTCACTGATGCCGTCTGGGCTCTCTGCGGCTCCTTCGGTCTGAGGGTGAGAGAAAGCACACTTTAGGAGTTCCTGATCAGAGAGCCCAATGAACGACCTGCGGCTCAGTCCTGACGAGGCCTCTGAGGACGTGTCTGCGTCTAAGCTCATGGAGGTGGAGGACGAGAGGTCAGCTGGGGCCGCCTGCTCCTCAGGGAGAGCCCGGGTGTCCTCCTGTTAGCCGGGACAAGCCCATCAATCAGACTTTAAACACAAATATAGAGATTCACGCATCAACACAGAGATTTTTATTGAATTTAACTGCATTTTATTGTATTTTATTTTATGATGATCAGCATAAATGAGTAAACTCCTCCAGATTTGTCAGAAAACCTTTAGTTTCCTTTCAAAATCAACACTTCCTGTTTCCATACTTTATGACAAAATACTCCCTTTAAATGGTGCCATTGTTTGAAAACAATATTTTTTAAGTTGCCCACAAAAAAAATATTTTTCTCAATTTAAGATCAGGATGCAAACATGAGTTCACCTCAATCACAGGGTGGGAGCAAAGCTACGTTTTAGCTATCAAATTATCCTTATTTTCATGTTATGGTAAAAAAAAAAAAAAGGTTATGTTAAACTCAGCTTTCTCAATCTTTGGAAACTGTTCTTTTTGTTCATTTAGATATTGATTAAAACTTTACTTGTAATAGGGGGTGACCTTATTTATGCTGGGAACTGTAATTTTGTTAACGTATATTTAAAGAGATTCTATATCTGCTAATTGTTTCTGCATTTGAACTTTTTGATATCCTATTTTATTTTATAGCTTTGTGCAACAGAATGCAACTGGACCCTTGATTTCCCAGGACTCTTCCTAAATTAAAAAGAAAATTATCTAATCAAATCTATTTTAAATTATAACTGAACAATATGGACAAAATTATTTAACTGATTGTCTTTTGTATTTATTAGTTTAAATTTATTATCTGGCTTAAATAATACTCGAAGATTTTTACAGCAAATGGCCGCCACAAATAGATTTTAAAAGTCAGCATTTACAAGAAATATGTCAAAACAAACATTAGAAAATGAACCGATACGTTTCAAAAACTACAATTATTAAGGAAGAGACTTATTCAGTGGGTTGATATGCAATAAAATTGTTTTGAAAATCTGTGTAGCAAATACACGATAAAGCAGGATTTAAAATCAGCAGATCTAATATGACTTTATAATTTAATATGACATCTTTAAATGATCATTTCTGGAGTATTTTTAAAATCAGTGTATTCTTCCCATATCTTGCCAAAATTTGTGTTCATATATCTGATTTCTGATCGGTCACTTTCACAGTGTTTCTTTCAAATAATGTGAAGTCCAGTGTTCACACAGCAACATTTAACATGTCATGTCTACCACAGTAAAAGAGAAATGTAAGATTACACCTACAAAAATAAAGGACTGCTCTTACTTCTATTTAATTTTATTCTATATTTTAATATCTACATGTTTACTCCTCTTGTACCAGAGAAATTAACCGCCAAAGTTGAATTCCTTGTATGCGTCGCATACTTGGCAACGCAAAAAGAGTCTGTTTCTGATTCTTTGAGGTCTGCTGGAAATATTTTGGGTTATGAAAGTAATCAATCAAATATATATGCAACCCAGGTTTACTCAGCTTTCATCCATGTAAGTATTTTTTTTCTGATATTCATTTTAACCGAAATTATTTCAAACATTGTGCTGTTACATCAGGGATGTGCAGTATGATATCAGAATGAGCAGATAGCTGCTTCAGAAGCTAAATGTGGGTATAGATATGAAAAGTTCTCGAGATATTTGCAGAGAGGTTCATTGCCTATAAATCCTGAAATGAGAGCATTAGCTCCCAAAAAAGGCTGTTTTCTGTCAGTAGGGAAGTAAATCAAAGTTCAAGCTCAGGCAGCTTTATTTCACTGTTACTGCTATAAAATACATTTTTCATAAAACAAAGGAGTAATCTAAGAATTTCAGTTATTTTCATAACTGGTATCAAAAATGACCAATACAGATTTTGGAAATATCAATGGATTAAATATCAGTAATGAGCTAATATTGTGCATTCCTACTTTAAACTTAAAATGCTTGTAAACTGAGAAATCTGATGCTGATATTAAGAATCATATAAAAAGGTGGTATCAAGCATTTCTATTTTATTAAGTCAGTTCTGCAAAAGTAACTTAGACAAAGTTGTTTTGTACCAATTAATTTAACATAAAATAATGATCTAAATATTCAAATTACCTTGAATCAATTAAAAATGTGCATGTTATATTTTTAAATCGACGTATTGATTGATAACTTCTGTATCATGACACAAAAATAATTCATATTTTCACCTTGTTAATCATTATCAAATATGGTTGAAAATCATCTTCAGCTTTATGCTGATCATGTGATGCATCACTCACGGGGTCAATGAGGTCAGACGAGGCGTGAAAACAGATTTTCATTGTGTTTGTGGTCTGTGATTAAAAACTCTGTACAAACTAATCCACCTCCTCCTGCTTTTCTCACCTCTTCTGGATGCTGAAGTGTACGACACTTAATGCAGGCGTCTGTGATTTAAGCCTCTGGTTTTGTTTCACAGCTTTCTCCCTCGGGTGCTGATCGGACTCCTCCACCTGATCTGTTTTTTTCTGACTTAATAACCCCTGCACCTCTGTGAAATCAGGTCTTTCAAGACCCCAAGACAGACATTTGGGGTCATGTTTCAGGAAGTGATGGATCTTAATTGACACTAAAACATGATCCTGAGCACCAAGAGGGTCTTAAAATATGGAATGTCTGGGAAATTAATTTGATTATAATCACTCTGCCTCCAACTAGGGATGTAACAGTTACAGGCAAAATGGTAAACCGCAGTAAAATTTCCCACGGTAATCATTACCGTGTCCTTTTAAAATTACCGTTATACCGTGTTTGATCAGCACACTGTGTCAGTAACTCATGCTGATGTTGCTCTTTGCCTGAAAAAGGCCAAACTATGTGCGTCTGCCCCTCGATGAAGCAGCCGTGTGTCGCAAACAGAGGAGCACATACGTAGCCTGTTGTACAAATGAAGTACAAATTTGTTTTTTTCTATTCTTGTAATTACACACAGTTTAAGCATTTATCATGAAATAATGACAAATACTTGCAAGAATTGTTTACTTTTATTTCTAATGAATTTTTTTTAAACCAATTTACTTATAAGACATTTCCTGACACAATTGTTGACAAAAAAAGACAAAAGGACTGTTAAAATTATAATATTAAAGGGGTAAAATGATTTCAAGACTGTGTTAAAGTACTTTTTTCAACATTTTGAGCACACTGCAACAATACCGTGATAATAATGATAACCGTGATGATTTTGGTCACAATAACCGTGATATGAAATTTTCATACCGTTACATCCCTACCTCCAACACATAAGAAAACTGAGTATAAAGCATTAAAACTGACTGTACTGATGGTGCTGTAGTTACTGATGACACCCCCAGAATATTTTCATTATTGTTGTTTTTATGTGACATGCAACTGCAGCTACTTTCCTGTATTTTTATTTTTTTGCACCCTATTCATTTTAATGTTATTGCTATTATTCATAATGTATGAATAGGAATCTTTGTTTGTATGTACTGTATGTATTTAAGTGCACAAATGTGAATGCATGTATGTAAATATACATGTGTAAATGTATATGTGCATATATATATTTTGCTGTTATTACATTTTGTTCTGGTTTGCTTAATGTTGTGTTATTAATCTCATTTTATGTACAAGAATGTCACTCAACAGTGCTGTTTCATCCAAAATAATGAAAAAATAAACTGCCAAGGACAAAGTGCACTTGTTTTGTTTTTTCTTTTTATTCTCATATTCTCCACACACAGTTTAAAATAACCGCGTATGGAAAATTTTAGTTTAATGATTGTTCAAAGTGAGTAAAACTTGATCTAAAATCTTGATCTGAATATTTGTCCAAATAATTGGGATTAGGTTTTTTACCATAATCGAGCAGCCCTAATATATACAGTCATCATAGGTGAGCATCTAAAGTACATTTAAAGGCCACTTTATTAGGTACAGCTTGTTAATCCAGGGTTTGGATTGATTCAACAGGGAGCTGAAACATTCCTCAGAGATGCTCCATATCAACATGATAGCATCACGCCATTGCTGCAGAGTCCACATCTCAAAGAGACTCTACTGGATGGAGATCTGGTGACTGTGGAGGCACTGGAGTGCAGTGACCCCACTGTCATGTTCAGTAGACCAGTCTAAGCTAGGGCTGGGAAATGTATCGATCATGTCGGTGCAGTAACATTACTTACTTAATTACAACTTACTCAAATTGTAAGATGTTGCAATGTTTGCGAATATAATTACTGAAAATGTTGTTTTTCACGACCATAGACCTTGCCAGCTTTCCACAAGCATTTTTAGGCTTTTATTTACTTCTTAAATGAGATTAAATTTTGATCAGATGGTTACTTAACTGTCAAAATAGCTCATTTTCAGTACTTATGGAGAGAGTCCTTACTATGGTGAACCTACATAATCAACATTTTATGACAAAATTACAGCATACATTTTAACTATCAGAGTGTCTGTTTAATTAGGAACACATTTCCGACAACAAAAAGGTGAAATTTAATTCATGATGGCTTTGTGTGACCTGGATGCTGAAGAAAAAAATTGTAAATTGAAAAAACTGGGGACTTTATTTTTGGGTCATATCGCCCAGTCCTACTTATAAGCAAATCTTGCCCTTTCCTGTCTAATTTAGCAAAGGTATGAGAGAAATATTTGCACTTATTTGTGTTACTTGACCTTAGCCATTTCTTAGAAACATTTATCCTCCATCGAGGCTCACCTGTCCCCATGTACCTGAACCAGGGCTGAACAATTAATCGAAATTAGATTAAATTGCAAAATGGCTTGTTGCAATTTTCAAATCTCAGAAGGTTCAAAATTTTTAGCCCAAAATGTGTTGAACATTTTGGCATTGTAATGTAGTTTTTTGCAATTTCATGCCTATTTTTTTTAACCTCTATTCATACACTTTTTTCCCACTTTTGGACCGTTTTTGCAAATTTATGCCTATTTGCCCCCATTCATCTTTTTTTGGCCACTGTCAGAACCATTTTTGGAATGTTTACATGGTTTTTGAAATTTAATTCCCAATTTTGCTGCCATAATCAATTTTCCTCAGCCACTTTTGGATTTTTTTGGCCAATTTTCCCCTTTTTTTTCAATTTCTTACCTATCTTGCACGTATTTATTAACCTTTTTCTGCTTTCATACCATTTTTACACAGTTTTTACAATTTCATACCTATTTTGCTTCTGTTCTTCACTTCTCCACCTTTTCTCAAAACTTTAATGCTTAGATAAATTTAATGTCACATTGGTTTTACTATAAAAAGATCCACTGCTTATGTTTGTTTAAGAATACATAAGATGAGGAACATTAAAACAATTGCAGAGTAAATCGCAATATTGGGGGGGAAAAATCGTTCAGCCCTAACCTGAACTGAACTTTTATTTACAAATTGACCAAAAAAACATGTTTGTCCGCACAGATCAGCGCTTTAACTTTTACTTAAAGGTTCCCTCACCTTTGCCTGGACATGACTGCTGCAGCTGAGCGGGAGGTAGAGTCATTTAAACAGATTAAGACAGAACTACTTAATTAAACAAACAAACAGACAGACCTCCACCTGAGAGCTTCACTTACTGACAGCACTGATTTCACTACATCCCAGTGGTCGTGGGAGCTCCCGCTGAGGTCGCACCAGTCGTCCTCCGCCCCGGCTTTCTTCTCCTTCTTGTCCGGTATGTGGCCGTTCTGTTTCGGCCCCGCCTGCTCGGATCCTCCGCTTGAACCCCGTCCGAAACATCGCTGCGAGTTTGCCGCGGTGCCTTTAGATGAGGCGCCGTTCAGAAACGACGTAGCGATTACAATAGCAAGAAGAGTGAAGATGGCGGCTGACAGAATAAAAGTTAAATCCATAATGGTTTATTTAAGGGGCCTTTTTCTGGGTTTACTGTCTGCAGCCGTCCATTCCGACGCCCGCTGTAATCCTCCACAAACATGAGCGTTAACGAGCAGCGTTTAGGGGATGTGGTACAATCTCCTGTCCGAGCAAGACGTCACATCCTCCGGGCACGCCCCCCTCATCGCCTCGGCCGCTACATCGTAGACAAGGAATGGGAAATTCGAATCTCTTCGCGAATAGGTACATTTGACTCGGATCGGCAAAAGGAATCGATTCTTTCGGCTACGCAGAGAGAACAGTATTTCGGTAAATGTATTACATTTTCTACACATTAGTTTTAACTTTCACCTACAGTGTTTAGGGCTTGGAAATGTACTGATTAAATTCAATTTTTTTCTGCAAAAAATTAACTAGATTTAAAAAATAAATACAGAAAATTCAGTTTTACGATAGAAAGCCCCATCAGGTTATCAGAGAGCTCCATTTTAATATGCTGTGAAAATAGCTCAGCTTTCAGTGCTTATGTAGACAAACTACATTTTCAACATTTGATTATCAATTTGTTATATTATCATATTGCCAATATGATATGCACCTTAACTTAAAGAGGGAAATTCCATTTAGTTTAGAACTACATTTTGATTAAAAAAAGTACCACTTGAACAATCCTAGATTTTAAATCCTGTGGTATATGATGTAATAGCTATACAAATATGTATAAAGATCATATTTACAAGGGCTTGTCATATCCATATAGTTAAAAATTAAAGCACAGCATGGATTAAATTTCCAGTAACTGTAGCTAAATGGATATATTACTTCTTGGTTTTTAGTTTAAAGCATATTTTCTCCAATGTCAGAATCTTTAAACATCTTCATATAGAATATTGGTGAAATAACCAGGGGCGTAGAATTGGGTAGGGACACTAGGGACACGTCCCTATCAATATTATGCCACTACTACATGGTCCTTAACATAAAACACAAGCATAGCATATAACTTAATAACTAAAAAATGCTTGTATTTAATGCCAAAGAGATACTTAGAGGTTATTTTAGAAGAGGTTATTTTATTTATTATCCATGTATTATTGTGTATTGAAAGGCAGCAACCATTTATTGCTGGGGAATACACTTACCGGTAGTCCTTTTTTGGTTGTGGTTCTACATTTATCAGACTGTAACCATACCATCAAACTGTCTGATCGATCCCAAACTGCGCCACTGTTCATGCATCAATATATTTCTGTCAAGGAACAGACAGTAGAGATTGAGAGTAGTTTTTTCCTGAATGTGATAGTTTGTTTGTTTGATCAGCTCTACATGTCATTAAAAAACAGTCATAAATGCAAAACACATCAACTTTCAAGGGTGCCATCTTGGTGTGCATTCATGTCCCCACCAATGTCAAAATCAAACCTACACCTTTGGTAATAACTGTAGTTGGTCAATGTTGTACAGATTCTCTTTTACTGCATGTATTTTTTTGACTGACAAATACTTGGTTTGAGAAAACGTTGCTAGTTTTGATTGCGTCCTATGATAGCTTTTAATGGGGGGAAATATACATGGTAGCACTCCTGGACAGAAGTATTAAACTTCAACTGACATCAGTAAGATGAATTCATTCGACTTATGTCAGTGCACAAGAACAATTTTCTTTAAACTTGTATCTTCAGTGCCAAGTTTCCCCGTTTACTAAAAAAAACATCTGCAGGTCTTGAAGATTCAATCATAAAGGTCAGTCTTGTATGATCAATTATCCATGTTCACCGTCAAGATGTTTCCATTCCAATTAGAACCGTTTCAAAGAGTCGGATCGTTTCGAACCGCCCATCATTATGTCAGTCTGCTCGACAGCTCAGGTGTTGCTGGCAGAACTCCCTGCAACGTGCTCGGCCCTCTCCTCGTAATCTCATTAGCTGAGGGTGTCTAGCATTCACCTGAAGATATTAATGGTTTGTGACGGCACCCGTGTTACGTAGCAGGAGGCAGACAAATACTGCATTCACGCAATCTGAGGAAGGTTTCGATTCACTAACTGGGAAGTTCTCCTCCAGACTTTTTATATTTCAGTTAACTATGCAAGGACTTTGGATTTAGGAGCCATAATACTTATGAAACAGTTTATGTGCCTTGGTTAAATCCGTATTGTGGTTTTCTAAATTATGTTGGCGCTCTGGTTTGGGATCAATAGGAGGGGTTGACCGTAGGGGGATCTGGGGAAGTATGTGGCACTGTAGCATATTTAAAAACCAAAAACAGACCATTTATACAATAGATTTAATATAGAGTACAATCACCCTAACTTCTTTATGCAAGTCTCCAATTTAAGCATCAGAGTACTATTTGTTGGGAAAAATACAGCAAGATTTGCTTGAGTCGAGTTTGTTAAAAATTAAAAAAAAAAAAATGCTGGTCTTGTTAGGCTGACAGATTCATCCTTTACAAATTGACATCAGTATCGGACAAAGCAATCATGTGATTGCCAAAGCTGCAACTTTTTGAATTGCTGCTCTGTTGGGTCAATTATTTTTCAAATTTGCAAGCACTTTACATTAATTGCTCACAAATTAAGGATGAAGATGTTGTGGAGGAGGACTTTGAATATGATGGACGTCCTTACAGTTTGGAGCCAGATTATACAGATAAGGAGCTGATAGAAATTGAGGAAGCGATCTCAACGCTCCAGAGAGTACTGCGCATGCGCGAAGGGCATGCAAACAGACTCGTCTGTTCAGAGGTTAGTTCAGCCACACAGCGCTGTGTGGAGAGACACAGGCTACAATGGCCGTCCATTCGGCGCGAATCATGATGGAATATTGGTGAAAAACAGGAGTTTTTGGACGATTAATGCAGTTTTAGAGCGGCGATCTATGCCCTACAGGCTACATTATATCGGTGTCCGCTGCTCGATTTTGGATCTAAATATCTCCCGTAGCACCGTTTGCATCAGGAAAGCCTTCTGGGTGAGTATATTGTTGTTCTTCATTCTATAAACAATGTAAAAGCTGCAGGAACCGAAGTTATCCTTTAAAGAGTTCAAAAGGGACGGCTCGTCCATGAACAGCACACTGCCACCAGAAAGTACTGGTAAGCAGATTAACAGAAAACCTGTTCAGGAGTGCAACTTTCAAAATAACAGATCAATATTAAGATGAATGTGTCGCATGTTTTTGATTTTCTTGCTGTTGTATCTGTACCGTAAACAGTGAATACTGCACTGAAGCTGAATTTGAAGAAAAAAGCTGCCCATCACTGATATAGGATATAGCTTGAAAATATGTAAGCCACTTTCAAAATGGTAACATGTCACCACATATTTAGAAATGTAAATTTTTGTGCTTATAATCAACTTTAGAATTGATATAGGGCACCAGTTTACTTAAACAAAAAGATCAAATGCAGAAAAAGCAAAAAATAAATAAATCAGCAGAGTGCAAGGCCTTCCCCTTTTTGTAATTGTTAATTGTGGAAAAAAAGACATCAGTAGCCACCACGCTCAGGAACAAAGAAAATTCACATGACCAGTTTGAGACAAGGACGTTTATTGGCATTCACCTGCAGCAGTTACAAGACAACTGAAAGGTTCACAGAGGAATGCAATACACAAATGACAAAGCAGTCTGAACTGCCTTTAAAACCCTTCAACAGGAGTCACAGTGGACCCATAAAAAAAAAAAGAAAGCAAAAACCAGTTATTAACAGTGGATAAACCACAGAGGGGAGACAGAGGAAAGGAGGGAGCACAGAGAAAAAGGAAAGAATCTGTACAGCACATGGAGGGAAGGAAGGAGAGAGGTCACAAGACAGGAGGATGGTTGATCTGTCACATCTGTGAGCTTACAAACCGGAAAACAGCAGCGGAGGGTCGAGCCCCGGAACAGCGCCGGGCACCCAGCACCGCAACACGCCACACCATGTCACCACCGCACTGCATCATAACAGCTAACCAGCATTACTCAACTGCTACACAACTGCGCCTAGTGCACAAAAGATACACAAGAAAGAGGGTTAGAGTCATAGGAAAGCAACTTTGACGAGACAGGAAAAAAAGTGATGCCACAAAAACGCTTTCCTTGCGGATAAACAAATCACAACTGAAGTGGCGCTGAGATTTTTCTCTTTTTAAATGTACAACAAGCCATTTTTTTAACGAGTGGTTTAACAGCTCTGAAGGCTGCGGACGTCCAAACATGACGACCCTTTCTGAAATTTGAGAATTAAACTTCATATTCATCGAGAAACTTTCTGAACAAAAAGGATATGACGTTAATTTATTTCATTGAAAGAAAACTTTATTAACAATAAAATCAAAAAGGAAAGATTCCAATTTAATGAGAAAAAACAAAAACAAAACCTTACAAATCCCTTTCTGAACTCCACAAACAGTCACGTGAACACTTACAGAATTTGTTCAGTAATCAAAAATGAAATGAAACATTTAAAAGGTTCTAGATCAAGCTTCAATAACCTTTCAGTCAGCATTGAGTTGTAATTGTGGAGTCCACTTGATCATTGTGAGACTCTTCCTGAAGTCCTCCGTAAACGCTCAATCATCTGAGATCTGGAAGGGAAAAAAACAAAAATGGAGTCAACAGAAGCAAAACAAACACGACGTCCCACTTCCTGCAGCTGAACATCATGTCAAACAGTCTAAGTCCCCTGATGATAACATTGAGTAATCTAACTCATTAGACATTATCTGAGTGCACAGTTTATGTCTATTTCCAAATTTAACTTCTTGGCCCCTTCTTCCACACAGTAACTATCACACTATGACACTCGGGCATATTTGAAAAACAAACCTCGGGGTCCGTTCCCTTTGTGAGAGGCGGCGGGGAAAACCACAGGCACGGGCGGGAACACTGCTCCGTGAACCGCCTGTGATCCCCGTGAACGTACCTCACCACACCACCTCAAACACCAACTGACCGCCCGAGCCACCGCCATGAAGACCTGCTCCTGAGCAACTGCCATCGCCCCCAGCAACAGGCAGGTCACATGGGCGGGTCACACACTAACTGCTCTCACACTGCAACACCCCCATCTCCTCCTCCTCCTCCTCTCTTTGCAAACAGGACTCAGCAGCTTGGAGGAAAGAATTCCACATTTAGGTGAACGTTTAGAGTCAAGCACCCCCATGTCAGAACCTCCCCCCACCCACCCACATCTACACACATGTTCAAACCAGTGTTAAATTTGAATGCACTTTTAAATGTAGTTTCAGTCTTTTGCCTTAGATATCTTTCAGTTTAAGTCATTATTAAGTCATATGTCTAGTTTTAGTCTGAGAACCTTCAAATTTCAGTTGACGTAATCTATTGTAATTTGTCGTTTTAGGCATTTTTATGTGTCCTTGAATTTCTGAAGTCATGTTTTACACTTGGATAAAAGTAAGTATCTAGTAACCCTTTACTGAATGCTAGTTAAGTTTGACAGTATACATTAACAGAAATACATTTAACTAAACTAGTTTTAACTAGGTTACCTGCAGAGCATCTCAGTTACAATACCATGATTCGCAACAAACAGTGAACCTGCTCTACATAAAAAATAAATAAGAGTAGCTCTGATCTGACTCATGCTGCCACATTGGAGCTAACCCTCAAATTCTACATAACAGAAAAACACAGCGCCCTTGAAACGTACTGCTCTACGGTCTACTCTATCAGGCAAATTCCACTGCATGCACTGACGTGCGCTACAAACTTTGTAATTCATTGTTAAGAAAGCACCAGACAGGAAGTCAACATGTGGAGTATCCGTTAATATCCAAAGTAATATACAATGCACGAGCTTTCGAATGTACCATCCTCAATAGTTTGTCATTAAGTCAAAACTGGAGGCACGAACATCGGGGCAACAGTCGATCAGAGGGTCCCACAGGCAACACAACACCATGGACGAAGAAAAGTGAATCGTAGAGGTACAGAAATATATGACATTGTATACATAACACCAAAACATCCTTTCTACAAGGATATCGGCAGAAAGAAGTGGAATAAATCACAAAGCTGTGTGATTGGGACCAGCAAAGGGACCTTAGAGAAGCAAAGTGTTATATTTGTTATATATGTAAGTCTATAACATGCTTTATTAACGTGTGACATTGCTATTTTCCTAAGAGTCCGTGGCTCTCTGGAGATCAGCCATCTTGCTGCTTGCAGTGGGGTTTGTTTGTCTGCGCAAGACCATGGCGCCGCACTTTCATGTTATGTGGAATTTGGGGTTGAGGTAGCTGTGATTGGATGTCCCTCTTAACTCATCCAACCTTTACACAAAAGCAAAATAGCTGGATATGTTACGAACTTGTTTCTACTTTCTACATGACTAAATTTGATCTGATTGGATTAAGACTGTCAAATGTTTTCAATGTTGTCAGTTAATTTTGCTTTTGTCTATTAGTCACCGTCTAGTTTTCGTCAGTGAAAAAAAGGTTGTTGAAGAATAATAATTAATCAAAGTTAACACTGGTTCAAACCCCCCTTAGCAAAATAGAATTGAGTTGTATTAGCCCAGAAGTTCCTTTGCCTGTGTGTGCTTTGGATCGCCGCAGCTATCAGGCAAAATAAAGCAAACACAGGGCAAAGACTGTGGGCTACAGACACCAACTTATGTCTTTGTCTACACACATTCTGCCACCCCTGCTGCTTCACTCTTTAAAACTGGATGGAGGCACCAAGGCTGCAGAATGATGACCTGACGGTGGTGGCAGAAAGACCACCCCTAACACAGTATGACACATGAGTACTATGAGCCCCCTCCCCTAAATACCGTCATGTTGTATCCATGTTTGGGTTAAGACTCTTCTCCGTTGTCCTCTGGAGATTTAGGCCTACTCTTGGATTTGGACCTGGACCTCGATCTTGATTTGGACCCCCTGTTGGAAGGCGGGGTGCGGCTTCTGGACTTCGACCTGGAGCGGGATCGGGACCTGGAGGGGGACTTGGACTTGCTTCTTCTTGGGGTTCTGGACTTCGACTTCGACTTGGAGCGGGACCTGGAGTAGGAGCGGGACCTGGAGCGGCTGTAGTGGTGGCGGCTCCTGGATCGGGAACGGCTTCTGCTCCTGGAGCGGCTGCGGCTTCGTCTCCTGCGGCGGGGGCTGGCTGAGCGGCTGTGGGTGGGAGAGAGGCAAGTGAGCAAAACAGAAGTGGCACTAAAATATAACCCTTCATCACTGGTAAAGTTTCCGTCTTAGTCCTTCAATATTTTAGGGCTTTTATGCCTCTATTCTGAACAGGACTGTGGTGAGTCAGAGAGAGGATGGGAGCAAGAGAGAAGAGGGACACTCAGGGAAGAAGCTACAGGCTGAATTCAATCTCTCACTGCCCTCGAGGAGGCTACAGTCTCTGTAAAACATGTCCCAGGACATAAGTCAGGACCCTGTTAACTGCAGAAACTGGCACATTAGGGTCCAGATCTACAAAAAGTATCCAGAAAAGACCAGGGTGACCTTTTCCACTTAGTCGTCCCTCTAAAAAACAGCTGTGGTGTACTGTCATGATTTGACTAAACTGTGATTTAACTTACTTCATCAGTTTTCACTGGGTAGTTCCTTTAGCTGAAGTTTAGCCCTTTCAGTGATGTAAATAAATAAATCTTAGTAATTGTGACCAATTCATCAGGCAATTTAATTCATTTCCCATGACTTTTTATGTCATTTCTCTTTATATTTTGTAAATCCTTTACAGTTCAGTTTTGCTAAATTATTATAAGAGCGATGTAAAAAAGGCAACGTTCTGTGATTTCCCTTCAAACTTGCTAAAGTCTATAAGCATGAAATCATGCGATGAGTACAGGTGGGAAATGTCTTGCAGCCTAAAGGCAGTCACCAAAATTCATCGTAGATGAGGTGCAGCCTAAATTACATTTTCTCTCTCAAATAGTACTGCAGGCAGACAATAATGACCAATACTGCACTGATTTTCTCTTCACAAAACTCAGTTTACAATTTAAGTTACATATTTCCCTCCAAAAGAAAAACCTTCTAGTTTAACAGAGACAGGATAAAACGGGTTTTGCTAAATGTTAAAGTTAAAATCCAAAACTTGGCTGAATTAACTGTTTTTTTTAAGCCAAGCGTTAATTTTGTCGTTGGCATGTTGGTAGACTTGTCCACATAAAACCCATTTTCACAGTATAAAACTAAATCCACCACTTTCATCAATGCACATACATGTTGCACATTTACTTGATCTAACTTAAGCACAGCTTTAGTTTTGCTTCCACCCACAATATTCGACAGTATATTTTCCTTTCGTAACTCTTTTGCAACTGAAGTTTTGCTAATAGCCATCTTGTCTTTTCCTGTTGTGTAAATGGTGCAGCTAATTCTTTCAACATCACTTGACAATTTCATTTTGTGTCCATCTACTTAGCCTTCACATTACAAAATCGAGTGATGCACAATTGCAGTATTATATCTGTTATATTATCTTCTGTTATATTGATATCTGACATCTGTTAAGTATTAGCAGAGTTCGAAACTTTGCAGATATTAACAAGATACACTGGTCACACAAATCGGCTGGAATATCAGATTATGCAAATGTTCAAATTTGATGCACCTTCTCATCACTGCATGGGTACTTTTAAGTATCCAGGGTGTCATTTTTGCAAGAGTTAGTTGTTTTTCCTGTTTTACATCTGTGCATGCAATAATATAATGCAAAACTGAAAGAAACAAGTCAGTTTTTATTAAGAACGGAGCTCGGAGCTTGTGCTCTTGGCCTGTAATATCAGTATCAGTGAAAATGAATAAAATAAATCAAATATTATGCATCCCTACAATATACCTGATCAATTTTATGCTTTTCCGCTTTAACTGGGATAAAAAGTGGCTTATGATAATCAAAGCTATGTGCATGAAAGCCTAGAAATATTTTGATTGAATGCTTTAATTGCTTCGGCCTCCTGGAGCCTCGTCTTGGACTTTGCTCGGGGCCTACCAGTGGCTCAGGCCGCCCCTGCACAAAGGACGCCATGTGCTCGTCGTGTCTTACTGAAAGGAGATTCTCAGCTGGGCCTAAACACACCAGCATTACCGCCTGCTTCTGTGTCCGTACCCTCCATATCTGCGTGGCGCTGCACCTCTTCGGCTGTACATCGAGTCCGGGGGCCTGCCGTACCGGGCCATCTGCACCCTCAGCTCCCGCCCGTCGAGCAGCGCGCCATCCATGGCGTCCATCGCGTCCTCAGCGTCGCGCTTGTCGAGGAACCGCACGAAGGCGAACCCACGGCTCTCCTTGGTGTACCTATCTCGGGGGATGTAGACGTCTCCAACTCGGCCGTACTTCTCGAAAACTCGGCGCAGGGTCTCGGGGGAGGTTCGGTACGTCAGGTTGTCCACTTTCAAGGAGGTCATCCCCTCCACGTCGGGCGGCGGCCTTCCGTAGCTCATTTTTGCTGGAGTCTAAACAACAGGGCGGACTGCTGCCGACGAAAACCGCGAAGCTCTAACCTTAAATAAATCTACCTTACCGCCTAAAAATATCCAGTTGGGGTAATTTACCCCGAGTATCAGCCTAAAGATATCAGTTTCGGCCTGGTCGTTGTTGCTATCGCGCTGCTTTCACGTGAAATGGCGGCAACTTAGCTTCCCTTTCCCTTTAGCTTTGCGCCCGTGTTGGCCCGCTGTGATTGGCTGAGACTCTTCTTCCTGCTGCTTCAAGCGAGTCGAACTCAACTCTCAGGCGCATTACCGCCCCCTGCTGTATTGGACTGTGAACGGGAATTAACATCAATCAATCTTTAGTTACAAGTAGAAAACACAACAAAAATTCACAAACCACAGTAAACTAAACAGACTATAAAAAAACAATAACAACAAATAAGAGAACATTTAAATAAAAGAAATCAAGATGATAGATAGATAGATAGATAGATAGATAGATAGATAGATAGATAGATAGATAGATAGATAGATAGATAGATAGTGTCCTCGTGAGACAGACAGATAGATAGATAGATAGATAGATAGATAGATAGATAGATAGATAGATAGACAGATAGACAGATCGATAGTGTCCCGTAGGCAGTGGAGTGAAGTACTGGTTGAAAGGGTGTGTAATGCCCTATTCGATTGTGGTTCTGATGTGTGAGGTGGTTCTAAAACAGCAAAAAATTAAAATATATAAAAATCAATCAAGCAATCACTCTTTATTTTTATAGGGACAACTCATACCAAGTGCTATCTCAAGACACTTTACAGCAGAGCAGGTTGAAGACAACTCTTTAACTCTTAATTTCATGGATACTCATATGCATACATATAAAATATACAATACATATCCATATAAATACATAAATCTAACACCAAACATGAATCCATATAGCCAATCACGAATCCCTCATCATGGCTGCAAGAAAACACCTCTGTTTAGCTGTAGGAAATCTTGACTGTGGTTCCCAGTCTCATGATGAACAGTCATCCACACTATACTGTGTTGGGCGTGTGGGTGAAGGAAGGGAGGTTGGTGGAAACAAGTGGACTAAAGTAATAATTTTAGCTAGTGACAGATCCATGGATTCATCATAGACCTGACTTTGTCATATTTGTCTCTGCTGAATATCATTTTTTTAGAGGTTAGCCTTTTGAGATGCATCATCTCATTTTCAGGAGGGTCTTCATATCTGTATGATTGAATTATTGTCACTTAAAAAATATAACACCTTAATTATTTATGAAGCACCTTTAAAACTAGATGTTTACGAAGTGATTAAAAGACAAAACAAAGCAGAAAAACAGAACTCTAGGTACAATATATCAACAATCAGGCCAATCAGAGACCAAGAGTCAAACAAGAGGCACTAAGGTTCATATAATGTACATAAATAGACCAGTTTTTGTATGTTGCTATACAGATAAGGATTGGTAGATTAAGTCTATATTCAGCAGAGACAATTGTGATTTAGTTCCTTTGTCTCTCCGGAAGGATCTATCTATGGAGGTATGTATATACATGTATATATATATTTGTAACATGAAGAGTACGGCTCCAGCCTGTTCTATTGTAAAGTGCCTTGAGGTAACACTTGCTGTGAACTAGAGCTATACAAATAATGATTGATTAATTTAAATAAAGCAACAAAATGAAAGAAAATAAACTGAAGACAACGGAAGTACTATGGCGATATACTGCAATTTATATACTGCATTTTAGTACAGGTTAAAATCTCAACATGTACATACGAGTAACATTAGAAAAAGGGGTATTTCTTTTTCCTTATAAAGACAAGGAGATGACATGACAAGTAGATGATAGATTTATAGATGCATGGATAAACTGATGACAGTAGATAACTGATGAAGTCACATCAGGAGGACTGAAAAGAAGAGGAACATCACTTAATATTTGAATTTAATATGAATTATTGAATGTTGTCAATGGGATTTCCCATTATAAAGTTCAATGTTTTTTGTGACGTCAATCTGGATTGGATCCAGATGAAATTTACTCTGATAATAGAGGCATGGTCCCCATTTTATTCTGTGAAATTGGAAGGGAATCCGTTTAGAAATGGCAGAAGAATTCCACCCAATATTAACTTGGGTTTTTTTTTAAATTTGGGGATTATTTATTTATTCATTTATTTCTTTTTTCACCGAGACAAATACATGTATCACCACCAAAATTTGATCATTTCTAAGATGAGTCATTGCCAACATCTCCTGAAAATTCCAGCACAATCTGTCCTGTCGTCATTGTGTAATCTTGCTAAAAATAGACAAACATACGCTGGCAAAAACACAGTCTTCTTGGTGTAGGGGATTACATATGTGGGACATGGAGCCTTTATATCATTTACTGATAATTATTTAGTTGATAAACTTGTGCTGGTAGTAAAAAAAATTCAGATTTACTTTCTCTAATTTCATGCTTGGAAAATTTTCAGGTGGAACCCAAACTTTTCCACCTCTGTAAACTCATTTATGACGACGGTAACACTGCCCCCTGTTGGCAAGGAGTCGGCAGTATCACTGTTTCACTGCTATTGTCTTTATACCGTTATTACTCAGGTTTAATTGTCTCAGTTGTAATTGTTATTTAAGTTGTATTTTGGCATTGAATATCGCTGTATTACGGTAATTCATGTGACTTTACTTGTTGCAGACAAAAAGAAAAATGTGCTCCATAATGATGACTCCTCTCACACAAAGACTTCCATTTTATAGCTGAAGCATTAATGTTAAAATTGAATTAGAGTGCTCTCTGCACTGCAGTCTCGTACATTAGTCGTGGGAAGGTCACGTTACAGAGCGGCTCGGTGCCTCTGCTCGGTGAGCTGGAGAGAGAGGAGGACTGCGCAAAAACCACGGCCCGGATTTGAGCCTCACTGACGTCATGTGGAGCCACAGACCTCTATGACAGGATCCAGCAGCGAAAACCAACGGAGGTTTATCATCAACAGAAAGCCGGACCTGGAAACATCGACGACCCCCCTCTCTGTTTTTATGCCCACAGAGGAGTGAGGGCAGCCGGGGAGCTCGGTGCTACAATCTCCGCTACGCTCGTGCGCACGTCGCGGCGCTTATCCGTTATTAAAGGGACTCCAACGGCTGCTTTCTGCCTCAAAAACGGTCTGCGGCGGTTCACCCGGGAGGGATAAGCAGCCAGAGAACAAGCACTTAATCCCAGGGTCGGTCATATTCAACGGGCTGGACCGGGACAAAATGGTCGGGGCAGCACGAACTGGATTAAATGGTCGGAAATAAAGGACACGGCGCGAACAAAGCGAGCCCTCCTCAGTGTTATGCCCGTTAACCCGTGTTGTCTCTATCCGGCTGGAAATGGGAGCTTTAACGAGCAGACAGAACATAGGCGTGGAAGAAGTGGACATTCCGTCCAACTCGGTGTACCGATATCCGCCGAAATCCGGTAAGTCCCACAACTACAGGTCAGACCGGGGACTAGTGTGAGGTGCTGGCTGTAAGAGCGCTCTGCTTTTGGTTTATTGTGTGTTTGTGGAGAGAAGCCAAGACATCACCACCATAACCATCACCATTTTACCTTGCAGCTGACAGGCCTGCAGGGCATCAGAGCCTCCAACCTGGAGCTGCTACCTGTGGAGACAGGAGGCCCTACATCACTTACTTTCTGCTTAATGTTACCTTTACTTTATGTTTGTTTCTCTGTTTTAGTTTTCCTTTCTCAGTTATTTTTCTGGAAGTGAATCATCCTGTTGTCCTTGAGGATACTGACAAGCACAAAGCACATTCACCATCACATTTGTTTGTTGTAGAGATGGGCAGGGGCGCTGCTAGATATTCTGGGCCCCATGGAAAGATGTCATATTGGGCCCCTACATCCAACCCAGCTGTAGCAGATTTTCCAACTAAACTTCTCTAAAACAAATTAACTAATTCATATGATGGTGTTTGTTACAGCCAATTTAACCCTTTGACTGGCATTGTAACCGTGTGGTTGACTTTTTGCCACCATATCATTGCATTTGAAACGTTGAAAGCCCATCTTTGTCTGTTTTTCCTTGTTGACCTGTTGAATAGTGTTTGTAACACTAATATGTATATGATGGGAAGTGCTGAACATGAACATAACAGTTTGAAAACTACAAACAAAAATCTGATGTGAAACGTTGCTGCATAGCTCCTCAGAAATCTAACAGGAAGCAATATCTATTCACATATTTCCACATCCTCCAACAATCATAATTTAGTTGAAATTAATAATAAAAACTTTAATTCCTTAGATAACTTGGTCATCTGCTAAATATCTAAATCTTGCTCTCTGTGAAGTTTTCATATGAAAACTCTAATTTTAATTGCAGAAATGAAAGAAATACATTCATGCCTAGGATAACCCTGTAAAGGCAAGTCAACCAGTAGGTTGACCAACATTACTGCTGCTCGATTGGATAAATAAAACCAGAAATGTTGCTAAATGAAGAGGAAAGAACACAATTTCACCAATAAATAATTTATTGCACATGTATTTCTTAAGTTTGAAGTCAAAGGGTTAAAGTCACAATGAGCTCAAAGCATAGTTTTACTTTCAGAATAATTTATTTCCCTTTTTCCTGATAATCATGTTCTAATGAATCACTGGGCTTTTAAACCCTCTAAGATTTTCAAAGAATCAAGACTTGCAAAAAGACCCAACTATTTAAACGTGTTATACTGGACAACACCTGCGTTCTGTATTCTGTTTTTGTCTGTTGCTATTTGTACAGTTTATTAATCTACAACTATAATATTATACGTTAATTTATTTTATTTGTATTGACCTTTATTGCATGCTAATTAACCCTTGTTGTTACTCCTGCGCTGCTTCAACATCTGAGTTTTTCTCATGTGGATCAATGAGGATTATTTTATCTTAATTACCTCTAAATAAGATCAACATGGCCTCATTTAATGCAATATATTATTGTTAACCCATGCAAAAAAGACCAAGATGACTTATTTTTACAATCACAAACCCCTGGAAATTTCTGTATGTGAAGACAAAATAGATCCTTAAAAGACCTATGGAAAATAGTTTATAAGTTAAAAAAATACTACTATAATATTCAATATTTAGGCACGCCTGTCAGTCATGGTTCCTTAGGCTCATCTTTGGATGGGCAACATGGGCCAAAGGTCACAATTTCATCGTCTTTAGCTTAATTGCAGCATGTTATATTATTATTTAATTTTCTTCTATAAAATTAAGGGAGGTCTCAGAACCAGAAATGCAACCATGTTTGGCCCATGTAGATTTGGCAAAAACTGCAATTTTCTTTTGTTATTTATTTGCAGAAAATACACATACAAACATTAATTCTGATATTAATCTAAAAATATATTGTGAGTGAATTTTGGGTCATATTTCCAGCTTACCTGTATTTGTATCAGATTTAGTGTTGAACCATATGAACTATAATCAGATCACATTATAGTTGATAATGGTGATAGACCATATTCATCCCAGATGTTGCTGTTACATCTATAATCAATAGTTCCATGGTAAAGTTACCATCATAATACGATTCCTTGACCCTGAAAACCCACACCTAGCACTCAGAATCATGCTGATATCATTATTAATCAGACATTTATTTAGCAAAAATCATTGTTTGCAATTGGAGGTGATCCAAAACCACCAAAATCTAATCATTTTTAAGTTGGACCATTACCAACATCTCCAGAAAATTTCAGGAAAATCTGTTTAGTAATTTTTACATTATCTTGCTAACAAAGAACCATATGCCAGCCAAAACATAACTAACCTCCTAATAATTAAACATATTTAAATTTGGACCATGATAGTTCTCTACCAATGTGATAGGTCTTTAAGCTGTTCTTTTGGACTAAACAAACAAATGCCTCATTATTTATTTTGATAAATAATCTCAGGTTCCCTTATTTTGGCATCTGTATCTAAAGTCCTGCCTCAGAAACACCTCAAACTGACCTGTTCTTTGAATCCGTCTTTGTTTTGTCCCTGTATGTGATGTTTTGATTGCAGCTGCTCTCCTCGGCTTAGCCTTAATCCAATTTTACAGTCAAAAAATTGCATTGAAAGATATATTATTGTTGCTTTTCTGCTCTGTTGTAGACACAGACAATAAGTTGATTTAAATTTGTCTTGGAATATGGCCTGGAAGTGAAAATAGAAGGTTGAATCGGAGGAAAAGTTGAGCTATATTACATTCAGATGTGAGGTATGAGGCTATATTCTGATATCATAGCAATAATTTACATTTGTTGTCACACTGAGGACCAAAAGACGGTTTGATAGCAAGAGGAACTCTTGACTTGCGGTTGCCATTAGTGCCTCTCTACAGAGAAGCCACAGGCTCCATCGATTTGTGATGTAGCCGTCCTGGTTTGAGTCTGACACTGGACGTGGTTGTGACGGCGGCTGCCAGTGAAACTGATCCGTCAGCCCTTGTTCCTGTTTCCGGGATCTGGTGACAAAGCCTTGACCCGGTTCTTCTCTCCTACCTGCTGTAAATAATAATACACTGATACATGAGAGGGAGTCTTCTTCTTCTTTTTCCAGCAGCAGTTAGGTTTGTGAAAACGCCAGATTATTAAACTCATAATAGCGGGCATTATAGTTAAGGTTTCAAGATTTATTGGTATATTCCTAAATAAAAAAGGTGATCTGTTAGGTATGGCAACAGGTAAGGGAGGCCATGGCACGGGTAACAAAGCGGTGCAGGGATGACGTCTTTTTGTTTGAAATGCTTTTATTAGAGCAGTTTCAGGTATTATACCTTCATGTACAGAATGTGTACAGTAAAATAATTTTGTTATGCTCTGCTTAAAATGTAATAGACAGTTGACAAGACAAGCCATAACTGTAAACGTCCTCTGAACTGAGAACACCGAAAGTAGATCGTAAAAAAAAAGAAACAAGTGAGTTAAAAAAAAACAAAAAAAAACTAATAATAAAACAGGACAATATAACAATAATAATGTAATAATAATAACAGGAAGACTTACAGTGGGATGAAGAAGTAGCCAGCCTGTAGCAATATTTCCATTTTGTTTATATTATATTTATTGATATTTATGTTTATGTCTGTCTTTGTTGTATATATATTTCAATCTGCTATAAAATGGTGCTTTTGGAATCTCGATTTTCCTAACAGAGTCTTCCAAAGGGATAAATAAAGTTCTAATATATCTAATCTAATAGTAATAAAAACTGCTAATAATAAAAAATAATAGTTATAATAAAAAGACCTGTAAAAGATTTTCTATTATCCCATGTGCTCTTCGCCTGTGGGACCGGGAAATGCTAACTCAACCAATACCTCCGCCGAGAAGGTTATGTTATTGCCGGTGTGTGTTTGTTTTTTTCTCTGTTAGCAACATAACTCAAAAAGTTATTGGTGGATTTTGATTAAACTTTCAGGAAATGTCCGGATTAGGACAAGGAACAAATGATTAGATTTTGGGAGTGATCCAGATCACCGTCTGGATCCAGGAATTTTATTAAAGGATTCTTTAACATTGTGAGATAGGAATGTTTTCGGCATTTTTGCGTATTACTTCACCAAAAATAGTCAGGGCATTTGGAAAAAAATACAGGACAAGTTTCTAACAGGTTCGAAAAGATATGAAAGACTGATCAGGATCCCGGCAAAATCTGGATTCTCTCAACCAGAACAAGAACATTTAGATATTCTTGGTATTTTCGCCATAGCAGGGGGACAAATAAAGGCATAGACTTGCAACAAATGGCAAAATGTAGCCAAGATACTGTGGAATCTGGAGTGTTCAGTCAGATTTGTTCTATCTTCAAAAACATTGAAGCTAGATCCAGAAGAAATCCACCATGACAAATAATGTGAATAACTACTGAAGTAAAATAGATATCATTAAGAATCAAATTACTAATGGTATGTTTTCATGGTCAAGGAATCTAAATATTTAGATGAAATAAAGGTGGGACTAATATTTATGGTGAAAATCACAATATGGGTGAGGACTGTGTTGTGGCGGAGGTCTGCGCTGTCCGAGTGCTTTTCTAGTTAGTGAGAATGAAATGAATGAAATGACCATGGGGATGTAACGGTACACAAAAATGACGGTTCAGTACGTACCTCGGTTTTGGGTCATGGTTCGGTACATTTTCGGTACAGTATGGGAACACCGCAAAACCATTTGCTTGTTAAGCATGTTTATTAAACCAAAAATGTGTAATTACACAAACAGAAAACCAAAATATATCCAATGTGCTGCTTGGTAATACTGATAGGTTAAATAAAATAAATAAACAACAAATGTATGAAATTAAAAATACTCAGTTTCTTTTTAAATTCCTGGCTTAAATGTGGACGACTGGGTACTTTATACCGGGGCTCAATCACCTTTAGCATGTGTTTGAAACCAGCATTTTCCACAACTGAATATGGTCTTAGATTGGATACTATGAAAACGCAGATGGATGCTGTTATCGCTTTGGCCTGATCTGAACTGTCCGGGAGAGGCTGCTTGAATTCTGACGGCAGTTGCATTTGCACTACAGTGTTTTTTATCCTTACCATGGAAATCTTCACACTTGAGTGGTGCCGTTTCAGGTGAGCTGGCATGTTTGACGTGCTGTCGGAAAATACCCGACCACAATTGAACAGTATCGGCACACCACAGTCGTTTTATCCACCTGTCTTTCTCCGTTGCAATATTTCACCAGGAAGCCAAAGAGTTCCAAACAGGAGATTTCAGCGACAGGGGAGGGTCTCCAGGCTCCAGTTGGTCGCTAGCAGTAGCCATGATGCACAATTCAGACACAAGTTTTTGTGGTTACGGAAGCTCTTTGATATTCGTCTTTTGATTGGCTCGCCGTGGGATGTCATGTCCACATTATATGTACATGATCGCAAGAGCACAAATCACAGATCACTTTCCTCATGAATATTAAAAAGCCTGCCCTAACCACGCCAATCGTAGACGAGTACCCCGTGAATATTAAAGAGCCATGAGCAGCGGCTAATGTAAACTTACTGTACTTGTTTGAGTACAGCATGTACCAAACTGAATGTCCGTTTCGAGCGGTTCAGCATGGATACATGTACCGTTACACCCCTAGTTTACCAGCCTCAGGAAATAGTCACATTTAGGAACCATGGCAGCGATTAAAGAAATCCCAGGCACTGGGATGTCTGGTAATTTCTTGTTGACATCATATGTAGGCAAACTCCAGCACACTGCTGTAATTGCAGACTTAAAATCTGTGTATTTTCACTTTTAAGATCTTTAATGCCATCAAACACGAACGATCACATCAAAAAGCTAAAGTAAGAACACGGAGAACCTCTGAACAAGCCTGTTTTTAGAACATTATTTGCTTAAGGTGACTCCATGCCTCCAGCATCAACAAAGAAGCCTTATTCAGATCTGAGATGTCAGAGTGCACATTCTCTCAGCTGATATTTAAAGGCTCCAAACCAGCATTATGGACTTAGGATATCACCTCACCCTGTGTTTAAAAGACTGAAGGTCGATGTGGTCTTGTTTTCATCAGCCTGAGCTCTTGGTAAACAGGTGGACAGGTCGCAGCCCCAAAGACAGCCAGGGGTTCACCTGTCTTTTTGAGATACTTAAAAATAGAAAAACTTTAACCTTTCCTGTCAGAAATAAAACCTCAACCTTCACTGTCGTTGTTTTTCTGACCTGTTACCCAAAAAAAAACAAGTAAACCCATGTAAAGAGCATCAGTCACTGCTGTGTGTGTCTGAATCAGGGCAGTTTGAGTGCTCCTGGCTGTTGCAGTGACGTTTTAGTGCATGACGGTGCTGGTTTAATGGATCAAATATTTAAAAAAATGTTAATGTTTAATGTCAAGAAGGTGCCAGAGGTGTAAAAATAACTTCAAAAAATCTGGGATGACCAACAGTCTTGCTTTATGTAATGATGAAAAAAGGCAAATAGTGTGGTAATTCAAGTCAAGCTGATTCACACATGCACAAAATCCCATAAAATGTCCTCATTTCTATTTTCTTTGGTTCCATGCACACCAAAAGCCCTGAAAATTTAAGGATTTTGTGCCCTAACACATTTAAACATCTACAAAAATCTTGTTTCCATTTTTTAATCCTTATTCACTCAAAGCCCCAATCATACATTAACAGCCCCCCCACACCATCTAAAGCTCCTGAATTTCACAACTTAACTTCCATTCACACCGGCACAAAATCCGAAGAAGAAGTCCTTAATTTTCCCGCTGAAACCCAATTCACACTAGCAAGATATTTTATTTCATCCTATACCAGATTCACACAAGTATAATCCCCTCAAAAATCCAGTATGCTTTGTTATAAACACTTTGAATTTGTCTTGATTTGTTTAAAACATAATTCCCACAAGTACAAAAACTCAAATTTACACACCTGATCCTTAAGTGTTCTTGATTTAAAAAAAAATAACTCCATTTACACATGCAGTCATAAGTTGTTCTTTGACACCATCCACACTAAAAGCTTGAGAATTTACACATTTTTCTGTCAGACATCATTCATACATGCATTGAAAAACAAAACATTTCCAGAATTTTTTAGAATCATGGTCACTAATACCCAAAACATTGAAAATGTCCCAATACTTCCTTAAATTGTTCTCAAACTTTTGTCCCTCATGTGCACCCCCAAACAGATTTATGATCCAAGCCTATTTACACATGCTCAAAACCCTTGAATATTACTATTGCTTTGTTAAAGAAACCCCATTTATTTGAGAAAAGAGCGCCCTAAAATGAACAGATTTCTTTCTGTCGTTCACTTTTGCAAAAACCTTTGAAAATTTCTTGATTTTCTTTAAAGTAAGCATCATTCACACAAGTAAAAAATCCTGAGAAATGCAAAGACTGTTTTTTAAAACCCTTGTACACATGCACAAATACCCAGGAAAGAAAAATATAACCAGTAACAGGAGCTTTTGCTTGCGAGCTCTGCATCACTTTCCTCCAACCCCACCCTCACAACCCTCCAAAAACAAGCTTACAGGAAAACCTTATACTCCATTTCAGTGTGGAAAGCTGTGTCTGGGAATTTTCTGGGTTGGCTTCCCTGATATTTTGTCAATGTGATTTCCATCTCCCTCTATCTGTCAATATTTAAAGAAAAAAATCAGGACAGCAGGATGGAGCTATTTTGTCAAAGCTTCACGTTCCCAAGAATCAAGCCTTTAAATTAAAAATTTTAAAATTAGTCTTTTAAATATTCAAATATTTTAAATAAAAGAACTTGACAGTGAATAACAACATATTTATCTCCCGCATCGCTCAGAATAGAAGTTTCAGGTTTAGCATGCCTCCTGTATGTTTAAAAGGTTTAGTGATGTTATTAAATATCCTGAATATCTTTCATTCTCATATGATTAATAAAACTAGTAATTCCTGCTAATTGAAAAATGTAAAAGGCTGCAGTCCAGGCATCATTTATCAGTGTTTTTCACTCGCATATGTTGTGATGTTTCTGAGTTTGTCTGATATTTTCTCTTCTGTATGTAGGAAGTTACTTCGCCAGCCATTTCATCATGGGGGGAGAGAAGTTTGACTCCACCCATCCGGAGGGTTACCTGTTTGGGGAAAACACAGACCTTAACTTCCTGGGGACCAGACCTGTGGCGGTAAGCTGTGCTCACACACGTGCAGCTGTTTTCATTGTCTTCTTGTTTATGTGGATGGTGAATCAGAATGCATGATAATCTAAATAAATCACTGTTAGATTTAATCCGAAAGCCTGTTTTTGTTACAAACCCTTATGCCTTCATATTCTATGGTGCCTCAAAAAAGCTGCAGAGTCATTTCTTTGTGGTCTGATCTTTATGAAAAGTACTAAGATGTCTTTGTCAGCAGCATCTGTGACACATGACACCATCTCTGCTGTCTAAATGAACGGCTTGTTGATGTTGATCAGTAAATTGATTTTGGCAAACAACACTAAACTTGCATCCCAATATGAGGCAATGGTTTGACCAAAAATGTCATTTATTCAAGAACCTTCAAGATAAAGCTTTTGTGTAAGCTTGACCAAAAGAGAAAAGCTTTTTTCAACATCTTCCTTTTTGAAGAAGGTGTGAAAAAAAGACCAAACAGAAGCAGACTTTATGATGAAATCAACTCATGGGCAGCTTCAAGAGACTTGAGCGTCAGTCCAATATTTTTATACTTATCTTTTAGGACAAACTGGTGACATGGCGTGAGAAGAACCGTGGCGTAAAAGTCTTTACACACCAGGGGTGACATGAATAAACAGCATGAAAATATAAATATTTCAGAGCCAATTTTTGATATATCTTTCTCACTGTTACAAAAAATTTGGCTTTTTAAAAGCAAGATGTAAAAAATATCATACATAAATATTGTTTTCTGCTTTCATTTATTTATTTTTCACCTACATAGAATTGATATTAAATAATAATTAAATTTTAAGGACTTAAACCCTTTAGAGGCCAGGTTTATCATTAAACCACCATGTTTTCTAATTACCAAAAGAAAATAATTAAATATTTTCTACATGTGAATAGGCAGGCTTTGTCTTATTAGATTGAAAAAATGACATGGTCATTATTTCAACATTCGACCACTTATTAAACATTTACAAACTACACTTTTTGTCCGAACTAGCAAAGTCCTTCTCCCCAGATAATAAAGAAATCTTTAATGTATTTACATCTTTTCTCTTTTCCATACATTCATCCAGCTTGTATTGCCATGAAAACCGTGTATCATTCTTCCACTCGACTTTCAAAATGAAATCCAAAAAAGAGAAATAACTTGCTTTGTCAATATTCGTCTCTAAAATAAACACACTGACAACAACTTTTTTCTGTTTCCATTTTTGTGAAAATTGCAAAAAGGGATAACAAGAGTTTTATCTGATTTCTAAGATTTTGTCTGAAGGAAGTGAACTTTACTGAGACATCAAGAGAACCAGAAACAGGCTTTAGCATCATGGCTGGACCGGAGAATTACTTAAAGTTTGTACAGCACTTTTATTTGGATGGCAAAACCCATGCAGAGATTTCCATCGACCTGCAGGAGGTAGAAGTGCCAAGGTGCTCAGAAATGTCTGTAAAAAGTTTCTGTGCCCCAAATGAGCTCGAAGAAAAGGACGCAAAGGTGGGGGCTGCAGTTGTGCCTTAAATAGACGGGGTAACTTCATGTGTTTCCATTTAAACAATGAAAAACAAGCAGGCCTATGCTCTAGATTATTTATACTGTGGACACAGGGATATAGAGCTTTTTAGAAGATCGTCACAGCAGCGTACTGCTCGTGAGCAACAGAAATGATACCAAAGAGTCCCTGGCAACCTGCAAAGCAACCATTTACATATAACTCTCATTATCTGTTGTTCTCATTACCTCCGCCAAGGAGGTTTTGTTTTCGGGAGAGCTTGTTTGTCTGTCTGTCTGTGAACAAAATAACTCAAAAGTTGATGTATGGATTTTGATGAAATTTTCAGGAAATGTTCAGCGTGGGAAAAGGACAAAGTGATTTAATTTTGGTGTTGATCCGGATCACCGTCTGGGAACTGTGCTGCTTGGCGGAGGTCTGCGCTCTCCGAGTGCTTTTCTAGTTTTTCATTTGAGCACAAAACCGGAAAAGAGTTGTTATCAGTGTTCCCATTTTCGATTTAGAAAGAATTATAAAGAAAAAACAAGTTGTTTGCTCATTTTTTTTCATTTTGAGTTTTATGTTGAAATCAACTGAACAAATGACGCACAGATTTCATGCTCCCAAAATGTGATAGTATTTCTTTTAGTACAAACTGTTCAGATAGTTGTGAAAAATGTCCACAACAAAGCTCATATTTGCTTTTTATAAAAAATATATCCAGACCAAAGATGTTGGACTTTCTGTAGGGCACGAAGAAAGAAAAAACATTCTTAAAATGTTACAAAAGCAAAGCCATTACCCTCTCCAAAGATTTTCCATTTGACAAATAAAACCAAAGTCACCCCGCTTTACCATCCACAGTAATAAGGCGCCCTCTCTTCTCCATCAAACAGAAGCTGATACACTTTAGCAGCTGCGGCTGCTTTAAAAGAAACGAACAGGCTCTCAGGCTGTGACCAATCATAATTTATTCCAGCTTCAGACTAATTGAAAGTGAAACGGTCGTCTGCTGGCTCTTTGCACGGAGCGGCTGATAACTGACGTCCCTCCTGAGGGTTCATTCAGCCTCATCATGAACCTGAAGGTCAAACCGACAAGAGCTGCAGATCAAAACGAGCTCAAGAAGGTCCAAGTGTTGTTTCCGTCTAGACTGAGCTAAAATTAGGAGAGCAGTTTTTCTGCAGATTATGTGGGTGATTATAATCCTCCTGTGGGCAGAGAATTCAGCTGGTGATGGCATGTTTTTCTTTCTTGTTGTACATGTGACTGAAGCTTTACCAGCATTATATAATGTTGGTGGTTTCTGAGCAGATGGTCCCGCAGAATCATAAAACCGACCGCAGTTGTGTTCTTGATCTGCTGCCACAGCTCAACAAATATGATAATGGACGAGGCTATTTTTAGAGATTCACTGAAACTCTTGCACAAGTGCATGAATGTTAAAGAGATGCTTTTTAGCCAAGTTAGCGGTGATGCACTATGGATGGAAATTTTGAAACAACTGGATGGATGTCATAGAATTTTTAAAGCATTTATGGATGGAAAAGAAAACCCTTCTTAATTCCATATATCTGTGACTGACTATTGTACCAATATGAGTGCTGATGTAGGTAAAAGTTTTGATGGAGCTGGAATTATTATCATGGGTTAAAAAGTCATCCAAGCTTTACTGTGCTAAAGTGCTATTAAAAAAAGGTTTAATATGATTTCTTAGTCAATTAGTTTACAGTAAAGGGCTTAAAAGAGGAGCTTCATCTCTCATTTTTACCACTCCAGTAAATAGGGGATTTACACAGCTAGCATGGATTTAAGGCAACTGGAAGTCCAGTCATTTACTGTCTACTGGAATATCTGTGATGCCCACTCTGCTTGCGATTGTCCTTCAAACAGTTGAACTTTGCTATTAATAACTGGGGAGGCCATATTTCAATATGCTAACCAAGCTACAATGCTGTTTTATTCAGTTGATGAGTCGATTTTGCTTTTAAAGTGATTTTACATGTATGATAAGACTTTTGCCTGTACACTCATAAAGATTTGTCTAATTTTTACTGTTTTTGAAACTGTAAGAGAGCCCACACATGAATACAAATAATAATTAATTCACCCGCCACCAGTATTTATTCTAGTGTGATTAAATGAAACTTTAATGTAAACAAACATGCTGATGTCAGGAGCATTGCAAAGCAAAATGAGGCTATTTGTTAGCTGTCTGTGCCATCCTAGGGGGATTTCCATCTAGCTCCCCTTCTTATCAGTTTGTTATATATATAATTTATAGGCTAAGCTGTTAAGATGGTCATGTTATCCACAAATCAAGAGTTGGTCCAACATTTCTTACATTCATCAACTTAATGCTTTTCCTTTAAAGTCCTTGCCATGGCTATGTTTGCTCACTGCCTTAGCCAGCTTGCTCCCTAATAGACTTTATTCTGGTCCATGTGACAAAACACAGAGGACCTGCTTAACTGTCCTGGATGTTCTTCACACACATAAAAATCCCAGGTCATAAATATTTACAATTCATGTTCAAATGTCCTCTTCCAAGAGGATAATATGGCTCTTTATACACCTCACACCTCAGGAGATCAGGTATGACAATCTTAAGGACCAACTAATAATTGGGCCTTTGCTGACTTTGGTTAGAAGCTGTGATCCGAGCCAAAGGACAGGCCCATTATCATGTAGCATGTGCCCCCGCTTTAGTGGCCAAGGTGGTCCCAAAATCCCCAAATACGAGTCCGTTCACTCTGCTGCTAATTGTGTTACAGTATTATTTTTCTTTTCTCTGCACTCTTTAAGTCTTTCTTAACTCTTCTGCTGTGGTAGCAGAGAGGAAAGGAACTTTTTAAAACTAAGATGATCTTTTCATATGTCTTTTTAATGAATTATTTGACATAGTACGCCACATTTCTGATTGGCCAATTCCTCACCTAAAAGCTGTCAGGAAAAAATAGTCCTGTTTTTGCTTTGGTTCATGAACAAAATGCATATTCCAAGAAAAACATGCAAAAAAAAATGGACTATCATTAAATAGTTTCTACAACACAGATGGGCAACTTTGGCCACCTAGAGGGCCACATTCATGTATCCACACAGATGGAAGGCCACACTAAATTTAGAGATAGCCAATAAGGAAAAGGAACATATACAGCTTTTCTTACAATTCCACAACAACATACAATTCAGCTCAAGTGCAAATTGTAAGACTTAAATAAATCAGCTTAACAGTTTAACCCAATTGAACCTGCTTTTTCTGTGTAATAGAATATTTTACTTGTGATTTTTTCTTTATATACAAATAGATTTCGTGATATATGCACTTTTGACATCAATTATGTCTTGCAAGGATTTAAAAATATTCCAGCATCCAAGGATTACTATGCAGATATTTTGATTTCCAATACGTGTATGTGTTTTTCTCAATTTTTGATGGTTTAATATTTGAAATTAACTTGTAGGCCGCATTGTGTGAGAGGCAGGGCGCATTTTGCCTTTCCCTGCTTTTTACGCTTTACAGCGCATCCCAGTAGACCTCGGTACTTGGTAGGGATGGGTATTTATATGACTTTATCGATACTAATGCTATTAACAATTCTTCTAATCCATCAAATTCTTTAACGATTCCCTTGTTGTTTCCTGCAGATTTTCCGCGTGGCCAAATCTTGGTCTGTAGATTTTCAGAGTCAACAATGTCAAACACAAGTCACAGCAAAGATAACTGCTTCTGCAAGTTGCTGGTGTTTCCACTCACTTTATGTTGTGCTGTAGGCACCTTTTTTAAAAAAATTAAGCTGCAATTCTGGCACTTCTGAACCCTGTCAGTGGAAGGGTTGATAGGGGAATTGATTAGCAAAAAGACTCATGATATTGATTCTTTGATGGAGCTGTTAACGATTCTCAACTGGAATTGTTTTTTGATTCCCATCCCTAGTACTTGGATTCTATATGATACGTCAATGACAACATCGCTTTTGCACTGGGAAGTCAGACGATCTTCAGCTACCCCAACTTTGCCAGCTCATTACTGGAACATGTCTTACTGGTGTGTGGTGTAGCTCCCACTCCCACATCGAGTGAAATGGGACACTCCATTACCCATCTGTACAGAAATGCAGTTCCTTGCATTGGACACTAGGAGGCGTAATCTTTATAATTACAAATACACAAAAAAGTGGAGCTGATGCATCATATCCATTTTTCTACTACCCTTTGTCGTTTCAGTAGATTATTGGTGATTGGGAAACTGATAGTAAGTAGCAGTACATTGTATTATCACCATTAAAGTTTCTACCCTTAAGTGTGGACGTGAGGTCAGAAGAAAATAGATCCAGTGTCATTCTGATGAATGAGACCTACAGTGTCGCCTGAAGACTGTTCCAATGAATGCCTCTTTTCAGCGTGTGTGTTTGTTTGTGTAGTTTACAGGCGTGACTCCTACAGAGCCCAGATGTGTAATAGCACTGAATATGGTGCCATTCACCACCACTCAAGCACCCTCGTGCACACACAGATACTCTAACAGATGAGGGCTTGTAGTGTGGAGGTCTCTGACCACATCCTGCATGTTTCTCCTGCAGTGATCCTCCAACCACGTTCACTCTCCCTTTACACCCCGTCAGCAGATTCTGGCTTTAGATTCTCAACAAAGGGTGCTGAGAAAGGGAGCTAAGACTGGGTCAAGTTTAAGACTACTTTTTGATTTTCTTAGATCTTTATTCTTTGAAATTGGAGAGAAGTTTGTATGAAAGCAGGGCGCCTCTGTGTCCTGGAAGGCCTGGAATTTCAATGATCAAATTACCAGTCGATGGAAAAAATGTCCAGTAAGATTTGTGCTGTCCTGGAGAATAACAAAACATTCTCCTCAATGCAAATCAGATTTTCCAAAACAGATGATTGTGGGGTCTGAAAGGGCTTAATTATGTTTGAAACCTTTTTTATAAAACAGTCGTGGTGTGTTATGGTCAAGAATATTAGGAATATTCCACATTTTTGCAGCAACTCAAGGTCTGATAAACTTTAACCATCAAAATGAAGGTTGTTTTTTACACCTAGATCCTTTGGGAAATCGGTTCCAATACAAGTGGATGTTTCGTGTTTGGCACAGTATGTTTGCTTATGTATAAACACATACATATAAACACATCCATCCCTGTTCAGCACAACTGTGCTGAGCTCCCCTTAAGAGGTGATCCAGTCATCCTGGATGAGTTCACTTGCGAGGATATAATCGATTCAGTAACAAACAGAGTGTAGTGGCCCTTTTCCATTAGCTCTACTCTACTCTACTCGACTCTACCCGGCTCTACTCTACTCGCCTTGTGCTGCTTTTCCATTAGCCCCAGTCGCCTGCCCAATGGGCTGCAGTGTCGCTGTAAACAGCTGAGCGGCTCTGCGGTGACGTCATTTTGAGCGTGACACAACAATCTGTGGCTTTTTGTCACAAACCCAGTAAAAAAGGAAAGCAGAAGAAGGCTGCAGCTGGCAAGAAGAAATACCTCTTGAGAAGCACAGGAGAGTTTTGCAAGCTATACAACAGAATGAAGCCGAGGACGAGAGCAATCGAGCTGCAAAGAAAAGACGTATGAGGGTAAGCTAACGGTAGCTACCCCTAGCATGCTAGGTTGTCGCGCTCATGACTCATCAATGACGACATTGTCTGACAAATCAGTCTGTGACGTCATCTTTTAGTATCGACTCAGCTCGTTTGGAACCAGAGTGGAGTAGGTACTAAAACTAGCTTGTTTTAGGAGGTACCAGGCTAGTGGAAACACGCTGCAAATCGAGTAGGCCCGAGTAGAGTAGGGCCAAGGTGTGCTAGTTGAAAAGGGCCATAGCAGTCGTAGAAGTTGAAGCAACTGGAGTGGTAATAATAATGTCATGACAGCTACCAGGAAACCAGGACGATAACAAAGTTCCACAGGACTCATCAACATTTACCAATTCAAAAAGTTTTACTTTGCAGGACTTTGTCCGTCTCATTCAAGAAGGAAAATGTATTCTTTTTAAAGCTGCTCTCTACTTGTTTGAATCTCTGGCAGTTTCCCTGTGGACGCTGCTGCAGGTGTTTTAGTGTGATAAGCTTCCATGCTATGTGGTGTCCTCTGTGGTCCACTGTAGACACCAGCAAGCGTTAAAAGCCTCTCTTTGAACTGAAAATTGGTTTCATGACTTATTGTTTCCTGTTTTAGTTTGAAAATAAAATTAGGAATGAGGGTTTGTATCATTCTAGGAAAGCACAATATTGGATTTTTACTGATATCTGATATGCTAGTATTTTCAAACTCATTATCAACAATACAAATATTTAGTGTCAAGATCATAAAGCCTCTATTTAACCAAAATAGACCTGTTCCTTACATGGTAGGAGTCCATTTGTGTAAGGTACAGATAAAAAGCAAGAAAACATTATTTTAATCATTAATAAATTTTGAATTTGAATCGATTTATTTGATAGGGACGATGCAGTTGAACATAGATCCATCATTGAGCCTGAATCTGATGTGCTGCACAGAAAGTTTAGAGCAAATGCGAATTTTTCCAACTCTTGTCCCTCATTGATCTATTAAGGTGGATATTCAATGATGAAATAAACCATCATGGTACAACATTTGTCCTGTATTACAGCAAAAATACCAGTTATCTTTGGCCAGATTTTATTATCAAAGTGTCAGCTGTATATATCAGCAAAATTGTAAATATCTGTCTTTTCTGACAATAAACTTTTGAGGCAGTTACCTGCTCCTGATATGTATGGTTGTGCTGTGCCAACAAGTATTTCAGCATTTTGCTGTCATTTTGGCTGCCTCTGCCTCCTACAGAGGTGTAACATCATTGTTTCACAAGCCATGTGCCGAACTGATTGAAAGACTATAGGAATTGTTAAGCATATAGAAAAATAAAACTGATTCCCCAACGTTGTTAAAGCAGGTTCTCAACTGCCATCTTGTCATACCGACTAAATTATCAATAAAAATGACTCCAGAATGGCTTTCAGTGCATTTGTAAAAGTCCTTATCTCTCATTTCTTTATGGCTGTGTTTGCATATCTGGTGGTCAGAGCCTGCTTGAAAACACACACACTCTTTGACCCTGTGCTGCTCTTCACTGCTGTGGTCCTCATGTGTGCAAAGAAAAAACAATCTGAAATGTCAGCCTCGTCCCTGGAAAGACACAATCTGAGCACTTTTTCTCTCGGCTCAGCACTTGTCAGCACGCATCTTGTGGTGCTGACCAATCCAAACGCTCGTGTTTTAAGGTTAAACCGGGAGCAGCGGTGGCCACTGTATAACCCTGAACTCCCTGTGGTCAGGAGAGGAATGTCAGGGCGGTTCAGGGAAAATGAATACTACTATTCTTTAGTCTGGAAACATGTACTTTATCTTCATGTATATATAATTTGTTTTCTTTGTTTTTGCAGTTCCCATATGCAGCCCCTCCACCTCAGGAACCAGTAAAGACGTTACGAAGCCTTATAAACATCCGAAAGGACACGCTGCGGCTTGTGCGGTACATGCTGTTATTTACCTAAACACACATGACCTGTAACAACACCCTTATTGTCTTATTATACGTTTACTGAACTATTTTTAGAGAGAAAAACACACACGTCTACTTAGCAAATAGTGCTAAACCATGCATGTTTTCAGTGTCTTTAAGATAACGTTTAATGCAAGCAATTTACAGAGGTTCAAGTTTTACTGGATGTTAAAAGCTTAAAAATGTAATCAGGGTTTGTTTTAAATGTCCCATGTTCTATAGTCTGACTGTTTGCATCATTTCTTGGGTGTCTGTTAAGTAAGAATTTGATTTAAGTTTAATAATAAAAAAGAAAACCTCTTCTCTAAACAGTGGCTCTTTATGCATCCTGCCACGTCTCCCTTCTCGAGTGCTGTGTGTTACCTTTTGCCCTCTTACCCGCAGTGAATTTCAGGATTATTTATTGATCTTAAAGGTAATTAACAGTGGTCATCAGTAGAGCTGAACCATTTTAGGTAGGATCTAATCGTGATTTTTCTGGCAGATATTGCAATTTCAATTTGATTTATCAAGCTTCAGTTTAATATTCACAATGTGGACACTGCAAAAAAGGTAAGTCCAAATCTAAGATAGAAACACTAAATTTGAGAAGAAAATTAATTAAAATTAGTGAAATTATCTGTCCATGCAGCAAGTAAATTTTACTACATCAGAAATCTTGAAATAAGTTGTCCCTGGAAATATCCAAAAGGATCGAAATAAGCTGAAAATGCTGATTTTTAGGTCAAAATACTTGAAATAAGACTTGACAATCAAAGGGGACATGAAATTAATGCAGAACCACACAACCAATTATTTAAAGCCCATAGAAGCTCCTGAAAATGTGTAATTGTTTCATGAGTTGTGGAGAAGGTTGTATGCCTGTAGTTTTCTGTGTTGTTGTTTGGACATGTTTGATCCATCTTAAAAAATTATATTTTGAACAGATGCCTTTTGTATTATTCTTTATTCAAGCAACTTGACTTCTTACTGAATCTTGAAACAAGCTTGGTGAAGGAAAGTTTTGTTGAAAAAACGAATTTAACTTATTTTAACAGTTATTCTAAAAGAGACAGGCAAAGATGTTTTCATGCTCAATTTAAGATTGTACAGTAAAATTAAGGACTAAAAATGAGTAAATAACTTTTTAAAAAAAGCTAAATTATCTATCATGTCTAAAAATAAGGTTTGAAATCTTGGCAAGTACCAAATAACTCCAGTGTTAAGTAACATTAACAAACAGGATGGAAAATTACATCTTTCAATCAAGGCGATTACTCTAAGGCAAGATGAAAATTAAAAGTAAGAATTGCTTCCAAATGTATTGATTAACAAGAAACATGCATGTACTCTCGAAAAAGTCCTAGACCAACAGCAGCTGTTACAGCTGAAAACCTAAAAAGGCCATCTTTGACCATCTGAATTTGTTAATATAGTGCCAAAAATCTTGAATTGTGTTACTTTAAACAGCTAAATAAAATACAAAATACATAAAAGAAAGATAATAAGAAAAACAAAATTATGCAATTCCAGTACAGAAAATAAGCCAGCCATGCCAAACCTGCATGTGAACATTTGATTTGTACATGAGCGCTGACATATAAAAACATTACCACTAGTTTATAGTTGGCAGAGCAGATCCTGGTTCAGTCAGGAGCACTGTGATCACATGATCACGTCTGAAATTGTGGTTTTGTTTAGAAAACGTTAAATCATTCAGCCCAAGTGGTTTGCTTCTCGCACGCACAGTAAGTAATTAAGTATACATGCATTCAAGATAAAAAAGTAGATGGATTGTAATATAAATTAAGAGTAAAAATACTGACTGATAAAAGGTCTTAAACTGGGCTTTTTGCATCAATCCATACATCTGAGTAAAATCAGGACAAAATATCACTCAGACAGTTCAGGAATTTTTTTTTTAGAAATTGCAGAAATCTGCTGACTCAAACACTTAACCATGGATTTTGTACCGTGTTCACATTTGTCATTCTTCACTCTCTCTCCGTCTCCTGTAGGTGCAGCGAGGACCTAAAGCTGCCGGGTGACGAGGCAGCCGGGAAGAACCGAGCCTGTTATAACATCGAGTTTACCTTCGATGCTGACACGCAGGTGGCCATAACGATCTACTATCAGGCCATAGAGGAGTTTCACAACGGAGTGCCAGTGTAAGCACAGCTACAATAACATAACTTTATCATTCAGGGATTACAAGACTGTTGTGTCTAACAGAATGCAGCAGATTCAGCTCTTACCTGAGTGTGTTTGCTGGTAAAGGAATACTGTGTGTAATTATTCTCTGAATCACCAGATGAAAGATCAGTAGAGATGAACGATTTTAGGTAAGATCTAATCGTGATTTTTCTGGCAGATATTGCAATTTCAATTTGATTTATCAAGCTTCAGTTTAATATTCACGTTTAAGCCCTTGCAAGGTCACCTGCACACAAAAAAATAAAAAAATAAAAGTGTGACCGTTGTACATCAGTTAAGTTTAGCCGAATTAGTAAAGATGTTTGCAAGAACCATGTTCTCATAGTAGTTATTAATCATGAGTAATAATGATTGTGAGGAACCATGAAATATTCAAATTATTCTGACTTCTATCTTCATTTATTCTGTCCCAGTAACACATATGCTGGTAATTACACATTTGTCCAAATCTCTCAAGTGTAACTTTTATTACAACATCAAAATAATTCAAGGAGACCTTGTGGTTGCAGAGATCCACTCTTTGCTTTATGAGTATGTCCTTTTTGAGCAGAAGGCTTAAAAAAGGGGGCTGGGGCTGAACAGGTTAAAGGAAATGTATAAGACTCAGAAACATTCAATTAACAAGTGACGCTCCTTAATTAACTCCACCAAGGAGGTTATGTTTTTGCCAACAAATGTTTGATTGTAAGGAAGATTATGCAAAAACTACTGGATGGATTTTGCAGAAATTTCCAGGAGATGTTGTTAATGGCCCAACTTAAAAATGATTAGATTTTGGTGGTGATCCAGATAACCGCCATTAGCAAATGATCAGTTTTGCTCAATAGTTGCGTAACTAAAAATTATATTAAAATAATTCAGAGTGCTAGATGTGGTTACTTTATCATGGAACTATTCCTTATTAAAGCAATATGTGCGCTACGTTGGTGGAGGTTTGTGCTCTAGAGTAATCCTCATCTTTTTTTGGTGGCTCAGGCTCAATAAGGTCAGTAACCCAATTTATTGTTTGTACTGATGTCACAGTTTCTGCACCAGACTGGCAGCTCCAGTGACAGAAAGCAATCTTTAATAGTTGATAAAGGTTGTAAGAAACACTGAAAAGCTTTAATTCACCTAAAAAGTGCCGTCTTCAGTCCTTTTAAGAAGGCCTGATTGTTGTAGATGATGTTCATGACAGAAAATGTAGACTCTAGTCTTGTTTTCCTGCAGTTACCTGCCTCAGGACAGCTCTCTGCAGTCCGAGACGGTCCACTTTAAGAGAGGAGTGTGCCAGCAGTTCTGTCTGCCCTCACACACCGTCAACCTCAGCGAATGGGCTGACGAGGAGGTAAGAGGCCTGTGTGTGTTGTCTCAGTGTTGAAAACCCTGAGACTGTGAGATCGTGAATCAATAAAAACTCTCTCCCTGCTGTCCCTGTTCATCCTCAGCTGCTGTTTGACATGGACAAAGAGGTGTTTCCTATGGTGGTGCAGGCGGTTGTAGATGAAGGTGAAGGTGAGGTGGTGCCTGTTGAACAAACTGAGGATCTGATTTAAAGCTGAGCGGCAGGATTTAAACATTTACATTCACCATTTTTCTGTCCTACAGAACATTTGGGACACTCTCATATACTGCTGGCTACATTTGAAAAGGTAAGAGCGGCATGTTTGTCAGTCACTTGTCAATGTTTCATGTTCAGCTCTCTGATTTCTGGTGAAAACCCATTAACAGGTTAATTTTGAATAAACCCTTGGTCAGTCAAGTAAACTATAATACTGCATAGATACAGTAGATTATCCACAAAACCAGAAGTTAAAACTGATCTGATACCATAAAAAATAAAAAAAATATTGAGTTAACTTCTGCCCATTGGCATCGATTGTTTCCAAGTCCTTGCTCATGCTGCTTGTCTGCAGTTTTTGATGAGTCATTGTTATTTGGATGTACTTTAAAGGGTTTGTCGTTGTAGTTTGCCACAATAGTGTATCTAAACTACCTAAAGAAAGTATTGATCAATACTACAGTCTATTTTAAATACTTAAAATAGGTTTGATTTGAGCAAACGAGTTTTTAAATTTAAATCTGTTTATTAATCTATTTTCTTTATAATTTACTTGAATTTACTGACTTGCTTGTTTATTTTTGTTCTTATTTAATCTCAATCTGATTATTTTGTAGTTGTTTTATCTTCTTTATTTCCTTAGAATATTTTGATTATTATTTGTTATATTTTATAGTTTTGTTTGTTTGATTTTAGTTTGATTGCTTTTTAAAAATGTATTTCAGTCACTTTTATTTTTTTTCATTTTTATTTTTTATGTTGTTTATTTTCAGTTACACACTCAGTACTCATTTTATAAATGTTTTTGCAATTTCTTTTCTATTTTGTGTTTTCATTTTAACTCAGTAGCTTTGTATTTAGACTTTTACTTTCGCATTTTCTGTCTTATCCATTTTTTTGTTTTAATGTCATTATAACTCTTCAACTTATTTGATTCATTTATTCGCTATTTACTTATTTATCCATTTATTTTGTTATTTCTATGTGTTGAATATTTGTTCCACTATTGATTTTACTTTTTTTTCTTTTTATTTTCATTTTATTTTCATTTTTATTTTTTATGTTGTTTATTTTCAGTCACACACTTTTTTTTAAATTAATGTTCTACCATGTACTTTTTAGAAGATTTACTTTGTTTTTGTTCAGTACTCATCTTATAAATGTTTTTGCAATTTCTTTTATATTTTGTGTTTTCATTTTAACTCAATAGCTTTGTGTTTGGACTTTCACTTTTGCATTTTCTGCCTTATCCGTTTTTTGTTTTAATGTCATCATAACTCTTCAACTTATTTGATTAATTTATTTGCTATTTACTTATTTATCCATTTATTTAATTTTTATGTGTTGAATATTTGTTCTTTTCATTTTTATTTTGTACTTTTTTTTTTTTTTTAATTTTCCGATCTCATTTCCATGTTACTTTATTTATTTCAGTATTTAAAATCAGGGCTTATACTAAGATACTTTTGTGTTATGTTTTTACTCATGTTCTATTCTATCTATCAGTCTTTTTATGTATCCATCTGCCTGTCTGTCCGTCTTTCTGTCTGCCAGTCACTGGTGTTGAATAAATGTATTTAATCTGTTTCTTTCCTGCAGCACATGGACGGTAGTTACTGCGTGAAGCCTTTGAAGCAGAAACAAGTGGTGAGCGTCTCTTTCTTCTCTCTGCGTTTCCTCTTTCTGTGTAACTCTGTTTAATGTTTCTGAAAGACAAAGAAACACCAAAGCTGGGTTTCCCGGTCAAACATCACTCCTGGCTCACGAGCACCGCTGCCTTTTAATCTTCTCTTTGTTCCTTTTCCCAGGTGGATGGAGTGAGCTATCTGCTGCAGGAAATCTACGGCATCGAGAACAAATACAACAGCCAAGAATCAAAGGTGAACATCAGAGAGCGAAGACACTTCCTCTGCCATCTCTGCTTTGAGTGGAGCAGAACTGATGTGACAGTGTGGAAGAATAAATCACAGGATCTGTCCGTTATGTTTCTGTCTTCTTAATGTTCAAATGATTTCTGTCTGCAGGTCGCTGACGATGAGATCAGTGACAACAGTGCCGAGTGTGTGGTGTGTTTGTCGGATGTGAGAGACACACTCATCCTGCCGTGCAGACATCTGTGTCTCTGCAATGCCTGTGCCGACACTCTGCGCTACCAGGCCAACTGCTGCCCTATCTGCAGACTGCGTGAGTTACCAGCAAACATCCAGAATATATTCACTTTACAAGAGTCTGAAGTGACATACTGGGACAGCCTGGTAAACTCTAATCCAAACTGGAGGTAACAAAAGCAGGAAAAGAGCCATACTTAGGTGTAATTCAGATGTTCTGCTCGAGGATACTTATGCCACCGCTTGGGAAATCTTTTTGCAGGGCTTATACTTAAAGATATACTCCAGCATTTTCTTTGTTTTCATGCCTTTCCTCACTCCTAAGTCCATGACAAGCAGACATACACCATTCTTTTAACTGTGCATCAAGAAATGAGGAAGAGACGGCCAAAGCTCACCCACCACTAGTTAGCTTAGCTCAAACACTGAGAGTCAATGGGTAGTCTTAGCCTGCTTCTGCCTACAGTCATCAGATAAGCTCTTCATATTCTACTTTAATTGTATTATCTTCTTCGGCTCCTAAACAGAGGCTTTATGTTGACCCACTTCAGTGGTGGTTTGGCTAAAAATGTGAAGTTTGCGAATGAGTGGAGTCTTTTGAACAGCTCAATAACCGATTTGCAGTTGAGAGCTGTTCAATTTACAAGCCATTAGTATATTTGCAGGTAATTTGCATTTTTAAAAGTTGACCTATGGCTTTAACCAGTTGTTATAACAAAATACAAAACAAATTGATCTTACCAATAATGTTTAGTGATCAGTATTGACCGCAAAGGCCTGATCAGGGCAGCTTAACTTGTTTTTCCCCCCACAATCTCTGGTTATATTTCAGATAGAACAAATAAATGTCTGTAACAAGATCAAGATAATACAAGACCAAATGAAAAGAGAAAGGACAGGACAAATGTTACAATCCAAGGAACCCAATCCATGACAGAGACATAACAAAGATAAAATAAGATAACTAGAAAAGCACTCAGAGAGCCCAGACCTCTGCCTAACAGCTCAGTTATGAAAGTGACTTTTCCACAACCCCTGTAAAAGATACAATTCTGAATCATCATGCTCTCAGATTGGACAGCCAAGTCTCTGCTCATGTCTGTCCAATCGGAGCGCTCTTCAATTGGCATTGCAAGGGAACCTGGGAAACAGGTTTCAGAACATTGATGTCAGTTTGCAAAAAAACTACAATGCCCATAATGATGGAAAGGGAGCCAAACTATTAGCTGAGGAGAGATGAATGGGATTTCCCGTTATGATTTCCTGTTTCTTTGGGATGTCAATCTGGATCAGATAAAATTTACCTTGATGATCGAGGCATGTTATATATATTATCCTGTACATTTTGAAACAAATCCATTAAAGTGACGACAGAGGTATGCTTTTTAAAATATGACCCACTGTTAACTCATGGATTTTTAGAATACTTTTACTTTTTTTTGCATCCAGACAAATATGCGGATCACCACCTAAATCTAGTGGCTTCTTTCTTGGACCAAATCACGCGTCTGGTAAAATCTTTATGTAAATTCACCCAGTGGTTTTTGCATAATCTTGCTAACAGACAAACATACTAAAAATAAATATAGTAATAAATAAACCACTGCTAGTCAGTCTAGAATCCATCATGCCAGTATTGGCATCGCTAAGATTCCTGGTTGGTCAGTCAGGAGTAGCTGGGAGTTTCAGCTCATGGATATACTTAAAAAAGGGGTCCCATGTGTTATGAAACTCTAAGGTTGTCCCTCAAAACACACCTAATCTTTTCTAATTTCATAAAAAGGACTTCTTTGGGTCTCTCTACTTGTGATGCTCTTTAAATCTCTAATCACAGCAGAGTTTAACAGCTGATTTAAATCTACTCTCGTTCTCTTCCAGCATTCAGAGCTCTGCTGCAGATCCGAGCCATGAGGAAGAAGCTCAGTCCTCTATCACCCACCAGCTATAACCCGGTCATCACGTCACAGACCTCTGACTCGGAGGAGCACTCGGTGAGTCACAGACAGCAGCATAAACACACAGGACATAAATAACAATCATCACAGCCCAGTAAGCTCATATGTCATATTTCCTCCTCTCACTGGCAGGCGTCAGAGCACATCCCTCCAGGCTACGAGGCCGTCTCTCTGCTGGAGGCCCTGAACGGCCCCCTCAACACCTCCTCTGTGGTTCCCCCTCCTCTTCACTCCGGCCCCAGCCACGTCTCCGGAGCTCTGCCCCCGTACAGCAGCGAGCCTCACCCAGCACCCGCCCGCTCGCTCTCCCCGCTAGACCACTCCAACTCCAGTCAGGGACTTAAACTCAAGAAGAGTGGTTCAAAGTGAGTCAGGCGGCCTACAAGAGTCGTGTCGGAATATTTTAAATCAAAGGAATTTATTCATGAACTAAATGGTTTTCCTTGACAAGTACAGATATTTTAAGATTGTTTTATTTTTTCCACATTTCTGTTTATTTCAGGTCACTTTCCCAGAATTCCTCTGTGCTTCCTGAGGAGGAGGATGAGAAGTCCTGCAGTGAATCAGACGCCTGCCGACACAAACTTACTGTGGACCAACAGGAGGTGTGTATGTGGAGAACAACTTTGTTTATCGATGTCAAATATAGAACTGCTTTTATGAGTTTGTTGAATAACATTGTTTTGCTAACATGCTATGCCTCTATTTTTGCTTTTTTTGGCAGAACGGAGTGACTCCAGATAGCGAGAACCTGACTCTGTCCTCATCTGGAGCCATCGACCACTCCTCCTGCACTGGGACCCCACTGTCCTCCACCATCACCTCCCCTGAAGGTACACACAAAAACACTTTTGTCACAGTAGGCACAAAAGCATGCTGGATTTGATCAAGTCTTCCTCTTAATGCTTTGCGTCAGTGTCACATCTAAATCTATATTTCTTTCAAAGGTCTTTTTATTGACATCAATAGTAACACAATACAAAGATTGGCTATGACATGACCATTTTTCCATCCAATGTATAACATTTGTCTCAAAGGAGAGAGCTACAAAGTATAGTTATACAAGATAACCCACCCACCCTCACAATATCAAAAGTAGTAAGGGGTACGGTAAGATAAACAAAATCTCTGAAAAAAGTCAGGAAGGGGCACTAAACTCTGTTGAATCTAGTTACTGTTGCTCATACAGTGAGACGTATTTTCTCTAGATTCAAGCAGGTCATTGTGTCTCTGCACCAGTGGGAGAGAGAGGGAGGAGTGGGATCCCTCCACTTTTGTAGAATAACTCGGCGAGCCACCAAAAAGGAAAAAGCTTAAATTTATATTTCTAACAGTAACTCGCACTAGTAGCTCATGATGAAACCTTGCGGTTCTCAACTTTTTTTGTACCACTGCCAGTTAGCTGTGTTTCCACCCACCAGTCCGAGTTTGTTTGGCTTGATACAGTAAACAATTACAGGTGTTTCTTGTGTCAAATGAAGAAAAAGGTGCCCTAAAAATGAACCGTGCCATCCCAGTTTTGGGCATCCTTCTGAGGGTGGGCTGAGTGTACCAAACTGACGCTAAAGGTTGGAGCTAAAAGTGCTGCAGTGTGTTGATTGCTCACAAAAATCGCCACTTCTCATGCAACAGGGGCTAAAGCAAAACACAAACTGCGCCATATTCAAAGAAGATATGATGAAAAACTGGCGATTTCGACAATGGTGAATAACACGTGATGGCTCAAAGTCAGCTTTTGACATGGTAACAATTAAACCACTACACCTAATGAGTGCTGAAAAAAATGCTGTAAACATGGCATGTGTACGATGCTGAGAGTTTCTGTTTCATCCATAAGTCATAACTTTGAGCTGATCGGGTTTCTATTGATCATTCCTGGGTATTTTTGTAGTTCCTACCTTTGAATTAATCCTGCTACATCAGGAAGTGGAGTGCTCTCATGTAACTCAGCTCTCATCCACTTACACAACATGTAAAATCAAGTATATTTACACTGATGTCCAGAGCACAGCTGAAAGAGTGCATGAGCAAAAGGTTTAACCATGAGTTCACTTCAAGTTGTACTTTTTCATATGTCATAGCAGGAACAGAGCCAGAGGGAGTGTGTGTAGTAGCTGCATGGGTGAGGATCCTATCATCTATGAAAAAAAAACACAATCTTTGGTGTCCATTATTGAACAAAATGATTACCAAATTAATTATCTCAACCAAGAAAGTTATGTTTGTATCTGTTTGTCTTTTTGCGCAAGATGACACAAAATTACTGGATGAATTTTGCTGAAATGTTAAGGAGATGTTAATAATAGACCACTTTAAAAATGATTAGACTTTGGCGGTGATCTGGAAATCCACCACGAGTGACTGGTAGTTTTTGTTAAAAAATGTAAAATAATAATGACATCAACATGATTCAACGGGCTATGGATAAGGAATTGCATTATGAGGGTCACTTCATCATGGAACTAATAAATATACCTTGGTTAAGGTTTCGTTTACAAGTCGCTTTCACACCAAAAAGCAATAAAAGCGGCCAAAACCTCTTTGATAAGTTCCTATATTTCAAGTTTTAACTTTTTCACCTCAAAGCCTGGCGTCTGGCGTGGCGCAAATACACAAAGCGACATAAAACACAGCGGCATGTGGAAAAACTGCGAGGCCCAAGCGAAAACTCCATAAACTACAACGAGCCAGAGGCTGAAAAGATCACAAAGCCTCGCGAATAATAAAGGATGTGCAGTTGTGAATATAAATACTAATGTATGAGCAAGGCAGTTAACAGAGCTGTAACAAATGTTGAAAAGCTTTAGGACCAATTCTTAGAGTAGAATGTCGCTAAGAACAGCGGCAACAGACCTGCTAACAGGATGAAAGCAGTCGAGTAACGCCGGTTTTCCCTTTTATCAAGCTTTTAAGAAACACTCAAGAGTGTTATTCATGGCAGCTGACATGCTGCAATCCAACAATAGCATTTTATCGGCGAATTGTGGCCATTAAAGTAAAAAATACCAAAATAGATACAATGTTCTACATCTCTATGTAGTACATAACAGCTAACACTACCTGCAGAAAACAGCATGATGGATGGAAAAAGGGCGCTCAGAGTGGTGCACCACTGTCTCCAGACTTAGGCTAAAGCTAAAAGCAAAACCACATCGAGCCAGGAGCCTTTTAGCATGAATAGACAGGAGCTTGAAGCACATCACCATTTTGTGTTCACGCTTACCGGATCAGATTTCTGCGAGAAATCTGCTAAGAATTTGATAAAAACAGGAAGAGGAGTGTTTTCTTAGCTGAATCAAAGGCTGGATAAAAATATATTAAAGTCTGTTCATAGGAGGATTCCTGATTTTGTGAAATGTTGAAGTAAAAGAAACTAGGATACGACGCATAGAAGTATTTCTTCTTAGTGATCTCCGCTAGAAGCCATGGACTGCATGATGCAGAATCACTCACTTGTTTTTTTGTCAAATACACAAGAAAACATAAAACACACAGGCATGTGGAAAATCCAGAGCTCAATTGAAAACTCAGATACTCAAACCACAACGAGCAAGAGGCTGAAAAGACTCAATAAAGTGGACTTAGTCAATAAAGTGATGTGCAGTTGTGAATATAAATACTAATCATGAATGATCAAGACAAATAAGAGAGTATAAATAATACAACAATAAATGAGTAAGCTTTAGGATCTAAATATCTTATCTATAAATTGCACCCAAGAACACAAACAAGGCAACAGACCTGCCAACAGGGATGAAAGCAGTCGTAGCACGTCTTGTTTTTACCTTTTAATGCTTTAAGAAACATTCAAGAGTGTTGTCTGAAGCAGCTGCTGTGTTTTTATTAGTTAAGCCATCCAAAATAGCGGAGGACTTTCTTTTAATTAAAGTAAAAATACCAAAAATACAATTTCAGACATTTCATGTAGCATTAAGGCAACAGCTAACACTACCTCTCTGATATAAAAACAGCATGATGGTTGAAAAAGGGCCTCAGAGTGGTGCACACTGTCTCCAGACTTTAGGCTAAAGCTAAAAGCAAAAACCACATCGAGCTGCGTGGAGCCTTTTAGCATGAATAAATCAAAAGCTTGAAGCACATCACCATTTTGTGTTCACGCCACTGGATCAGATTTTATGAGAAATCTGCTGAAGAATTTTGATAAAAACAGGAAGAGAGGAGTGTTTTCAGCTGGAATCAAAGGCTGGATAAAAAATATATTAAAGTCTGTTCATAGGAGTGATTCCTGATTTTTAAGAAATGTTGAAGTAAAGAAACTAGGATATGATCGGCATAGAAGTATTTCTTTCTTACTGATCTCCGTTGTGAAGCCATGGATCAGATGATGCAGAATCACTCACTTGTTTTTTGTTCATTCATATCAGGAGTCAAGAACCCCACAGTTACCTTCAAGATAAAATTGCACATACTCAGAAATGTGCTGAATAAATTGTTGGTTTTCAAGGGGAGCTATCAGCTGATATCACAAAGCATCTTGGGAGAGGGAGACCAAAGACTGCAATTTCACTGGCTTTCGCAGTGGAGCTGTGCATCTTCACTAGACTCACAATTCGATTATGATTATTATATTAATGATTAAATTTGATTCAGTATCACAACGCAACTCTGTGAGTAGTATCCTTGATTTTACTTATTGCCTCAAGCCACTTTTTGATTTTAAAATAGAAAAACAGTCAGATAAATATGAACTCTTTTTATTATTTAGTACTGTAGGAATTGAAAATAACAAGATTAAATAAAGATACACAATTTTGCCAAAATTCATGCCATAAGCATGAACACAGCCAAAATGTAAAATGCGTACAGAAAGGGTCTTGGTGTCCACACAGCTTACTCTAAAGAAGATTTTTTTTCATAATCAATCTTCAGTTTTGGAAACAGGGTGAAAATAATCTCTAGAATTAAGATGTGAATGTCTTCAGTCACTTTACAAACACCTAAAGCACGCCTCTGTAACATATAAAGCAGTGATCTTCTACAGGCGGCCTGGAGGCTTCCAATCTTGTCCCCAGAGTTTTATGAAATAAGGAAAATGTGAGAAAAACATATTTAGGTTTTAAGGGTATCTTTTTGTCATTACATCCCTATAGCTCTGTAAATCTTTATTATCATAACCTGTATGATGATGAACACAGACCCCAAAGCAGCTGGAATTGAAACAATTTTGACACGAGTGACAGAAGCCTGAAAGTCTTTGTTCGTCTCGTATTTAATTGGGAAGCAGGTAGACAGAGTCAAAAAGTGATGGAAAATATGACTATCCCAGTAAGCAGAGGGTTAAACATTGTTACTGCCCAGTATTGCCGTAGCAGTACGTGGCAGTAGCATGGGTTATATGGACCAATCTTTTTAAGGCAAAACAATGCAGAAATTGGCTAAAAAAGTTGAACTCAAAATGGCTTGTTTATGATGGGGTTTGGGATTCCCAAAGGCTTGAAGTTGGTTGGTAGTTGGCTGGAAGCAAGCAGTCACATGGCTGGAAGGGAAAAATTAAAATAGCTGCATCTGTATGTTATTTAGACCTAAATATTTATGTCATTACGTTGTTTTTTAAAAAATCCAACCCCCGTAACATCTGTCAAGCAAAAACTGACCCTTGTACAAATGCAGTTGATGACCCCTGATACAAAGTAACAAATTAAAGTCACGATTTTACTGCAACTCAATGATAAGACTTGACCAAGACTTGAGTTTGTCTGACCAGAGTGTCTTAGTGGATCAGTCAACCAATCAGAGAGCTGATAAAGGATCAATTGAAAGAGTCAGAACAGCCCCGACCCCGACACCGACCGTCATGTTTGTCTCCGTGTGTGTGCCAGACCCCGTGAGCTGCAGCCTGGTCCAGTCAGTGATGTCGATGGCCTCCTCCCACTCGCAGCACTCCCACATCAGCATTGACACCATGTCCTCCATGTCAGGGTCTTACCTGGCCGGAGCCGATGGGGAGCCCGGGGGGGATGACGGGGGAGACGCGGAGGTGGAGGAGAACCAGGACGCCCCCATGGAGAGCCGAGGACCGTCGCAGCAGGACGAGGTGAGGAAACTTTGAAGGGTTCAGACAGATCGATAAAGGAAGGATTTTATTAAAGATGTGTTGTTGTTTTAATCATGTAGGAGTTTCCCCAGGAGCCAAAGGAACAAAACTACTCACTGGCTGTAGAGGAGCAGGACTCAGAGGTGACTGATACGCATGCTTGTTCACAGAATACAGTTGGGCATAATAGATACAACATAGAGGACTGCAGAGGGGTGCTGGTTTAGATTTTGTTCTGGGTCTGTCTGTGGGGAGTTCTCTGTGTCTGTACTGTGATTGGCTGACAATTAGTCAATGGTGCATCCTGTCCCCCACCTCGTGAATGCTGGCTCCATTCTCCTGTAAACCGAAACAGGATAAGTGGTATGGATATAAAATGGCGCCACAAACGGGATCATTTTACTGATCTCTTATTTTTCATCAAGCCTGAGATGAAGTCGAAATAATAACAAATAGAACTGCACTAAAACCTGTCTACTGCAATTAAATGTTAATAAAACATTTTTTTTATATTAAAAAAAAAATACCACTTTAAATTTTAAAGAGTGGTTGTAAAAAGCAGGTGTGCACATGACATCACAGTCAAAATCAACATTAAAATATCAGGAGCACTGGTCCTCAGCTGATGTTATAGTAACATTTAGAGCTGTAATGTCAGGTTGATGTGTTGTAACAGTAACTGATGTTATTGTTCTTACCATACATGCATTTAGATAGTGTTAAAAAATACGAGATAAATTAACACATAAATAATTCAAAATAAGACTTGAAATAAAAGGAATAATACAAGAAAATATGATGAGTAAAATAATTAAAGATGCTATGAGGAGTTTCTAAGTAATTACAAAAAAGTCTCACTTTAGATATATGCCTGATCGAAATGCACACGTTAAGATGAGTTTTATAGCATCAAAATAGGTTATCTATAAATGCTATTCCTTGGCTTTGCGGTCGGGTCGGACAGGGATGGACTGGCCTGGATACTCAACTTCGGGAACGAGACAATTAAAACTAGAGCAAATTTATATTATTCAGACACGTCTTAGAGCACCAGGCTGTAAGTAGCCATATATAGCTGGCTACAAAACTACGATGCTAAGTTTTCCAAAAATTGCTTGTTGTCACACATCAAAAACTACCACTACGTAACTAGAAAGAGATACATTACCTTGTTGCTTTGCATCCTGTAAGTTGTTGAAAAAAGAAGTTGTACAGCAATGCAGAGTTCTGAGAAAGCTGCATTTATTAGCATCACAACAAACACACGCTTTGCCTTGGGTCACGTCTTCACGACAGTCACCGCGCATGCTCATGGGTAGCAGAGTCTTTATGTCCTCCTCATAGCACCTTTAAATAAATGAATAGTTCAGTAAAATTAAATGAATTGATGAATAAATACACAAATGAATACAAGTATAATCAAATTAATGTATTAATTATTAAGAAATTAAGAATAAATGAATGGGTACATTGAAATTAAATAGAACAAATCCTGAATACAATAAATTAGCTTTTTTGCTGCTGTTAATTGTTATGTGTGTTTAAATTTTCAACTTCATTCTAAGGCATTGGTTCATCCTTTTACCAAGGTATTCTGTTTAGTGTATTATTTTATTTTTGACTTAAATATTATCAGTAACTGCCAGATCCTTGGTTCTTCTGTTCTGAGTTAAGTTAGCAGTGTTTGAACATGTCAGTATTTTGGCGCACCCTGATTGCAGAGCAGAAGTTCACTTTTCATGTATTTATTTAACTTTTCTACATTCTCACAGTCAGTTTTTGTTTTCTCCAGGGAAATGATGTCACCGAGGAGGACTGCTCGTCTCCGTCTAATGGGAAAGGTAACTAACTATGGCAACCATTCCTCACCTCAAGTCCCTGACCATCACTTCCCTCTGCATTTGTTGCTCCCAGGTCATGTGAAAACCCCTTTCATACAAACTATATCATAGACTTAGAAGTCTATCTATTACGTACATGTTTGTGAAACCTTCTGAGTCATGGCTGGGCAGGAGAATCAGAATAAAGTGATAAAAAACATCACAAACTGTCCTCTAGACGGGCGGTCACTTTCAGGAGGCATGTTTTGCATGCATGCTGTAAACATTACAACATGAACTGAATGGCTTCTTCTATGGTGTGTGTGCAATCGAACCTTAATCTACATCACAGTGAAGGCTTTAGGACGCAGCACCTTTTAAAACTTTGATTTCATGCCTTTATCTTAAGTAGTAGGAGACTAAGGCTGGAGATACACTTGCTGTTATTACAAAGCCCCAGAAGCACGATGGCCGCCATACGTCCCCTGCATCAGTTCTGCATGTTGTTCAGATTGTAGTCTATACATCAGAATCAGTATCGTGGTAGAGGAGTCATACAGCAGCAGAAACGACTACAATAGAACATTTGAAAGACAAATTGAGTCCACTGTAATCAACATCTGGTTTGAGACTACATAGACATATATGACTGTTTATGCAGCTGATGATGGATACATTCTCTTTTTTATGAAGTTTGGGAATATGGAAATTAGTTTGGTGAAGCAGTTCAGCTAGTGACTGGGTAAACTGGTGACTTTGAGTTATACTTGTGTTGACATGGTGGGTGTTTGTGTTAGCTTAGTTTCTTTGGCTGTACTTTCTTACATATAAACTACTGATTTGTAGAAATGATACAATGAAGGCTAAAATGCTTCACAATGAAGCATCTGTTTTCACTGTTGTTTTAACTACAACATACTTGGCACAGTTGTCCAAAAGTTATCAATTCAATTTAATAATTTTATTCCCCAGTGACAGGGAGCTGCGTTGTTGACACTGGAACAACAAACAATTTCGGATTATTTAGTAGTCATTCAAGTTTATTTTAGTTTTTATTTTAACAAAATGTAGTAATGCACAAAGGGGAATTCGAAAGATACAGTTACAACTCTAATTCATCGGAAATATTGATATTTAATGTTTACTTTGTAGATTTTGCCATGTGTCCTTTACTAAAATGCATTTTTTGATATTTCATATTGACTAGTTGACCATATTGAGAGAGCAGGAGGGCTTAATTTGACCCCCCCGCCACTAGTTGCCCACCCCTGCATTGGATTATAACACTAAGATACAACGGTGCATGTAAAATATTGTAGAAATGGAGTGCGGAGGATGCTGATGGCAAGGTCTGATCACTGGTCATCAGTTGTTTACAAATATTTGATGTTAACATTAATTTTTGGTGTTTATTTTGCTACTCTTACCATTACAATTATCACCATGTTTGTAGTTTACTTCTTACACAACAGATAGTTACATACGTCTCTTGTAGAGCTGAAACGATTCCTCGAATAATCACGAGTATTCGATTACAAAATATCCTCGAAGCAAATTTTGTGCCTCGAAGCCTCATTTCATATATAATTATACATGTAAAATATATATCTGGACTACTGTACAGCGCACGGTGTTTGACACGGACGGTAATTTCTGTGGCACAACGCGCCTGCTACCTCCGCTGCTGCGCGGCTTGTAAAATCATGAAGGAAGAGAAAACAGAGGGACAGAAAGGAGAGAGTCCGCATTAGAAATTGCAGAGAGTGTCCCAAGTGTGTGGCCACTACAAGAAGGGACGAAAAGTAAACACAGTTCAGTGTGTCTGATGTCTAACGGAGTTAGCTTAGCACGTAGCTTAGCATGATAGCACGTCGGCACTGCTGCAGTAGTAAACATCCGGTCTGTTCGTCACACAGAGCGACACTGCAGGGTGACACTCGCGATACATCAGCAGAAGCAGCTAATGTGATCAATAACTGAGATATGGGCTAGTAAATAACCTACTTTGATTATGTCTCTGTGTAAAGGCTGGTTCAGAACGTAAATCAATGCGGAGGCTACTTGCCCAGAATCATGTGTATTTTGTTCACATACTTTTTACATCCAATAACTTTACATTTAATTTGATTGCAGGGAGTAGAAGAGGAAACACTGACAGTGAGTAGAGGAATCAGGTGTAGGGAATGTTTTCATATGTTATAGAAATGTACATTAGCTAGTTAAATGATCTTAGTATCTAAGTATGATATTATTTGGTCCTAGAAATAAAGTAAACAAAATAAGGTCATTTGGTACAGTAGGAAGGGCAATAATTTAGCAAAAAGAGACAAGCATGTATACAAATAAAATAAAAATAACTAAACTTAAAAGAAAATACTGAAAAAAGCAAGATATGGCCCAGAGAAAAAATAAAGGTATACATTTTGATTTTGAGATCCCATTCATGCTCAGAATGTTCAAAATAAGAAAAGTAAGTTGTTAATTTAAGTGACCTGGCTTTTCTGCTTTGTGTGTTACTAATGATAATAATGTGTAGTGATTCAATGTAAAAAAAAAATTAGCATTGAGCGCAATGTAACCATTATCCGATTAATCGATTAATCGACAAAGAAATTGATAGAGTAATCAATTACAAAAATAATCGATAGCTGCAGCTCTAGTCTCTTGTAACGTGTGTACCATCCAGACAACTATATAAACGTATGATGTTAATGCGCATACACTTAAACACAAGGAAAAACTGCAAGTACATCTCCCGCCTTAGGACTCTTTGAACCTAGCATGCTTCATATGGTGAGCTGAAGTTTGTCTTCCAAGTTATTTCAGTTCAGTTGGGCTGGTGTAGAGGCCAGAAATGAAACTCTGGCTGCACTAAAGAACCAAACCTAAAGGCACAGATTTATCAAAACCCCCTAAGGGGGGAAAAAAAGGCAGGAGGCGCTTGTAGAGATCTGTCTTCGTGCACATGCAGCTACATAATATAAATGGAAAATTAGCCCAAACAATCAAATACTCTCAAGTGTGCTTGGTCACACAGGGCTTCAAGCTACCTGACATTCAGGGGTTTCGAGAGACTCTTTTCTCTCTTCTTCATTCTCAGTCAGAACGATTCATAATAAAGCCAAAAAAACTTCACTGAGGGCTTCAGTAACCACTCATACCTGAGTATTAGCTTCTTTTCTTCTTGTGTTAGATTTAAAAGTTAAAAAGTTTGAACTATCATGCCTGATCAAACTACACTGGAACCCACATTGCTTAGTGAAAGGTGCCTGGTAGGTGCGCTGCTACACAGGACAACAATTATTTTCATGGCAACGCTTTTCCAGCAACGCATGTTGGCCCCCTCAGTCTGCTTCTATTGCACTCTTGAAGTTAATTTGCAGTTCATGCTTTAATAAAAAGTCCCCCTATGTGGCCACTGACCAAACTTCAAGTAGCAGAAAGGTACCACCAATGGTCCTCAATCTGGACCAAACAAACAAGACTGTAGATTTGAAAACACCCTCAGAGTAAATCTGAGCATCCCGATTGTGTCCAAGCTCACAGTATTAGTCTGTGTATTAGAGTAATTTCTTGTCCATTTCTTTTTGAGTAAACTAAAATTTGAGTTGCTTCTTAGAATCTGATATAAATTAAACAAAAGACACAAACTGCCCTCATTTTTTCTTTCATTTGTGTCTTCTTTAAGTTTAAAACATTTTAATCAAAGTAAGACATTGAAATAGGTTTACAACTTAGCAACCAGCTAAAAAACATTTTGAATAACTTTGTGGTGTAATTCTCCTCTGCAGTATCACAGAATTAATGTGTCCTTTTTGGAAAATCTAGTACTCAGCTATCAAGTTATTTGCGATTAAAGGAGACATATCATTCTGATGCATGATTTAATACTTACATATAATATAATAAATTTGAAAACAAGACCTTACACCCCCTTAATTTTCAAAAAATGAGATATTGTATTTTTTCTGATATCCTAGAACGAGATTTGATGCCTCTGAAAATAGGTCATTGCGAGATGTCCGCGAGATTTAAATCGTCGTGACGACACGAGGTACCTTTCTTTTTATTGGAGTAATCTGATAAAACACTTCCTCCTCTGTGATGTCCGTTAGCCACAAAACCGTCACCGAGGAACACATCCGTCCAGCAGGGGTTTATAGATCCCTAGCTCACACTCACTCATTACCAGCTCTGGCCTGTAGGGGGACTCAATACGCGGTTGCTGCTTTGAGCCTGCCGGAAAATACAGTAGAAGAAGAAGGACAGGCTGGCTCTACCCTCGATAGAACTGACCAATCAGAGCACAAAGGGCTGTGATGTTGCAAGGTAACTGTAGGTCATCCTCAGATCTGAGTGTTTCAACGAGAGCTTCATAATGTCCTAAAATGAGGATTTTGAGAACGCTATTGTGGGGCAATGAAGGAACTAAATGACTTGTACTGAGGGCAGAAATGCTTTACAGGCATCCTAGTCTGGCATAGTGAAAAGGAGAAGCAAGCATGATATGTCCCCTTTAAGATCAACATGAGCATCCTTTCATTAACACCAGGAAATGAGCACATTCAAGCATCATCCTGTGATGTTTAGATGAGGTTCTGCTGCACACCAAGATACTGCACTGCATCTGCATGATCTGCAAGTTCTTTGATATGGATATATTTTGTGTATAGGAGTGTGTATGCCTCCATAGAACAGTCAGTTTCCACCAGGCAGTCGAGTTTGGTAGTGTGCAGTTTGATTCATGCTGGGTTCAGTTGTACCCTCATAGGCCTGGGTACCCAAAGCCGGTTACAAACAGGCACTGGTTCCTAATTACCAAGATTGGAAGAATGAATAAGGGACCTAAGTTTTGGTTCTGCTCTTTGGTTCCTAAAGCTCAGTCAGATAACTAACCTCCATATAGGTTTCATATATCTTTAAGGATCTTTAAGTTTTTAATGGAGTATTGTGATGTTTGGTTGTTCAGCCGGCAGCTCCTGGGGTGAAGACACTGCAGCAAAAACAACATGACAAAGCATTTCCTTCAACACGGTGCGAATGCGAGGAAATGTACCGTGTTTATTGTGCTTCAATCTCTCATCACTTTGAGCCTTCATATTCCCCAGAAACAGATATCTGTAGCAGCTATGGACGGGTAAAAACTCAGACTGCTGAGCTCACATCTCTGTTGGGGTACAAAAAAATGCTGAATAAACATGGAGGGAGGGGGGATGTGCCTGAGCAGTGAGGGAGAAAATGAATGGTGAACAAGTTTAAGCCTTTTTGACACACATGGCAGCCTTCAGGTGTGCACAAAACATTACTGTTTTTGGATATGAAAAGTGCTATCAACAGATTGAGTCTGACATTTTCTGAAGTATAATGAACAACAAAGAAATATAATAAGAACATTTTATGATTATGGATCATTGGGATATTTGTCACTGACCAATAGGGGTGGGAGAAAAAAATCGATTCACCTAAGTGAGTTTGACGATTTTTGAATGGATTTTTTGGTTCAAAAATTGATTTTTTTTTTTTTTCCAAATTAAAACGCTTCATTTTAGTCTGTGTTAATTAGCCACTTTTAAATGCAATCCAGGCTTTTGAAGAGGGGGTATAAACAGCTGGTTAAAATGTATTGCTGATGAAATCCTAAAAACGGACTCACATGTGATGTATATTTTTCCTGATATAGTCCGTAGGCATCATCATTATTCATCTTTTCCTGGTGTCAAAAAAGCTAAATAAAGATTGCAAAAATCGGCAATATCGTAGAATCGCAATTTAAATTATATTGGCACATAAAAATTGGTAAAAAAAAAATAGAATCAGGAGAAAAGCGTATCGTCCCAGCGCTACTGACCAATTAAAGTCAAGAAAGGGCGGGACTTTTGCTGTTCACTTTGTCCACAACAATAGGGGAGGTGAAAATGAGAAGTCTCAAATTTACAATGGAAGTGTTTCTTGTTCTTCTTTTTCTATAAGGGATTAGACATGATTTCTTCTCTGTGTTCATGTTTTCTGGGGAATATTTTGGTGAATTAAAGAGAATATGATACACACAACAAGTATAACTGAGAGACGCAACATGAACCACCAGCAAGAGGCGCTGAGGCTAATGACCCTTTTCAACTAGCACGCCTTGGCCCTACTCTACTCGGCCCTACTTGATTTGCAGCGTGTTTCCACTAGCCTGGTACCTCCTAAAACAAGCTAGTTTTAGTACCTACCCCGCTCTGGTTCCAAGCGAGCTGAGTCAATACTAAAAGATGACGTCACCACCTACTGATTGGTCAGACAATGTCGTCATCAATGAGTCATGAGCGCGATGACCTAGCATGCTAGCGGTAGCTACCGTTAGCTTACCCTCATACGTCTTTTCTTTGCTGCTCGATTGTTCTCGTCCTCGGCTTCATTCTGTTGTAAAGCTTCCAAAACTCTCCTGTGCTTCTCAAGGGGTATTTCTTCCTGCCACCTGCAGCCTTCTCCTGCTTTCCTTTTTTACTCGGTTTGTGACAAAAAGCCACAGATTGTTGTGTCGCGCTCAAAATGACGTCAACGCAGAGCCGCTCAGTGACACTGCACCCCGTTGGGCAGGCGACTGCGGCTAATGGAAAAGCAGCACAAGGCGAGTATAGTAGAGCCGGGTAGAGTCGAGCAGAGTAGGGTAGGGCTAATGGAAAAATGCCATAAGAGGGGGAATGGAAATAAAATGCTTCCTGTGGATACAAGCTTAAAAAACAGGGATAATTGTTTAAGGGATGCACAATATTATCTGCATGATGAAAGGCAGATATTAGCTTAAAAAGTTGAATATCAGTGTTGGCAGATATCAGAATGTCTGCCTATATTTACTGTAGATATTTTAGCCATATAATCACATATGTTGGCTGTAATACCCACAGAATGTATGAATGTAGCACAATGCCTCACCTTTTTATTACTCAATGTCTACATTTTAAAAATGAAAGTGTCCTCTGTGAGAGAATGAAATGTTGTTTTCCTTTTTCCTCATTCATTTCTTACATAAATAACCTGTCTGTATTGACATCAGCAGTGATAGTTTTTGGAATATTATATTATTTTTAGCTGTGTATCACAGCTGACAGTTTGCCTCTGAGATCTTACTGTAATTGGGCCAACAGTAGGGAGTTTCATTTAAAATATAATCAGTATAATTTACTCTATGAATGATATTAAATCAATATTAGGAACCAATAATGAATAAGCAAAAGTGGAATTGGAACCAGAATTGATAAAATACAGATGGAACCCAACCCTAATCCTGACTTCATTGACTGCAGTGTATTTGGCTTGACCCTTTAGGTGGAGGGTTTGCTTCAGCCCTTAACAGAGGGGGTGCCATAAAAGTGGTACAGGGACGGCCATTTTGGTTCTTGACTCAAATTCTAGGGTACCTCATGAAACCGAACACGAATGCTTTGTGGAAACCGTCATCAGAATGTGTATGAGGTCAATGTCATTTTTATGAGATGGCTCTGCACTTTGCCTTTGCTTTTTTCAGCTGCAGCATCATGATGTGACCACTTTTCATGCTCCATTTGTGTTTTTTCTGTGTGTGAGTGTCTTTGTGTCCACTTGTTTGGACAGGAGAGCTGAAAAAGTGTTGTGATGTGTGGAGAGTGTGAGTGGAATCAGCAGGACGCTTGATGCAAAAGCACTGAGGTCACCTTCATTAGCAAACAGTTTGAAACATGTTTATGTAAATGAGTCTCTCTGTGGATTGTGTGTGTGTCTGTGTGTGTGTTTTTTTGTGTATGTGTGTGCGTTCTGACACCTCGGGCCAGACTGAAACGATCTCTGAGTACCTTGTGAGTTACTGAATGACCTTTCAGTCCTTTAGGAGACGAGCGGAGCTGTGCTGCCTGACAGACTGTGAATGAGCACACGCACGCACTGCAGGATGTATGTTTGCACGCAACATGTGTGTGCATCTGCACCGGCGCTGTCAGACGGCTTCTGTATGTGCCCTGTCTGTGTCTCTGTGCTCAGCTGCCAATCATCCAGCCATCTCTGCCACTTTCTACTCATTTTTGAAGACACATACGCACACATACACACGGGCTTGCTGCAGGCATGAGGCACTCGCACATATTTATCATGTCAGTACGTGTTAACAGGCCATGCTGGAAAAAGGCAGAAAAATCACATCAGCAGGGAGAAGAAGCCTTATTCGTTACACCAAACCTAATAAAGGAGAAATAGACACCAAAATGATGAGCTCTACTGTAGCGCTAATGTAACAGCTAACAGTGTAAAGAGTTTTCTGTGACAACAGAGCAGCCTGAAACTAAAAGTGATAATCTTTCAAAATCAGAGAGAAGAAGAAAATTGTACATTTGGCAAATAGAGTGTTAGCACGTAAATGTAGCACCACGCCACAGCTTACGAACCTGACCTCACGCCTCAAAAACTTAAAGGGATACACCATCTTCTTTGCTTTTCATGTCTTGCCCCACTCCAGAGTCCATTAAAGCAGAGAAACACTATTCTTTCGACTGTGCACTGGAAAGGAAAAAGACAGACACCGTTAATTAGCTTAGCCAAAACACTGGGAGTCAGTGGGTAGTGTTAACCTGCCTCCGCCTGAAACAAGTCACAATAAGCACACAGGACTGATTAGAGTTACTAAAGAGTTTTTCTGATGACTGTAGGCAGAGGCAGGCTAACCCTACCCACTTACTCTTAGTGTTTAAGCTAAGTTAATTAGCAGTGGGCTAGCTTTGGCCATCTGTTTCCTGTTACAGGATGCAGAGTCAAAAGAATGGTGTGTATCTGCTTTTTATGTACTTGGGAGCGAGGCAAGACACAAAAAGAAAAAAAAAATAAACTGAACAAAATGCTTAACTGATCAAAACCGAAATAATCTAAAAAATGATAAATCTTTGATATTTTGTGCAGTATGAAAAAATATACAAATTTTAACCTTATATCATTACCACAGAGTCAGGATAAAAAAGTGAAGTCCTCTTGGTGTGACTTACAGAGCCCTGTCGTAAACATGGCTTAAATCATGTTGGTGTCAAGCGCAGGTGACCGTCCTAATTCACGCCTGATGTAGCCGTCAGACGCTGTTCGCCTACAAGCCTAAAAAGCAGAGATCATCAGCTTCTGTTTGCGCCCAGAGCTAACTGAAAATGAGGAGTGGTCAGGTGCAATGCCAGTGTGCTCCTAGCTTAAGGATGCAGATATGGACTTTGCTATAAACCTCATTAAACCTGGTCTAGAGTCTTAAGTCTGTTAAGCTTTGTGCTGTTGTGAGGGCATGTTATAGAGACTGGTTCATGTTCGCAATAGAGAGAATAGAGCAGAGGATTCCTGCAGGACAATGAGGACATAAACTGCTTAAAGCCCACAGGTTTTGATGCACAGTGAACAATAGGGATGCACCGAAATGAAAATTTGTGGCCGAAGCCAAATAAAATATAAACGCTTGGCCGAATACCGAATATCCAATGCAGAGGCAAGGTAATTCACTACATATTTTTAATAGTGCATCAATAGCTTAGAGTACTTTTTTGACACGTTTTTAAAAGAAAGTAATTGTTTATTGAATATTATGACATTTTTAAATATTCCAGTAGCCTTTGCTTTTCAAAAAAAGCCCATCAAAGTTTTTCATTCATATCAAGCCTTCAAACAAAACAAAACATGCATTAAAAAATACTAATGTGCATTGAAGTGGATATAAACCAATAAACCAATAATACCAACAAATAAATAATTGTCCTTTTGACACAAGTCTGCTTTAAGGCTGTCATTTATATTCGAGTGTGGCGGCACATCAGGCCTGGAGCAGTGGACCGTTCTGTCCAACAGAGGGCGCTGTGAGCGCAGCTTTACCATCAGACACATCCGCTGCTCTCTTGACCTCAATAAACAAAGAGTTTCCACTCAGAGCGGACATTAACAGCTCCGAATCATCTGAGGAGAGCTGTGTGGAAGTGATTTTGTTTTTGCGTCACACGGTACTATTCGGCCTTGCTATTAGCTCACTCCACCGAAGGCCGAATATGGCTTTTTTTGCAATATTTGGCCAAATATATTCGGCCACCAAATTTTCGGTGCATCCTGAGTAAACAATGTACAGTTTTTAAAAATTAATGCAGTTTCTTTATGCTTAAGTGTCTGGCTCATCCTTTGGATCTTTCTTAAGCTCTGGAAGCTTCAGTGAAAATAAGTTCAGACCAAACAACCAAACTTGCTGCGTAAATAGTGAAACACCCCCTGCCCAGCACACACTGATTATGAAGGAATGACAGCGGACTCTGTGATTTGGTCTGATCTTTGTTACGCTCAAAACTCTCAAAACAAATTATCCATCTTCTTTCTCTGTGCGGCTGGCTTTACACTGAAAACATGTGTTTGCAAAATAGTAAAATATAAACCACCTCGCCTCAAACCAGCATGCACCTCGAGACAACTCATTTTACACCGTCAACATCAGGTCCATAGCGATAAAATTACAAATTGTGAATAAAAAAAAAAACACCATAACAAACTAAATACCTAACTGACCCCCAATTAATCAAACTGACAAGTGAACAGACTTCAATCATGTCCACATTTAAGTTCATCAAAAGTGTTTAAATAAGAGCCCAAAAACATGTTAACATTATTACACACAGCTAGCACAAAGAAGAAATAGTAAGCTTTATGTTATATTTCATGGTACAAAACTGTACAGTATAATGCCATACTACACAACACAGTAAGGTAATAATATAAGGTGTGAGAAAATACCAAACAATAAGATGTACAATAATCTATGGATGTAAAACTGCACAAAATACAAAATTATGTGCTATATAATAAGATTAAACAGGGTACAACAGAGAACTTTATTTAACAGTACTATAGTTATAAATGAAGGAGCTCTACTGAGACAGAGAAATTTAATTCAAGATTTAGCATTTCGATAAGTTGTGACGTTTATCTCAAGGGTGGCCAATATGCTTGTAATTATTTGGCTGAAAATTTGATGATCATTATTGTTGCCCAAAATGTTGCTGATTTAACCATGAAACTGTCTTAAAAGTGCTGCAGGTTAAAGCTCACTGCTGATTGGCCCAAATGTCAATCAAAGTCTCAGCCTGTTTATCACACGGGCTGCTGTGTAATGTCAGGTAGAGTCATGCCAGGGAAAGGATGCAAATGGATGAGTCAAATGTTTCCAACACTGCAAGAAACATTTTAACTTTTGCCTTGGAGGAGTAGACATACAACCCCTGTACATACATATATCATAAAAAATATAAACAAAAGGAAACAGGCTGTAAGAAGCTCTGTTGTGATGAAGAAAACAATGCTGACAACCAGCTTTGGGTCCACTGGAATCACTACAGTCCACATGTCTGCATCTGTTGATGATCATAAGAATCGACTGTGCCATGCGTCATCATACAAACATTATAGAAGACCAGACACTAGAACTTCAACCAGACTTAAAGACAAAACAAAAACATATGCAGTTAGTTCTCATTATTCATCTGTGATTTTCTGCTACTAAAATGTGCAGGTGTAACAAGGATAAAGAAGATAACTATAAATTAATCGCTTATTGCCATGACCAATACAGATTTATGTATGAAAGACAAACGCTATGAGTAAATACATTAATTTTGATATAGTACTGTGTAAAACAACAAAAAGGATATGACAAATTATGAATCAGACAGTGTCATAAATTGCATTACACGAGTGATCACACACCTTGTAAAGATAAAAAAGAACTCATTTAAATAAATACAGTAGGGAGTGTAATGATATAAATGATGCTGATGAGTGTTTGGTGTGGCATATGATTTTTTTTTATAATAATGTTAATCACTATTATTGTTAATATGATAAAATGTTCATGACTGTTATACTTGCAAAGCAGCTGGATCCACCTGACTCCATCTCTGCCATCAGGCTCCTGCAAAGCTCAGAGCTGGAAATCATCCTGATAAATTTCACAGATAAAACATTCATTCAATCACCTTTTAGTCTTTTTCTTTAAAGATTCTGCTCTGCCAATCATCTTCTGTAGGATGATGATGAACTTGTGAAATATAGCTAATGGATGTATGTAACAGTCCATTTGGACTATCAGGTTAGATGATAATAATTGTAATAATGGTAGAACTAATGACAACAACAACAACAATAATAATGATCATAGTAATAAAATATAATTACAGTAATGAAGGAATTATTGTTGATCATATGAATAAAAATAATTATTGATAGTTATAATATTGATTTGAGAAACAAAAAGAATTTTCAACACCATTAATGGTGTTATGTTACTGTTAAGATTCCATCATTCAAATACAGTTTTTGTCAGTCTTGCTGGTTTGATTGTTTATCTGCTGCGTTGTTTGGTGTCAAAGGTGCTCTGGTGCCCTGAGCTCATGCATGTGGGTTTGAGTTAAAATCAATGGGTCCAAAAAACTGATCAGCCTAATTACTTCTACATTGCATCGGATTATAAACAATGATTGCAAATGTAACAAATGATCTTAAAAGAGCAAAAAACTAGCCGTAAGATAGTATTTTGATAGAGAAACTTTAAGAAAAATAGTCTTAAATGGATATATTCCAAGCATGCAGTTGTGCAGACAGTCTAAAGGTGCGTTCACACCGGATGCTACTTGTACTACCTCGGCGATCACTCTCCATGCAAAATCAATGTACGGCTGCAATGGGGCGGGGCTAACCCTCTCGCCATGCGACAGCCACTTTTCACACTACCACAAAGCATGTCGCACGATGTGAAAGTAAAAAAAAGTTGATCAATCAGCAGTGTGTGCACGTGTGACGGTACCCTAGACAGACAGTTATTCATCCGGACTACAGAGTAACAATCCATGTCCGTATAGGAAACATTAGTCAGTGAGGACATTAGTTCCACCTAGACAGACCGCGGTAAACTCGTAGATGATGCTGCTGCAGGGCATCAGCTGCAGTATTTTGTGTTTGATAAGTGAATGAAAAGGATACAGCTGGAATAATGTCTGTTATACATCCTATTATATCATATATGATATGATCGCGGTGAAACTCGAGCGAACGTGGCGTCACCGAGCGACAGCCGACGGCAACGGTGACCAAAATGAGGTATTTATGGACGCGCAACGATACTTAAGTGGGGGACGCTATTTTGGTAGGTGGGTTGCTTGCGGTGTGAACGCAGCATAAGCAGGTGCTGCCACATGAAAGTAGAAATTCAGGATGTGTTAAGAAGCAGTACATTAACTATTAATAAGTTATGAGTAATGATTGATTTAGAGACTTTAGGGAAGGGGGTGCCCCTTGAATTTTTTTGGCTAACAGTTGTGCCAGTCCAAAATTCTGCACTGTGATTGGCTTCTTGCAATGTAACAGGTAGGATTTCTGTGGAAATCAATGCAGGCTGTTTAACAACAGGCTTGTTTACTTTTTAAAAAATAATTTATTCTTATATGGTAAATTTTTAATTTAGTAGAATTTAAATGGTGACTCATAATCATAATATTAATTATAATGGATCAGTGGATGTAATTTAAGCAGAGAAATGCTACTGATTCTATAACAGGTCTGAACTTCACCCTTTAAGTAGCAGTGTGGGGGCCGAGCAGAAAGTACCTAAGAACCACTGCACCACACAAACAGAACAAAACTTTATGGTTATGCATTATAACATTATGGTTTTCTTCTACATTTAAAAATACATGAACATCCTTTTTTTTCAGTTCTTTATTTTGAATATTTCAAATAAAGTTTTCAATGAAGAACATAGAATACAATGGGAGATACTGGACATCAGGGAGAAGACAAAGGGGGGAAATAAGATTACATTAAAATTCATATACATAATCACATACATACTTAAAAAGATTTTTTTAACTGAACAAAGGCGATAAGGATGCTGGTTGAGCTTAGTCTGTGAAGCCTCACATGCAGAGGCTGCAGTCATCTGCCCTGTAACAGCTCTTTAATGCACGTCCACCTCTGAACCCCTCATTCCCTTTATTTTCAGCTGTCCTGTCTTATAAAGATGATACATGAGCAAATCCAACATTTTAGTCTCATTAGGGAACAGAAAGTCAAAATTTTGGACCAAAGAGATAAAATCCTCTCGCCCGTGTGTTGAAGGTTAACTGAAGGGCAACATGAGCTGGCATGTTTACACAGCGAGTGTCCTCTTCTTCCAGTAAACAGCCCCTCCACTCTGAACATGCTGTTCTGTTTGCGTGCCAAGTGAGCTTGGCAAGCATCACAGCAGGCTTTATTATTTATTTATTCTTCCTTAATGAGTCAGATTCCTTAATATTCACATGGTCGCCCTAATCCTGTGCACCCTTGAGTCAGAGATCTAAATATAATTAGAGAATTTTCAGTATTAAGCAAAAATATGTGCCACTTTTTATTGGTTTAATTCAGTTAACAAGCACTGAAAACTTTCACAGTGAACTGTTAAAGAAACCAAGACGTTTATAGAATTTCAATATATGTAAATAAAAATGAAAACAGTGTTAAAAATACTGCCTAGCTAAATGCCATCCTATCAACTTAACAAGAAAATATAATTACATTTATGTCGAATTTATTCAATATCAACAGATGTATTCACTATTTAAGGGCAGTTTGTTAAGGCAGCTTGAACATAAGAGATACTTGAGAGCTCTTGAACATTCAGTCATGAAGCTTTTTGTGAAACTTTTATAAAGGCTGAAAATAAAACATAAGACCCCATCAATTAGTAATCTATTTGCTGCAGGGATAAACCGTCTACAAAAAAAGTAGGATGAGTAAAAATAGAAAAGCATTTTAAAGAACAACATCCAAATCAGTGAGCTAAAATAAAATATCTATAAACATCCTAAGAAGTGAAAATTGATCCTTTTTTTTAAAGTTTGTTTAAATATTTCATGTATGTCCATAAAAAAAAAAATAAAAACAACTTGAAATCTCACCAGTAAGTCAGAAATATGTTATAAAAGCAAACACATCAATGACTAAAAAGTGCGATGATTAACTCTCCATGACTCCAGAGAATGCTGTTCCAGCATGGCTGCCCTCACCCCTCTGACACCCTCCCTCCTCCCCTCCCTCACTTTGCTTGTCCCACTTCCCCACCCGTGACCCCCACCGTCCCCGCTGTGCCTGGCTGCTCTTGTTTGACCTTTGCCCTCGCTTGCAGGTGGGCGGAGCAGGTGTCCAGAGTTGGCCAATAACAATCAGGGCGTCGCCCTCTGTGACACGCCCTCTTTGGGGTTGGATAATGAGCAGGCTTCCGACAGCCGATTCGCCGGTGAGTGGCAACCTCTCGAACATGGACCAATGAGAGCTGAGGACTGGGCGTGAGAGTGAGGAGTGAGGGACGGGGGCGAGGGTGGAGGGCGAGGGAGGGTGAGGAAGAGCGAGGGAGAGGAGGGGAGGAGAGAGTGCAAGAGTGACCTGTCAGCAGAGGTACAGCCACAGATAGATATATGAAGATTCAACAGTCTGCTGCAGTACGCCATCTGTGCCGCCATCTTGGTAGTGGCAGGTCTGTCCTGTAATCAGACTTAAGTAGAAGTGGAGGCTGTGGCCTTTGGAAGCTACTGAAGCACCAATTTGTTTTAGATAAACTAGTTTTATACATAGAACTTTACACTTGTTCATGTGCTACTTTGAGTCTGCAAATCCAAAAGTAAGACACTGGAACAGTCAGCTTTCATTATTTTAAACCCTCTATGCAACAGTTATTGAAACAAAATTTTGTAGATCATTTTTATAATACTTAACTACTTAAAATTTAAAACACATTTCTCATTTATCTGACTATTTTAATTTCATACTTATGAGAAAAATACATACGTTTCCACAAGTTGGCATCAAATGACACGGCAAAGCAAAAAAATTACATTTCAGTTTAATTTCTTTAATCTATTAATGAACAACTGACAAAAGTCAGGAGATCTTACATCTAAGTTTTAAAGGCTCTTGGTCTATAACCTTGAAGTTTTCATGTGTTAAACAGGACAAAAATATCAAACTTCCTAAACAGTTTTTAGCTGGAGGCTGCCAGAACAGAACATTCAGACAGTGTTGTTTATTTGTTAACATAAACCTGATAAGTCAAGTCTTTGTTTTTATTGATGTATTGTTAATCTGAGCCAGAGTTTCATGGTGTCCAATGCAGTGGTCAGGAGATCAATCAAAATTTAAACCACAATAAATATCTGGAAAATTTCCCAATAATGTTTCTTCTTAGATTTTTCTTAATGCAGCAAAAGATCATCATCTGGAGAGCTAAGTTGTCAGATATTTAATGGCAATAAATCTTTTACAGCTTGTAACGCTGAATTTGAATTTTTAATATATTGTTTTACAATTAAAAACTGATGTGGTTACGGCCTTGTTTTGTTTTCTTACATCGTGTCCCAAGTGTAATGTCACGTCAGATATTTTAAGATAAGCCAAGTCAAATGCCGCGCAGCGTCAGTGTTGCATGGCCTCTGACAAAAACAGCTGTATCCTCCATATTTCACCGTGTAGTAGTTTGATTGTACAGATGGAGAAATTGATGTGAAAAGCTTTGTTTCGATACATATTTGACTCCCTGAACTTGATGATGACTTCTCTATCTCTGCAGCTCTAAACAGATTAAATCAGAATAAATGCTGCTGAATGATAAAGTCAAAGAAGTCTTTTTTTAGCTCCTTGTCTCCAGTGAGTTACTTAAGTTGCTTTACTAAGGTCTCCCTTAAGGGACTAAACCACATGCAAATTCTGTACTCAAAGAATAATTTAGTATTTCTCACCAGTAAGTGTTTCATTACGTAAATCTGTGTTAAGATTTTGTCAGAGAGATGAAAGCAGACTCTGTACCAGCTGCAGTGTCTTAAATTTTTGATTTCAGACTTGAAATCTGCCCAAATCATTTTCATTAATGATGTCTAATTTAATATCAGGTCTATGTAGGGCCTTAAAAAAGCCTTTTGAGGTCTGAAACTTGATTTATGTAATTTAACACCATAAAAAAAGAACATCTGAGAAGTTCTATATCAAGATGGCAGCTTCAGGTAGACCATCTATCAAATCTAGTTTGGGGCTATTTGAGGGATGTTTCAGAAACCACACTCAAAAACATCCTTTGGCTGCAGTCATTTCTCTCCAAAGCTCTTTCCAGTGCTTTGGAGAGAAATGCAACTTTATATTTAGTCTTTCAGTTAAGATTTTGTATCTTGTTTATTACATCTAAATAACAGGAACATTTTCCTTTATGTAACAGAAAGAGGTATCGCACGTGTTGATTGAGATTTCTTAGTGCAAAAATATGATAGTAATGTCTAGTTTTGTTATTAAAAAGTCTTAAATGTGATTTTTATATTTGTAAGGGAGCCTTAAATGTAGATTATTTAGAAGTCAGTTCATTCAGTAAACCCACAGTCTCCACATCGACCATACGTGTTTACGGGTGGACCTGACACCACCAGTAAGGCATTCAAGCTAGAAAGAACAACAGTGGATTTTATTTATTTGGGGGCAGATTTAGCATCCAGAGAGGAGTTTTTGTAGCATCTCTACCCAGCATGAAGACCTGGAGCCTTCCTTCTTCTCTTCATCCCTCCCTTCAGTGTTGTGGTGCTTCATTGCTTTATCTGTACTGGTTAGCTGTGCACTCTCTCCCTCCTCCTCCCCAAGCTGACGCCCTGGTGTGTGTGTTTGAGCGTGTGCTTCTTACTGTGTGTCTGATCTGCACGCTGTATACATGAGAGAGAGAGAGAGAAAGAACGAGAGAGAGAGAGAGAGAGAGAGAGAGAGAGAGAGAGTTGGGTCCATCCCAGAGATGAAGTTCATGTTCAGCGTCTGCCAGCTCCGAGCCGCTTTGCCAAACATCTGCACCTCATTCTCACAGCCATTCTCTCCTCTCATCCACCCCTCTGCTTCCAACACTTTACAGTTTACTGTGAGGAGAGCTAAAGGTGGCTTGAATTACTTTTTTTTTTACACAAGGGCTGGGCAATACAGGCCACGAGTCTCATCTCCATGTTCTGCTGAACGGCAAAACAAATGATACTGTGTGTCTCAATTAGATGAGAGCAAAGCAGCGCTAAATATTCTTCACCAGAGCTTTGTTTTGCTTTCACAGTTAGGAAGAATAAGGACCCTGCTATTCCTTTGAAAGTTTTATTATGTCAGATATCTCTCAAACAGCTCAGTAGATAAACCAGAGGTAATCAAACATTTCAGCTGCAATAGCTGTAATATTCAGCTATTTTCATTTATTTGTGATCTGCGGTGAGTTATGTTTTCCTGTTAAGTTAATGCCTTCATTTAAAAAAGCCCATATTTTAAAATTTCTAATAGTAATAACAGTTTTATTCATCCACATCAGGCAATAAGGTCCACACATAGGTAGGTATTTTTACTGTGTGTTTTGTGTAAATGATGTCTAAGGTCACTAAAATATCTGTAAATCTAGTAAAACCTGTGCCATGGTGAAGAATTTTGAAAACTCCATTTAGGGTATCTTTATGTAGACAGTGTTTTAGGCCCAAAATGCCACACTCTGTGCAGTAAAACATCGTCACGATAAACATGCTGCAACCTTGTGGTTGTTTTAAGTGTTGCTAACTGGACGATTTCTCTGCCAACACACGCTCTCTGTCCCTCCATCACCACGATGCACTCAGAACAAATGCTGCCTTATTTTAGACAGGACCTTCTCTGACTCTGTCTGTGGTTGATCATCAATATTTTATGTGTCTTGAATTTAAAGAATATACAAAGATAGGTTTTCTCAGTACAAGAGATGCTCCATTCAGGCATATACCAATGCCAATCACTTGTTTGTGAGTCCTGCTGTGCCCAAATCAGTATTTAAATTTATTTTGTTGAATATTTGCTTCATAAAGCAAAATCAAACAAACAATTGTGTCCTACAATGAGAATGTCTGAGTTACACAATATAAAGACAATTTATCGCCTGTTTCTATGATATAATTAACAGAATTATGGGCAGACTAACTAAGACCATTACTTAAATGCACCTGACAAAACAGTGCATATATTTTAATAAATAAAAGGCAATGCAACTTAAAAACATTCTCATTAGCATAATGGAACTGATGCCAGGAAAACAAATTTCACCCCTACTTAACTTTAATTATTCAAGCTTCAGGAAAAAATCTCCAACTCTGCAAAATACATTTAAAGGCATCATGTTCTTAGCTTCATCATATATTCATTTTACTGAGCCAACCTGAACGCACCACAGTGTTTCTGACTGGAAATAAAATGCATGATTAGACACAGCGTGAATTTGTTTAGGAGCAATGTGTTGCCTAGCTTAGCCGATTAGCTTTTATGTTGTGAGTTTCAGCACAGACTTAGACAGTGGATCAGTATGTTGAACTTAATGGACTGAAGAAAAAGTTTTATTCCAGTTTATTTAAGAGGATGACAGAGCAGCAGGAGCAGAAGATGAACGGATGACATCAGCAGGTCAACATGAGCTCAATCACAGTGTGATCAGTAGCAGTGTTTACAGGCATCAATATTGATCAACCAATCATGTTTTTCTGACAAATATTGGCTGATACTGCTTGGTTTCGATATTACTTTTATTTTCGATTCTGCTCACACCAGTTGACAAAGCTGCACCAGTCAGACTTGAAGTTGAAATAGATATGAACATATCAAAGATTTTACATTGAAATTGCAAAACAAAGTAAATGGTAATACACAGTATCTAACAGTGCGTTTTTATTTTCCTTTTAACAGGGATATTTTTAAAAATTTCATAGAAAAGATTACTTTTAAAACTACAGGAAACCCTCATATGGAGTCAGAATGCAAATAATGATTGTTAATCCGTTACATAATTAGGGCCAGAGACAAACCTGTTGTCTTGGTTGAATATACATTTATTAAAAAAAAAAACTCTTATGTATTTCCCAGCCCTGCTTCTTTTTTTTATCTTGTAAACAAAACATTTGAGTCACATTTAGCCTTCAGCTCTGTATCATTCTGGTATTTCTCAGCCTCCTCCCCTCTTTAACCCTGAATTCATTCTTGAAATCTTCATACCTGCTTCTGGTGGTTTTATGGTGAATGGTGTGACATGTTTTCTATTTCTGTGTCGTAAAAGTGTTTGTTATTCTCTGTTTCTCTCCTTTTTTCTCCCCATCATACTTCACATGGTTTCCTGTCTTTTCCTGGACATTTTCCTTCCTCTCTCTCTTCTCTGCTTCTATCCTCTCGTCTGTCTCTCTTTGCTCTTCGCCTTCTAATTGGATGGACAGATGAGGAGTCATGCCCAGTGCACATTGAGGAATAGGTATGGAGTTACGGGCAGACTCGAGATCAGACTCTGAGAGCATAAATCTGTTGTATTTTATGAAAAAAGAGTGGTCATGTTACAAACAACAGCTGCTTTAGAATAGCTCACTGTGATCTTGTTTGAGTTTAGATACAACTTTAAAGCAAAACTGTGTTTGATATCATGTAATAGATGAGCCTTAATTCATGATCAGTAATGATCAGTAAACTTTATTTAGGAGTTTATGTGTTTGTGAGTGAGGAAGTCCAAAGCAAAAAGGGTGCACTCACATAAGGGCCATTGATCCATGCCCTGCTTGCTCATACTCACATTTGTCCCGGCTTAATCAGGCTTTGGCTCATTTATCTCACAAATGCAAACTAAAAGACACACTCTCACAGCCAGCACAACAGAGACATGAATAAAACATTGCCCTTTTGTGTCATATTTTGGGTTATTTTGATTAAACAAAACCCTCAAGCACTTTGCCAATTAAGGATTATTACATGCAAGAGTGGCAGAGGTTAGGTTTTCATCTGAAACAAAGAGAGCTGCCAGCTAGTCACACCTCTTGTTAATTCACTTTAATGAATTAATATCTTTAAAATCTGAGTTATAGTCAGAGTTATCTACAAAGCTATTGGTGTTTTCATCTCTCTCGTTTTGATGAATTTTTACGCATTAACAATAATCTTTATCCACACGCAGATTAGCTAGTGTTACAACTGAATATCCATTGATACATATCTAAAAAAAACAGGGTTGTACTATTTAAATGTATTTTTTGGGCATTTTGTGCCTTTTTTGATAGGAGAGAGACAGTGGATAGGCTTGTGAAAGGGGGTGAGAGAGTAGGGGAAGACACTCTGCAAACTGGTCACAGGCGGGATTCGAACCTGGACCGGCAGAAGCAAGTTCATGGGGTGCCTGGTTGCTAACCACTTCGCCAAACCAGCACCCCACTAGGCCTATTTGTGTGATTATATTAACAGATGATCAGACCCTGGTAAACAGGGCGAAGTGGCTCACCATGTGCATAAAAATAAAGAAATTAAATTCAATTTGTGGGCAAACACTTTGCACATTGGTGAAAAATACACTTTAAATTACCTGTAACTTGAAAGAGACGTGTTCCTCAAAAACTCAAGCACACCTCGGTTTTCTCGAGTAAAAAGGCAAACGGGTTGTCAAAAAGAGAAATTAAATACTAAATAACTGAACAAATCCATGAACAATAGTTTAAAATCATCTACTGAAACAAATAATCAGAGACAACCTGATGAGCTGTGACATGGCACTCCTGAAAGCCTTGTAATGAACCCACTTATTTGAAAAAAAAAAAAAAAAAACCTAAAAAATGACTTTGGTTTGACAACTGGCTACAATAAGATTATTTACGGTCTGTGTTTAGAGTTACTTTGTGATGCATTAAAAAGCTAATAATCTTTCTGCCAGCAACTGCCCACCTTAGATCAGGTCAAAGTGCTGCAGGCTGGGGTCAGGTGGTGGTCACTGGAGCACAATCCCATACTAATCTAACTCATCATATTTACTAGTACAAAGGCCAGCTGGCCCTTTACGCAATATAGGCAAATGCTAAGGGCGCGCCACTAAATCTGGAAAAAAATCACTTCAATATAAAGATGCCAAGTTGTTCCTATTAACTCTCAAAATGGAAAAGCTCACATTGATTCAAATGTAAAGCAATGTCCAATTAATATTACTTCAAATGATAATACCAAGTAAGTCTGTTTTTGTATTTATTTTTAATTTGTTAAGCATGTAAAATGGGTCAAAGTTGTTGTCAACCTTTTTTTCCCCTGATGAAAACTTGACAGTAACTAATAAAAACGAGTGCACGCAGTCAAAAACTAAAACTTAACTGATATTTCCAATCAGAACTAATTTCCTCATGTAGATAGTAGGGAAAAGAAATATCCAATTACAACTACTTTGGTTGTGTGAAAAGGTTGGATGAGTTAAGAGAGACATCCAATCACAGCTGCCTTAGCTTCATGGTGATGGGATAAGTTGTGGAGTGATCCAATCAGAGCTACTCTCTTTATGAAAGGATATATTCATGTAGAGCAGGTTCACTGTTTGTTGTCAATTCAATTAAAGGTGTCTGAACTTCACACAAAAGTTGAATTTATTTCTGTTAATTTAAATATTCAAACTTCACTAGCATTCCATAAAGAGTTATTAGATGTTTCATTTTTATCCAAGTGTAAAACATGACTTCAAAAATTCAAGAAAACATGAAGAATGTGTTGTACACTTTACACTTCATATTTTAGTCCACAAAAATTACAGTAGATGTTGTCGACTAAAATGGTCAACTTCATCAACTAAAACTAGACTTAAATTAAAACTAGGCCTGTCCCGATGCTGGACTTGATAAACTGACACGTGCATGCATGTTAGTTTTCCTCCTCTCTTTCTGCCAAAGAGGCCGAATGAGAAGATGACTCACTCTGTCCATCTTTCTTAACACCGGGGTGCATTGGTTCTATAGCAGATTTAGCGGATTTAAAGTGGAGAGAGCATCTGTCAAACATGCAATCTTTGGGGGGGCCGCGGGGCCGCTCGCGCGTACACATGGAGAGAGATGAAGTGAGCGTCCTGAGGAGTAACGAGGAAACACACACTAAATGAATGATGGCATGAAAGGTACAGTTCTTAAGCCGGCTGCCACAGCCCAAGTACAGGAATATTTTGGTTATAAACAGAATGAACAACAGACGAGCCAATATGTCGCATTTGTTTGAAAGTAGTGGCGATGAAGAATAAGAGGAGGTGCAGCAGAGCCTTCGTCCTTGACAGTCAGTGTAAATAAAATAACGTAAAATGGTGCGCTAACAGACAGTGTTGTTTGCTACATTGCAAAAGAAATGCAGCCTTTCAATACGGTTGAAAAGCAGCAATGTTACAAACGTTTGACAGACAGTACGGATTGACTGTGAGAATGTACATGTCACAGACACGAACTGTATAAACTCCCTTTTATTTATTGTTTTTATTTTTGTGTGTGTTTTTATAGGAGTTTAGTTTTTTCCTTAGAGAGACAGGGTCTATTTTTTATTGTTTTTGATTAGGATAAATATTTTATTTACATGCAATTTTCCTAAAAGATAGCCCATTTCATTTTCATTTTTTTCTCTTTTTTTGTTTGTAAAATTTATTATATAATTTGTTTAATTTATTTTATTTAAAAGATCATGACCATCCAATTACAGTTAAATACTCTTAAGAAATTAAAGTTTATTGCTTTTGACATGGTGTACTCACTTTATTATGACATATATTATAATTACATTAATGAAAAAAATGAAAAAAAAATCAAAATAATATTGACAATAATATTGTTTATCGTCAACAATTTTTTGAAAAATTATCGTCCAGCATAATTTGTTGTTGTGACAGGCCTAATTAAAACAATCTAAATTACTAGATTCTAACTAAAGCAAAGATATACTTTAGGAAAAAACTATTACTGAAACTAAATAAAATGCTGGCTGTATGATACCAAAACTTACATCTTATAACGTGGTGTAATATATTTTCTAGATTTGACTGTAGTACTTATAAAAACACAAGTGAAGCAGCAGATTTACAACATAAACCTCTGTCCACTCTCATTTTGTTTCCTCGTTCAGGTCTGATGTACCTCGGAGGCTACAGGCCCGTTTTGGAGCCCCGCCCCCACCACACCTCCACCAGCAACATCAACCTGGAGGAGCAGGGGGCGGAGAACCGGGACGGCCAGAGTCCTAAACACCCTCGCCGTGGACCGCTCATTGTGTAACACACGCCGACAAAACCTGCACACACTCACAAAACACTCAGACTACACCCACTGTCCAGAATCAGCTCTTCTTAGCCTGCCATCGTGCTGCATCGCTGGATACTCTCCTCTCTGACCAGGGAAACAACACCCCCTCAACTCAAACCTGAACCCCGCCCACTTCCTGGATTGATTGTCACTGCTGGCGCTAAAAGTCTTCATGAGCAGAAAGAGGAGGGAAGAGGATCAAAGAGGCTTCACCCGTCCGTCTTCTGTGCACTTTTCTCTCAAAGGAGTGTTTTTTTTTTTTTGTCTGTGACTTTTCTTGTTGCAACATTTTTATTTATTACCTGTAGATCTGACCAATGAGAGCTTTGTATTGTGACTCTATAAACACTCACATGCTGCTCCTCCCCTCCCCTTTCCTCTCCTCTATTACCAGCCAAACAGTCAGGGGCTACTGTGATCGGCAATCGGATTTATTACTAACGTCTTTCTTCTTCTCTGTTGTTTGTCGAACGAGAGGTCGGACACTAAACAGTCAGCTCTCAGCCGACTCCTCTCCTCGGATCAGGGAGCTCCCTTCTCGCATGCAGATTCTCAACCTCCTCTGCCGACGTTTTTCTCCTCTCATGTATTTCCCAAACACCTCTGCTGAATGTGAAACACAAGCAGGCGGATGAGAAACTGTGGCCAAATATGAACAGAAACGGACTGAAACCAAATCAGAATGTAGGACAATGAAGAAGGGGAATGTACGTGACATCTTAACACGTCACCTAAACTGGATCTAAACATGAACCTTGAACCTCCATGTGGTTCTTAAATCACATAAACACTCATCACTTCATCTCCTTCTCTTAAGGCTCCATCTTAGCATGTCAGTATTATCGTAGTGCAACTGGAAATCAACAACTAACACCAAGCAATAAAGACGACAAAGCTGCATCTCTTTATCTCCTGCAGGGGGCGTTCACGTTTTGTTCAAACAAAGACTCTGTTTGCACTGGCCTGTTGTACTCTAATCCAGACATTTGTTTATTATTTTATGTTTTTTTTTGCCATTGTAAAGGGATTACTAGAGAAGAAGCATCTCGCCGTGAAATGTGAGTTTTAAGCTGGATCAGACTGCATGATTTAGACGTATATACAATGAACATTAGAATCAAATAAATGCTCCCATCGTGTGACATTATCAATGATATCTTCAGGACGTCCCATGATCCTGCTTTGACTGATTTTCTTTCACACTGCAATCCGTCAAGCCGACCAAAGCCTGTCAATTGTTGCGATTAAAGCGACCTGACATGGCCGTGGTCTTTGCTCTTTCTATCCTGCCTGTTGTTGCCAAGGACCCAAAAATCGACAACCATCTTCGAGTCATGACAACGTTAGCATCAAGCAGCTCTGCAGGATTTTGAGTGATGCAACAGAGTTGTATTTTGGGTGCTCAGAAGAAAATGGCGTCTGTACCGGAGCAATTTGTAACTATAGTCCACACAGACATGTAGATGCTAACCTGTCAAGAGAAGCAGAGGCTGGTGGTGCGAGTTATGCTGCGTTCACACCGCAAGCGACCCAGCTACCAAAATCGCGTCACCCACTGACGTAGCGTCGCACATCCATAAATACCTCATTTTGGTCACCGTTGCCGTCGCTCGGTGACGTCACGTCCGCTTGAGTTTCACCGTGATTATATCATATATCATATAATAGGATGTATAAGCGGACATTATTCCAACTGTATCTTTTTCATTCACTTATCAACCACAAAACACTGCAGCTGATGCCCTGCAGCAGCATTATCTGTGAGTTTCCAGCGGTCCGTCTAGGCGGAACTAATGTCCTGACAAATGTTTCCCACACGGACATAAATTGTTCCTCTGTAGTCCGGATGAAAAACTGTCTGCGTCACACACACACACACAGCTGATTGGCCATTGCAGCACAGCCACACACGACATCGTCTGAAAAGATCAACTCTTTTTTTACATCGCGCGACGATGTGGTAGTGTGAAAAGCAGCTGTCGCATCGCGGGAGGGTTAGCCCTGCCCCATTGCGGCTGTACATTGACTTAACATGGAGAGTGATCACCGAGGTAGTACTAGTAGCGTCTGGTGTGAACGCAACATAATGCTCATGTTAGCCACTTCCTGCTTGAAAGTGCCAGTGGGCTCTACTTGCCAACTGTTGCATTCAACCAAATTCAAGCCATAATGCCCTGCTTTTGGTTCACCTACCTTGTTTGGTACCCATTTACCACAAACTAAGCTCCAGTTCGCTTAGAAATAGACTAGGGTTCAGTTCTTTGGTCTGCTTTGGAGTTTTCGTGAGTTTTCACACCACCCCAAGTTATCCCAACATTCCAAAAAAGCTAATTACAGTTAATTTGGTCTGGGTCAAATGTTAAAGCGCTCCTGACGTGGTGCAGTAATAAGTCATAATAATATCATAATTAGTTTTAGTTGCAAAATCTGTGGTTGCTCAAAATGAGGCTCCCACATACAATTTCAGAGATTTTTTTCTCTTTTTGCATTAGCAATAGTTATGATACCTTAGCTTTCATTGAAAACATATGAACATGAGATAAGGCCGGATCCACCAAGGAGGTTATGTTATTGCCGGCGTCTGTTTCTTTGTTTCTTGGTTAGCAACATAACTCAAAATGTCAAGTATGGATTTCGATGAAATTTTCAGGAAATGTCCAGACTGGGACAAGAAACAACTAGTTAGATTTTAAGAGTGATACAGATCACTGTCTGGATCCCCCATGACGAAAAATGCGATTTTCGTTAATAATTTCTGAACTAAAATAGATATCATTATGAATTAAATTGCTAATGGTATGTTTTCATGGTCAAGGAATCTAAATATTTAGATGTAATAAAGGCAGGACTAATATTTATGGTGAAAATCACAATATGGATGAGTATGAGGTCTGAGCTCTCCTAGTGCTTTTCTAGTTGTTACAGTAATCTAAAAAACTTTTTGAATCAGTCGGTGCCATCTTCTACATCACTCCTATCACTCTGTTAAAGTGCAGTGAAGTTAGTACAGCTTTGACACAGAACAGTATTTGCGTTGGTGGACTTACCCTCCATCAAACCTGGACACTTTTTTAGTGTGCCATTTTCTGGAGACTTTCCTGAAGACATCTGAATAACGTCTCAATATCAGAACGCAGCGACTGTTAAAAATCACTTTACTTTTATTGTGTAGTCTGACTTGATGCCATTAAGAGACTTAATAATCATGCAGTCTGATCCGGCCGTGAGCCAACACCGCGGTTAGCTGGCATTTTGTCCATCCATCATCTTACCCCTCGTTACCATCACCTCAACGAGCCGTTTTTTTTTTTCTTCTTGTTTTTGTGCTTTCAGTTGTTTTTGGTTTTGTATAACTTTAATGTATTGCTCACCTGTTGTTGATGCTCTGTTTCTGTGTTTTTATTTGTTGAAAACACTGTGTTGTTTAATTAGAATGTGGATGAAAATATGTGAAAAACTGTAAAGGTTTACACTCGTCACGCTCACAGTCGGGCGCGCTCTCGTTAAGTAAAACTCAAAAGGGACGATAATGACGTTTAATGCACTATTTGCTGTCTCCTAGACGACACACTCGGTGGTGCATGAGGCGACAGTAGAATAAGCATGTTAGTCTAGGTCAGCCTGCACCCTCCATAGAGTACTTGATGATGGATCACTGCACACACACAGTAAAACACAGATCATATCCTCTGCAGTGTTATGTATTGGTTGCTGGCTCAATAATCACTTGGCCTGAACTGTTAAGGTCAAGACTTGTGCACTGCTATATCCAAACTGCAAGCAGCCGAGTGTTCACAGTCTGAATGTGTAGATGAAGCCAACCGTCGCAGTGTGATATCAAAAAGAACGGACCCCACTTTTGTAGAGTGACAATGTCAAAGAGAACATCAAATGGACAATAAAGGTTTTTTTGCATCGAACCTGTCTCTGAGTTATGTCCTGTTGATTCATTTATCATTCAGTGTTTTGGTTTATGTTCACGAGGATGACACACAGCCTTGGGAAAACTCCTAACATGGTCACTAGTGCTGAAATGCTCCCCACTATGCTATACAATCATTTTTCAAACTCTGGTTTCCCACCGCACAGCTCAATTTGTTCTCTTAACATCAGTAAAAAAAACCTCCCATGGGCCATGGCCTCGAATCACAGAGCAAAATGGACACAAAAAGAGCGAACGGGAGCTGGAGAGTCGGATACTTGCCTCCACAAAAAGTTATGTTTTTGCCAGCACATGTTTGTTTGCGAGCAAGATTCCACAAAAACAACTGGACAGATTTTGCTGAAATTTTCAGATCTTGGTAATGACTCAACTTAGGAATGATTAGATTTTGGTGGTGATCCAGATAACCTCCATTAGCAAACAATAGTTTTTAATAAAATACTAAAAACTAATAAAGATATCAACATGATTCTAAGTGCTAGGCATGGGTTTTCAGTGTTCAGGAATCCTATTATGATGGAAACTTTATCATGGAACTATTGATTATAGATGTAACAGCAATATGTGAGGTACTTTGGTGGAGGTTTGCACTCTCTGGGTGATTTATAGTTTCAATTGTTTGCCCTCATGTAAATGAATAAATGAAATACAGGTGAGCAATCGCATGGAGCTGGCTGTTTGATTTGCTAACCCAGAGTTTATGTTCATACAAGGGAGAGGGATGTCGTCACTGTTCTGCTGCTTCTTCAGCCACAGCCATGACTCCTGCCACTGGGGAGAACTCAGATGTATCCACACAAGTTTTTACACATAAAGACAATTTTGTCCACTTGGATACGGCATTTCCGGCAACTCCTTTTGTTTTTCACGTGTACAACAAAGATGAATATTTTCAGAAACAATGGCGTCATAGCCCGCCTCTCCCTCAAAACTGCACAACTCAGGTACATACAGGTATTCTCTTGACTCCAAAGTGAATGGAACTTCATCGACGCTGTCATAATCATCCCTTTTTTAATTTCCTGGTTAAAAACAAAAGAGTTACGATACTTGATAAAAGTTAGACAAAGCTACAACTGATGTCTTAAGCCGCTAGCTTGTTATGTTTACTACAGCTGAGAGTGAGGTGGAGTGATTCAGCGGCTCACAGCAGCGCTGCACGGAGGGATACATGGCGTGAGTTGGCTTAGGTCCAGATAAACTTTATATATTCGAAATGTTAATGCACTTAAAAATGGTCATATGTAGCATACTCTTAAACTATGGTATTATTTTTTTTACCCTTTGATTTTGGTACGGTACTTTCTTGTTAGCGGCTACTTCTTCGTCAGACTCTCACAGTCTGTGGCTTACTGAGGAAGAGGAGAGAACATTCTACTGTATCTAATGTTCTTAGTGACCACATGGAGCTCTTACAACCCCACATAAAAAAACTGAACTACCCCTTTAAGGTTGTGCAGTAGGCGCCTTTTGTAAAACATTATGACTTCTTCTGAACCCTGTCAGTGAAGGAATTGATAAGGGAGTTGGTTAGCCAAATGACTCATGATATTGATTCTTTGATGGAAATGACTCTCAACTGGAATTGGTTTCCGATTCCCATCCCTACATACGGCACAGATGTTCGATTCGGTTACCGGTAAAATGGTAAGCCGCGGTAAAATTTCCCACGGTAATCATTACCGTGTCCTTTTAAAATTACCGTTATACCGTGTTTGATCACCACACTGTGTCAGTAACTCATGCTGATGTTGCTCTTTGACTGAAAAAGGCCAAACTATGTGCGTCTGCCCCTCGATGAAGCAGCCGTGTGTCGCAAACAGAGGCGCACATACGTAGCCTGTTGTACAAATGAAGTACAAATTTGTTTTTTTCTATTCTTGTAATTACACACAGTTTAAGCATTTATCATGAAATAATGACAAATACTTGCAAGAATTGTTTACTTTTATTTCTAATGTAATTTTTTTTAAACAAATTTACTTATAGGACATTTCCTGACACAATTTTTGACAAAAAAAGACAAAAGGACTGTTAAAATTATAATATTAAAGGGGTAAAATGATTTCAAGACTGTGTTAAAGTACTTTTTTCAACATTTTGAGCACACTGCAATAATACCGCGATAATAATGATAACCGTGATAATTTTGGTCACAATAACCGTGATATGAAATTTTCATACCGTTACATCCCTAATCTCAGTTAACCTGGTATATTTCCCAGCCTTACCTTTTATGAATAATGATGAAATAAGGCCAAAATAAAAAGACCGTTATAATTAGTTTTAGCCTGACCCAACCTCTAAATGTTCATTTTTTTCCAGTGAAACCTCAAAGTCTATTAAATAAAAAATGTAATTTTAAAGAATTGTCTTTAAACAAACTCTGTGGACTAAAATAGTTCCTTTTTTTCCTTTAAATAAATCTTCATCAGCTCCCCGCTCCAAGTCTCAGCTCCAGACAATGAGTGTTTTCTAATGGGCCCAGTGTACATAATGCCATTATCACGTTAACAAATGACCACATAATTGAATTCTATCGCCTCATTCGTTTGGATCTGTGCGCTCTCACATGTCCTGCTCCCCTTTTGTCTCGACTGGAACAAATTCACCTCATCTGTCCTGTCAGATGACCCCTCCACACCTGCCTTTCCTTCACTCTCATATTTGACTCCATTATCTTCAGTCCCACCTGCCTGCAGAGTCACATCGTTCAGCGTTTGTTCACTATTACAACATCAATCCAGGCCGTCCTCAGAGGGAGGGGTTTCTTATTTCAGCCCCTCGCCCCCCTCGGTTACAATCAAAGCTCAGCATCACAGAAAGGGTTTAACTCACAGCTCGGACTCTCACAGGACTGGAAGATACACATTTATCTCTGATATGATGCTTTTCGCTCTTCTGCTCCTCCTCACCATCCCAGGTAAGACTTTAAATCTTTAGAAGTCTTGACTGCGTCTGTTTTTGCACTAATTCAGCTTCAGCAGTTTCAGTGATGTTTGGTTGCAGTGTTATAATCCATCAAACTGGCTGTGTTTACATCTGTTAAACAGTTTGTGTTGTGAAGCCCCAAAAATGGTCAAACATATGACAAAGAAAATAAATCACCATAAATGGAGCAGAAATCCTGACACACTCCTGATCTGCACTCTAAATTGTACACATACAAAACTGATGACTGCTTTTAATCTGCAAAGCAAGAATACAATAAAGGAAGAAAATATGTAAATATAATGTGACAATGAAAAATCAAGATGTGACTTCAGCCTATATTTCAAATTTGTGGGATAAACTAAACTGTAGAGCACGGGAAAAAAGCATTTTTATTAAGAATATGAAGAGTATCGATGGTTCTTTCTATAATAGCATAACACATAAGAGCCACATCAGGTTTTCTGATGTTGTTGCTGGTGATCTCACACTGAAAGCACAGAACATGATGCACTCAAATTGTACACAGGGTTACAAAGGAGCGGAAAAATACTCAAATATTTAGAAACTTTTCATGGGAATTAAGGGAATAAATTGAAATGTAGGATAATTAAGACCAGCTGTATCATATCCAAACATTAATAAAACATTTTCTTTTGTCATGGGAAAAATCAATGCAAAATACTACAATTAAAAATCATTACATTTCAACAGATTTATTTATAAGTAGAACTTTTTCAAGGTTTAATTATTCATTCAACATTTTGACGATAGACATACTTTAGCAGACACTAAAATGAATAAATGAACAAGAGTTAAGGCAGAATGGACTCTGGTTTTTAATTACCGATATTTAATTATCCATCCTTATACTTCAGTGTTACCAGTTTGTTAACACTTCATCCCCCTGACTGCACATACTTAAAGGTTTCTTCAAAGATGGATAGACCTTTTTGACAAAGTATTGAAGTATTATTTAGACTTTATAGCTCATTTTATTTACACTATATCACTCATATCTTACAAACTCTATTTTGACTTATACACAAAACTGAGGGCACAGCATGGTGGCGCAGCAGGTAGTGCATGTGCCTCACAGCAAGGAGGTTCTCAGTTTGATTCCCGAGTTGGACGGGGGCCTTTCTGTGTGAAGTTTGTAAGTTTTTTCCATGCCAGGGTTCTCTCCTGGCACTCGGCTTCCTCCCACAGTCAAAAAGCATGATTAGATGATGATTATTAAAATCATTAGGTTAATTGGTGACTCTATATTGCCCTTAGGTATGAGCGTGAACATGAATGGCTGTCTGTCTCTATTGCCCTGCAATCGACTGGCGACCGGTTCAGGGTGTACCCCACCTCTCACCCCCGAAAGGGGTAAAGGGGTATAGAAAATGAAATGTAATGAAAACAAAACTGGGGGCTGCAGGCAACTCTAAACTGTTTTTGATTTCATCTCTCTGTTAAATATCCTGCTGTCCAAACACAAAGACAAAATATTTCTTTTGTCTCACCAAACTATTTTTTTTTCCTGATTCAGGGGGGGTTTCCTCTAAGAAGGTGTGCAGTTACCATGACGTTCTGGACTACCTGAATTTGACCAAAGACAACAATGTGTTCAAACTGACTCGACCCGTTTTGGACTGGACCCACCCGTCTCATGTGGAGCTGGACGTCTTCCTCTATGCTATCCTGGCCGTGGTAGGTGAAGCATTTCTGTATAAAAGAATTTCATCAAAGTGCTGTAACCTTCAAAGTTTGTTATCAACGTGTCACTTTCATTCACAGATAGAAAAAACACAAACATTTATTCCTTTCCTTTGGGCAACACTCGTGAGTGAGATTTTTTTACTGAAGAATTAAATGCTAGATGTTATAAAAACAGAAATAATCCATCACTCTTTTGTTTTTCATTTGATATCAAATTGCCTGAAAGTCTGTCTCTTATCTTTGGCAGAAATGGCACCACGAACGCATCTCCTGGGATCCTGAGCAGTTCTGTGGGATTTCCCAACTTGCAATTCCCCGGGAGCTGCTGTGGAGCCCGGACCTCTTAATCTACGAGATGTGGGTCTTCACAACACAAGGCTTGGTCTTCAAGGAAGAGATAATCTATGCATGAAAATAGGGATGGCACGATCTGATACTGATATCGGTCCGATATCAGCAAAAAAAAAAAAAAATCAGATTATATCAACCTGCATCTAAAATGTCCAATACAAGCACTCCAACAGTCCATTCCAATTTATTATTTTATTTATTTAGTTTAGTTGTAGAATATGCTAATGTTAAAGTAAAAGGCGGTGGTTATTTTGCAAATTAAAATGATTTAATTGTAGTATATTCTTATGTTTAATGTTAAATGCATTGAACCCATTGGTTAATAACAAATCGGTCAGTTTCTCATACCTACTATTGCTGACTACTGTTCTCTGTTTGAGTAATCTCAGTTGATCACGCCTTTCTAATGGTACGGCCACACCGGACGCGAATTCGCCAGGACGCGCGTCGAGATTACATACCAAGTCAATGCAAAGACGTGCATGGATGCAGATTCGCCCCGGGCAGCGCATTGGACGCATTTGGCGCGGCGCGTCTGGAGCGTTGGACGCATTTGGCGCAGCGCGTCTGGAGCATTGGAAGCGTTTGGCGTGGTGCATTTGGAGCTTCCGGCGCATTTGGGGCGTCAAACACCTCGATGCTCGAGTTGAAAACATTGCAATTTGACGCAAATTCGCGTGACGCTGTTGCGCGGCAGCCAATCAGCGATGAAATCCCCCCCGACATCATTGATTTGATGACGTGTGACGCTCTGGCCCCCAGCTCCTGCTCAAACCCAGCTGAAAGATGGAGGAGAGGTTGATCTGTGCTGTTTGCCATCATCCGGAGCTATACAATTCGACATGTGTACTCTACAGAGACCGGAACAAAAAGGAGCAGGCTTGGGCGAAAGTCGCTGAGGAGACAGGTTTTGAAGGTAAGTTCTGTAAATATTCATTTCCAGCTGGATTTGCCTGCACGGGTCATCATCACTGAGTCCGACAAGCTCCGGCTCTCTACTGTGCCAGCGCATTGATGCACGTCGCCCCTCAGCTTGTCAAAATGGTCCAGAGTCCAGCCTCGGGCATTACGCGCGGCGCATCACAGGCTTTCCGTGCGTTTAAATTCGCCAATTCGTGTCCGGTGTGGCCGTAGAATAACAGTCCATACTACAAAGTAAGTAATAAATGTCTGTATAATTCCTGCTGATATCGGATCGGTATCGGCCAATACTCAAGGCTATATCGCTATAGTATCGGAGGTGAAAAAGTTATATCAGGACACCCCTACTTGAAAAGGTTTTACTAATTAATTTACAGATTTACATTCCATGGCCACTCTATAAGGTACACTTTACTGGTAGGCTTGATTCCCTTTAGCCTTCAGGGCTCCGATAATTCTTTCCAGTAAAGTGTTGAAATGCTCAGCAGAAGTGAAGTGAAGCTCCATTATCTGTTCAGTTAGTAAAATTAAATACTGAATGACTCGTTGATTGAAAGCACTGAAAACATGCCAAGTCGAGATTTTGTCTATTTGATCAGGACCCAGAAGGATGACACTGCTCTGAACCCTTACATAATGTTGTTCTATGATGGGACGGTCACTTCTGAGGAGGACTTAAAGGTGGTCAGCACCTGTAAGATGGACGTCCACAAGTTCCCCTTCGATACGCAGAGGTGTAACATCTCATTATCATCTGCTGTACATTCCGGTGAGAGACAGAGCCAGCATGTGTTTTGTGCTGTAAAGTCAGCCGTGTGACGATTTCTCCTGTTCTCTCTCAGTTGATGAAATGCGGCTCATTCCTTGCTCCAACACGTCCCGGGCCACTGAGTTCTCCAGAGAGGTGATGAAGAGTCAAGGGGAGTGGGATTTTGTGCAGCTGTCCGTCTCAAACTTCAACATCTCCTACAACAACAGAACGTGGGAAAATATTGCATACACTGTACGCAACACACAGACACAAACAAAATTAAAATACTTCAGACGTCCTGTGGTGGAACAGTACAGTACATTTTTGTCTCAAGTCCATCAATTACACAGATTACTTAAAGGAATAGATCAGTTCTTTTTTAACTACTTTATACAGGGCTCTCGACTAACTTTATGAGCTGGTTGCAACGGTGCACCTAAAATGTTTTTTAAGGTGCACCAGCACAAAAATTAGGTGCACCCAGATTTTTCAGTGTTGCCTCGTACGCCATAAGGTCACAACTTTCTCACTGTCCATAACTTTTATACAATGTAAATGATTTTTAAACAAGACTAAGATGTAAAGAAATACTTGTCTTTCTTTCAAGCAAAATTATACATTTAAAGAAAACAGAGCGTTTAAAGTGCTTCATTGAATGAAATTTACAAATTTAAACTAAAACATTAAGCAGACTATAACATCTCCAAAGAAAAGTGCTTGTTCTACTTTACTGAACTGAAATGTAATATTTCAAACACCTCTAGATAAATAAAATATTTTAAAATAATAAGAGCTAATGTCTAAGGTGCTATACTGAGCTGAAAATGAAATAAATATCCATACTTTAACAACCAACAACATAACATTTAACTGGATGGTCTTATTCTCTAATTAATTTGAACCCAGAATAAGACTTCACACAATATAGTCAATATTTACAAAACTGAAACTAAGTTAAATGAAAAAACTATTCTCAAACTAATTTATGATGATTTAATAGTTACTTATAATTAGCGTAGTGTTTCCTTTAGTCTCCACTCTGCATTTGTGTCAGCTGGCACGGTGTATTATAATTCTCATACCCCTTCTTTCCAAGTGAGGTCCCGGTCTGTCTTCGTTTTCAAGGACTGTGTAGCCCTCCGTCTTGGCTCTACCCCTTAGCCCTTAAGGAGAATGGGAACACCTCTTCACTAGACATGAACGCGTAAAACCAAGGGGTAAGGGGTACAATTGAGAAGAACCCTTAAGGTGCGTACACACCAGACGCTACTTGTACTACCTCAGCAAAAACTCTCCATGCCAAGTCAATGTACAGCCGCGATGGGGCGGGGCTAATCCTCCCGCGATGCGACAGCCGCTTTTCACACTACCACATAGCTTGTCGCGCGATGTCAAAGTGAAAAAAAAGTTGATCAATTAGCGGTGTGTGCACGTGTAACGGTACCCTAGACAGACTGTTATTCATCCAGACTACAGAGAAACAATCCATGTCCGTGTGGGAAACATTAGTCAGTGAGGACATTAGTTCCACCTGGACAGACTGCAGAAAACTCACAATGATGCTGCTGCAGGGCATCAGCTGCAGTGTTTTGTGTTTGATAAGTGAATGAAAAGGATACAGCTGGAATAATGTCCGCTTATACATCCTATTATATGATATATGATCTGATCGCAGTGAAACTCGAGTGGACGTGATGTCACCGAGCGACGGCCGACGGAAACGGTGACCAAAATGAGGTATTGATGGACACGCAATGATACTTTAGTGGGCGATGCGATTTCGGTAGCTGGGCCGCTTGCGGTTTGAACGGAACATTGGAGTTTCATCTGCCTTTCAAGCAGCTTCTCTTTAGATGCACGAGAGACCTGGTGGTGATCTTTCGGAGCAGATGTTTGACAGAACTTTGATCATGTTTGGTGGAAACAATACTTCTGTTGTCCAGACACACTCCTTCCAAAGCAGTGGTTGTTTTTATCCCTATCAAATCTCTCCGTTCCTTGTTCATGCCAGTTGAACAGGATGATGTAGTCTACCCCCCTGCACTTGCCTAAGTGAATTTCCCTGATAATTCACTGCAACTTCATCTGGATAAAATACTGGGGGGGGAGGTAATGTCACCCGGATAATGTCCGCACATTGTGCCACAATGCTTCACCCACTTACAGGTTAAAACTACTCAAGAAACTCAATTGGCTCAACAATATGATATAGTAAAATTCTGAGAAACTAATTTTGAGCTTACATTAGTTCTCAGACTAACAGGACATAATTTGTCATTTGCTTGCATGTTTCCATCTTCAGGACTGTTTCTCTCAGTTGCTTTCAGACTCAACCTTTCAAACCTGTTTCCCCAGTTCACCATGAAAAGAAGGCCCCTCCTGCACGTCATCAACTTCCTGTTACCCATCCTCTTCTTCCTGTGTCTGGACCTGGCCTCCTTCTTTATCGCAGATCACCGAGGAGAGAAATTGGGCTTTAAGGTCACCGTGCTGTTGGCCATCTCAGTGCTGCTGCTCATCCTGAACGACATCCTGCCCTCCATGTCCAACAAGACTCCGCTCATAGGTACAGACAAGAACTCTGATTATGATCCAAACAACTGAAGCTGTGAGATACCAAAGTTGAAGGCTGGTATTGTCTGTTTCTCTTCGCAGCAACCTACTGCATTGTGATCTTTGCATTGATGCTGTTCAGTCTGCTGGAGACGATCTTGGTGACGTTTCTTATTGAGAAAGACTCACAATCGAAGGACAAGCTTGGACCAAGGGACAACTGGCAGGACAAACAAGAAAAGGAAAAAACTGAAGACACTATCACAGGTGAGATGCTGTGTGGCACAAAAAGATAAACACAAACAGTCAAGCAGTGCTGGTTGGTTAATTGACTGTCAATTAGGGATGCAACGGTATGAAAATTTCAAACCACGGTTATTGTGACCAAAATTATCACGGTTATCATTATTATTGCGGTATTGTTGCAGTGTGCCCAAAATGTTCAAAAAGTACTTTAACACAGTCTTGAAATCATTTAACCCCTTCATAATAATTTTAACGTGTCTTTTGTCTTTTTTTTTTGTCAATAACTGTGTCAGGAATTGTCCTTTAGGAATATTTGTTTAAACTTTTTTCATGAGAAATAAAAGTAAACAATTCTGACAAGTGTTTGCCATTATGTTATAAATGCTTACACTGTGTATTTACAAGAAAAGAAAACAATGGATTTGTACTTTTAACAGGTTTCTCTTCATAAACAGTTTTAAATGAACATGATCAAAGTTTTTAGATGACTAAAAATAAATGTAACCAATTTTACATACACTCACACATTTTAGTTTGCCTGCAGCATTAGTGTCCATGTTAAAATTCATTATATTGGACCATGTCCAGGCCTTTTTATTTATTTATTTTTTGTGTTTCTAACGATAGTCCCTGAAGCAGTTAGCCCCCTTCGTGACTCTCCTCTGGTCTCCCCTCTCCATGGCAGATGTCCTCCACATCTCCTTCTTTCATATTTCCAAATTACAATTGATTAAATCCATAAAATACAAACTATGACGGAAAAAGACGATCTATTACGTTGAAATAAGGTAAATAAACGGCAAAAGAACGGCAAGACGACACTTCAGATTGATACTAATGCTGTTATTTACAACCTTTATACATCATTCCCACAGAAAATCCTGATAAACAACCTATAATTCACTCAGGTATGTATGAATCTCTGAATCCTCTCTCTCTCTGCTCATTTACTCGAGGAGTTACAGCAGTTTTAATCACAAGCATTTTTGTCTTTCACTGCAGCTCTGTGTTTTAGACAGGGTGACTGTCATCAATCAGTTTCCAAAATCCAATTCTGACCAGACTTTAGACTTTGTTTTGAGTGGGAAAACCTGTAAAGAGTCTGAGTGAGGCTCCGCCTGCTAAACTTTAAGAGACTAAACAATGCAAACTGCGCATGTGTGCCTCCGTTTGTGAGGCTGCCTCATCGAGGGCAGACATACATAGTTCCGGCTTTCTGAGGCAAAGAGCAGCATCACCGTGAGTTACTGACAGTGTGGAGATCAAACTCGGAAACTCTGTAAATTCACTAGGACGCGGTGATGATTACTGTGGGAAATTTTACCGCGGTTTACCATTTTACCGGTAACTGTTACATCCCTACTGTCAATTATGACATCCAGTGACTACAAAATCAGCAAACGTCATCACACGACAGCCCTGCACGTCAAGCTAGCCGAGTCCTAGAGGTGAAGTGCTCCCCCCCTCACAAATGGTTTTATAAACCACGCAAATCATTAGTAGGGTTTGTCACGCCACTGTCACTGGATCTTAATGCAATATGGTTTATTTCTACTCATTTAAAATTGTTGCACAGATGTCATAAGAAATCTTTCCCAGATGGACTGGTAAAATATCTGCTGAACCGTCGATCTGGTGTGTCAGGTTACTTGTGTTGCAAATTACGGAGGAACTTTGCATATCAAATTCAAGAGACAGGTGTTCAGGAGACAAAAAGGTCAATTTAAATGTAAAGACGGACACACACTGTCTAGCTTGTATGAAATTAATTTCCTTGCAAAGTTCCGGTCTCAGGCCTTCATCAGGGAAACCAAAGAGAAACTGGTTTAGACCAAAGAACTGAACTCTGGACTGGTCACCAGAGGCCAGCCCCGCATTTTGCATGACTGGAAAACTTCAAAATACAGTTGTATGCATTTTAATCTATGGCTGTAAACCTTACTGCCCTTAAAGTTTCCACTATGCTGATTTTTTTTGTCTTTCAGAAAAAAGACAGACCTGCTGTGCCTGCATCTCTCAAGTGTCTGCTGGAGAAAAACAGCAGGAACTGCTGTCTTTGGCTGAGGAGGTACAACATTAAAACTGCTGTTATAGCTTTTTATTACAAGCTGGGAGGATAAATCATTAGCTTTGTAAAGAAGTTATAACGTGAAAAATACAGTTTTTTAGCAGTTGTCTAAGTATCATCATCATTGGGCACAAAGCTCCCATCTCCATTTTTTTTTAATTTTCTTTTTATTTGTATGAAAGAGTGCTAGTGGTCACCTTCCTTGTTAGTCAGTGGGTTTTTATAAATTTTGAACTTAATCAGAGAAAAAACAATAATATTGATCATCAGGAAAATAATTAATTCTGTAGCAGAGCATTTTATGATTTCTGGTAAAGCAGCAATTTTCAATATATGAGGTTATTTTTGCCCGGCAGTGATGACGTGCATATGTGGGTATCTGAAGTGTCTGCCAGCCCAAAAAAGGTAAAATTAGCCAGAACTTTGTTTTTGGTTAACCTTTGTCTAAAAATATCAAATCTGATGGATGAAAAGATGGATGTGTGTTTTATTACCTCCGCCAAGGAGGTTATGTTTTCGGGAGAGTTTGTCCGTCTGTCTATGAACAAAATAACTCAAAAAGTAATGGATGGATTTTGATGACATTTTCAGGAAATGTTCAGCATGGGTAAAGGAAGAAGTGATTCAATTTTGGTGTTGATCTGGATCACCGTCTGGATCCGCCATGACAAAAATGCGATTTTCGTTAATAACTACTGAACTAAAATAGATATAATTATGTAACCGTTTGCTAATGGTATGTTTTCATGGTCAAGTAATCCAAATATTTAGATGAAATAAAGGTAGGACTAATATTTATGGTACAAATCACAATATTGGAGAGGACTGTGGTGCTGGCAGAGGTCTGCGCTCTCCGAGTGCTTTTCTAGTTTTATTAAGATTCAGTTTCAGTTCTTTCACCAAATACGTTGTTTTAGCTTGCACTTTTTTGTAAACAGGGTAACTTGAAAAGTTAACAATAGATTTGGATGTTATTTTCAGGGAATGATAGTCACAACCAGTGTTGTGTGTAACGCGTTAGAAAGTAACGCGTTACAGTAATGAAACTACTTTTTCGGGTAAAAAATGAAGTAACGCGCTACTGTTGAAAATTTGGTAACGAAACGTAGTTCCTTTTTTAATGCAGCGCTTCGTTACATTTTCCTCGAACAGATCCGACACTGAAGCTGCCTTCTCAGCTGCTCGCACAGACACGAGCAGCGTTGCCAAGTCCGCTCGTTATAAGCGTCTAAAGGCTGAAAATCTCGTGAGTCACGGCCGCAGGTCGTGGTTTTTTGGGCTTGTTTCTAGACGTGAAGTTTCTTCTTGGGGCTCTTAAGTCTGCGTGTATCCCCCTGATTATCTTCCAGCTCCTAACATAAAGGAAAACACGACTGCGGTAGACAGTTTGTCCACTTCCTTGTTTCCTGGTTATATGCACGCCCCCAAACACACTCACGCACATGGCGCATGCTCCAGAGACAAAGTTGCCAGGTCTGCTTGTTATAAGCGACGGTCTTTTCTTGAATAGATACTTAGCACTGTGCTATTGAAATGTAATGTAGACGAAAATTAACACACTTTGTGTAGACTTCTCTTTTTAAAAAGTAATCACATTAGCAAAGGAAATAGCTGGAGGTTGCTTATTTTGGGCTTATTTTTATTGACCAGGTTGCTTATTTCAGAAGCAAAATGTGGAAACACTGGGCAGGAGCTCTCATTCCACAAGGTATGTGACATTTTGTAAAATAAAGAGCATAAAAAACTGTTATGTTCTCTGTAGTAGAACTTTTTGTAGGCCTTCACATTTAGGAATAGATATGGGTTCTGTCCATGATCAAGCAATGTAAAAGTAACGGAAAAGTAACTTGAGAAGTTATTCTTCACAGAGGGTAACTAAGTAAAGTAAAGAGTTACTTTTTTCAGATGTAACGAGTAACGAGCAAACACTACTTTTTAAAAGTAACTTCCCCAACACTGGTCACAACACAAGGAGGAAGTGACTTGATTTTGGTGTGGATCATGGATTCTCCTACAGGATTTGTTAACATTGTGAGATAGGGCAGTTTTCCACATTTTATTAATAAGTCTTTAAGTTCTTCCAAGAGAGATGGGGCAGGTTTACACATTTTTAACAAAAACTTGCCTGACAATGTTGCTATCAGAGTTCACCTGGATAACTGAGGGTGGACTGAGCTGACTGACAGGCAGATGTGTTTTCACCAGGAGCCCTGACTCTGTTACAAGATGGACTGAAAGCTGTGTGACAACATTTTCAAAATGATGACTCTGCCAGTGTTTGGCTTTAAACTGCTTCAGAAACCAGCAGGTGATTTCACTAAGACTTTGGACATGTTTGGAAGAATCTGAGTATTAACTTAGGGCAATAGACATTTTGTCCACTGGTCCTGTAATCAAACAAATGTTTCTGTTGTTGGAGTGGCATCCTCTTTATGACTGTGAGGCTCTTATGTTGCAGGTTAACCGCAGCATCCGCTCAGAGGACTCTCATGTCTTGCTGCTGATCCTGGAGGAGCTGAGGGAGCTGCAAAAAACACTGGACCTGCACCTGAATGGCAGAGCAGATGGAGGGAGAGGCGTAGCCTGGGCTGCAAAAATCAACAATATTTTCTTTATTTTTTATGTCTCCACTGTGTCACTGTTTCTACCCCTCATCTTTATCGAATGGAACACTTAGGAATATAAAGTTAGGTTTGTGTCACCTCTGTTATTATTATCCATACTGCCAAAATGTAAATTAACATTTCAGAGTTTTGGCTGACAAACTTGATTGTAAAATTAACTTTAACTGTTATTAGGTTGATAAAGATGTTAAATTTGATGTTGATATTTCTGTTGATATCTATAGCGCCGTTTCCACCAAGTGGTCCGGTATGGATCGGCACAGTTTGGCTCAGGCCGGATCGTTCAAGCCTGATCTGTTTGCGTTTCCACAGCCAACAGGTCCCTCCCTACTTGGGAGGTGGCCTCTACGCAGGATGCCAATAGCATGACATCATAGCAGCGTGACACAATGTACTTGGCTATTAAATACAACGAAGAGGAAAACGTGACACAGTGAACAAAGAGCAATGATGGAAGACATCCAGCAATTCTCCTTTTTTGTGATCAGCATGTGGCTTTTTGTTACGAAGCCCAATCAAGCTTTGTTTCAGAGAAGGCAGTGTGCTGCAAGAGTTATCTTCATGAAGACGAGTGGAGATTTAAACATGATGAGGTTATGTTTTGTTCTTTATTACCGCTGTTGCACGGGAAATGACGTCTCCTTCGACTAATCAACGGACTGTAGTGTTTTTAGCTCCACCTTCTGGGGTCGGATCGGTATGCGTGGCATCCCAACAGAGGGTCCCAAAAAGTAGGGTAGTACGGTTTGCTTATAAGGAGTCCTGTCCCAGTTTTAGGCTATGGAAATGCCCCAAAAAGCGAGCCGTACCGAGACTGAACCATCTGGTGGAAACGGGGCTTAAACTCCTCGTAAAAATTCAAAGCACATTTTCAGTCAATTATTTCTCCACTTAAAGAATATGAATTGGCATTTTTCACTCATTAAAATGCCTGACTGGTCATCTTTTCAACAAGGTACAGCTTATAAGGACCATGCATTCGTGAGAGGCCTTGTAATAGAGCAGGTAACATTTGTAGTATGTCCACCTGGAGCTTGCATGTACAGATCCTGGGTCAGCTGATGGTTACAATGCTGTGTCGACTAAGGGCCATCTGGTAGATTATGAACATATTCAGTAGTTTATTGGGGTATTTATACCCATACATATTATACATATGATATCTAAATTCACATATATTGCAATATGTACATGTTAAATAAGATAGTGGTGAACATGTGGTCTGATTACCTTAACCTTCAAAAGAAAACCAATAGTTCTTGTGTCAAAGTGGACGTAAGTGCAAGGTTTGCAGTTCACAGAAAAGTGATGCAAGTAGTCCTAAAGAATTTTACCTTAAACCTTCAAAATGATACAACGTTACCCTTGAGCAATGGATGGTCTAACATTTAAAGACGATCCCTGGAGTGGTTTTCCAAATTACGAGGTGTGGCTATTAATAAGGAGACAGCTCTAATTTTTTAATCACTGCATGTTGTATCGTGCTTAAAGAAAACTAGCACAAGAGACAATGATCTCAATCTTTGACCTCCAAGTAATAAAATCTCAGTTAATCAGCATCTAATAAAGTATCTGAAATGTCTTGAAGTTAATAAAGGAAGTGAAGACCTCCTGATGTGTTCTTTTCTGTCTAATATTTTTTTTTAATACATGACAGTGTTTATACTTTAGTGCTGGGTGAGCCAAAGAAAATTTTCCACTTCAGTGGACAAAAAAAGATTTATTCTTTTCTTATTGTTGTTCAGGCTAGAGTTGCATTCAAAGGAACAATTAGGATGCTCATTTGATACGTCTGTACTCGTTTGTTAACACTAACAGCGTTTGAAGTACTTTCATCTGCAAACCTGATGAGGTGCTGAATGAGGTGCAGAGGAAAGATGAGGGGACTGGGCACACATCCTTGGGGGGTCCCTGTGGTGCTGGAGGCGTTGTTGCCAACCCAGATTGCTTGAGGGTCTGCCGGTGAATCAATGCCAAACTGACTGATGTTGTTTATACCTTCATTTTTACAATCACCTGTGCTCTCTGGTACTTGGACTCCCTCTTCAGTCTGAAATTGACTTTCACCTCCGTGCCCATCTGTCACTCGGACATTAAACCAATCATGTTCCTCCTTAGCAGCCTGATACATTCTGATATAACAGACATCCATCTTGTCCGTCACAGAATGACTTTGGCAGCCTGAGCACTCGTACAAAAATATTCACTGAGTTCCCAAAAGGACTTTAGCACAAAGCTGCCCTGTCCTCCGAGGCAAAGCCAGAGCCAACCATGGGCACCGTTTCATAAACTTTGGGAGCAGATCTGTAAAAATGATTTCTTTCTTTAGAGAGAGAAGAGTGGACCATTTCCAAAGCAGTATGATCCATTTAGACTGGATTAAACCCTAAAGTCCTGCTGGTCTCTTTCACATATTTTCTATTTTTAGGTTCTTTTCCCATAAAAAAGTCCACAAGTAGGGGTGTAACGAAATGGTCAACTCACGAAACGATACGAAATACGAAACAGGGCTCACGATACGAAAAAAAGATTAAGGAAAATCTCCAACGGTAGGAAGTTGTGTAAAAATCGCATTTTCTTTAATTTCTTCCTAATGCAGACATACAAAAATATTGCTGCATCAGTACAAAATAAATGTTCTTTGAAAAAAATAATTAAGTTTTTCCCCTTGTTTAGACTACAGTGCAAATACAAACATCAAATCTCAATAAAAAGTGCTTTGTTGTTGTAACAATCAGGATTAGTACATTCTTGAATGAAAAGGAAAACAAATAGCAGTCCTCAAAGCTGCAGTTTAGACCTATAAATGTCTGAACTGTGAACTATAATATTTAGCCTATAACAGTGCATATACTTCTGATCTTCAAGTATGATCAAATTCTGTCAACTCAACAGTAGATGCAAAAATCAAATATTGTTTTTTTTTGCAGACTTACACAAACATAGTGGAGCAGTTCTACTGTTTGTTATGTGATCAATGTGGATTTTAATGTTTCCTATAAATTGACGGTCAGTGAAGGGGCCAGGTAGGCGGGGCGAGCGGGTCAGAGTTCAGAAGGGGAGAGTTAGTGTGTGTTAGCAAGGAGGGAGAGAGCCCGTAGCAGGAGGTGTAGAGATTACTACTCACTGTTTTGTTCGTGAATTAAAATTGTAGTTGGCGTGGGCACTGCCCACCGTGACTGTTAATTAAAAGCAGGTATTTGCGAGTCGGAGTCACCTTTATTTTTATGTCCGACGGCCGTCACAATACAGCCACTGCCTGTCTGCAGTTCAGTTCTAGTTGTACTCTCCGCCATGTACGGCGAACTGTAGCGGCATATTTTGCACACGGTTGTTGTTTTGTCCTCAATCTTCTCACTGTTCTCTCGTCTTTTACATGAGAAGACAAAATAGGTCCACACAACTGATTTATTTGATGAAGGAGCGTCGCTAAGTCCTCCTCCGTATTGCAGCGAGTGCTTTGCTACGGGAGGCGAGGGGGGTTTATTTCGTCCTTTTATTTCGAGCGTCTCTGAATTTTATTTCGTCATTTTTTATTTCGCGAAATTTCGTTTCACCCCTATCCACAAGGCATGTAATTTGGAAGAGATGTGCAATGTACCATCTTTTTTAATCAGCCTTTAGTGTCTTTTTTGAAAAGTTAAAGATGCTATGGGGAGTTTCTAAGTAATTACAAAAAAGTCTCACTTTTAGATATATGCCTGATCGAAATACACACTTTCAGATGAGTTTCATAGCATCAAAATAGGTTATCTATAAATGCTATTCCTTAGCTTCGCGGTCGGGTCGTGATGCTAATGAATGCAGCTCGGACCTTCTTTAGAACTCTACATTGCTTTACAACTTCTTTTTTCAACAACTTACAGGATGCAAAGCAACGAGGTAATGTATCTCTTTCTAGTTATGTAGCGGTAGATTTGATGTGTGACAATAAGCAATTTTTGGAAAACTTGGTATCGTAGTTTTGTAGCCGGCTATATATCACTACTTACAGCCCGGTGCTCTAAGACGTGTCCGAATAATAAACATTTGCTCTAGTTTTAATTGTCTTGTTCCTGAAGTAGAGTATCTAGGCCAGTCCAGCCCTGCCCGACCCGACCGGAAGGCTAAGGAATAGCATTTATAGATAACCTATTTTGATGCTATAAAACTCATCTTAAAGTGTGTATTTCGATCAGGCATATATCCAAAAGTGAGACTTTTTTGTTATTTCTTAGAAAATCCTCACAGTCCCTTTAAGCATTTTTTATGACCTATCCACATCCATTTATTCATGAATTATTCTGTAATAATGTTTTTTTGTGTAAATGCTGTTTTACTTCCTTTATGTCCCTCTTGGACAAACTTTTTTGTATTACTCTCTTTGTTTGTGCTCCTGTAACACCTGATCTCATCATTAAAAGCTTTCCTGACCTTCATCACAGCACACTTACAATCCCGGGCGTGACTTTGACCAGAATTTGGCTGATATTGTGTACAAATTGTTCAGTGGCTGCATTTACTGTACTCACATTTACCACCAAAAAGTCATTAAGGCCCATTTGTTTCTCCATCAGACGCCTTTGTGCTTCTGGTTTTTCCCTTAAAGAGTGATGAGAGCTGCTATGATTGCCGCTGTGGGAGTATCAGACGACTTAGACAAATGACATAATAAAGAAAAACATTGTTATTATGTCACCGAGTTAGCCCAGCCCTCTTCCACGCCGACATGGTGAGAGTATGACAGCAACAGAGAGACGGCGAAGGGGGACAGGAGTTCAGGAGGTTTCTTACGGACGCTGCAGTCATGATACTGAGTGGTCTCTTCATTCTGCTTCTCCTCACAGGTACGTCCGCCCAAAATCAGAATTTAGGTGATCATTTGTAGACATGGTTGGCTCTAGAGCCTTTATTAAAGGGTCTGAAGTTTAGTGAGAACAGCAAAAATAATCCCAGATATTAAAAAAAATATATTGACTTTGGAACCATCTAAAATTAATTTATACAGCTGGTTTTCAAGTGCAGTTTAGTAAAAATCAATAACATTTCTATACTGTTTGAATTCTGATGGCAATACATTTAAAGCTTAAAAGTTTTGGCTGAAAGTTAAATTTCAATTAAAGTGAATATGTTCAGAAATACCTCTAAAAAATACAGATACTTGCCCCTTTTTGTTTCTGTTATTACTCTCACATAATATGACTTTAATGTGTTTTCAGACTTCTGTGAAACCAAAACAGGATAAAAAAGGGGATTCTGCCACAGGTTTAGCTGTGTTTCTAAATTCCAGGATGGTATGATCTTGACAAGTTGTACCTCATTGTAAAGGTGACTAATCAGACTTTTTAGCAATATGATATCATTTATGTTGGCATTATTAATGGGGAAAGATAATTTATACCTACTCTATAATTTATATCTGTAAATAATCTTTTAAATTTTACTCATAAGAAAGCTATGTAACATTTACCACCCTTAACTGTGTCTGAGTTGAAAATTGAACATTATCCCTCAAAAAAATAAAGAAACCTATCCATGATTTGTTGCTTCATCAATATATGAGTTATTAAAAATGTCTTATTTTGGAATCAATTGTGTCCCCCGGCAGTAAAAATTAAACTAAAATGGTCCTGTTAAACTAGTTTTCATATGCGTGGCTCAGGTGATGGCAGTCTGTGGTGAGGCAGGTGTGTTTGGTCTGATCAGTACCACTGGTATGGGTTTCTCTGTTTACTTTTTTAGGTCTTAAAAGTATTTTCTTGTAATTTATTAATGCAGGAGAATGGTTTACTGCCTTAACTGGTTGGTTGATGGATTATTTGTCATTTTGGTGCCCTCTTTGAGTGCAGCGTTCAGCATAGTGAGTGAGGTCACCTCAAAGCAAAGAGATACACTCCTGATCAGAATCTGAGGACCAGTTGAATAATTGCAGTAACTTGAATTTTATAATGTTGGATCTCAAGAAGGTTCTAAGTGAAGCCTCAAAATGCAAAAAGGAGAAACGGGAGCATTAGACAAAACATTTTGAGTGGGCAATTTCCCGAAAACTTCCTTTTAACTCAAACATGATTTTGTCAGGATAAGTACTTCTAGCACTAAGACCTCAGCCTTTAAGAGACAAAACCTGCACAAAACTTAGGATTCCATGTCATTTTCTGTCAGGTATTCACACTGTCATGACCAGTGTTGTGTGTAACGTGTTAGAAAGTAACGCGTTACAGTAACGAAACTACTTTTTCAGGTAAAAAGTGAAGTAACGCGCTACAGTTGAAAATTTGGTAACGAAACGTAGTTCCTTTTTTAATGCAGCGCAACGTTACATTTCAGATCTAATACTGAAGCTGCCTTCTCAGCTGCTCGCACAGACACGAGCAGCGTTGCCAAGTCCGCTCGTTATAAGCGTCTAAGGCTGAAAATCTTGTGAGTCATGGCTGCGGGTCATGGTTTTTTGGGCTTGTTTCTAGACGTGAAGTTTCTTCTTGGGGCTCTTAAGTCTGAGTGTATCCTCCTGATATCTTCCAGCTCCTAACATAAAGGAAAACACAACTGCGGTATGCAGTTTGTCCACTTCCTCGTTTCCTGGTTATATGCACGCCCCCAAACACAGTCACGCACATGGCGCATGCTCCAGAGCCAAAGTTGCCAGGTCTGCTTGTTATAAGCGACGGTCTTTTCTTGAATAGATACTTAGCACTGTGCTATTGAAATGTAATGTAGACGAACATTAACACACTTTGTGTAGACTTCTCTTTTTAAAAAGTAGTATATCACATTAGGAAAGGAAATAGCTGGAGGTTGCTTATTTTGGGCTTATTTTTATTGACCAGGTTGCTTATTTCAGAAGCAAAATGTGGAAACACTGGGCAGGAGCTCTCATTCCACAAGGTATGTGACATTTTGTAAAATAAAGAGCATAAAAAACTGTTATGTTCTCTGCAGTAGAACTTTTGGTAGGCCTTCACATTTAGGAATAGATATGGGGTTCTGTCCATGATCAAGCAATGTAAAAGTAACGGAAAAGTAACTTGAGAAGTTACTCTTCACAGAGGGTAACTAAGTAAAGTAAAGAGTTACTTTTTTCAGATGTAACGAGCAAACACCACTTTTTAAAAGTAACTTCCCCAACACTGGTCATGACCTCCTGATGGAAAAGGCAGGAAATCTTTCTGTCTTTGGACACCGTCAGATTGTTGAGCTGCATAAGTAACAGGTCATCCCTGCTGAGGGTAGACGCAGTAAGAAAAATGTTTTGAATTTGTTTAAAGTTCCTGATTGTTCTGGACCAAAAAAGTCAAGTGGCAGACCCAAAAACTTTCACCAGCCCTGAGCCTGATCAGATTGTCTGTCCATCAAGACACAGAATAATCCTTGACCCAAATTACAGCTGTTGCTGGTGCTGACTGTGGCCCAGTAAAACATCAGATGGCATCAGGTTCTCATTTTCAAGAACAGGAAGAAGACGTTAATTGGAGAAACATCCACCATGATTGATCATGGGCTAAGGAGGAGGCTTAGAGACAGGCCCGCCCCCCTTATCTTGATGTTTCTGTCAGGACAGTGACTAACAGCTAAATCTGCTGCTAAACACACAGAATAACTGACATCACCAAAACACTACTTCTCAGTGAAGTTTTGCCCAGTTAAAGGTGTAGGAAAAACAAGCCTTTAGCAGTTGAAGCCTGGGGAGTTTATTTCAGGATGGCAGACAACAGAAGTACAGAACAATGACTGGACAAATCTAAGAAACAGATCTAAAATCTACTGAGTTGCCAAACCTTTTTATAGCATGCAAGTAGGGCTGGGAAATATATTGATTAAAATCGATTAAAGCTATGGTCTACGATTTGGAAGCTTTGTACATCTTAATAACACCGTTTATAAGGCTGTTATGGTCCTATGGTCCTATCTACACAGTATAAAGACCAAAAAGAACGAAAAAAATCCATTCAGTATATCCGCTGAAAAGCTGCATACTAGCTGACCAATCAAACCTAAGAACCTGCGACTATTAATTGGTCCGTGAGTTAGTCCATGAGTCCATCCAATCCTCGTCTCCCTCGCTACGCAGTACGCAGCGTCTTGCCCATGGTCCCGCCTCCTCCCCTCTACCTCCGGTGAGCAGCTAGCAGCGTTAGCTACTGAACTATCATGGAGCCGGAAAAGCCTAGCGCCGAGACCGAAGCCGCCTCCCTCTCCCGCGGGGCCCAACGGAGCTCTGCCCGCGGGTTGAGGCCTGTTAGCGGGCTAACGGCTAACGGCTAACGAATAGCCTCAGCCGGCCGTCAGACCTTCAGCATCGACCGTTTCGCCCCTGGTTGATCAGGTAATGGCTTTGTTTACTACAGTGGGAGATGTCTGCTGAATAACTCTGGTTAGTTTGTGCCTGCACGGGCTAATAACTTGTAGGGGAGCGGGTTAGACTGTTAGCCGCTAATCGTTTGCACTGTAAGCTGAGCTGGGGAGGACAGGCTGAGAAAGATGAATCCTCCCCCACACTCGGCTCCGCTCTGGCGGCGCCAGACCCGCATTGCCGCCGGTCCAGTTGAAATGGCTACTGCTGTGTGTTACAAGGGGGATGTCTGTCGTGTTTGATACTTTCAGTTGAGCTGAGCTGTTTTTGATTGAGTTTGCTGCTGATATATTGTGCTAGTCGCTCGTAGCTCTGTCCGAGGGGGCTTTATGAGGTGACACGAGCTGGGGGCGGGATCTTGGAACACGGAGGGGAGAGGTGAGGGAAGGGGGGGCAGGCTGCGGTTTCAAATCGTAGACCCTAGCTTTAATTCAAATTATTTTCTGCAAATAGTTACAAAGTTTGAAAAAAATACACTGAAATTTTACAGTCTTCATGATGTTGGCCCTGTCAGGTTTAGCACAAGCACTTTTATAGGCTTGTATTTATTAATTTTTAAATTAGAATATTGATCAGAGAGAAACATGTTAAGCTGTGAAAATCCCTCAGCTTTCAGTGTTTATGGAGGCAAATCTGCCTGCATTAGAACTACACAATTTTATGACATACTTTGATTTGAAAAGGGAAATTCAGATTGATTCAGGAATATATTTTGACAACATAAAGGCAGAACTTGATTCATGTCATTTTTGTGTCACTTGGTGTTTTGTTTTGAGAGGGAAAAATCGATTAAATTATAAATCGATCTTTGTGGGGAAAAAATCAGGGATTTTATTTATAGGCCATATCGCCCAGCCCTACATGCAAGTGCGACTGCTTACCAATCTCCTGTCTTGAGATGTTATATCTTTCTCATAACCATCCAGTTCTTTCCTCACCAGGGTAACTTGACCTGGTAGAGAAAGATGTTTTTGTCAAAACAGCATTTAAAGGAGATAAGCCAAACAGACCCCTTCTAAACCAGGATAAATAACACTTTGTCTTGTCCAAACATGTTTCCTGTTATTTGTAAGCCGCCTGTTCCAATCTTCTCTGAGGTGATCAGACGTAAAGCCACACTTCCTGTTAGCTACCAACGCCCCTCTAATCAGACCTCTTTGTGACCACAATCTCTTAATAGAGATTATGTTTTGTCTTTAGCTTAGATAAAAGTCAGAGGAAGGGAAAAACCTTTCTATGGAAGCTAATGTTTCTCATTTCTCCCTTATATAAAGTCATTAAGATCGGTACAGGAAACTGAATGCTTTCACGAGAATCCTAAAAGCCTTCAATAACCAGATAAGCACATTTACTGATGACTCAGACAGACGTGTTTAAAGTTACTGTGTGTGTTTCTCTGTAGATTGGGTATTTCCTGATCATAACTGTAGTTATCAAGATATTGTTGACCATCTGAAGTTGGCCCAGAACAAGGATTTGTACTCAATGACCCGGCCGGTTAAAAACTACAAACATCCCACACACGTCTCCCTGGAGGTGCTGCTCTACGCCATTTTAGACGTGGTAAGTGCTTGAACATTTGATATGTCAACATTTGTATGATTAACATGACTGTCTTTGTAATGGGAAATGATTAGGTTTTATTGACAGCAATGCAATTATAGATTCTGCTTACCAATCCGATTGTTTGCAATTTTCTTATCAATTCCTTTGGATTTTTCTGAGGTTGTTCGAGTTGGCCCATATATTGCCAAATATGTCACTCCTGATAGTCAAAGCCAGACTGATGAAAATCTCAACAACCTGCTGATGTTAGCTAGGGCTGAACAATTAATTGCAAATTAGATTAAATCGCGATATGGCTTGTTGCAATTTTCGAATCGCAGACAGTGCAATATTTTTAACCCAAAATGTGTTGAACATTTTGGCATTGTGATGTAGTTTCTTGCCTATTTTAACCTTTTTTAACCCAGATTTTTACAACTTTATGCCTATCTTGCTCCCATTCATCTTTTTTTTTTTTTTTTGGCCACTGTCAGACCATGTTTGGAATTTTTACATGGTTTTTGAAATGTAATCCCAATTTTGCTGCTATAATCAATTTTCCTTAGTCACTTTTTAATTTTTTTGCCTTTTTTTTGCAATTTCATACCTATTTTGCACCTATTACCTTTTTTCCGCTTTTGTACCATTTTTTTTTTAGCAAGTTTTTACAATTTCATACCTATTTTGCTTCTGTTCTCCACTTCTCCACTTTTCCTCTAATCTTTTATCCTTAGATTAATTTAATGTCATATTGGTTTTACTATAAAACGATCTACTGCTTATGTTTGTTTAAGAATACATAAGATGAGGAACATTAAAACAATCGCAGAGTAAATCGCAATTGCAATATTGGGAAAAAATATCGCAGTTAGATTATTTTCTCAAATAGTTCAGCCCTAATGTTAACATTGTGCAGTACAAATATTTTTGTGGAAGGTCCAGTCATTTTGACATTTCCATTTTGAAAGTGTTCTCCATAAAGAGGGCATTGTTTCAAGTAATGTCTGTCCACATGAAAAAAAGTCAACAATTATAAAAAGTGGCGCTGTTGCACTGCTGCAGACGTTCAGCAAAACCAGATAAGATATGGAGCGTGCACATACTTCATGAGAAATGTAAACAAATACTGGTAATACTGGTGTATACTCTGTGTCGCTCACAATGATGGATGGTTGTAGAAGAGCAGAAGATTTTCTTGTCAAACCCACAAGAAGCTCAGCAGCTTCTGCATCATGAGACAAGACACCTTATTTTGCCACTGTTTGTTGTTGTCCAGGTTCATTCATGCAGTTTAAAGAACACGCCAACATTTTGTTGTTTTCATGTCTTGCCTTACTCCAAAGTCCATGACAAGCATAGACACTATTCTTTCGTCTGTACATCCAGTAACAAGAAAGAGACAGCCAAAACTGGCCCACCCCTACTTAGCTTAGCTCAAACACTGGGAGTCAATGGGAAGTGTTAGCCTGCCTCAGCCTACAGTCATCAGATAAACTCTTCAGCAACTCTACATGGTCCTGTGTTCTTGTTTTGACTCATTTTTTACTCTTTGATGGTATGTCATTTTCAACTAGGGCTGAAAGATATATTGTTATCGTATCGATATCGAGATATGAACATTCAAGATATTAATATAGAAAAAGCAACGATATAAACAATATAGATTTTCCCCACCCTCGCCCTGCATGTACAGCTCTGGAAATCACAAAAAAATTCATTTTTACGACTGCCCTTGAATGCACCGCTTGGTTTTCACCAAACCCGTAGTCATATCGTATCATATCAATATCGAGATATCTGGCATGAATATCGAGATATGAAATTTTGTCCATATCGTCCAGCCCTATTATCAACTATCTTCACATTGTCTTTCTCTACTCCAAACCAGAGGCCTTGTTTTATTGACCTACTTCTGCAGTGGTTTGAGCTAGAGATGTGACGTTTGCAAACTAATCGAGTATTTTGAACAGCTCTTTTAAATGACATTAAATTGACATGACATTTTGCCTGTAAATTTAAGAATGGCTCGAAAAAGAAAGCCTCACTCACTCAAAACAAAAAACTTTAGTGTCACATACGGGGAAGATTTACATATCTCATGGCCACAGGCAGGAGTGGCCTGACATAATCTGTGGTGTATCATGTTAGTTATTTTTGTCCTTTTACACCTGTAATCTTGACATTATCACTCTAATGTCCAGGTAGCCCCCAATGAAATTCTCTGGCATCATTGTTCACACCTGAGAGAGAAGTGGTGGATAGGGGTGGGGCTGTGGTCAAGTAGGTAGAACACAATGTAAAAAATACATGGAGGAAATCAGTTTTCATAATACAGCAGAAGAAGCAGCAAGGCAATTTTACACTATGATCAAGACTTGCAGTATGTCCGTACATCCAGGTAGCATTTTCCCAAGTAGCATGGGTGCTACCAAGTTGAAAAACCTAGTATAATAACAAATATTTTTAGTAGCATGATGAAAAGTTACCAAGTAATGTGTTTGTCTGTAGTACAAAGATATGCAGTCTTTCCAGACTTTCTAGCTGTTTTCTTATGCGCCATGCAATCAAGGGCGTAGGTTTGATTTTCACATAAATGGGGACATAAAAGTTCCCCATGGTTTTGTGATCGCACGGGTGCTACCGAATGCAAATCACAACTCGCACTGGAATATTTTTAGTAGCAAATGCGAGTACCTCCTAGCACTGTCGAGCCCTGCGTACGTCAGTGATTCTTGTCAAAAAAAAAAAAAAAGAGTATCAACGGGACTGATTAAAGGGTTGAGAGGAGCACCGTAGCTTGAAAATGTAAATATGAAGCAGTCTCACCACATGCTTGACGATTACACCAGAGAAATAAAGCTGAAGTGTTTTAGCTCCGTATCCAACAGCAGCACAAGACACCATGTGGTGATTTTTATTGAGCAGATATTCTACAGAACTCTGATGAGAAGTGGAAACACTTTAAAATGTTCAGAAAAGCATTTTAGTTTGTGTTTCTCTTCTTACAATCAAATAAACTTCTCCAGCAGCAATGGTTTTTATCCATCCTGTCAAGTCTCTCTTTTCTAGAAGGGTGATGTCATCAGCCTTCCCCACCCACCCACAGTAAATCTAACACGGCTGGTGATACATTGTGCCAGAATACAAGTTGTGCATATTTTTTTTGCGTTTACTTCTATGTAAACTTATTTTTCTATTAACAGGTTGAGAAAGAGCAGAAATTTATCCCATATGTTTGGACTGTCACGGTGAGTTTCGGTCTCATATTAAATTATTAGAGCAATGCTTCTCAATCCCTCTCTGTCACCTCCTCCTTTTGAGCAAAATATTATGTGCAACACCTATTAGGCCTCACCCCAGCCCAGACTTCATTATCTTAATGTCAATGAAAGTACATGTTTTCCCTCACTCTTCTTTAATTCTTCATTTTTGCAGAGGTGGCACAATGAATACATTTCCTGGGATCCTCAACAGTTTTGTGGGATTAATAACGTTTCTCTTCCCGCTAAATATTTTTGGCAGCCAGATCTCGCTATTGAAGAAATGTAAGTGTAAATGTGTTTGCATGTGTACATTCTCTAAAACCCCACAAGTGTGCTTGATGTCATTTAAAACTGATACATCTCCACACATTTCAGGCTGATGTACTGCCAAATTTGGTGTTCCAAGACTGTAATGCAATAGGTTATATTCTATTTTCTAATAGGCTCACTCATTTCACTGGGAGTTTGTCCTTATTTCTGTTTCAAATTCACATGATGACAACAAATGTAATTAGTAACTGGATAAATCATTAAACCTAGAAGGGCTCCAAGGGCACAAACCTCTGCCAAGGCATTTCCGTTGTTGTGCAAGTGTTTTCCAAAACATGGAAATCTGCTCTCTCGCACTGTTATAACAAATCATTGAAGAAATTCCTGGATCCACATAGGGACTTGGCTCACCACAAAAATTGAATTGCTTCTCTTTAGTGACATGGTCAACATCTCCCGAAAATGTTCCCAAAATCTGTTGATAACTTATTGTTATAAGCAAAATTGTGAAAAAAATGCTCTCTTGCAATGATAGCAAATCCTTCAGAAATTTCAGGATCTAGATTCAGATCACTTCCAAAACCTAATTACTTTCTTCCTCTCGCATGACCAACATTCCCAGAGAATCCCATCAAAATGAACATCAATTCCTGAAAATGTCATCAGAAAATGTTAAGAATCTAAGATCTACTTAGATTCCAAATAATGAGAACTTAATTGCAAACCAGAAACCAGTGCTAGTAGGCAAGTTGCAGGTAATCTAGCATGACTGTGTGCAATTGATAACCGGTGCAAAAGTGGTGAGGACTGTTCCCTTTAAAGGAGGATTTTGCATGTGCTGGCTGTCACCATGGAGAGTTTGGGAGAGCAGAGTCCAGGTAAATGAAAAATTAAGTTTGAAGCCAAGGAGTTTGAGGCAAATAAACACACTGCTGAACTCCAGCAGAGACATCTCAGCGTTGCCAGTAGAAAAGTGATTTGGGGAGGCTATCTGTGAAAAGCATACAGCTCAAAACTGGCATTACTGTAAAGATGGCATGTCTGCTTATTTTATTTCTGACCAAAGGTTGCCGTTACCCTTTTCTGATCTGTAAGTTTGATGGACATGGTTGTCACTTTACCCTCATGCCATATTTTTACTTTTACTTTTCTGATTCAACTTTAACAATCTAAATGACAGCATTGACATAGTTACACAGCTTCATCAACAATAACCTCACATGTGAAGAGCAATCTTAAGTTATGCACACACTGACTGAGCGCTTAAAATGCTTTAACTGAAAATTTGCACATTCAATTGATCAGCTCTGAGTGACAAACAGAGTGATTCTGGATATAAAGGGGATCTTTTTTTAGCAAAGATTAAATCCCATCCTCCACGTTGCATTAAGAGTGCAAATCAGAGATGATTTACTTTATGCATGTTTCTACATGAGTATGATGGCACACTGGATAACTCCCTGTTTTCAAGTCCTCACAAGGACAGAGCCTCCAAATCTTTCCATTTATTAAAAAAAATAAATAACCACAGCCATCTGTGCGTAACGCTGTGCAAATTTGCACCCACATTTCAAACATCCTAAATTTAGATGCAAAAACATGGAGCAAAATAAGTTTGGGGCTTGACAGATCACATTGGGCGTTCTAAATGATTATGTTTGCATCTTCTCCCAGTATTCTGCATGTTCTGATAATCTGCATGTATTCTGCATATTCATAAAGTCAAACATGCTAAATGGATTGCACATGCTATTTTGATCATTTGAAAGTCGCAATTCAGCTTTGTCCATGCTATCAAGTTTGTATGTTTTTATACACACATATACCTTCAGCAGATCTTGCCCATTGAGTTCTTGGCAAAATGTGGAAAACTGCCCCGTGTATTACTGTTAACAAATCATTTTTAAGAAGGTCTTTTCTCTGCATCCAGATTTGGATCACCACCAAAACGGAATTGCGATGTCCTTGTGTCATCACCATCATTTTCTGAAAATTTCGGGAAATTCTGTTAAGAAATGTTTAATATATCCTGTAAACAAAAAAAGTACCTAAAAATGGTGGTAAAAATCTTCTCTCCTTGGCAGAGATGAAAATGCTTTTGAAAAACAGGGTTTAAATATTTGTAATGTCTTTTAACAGATCAGAATCTTGGCATAAAGCTGAAGAGTTGATATCCTTGCATTTTTTCAGTCTCTTTTATGTTTGTTTCTGTGTTGATGTGTTTATCCACGTGTTCTCATACAGGACAGAAAAGGACAGAGCCCCTCCAAGTCCTTATCTCTCTGTCAATGATAAAGGCGAAGTTGAAATACAGGACGATATGGTGCTGGTCAGCACCTGCAGGATGCACATTTACAAATTCCCCTTCGACATCCAGCGCTGTAACCTCACCTTCAAGTCTGTTATGCACACAGGTGAGGGTTGAACTGGAAATGGGCACAAATGGATTTGTTGCATAAAACTTTCAGGAGGCTGATGGCATCTTCACATGTAGGTGGGTATTTTAAACAGGAACTCTAACTGGTCCAGCTTTGGGACCTGCCATCACCGTTATATGACAGGCTGTGACCAAGTTTTTTAGAGCAGAAGGGGTGGGAGCCAGGAGCGAGATGACAGCAGGAAGTGACTGCATGTACAGAGATTAGCATAGATGCTAGCAGCTACAGTGGCAGTTTCATCAGATCTGCACCACATTTCTTCTTTTAATTAAAAACAAATTAAAAGCACAAGGTTTTTTGTCCTATCTTTCTTTCCTTTTATTTGCTGAGGCAAAGGCTGGCGACCCACTGAAAACGTGTCTGCTGTCCACATTTGGGTCATGACCCATGTTTTAAAAAAACAGCTTTGTACACATGTAAACTGTGTCTTGGATCAGTAGAAATGTACACCTCAAGAAAATTTCAGGATTCGTATGTACTTTTATGGGTGTTGATGTGGATGAAGAGGTTCTCGAGAGCTCCTTGTGGTTGACAGTTTTACTTTTGGAAATTCAGAAGAAAAACTTCCATTTTTCAACAGACCAACCTCCTTCTGGACATTTTATGTACAACAAAAAAGTCAAATCAAAATACTTTTTCTTTTTGTATTGACTCAGTGCAGGGTTCATTTGGCTCACATGAAAACATGTGAATCAATAATCAGGTCAGCGTCACTGTTACCAACTGGATTTAAACAAACTTCATTGAGACACAAATTGTTTCAGCTGCAAATTCAGGCGGAATTTTTGGGATAAGCACAGATCAACTCTTGTGCTTTGCTGTTTTACAAAAAAGTCACTGTCTGGTAATTCATTCTTGTTTTCATCTCACCTTTAAAATCACAGTCAAAGACATCCGCCTACAAGCAGCCGACAACTCCACAGAAGCCACCGAATGGTCTCGTGAGGTGATGAGGACCCAGTACGAGTGGCTCTTTCTCAAAATGACTGTAACAACCATCAATGCCACTAATCTGCTGGACCAAGACAACATCGTTTACACTGTGTGTATAATTCAATCCAGGTGTACAAAGTTAGCTCTCGGGCTGGGACGATACGTTTTCTCCTGATTTGATTTTTTTGACTCGATTTAAATTACGATATTGTCGACTTTTGCATTCTTAGCTAGCTTTTTTAACACCAGCGAAAAAGACAAAAAAAATATGACGCCTACAGACTATATCAGGAAAAATACACATCACATGTGAGTCCATTTTTTTGGGTTTATTCAGCAATATTTCAACCAGCTGTTTATACTCTCTCTTCAAAAGCTTGGATTGTATTTAAAAGCGGTTTATTAACACAGACTGAAAAGGAGCATTTAAATAATTTTTAAAAAAATTGATTTTTGAACAAAAAAATAAATTGATTTAAAAATCGTCAAACAAAAATCCCGACACTGATGTGAATCGATTTCTCTACCACCCCAACACAATTTGGTTAATTATTAAAGGAATTAACTGGATACCTGCTCTCAAAGTTTATTTGCTACCTTATTAAAGTTAAGAGAGTAAAACATTTGATACAAAAAAGAAGTAATTATATTTTGATGTTGATCTAAATCTGGATGTGGATCTGGCAAATGTTTGGTCTAAAACACTGCAAGACAGGGCAGTTTTCCACCAGTCAGTAAAGCCCCAGTCACACATTCCCGTTTCTCATGGCGATTGTGCACGATTGTCATAATCCTGATAAAACGTGCTTTGGTCGTGGTGCATGCGCTACTTGGTCTGGATCAGCCTTGTATAGTCGTGGATGAACGGAGGGGAACGTAGAAGCTCCACGACAGTTTTGAACTGTTCAAAACTGTCGTGGAGAATCGCCACTCTCAGTACAGCGGGATGGAAGCCTAATGCAGTCCTAAGGCGAGCGGTATTAGCAGGGCATGTACGGAGCTCAGTCGAGTTGATCGTGGCCCAATCGTGGCTCAATCCTGAAAGCTTTATGAGGACGACTGACAAGGATGTATCCGTATGAGCCCCGACTGTGTCCCGTTAAAGACGGTGCAAGCGACGGGGCTCAGTCGGGGCTCAGTCGGGGCTTACGTGACGCGAACTGAGCTCGAGCAGGGCTGACGTCCTGCCAGCGGGATGGAATCTTCCTCATGTCGCTGTATTAACCTAACTGGAGCAGGACAAACGCCCCCTGAAGCGCTGTAGCTGTGCCACTGACGGTGTATTTACGGAGTGTCTCCAGGGGTGAGACAGTCATTTAATCCCGTATCACACCAGCCTCCTCAATCATGCACAGTCACTATGAGAAATGGGAATGTGTGACTTAGGCATCAGCTCTCGATGGATTTTAATGACATTTTCAAGGGGTGTCAGTCATGGCACAAGGAAGGTCTTCTTTTAATTTTTTTGGTGGTGATCCAAATCTGGAATTTTTCCCAAGGATTGTTATTATAACAAGAGAATCACAAGGTAAGTTTTCCACAATTTTTGCAATATCTTGCTTGATAATGTTGGAAATGCTCTAACAAAGGCAGCATTTCTAGTTAAGAATGCTACTAATTATGCCAATAGAGACATCACCACTACATAGCCACTAAACTAGCCACTCTAAAATAATTTAATCTTTGTGACAAAATAAACTTCAGTAAAAAGTTTAACCAAATCTCTTACAGGTGATCTAGATGTATCATAATCACTAGCAGATAAGTGAGTGGGGGTGTAACAAAATGGTCAACTCACGAAACGATACGGAATACGAAACAGGGCTCACGATACAAAATAAAGATGATCGAAAATCCCCAACAGTCGAAAGATGTGCAAAAATCTCATTTTCTTTATTTTCTTCCTAATGCAGATATCCAAAAAATATTGCTGCAATAATACAAAATAAATGCTCTTTAAAAAAAAGAAATTGTAGTTTTTTCCCCCTTTAGACTACAGTGCAAATACAAACATGAAATCTCAATAAAAAGTGCTTTGTTGCTGTAACAATCAGGATAACTACATTCTTGAATGAAGAGGAAAACAAATAGTCCTCAGAGCTGCAGTTTAGACCTATAAATGTCTGAACTGTGAACTATAATATTTAGCCTTTAACAGTGCATATACTTCTGATCTTCAAGTATAATCAAATTCTGTAAACTCAACAGTAAATTCAAAAATCAAATATTGTTTTTTATACAGACTTACACAAACATACAGTTGCTGCTTGTCTCCAGTTCAAAGTAGTTGGTATTTGTAGTTGTATACGGCGAATTGTAGCGGCATATGTTGCACACGGTTGTCATTTTGTCTGCAATCTTTTCACCCATCTCTTGTCTTTTACATGGGAAGCTAAAATAGGTCCACACAACCGATTTGACGAAGGAGCGCCAGCTAATTCCTCGACCCTGTTTTCCTTTGTATTGAAGCGAGTGTTTTTCTATGGTAGGCTAGGAGGGTAAAAAAATAACCAGTCTCAGTGGTGCGTGGCGCCTTGTGTTTTTTGTTTCGTGCTTTTATTTCATGCCTCTTTGAATTTTATTTTGTCATTTTTTTACTTCGCGAAATTTTGTGGCATGAAATTTCGTTACACCCCTATAAGTGAGTACTGAGGACTTTGATCAATGACCACAAAATTCCTTCCAGATGTGGAGAAGAAGTAGCTACATTTTTCACCCCAATATCTTTTTGCAATTTCGCAGATCACCATGAGGAGGCGCTCCGTTCTCTACATCGTCAACTTCCTCTTGCCGGTCCTGTTCTTCTTGTGTCTGGATTTGGCTTCCTTCATGATTTCAGACAGTGGAGGGGAGAAGCTCGGTTACCAGGTCACTGTTCTGCTTGCTGTCACGGTGTTGCAGCTTATTCTGAATGAAATTCTGCCAGCCTCCTCAAACCGGATTCCTCTCATTGGTAAATGGACCAGGATCTCTTCTTAAAGGGACTCCACATAACACAGAGATAGAACAGAATTAGAGAGCCCACATTTTTTTACTTGTATCAGAATCAAATATTCTTGTCAGATGACTGCTAAAGTATTACCATTACTAATGTTAAAAGAAACCTTAGTTTTCACAAACAGAGTGCCCCTGATAGTTCTGTAGTCTCTATTAGAGCTTCTATCCAGTCCGCTCCGATTAGTTAACAGGCCTACTCTGTGGTAACTGATCACCTATTGCTGCTTGGCATCATGTTGTCAAAGACTCTGCATTCATTCTATTGTCTGTGCTCTGCAAAGGCCTTGCTACCCTGAGCCAGTGGGCTTAAACCAACAAAACATTGCAGAACGTCACACTGGCAGGTCTTTTCAGAGGGGAAAGGGGGACAGCCATTTTGAGGAGGGGAGAAGTCCAGACCTTTTGTCTTGTTCATAGAAGTGCTCTATCAGGAGGCAGAAACACATTAAAGGGTTTATTAAACCCCAAAAGGCGGCATCAGGGCTCTTTAAGTCACTTCTGAATGAATGAATAGTTGGATGATTTAATGGTGTTACTCTCTTCCTCAGCGGTCTATTGCATTGGGATTTTTGGTCTGATGTTCCTGAGCCTTCTGGAGACAATTTTGGTGATGCATCTGATCAATAAGGATTCTTCATCCCAGGAAGACAAAGATCAGACACGGGGGACTATCATACAAGCAAACGTAAACACCGACAACCATCTTGTAGGTAAGTTTATAACAGTACAATTAAAGGGACAGTTCAGTATTTTTGAGGTGGGGTTGTATGTGCTCCAAATGGCCAAGTAGGGGAGAGTGGGGTCGAGTGAGCCAGTGGGTAAGATGACCCACCCCCTGTTTCTGGGAAATAGTAAACAACTCTTGTCATGTGACCCTAAATTCAGAAAGCCCTTATCATTTCTCCCTGTCTTTACTGAAGAGGAGCACCTGGCATAACAGTTGGTACTTTTTAACACAAAAAACTATTTTTTGTGTGTCGAAGTAAATTTTCTGCATGTCAGTTATTTTGAGTTTTGTATTAATTTAAATTTATCCAGGCCTAAAATGGTGTTTTATACATATATGTAATTTACCAAGGTATAAAACTATGTGACTCATCTGGCCGAAGATTAGCCAGAATACCAACAAGAGCAACATTTTTCCAAAATGTTGGTCATGGGGCAAAGTAAACGATTCTCCTAAAAAAAACTACACCTTCATGTTAAGGTGTAAAAAAGGCCTATCATCAGTATCATAGCCTGTCGCCATTTCAGATACCAGTGTTTCCAAAGGGGAGGGAAAGAGCTGCATTTGATCCTCTACAGAAATAACATTTTTCATTTAATGATTCAAATCAAATCCTTGATTAATAGAAACCCAAGACATGATGTAAAAGGTCAAACACACCGGGACATGGGACCTTTAAAGGTCAACTTTGGATTCTTTAAAGGAACACTACACCCAAACAATGATTTGGCCTCATTTTCTACTCACCCTCATGCTGAACAACACTGTGGAGTAGTTTTGGAACATCTAGGATGCAGCCGGAGATCTGGGGGAATCCTCGCTGTCCACTGACATTGATATCATGACTTCGGTAAGAGCCCGAACAAACAGTGTCCTTAAAAGTCCACAAAAAGTCCACAAAAAGTCGGCAATATTCCTCCATACTGCTCGTGCGCTGTAATCCAAGTGTCCCGAGCGGATAACGTCCACCATTTACTCGAAACGACATCATTTAGCACATGTTTATAGCCTAAACAGTACTACTTCGCATTTCTATGATACACTTACGGGTGCCTACGGGAGCCGCGGCTGACCAAACCAAAGGAACGCGCACTCTGCAATAACTAGGAGCGTAGAACAAGAAAAAAGAACCCAAGAAATCCCACATTCTGCTGACCCCTCTTGTGTCTGTCCACGGCTCCGTCGCTCACAGCAGAATGTGGGATTTCTTGTTCTACGCTCCTAGTTATTGCAGAGTGCGCATTCGTTTGGTTTGGTCAGCCCTCGTACACCCAAGGTCAGAATCTCAGATTTGACTTAAAAATTGTGTTGGTGCCACTACATGTATAGGAACTTTAAGGTGAAAAATCTTCTGGGTTTTCTGAACTATGGACCTTTAAAAAAGGGGTGCACTTGTTTTTGACACTGGTGAATTGCGAATGTGCCTGAGCAGCCACATCTGGATGCCAATATCTCTGAAACAAGCAAAGATTTCTGGCTGAAATGTAGAAAATGAGGCCAAATCGTTGTTTGGGTGTAGTGTTCCTTTAAATGGTCAGAAGGTTCGTTCCATCTGAACTCAACCCCAGGCCCCAAGGTCAGAATCTCAGATTTGACTTAAAAATTGTGTTGGTGCCACTACATGTATAGGAACTTTAAGGTGAAAAATCTTCTGGGTTTTCTGAACTATGGGCCTTTAAAAAAGGGGTGCACTTGTTTTTGACACTGGTGAATTGCGAATGTGCCTGAGCAGCCACATCTGGATGCCAATATCTCTGAAACAAGCAAAGATTTCTGGCTGAAATGTAATATCTGGGTAATCTGGACCAGGAGTTTTAGATCCTGTCACCAGAAAAGGCCCATGTCTTCCAGTTTCCTGAGTTATTGGAAAAAAGAAAACAAATTTCAGGGGGCCAGTGTCAGCTTACAGTCATTTACAACAGGCTACTGATCTTGGTTCCTTCAATCTGAGGACAAGACAGCCTGCAGGTGGAACCTGACTCTTAAAAAGTCTTAATTTAGAATTTATGGGACTCTAAGGCCCCATCCACGAGAGGACAAAACGCTTAACAGTTTCAAAAACGATCGTCATAAAGACAAAAGTGTCTCAGAAAATGTGTGCGTCTACATGAATGCACTCAATACGCATGAAAATGCTGTAAAATACATGCCAGACTCCTAGGGCTACTTAATATACAGCATTTCAAAATCTTTCCACTCTGGAAGCTGGTTTCAAAAATGATCATTTACAGACCTCCAAAACGCCGTCTTTGTATGGATGATGCGCAGATTTGGCAAAAAAAAAAAATGCGTTTAGACCTCGGATCATCTTCGCGTGGATGGGGCCTAAAATGGTTTAGGCTTAAAAATGTACACTATTTGACCAAGTTTTGACTGGCAAATTCACCATGTGATCAAATCGAATAGCTTATTACTCTTACCGATTAAAAAAACGTGATAAGTATTTTTGTGTGTTACATTTCTCACAACTTACATATTTTATTTAGTTGGCTACAGAGCTTGAAATTTGCAAAATGAACCCAAACAGTAAAAAAATACCATAAGCTCTTCCTTGTCCTGTGCAATACTAACCTTCACCTTAAAAATATGTCAACCCTGCACCCCACCCTCTCTGTTGGTTTTGATGGTGTGCTCTGTGCTCTCAGAGACAAACAAATGGACGCCTTGCTCCATCTTTGGTGTGACTACTACTGAAACACCATTTGAACTACAATCTCTGGCCAAAGAGGTAAAGCCACACTCCACTATAGTTGCTTAAATCATGAAATAAAATAGAACGTCATTTCGAAAAGTTGCACCCACTTGTGTTTGAAACAGTCTATCAAACTATTCTTGCAGGAAAGCAGCAGCAGCAGCAAACCACTGGATGACTTTCATGCCTTGGTGAAACTTACCGAGGAGCTTCAGGCGACGCAGAAAACACTTTCTCTTCTTCTCCAGAACATTGGGGGAGAGAGGAAGGCAGGATACTGGACCAGAGTAGCTAAAAGACTCAACAGAGGGTTCCTTATCTTTTATGTTACAGTGATCGCACTGTTTCTAATTGTTATATTTTATATATGGACAAATGAATAAAGCTTTTAGCTTATTCATGGTAGTCTGTTTAAAAAATGACAACTTCCACTTTAATTTTACCAATTTTTCTTAATTTGCTTCTGCATGCCATAGAATTCATCTTTAAAGAGCATGTAGAAAGTTAATTCCTGTGCCTGAAGAATCTCTAATCTTCTTTTACCTGTTCCCGTAGAGGTGATGTTATAATTTCTCTGCCAGATTAGCAGTTCCACCCAGTGAGTAGTAAAAACCAACATTTGTTTGACATCAGTGTGAAGAAATGATGAAAAGCTTTAATTCACCTGTAAAGTGCCGTGTTGTTAGTCATTTTTAGCAGGCCTACCTAATTCTGATGCTGTTCACTGCAGTACATATGAATTCAAATCTGCTTTATGTTTAAAAATAAATAAATAAAACTTTTTCTAGCCACAAAGTTGCATAAAAAATGCAGTATTTATAAGCCTGAGTTATTGGATAAAGTCCTGTAGAGATTCTGCCCTTTAAAGGAAAAGTTCAGTTTCTGCAGCTTCCACATTGTTTATAGAATGAAGTAGAACAATATACTCACCCAGAAGGCTTTCCTGATCCAAACAGTGCTTCAGGAGATATTTAGATCCAAAATCGAGCGGCGGCCATCCGTATAATGGTAGAACACGGGGCATACAGCGCCGCTCCTAAAACTGCATTAATCGTCCAAAAAGTCATTAGTTTCACCAATATTTCATTATGGTCTGCTCGGGCTACTCCTCCACGACAGTCTGTGTCACCCCAGACATGTTTTTGTAACTGTGCCGACCTCTGAACTGAAGAAGAAGAACGCTTGCCTCTGCGCATGCGCAGTACTCTCTGGAGCGCTGCCTCCGCGTCCTCCTTTCGATGAGCTCCTCATCTGTAAACTCTGGCTCGAAACTGTAAGGACACCCATCATATTCAAAGTTCTCCTCCACAACATCTTCATCCAATAGATATTTGTCCATTTTGCACAAAACTGGAAGAAGAAAGTTGTTGTGTAGCCGCCTGTCTTCCCCTGAAACAATGAGCCGCACTGTGCATGCGCGGAGGAAAGCGTTCTTCTTCTTCAGTTCAGAGGTCAGCACAGTCACACAACATGGGTGGAGCAACCCCGGACTGTCTTGGAGGAGTAGCCTGAACGGACCATGATGAAATATTGGTGAAACTAATGAGTTTTTGGACGATTAATGCAGTTTTAGGAGCGGCGCTATACATGCCCCGTGTGCTACCATTATACGGATGTCCGCCGCTCGATTTTGGATCTAAATATCTCCTGAAGCACTGTTTGGGTCAGGAAAGCCTTCTGGGTGAGTATATTGTTCTACTTCATTCTATAAATAATGTGAAAGCTGTAGAAACCGAACTTATCCTTTAATCTGTAATTTGGTGCTCATCCAAAGTTGGACTGATGTTTTCTTGAGTATCTGGTTTGAGCATTTGTTTATCTGTTGTGTCCTCACATTTATTTTAAATGCAACAAGAATTGGTCAGGTACTTTAATTTCATGAAAATATGGAAAATAGATGATTGGCCACCATAAAAACTTCTTTAGATAAAAGTTGGGTTTTCAGTGGTTTTCTCTCCATTTCGTCTTTGTTGCTTTTAAATAAAAAAGAAAACTTTTACAGTTTTTTGAGGATTTTGTTCTTGTGTTTGGGACCACTTTTTACCTTTAATTTATATTCTTTGTTTTGTTTCTGTTTTTCTTGTTTTGTTCATTTCAAAACCTTTGCCAACCATAATTTTATTGAAAGCATACTTTGAATTTATTAGGTAATGTTCGACACACTTTTGGAACATTTAATGTTTTCTGGGGAGGTTTTCGGCCACTGTTTTTCTTGGCTATGTTTGGTGTTGATTTTGTTTTTCTTTTGTGATTTTACTCCATGACAGCAGTTTGCACCTTGTTGATATGGTTGTTCAAAGACAGTCAAACCTGAACGAAACCACCTACCTGTATGTGGCACAAACGCTGTAGGATTGACCTCTAATGATGTGGTCAATGGACAGATGGAGGTCAAGCTGCAGGCAGGAGGAGCCATTCACCTGAACACAAGCCAAGGTCAGTCGACAGCAGTCTCCTAATGATGGATTAAAATCACCTGGTCTGCATTTGTTACAGTATTTGAGCCGTTTTATTGTAACCCTTTTCTGAACAATCTTGAAAACAATTTGATCTTAAACTGTAGGCAGAGGCAGGATAGCTATACCAGTTGACTCTCAGTGTTTGAGCTAAGCTAATTAGCGGTGGTGTCATTACTGGGCACACAGACGAAAGAAGGGTGTCTGCTTGTCATGGACTCAGGAGTGAAGAAAGATATGAAAAGAAAAAGTTGGTGTATCACATTAAAGGATCTAGCTTATCTGTTTGATGGAGGGAGACCACTCCACTCCAGTCAGAAGGAAATTTAGGTTGTTTTGCTGTTGTTGGGTGTGTATTAGGCAATGGCATTTTCATTTAGATATTGCTGTTTGATGAATTTTGCTATTGAATTTGGTTTTTGCTTTGTTTCATTGGTTAAACAATGAAAAATACACAAACTTCTACAAAAAAAGAAACCAATGCGCTTTTCTTTACAAAAAAATAAAGTTCATTTATTATCTTAGCCTGGTTTTTAACTAGAGCATGATTTACAGCATCGTTCTTCTTTAGGAAGCTAGGAGGTATAAAGTTAAGTTGCTCATACACAGTGAGGGCATTAATGCTGTCTACTAGAAAATACTATTTTTTATCAATGCTACCAGCTTCAAGTCCTTCCACAGTTTCCTGTTCAGTTAAAATTCTTATTGGTTTAGTATTGGTCCCTATCAAGACTTTGTTGATTCTGTTATTACCTCCGCCAAGGAGGTCATGTTTTCGGGAGAGTCTGTTTGTCTGTCTGTCCGTCCGTGAACAAAATAACGCCAAAAGTAATGGATGGATTTTGATGAAATTTTCAGGAAATGTTCAGCATGGGATTTTGGTGTTGATCCGGATCAGCATCTGGTCGTCATGATGAAAAATGTAATTTCTGTGAATAACTACTGAACTAAAACAGATATCATTATGAATCCAATTGCTAATACTATGTTTTCATGGTCAAGGAATCTAAATATTTCGATGAAATAAAGGTAGGACTAATATTTATGGTGAAAATCACAATATGGGTGAGGACTGTGGTGCTGGCGGAGGTCTGCGCTCTCCGAGTGCTTTTCTAGTTATATATTGTGTTACTTAAATGAGAACTGCTTCTTAATTTGTTTCTGGTAGTTTTTTATGTTTGACTGAAATAATTTTAAACTTGCTCTTCTTGCTGTTAAGATTTCTGGTAGTTCTGTGATGCTTGGCTAAAGTAATTGTCATTTCAATTGTCACATTATTCAATTTTTTATAACTAAAGAGAAATTGTTACAAAATTCCCATGGTAAGACTCCAAGGCATTCTTTAAATGGCATGGTCAAGTAAAAATCAGTTTGTGTCTGAGCTGCTGAATAACTGGGCCACGACAGACTCCAGCAGCAAAGACGCCTTACTGTGTGAGACCTTGAGCACACACCAGGACAACAGGTCAGTGTCCAGGCTCCGACTCGAGCCTCACTTGTCATGCTTACATTTATAAGCATGATCAGTTTAATGTCTCGGGTGTGTTAGTGAGGTGAATCAGCAGGCCACAGGAACCATCCGCCTAAACATCCAACGCCTATGGAAGAAAAAGAATGATAAATTAAATCTGAAAAATGCTTTTGACATTAAAAACATTATACAAACAAATAACCTGATCCAACTTACCTGTATTTAACTCACCTGCTATTGGCTTTAGGTGGACAACAAGACCAGAGGATCCACAAACATTACCAGCATCACTTGAGCAAGGCGGCAAGGGGTTTCCAGCAGTGGAAAAAAAAAAAACTAAAAAATATCCCCTTTTGGCAGGAAAACAATTTCTCTCCTGGTCAAACCTCTCTAACTGAATTAAAAAACACAGTTACTTTGCATATCATGCATGTGAAATAAATGAAACTATAAGTTACTTATATTAGTTTCATATCCACAGATGGATGTATCAACAGATTTCAGCCTATGATTTGCCTGATGTGCTACAGAAAAACTTTAATTTTTGTAATTTAACCTTCAAAACAGGACAGTTTACTTCCACCATCCAACTTCTCTGGTAATGCAACCCCTCTTGTACCATTTACTCCATGCCATCCAACCACTGAAGCAAAAAAAAAATATCTGATGGCAGAAAACATATGCTTTCGGCCATCCAACTTTTCTACAACAGTCTCTTATAACTTTTACTAAAAATCATCCATCTTCCCTCAAAGAAAAATCCCCCTTATGAGAAGAAAATGCCATCCAACCACTGCAGCAGAAATAAGGAATCACTGATGGCTTTCTATTATCCAACTTCTCAAGGAGAACAAAAACTCTTATGTGAACAAAATGTTTACTTATCGCCATCCAACCACTGAAGCAGAAACAAATAATCTGACGGCTGAAAAAATCCACCATCCAACTTCTCTACTAGAACAATACCTCTTCTGAGAACAAAACATTTACTTAAAGCCAACCAGCTTCTCTAATAATAATCCCTCCTATAAGAACAGAACCTCTCACTATTCAACCCTAAAAAATGTCCCTGCATGAGTGATGGATGAAAACTTACCAATATTTTCTCAAGATAAGCAACGCAAAATCCTGCAAGCAACAAACATCTAATTTATATTTATTTACATCGAACTTAATCGGTCATTATTAGTATACTTTTTATTTATCTACAACATAATTTTATCAATGAGTTAAATATCTGATTCATATAACAGCACATTTCATGTAAATTAAACTGACCTGTCAGTCATTCAAGGTCTGTTTCAATCCCTTACAAATTTTTTTTTAGGTTGAATGCTGCAGACTTTAAAAAGAAAAAGAATTCAGTGTTAACAGATAAAGACTGGAGTAATGATCAATATAATTTAAATCCATTTCATGAAATTCAGACTTTTATGATGACACCAAAATTCACTTAACTTGGTACTCATTTTTTATCTGAACAGTAGATGAAGTTTTACTATTAGAATTGTCAAATCAATCAGCGATTACATAATTCCATCTACCATAATGAATTAATAATAAGATTGTTTTGTTTTTTAATTTGTAAAGAAGGGTTTGAAATCATCTTTATCGGGTCTTATCAATAACTGAATAATAGTAAAATACAGTGGTGTAATTCTGCGAGCAAGCTGCTGTTGTCTTGCATGCATAACATTTGCTGCAGCAACTTTTTCCCCATTCAGGGCTGCAGAATGAAGTTTGTCATTGTTAGTATTTCTGTGGTTGCCAATGCAAATTCTCACTTGACAGTGGGCACAGTGCCTAACTGCTGTGACTCTTTGCAACAGTGAAGCTAGCATAGCATTTATGTGGCTCAAGATGGTAAAGGAGGCTGGGCCCTCGTCACTCTGTGCAGGTTAAGTGGACAAATGTCAGGTCAGACTTGGGAGCAACATCCTGGCTCAGACATTGCCCAATCATCATTCCTGAAGGCTCATCTGCTGTACCCCCAGCGACTTCAACTCTACGCCATACAAAAGGCGTAAACATGCTCAGTTTAAGGGCCCAAGGATGCTCCGGAGGGAAGGGACACCGACCTCTTTCAGCTGTGCTACCAACTGCCTTAACCAGTAGTGCCCTAGGAAGGCAGTTTGTGCCACACAGACAACGACAAACAAAGAGAAAAAAACAGCCTGGATCCTCCTCGCGCTGGCAGAACCATCTCCCCCACAGTGGCACAAGGACAGCCAGCAGATATAGACGGGTTTGTTCATTTCTTGAATGCAGAAACAGAAACAGAATCAGTTAAGTTGAAATCTACACATAGATGGAGTATTGATGGAAAAATGGAAGGACAGACCAATAAGAAATAGACATAAAGGGTTTCTTTAATTTACTTGAGGATCAATTGACATCAGCACATAATTCAAACATGTAACTGCTATACTGTTTAACTTTCAGTTTGATGTTTAATCTTACACATGATTGAAAATCATTGGCTGGAACATGTGCTCTCTGCCTTCAAATCCCTCCAGCAGAAATTAATCTCCCTATAAGATCAATCACTAACCATCAAACTCCTTTAACAGGAAAAATATTCCTCAATTAGGTATAATACAGGAGTTACCATTTATAAAATACCTTAACAATTATAGCGATTCTCTACATATTTATAATTTAGTTACATAAACCATAAAACAGATTTACAAAAAAGTTCACTGACCTCTGTCTGTTTGGTTAATGCACAGTTCCACGTTTGTGACGTTGTTGGAAATGTGTCTTCAGCGATCCGTGCCGTTGAAATGTAAAGAGATACAGCCCAAAATTCACCATCATGCTCTGTAAGGAAACTTGCTGCCAGTGTGGGTTCAAATCTGGTGTTCCTTGAAATATTTAAGGAAAGAAAATCCAGGGAAAAATGAGGTTCTCGCAAGTTTTTTGCTTTATGTTAATGTGTTTATTGTCTTGAAGCAAATTCATTTAAAGCACTTTTAAATCATTACAGTGTTTGTTGAAAGAGCACTCTACATTTTTAAGGTCACTGGTATTCTACTTGATTTTCATTGAAGCGTTTTCCCAAATGCCATTTTGTGGTACTTTTACCTTGGTTTAGTAAGTCATTAAAATCCCTCCAGCAGAAATTAATCTCCCTATAAGATCAATCACTAACCATCAAACTCCTTTAACAGGAAAAATATTCCTCAATTAGGTATAATACAGGAGTTACCATTTATAAAATACCTTAACAATTATAGCGATTCTCTACATATTTATAATTTAGTTACATAAACCATAAAACAGATTTACAAAAAAGTTCACTGACCTCTGTCTGTTTGGTTAATGCACAGTTCCACGTTTGTGACGTTGTTGGAAATGTGTCTTCAGCGATCCGTGCAGTTGAAATGTAAAGAGGTACAGCCCAAAATTCACCATCATGCTCTGTAAGGAAACTCGCTGCCAGTGTGGGTTCAAATCTGGTGTTCCTTGAAATATTCAAGGAAAGAAAATCCAGGGAAAAATGAGGTTCTCGCAAGTTTTTTGCTTTATGTTAATGTGTTTATTGTCTTGAAGCAAATTCATTTAAAGCACTTTTAAATCATTACAGTGTTTGTTGAAAGAGCACTCTACATTTTTAAGGTCACTGGTATTCTACTTGATTTTCATTGAAGCGTTTTCCCAAATGCCACTTTGTGGTACTTTTACCTTGGTTTAGTAAGTCATTAAAAAAGAATTTTGTTCGTTTTGATGGTGAAAATTCATCTACTTTTAAGGAGAACATTTGTTTATTTTTAAAGGTGAAAATTATTCTACCTTTAAAAGGTGAAATTTGTCTTTTTAAGTGCATTATTAATGTAGTCCAGCCTAATAATTCAGTACAGCATCTGGAAATAGTAACTATGGCAACGTCATCAAACTGGCACAAGCAGAAACACACCGGTGATCTACTCTGCCACAGAAAAGTTCAACTATGGTACATGACACCAGGTCCACTCAAAGTTTTACTCGAAAGCTTTCAAACTGGAACAAGTGGGGCTGTGATCTGCCCCGGTGCTGCAGGATCTGAAGGTCCACCTGAAAAGTTGCTGTGACTGTTCGCTCAAAAACAACTAACTACTACAACAACTAACACAACAAAAACAACCCCACCACCACTACAACCAAATTAACTACAGTCACAGCAGCAGCAGCACCACCCGCGACACCCCACAAGAACCAGCCGTCCTCCGCTCTTGGTGGGCCGCCCCTGTGTGCTCATTCAGCAGCATGGGGGCTGCAGGCTCACCCACCCTGGAGGACGGCTTGACTCTTCAGATGGGGTGAGTAAGAAAACCTGTCCTACCATTGATGATCAAAAAAAATGGGCTCCTTTCTGCGATTCCTCCTGTACAACCCGAAAATCAAAGATAAACACGGTTCACGGTTTTGCATCACAGGTCGTCTTTCAATAAAATATATTTTTCAGGACATCCTGACATACTTACACAAAGTCTGAAATCTCTCATCTATTTAAAAAATATTTAAAAAAAATAACTTGTATTTCATATCAATAAGGCCAGACATAGGTGGAAAAAGGTCAATGTTAGCATAATGTAAAACACTTTTACCAGATACTTTTAAAAAGGCAGATTTTTGTGTTTGATTGAGTGATTTTATTATTATCGCCCAGCAAAATTTAGTTGAACTACAGGCCTATCCATGGGCACCGATTTGAGACCGAATGCCCTCTGGATCAGAAAGGATGTGCCAAAACCCAAGTCACATTTTGGAATTTATAGCTTATTAGCATTTAGTTTAAACAATTCAAAATATATCATAGCAAATGGTTATCATTAATATATTTGGTATCCTATTTATCTTTGTCAAACTCTGTTAAGATTCAACACCATCAGGATCGGATTGTAGCTTACACCTTTAATATATAATTTCATAAATAACTAAATGCCACTCTTAGGTTATATTAAATCAATTTGGCCAAAGTTGATTATAATTTACTATTCTACCAAAATAATTGCTGGAGTTATTAAATTAAGTGCTTTCCTTGTTACTTGAGTAGGAGGTAAAGAGTGCTACTTTTACTTGTGCTAAAGGAAAATAAAATCCAAGTGATTTTACTTTTGAGCACACAGTTTAGTCCTCCTTGTAACCCTGCAGGCTGTTAAAGTGATCCACATTCACTTTTGCCTCGAGCACACAGCTTCACTCACCTTTCGGTCAGGAGGAGTGGGTCGAGCCGTCGGAGTTCGAGCCACCGTGAGTCCGGGAAGTCAGCTGGAGTCTGTGAGGCGAGGGCAAAACCTCCAGGGCTGTGAGCAGAGGCCCATGTGGAGGCACAGCACCTGAGGGTCAGAGTGTTCACAAGGACCTGTCTGCAACAAAAACAGATTCAGTCTTAAACTATAACAAACCTTTGTGCTCTCACTGTGAGGGGATGGGCTTTATTATTTACTCACTTTCGGACCTATGTACAAAATCCCAGCTTCCTGAAAATCACGCCCAAAAATAATTTTCTCCACTTCAAATGGGTCTTTAAAATTGATTTTAGGCTGAAATACACAAAATTTTAACTGTATTTGGGGAAATGTAACCTTTACAAGTCCATCATGTTTACACCACTTTTCCAAAATTATAATATCTCTAAAATGCATTTAGGAGTATCATTTTTATCATTATTTTTAAGCCCTGAGATGGGTAAATGTTTGGCAGCAACACTGATTCTGAAGCATTGTGGTTTATTTTGCACTCTTGCAGTTGATATTTTGAGGCAGCTTTGTATGGGGAAGTCGGGCCATCTGGTGGACAAACATAAGAACTGAAAATTGATCACCTGGATTTAAAAATGAAATCTTAAAGTTGAGCACTAGCTATTTTGGATAAATGTGTGAATTAAAAAAAAAAGAAATTTTCAACAAGGAACAGATGGTTCTGCCATTTATTGTCAATATAATTCTATAAGAATAGATTATAAAATCGATTATTATTGTTATTATTATTATTATCATTTTAGTCAGGGATGGAAAATTTGTCATGAAGAGGGCTCAACAGCTGTATAACCAGAGGATGGTTTTTTTTTGCATTTTGAAGGGTACATAAAGTACAAGACTTCACATTTTTAAGGATCTAAAATTAAATGTAACTTGTAAAATCCAATCTGCCGGGTTAAATATAGGATTTAATCAAGTTTCAACCACTTTTTGGTGAAGTTCATCAAAAATTGACTGGTTATGAAGGCATATTTTGTTTGTTCAAATGTATGACAAGAAAATTGAACATGAGTTACAGCTTTTTGTGTCAATTTTTGATGCTGTCCTGGCCACAAATACACTTTAATTCATTTTGAACCAACTAGCGACTAAGAGGAGGAGGGCTGCTTATGAACCTCTGGCCACCAAAAAAGGTTTAATTTAAATCTCAATCTCAAGCTTTATTTGAACATTGTTGTAAGAATTGCAGGGGAATTGGTGCCTAAAATGGCATTAATCAATGATTTAATGTACTATTACAGTCAAATATTACTGTGAAAACTGTCCAGCTCTCACAAAAGTGTGAGCAGTTCGTCTCAGAAACAAAATAGAGAAACCTTTTTACATTTTACAAATGCTTCATGTGCCTGACCTTATTTCTTTGATTAGGGTTATGAAACCAGAATGTAACTTTATACAATACCAGATAAAAATGCATTCATATCTTCATCAATGTCAAGGCAAAAAAAACTATAAAAATGAATCTGGACCTTGAACAAATATTTTTCAATGAACTAGTGCAATAGATCTTTGGAGCAAGTCTGAACCTAAGATATTTGCATTAAACTTTTAAAATGCAAATTCTTGCTGTTAGTGAATTAACCCTCGATTAGACCTCAGGACAGTGTGGCTGATTAGTTTAAAGGATTTTTACTTTTTTCCTTATATGCCTCATGCCTGTATATTTTGTTATGTCATGTTCTGGTGTACTGATGCCTGCCGCTGAAAAACTATTTTCCCACGTGAGTATAATAAAGCTGAAACTCTCCCACCCTGTGAAACCTTTACTTACAGGAGGACTAATCAACCTGTTTTAATTTCAGGTGGTCAACATGAAAATGTCACTTTAGCCCCACTTGTGTTCAACCAGTCATTAAAAACATCTGCATGGGTGACCAGGGCATCTGCAGCTCATCTTTCTCTGAACATTTAAATAGGAAACTCAGGACCATGGTTGCAAACATTTTATTTTACAATTAGGAAAACAATTACCCGAGCATGATTAAACAAAATATCTGAAAGGGTTTTACAAAGTAAAGTAATTTTGTATGCCACTATGAATATTCAGCTTTTAAAACAATTATCTGCACATTCCAGTATCACTGATAATAATGCATCCCTGTTAATAATTGTGTAAAACAAACAATATGTACCACTTTAAAAAAAAGGCTATTCAAATATTTCTTTACATTTTTGGAAACCTCTTTTCTTGTACCACCATTTATATAAAAAAATGAAATATTAAATGAAGACCACATTTTAAAAATCTAAATAAATCACAAAATCTTAATCTGGGGTTTTATTTCTACATATTATAAAACCAAATAAAGAAAAATATAACACACAGCTTTAAAACGACCATCTGAAAATTGAACATTACAGGTTTTAGTCTTTCACAAAATCAAAAACCACTAAAGCCAGCAGCACTTTGCACACTGTAGACAGAGGTCACAGAGTTTAATTAAAACCAACTCACTTAAAGCCAAACTTTTATTAATTATTTTTAATAATTTGCTCCATGAAAAGCAGGGATGGGCCGCCCTATTCTTTAACACTGGATAAGTTAATTTTCTTTGTGTCAATTGGCTCTTTACTTAGGCCGAGGTTAAAAATCTAAAATTAAATCCGTTTGGAGCCAAAACGATTTTAAAGAATACTGGATGAAATAGTTTGTATCACATCGTTTTAAAATATTACAAAGTACCATAGTAGTTGATTTTTCTTTCATTTTATTGCAACCTTAGTCCACCAACATTAGCTGACTTTATCTACAATAAACTGCACTTACCTGTAGCACAGGTGTGTCGGACAACTCCAGACTGATGAGGAGGGAATTTCCGCCATCTTTTGAACCTGCTATTCACTTTGCTTTTTGCAAATTAATCAATTTTTCCTTATTCAATTGCAGGTTAGGCTTCTCCACCTAAACCTATAGACTGGTACTAACTAAACTAAACTAACTCCTGGTCTGTGTTACTGCCGCCCTCTGTGCCAATAATCCTCTTCAGCGCGTCCTCTTCGCCATTATGTTGGAAATGTTTTGGCCACCACACATTTGACCACGTCATAACGTGGCCTTAATTTCGCGCCATACCTGCCGGTTCACTGCCCGGATGTTGAGTGCTTCGGTTCCTGCGATTGGTCACACCTGCAGGCGCGGCAGGGCGAAGTTAGACCATTAAGTAGGCCTTCACCTGTGCAGCTCATCCTCCTCGGGTGACTGAAAATAAACCTTGGTGAATGTAATTCTGGCCAATTATAGCCTCTGATGCCACTGAAAAAAGATCAGAAAGAATATTTGCACGTTTCCTTCTTCTTTAGTTAAAAAGCAGCTAATGAAGAGTTGATGGGAATTCCGACTCTTTTCAATGATCCGGATCTTTTGGCTCAACTCAGTGATGAGATCCGAATCTCCTCCAAACGACTGTTCATTTAGTTTACCCTTTTGGCATCTTAAATAATCCAAATGTATCTAATAAATGTAAATCAGACTGTTATTAGAATACGTGTATTATTACAGGAATTTTATTTATACAAACTCTGATTCCAATGAGGCTTGGAAGCTGCTAAATGTAAATAAAACTTTGCAAATCCTTTCGACCTAAATTCAGTACAGAGACAAGATATACAATGTTCAAACTGATTAACTTGATTGTGTTGTTTTGTTTTTTTAAATGTATATTTTTGGGCATTTTGTGCCTTTATTGAGAGGAGAGAGACAGTGGATAGGCTTGTGAAAGGGGGAGAGAGAGCAAACTGGTCACAGGCAGGATTCGAACCTGGACCAGCAGAGGCATGTATATGGGGTGCTAACCACTCCACCAAACCAGCACCCCGATTGTGTTGTTTTTTTTTTGTTGTTGTTGCAAATATTCACTCATTTTGAATTTGATGTGACAACACTTTCCAGAAAAGCTGGGATAGGGCCATATTTACCGTGTGTTAATTCACCTTACCTTTAAATAACACTCAATAAGCACTTGGGAACTGAAGACACTAATCGCTGAAGCTTTGTGAGGTGGAAAAACAACATCTCCACAATAATTTTTTTTCCATCAATTTGTGTTAAATCTGTGGACTTAACTCTTAAAATGGTCTGTAATAGAACTTCTTTGGGTTTCATGTAGCATGAAAATATACTCTGTTTTCATCAGTGCCACAGTTATGATATTCATTCATTCAGTCATTCATTTTCTATACCCAGCTATCCCTTTCGGGTTTGCGGGGGGCTGGAGCCTATCCCAGCTATCATCGGGCGAGAGGCGGGGTACACCCTGAATCGGTCGCCAGTCGATCGCAGGGCCACATAGAGAGACAGACAACCATTCACGCTCACAACCATACCTAAGGACAATTTAGAGTTACCAGTTAACCTAATGAGCATGTTTTTGGTCTGTGGGAGGAAGCCGGAGTGCCCGGAGAGAACCTACGCATGCACGGGAAGAACATGCAAACTTCACACAGAAAGGCCCTCCTGACCCGGAATCGAACCAGGAACCTTCTTGCTGTGAGGCACGCGCTCTACCAGCTGCGCCACCGTGCCGCCCCAGTTATGATATTGTTTTATGAAAAAACAGTTAAAACCTAAATCTAGCCAACAGAAGGGGGTTCATATTCATTGTTACCTGGATGTATGTCTGCTCAGTAATTTGATACAATTTGTTGTAGCATCATGGCCTCCTGCATCATAACTGATGTTAAGGCTCCAAACACTTGTACAACATCAGCTGAGGATCTATACTGCCGTGGTGAACATTGTCAAACAATAAAACCGGGAAACTTTTAGCTGTATTAAGTATTTGACTGCTTTCTTCTCTCTGATTGAGTCTGTGCTCTTTGCCACTTTGCACTGACCTCAACATTCATCAGGCTCATTACTGTTACAATATGTTTCTAAGAGCTTTCCAATTGTGGTTATTAGAGAGAGAAGTTTTCCTAAAAGAGTCTAGCAGCCACAAAACTAAAGCAATTTTGTGTGTAATGTCTGCTTAATGGCATGCTGACTAACATCTATTTTCCTATTGGCTAGGCTAGCTTGTACAGTTCTAAGTCAAACTCAGTGTAATTAGCTTTTTTGCTAAAAATAGTATTTCCCATTTGTTTATTCAGACACAAATATTATAGAAAAGAAAAAATTATATTGTCATTGATTACAGTAGGAATGCCTGTAATCAGCAGATTAAGGAGCACTAATGCTAAGCACCAAAACTATTAGTCAATTTAACAAAAGATTTTTTTCATCTTAAGAGGCTGCAACTTTGGACAAGCTTGTTTAAAGCAGATGTAGCCTTGTTGCCTAAGCTGTAGCTCCTTTCATTACCTGTATATTAACAAAATACTGCATTTTAACTTGTGTTATTACTAAGGCTGTCACTTTAGTGCAAATTAATCGCAAGATTACTCATAGCACACAAACATTTTAATATTGTCCAGCTGGAGGACCGGTACATGGCAGTGGCACGTCACTTCACACATGCGTCTCTAGTCAAACCAAACAAAGCTCAGGTGACAACAGGAATGGCATATTTAAGACTTAGTCTTATTTTATTTTTGTATTTATTTATCTATATTTGTACTACATTCTTTAATAATGCATCAGGCCTAATTGTTTTGCTGGATGTCCTCGACCTTTTTCTTATTTTGAATTTGATTTATGAAACACACTTAAAGTGTAATTTGAGTTGTCTGATTGAGCTTAGAACTTTCTGGACAAGTTGCCCTGACTTTGGTTTTATTTAGTCACCAATAAAAATGTGGATTTATAAATCTTCTCTTCTTAGTGTATTCATTTGATTAGTCATACACTACAATTTTATAATATCCTAGAATTCAAATTCTTTATTTGGGTACTTTAAGCAGATATGAGATTAAAATGTGATTAATTAGATTAATTAATTATAAATCAGTTGATTAATTAGATTATTTTTGTAATCATCTGACAGCACTAGTTATTACCTTTTATTAGTTTTGATTGTCAGTAAATGCCAGAATCTTTTTGTTTACTTAATAAAAAACAATGTAAACCAAAATTTTGGTGTTGTTGATCAGTTCCAGTCCAAATCTTTACATTTCCATCACAACTGAAGATCTTCACATTGTCTTCATCGTGCACAAGACTCTTCAGGTTGAAATTCAATTAATAGTTGCTGATAACTGCAGCCTGATGATGTATGGTCCCAAACTCACTAAACAGCTAAAACACACTTTCTCACAATACCCAATTTCAGTTGTCAAAAACTCAGGGCTGCAGTTGACACACCCAATCAAGAACATCGCTGTGACACTCAAAGATCGTGGAGTGCAGAAGGTTTGCCTGACTAAATCTTTTTTTTTTTTTTTTTTTTAAATAATGTAATATCAGACTCACAAGTGTCTTCCGGTTCACTTAAAGCATTTCTCCATCTAAATGCTCTGTTGTATGACTTGAAACTGCTGTGTCCATGATGTCAAAGAAAACGTACGAAGCAGAGTTCATAAACATTAGCTTCACCAGAGCTTTCCAGGATACGGAGGAAAGACTGTTTTTCTTTTATTTTCTTTTTTGTGTGTTGTGGGGACCATCGTATTTTGGTTCATTTACTTGTTTTGCATGTACAGTAGTATCACGATCATTCAACACAAGTGTCAGTGATTTCTTTAAGGTCTTACTCTGATTTGAGTTTTCTTATGTTAAGTGACTGGGATTTAATGGACTAAATAAACAAGCAAAACTGTGAACCATTAATTATTACATTCTGCTGACGTTACATTTAATATGCGGTATACAAAAGGACAATACATGGGACCAAAATGTAGGCTGTCAACACTGGCAAAAAATGTCATAACTGCCAAAAGTGATAACCAAAGTTTTGGTAGTTATGTGCAAATACGAGCATTGTTCCGCTAACATTGTGCATCCTCAGTTGTGTGGCCAAACTTCTTTACATCTGTGTTTAACAAAAGACTTGTTCTTCATATAAAATACTTCTAAGGTTCTCTCTTCCCGCAGTGGATGACTTTCCCAAATGGCACCTGTTTAAATCTCAGGATTTCTGGTTTTGGGTAGGTAGGGACATGACTGACAGTGCCAAAAGCCCATGTAGTGTCAAAATTGATCGTCAGCCATAAGTCATCCCCTTAACTCTGCCTAATCGTCTGCCAGTAGGTTGATCTGAAGATGGTTGAGATGCACAGTGTGGCAATGTCCACTGATTTTCTTGAAATGTGTTTTAAAGCCTTGTTGTTTAATCAAAAGACTAACATCACACGGCTTTGTTCAGTCCTTTCTACTGTCAATAGTTTGCATTTTCCAGTCATATAAGAGAAAGTCAGTTATCTTTGTGCACATCCTTGAACTTTAACTATAAAAGCACCTTTTTCCATGATTGTCTCTCATGTTCAACCCACTTAAAAAGGCTCTGAAACCTTCCTCGGGAAAGCACTGAGTTGAAGTATAGGATGTAAAACTTTATGACAGTCCATGGTTGATGTTTTCTAAGGAAGTAAACAGCTTTGGCTTGATTGCAAATTGATCTAACCACAGGCTACTAACCTTCAAGGGGCATAACATTTCCTGGAAGATTTGTTGCATTAGGTTTGTTTATGTCATTTGATGAATACTGGGTGGTTTATAAAGCAGCTCTGCCTTGGAACAAGACGACAAACATCTTCAACAGAAAGGACAGGGAGGCTCACTGATTGTGTGGATCTTTACAGTCATGGTGACTTTGGTGCTGCTCCTGCTGCTGCTTGTCTCAGGTAAGCTAGCATGATTCTGTATGATACATAAAGGTGTATGTGTCCAAGTTTGCAAAGATACAGGTGGCAATGTTTCAGTAAGATGTCCTTTTCACCAGGACAATAAGAATGAGCCTTTGAGATATAGAGGTGTGTGCTTTTACTTTCAAAGCTTTCAAGAGCCTTTTTCTATAATGATTCAGTTGGTTTAAGTTCAGTTGTTGGAGTGATTGACCAGATGGCAAAATAATAATCATCATGAGACAAAATCATGGCATGAAGAAGCATTCTTCACACAGTGACTGTCATCATCGTCCAGAGTTAAAGCCAAGGTGCTTGAGTTCTTTGACTTATTTCAGTTCCTCACCTTTCAGAAAGATGTTTGATTTTTAATTTTCTAAATGAGTTCTTCATTTAGTTAATCAATCAATCTTAATATTTAAACCTTCTCACCCTCAATGTTTCTCCTCCAGCTGAAGCATCCACTGCTTGCAATAAAACCAGCTGGGACATCATACAATACTTAAACTTGACTGAAAACAGAGACAAGTTTGCCCTGGCTCGACCAGTCAATAGTCCCAATGGTGCCACAGAAATCGAACTGGGGGTTTTGCTCTATGCTATTCTGGAAGTGGTAAGTCGTTGCTGAGTTCTGATAAATCAGAAAGTTACTGCAAAGACATAAAATGGCAACCAAGGTTGGGAGCTGTCCATAAAAATGACTTTTAAATGAACCTTTGTAAGCCTCCATCATTTTCTTTTTTTTTTTTAACTTGTTTTTATTAAATATCTTCATTACAAGTCAAATACAACATCAAAGCTAATATCAATGTCAAATTATATAAATACACCATAGGTACATCGGCCACATACAGCATTACAATTTCAATCTGAAATGTATCTTTGAATACGAGACCATCTGTCCATGAATATGTCCATTTTCATTTGGAGTCTTGCTGTGGTTTGCTCCATATTATATACCTCTTTTAACTTATTCTTCCATTGGGAGATAGTGGGGGGTTGAGGTTTAAGTCAGGAGACCGTAATCATTTTCTTTGCTATTAAAAGTAGGATTTTTAATTGAAACATGTCACATTTTGATTGGATAGTGTTTGGGAATATTCCTAAAATTATGAAATTTGGGGTTAGTGGAACATCAGTACTTAAGCATTTTTTTTTTATCTCGCCATGGATGTCCTTCCAGTAGTTTGTTAATTTGGGACAATCCCAAAATATATGCGTATGGTCTCCTACCAAACCACAACCACTCCAACATCTATCAGACGTTTTACCAAATTTAGAAGTGATAAAGGGGGTTCTAAAAAATCCAGTTTTAGTTTTCCATTCAAATTCTCTTAATATCTGGCTTTTTGTCATTTTGTGTCCATTCCTCATGGTCTCCACCCATTCCTCATCTTTAACTATTATATTCATTTCTAATTCCCATTTTTCTTTAATGTTCAGTGTATTCTCTGTACTTTCTTGTTGTAACATTTTATAAGCATGAGATATATATTTACTATTAATTTTCTTTTCATCACGAAAATAAAAAATTGTTCCAGATTAGTGGGTGGCTCCTGTAAATTTTTCAAATAGTTATTTTTATGTAAGTAATGCCTCAATTGCAAATATTTATAAAAATCTTGGGTCGGGAGGCCATACTTTTGTTTAAGATGCTCAAAGTACATCAGAGTTCCACTCTCAAACAGTTGATCCAGCATAATAAGCCCTTTATCAACCCAATTTTTAAAATTAGAGGCGGGCAGGAACTCAGGATTATGATGAATTCTTATCAGTCTGCAGAGAGAACTGGGAAGATTAAATACCTTTCTGATATTCAACCATGTAGACAGAGTATTTTTGACCCATTCGTTTGTAACTTTTTTCTTCTTTTTTGACCATGCGTCTGGATTTATGAACAGAACTGTATCAAGAAATATCTCTGGACAATCAGCTTGTTCCATCTTATCCCAGATTGATTCCTCCTCTTGGACCTCCATCATTTTCCTAAGAGCTAACAACAATTAAAACTTCTGCATAAGGATAACTTTGGACATTCTTTTTTTTTGAGCAGCCTGCAGGCAATTTTGACAGACTTCACATCTAACACTACATTATTTCCCATAGCAAGAAAAGGAGCAGACATTTGTTTCTTACGTCTGGGTTGATCTGGTGAGTCATTATTTGAATGAGATAATTGCTACTTACCACCATGACTCATTCAATTATTTTGTTTGAATGTTTTCCCCTGAATTTTTGTTTTGCAGATGTGGAATGATCCCATGATTTCTTGGGACCCCAAAGATTTTTGTGGTCAGAAAAGAGTGTCCGTTCCTCATCGATTTCTGTGGTCCCCTGATATAACCATTGCAGAGAGGTAGGTGTACATGCATGCTTTAACAAATGTGTGAACTACTCTGCACATACAGCCTATGTGGTGGCTGAGTAGGGCAAGCAGCCTCCAACTGATTTTGTTGTGGTCGGTGTGAAGGGTGATCAATCCAAAATATCACAAAGTGTGGATTTAATTTGGCCAATATCCCAAAGAAAGGAAGCTAACATACACTACATATATAGTACATACTACATCACACACTGATGTTGGACGAGAAGGCCTGACTCTCAGTCTCCGCTCTAATTCATCCCAAAGGAAGCTAACATACACTATATTGCCAAAAGTATTCGCTCACATGCCGTGACTTGCATATGAACTAAACTGACATCCCATTCCTAACCCAAAGGGTTCAATGTGACGTCGGTCCACCTTTGCAGCTATAACAGCTTCAACTCTTCTGGGAAGGCTGCCCACAAGGTTTAGGAGTGTTTATGGAATTTTTAACCATTCTTCCAGAAGCACATTAGTGAGGTCACACACTGATGTTGGACGAGAAGGCCTGGCTCTCAGTCTCTGCTCTAATTCATCTCAGAGGTGTTCTTTCGGGTAGAGGCCAGGACTCCGTGCAGGCCTGTCAAGTTCATCCACGTCTTTATGGACCTGCTTTGTGCACTGGAGCACAGTACTAGCAGTGCTAATGTTAGCACACAGCTAACATTAGCATTGCTAGTGCTGCCAGCCTCAGTCTACAGTTCTGTGCAGAATATGGTTCTAGTCGCTTCAGTAAATATACGAGTGCCACCCAATGTAGCCTGAATGTAGCTTTTCTTTATTTTATGGCACAGGAAACATCCAAACTTCTTGTAGCTAAACAATTGCATTGTTGAAAGCCAGTTGTGTATTTCCAGCTCATAGGCTGGATGGAAGTAACAAAGAACACAGCTACGGCCCCATCTTGTGGTGAGTTGCTATATTGCGCATCATTTGGCTTCTGTTCACCTGGTTTAGTGCAGAAGTAGAAAAATACTGTCAACAGATCATGAAAATTTAAACAATGCTGCAAACTTTAATACCAACTAAGGCCAGTTGGGCTGGAACTCACTCTCGCCAAGTTCATCCCAATGGCTCCCTACCTCTTGTTCCCCATATCTGTTAGGAACAAGAGAGAAGAGGAAGGAGTGGTGAGGGGAACAAGTCCATAGGCTGGTTTGGTCTGAAATAAAATTAGTAAAACAAAGCCATGTATATTATTAACAGGCATATGTAGAGGGAGTCTTGATACTGACAGAAACAATAGGAGGACCCAGGCCCGTGCAGCTTAGCTAGTGTCCCCAGCTAAAACTGGACCATTTGTCTTGTTGTAGACATCGAGTTTTGTCTCAGTTTAGTGTGTTAAAACAAACTTTGTTTTTTGTTTTCACACAGAACAGAAAAGGATAAGGCCACTGAAAGTCCTCATCTTGTTATTAAATTTTATGGAGGGATCTTAACCAGGAACGACATGGTGCTGGTGACCACCTGCACCATGGAGGTTTACCAATTCCCATTTGACGTTCAAAGCTGTGACCTCACCTTCAGGTCTATCATACACGACGGTGAGAGCATGATAACAGGTGGTTTAAGAGCATTTGGTTGTTAATGTTTACTGAACAAGAAGGAGAATTCATAATGAAAATTTTAATTAGTGGGTAGCAGTGACAAGAAAGATGGAAGATGAATATTTCTTAGGTTTATTTGCTTGTAACCAAATAGTGTGTGGATTTTTTTATGTAACTTTCTGTGTTCATATTTGGATTGTATTTAGTTTCTTATCGTATGAATTGATTTTTTTTTCATTTTTTCAGAACTTGCTGTGTTTTTCATCTTGGAGTGTATATATGATTTTTGGTTATTTTTTTCTGATTTGATTTAAATTTGTTAATAAATCTTAATCATGTTCCTTTATTATTTTTTCATTTGGTTGTTTTGATTTGTTGATGTGATTGTGAATTTCTCTGGAATGTTTTCTGATGGTTTTTAATTATTTCCAGTTGTATTATTTTATTTCCCAATAGCCTTTTCTTATTTTTTAACTTTTGATTTGTCATTTAGTTGTGTGATGTATTGTTGTATTTTTTATTTTGCCCTCTTTTGTTGTGATTAATTTATTCACTTATTTAACTTTATTTTTGTACTGAATGTATTTGTAAGTTTTTGGTGTGTTTTCATGCTTGTCAGCTACTTTTGCACCTCAGAGCCCCCATACTCTTTGACAGAAGGATCTTTAATGAACCAAACAGGACTGCTTGTTGGAAAACCTCAAAAGCATACAGGACACTTTTCTTTTATAAAATGTGATTTAATAGTAAATCTTTGTCTTTTTCTTCCAACTCAGACACTGAAATAAAACTTTTTGAATATGCCAACCAAAAGAGAACCACAGACTGGTCCAATGAAATAATGCGTACCCAGTCGGACTGGGTTTTCATGAACATCGAGTCCTTCAACAGAACTAAAGTAAATTTTGAAATTCCCCAGAGTGAAGTGGTTTACAGAGTGAGTATTTCAGCATATCAGACACCATTAATGGGAGGGTCATGCTTTCATTCCAAAAATACAACTCCAAGTCAGCCTCAGCAATATTACTTTGACATCATTGCATTATGATTTATTTGTTCATTCAATTATATCTATTATTATTTGTGGAAACAATATCAAACTCGTAATACAAAATTAAAGGGAACAATGCATTTTATAACATTTTCAAGCACTACAATCTTTTAGTTCCTCTAAAACAAGCCTATGATGGCACTGTAAAATTCTCTGTGTTCACCTTTAAAGAGACTGTGAGGAGTTTCTAGGTGATTACAAAAAAGTCTCACTTTTTGATATATGCCTGATCGAAATACGCACTTTAAGATGAGTTCTCTATCGTATCGAGACTATCTCTCCACCTAGTTACATATTCCATATGTACGGGGACTGAGCCCACGCAGGCCAGGTGACGTGAATAATTATTTAAGACACACCACCTGTGGGAGGTGGCTGATTGCGCTACAAAAGCACCTGTGTGTTGAGAGCAAATTGATCATTTTGATTCCACGCTATGAGCAGGTTAGACGTGCGAGAGAACATTTGACAAAGGAAATCTGAGTTGACAGTCTTGCCACTTACTTTGTAAAGGTGCGTTCACACCGCAAGCGACCTAGCGACAAAAGTCGCGTCGCCCACAGATGTAGCGTCGCGCGTCCATAAATAGCCTACCTGTTTGGTCGCCTGGCGTCGGGCGTCGGACGTCGGTCGGTGACGTCACGTCCGCTCGAGTTTTACCGCGATCGTATCATATATCACATAATAGGGTGTATAAGCGGACATTATTCCAGCTGTGTCCTTTTCACTCACTTTATCAGACACAAAGTCTGCAGCTGATGATGCAGCAGCATTATCTGTGAGTTTACCGCGTCCGCCTGCAAATGTCCTCACTGGAGATTAGTTCCGCCTTATGCGGAAGTCATCCGCTCTGTAGTCCGGATGAATAACAGCACCATCACACGTACACACACTGCTGATTGGCTGATGCTGCACAGCCATGCACGACATCGCCTGAATGGATCAACTTTTTTTAACTTTGACATCGCGCGACGAGTGAAGTGGTCGTCTTGTCGCCAGCTGTCGCATCGCGGGAGGGTAAGCCCCGCCCCATCGCGGCTGTACATTGACTTTGCATGGAGAGTGATCGCCGAGGTAGTCCAGGTAGCGTCCGGTGTGAACGCACCTTAAGAGAGAGGGAAGTTGCCTCTCGGGGTGACTGTTTTTCCTGGCCTTAAAAACTGCGGTGTCTGGCGTATCACTCTGCCAAGGGGTTCACCCGCCGCTGATACCAAAGCTTCGCTGAACCCGAGTGGGGGACGCGGCTTTCACTACTCACGGTAGTTGCCGGTCTGGTCCGCATCAAAATAGGTTATCTATAAATGCTATTCCTTAGCCTTCCATTCGGGTCGGACAGGGCTTGACTGGCAAACTTCCGGAACAAGAAAATTAAAACTAGAGCAAAATTTTTATTATTTTATTATTTATATTACACGTCTTAGAGCACAGGGCTGTAAGTAGGAATATATAGCCGGCTATAACTACGATAACAAGTTTTCCAAAAAATGCTTGTTGTCACACATCAAAAACTACCGCTAAGTAACTAGAAAGAGATACGTTACCTCGTCGCTTTGCAACCTGTAAGTTGTTGAAAAAACGAAGTTGTAAAGCAATGCATAGTTCTGAGGAAGGTTATTGCATCCATTAGCCTCAAAATATACACACGCTGTGGATGTAAACGTCTGCGGTGCGTTCCAGATGTAGTCAGAAGTAGGAATTTTGAGCTCCGGGTAGGAAACTGCAACTGGAACGTCCCTCAGAGTCAGAATTTCCTCCAGGGAACGCGGTGAAACCTCGCTACACTCGGGTTGACAATCGAAGATGGATGCCCCCAGTGTGAACAGTTATTTAGCTCCTGTAATAATCAATTTAATTTTACTTCTGACTGGAGTGTGTCACTCTAGATCAGCTGTACACATAGCATTGTTAGACTTATATTTACAAAAATGCTGCCATAGTGATAATCACATTCTTCATGTGATATTTGTGAACAACAACGCAGGCATGCTAACAACAGCTAACAATAGCCTGGTAGATCGGCATGTTTTCCGACTTTGTAACTGGAACGCTGATAACTGATAACTGTCACTCCCAGTTCTGCGGTTACTGGAACGCAGCATTACGACAGTTGCCGCACGGGCTCATGGGTAGCAGAGTCTTTTACGTTGCCGGTAATAGATTCTCCTCATAGCACCTTTAAGCTGAGGTGTATTAGCAAGAGAGGGAGGTGATACATTTCGCAATACATGGATGTTAATGCGCCATGTCATGATGCATTACAATACAACAAAAGGGCAGTGCCTTAGACTGTAAAATAATTTGAAGAAGCCATGTGGCATCAGCTGTTAAGTCAGATTCAAATTCCTGAATGTCTGCTGCCAACCAGCATCAAAAGGCAGGACTAATATACAAAACAAATGCCTACCAATGCCAGTTTTGTGCTGCAAAATATCTCAATATATTGGCATATCAACGTATTCTTAGTTTTAGTTGTTGCTATGAATGTGTGGTTGGTTTCTCTTGAGTTATGCTGAACTATACCAAAATCATATGATTTCCATATTAAATGTTCTTGAACCTCATTGCACAGATCAACATGAAAAGAAGATCCGTTCTCTATGTCGTCAACTTCCTGGTTCCTGTCCTGATGTTCTTGGGTCTGGACTTGGCCTCCTTCATGATCGCGGACGGCGGTGGAGAGAAGCTCGGCTTTAAGGTCACTGTGCTGCTTGCTGTAACTGTGATGCAGCTCATTCTCAATGAAATTCTGCCTTCCTCCTCTGACAGGATCCCACTTATAGGTATGTAGATTATTTGTTACAGCTCAAAGATGTTTTTTCTTATTTATATTCAGACATTATTCTTTACATCCTAGCGGTCTTCTGTATTGGGATTTTTGCTCTTATGATGCTGAGCCTCCTGGAGACAATTTTGGTGATGTATCTGATTGAGAAAGACTCCAAAACCAAAGATGACGACGAAGGTAAAGAGGGAAAACAATGCAGTGTCAGCTTGCGTAACTGTGTCAGAGGTAAGAACTTAAACAGCTATCATTTTTTATGTGCAAATAACTGTTTCAACAAATAAACACTGCACAAAAAGTATGGAAATTGGTGTTTGGTACATTATTTCGTTGTTGTTTCATTGCCTCTTGGCATTAAATCTTATACCATTGAAAATTATGCGTATTCCTCTTTTAAATTATGCCACATTTATCAGAAATGTGCATTAATGTGATGAGCACAGAACTGAGTATGTGGTGAAATGGAAAATTTGCCAAATCTTCCCTGCCAATGCTGAACAGCTCATTCTGCTGCCAACTCTTGTTTGGTGTTGTTTGGGGGGTTGGATGATTGGTCTAAGAAAAAAAAAAATTATCAGCAATGTATATCATCCTGCTAACCTTGTCTGAAAATCTGCAGAAGTTTGTCTTTGGATCCCAAGTGCTGACAGCGGAGGGAACGACTTGGGTTGTCATCTTCTTGGGATGCCGACTTTGTAGCCTGAAATCCCATTGTATGTAAATGGGCCTTTCAGTTTGGAGGTGGTGCTCAGGTTCTCTCCAAATACTGCTGCAACTTGGTTTTGCAGAACACCATCTTAAAGTTGCCCAGTGGCACAGGCCCTTGGCAATAAATCTTTTACCGTTTAAGCTTTAAATGGTTTTAGATTTATCGTCAAGAAGCATTGTTATAACAGATAATAAATCTACCAAACTCCAATCTCCTTACTTTTGGGCTAAGTTAGTTACTCTGGATGTTAAACCAATCTTGATTTCTTGATATACATTTTGTGTAACTGCTTGGTGTTTACTAATTTGTGATGAATAATTTCAGATGTGATCAAATGTCTTCACCCTGGTGTGTCTGATGAAACACCATCTGAACTGCTCTCAGTGGTAAATCAGGTCAGCGTCACATGACACTGACACTTTAAGTTCAACTTGTAAAGATGTTTGGGGTGGGCTTGAAGGAGCAAATTCAATTTGATACCCCTGATCTAAAGATTCTCACTGAAATGGGGATGGAAAGGATTTTTTCTATATTGCACCTATGATTGATTCTATGATTGAGGATTTTCACTTTAGATAACATGGTATGATGTACATAGCTACAAGCTGACTTGAAGTTATTTTGGTCAAACGAACTAAAGCCCTGCCTAAGTTCTGCCACTCTGTCTGTCAGTAGGTTGATCTGAAGTTAGGCTAAGATGGTGTTTACAACTAAGAGAATTCGATGAAATGGCCTCAACAAAGTTTCAAAGCCTCTTCTGATAATCATACCATTGGCATCATAATGCTACATCTGATTCACAGCAAACTCTGCACAGACAATAACACTATCAGAGTTAATATTATCAAAATTAACATTTCTTTGGTGTCTTTATGGGTCCACACCACCAAGTATTGATTTCACTCTTTTGGGAGAGTTGATACTTTAACTCTCATCAACCATAATTAAGCTAAAATTTGGCACCTTGTAAAACTTTCTTTTTTTATACTCAATACTTAATACTTCTATTTAGAGTAAGACATATACTCTATCAAAGTATCTGATATTACTATTAAAGTGTAATCTTCAAATGTATGAAATAGCCTTGTTTTCACTCATTTTAGAGAGTTGCTAGTAGCAACTCTCTAAAAATTAGCAACTTGCTACTTTAACTCTGATCAAGTGTAACTGCTAACTCTCCACAAAGTTAAAACTTAAAACTTTAAAGCTTAACAATTTGACCTTGGATCAACTCTACTATGAAGTGTTAGCGATGCATTCAGTCAGAATGTATTTTTACTTAAATGTTAGCTATATTAACACTGAAAATGCAGACATTGCTGTATTTATTTATTGTGTAAGAATGGGAAAATTATCTGAAATAAAGATACCATGTTCAGTCAGGGCTCATGTTCTTGAGGAAAAAATAACATGTGTACTGCAGTTTTTATGACGTAGGCTTTCAGCATCGTTTTGTCCTCATCAACAAATTAGGGGTTGTGCGATGATTGATTCACAAGTGTCACTTACAGGCTCAGAGTCCAAAATTACAGATCATACAGTGTCATCTGAGGATTTCATTTTGTGAAACTGATTTTACTCATGTTTTGACTTCAACTTCCAATTGTGTGTTAATTTTCAGGGATTTGACTCCATCCAGAGTATAATAAACTCTGTGCTTGCTGAAATTTAGCAAACACAAAAATTGTATCTCTTCTCAATTTTTGGTTCTTTATTTTTCCTTTACTTTGAGTTTGGGTTGTTTTTAAACCTGTTTTAAATCAGTTTTCTTAAGGAGGAAAAATTAATAAGTACATAAATGCAGAACACAAAACACTCATGGCACCATTACATTTTTAAGGGCTATATAAATCAAATATTCAATGTTGCTGCTTTAAAACATCATCAACTTTTAATCTCAGGCCAGCAGCAGCAGCAGCAGCAAGCTGACGGAGGACCCTGACTTTGAGAAGGAGGTGCTGAAGGCGTTGGCCCTGCTCCTCAGCAGCAGGGAGGAAGAGAAGGGGCCCGGCTACTGGACCAGAGTGACCAAAACAATCAACAAAGTTTTCTTCATTTTCTACGTCACCACTGTCTCAGTGTTTTTGATCTACATGTTTTACTGTTGGGGTGAAGATGTTAAAAAAAGTGTCCCCAAGGCTAAAACAACAAGCACTATAGCTAATGTCACTGTTGGTTAATAAGTGCTCCTTCTGTGAACTCACTTTAAGAGGAAGCAACAGGAAGTGTAGAGGTAGTTTAAAAGTTAAATGCACTGTGAGGGTTGTTGGTCTGTGCTGTACCATTAAAGTGGTTGTGTTAAACTGAAAAGTGCTGCCCACTGAAATGTACTACCGTGCAGCTCTGCCCAGCACGGGAGAGGTCATTGATAGGGGCTATGCCTGATGTCTATTGAGGTATGCTTCTTCTAAACCCTTGAGTATAAAACACTGTTAAAGCATGCTCTCCATTATGATCTATACACACACTCTGGAGTAGGGATGTGTACCGCGGACTGGTACTTTAATGTACCAGTCCCTAATTGGGTCAGTACCCGAATACCGTTAAGAATCTGGACAAACGGTACTGCTATCGGTACTTGAACATCTCTTCAACTGTCATGTAGTTATGACACCGCCGTTGACAGGTGATGATGCAGCCGGCTCAAGCATGTCGGTGAGGGCTAAGCTCAAAGGTTTGGGCTCACTTTAGCAAAGTTAATGAAAACTCAGCCCGATGCAATCTTTGTCAGAGAGAAGTTGCGTCCAAGGGGGGAAATACTAGCAGCATCACCAAACACTTGGAGCGTGCGCTGTCGTTCTTTAGATACCATCTTTTAAGCAGTGGGTTCAATACGCTTCCAAGATAGGAAGCTTATGCATGCATGTGCACATGAAGTTTAAGGGCACAAGGGTGCAAACTTAATGCCTCTAGGCCCCTGACACAAGGAATGCCAACCCCTTTAAATGTGATACCATCTGCAACTCATTTAAAATGGCTCTGAAACCTTCATTGGCTTGATTGCAACTGCCATAACTGACAGTAAATATGGCAATAATTATGCTTCCTGTGGGTGAGGACACTCGGTGTTGGTCGGAGCAAAGCTGTGGCATGGACGTGATACTCCCTGGGTGGACGATGACTAAATGTGGGGTCACTTACAGCACTTCTGTCTCCTGCTGAGAGTGTGTGTGCTCCCTTCTCCTCAATATTAACTCTCTTCTACTACCTCTGTGGAGGCTAATATTTAAAATGTAGATATTATGGCTTGAAACTGCATGAATGGGGCTTACATTAAAGTTTAGAATGCATGCTGAGCTATATCACAGCACTGATGCCCTATTGTGCACAGAGAGGTGCTTATAACAGTTAATCCCTCCAGTATGTTGATCTCTGCCCCCTACAGATGGATACCTTTTAGTGTGTGAAGCATTTGTGTCTTGACTTCTCTTCCTAAGCAGGTACTTCACTGTGCACTGCCACACTGACAGGCTGAATAATTTTGCACTCATTAGGGAAAAATGACCTTTTTATTTACAGAATGTAGGCATTACATGCGTCATCTAATTTACAAACACAGACACTAACAGCCAAATATAGCCAAATGTGTCATCAGGCAGGTTAATAACGATAAAGAATGGAACAGAACGGTGAAAATTCAACCAGCTAAAGTCGCTCTTTGGAGTTTTTTGTGACACTGGTCTCCTCTAAAATCCACTGGCCAGTGTTAATATCAAAGTGTCGCTCATTCAGCAGTGCAGCACATCAACAAACTTTAAAGCATAGTCCAATTTATATAGTCCAGCAGTGCAGAGAAAAGGAAATTTAGCATGCAGGTGTCAACAGAATGACACATTATATGTAGATAATGTTAATCAGGTTCTTGAAAATTATCATGGAAATACAACAATGTATTACTGTACCTTTGAAAGAGAGATTTTAATAAAGCAATTATGATGCAAGCAGACAAAGCTTTGTTTTTGTCATTGTTTTGCTTAAGCAAGGAGGTCCAAGCTGTGGCCCAGGGTCCAAATGCAGCCATGGCCTAACCTGACAAGCCAGATGGACAGTTCCATGTATCTGCCACAGAAATATTTCACTAGTCCACCTGGATAGGAGCCCTTTAAATTTGTTATCAGGGGCAGAACGTTAAAAAAAACACAAGCTTGTGATTGGACAAATCCTTTGGCTCGTCACATTCATCACAGACCAATCCACATCAAGCAGGGTTGCCTCCTATAATGTAACATACATAGCGGCTAATGTAGCGGCTAATGGCTAACAACAGTTAACAACAGTTCATGGATGTTAGCCATAGCAGCTAACTTAGCTGCTAACAGCCTTATACTATCGTCTTCCACTACATTGTACCACACAGATGATTCATTTAACACTTTTATGTGACATGAACCTCATCAAAGACAATCCCTACAAGTAAACTTCTGAGGAGGGCAGATTTAACCAAGTTTTACTGAGTATCTATGAGGACAATAGGCTAATCAGCATGTCCGTTCTCAACTTCCGGTTGTCGTCACGTCCACATTCTGCAGCTCCTGCCTCTCTGCCCTGATTGGGCTGTTAAGAATTCAGCCGAGTGAATTCGTTGGACAATGGAGGCTGGCAAGATGGACCTGCAGGATTTCAGAATCAGGCAGGTCTGTCTGCTCTGCAAGGCTAGCCATGGCCCACAACCCAAAAATGCTCAGCCAAGGTTTGATTCCTGCCTGAGGCCTTTTTTCAGAATGTCTTTCCCCGCTCTCTCTCTTTCTTTTGGATGTGACCCTAAGAGTGTAAAAATGTTAGGTGCCGAGGCAGAGACCCAGTAAGGAACAGATGTGGTTCGGGTGAGGTTGGTCCTGACCTCCAGTGTGCTGTCCTGTAAGAGTTGTTTTCTTACTGCTTGGACTGCCTCTGTGGTTGGGATGCTGGAGAAGGGGAATTAAAGAAGCCATCTTCACCAGACTGGAGAAACCTTCTCTTACCAGAGGGGGTGGACTCAGACACAACCTCTCAGCCACTTACAATGCTGTGCTAAGCTCCCTACCCAGGAAGTTCTCCAAACATTTACACCTAGGAGCATGTGATCACAACACCTCACATGACAGGAGGAGTTAACGACCCATTCGGGGTAACGACTCTTGGGGACAGGATCAACCTGTGAAGAGTTTCTATGAACCTTTATACAACTCCTCCCCTTCTATCCTTGTTGTCTTTGTTCTCGAGCAAGATAAATATCTGCTGCCTGGTCTTGCTTTATGGAACTGAAGAAGCTTCTTGGATGAGAAGCATAATGTCTTCCCAAAACTGAACGCAGTCCAGTTGCCTTGATTTTGAATCTTCAAGGTAAACATGACCTAGATTTATGAGAATCTACACAGATGTAAAGCAGTTGTAGCCTTGTTGCCTAAGCTGTAGCTCTTGTCACTACCTGTATATTTACAAAATACAGCATTTTAACTTGTGTTATTGCCTTTTATTAGTTTTGATTGACAGTAAATGCCAGAATCTTTTTTTTTTTTTTTTTTTAAGTTTTTTTTGGGGCTTTTTGTGGCCTTTATTGATAGGACAGCTGGAGAATGACAGGAAAGCAGGTGAAGAGAGGGGGGAAGACATGCAGCAAAGGGCTGTGGCCGGGATTCGAGCCTACTGCCGCTGCTGGGGTTTGGAGGTCCCCGTACATGGGCGGACGCTCTACCAACTGAGCTAATGTCCGCCCAGAATCTTTTTTTTTACTTCATAAAAAACAATGTAAACCAAAATTTTTGGTGTTGTTGATCAGTTCCAGTCCAAATCTTTACATTTCCATCACAACTGAAGATCTTCACATTGTCTTCATCGTGCACAAGACTCTTCAGGTTGAAATTTAATTAATAGTTGCAGATAACTGCAGCCTGATGATGTATGGTCCCAAACTCACTAAACAGCTCAAACACACTTTCTCACAATACCTAATTTCAGTTGTCAAAAACTCAGGGCTGCAGTTGACACACCCAATCAAGAACATCGCTGTGACACTCAAAGATTGTGGAGTGCAGAAGGTTTGCCCGACTAAACCATGTTTTTTTTATTTTTTAAATAATGTAATATCAGACTCACAAGAGTCTTCCAGTTCACTTAAAGTATTTCTCCATCCAAATGCTCTGTTGTATGACTTGAAACTGCTGTGTCCATGATGTCAAAGAAAACGTACGAAGCAGAGTTCATAAACATTAGGTTCACCAGAGCTTTTTGGGATACGGAGGAAAGACTGTTTTTCTTTTATTTTCTTTTTTGTGTGTTGTGGGGACCATCGTATTTTGGTTCATTTACTTGTTTTGCATGTACAGTAGTATCACGATCATTCAACACAAGTGTCAGTGATTTCTTTAAGGTACTCTGATTTGAGTTTTCTTATGTTAAGTGACTGGGATTTAATAGACTAAATAAACAAGCAAAACTGTAAACCATTAATTATTACATCCTGCTCACGTTACATTTAATATGCGGTATACAAAAGGACAATACATGGGACCAAAATGTAGGCTGTCAACACTGGCAAAAAATGTCATAACTGCCAAAAGTGATAACCAAAGTTTTGGTAGTTATGTGCAAATATGAGCATTGTTCCGCTAACATTGTGCATCCTCAGTTGTGTAGCCAAAATAAACATCTTAACATCTTTGTTTAACAAAAGACTTGTTCTTAATATATAACACATCTAAAGTTCTCTCTCCCCACAGTGGATGACTTTTCCAAAATACATCTGTCTAAATCTCATTAAGGATTTCTGGTTTTGGGTAGGTAGGGACATTACTGACAGTGCCAAAAGCCCATGTAGAGTCAATATTGATCGTCAGCCATAAGTCATCCCCTTAACTCTGCCTAATCGTCTGCCAGTAGGCTGATCTGAAGATGGTTGAGATGCACAGTGTGGCAATGTCCACTGATTTTCTTGAAATCTGTTTTAAAGCCCTGTTGTTTAATCAAAGACTAACATCACACGGCTTTGTTGTTCAGTCCCAGTCATATAAGAAAGTTTTTTATCTTCAATCATATAAGAAGAAAGTCAGTTATCTTTGTGCACATCCTTGAACTTTAACTATAAAAAGCACTTTTTTGTCTGATTTGTCTCATGTTCCTTTCTTGAAATCTGTTTTAAAGCCTTGTTGTTTAATCAAAAGACTAACATCACACGGCTTTGTTCAGTCCTTTCTACTGTCAATAGTTTGCATTTTCCAGTCATATAAGAGAAAGTCAGTTATCTTTGTGCACATCCTTGAACTTTAACTATAAAAGCACCTTTTTCCATGATTGTCTCTCATGTTCAACCCACTTAAAAAGGCTCTGAAACCTTCATCGGGAAAGCACTGAGTTAAAGTATGGGGTGTAAAACTTTATGACAGTCCATGGTTGATGTTTTCTAAGGAAGTAAACAGCTTGATTGCAAATTGATCTGACGACAGGCTGCTAACTGTCAAGGGGCATAACATTTCCTGGAAGATTTGTTGCATTAGGTTTGTTTATGTCATTCGATGAATATTGGGTGGTTTATAAAGCAGCTCTGCCTTGGAGGAAGACGACAAACATCTTCAACAGAAAGGACAGGGAGGCTCACTGATTGTGAGGATCTTTACAGTCATGGTGACTTTGGTGCTCCTCCTGCTGCTGCTTGTCTCAGGTAAGCTAGCATGATTCTGTATGATACATAAAGGTGTATGTGTCCAAGTTTGCAAAGATACAGGTGGCAATGTTTCAGTAAGATGTCCTTTTCACCAGGACAATAAGAATGAGCCTTTGAGATATAGAGGTGTGTGCTTTTACTTTTAAAGCTTTTAAGAGCCTTTGTCTATAATGATTCAGTTGGTTTAAGTTCAGTTGTTGGAGTGATTGACCAGATGGCAAAATAATAATCATCATGAGACAAAATCATGGCATGAAGAAACATTCTTCACACAGTGACTGTCATCACTGTCCAGAGTTAAAGCCAAGGTACTTGAGTTCATTGACTTATTCAACTCTTCACCTTTTAGAAGGACATTTGATTTTTTATTTTCAAAATCAGTTCCTTTTTTTAACCAATCAATCAATCAATCAATCAATCAATCAATCAATCAATCAATCAATCATTAATTGTATAAAGCCAAGTTATAGCAAGTGTTATCTTAAGAGACTTAAAACAGAGCAGGTTGAAGATAAACTAAACTAACTAGAACACATATATGCATCAATACATGTATAAATAGATAATATATACAAATCTATACATCCAACACCCACATGAGTCCAAATAGCCAATCAGGAATCCCTCATCATGCAGGAAGAATAAACCCTCTGTTAAGCAGCTGGAAACCTTGAATGTTGATCCCAGTCTCATGATGAACAGCCATCCACACAATGCTGTGTTGGGTGTGGCAGAGACAAGTGGACTGAAGTAAGAACTAAAGCTAGTAACAGATCCATGGGCTATGTATATATCAGCCTGCCATGCCTGTCATCATTATATATGTTTCTACTGAATACAAATTTATTCGAGGTTAGCCCCTTGAGATGCAACATCTCGTTTTCAGGAGGGACCTCATTTACTCTAATGACTGCATAACAATGTCATTTTGGTAACTTAAATACATCATTATAAAACCTTCAACAGTTTTGAAATTAACAGAGCGCACAGGTCAGGATAGAGATTGAAACAGAACCTGAAAACCCAAAACTGAAATGTTTGAGTTTATACATAATAATGAACAACCTCGAAGCACCTCAGCATTGAGCATCAAACCAAAACACCAAACCTTTAAACTGTCATCTTGAAAAAAAAAAACTTGGGTCCTGTTTTTAAACTTTAACAAAGTGACAAAATCAGAATAAATTGGCAGTTTTGCTATTTTCAAACTTAACAACCTTGCAGATTGTAACAGTACTTATTTTATAGGTCAGCTCAGAAAAATGTCTGTTACATGAGTTTATATACATTTTAATCATGATGTGTTCAAATGTGATGTGTGAGACCAGGATGTATCCAGTTCAAGTATTTTAATCTTAATACAGTTCCTGCTCATTCTAATTAAAGGGATAGTTGTACATTTTTGGAGTGGGGTTGCGTGAGGTACATGGCATGTACCTCAGCAGAAGCCAGAATGTCACAGCTGAGATCTTTTAGTTCAGAAATCTCGGGGCAAAGCGAAAGTTATGCATTTCTTTACATTGTGCCAGATGTTTTGTAGCCTTGCAGAGCAGTTAGACCTGCCTGATTCTGAAATCCTGCAGGTCTGTCTTGCCAGCCTCCGTTGTCCAACAAATTCACTCGGCTGAATTCTTAACAGCCCAGTCAGGGAAGAGAGGCGGGAGCAGCAGAATGCAGACGTGACGACAACCGAAAGTTGAGAACCGGAAGTTGAGAACTGACATGCCGATAAGCCTTTTGTCCTCGTGGCTACTCAGTGAAACTTGGCGAAATCTGCCCCCCTCAGTAGTTTACTTGTAGGGATTGTCTTTGACGAGGTTCATGTCACATAAAAGTGTTAAATGAATCATCTGTGTGGTATAATTTAGTGGAAGACGATAGTTAGCTGTTAGCAGCTAAGTTAGCGGCCAACGGCTAACGGTCATTAACAGTTGTCAGCTGTTAGCGGCAAAGGTAGCCGCTATGGCTAACGTCCATGAACTGTTTTTAGCTGTTGTTAGCCATTAGCCGCTACATTAGCTGATATGTATGCTACATTAGCCGCTATGTATGCTACATTAGAGGAGGCAACCCTGCTTGATGTGGTTTGGTCTGTGATGAATGTGACGAGCCAAACGATTGTCCAATCACAAGCTTGTGTTTTTTTTTAACGTTCTGCCCCTGAAAACAAATTCAAAGGGCTCCTATGCAGATGGACTAGTGAAATATTTCTGTGGCAGATATATGGAGCTGTCCATCTGGCTTGTCAGGTTAGATGTTTTGCATAGTTATAACAATTGTGGAAGAAAACGAGCCGCAAATACAGCTTGGGGTTATCTCACGTTACAAACAATTTGTTCATATCCACTTAATTTTCGACTACCAGGCTGCTTTGATTAGGCACTATTTTGAGACATGACACAGGCTACGCCCCACGCCAGCAGGAGGTAACTGCTCATACAGAGATTAGCATAGAACATCAGACCTGGAATGCAATTTTATTATAAGAATAACAGTTAACACTTCAAAACTTCTCTATAGAAAGGATATTTTCATGCCACTACTGACATGTTTTGTACTTTACACTGTGACACTAGTGCCCTCCTACTCCATTTTCTGATTTCCCAAGAATGAATGTGATTGACCTGCCGGATATGCTTTTAAAGTATCTGTCCATTCTCAAACACTTTCTATGGGCTCCTTCCCAGATGGACTTGTGAAATACAGCACTGTCTGACTCTTTCACTGCCCCTTAAGAGGGCTATGTACTGCTTTATTGAACAAACACCGACCAAAAAGCTACAACAGATCACCATTTAATAGATCTCACTTGTTTGTGGTTATCCGTATCAGTAAAAAATGAACCTGATCAAGATATCCCTTGTGAAAGCACAAAATCCTCGGGATGACTCCCTGCTAAAAGTACAAATGATGTACTTTCAGGATCTGTTTGTCAGTCTCTTAATATTTAAACCTTCTCTCACTCAATGTTTCCCCTCCAGCTGAAGCATCCACTGCCTGCAATAAAACCAGCTGGGACATCATACAATACTTAAACTTGACCGAAAACAAAGACAAGTTTGCCCTGACTCGGCCCGTCAATAGCACCAGTAAAATCACAACAGTCACTCTGGGGCTTGTGCTCTATGCTATTCTGGAAGTGGTAAGTCATTTTAATTCTTATTTATTTGAAAGTTACTCCAAAGTCATAAAATGGCATCCAAGGCTGGGAGTTATCTCCAAAAAGGGACTTTTAAAGTTAATTTCTGGAAGCCTCTAAGAGAAAACTCCAGCATAAGGATAACTTAAAGCATTCATTACTTTTTTTTTCTTTGAGCAGCCTACCTTTAATTTTGACAGACTTCACATGTAACACTACATTATTTCCCATAGCAAGAAAAGGAGCAGAAATTTGTTTCCTACGTCTGGGTTGATCTGGTGAGTCATTATTTGAATGAGATAATTGCTACCTACCAACATGACTCCACTATGAATTATTTTACTTTAATGTTTTACTGTGAACATTTTTTTGGCAGATGTGGGATAACCCCATGATTTCTTGGGAACCAGGAGATTTTTGCAATGAGACATTAGTGTCCCTTCCTCATGAGCTTCTGTGGCAACCTGATATAACCATTGCGGAGAGGTAGGTGTTCATACATGCTTTAAAGTAATCTGTGCAGGGTGAGAGGGCTGATCAGGCAAGGGTGCATGATCTAACAAATGTGTTCACTACGCCGCACATATTGCCAAAAGTATTCGCTCACCCATCCAAATAATCAGAATTAGTAGTCCAGTCACTTCCATGGTCACAGGTGTATAGAATCAAGCACCTAGGCATGCAGACTGCTTTTACAAACATTTGTGAAAGAATGGGTCGCTCTCAGGAGCTCAGTGAATTCCAGCGTGGAACTGTGAGAGAATGCCACCTGTGCACCAAATCCAGTCGTGAAATTTCCTCGCTCCTAAATATTCCACAGTCAACTCAGCTGTATTATAAGAACCTGGAAGTGTTTGAGAACAACTGCAACTCATCCACACATACCCCTTTTCCACCAAGCTGGTTCCAGGACTGGTGCTAGAGCTGGTGCTAGAGCCGGTTCACAATTGGTTCAAGTGCGAACCGGTTAAGAACCGTTTGCTTTTCCACAAACGGGTGCCAGAGAGCTACGTCAGCACGTCAATGTATACGTCTGTATACGTCACGCCAGTTTCCCATAACAACTAGCGAACAACAATAAACAAAACAATAAACTTACCAGGCTCTGTGGAGGTTTGCTCCAGGGTTGTGTCCTCCTGCATAGACTCCAGCATGGCTGTGGCCGAATTCAATGCCCTGGTAGTGCCGCATGCCGGTCGGTCCCCGAGAACAGCATTGAGCATTTTGTAATGCAGGCTGTTAAAACGTGGCCGACCATTGCCTCTACGGCCCAGCTCGGTCTTCTGGTCCCTATATTCTTTCTTTATATATTCTTTATAGATATATATATATATATATATATGTTCTTTTCAAACTGTTTTTCGCTTACTCCAACCTCGTCTTTTTAAAAAAGGCTCTCTTCCGTGTTTTTACTGTGCTAATCCCGCCCCCACCCCCTGACGTAAGCGCGTAGCCCCCGACGTAACCTGGTTCTTTCTGCTGGCCCAGCAAAGAGTTGGTGCTTGCCAAGTACCGGTTTTGAGAGCCAGCAACTGGTGCTTAGTCTGTGGAAAACCAAAGAACTGGTGCTAAGTCTGGCTCTAGCTCCGAACCAGCCCTGGAACCAGCTTGGTGGAAAAGGGGTAAAAGTGGTAGGCCACATAAACTGACGGAGAGGGGGCAGCAGATGCTGAGGCGCAAAGTATGAAGAGGTTACCAACTTTCTGCAGGGTCAATTGCTACAGACCTCCAAACTTCATGTGGCCTTTAGATTACCTCAAGAACATTGCAGAGAGCTTCATGGATGGGTTTGCATGGCCCAGCAGCTGCATCCAAGCCTCACATCACCAAGTGCAATGCAAAGTACTAGACACAGTGGTGTAAAGCCTTCCGCCACTGGACTCTAGAGCAGCAGAGGCACGTTCTCTGGAGTGACGAATTGCGCTTCCCCATCTGGCAATCGGTTGGATGAGTCTGGGTTTGGCGGTTTCCAGGAGAAAGATACTTGTTGGACTGCACTGTGCCAAGTGTAAAGTTTGGTGGAGGGGGGAATATGTTGTGGGGTTGTTTTTCAGGAGCTGTGCTTGGTCCCTTAGTTCCAGTGAAAGGTACTCTGAATGCTTCAGCACACCAAGACATTTTGGACAATTCCATGCTCCAACTTCGTGGGAACAGTTTGGAGCTGGATGACAGAGTCTGGTGTGGATGAACTTGACTGGCCTGCACAAAATCCTGACCTCAACCCGACAGAATACCTTTGGGATAAATTAGAGTGGAGAGTGAGAGCCAGGCATTCTCGTCCAACATCAATGTGTGACCTCACAAATGTGCTTCTAGAAGAATGGGCAAAAATTCCCATAAACTCTTCTAAACCTTGTGGACAGCCTTCCTAGAAGAATTGAAGCTGTTACAGCTTCAAAGGGTGGGCTGATGTAATATTGAACCATATGGATTAGGAATGGGATGTCACTGAAGTTCATATGGGAGTCACGGCATGTGAGCGAATACTTTTGGCTATATAGTGTATACAAGGGCAAACAGCCCACCACAGTTTGAGTTGAGTTCAGTGTGAAGGGTAAGTGAACCAAAAAGCCATGAAGTGTGGCTTGAATTTGACCAAATATCACAACAGAAAGCAAGCTATCATAGCATTCACTGATAATATCAAGCAGAGCACAGCTAACATTAGCACTGCTCGTACTACCAGCCTTCATCTACAGTTCTGTGCAGAATATGGTTACAAGTCACTCTAGTCAATAAACGAGTGGCACCCAGTGTAGCCTGAATGTAGCTTTTGTGGCTCAGGAAACAACCAAACTACTTTGAGCCAAACATTTGATAATGCTCAAAGCCAGTTGTGTATTTCCAGCTCATAGTGCAACAACTGGCTGGATAGAAGTAAAAAAGAACACAAATACGACCCCATCTTGTGGTGGGTTGCTATATTGTGCATCATTTAAAAGACTTCTGTTCACCTGGTTTAAAGAGACTGTAAGGAGTTTCCAAGTAATTACAAAAAAGTCTCACTTTTAGATATATGCCTGATCGAAATACACACTTTAAGATAAGTTTTATAGCATCTGAATAGGTTATCTATAAATGCTATTCCTTAGCCTTCCGGTCGGGTCAGACAGGACTGGACTGGCCTGACTCGCATTGAACAAGACAATTAAACCTAGAGCAAATTTTTATTATTTTATTGTTTCTATTACACATCTTAGCCCAAGACAGTCCAGCTGCAGACCATCTCTCCGTCTTAGAGCACCGAGCTGTAAGTAGCGATATATAGCTGGCTATAACTACGATAATAAGTTTTCCAAAAATTGTTTGTTGTCACACATCAAAAGCTACAGCTATGTAACTACTAAGAGATACATTACCTGGTCGCTTTGCATCCTGTAAGTTGTTGAAAAAAGAAGTTGTAAAGCAATGCAGAGTTCTGAGGAAGGTCCGAGCTGCATTTATCACAACAAACACACGCTTTGGCTTCAGTCTTTGGTGCGTTCCAGTTGTAGTCAGAAGTAGGAATATCCGGGCTCCGAGTAGGAAACTGCAACGTTCCCTGAACTCTGAATTTCCTACTGGGAACTCGGTGAATCCTCGCCACCCCCGAGTTGACAATCAAAGATGGATGCCCCCAGTGTGAACAGTTATTTAGCTCCTGTAATAATCAATTTATTTGCACCTCTGACTGGGGTGTGTCGCTCTAGATCAGCTGTATACATCGTATTGCTAGACTTATATTTACAAAAATGCTGCCATAGTGATAATCACATTCTTCATACATTCTTCAACAATGCAGGGCGTGCTAACAACAGCTAACAATAGCCTGGTAGATCGGCATGTTTTTTGCCGATTTCAACTGGAACGCCGATAAGTTGGAGATGATGTCACTCCCATTTCCGAGGTTACTGTCGCAGCATTACGACAGTTGCTGCGCGTGCTCATGGGTAGCAGAGTCTAAATGTCGCCGGTAAGAGGTTCTCCTCATAGCACCTTTAAACAAAAAAATACTGTTAACACATCATGAAAAATAAAACAACTTTACCACTGACTTAGTCTGCTGAACTTAAGATGTGAAAGTGAGCAAAGAGGCCTGTTTGGCTGGACCTCACCCTCACCAAATTAGTCTGAATTGTCCAAAGTTGATATTTGATAGGAACAATAGAGAAGAGGAAGGAGAGACAAGATGAGGGGAAAAATCATTAGCTGGTTTGGTCTGAAACCAAATTAGTAAAACAAAGCCATCTATATTATTAACAGGCAAATGTAGAGGGATTCTTGATACTGACAGAAACTATGGGAGGACCCAGGCCAGTGCAGCTTAGCCAGTGTCCCCAGCTAAAACTGGGCCATTTGTCTTGTTGTAGATATTAAGTTTTGTCTCAGTTTAATGTGTTAAAACAAACTTTGCTTTTTGTTCTCACACAGAACAGAAAAGGATAAGGCCACTGAAAGTCCTTATCTCGTAGCTTTTTATTTTGGCGAGATCTTAACCAGGAACGACATGGTGCTGGTGACCACCTGCACCTTGGAGGTTTACCAATTCCCATTTGACGTTCAGAGCTGTGACCTCACCTTCAAGTCTATCATACACGACGGTAAGAGCATGATAAAAGGTGGTTTAAGAGCATTTTTGTTGTTGATGTTTACTGTAACAACAAGGAGAATTCATGAAAATTTTAATTAGTGGGAAGATCAGAAGACAAGTAACGATAAAAGATGTCAGATGCATATTTTGGGGGGTTTATTTAATTTGTTTGTTACCCAATGGTGTGTTAAGTTTTTTTTTCTTTCTGTGTTCATATTTGGATTGTGTTTTGGTTCTTTTAGTATTAATTGAATTTATTCATTTTTTCAGCATTTGCTATGCTTTTTTATTCTTAAGTGTATTTGTGATTTTTGTTATTTTTTCTGATTTAAAATTGTTTATAAAACAGAAGTGTGTTCCTTTGTTTATTATTTTTTGTCCATTTTGTTGTTTTGAATTGTTGATGTGATTTTTAATTTGAGTTTAGTTTCTTTGGTATGTTTTCTCTTAAGTGATAAGATGTTTTTTAACTTCCACTTGTATTATTTCTTTTCTCCATTGCCTCTTCTGTTTTGCTGCTTTTTTATTTGTTATTATGTTGTGTGATCTTTTGTTGCAATTTTTTATTGGTCATACTGTATATCATTTTGCCCTCTTTTGTTAGGATTTATTCATTTAGTTAACTTTATTTCTATAATGACTGTATTTTGTAAGTTTTTGATGTGTTTCCTTATTTGACATTCAGGGTCCCCATACCCACTGAGAGAAGGATCTTTAATGAACCAAACAGGACTGCTTGTTGGAAAACCTCAAAAGCATACAGGACACTTTTCTTTAATAAAATGTGATTTAATAGTGAATCCTTGTCTTTTTCTTCCAACTCAGACACCAGAATAAAGCTTGTTGAATATGCCAACCAAAACAGAACCACAGAGTTGTCCAATCAAATAATGCGTTCCCAGTCGGACTGGGTTTTCATCAACATTGAATCCTTCACCAAAACTGAAGAAAATTTTGAAATTTCCCAGAGCGAAGTGGTTTACAGAGTGAGTATTTCAGCATGTCAGACACCATTAATGGGAGGGCCATGCTTTTATTCCAAAGTAACTCCAAATCAACCTTGGCAATATTACTTTGACACCATTGCACTATGATTTATTAATGCATTTACTCATATCTATCATTTGTGCAAACAATATCAAACTTTTTTTTACAACATTTAAAGGAACATGCATTTTCAAGCACTATAACTCCTTAGTTCCCCTAAAACAAGCCTATGATGGCATTCTAACATTCAAACATGTCAGCACATAAAATCTGAGTCTTGTAAAATTCTCTGTGTGCTCAATTTTAAACAACAAAAGGGCGGTGACATAGACTAAGGCTGCGGTCGAATAGTCACCTCCAAAGCCCCTTCCTATCTACTTTTCCTTAACCCTGATGGAAAACGTCATGAGGTTAAGGAAAGGAGAAGGAGAATTCAGAAGGACAGAGGAAAGGAAAACTGCCGTGCAGAGAGAATCCGACTACACCTTCACTACGCTACGTCAACATGTGACGGCAGATGTTACTGCTGCAGTGAAACTACAATTTTCCGAAGGTGGACTACAAAATATATATAAAATATAAAAAAATAAATATCATATCATGACAATGTTGTTCCTTTCAGACAACATTGAACATAATAACCGGGTAAAAATGATGTCTGCATAACCAATGTTGAAGTGAGGATTTAAATAAATCAGTCCTCTCATTATCAACATGAACACCAATCAGTGCATGAAAATAAATGAACTGAAAGAAAGGCAAAAACTGTTAAGACCACAATCTAATGGTGTTCACATTATTAATATTGAACCATGTTTAAAACGTAATCAACATCAAATGTCTCATATCCTGCTCTCTTCAAAGAATCAGACTACTGGAAAGTTAAGACACGTTTTAATAAACTTTTGAAAGGATGAACAGCAGTGGTAACTCTCATGGTCTGTTTGATTTGTTCGTCATTATTTGGTTGAATTTGGAAGCAGTCGGAATACGCGCTGTTTATAAAAGCTGTTGCCACGTAGAATTGTGGGACAGAATATTCTTCTCTCCTTTCGTAAAGGATGGTCCGGTGTATCCTATGCTAAAGGAGATAATAAAGGAAGAATTGAGCCACCTTTCCTGTGCATTTAAACTGTTCGAAAAGCTCTAATCACAAACTACTTCCGGTCCCTACTTCTGTTAGGAACCTTCCTAAGCAAAAATGCCTATTCGACCGCAGCCCATATGTCTGCTGCCAACCAGCATCAAAGGGCAGGACTAATATACAAAACAAATGCCTACCAATGCCAGTTTTTGCTGCAAAATATCTCAATATATTGTCATATCAATGTTTTCTTAGTTCTAGTTGCTGCAGTAAAAGAATGTGTGGTTGGTTTCTCTTCTGAGTTGTGCTGAACTGCGACTAAAATCACATGCATTCCATACTACATGTCCTTGAACCTCATTGCACAGATCAACATGAAAAGAAGATCCGTTCTCTATGTCGTCAATTTCCTGCTGCCCGTCCTGATGTTCTTGGGTCTGGACTTGGCCTCCTTCATGATCGCGGACGGCGGTGGAGAGAAGCTCAGCTTTAAGGTCACTGTGCTGCTTGCTGTCACTGTGATGCAGCTCATTCTCAATGAAATTCTGCCTTCCTCCTCTGACAGCATCCCACTGATAGGTATGTAGGTTATTTGTTATAGCTCATAAACATTTTTTTAAAAATGTATATTAATACGTTATTCTTTACATCCTAGCGGTCTTCTGTATTGGGATTTTTGCTCTCATGATGCTGAGCCTCCTGGAGACAATTTTGGTGATGTATCTGATTGAGAAAGACTCTAAAACTAAAGATGGCGACGAAGGTAAAGAGGGAAAACAACGCAGTGTCAACTTGTGTAACTGTGTCAGAGGTAAGAGCTTAAACAGCTATCATTTCTTATGTGCAAATTACTGTTCCAACAAATAAACACTGCACAAATAGAATGGAAATTGGTGTTTGGTATATTAATTCATTGTTTCATTGCCTCTTGGCGTTAAATCTTATACCATTGAAAATTATGCTAATTCCCCTTTGAAATTATGCCACATTTATCAGAAATGTGCATTAATGTGATGACCATCTAACTGAGTATGTGGTGAAATGGAAAATTTGCCAAATCTGTCCTGGCGATGATAAACAGCTGATTCTGCTGCTGACTCTTGTTCAGTGTTGTGAAATTATAGCATCCTGCAAACCTGGGCTATAAAACTGTAGAAGTTTGTCTTGGGATCCCAAGTGCTGACAGCGTGAGGAAACAACTTGGGTTGTCATTTTCTTGGAGTTCCACTTTGGAGCCTGTGGTTGATATCCCATTGTATGTAACCTGGTGTTTCAGTTTGGAGGTGGTGCTCAGGCTCTCTAAAAATACTGCTGCAATTTGGTTTGGGGCCAATTTAATAGGGAAATTAACAAGTTTTAAATGGTATAATATTTATTGCCAAATTGCATCATTACAACAAAGGAAATATCTACCAAACTCTTATTCCCTACTTTTGGGCTAAGTTAGTTAGTCTGTTTGTTCAACCAATCATTGATTTCTTGACAAAAAATTGTGTGTAACTGCTGGATGTGCACTAATCTGTGATGAATTATTCCAGATGTGACGAGATGTCTCCACCCTGGTGTGTCTGATGAAACACCATCTGAACTGCTCTCAGTGGTAAATCAGGTCAGCATTAAAATTGGGGGCGGTGTCTGTCTTTCTATGATTGGAAATATTCACTTTTAGACGGTATGGTATGATTTACATAGCTTCAAGTTGACTTGAAGTTATTTTGGTCCAACGACCTAAAGTAAAGCCCTGCTCAAGTTCTGCCACTCTGTCTGTCAGTAGGTTGATCTGAAGTTAGGTTGACAGGGTGTTTACAACATGGAGGAGCTGACGAAATGGCTTCAATAATGTTTCAAAGCCTCTTCTGATAATCATACCATTAGCATCGCATGGCTACATCTGATTCACAGCAAACTGCACAGACAGTCAACACTGTCAGAGTTTAGTCAGTCAACTCACATTTAATTGTTTTATTGTAGCTGCAAATACAGGTTGTAGGTTTGGCGCCCCGGCTCTGGACTCATCACTCCCTGCAGAAAGGTTCTTTATTCTTTATTCTTATTCGGATCCCCATTAGCTTCCACTGTCGTGGTTGCTAATCTTCCTGGGGTCCACATAAAACATCACAACATAAACAACATACAATAATCACACAAACAAGAACTGACGCATGTCAGTGTAAATCAAAGTAACATCAATCACAAAACAGAACTGAAAACAAACACAAAAAACATTGATTATTCTAATAACTCTAATTGTGTGGTGTCATTAATATATGTTTGATAGATCGTTTGAATAAGTATTTACTTTTGATTCTTTTAATATTTTCAGGTAAAAAATTCCATTGCTGAATGGCTCTATAAAGAACAGCTTTTTTTAAGTAATTCTGAATTTGGTTTTGGAAGTTTTAGATAACCCAAGCTTACTTGTCTAGTTTTATGATTATGATTTAGACCTGCATTTTTTAATTGTTCACTAAAGAAATCTGGTCAGGTTGACATGAAGGCATGGAGGAGTGATGAGCAAAACATATGAACCCCAGACATGTACTCTATCAGAGTATCTTATGCCTTAAATCACACATTCCCGTTTCTCATAGCGATTGTGCACGACTGTATACGATTGACGAGGCTGGTGTGATTGCTATGATACGGGATGAAATGACTGTCTCACCCCTGGACACACCCCGTAAATACACCGTCAGTAATGCTTCTACAGGGCTTCGGGGGCGTTCGTCCCACTCCAGCCAGGTTAATACAACGATATGACAAGGATTCCTTGAGTTGCCATCCCGCTGACACGACGTCAGCAGCATTCGAGCTCAGTTCGCGTCACGTAAGCCTAACTGAGACCTGTCACTTGCGACGTCTTGAACAGGACACAGTCGGGGCACAAACGGACACATCCTTGTCAGTCGTCCTCATAAAGCTTTCAGGACTGAGCCAGGATTGGCCTGACTGAGCTCCGTACATGCCACGCTAATACCGTTCACATTAGGACTGCACTAGGCTCCCTCCCGCCACACTGAGAGCAGCGATTCTCCGCGACAGTTTTGAACAGTTCAAAACTGCCGGGACCCTTCCACGTTCCCCACCGTTCATCCACGACTATACAACGCTGATCCAGACCAAGTAGCGCATGCACCATGACCAAAGCACGTTTTATCAGGATTATGACAATCGTGAACAATCGCCATGAGAAACAGGAATGTGTGAATGGGGCTTTATATAACTATTAAAGTGTAATCTTCAAATTTCTGGAAGGATGTTGTTTTCACTCTTTTTGGACAGTTGGTATTTTTACTCTGATCAAGTGTAATTGCTAACTCTTTAGCACTCTTAACACTTCACAGTGCGACTTTGGGTCAACTCTTCTATGTATGTTAGAAATGCACTCGATCAGAGTTTATTCTTGAACTACTTAAATGTTAACTATACAAACACTGAAACTGTAAACATTGCTGTATTTATTTAATTTATATGAATGGAATAAATAAGTTGAAGTAAAGATACCATGTTCAGAAAGAGTATGTGTTCTTGAAAAAACAACATTTGCACAGCAGTTTTTATGACGTAAGCTTTCAGCATCTTTTTGTCCTCATCAACAAATTAGGGTTGTGTGATGATTGACTCCACAAGTGTCACTTACAGGCTCAGAGTCCAAAATTACAGATCATACAGTGTCATCTGAGGATTTATTTTGTGAAACTGATTTTACTCATGTTTCGACTTCAACTTCCAATTGTGTGTTAATTTTCAGGGATTTGACTCCATCCAGAGTATAAGAAACTATGTGCTTGCTGAAATTTAGCAAACACAAAAATTGTGTCTCTTCTCAATTTTTGGTTCTTTATTTTTCCTTCACTTTGAGTTTGGGTTGTTTTTAAACCTGTTTTAAATCAGTTTTCTTAAGGAGGAAAAATTAATAAGTACATAAATGCAGAACACAAAACACTCATGGCACCATTACATTTTTAAGGGCTATATAATCAAATATTCAATGTTGCTGCTCTAAAACATCATCAGCTTTTAATCTTCTCAGGCCAGCAGCAGCAGCAGCAAGCTGACGGAGGACCCTGACTTTGAGAAGGAGGTGCTGAAGGCGTTGGCCCTGCTCCTCAGCAGCAGGGAGGAAGAGAAGGAGCCTGGCTACTGGACCAGAGTGACCAAAACAATCAACAAAGTTTTCTTCATTTTCTACATCACCACTGTCTCTGTGTTTTTGATCTACATGTTTTACTGTTGGGGTGAAGATGTTAAAAAAAGTGTCCCCAAGGCTAAAACAACAAGCACTATAGCTAATGTCACTGTTGGTTAATAAGTGCTCCTTCTGTGAACTCACTTTAAGAGGAAGCAACAGGAAGTGTAGTGGTAGTTTAAAAGTTAAATGGGTTGTGAGGGTTGTTGGTCTGTGTCGTACCATTAAAGTGGTTGTGTTAAACTGAAAAGTGCTGCCCACTGAAATGTACTACCGTGCAGCTCTGCCCAGCACGGGAGAGGTCATTGATGGGGGCTATGCCTGATGTCTATTGAGGTATGCTTCTTCTAAACCCTTGAGTATAAAACACCATTAAAGCATGCTCTCCTTTATGATCTATACACACACTCTGGAGTAGGGATGTATACCGCGGATTGGTACTTTAAAGGAAAAGTTCGGTTCCTGCAGCTTTTACATTGTTTATAGAATGAAGAACAACAATATACTCACCCAGAAGGCTTTCCTGATGCAAACGGTGCTTCGGGAGATATTTAGATCCAAAATCGAGCAGCGGACACCGATATAATGGTAGCCCGTAGGGCATAGATCGCCGCTCCTAAAAACTGCATTAATCGTTCAAAAACTCATGTTTTTCACCGATATTCCATCATGATTTGCTCCGAAAGGACCGCCATTGCAGCCTGTGTCTCTCCACACAGCGCTGTGTGGCTGAACTAACCTCTGAACTGACGAGCTGTTTACATGCTCTTCGCGCATGCGCAGTGCAGCTCATTGTTTCAGGGGAAGATCGGCAGCTACAAATCAACTTTCTTCTTCCAGTTTTGTGCAAAATGGACGAATGTCTATGGGATGAAGATGTTGTGTTGTGGAGGAGGACTTTGAATATGATGGACGTCCTTACAGTTTGGAGCCACAGTATACAGATATACAGATAAGGAAGCGATCGCAACGCTCCAGAGAGTACTGCGCATGCGCGAAGAGCATGTAAACAGCTCGTCAGTTCAGAGGTTAGTTCAGCCACACAGCGCTGTGTGGAGAGACACAGGCTGCAATGGCGGTCCTTTCGGAGCAAATCATGATGGAATATCGGTGAAAAACATGAGTTTTTGAACGATTAATGCAGTTTTTAGGAGCGGCGATCTATGCCCTACGGGCTACCATTATATCGGTGTCCGCTGCTCGATTTTGGATCTAAATATCTCCCGAAGCACCGTTTGCATCAGGAAAGCCTTCTGGGTGAGTATATTGTTGTTCTTCATTCTATAAACAATGTAAAAGCTGCAGGAACCGAACTTTTCCTTTAATGTACCGGTCCCTAATTGGGTCAGTACCCAAATAACATTAAGAATCTGGAAAAACGGTACTGTTATCGGTACTTGAACGTCTCTTCAACTGTCACGTAGTTATGACACTACCGCTGTCAATGGGTAATGACGCAGCTGGCTCGAGCATGTCGGTGAGGGCTAAGCGCTCGAAGGTTTGGGCTCACTTTAGCAAAGTTAATGAAAACTCGGCCCGATGCAATCTTTGTCAGAGAGAAGTTGCATCCAAGGGTGGAAATACTAGCAACATCACCAAACACTTGGAGCGTGTGCATAGAGTAAAGCTAAAGGAGTGCGGGCTGTTTGATTGCTATTGCAACACGAGTAAAGTTAGCAGCTCGGCTACCACCAAAGACTGCAGCACTATGGCACCCAGTTTAGTTTCTGCTATGTCAAGTCACGGCAAGTTTATTTGTCTAGTTTGTCTTTATTTTTTAACCCTCCTGTTATGTTCAGTTGTCAGGAACAGCAATGATGTTCCTGGGTCAATTTGACCCCATGCATGTTTATTTATCCAAAAGATGTCCAAAACCAAAAAATCTTCCCAAGCATTTCTAGAAATTCAATACTAACTCCATTACTAACTATTCTATCAATATTTAGTGCAATGGTGCCTCTCACATTACATTACCTCTCACAGATGATGGTTTAATTAGGATAATTCACTCATTTTCATTGAAAAAATACATGTTCAACCTTTTTTTGTTGTTTCACCACTTTATTCCTTTGAAAGACCAACATATAAAACAAAATATTTTTATAACATTGAAACATAACACTTTTTTTTATTTTACATACATACACTGTTTGTGAACCAGAAATGAACAAAGATGGCCTTGCAGACCTGGCACCTCTTCCTCTTCCTTTTTTCCCCCCGCAGGAACCTAGAAACAAGAGGTGATACCAATGATAAGTTATCATGATAAACCATGATAGCTTTACTATGGTGCTGTCTCACAGTTATAAGGAAAGAAAGAAATAGTCCGACATTTCTGACACCCTTTGACTTCCACTTTGACTGCCGGGTCAAATTGACCCGAACAGTATCTATGTGATAGAAACATGCAGGGGATGGTAGCAAATATGTGAGATGAACCACTTTAATTTTGCATGTTGATGACACTAATTAAGACAAGCAGAAGTTTCATACTAAAAAAATAATTTAAACTATTTTTCCTAGATCTTCAAACTTTAAAATGGGTAGATTTGACCCATAGCATAACAGGAGGGTTAAGTCTTTATTTTTTACACAAAACTGTGTTGTAATATTGATAACAGTATGGATAAGTAACCATACCGGTAAGGAGTATCGGTATCTGTATCGGTATTGATAAAATCATAAAGATATACATCGCTACTCTGCAGTTTGAGGTCATTTAGCTCAGGACCATGCTGGGAACCCTGGTTGCTAGGAAAACAAGGGTTCCCAGTCTTTTAATCGACCAGACCAGTCAACTTTATGCCCCAAGGCTCCTGACACAAGGAATGCCAACCCCTTTAACCCTTTCATGCATGAATTATTAAATCTCAAGGACATATGCATTTTAGAAATGATTGTTTTTTACTTTCAACAAGTTAAAAATCATGGTAATGTTATTTTTGTGTGAGTTGTACATCTGTTCACTACAGTCATAATTTAGTAGAACGTGATGAGGATCCACAAACACGTCTTTGACAAACAATTATGAAGGGTAAATAAAAAAAAACAAAATATGAAGTATATATTTTTGCTGTAATCAAACTGTTCCCTTGTGAATCAAACAAAAATTTGAAATTAAAAAATACAAAATGATGTCAAAACTGAATACTGGCATGATACCCAATTTGCCCTTCGCTGGCTGTTATGGATTAATGATGCAAAATATTGATATTGTAAAAATATGCAAAGATTATATTTTTATGAAACTTAAGACACAGGTTTTTGACTTTACCACCTGGTAGTTTGACATGGTACTGCAACCTAATGGGTATACAACTTATTTCAAATACCTGTCCACTGTAGTGAAGACCATGCATGAAAGGGTGAAATGTGATACCATCTGCAACCCATTTAAAATGGCTCTGATACCTTCCTTGGCTTAATTGCAACTGCCATAACTGACAGTAAATATGGCAATAATTATGCTTCCTGTGGGTGAGGACACTCGCTGTTGGTCAGAGCAAAGCTGTGGCATGGACGTGACACTCCCTGGGTGGACGATGACTAAATGTGGGGTCACTTACAGCACTTCTGTCTCCTGCTGAGAGTGTGTGTGCTCCCTCCTCCTCAATATTAAGCCTCTTCTACTACCTCTGTGGAGGTAAATATTAAAAATGTAGATATTATGGCTTGAAACTGCATGAATGGGCTTACATTAAAGTTTAGAATGCATGCTGATCTATATCACAGCACTGATGCCCTATTGTGCACAGAGAGGTGCTTATAATGGCAAATCCCTCCAGCATGTCGGAGTCTGTGCCCCTACAGATGGACACCTTTTTGTATTTGAAGCATTTGTGTCTTGACTTCTCTTCCTAAGCAGGTACTACCCTGCCCAGATAGCATACGGATGTGGGCCACTTCTGGCAGCAGTCTGTCACTTTAGGCGTTCTTCTGGCCCGTATGAAACAAATATGAACCTAAGCTGGCCCATGTGCTACATGCCAAATTTGGCCCAAATATCACAAAACAAATACGGCCCACCTTTGGCTGAAATATGGCAAACTTTACACAAGGTCATCCGGATGTGAGCCTAAAGTGGCCCATGTCCAGTTTGCTGGGTGCTTCTAGTTTATATCTGGCATTGTGATGGCTCGATTGTGGCCCACTTCTTGCAAACAAGAGTGGACCACAATCGAGCCATAACCAAAACCAAATACGGGCCAGATAAGGCAACGTGGCATGTGAATTGTGGCCCAGATATGGGCCAGAAGAATTTTGCTATCTGGGTGTGCACTGCCACACTGAAAGGCTGAATAATTCTTCACTCATTAGGGAAAAATGACCTCTTTTTATTTACAGAATGTAGGAATTACATACGTCATCTAATTCAAAAACACAGACACTAACAGCCAAATATAGCTATATGTAACATCTGGCAGGTTAATAACGATAAAGAACTTAACAGAACGGTGAAAATTCAACCAGCTTAAGTTGCTTGTTGGAGTTTTTTGTGGTATTGACCTCCTCTAAAATCCACTGGCCAGTGTTAATATCAAAGTGTGGTTCATTTCAGTAGTGCAGCGCATCAACAAAATTTAAAGCATAGTCCAATTTATATAGTCCAGCAATGCAGAGAAAAGGAATTTTAGCATGCAGGTGTCAACAGAATGACATGTTATATTTAGATAATGTATGTTAACCACATTCTTGACAGTTGTCATGGAAATACAACAATGTATTACTGTACCTTTGAAACAGAGATTTTAATAAAGCATTTGTGATGCAAGCTGACAAAGCTTTGTTTTTGTCATTTTTTTTGCTTAAGCAAGGGGGTCCAAGCTGTGGCTCAGGGGCCAACACAGCCCATATATGCTCCTGCCAGACCAGGTTTGATTCCTGGCTGAGGTCTTTTGGCAGAATGTCCTTCCTCTTTCTCTCGTTCTTTTGGATGTGACCCTAAGCGTAAAATGTTTGGACATCCCTGACTGTAGTCCTATTTCAATACTGCTGTCCATCCAATGTTGAGAAATTGTTACTCTTATCTGAGGAGGACCAATTTTCCAGATATTTAATCCAATTCAAAGAACTTCATTCTTCATATCTGTAAAATCAGCAATGCAGACACACCATAAATAGACAAGAGAGACAACATAAATGTGTATGGAGCCAAATCCAGGCCAAAAGTGGTGTGAAATTTCCATGTTTGCTCTTGAATTAAGGAAATAAAAACACTAAATTGAATTGCAAAGAAGTGTAAGAAATCTTCTTGAACTTTAAATATACTTTGGATTCAACTCTATAATTATTTTTGATAAAATATTTCATTATTAACTTTTACTCTGAAATATATTTTAACATGTGTTGTGTCATATTTTCAGATTTAAATCTTATCTTTTTGGTTTCAGATTTCTTTTTTTCAAACTTGCGGACTTGTTCTGGTGTGAGAGGCGTGGCATCAACTGAGAAGGGTGAGGAATTGTGAGTGAGAGCATCCTAAGATGATGTCTTTAGGAAATATTGGCACATTGATCAATATGACGCAACACTTTCTCCACACTTAATTCTCTTGATACATGTAAATAAAGTGATGCTAAGGACAAAGACACCTTTTACAAACTGTTCTGGACAACTCTTGATGATAACTGATATTGAAAAATTGCAAATATATGTCATATTGTTAAGTTTAATACACATGTCTAATGATGTGTCCCAAATCCAAGAACAAACATTTAAATTTCATGTTCAAATTTTTTTTAATCAAACTTGTTCAAATTTCAAATTACAACACATTTGGCCCAGTTTTAGCTCCATACATATGCTGGTTAAATGCACGTCACCTCTCATAGACCAAACACCATCATTAGGTTGATTACTATGAATTGCCTCTCTATGTGGCCCTGTGATTGGCTGGATAAACCTATGGTGATTCTGCATTGGGGAATATGTGGATGTTAGGTAAAAAAAAAAAAGAAATAAAATACCTGTATCAAAATATAAATAAAACAGGCCTTGCAATAACATCCAGAAGTGCTCAGAAAGCACAAACCTGCAAAGGCATGTCTCACATGGTCATGTGGGTGAGGACACTCGCTGTTGGTCGAAGCAAAGCGGTGGCATGGACGTCACACTCCACAGGTGGAAAATGGCTAAACGTGGGGTACCTCTGTGGAGGCTAATATTAAAAATGTAGATATAATGGCTTGAAACTGCATGAATGGGGCTTACATCAAAGTTTAGAATGCATGCTGAGCTATATCACAGCACTGATGCCCTGTTGTGCACAGAAAGGTGCTTGTAACAGTTAATCCCTCCAGTATGTTGAACTCTGCCCCCTACAGATGGAAACCTTTTTGTGTGTGAAGCATTTGTGTCTTGACTTCTCTTCCTAAGCAGGTACTTCCCTGTGCACTGCCACACTGACAGGCTGAATAATACTGCACTCATTAGGGAAAAATTGAATTGCCTCTCTATGTGGCCCTGTGATTGGCTGGATAAACCTATAGTGATTCTGCATATGTGGTTGTGAGGTAAAAACAAAAAAGAAATAAAATACCTGTATCAAAATATAAATAAAACAGACCCTGCAATAACATCCAGAAGTGCTCCGAAAGCACAAACCTGCAAAGGCATGTTTCACATGGTCATGTCAATATCAACAAATCATTGGAAGCATTCCTGGATGCACATCCTGATTATCACCAATGAACCATTATCACATTTCCCTTTTACCATGGCCAACATTCGCTGAAAATTTAATGAGAGTCCATCATGAACATTTTGAGTTATCCTTCTAAAAATATTTCCCATGATCCTTATCAAAACAAAATAATGCTTCGAATTTCTAACATGGAGGGTTAGTTCAGTGTTTTTGGAGTTGGGTTATATCAGGTACTTGGCAATAGTCAGAAAAGTTTCTGAAAGGGCTCTGAGCAGAGTCGTAACTTAGAAAGGAATGACCTGATACCCACTATGAGGAATACCGGTGTAATTTTGTGTAATGATGAGTTTTAGATAAAAATGAACCAAGAAACTATGTTGGATTGAATATGTAATTGAGCAAAAATCTTCAGAGTGCTTGAATTTTCCTCATGAAAGTCTCTTGGTTTCAGGGGTGGACAGTAACGAAGTAGATTGTACTTAAGTACATTTTTTTGAGTATCTGTACTTTACATGGTTTTTTTTTTGGAACTTATGACTTTTACTTCACTACATTTAAAAGAAAAATATTGCACTTTTAATTCCACTATATTTCTATAAATGGCCTCAGGTACAGGTATGAAGTCAGCGTATGAAATTTATTTTCTCTTCTAAAATATGATTTGTTCAAGTGGTGTTATCTATGCTTCATGTATACTGCGATCGGGCAGGTAAAGGTTGAGCTAACGCTGGTGGTTATGGTTTGTCTTGGCAGTAATGATGGCTCCTATGGCAGATAAAGACGACAGTTCCCCACCAGAGCACCCATGGTTATATCTGAAGGAGGGGAGTTAAATTAAAAAAAAGAAAATGGCAATGGTTGTCCTTTTGTTGATTCATTTGTGTCTTAAAATGCATTTCCATTGGCTTTGTAGCATGTTTTCAAACTCTTTATTTTATATGATCCATAAGCAGGTCAGCGCATTCTGTAGATTTTTTCAGTCATTACGTTCTGTAAGGTCAACGGGAAAATGTACTTTTAATACTTGAGTATTTTCAAAAGCAGGTGCTTCAGTACTTTAACTTAAGTAAAAATCTGATTGAGCAGCTTTCACTTTAATTGGAGTAGTATTTGAACATGACTATCCATACTTTGACTTGAGTACTGGCATTGAGTAGGGTGATATCAGCTAAATTGGGCCACTTTTTGGTAAATAGCTTCAGGCACTTACAAAATAAAACATATTCTATTAAAATGTGGTTTTATGGCTAATAATGGTTGTTTTCTTTACATATTGTGTTGGAATTGTGCAGTAAATATATTTTTATAGGCCCTACTTGTCTTGATAGGTCAGCTGTGCCAACTTTTTTACACAAGCAGAGTTCAGGTAAAATGGGCCAGCCGATTAGGCAAAATGGGACGCTTATCAGGTAAGTTGGGCCAGTCCAGCTGCAAAGGGATAGTCATTAATTTTTATTGTAAAACAACTGTCAATATGGCAACATACTTTGTCAGAAAAATTTCATATTATCAGGACAATTAATTACATAGTAAATGATGAATGAATAAATGAACACCAACTGATTTGCTCATCAGGCCACATACAGGCCCCATTCCCTCCAAACATGTGCATGTGTGTGTTTGTTACTGATAAAAAGGGTGGCCCATTTTAGCTGAAACTGGGGGCCCAACTTAACTGAATAGGTTAAGCTAAAATGGGCCACTAACAAAAGCATAAATATTCCAAAAAATATGTCCAAATACCACACTTTAAGCATTATTTCTAATAGGTGTCATCAAGACAGATATTATGCATCAAACATTTTATATATACACATTTTTTAAATTGAGTTATCATCCTTATAATTTTTATCAGAAATCCCTATGCCAGTCAACTCACCATGCAGTTTTCTGGTGCAGTGTGGACTTGAATCTTAAATCCTCCCAAAATAACAACTACAGACCAAACAAATCTGTTGTTTCTTGTCAAGTACAGTTGTGTCAACCATTTTAAACCATTTGCTGTCATTGGCTCTTAAAATCAGAGGGGCTGGGACATCTAAAGCTTAAATGGCCCATTTTACCTGATCCCAATTTACCTGATGTCACCCTACTTTATCCACCACTGCTTAGTTTGGTACTATTGTATGCTTCAAATGATTCTGTCTCCTGTCTGTCTTCATTACAGTAGACAGCAGATAGCTCTATATGCTTACCTTTACATTCAGACCTACAACTACAAGAAAGTTCATAGACATGGGCTTGTTGATATTTGTCATGATGTCTCTGGTTTTGGTGCATGTACAGTGCCACTTACAGGTTTGGCATATGTACTACAGTGTTTTCAATGATTTTGTGAGGACAGAAACATTTCTTTTGATAATGCCATCTTTTCAGAGAATGTTTCAGTATGAAAAAGTTTACATCTCTGTGTAACAAGGTCTTAATTTTCTCTGCCATTGCTGTGTCTTCTAGTCCATAGAACAAAGCAGCAGATCGCCAGAATCAATGCACAGGTAGAAGAACATGTATAGAAGAGCATTTGCTGGAGGAAAAATCAACCCAAAATCCAACATAGGGTCGAAAAGGTGCACAATGCTGGAAGCCTTGACAGTCACTTCACTTACTTTTGTCAAGTATAAAGCCCTTTTCACACCGCTGTGCAGCAACTACCCTGAAAACCATCTCCCTTCCGCGTATTCCTCTGAAATGTAGTGTTTTTTAAAGTGTTGCACATGGCTGTGAGAAAGGGGCTTAACTGATACAACCCATCTCCAAAAAATACTTAAAGGAACACTACACCCAAACAACGATTTGGCCTCATTTTCTACTCATGGCTGAACAACACTAAAGGAGTAGTTTTGCAATAACTAGGAGCGTAGAACAGGAAAAAAGACCCCAAGATATCACACATTCTGCTGACACCTCTTGTGTCTGTCCACGGCTCCGTCACTCACAGCAGAATGTGGGATTTCTTGTTTCTTGTTCTACGCTCCTAATTATTGCAGTGCGCGCATTCGTTTGGTTTATCAAGTGCTCCGTGAGGCACCGTAAGTGTATCATAGAAATGCAGTAGTACTGTTTAGGCTATAAACATGTGCTAGATGATGTCGCTTTGAGTAAATGGTGGACTTACCTGCTCAGGACACTCGATTACTAGGACGAGCAGTATGGAACAGGAATATTGCCGATTTTTTTGTGGACTTTTGTGGACTTTTAAGGACACTGTTTGTTCGGGCTCTGACCGAAGTCATGATATCAATGTCAGTGGACAGCGAGGATTCCCCCAGATCTCCGGCTGCATCCTAGATGTTCCAAAACTACTCCACAGTGTTGTTCAGCATGAGGGTGAGTAGAAAATGAGTTGTTTGGGTGTAGTGTTCCTTTAACTATCCCTTTACAAAATGTGATGTATGCGTTCATGTATTGTTCTGAACCGTGGACCATAAACTCAGCTGTGGAAATTGGATGTGATGAAAAACTAACTCACTTCTGTGGTTTCGGACTCATTCCTGCTCCACCGCTGAAGAAAGCCCTATTAAAAGCCTAGCTCGAGATAAGACGCTACTGAGATGCAGGTCCTCCATTTAATAATGTCTTAGAAACACTCTAAAGCCACAAAAGTAGAAGCGCTTTTACTGTAAGTGCCACGAAAACTGATCCGGCTACCGTGGATGATTGCTGAGATATGGCGTGATTGTTGCTCATTAGACAAATGACCTCCGAAAATGATGGACTGAATCATTCTCCTCTCTGTCTTCTTTGAGCACACAGCAGAGAAATTATTACTGAAATTAATCAATTGAAACTGATGCAGGGATGCAGAGCTTCCTCAGAGAGTTTATACTTTCAGGATTATTCATCATTCTCACAGGTAAGCCTGCACAACTTTATATGAAATTGTTAAAAATATTTTGTAAACAATCTCTTTCTTTAAATTTATAACTGCTGTCACAGAAATGTTTGGAGTGTATAGCAGAGGGATTAGGTTGACCTATGTGTACAGTACTCGCCGTCCTTTTTATTGTACTTAATCATGGTTGGGAAAAACACTCGTGTTTGCCTCTGTAGACTGCCAGCTCTCAACTTTTTATTATTTTTAAACATTTTACCAAGCTGGCAGCTTCTATAAATGCTTAACACGTACTTGATGAATTTTTTATTGTGCTGTGATGATGTCAAAAGACTCTGAACACAGGTGTTCTCTCACTGATCACAGCCTCTGGAAAAGGCAACAGATCCATGTATCACTCCAGATCTTCTCCTGCAAGAATTTTACAAAAATGGAGTGTACAGCAACTATAGCAGCCCACTCCAGATACTACAGAACCCCAAACACCAGGCCGTAGAGAAAGAAACAATTTCTTTGATTTGTTGTTGAATGACAGACTTTCAAATCTGTGTTTAATTTTAAAAGGAAGACCAGAACCTTGCATCCCTGCCTGTGAAGCTTGACGACACAGACTCAACACTCAGGCTCTCTGTCTCTTTCACCAACATGAAGAACAAAGAAGATGGAGTCATTGTCAATCCTTGTCTTCATGCACTCTTCCACCTGTGCTCTGGACATGGTTGTAAAAATGGAAGGATTCTAACCTGACACACACCAGATGGACCATCCAATATTTTTCACCAGCAAATCTGGGCAACAGCCCATGGCAGTTGTTTGGGGGGGCAGAACCTTTAAAAAGCATATCCCACAAATTTGGAAGATCGTTCCATAAATCACATTCATTAGAGCCAACCAGGTAGCATAGTAGGCAGCGTTGGAGAAGTTACTTCTAAAAGTAGTGTTTACTCATTACTTCTTTAAAAAGTACCTTATTACTTTACTTAGTTACCGTCTATGAAAAGTAACTTTTTACGTTACTCTTCACCTTTACATTGCTTGATTTAGGACAGGAGCCCATATCTGTTCCTCAATGTGAAGGCCTACTTAAAGTTCTACTACAGAAAACATAACAGTTATTTATTGTGTGCTCTTTATTTTATCAAAATCCTGTCACATACCCTGTGGATCGAGAGATCAAGCCCAATCTTTCCACATTTTGCTTCTGAAATAAGCAACCAGGTCGATAAAAACAAGCCCAAAATAAGCAACCTCCAGCTATTTCCTTTTCTAATGTGATATATTACTTTTTAAAAAGAGAAATCTACATAAAGTGTGTTAACATTACATCTACATTACATTTTGACATCACAGTGCCAAGCATCTATTTAAAAAAATAACATTGCTTGTAATAAGCAGACCTGGCAACTTTGGCTCTGGCGCATACGCTATGTGGTAGAGTGTGTTTTGGGCGTGTGCCATAACCAGGAAACGAGGAAATGAACAAACTGCCTACCACAGTCGAACTTTGCTTTAATAGTAGCTGAAAGATACTCAGGAGGATTCACACAGACAGAAGAGCCCCAAGAAGAAACTTCATGTTTAGGAACGAACCCAAAAAACCACAACCTGTGACTGTGACTCACAAGATTTCCGGCCCTTAGATGCTTATAATGACCAAACTTGGCAATACTGCACGTGTTTATGCGGGCTGCTGAGAAGGAAGTTTCGATGTCAGATTTGTCCGTGAGAAAAGTAAAGTTGCATTACAATGAAAAAAAGAACTATACGTTTCATTACCACATTTTCAGAAGCAATGCATTACTTTACTTTTCACCCCCCCAAAAAATAGTTACGTAACTGACGCGTTACACACAACACTGGTAGTAGGCAGGTGTTATTGCTGGAGTTGTAAAATATAAACTGTGAGCCAATTCATAGAACAAACTCTTGCCAAAAAAAACTTTCAGAGGTGGAAATAACCTATGCATCGTAAAATGTAGTCCAGATTTGACAATACTACTACTGAAACTGTTAGCATCTATGCTAATCACTTTATGAGCAGTCACTTCCTACTGTTGTCTTGCTGGTAGCTCCCACCTTTTCCCACTACAAAGGAGGCTGACAGGGCCGACTGAGCACAATCATTGTAGATTGGATCTTGGCATGATGGATCTGTCTGATTACAGACACTGAATCAGGTGGATTCATCAGAAGAACAATGTTAGAAGCTTAAACAGACATAACTTTCATAAAAATTCATCCATTAATCAGCTTTACCACATCACTTTCAGGGTCGGGGTTCAGTCTTGGTGATAAGAACTAATAAAATACCCATCAGCAATGAATGCTAGTTAAGCTCAGACTGATGATCGATGGATATAACACACACCATCAGTATTCCTTATACACCATTTTTACAGCAGTTTTCTTCTGCTCGGGAGTAGCAGTTTAATTAATTACTCTGTAAACAGGCTGGTTTTAGCCAGGAGAGCTCCTTCATGTCATTGTTCAGCAGCTGATGAAAACAGAGGCAATGCTTTTGAATGGAATTTGAGCATGAATTTGGAAATGTGATCAAGGATCAACTGTTCACAACAGCAGAAGCTTGAGTTAACACTCACCATCATTATACTGCTGCTCCTACGCTGTTTTCCTCTCACCATTATTTATTTAATTCATTATCACTGTCACTTTTATGGCTTTGGTAATGTGACACGGGTTGCTGAGATGCAAACACACCATCAAGTTGGTCCCTATATTTAATTATCTGACTGACTGTGATGGACATGCCAACACTAAGTGCTTTCATTGGTCACGTGTGGGCTTACAAATTGTCCACAGTCCATTAAGCCCTTAGTGGCTATGGGTTCGAAAAAATATAATTACTTGTGGAAGTCATGTTTAATTTCGAAAGCCTGTAGACTGCTGATGAAAGAGTCGTAGGATGTCACACTGGTAGGTCTATTTGGGGAGGCCAGGAGAATTAGCCATTTTAGGTCGCTAGTGATGCAAAAATGCTGTGAGCTGTTTGCCTTGTGCATTAAATTACTTTGTCACACAGAGGCGGAGACTTGTGAAACACGCTGAAGGGCAAATAAAACTCAAAAACCCCAATATGGGCTCTTCAAATACTTCTTAGATCTTTAAAGAAAAATGTTTTAGTTGTAGGATCTTTGTTGTTCTTGCTGCTTTTGTTTTGCAAAATGAGGACAATAGTCATTCAGATCTTAAATTGTTAAAGTGCAGACACTGCATATATGCTATTAATATAACTAGTTTGCAAATGCAGAAATAGGTAATCATACTGATCGCATGTGGCTGCCTGGCTCTGCACATAAAGTCAGGGAGGAACAGAGTGCGGTCTTTAAAGCCCCGTCACACATTCCCATTTCTCATCCTAATAAAACCTGCTATGGTCGTGCTGCATGTGCTACTTGATCTGGATTAGCATTGTATAGTCATGGACAAACGCCGGTGAACAGGGAAGGGAACTGTTCAATACTGTTGTGTAGAATCGCCGCTTTTAGTATAGCAGGGTGGAAGCCTAATGCAGTCGAGGGCGAACGGTATTAGAGTTGCATACACAGGGCTCAATCGAGCCGATCGTGGCTCAATCCAGAACCTTTCTGATAATTTGTTTGTGCCCCGACTGTGTCCCATTCAAGGTGATCCAAGCGACAGGGCTCAATCAAGGCCTGCGTGGTGCAAACTGGGCTCAAATGGGGCTGGCGTGTCAGCGGGATGGAAATTCATGGAATCCTTGTCGTATTGTTGTGTTGACCTAATTAAAGTAGGACGAATACCCCTGAAGCACTGTAGAAGTGTGTATTTACAGGGTTTGTCTGAGGGAGACTAATTTCTTCCTGCATCATGCCGATCACACCAGCCTTACCACTCATGTAAAGTCGTGCACAATCGCAATGAGAAATGGGAATGTGTGACTGGGGCATAAGTAAACATGCAGTACAAGTCATGACATTAAGGCTACGTTTACATGGAAACTCCTGATTTGAAAACGCAAAGATTTTCCCGTTGCATTTTCAAATTATTCTGAGTTTAGACGGAGACGAGTGAATCGGCTGTAGTGTACATGCCGGTTCAGTAGATGGCGCTGTAGGTTTGCAGAGAGGCACCGCTGCTACAATACACGTACAAAGAAGAAAAACTTTTCACAAACAACAAAGGCGAATAGACGCACAGAGACGCAGGAGTTTCTCTTCTGGACAAAAAATCTGTCTGGATAGTTTTGTCTGGATAACAAACTGAGCACGGTTAAGAGGCTCAAACGTTACTCGGCAGATGGCCGAAGCTGTTGTTGTTCCTGGTATGCGCACGCAGCCTTCATGTGAAAGAGTACTGCGCATGGGGTGTCGTCAGAATTTCCCCCTGAAACGCTCTGATACAGGTTTACATGGAGCTGCATGGAGAGCGTTTTGGAACCGTTCCACTCTGGAGCCCGTTTTCAAAGGTTACCGTTTTTAGAAAAAACATGACTAGTTTCCATGAACACGCAAGGCCAAAACGCAATGAAAACTTATCGGGTTTGACCGTTTTCGGTGCCGTGTAAACGCAGCCTAAGGCCCTCTGACGTTTCACCTTCACTGTAAACTTCTGAGAACAGTCTCATGGAGGAAGATCTGATCTTCTCTCTGCTCTACTTTAAAGATTGTAGAACGGGGGAGGGCAGCCTTCTGTGCATGCATGTTTGTGTGGACTGTATGATATTTTTTTGATATTGATTTTTAAATCAAGCTTGATATTTTGACCATAGATGGACAGAACTCTGCTTGCAGTTATCGAGATGTCGTCAAGAGACTGAATTTGTCAAAAAGAAGCGACCTTGTGACAAAGGTGCAGCCTATCAAAAACTCTTCAACTGCCACGCAGTTAAGCCTCGATGTAATGCTCTACGCCATCCTGAATGTGGTGAGTAACTGCTCTTAATAAAAATATGTTGTTGTCCTAAGTTGTCCTCTTATGCCCTTAATGCACCCTTCCCACAGCTTACATCAGACTTTGCTTAAAGCTTTTACCCAGAATCCCCTGTGCTGCAATATTTCTAGCTTATTAAACTTGAGTCAAGAGGAACCCAAATCCCACAGTGGAAATCTCCTTTATTTCTCTCATTTCGAGGATTTCTGTAAAAGTAAAACAGCTTAAAACTTGAGCTGGAAAGTTTCAGCAATGAAAATAAAACTGACTTGTCTTTCTTGATGTTAGAATGAGAAGGATCAGCTGTTCGTGTCTTACCTTTGGGTTGATATGGTAAGTCTCTGAGGATGAAATAAAGAAAATAACATTAACAAGCACATCTCAATCCGACAGAAGACTCTGAAAGTTAACTTAATTTATTTTTGTAACTTTTTTATTCATAGATATGGAAGGATGACTACATTTCTTGGAACACTACTGATTCCTGTGATATTAAGATGGCTTATATTCCTACTAAAACACTGTGGACTCCAGATATAACCATTGAAGAGATGTGAGTTTGAATGCGTGGTCTCTTAGGCTGCTTTAACATCTAAAATGTTTATTTTAAGAGAATATTTTTGTTTCATTGAGTAGATTCCACCTAATTAAATGCAGTGCACTATAGTAATAGCTAATGAAAATATGATCTACCCAAAACAATGAGTAAATTTTCAAGAACATACTGTGTTCAAATTGTTTTCTAAAGCACATTTGTCTTTTGTTTAAGAGCCTGTATACTTTTTCATTTTTATCATTCAAAAAGCTTTATATCTCCTGCATCTTTTGCAGTTGCCAAAAATTTTCCAAGATCTATGTCAAGATATTTTAGCATAGTTTGATGCCTCAAGTCTGAATATCTTTATCCATGGGGCCTTTCAAGATTTCCCATTTATATTTTTCCCACTCTTTCTTTATGAGAAATGAAAAAGCACAAGTAGCCTGCCTTAACAGTAGCAATCTTAAATCGAGAAATAAAAATGGACTATCACAGTTACCTTAAAATCAGATGAAATGTGATCTTTCAGGTTTTAAATGCAAAGTCCAGTTAGACCAGTGAGCCGGTCTACTTTTCACCATATTCTGTTTTTTGTCATGCTTATAGTAAAGTATTCTGTCATTAGGTTGGCAGAAAACCCAGGCACTCAAAGCAAAACCCACGCAAAAGAATAAGAGAGAACATGAGTGATACATCATCTGAAAGTCAGCTTCAAGCTTGTTTTTCTGACACAGGACAGAACAGGATAAAACTCCTCCGAGCCCCTATCTTACCATCAGGAATGATGGTACCATCTTGCAGAGGATCGACATGGTCGTGGTCAGCACCTGCAACATGCAGATTTACAAGTTTCCCTTTGACACCCAAAGGTGCAACCTCACCTTCAAGTCTGCCATACACGACGGTAGGCCTTAAACGTCCTCTTTCAAAGGTCCAATGAGACAACCATGCTGCACACTTTCTGTCATCAACAGTTTGATTTGTATCCACCTCCTCAGATAAGCACCTGAAGCTTAAACAGCCCTCCACAGCGGAGAGGATCACAGAGTGGTCAAATGAGATGATGCAGAGCCAGTCAGAATGGGAATTCATTAGCATGACATTCTGCAACAAAACTCGAAACAACTTTGATGTCAATCAAAGCATGATTGTTTACACCGTGAGTTTTCGAGGCTGCATGGATTTTCAAACCAGAACTTCGTTTAATTTTGTGAACCATTTTTGTTTCCTTTGAAAACTTTACATTATAATTTGCATCTTAAAAAATAACTAAAGTATCTCAGCAGCCATTACCTCCACCAAGCAGGTTTCTTATCAGGTGTCTGTTGGTCTGTTTGTTTGCCTGTAAGCCTAGATTTTGCTGATATTTCTCAGTAATGTTGGTTATGTCAAAGGAAAGAGAGATTTGAATGTTGTGATGATACAAATTTGGATGTGGATCCAGGAATTTTAACAATGTTTGTTGGTATCACACAACTGGGTATTTTTTTCACATTTGTGTTAATCACTTGGCTAACAATATCAGAAATGCCTGTTGGAGATTTTTTCTCTTGGAACCCTTATAGTTAATTTAACAGCTATAATGACAATGGGCAAAACATTTGGAAAGATATTGAAACTTAAAAAAAACATGCATGCTTACACAAGTGGTCACCAACCTTTTTCAGCTGAAAATCCCTATGTTGCTAGCACAGACAGCAAGACCTACCAATCCAATGTGGAAACCTAATCCAAAAGTTGATTGTCAATCATCATCATATGATTAAAGGGACTGTGAGGAGTTTCTAAGTAATTACAAAAAAGTCTCACTTTTAGATATATGCCTGATCAACATACATACTTTAAGATGAGTTTTATAGCATCAAAATAGGTTATCTGTAAATGCTATTCCTTAGCCTTCTGGTCGGGTTGGACAGGGTTGAACTGGCCTGGGTACTCAACTTCGGGAACAAGACAATTAAAACTAGAGCAAAGTTATATTATTCGGACACGTCTTAGAGCACCGGGCTTTAAGTAGCAATATATAGCCGGCTACAAAACTAGGATAATAAGTTTTCCAAAAATTGCTTGTTGTCACACATCAAAAACTACCGCTACGTAACTAGAAAGAGATACATTACCTCGTCGCTTTGCATCCTGTAAGTTGTTGAAAAAAGAAGTTGTAAAGCAATGCAAAGTTCTGAGGAAGGTCCGAGTTGCATTACAACCACAACAAACACACGCTCTGGCTCGAGTCACATCTTTTGGTGCATTCCAGTTGTAGTCAGAAGTAGAAATTACCGGGTTCCGAGTCGGAAACTGCAACTGGAACGCCACCTGAAGTCGTAATTTCCTACTGGGAACTCGGTGAAACCTCGCCACTCCCGAGTTGACAATCAAAGATGGATGATCCCAGTGTGAACAGTTATTTAGCTCCTGTAATAATCCATTTATTTGCACTTCTGACTGGGGTGTGTCGCTCTAGATCAGCTGTATACATAGTATTGTTAGACTTGTGTTTACAAAAATGCTAATCACATTCTTCATGTGATATCTGTGAACAACTACACAGGGAGTGCTAACAACAGCTAACAATAGCCTGGTAGATCGGCAAGTTTTTTTCCAACTTCAACTGGAACGCCGATTAGTCTGAGATGATGTCCCTCCCAGTTCCGAGGTTACTGGAACGCAGCATTACGACAGTCGCCGCGCGTGCTCATGGGTAGCAGAGTCTAAATGTCGCCCCCAATACATTCTCCTCATAGCACCTTTAATCCACTTTTAAGGCAGCATATGCAATCTTTATCCAATGATCTGTTAAAGTGATACACCAACGTGCTTTTTCTTTTCATGTCTTTTCCCAAAGTGATGATAAGCTGATAGACTCCATTCTTTCAACTGTGCATTAAGTAACAAGACAGAAATGGCCAAAGCTCGCCCAATGCTAGTTAGCATAGCTGAAACACTGGGAGTCAATGGGTGTAGCTAGCCTGCCTTATGTGTGGAGTAGAGACCAAACCATAAATTCTTGAAGACCTACAAGGAATTTCTAAGAAGTCTACCAGTAGATCAAGAGCTGCAGGTTGGTGACCTCTGCTTTGCACAAACTGCGGCAATAACGCATATGGCCATTACCATAAAAGGTCCCAATACTCAAAAAAGAATCATGTTGAATGACATCTCAGAAAAGAAACAAGGTCAACAGGGTCCAGTATTAGGATTTAAGTTATTTTAACTTAAGTGACAATAATGTACATTATTAACACTTCTATTGCTGAGTATTACCTCCAACTACGATGGTTGTTTGTTTGATTAGGTTTTCATGGTGATCTGAAGATGTATGTGGGATACTCTATATTATTTGTTAACATTGTGAGATAAGGCAGTTTTCCACATTTTGATCAAGCTTTATCACATGGTTTAGAATGTCAAAAATCGTGAAGGTTTGGAGTCTTGAAGGACTTAAACTTGGTGCTCAGTACTCAGTTGTAAGGAACAACATATTTTGGTAAAGTCATTTCATAAACTGTACATAAGTAAAAATAAAATTGCTGTCTGGTAAATCATTACCTTTCCAACATTAGTGCAGACTGAGCTACTGAATTCTAGATAACTGTGTTGCAGAAAGATAAACATAATGAATTTGCAGCCTTGTTTTTTTTCTTGTTGTCTTTCAATACATGCTTGTAAAAGCTGCAAATGGTGTAATTGCATTTACTTGCTTGACTCTTCAACATTTTCACAGATCTCCATGAAGAGACGCTCAGTCCTCTACATTGTCAACTTCTTACTGCCCGTCCTGCTGTTCCTGAGTCTGGACTTGGCCTCCTTCATGATCTCAGAGCATGGTGGAGAGAAACTCAGCTTCAAGGTCACCGTGTTGCTTGCCGTCACAGTGATGCAGCTTCTTCTGAATGAAATTTTGCCTTCATCCTCAGACAGGATCCCACTTATTGGTGAGGATATAGATTACAGAGTGGAGCAGGAATGAGTCCAAAAATGCAGAAGTGAGTTAGCAGTTTAGCAGTTCCCATTTTCCAAGCAGACTAAGGGATTCTGGATTTTTTTTCAGATAAATAGTAAAATAAGGTCCACAATGAACACGTACAAATGAGATTTTAATTTAAAAATTCTACCTAATATTGACCTGCTTTTACATTTCAAATGATTGTTTTGTGTATTAAAGGACGTATGCTAACCAACTGCCAAAAATGAAGATTAATGCAATCATTTCTGATGTATTTTTTTAACTAAACAATAATACATACATTATTGTCACAGCCATGAAAACCAACTAGATCAGGTCGTTGATTTAAGAAGAAATTCTTGAACAAAACTGTTGAAAATGTTGAAGGTGCTTCTTAGTCAAACCAACATATTATACAGTTGCAAGAAAAGTATGTGAACCCTTTAGGATTACTTGGATTTCTGCATAAATTGGTCATAAAATATGTTCTGATCTTCACCTAAGTCACATCACCAGACAAACACAGTCTGCTTAAACTAATACCGTACAAAAATTATACGTTTTCATGTCTTTATTTGACTCAATATGTAAACAGTCACAGTGCAGGGTGGAAAAAGTATGTGAACCTTTGGATTTAATAACTAGTTGACCCTTCTTTGGCAGCAATAACCTCAACCAAACGTTTCCTGTAGTTGTAGATCAGACCTGCACAACGGTCAGGAGGAATTTTGGACCATTCTTCTGTGTAAAACTGTTTCAGGTCAGCACTATTCCTGGGATGTCTGGTGTGAATCGCTCTTTTGAGGTCATGCCACAGTATCTCAATTGGGTTGAGGTCAGAACTCTGACTGGGCCACTCCAGAAGCCGTATTTTCTTCTGTTGAAGCCATTCCATTGTTAATTTACTTCTTGGCTTTGTGTCGTTGTCCTTTTGAATCACCCATCCTCTGTTGTGCTTCAGTGGCAGACAGATGGTCTCAAGTTTTTCTGCAAAATCTCTTGATAAACTTGTGAATCATCATCATTTTTCCATCGGTGACAGCAATCAGTCCAGGCCCTGAGGCAGCAAAGCAGCCCCAAACCATAATACTCCCTCAACCATATTTCATAGTTGGGATGAGGTTTTGATGTTGGTGTGCTGTGCCTTTTTCTCCACACATAGCGTTGTGTTTTCCTTCCAAAGAACTCAATTTTGGTTTCATCTGTCCACTGAATATTTTGCCAGTAATGCTGTGGGACATCCAGGTGCTGTTTTGCAAACTTCAAAGTGCAGGAATGTTTCTTTTGGACAGCAATGGCTTCCTTGGTGGTATCCTCCCATGAAATCCATTCTTGTGTAATGTCTCATGTATTGTAGATTTGTCAACAATAATGTTAGCATGTACCAGGGATTTCTGTAAGTCTTCAGTTGACACTCTAGGATTCTTCTTCACCTCATTGAGCATTCTGCGCTGTGCTCTCACCGCCATCTTTACAGGACGACCACGACTCTGGCAGAGTAGCAACAGTGCTGAACTTTCACCATTTGTCGACAGTCTGTCTTACTGTGGACAGATGGACATCAGGGCTTTTAGAGATACTTTTGTAACCCTCTCCAGCTTCATGCAAGTCAACTATTCCTGATCATAGATCTTCTGAGAGCTCTTCTCTGCGACGCATGGTTCACATCAGGCAATGCCTCTTGAGAAGAGCAAACTCACAACTGGTGTGTTTTTTAATGGGCAGGGCAGCTTTAACCAACACATCCTATCTAATCACAATGATTGGACTCCAGGTTGGCTGACTCCTGGCTCCATTTAGTTCTTGAGTAATTAGCCTAGAGGTTCACATACTTTTTCCACCCTGCACTGTGACTGTTTACATATTGTGTTGAATAAAAACATGAAAACTTATAATTTTTTTGTGTGGTATTAGTTTAAGCAGACTGTGTTTGTCTAGTGATGTGACATGAAGATCAGAACATATTTTATGACCAATTTAAGCAGAAATCCAAGTAATCCCAAAGGGTTCACATACTTTTTCATGCAACTGTAGTTCCATGACAGCCTAATGATTGCTGTTTTTTCTCTTACTAATTATGTTAAGCTAAAAAAGATAGTAAAAATAAGGCAAGTTTGTGAAGATCATCACAAAGAACAGAAAGTGTCAGGAATTTTTGTTCACCACAGAGCTTAATATCAGCAATAATACAACAACTCATTCAAAAATGTCTCTGGCTTTTAGTTACGGGAACTGGTGTATTTCACTGTTTCTTCCCACTGATTTCACTTATCAGATGTTGTTTCCCTCCTCTCAGTTGGTGGAACTGCTTGTCTTCATGCATAAAAACATTGACTTGGTTTATATTTGTTCACTTTTGTTCTGCTCCCTCTTCTCTGTAGCAATGTACTGTATTGGGATATTTGGTTTGATGATGCTGAGCCTCTTGGAAACAATTTTTGTGATGTTCCTCTTGGAGAAAGACCTTGCAGCCCGATACAAGTTGGATGAAAATAAAAGATTATGCCAGGACTGTGAGGAGAAAAGATGCAAAGTCAAAACTTGTGGCTGCTGTGGAGGTGAGATTTACCACCCCAATTTATATGCTTCAGTCTTGCATATCTTGTCCTCTCCCAGCTTGTCGCTTCTGTCTCATGCAGTTTGTCTTGTGCACTTTGTCCTGCCTGATATTTTTGCCTTGTTGATCAATGTTTCAGTGGGCCCTATTTTGGCAGCGTGAAGTGCATTTTTTAAAGCATGTCAAGCAGTTTGGGACGTGTTAATCCACATTTTGACATTTGTCTATACAAGTTCTCGGCACAAATTCGGGCAAAGGGCCCAAAGTGGACAGATTGTGGGCCTTCATTACAAGTACATGTGTGCGTGTTTTAGTCTCAACATAGATCAAACCAATTAGTATCAGCCTTCAATATCTTTAAATCCCTTTATAACCTTCCATTTTGCTATTTACATGCAGTGGTTCATTGTATGGTCTGAAATTTTGGCTGGATTCTTTAATTCCTCTGCTATTATGTGCCACTTTACTGACAGAACACACACAAAACACTGTTAAAACAAATGTTTGCTCAGACTGAAGTGATAGAAGCATCCCAGAGGATTGGTCCATAAAACAAGTGAGACATTCCCACATGTTTGTAAAAGACAAATTTTATCAAAATCTCAGGTTAAAACTGATGGGATCACTGTTCCACGTGTTTATGAAAGACCTGTTTACTATAGATCATATAACTGAGTGATTCAATAATGTTTTTCAAATTTTTGCTGCAGGGATCCTAGGCTCGTATTTTGTTTAAGTGTTTAAAACACACTAGACAGCCTGTTTTATTGTCTGTGAGCATAATTATAAGTGAGGTTCATCAGTGTGTACAAATATAAATATTGCTATTTATTGTATTTAAAACTTAAAACATCTATTTGGTTTTTGTGTTAAGGAGTATTACTCAAACTAGAACGCACACGAATAACACACAGAAGAGGTAATGAATAAGACCCTCTCTCAGTAGCCTAGTATCCCTAGTAGGCTACTGAGTTACTTCCATGACAAGTCTTTGGTCAACCATGTGGCTTGTTTTTCTTTCAACTGAATCACAGCAAAGTCATTGGGGGAAACCACATATTCTTATGCTCTATCAACCAAGCACACCAGGCACCAGAGGCCATACTGTAGATTTTCTTCCACATTTCCAGAGAAATTCTTTAATTGCTCTGATAGAGGTATGTATACATGCAATATATTAGAAAACTGATCCATCTAATGTACCTTTACAGATGTTAAATTGGTCTCCTGTGGGTCTGCTAGTAACATGTCCTATGGAGGAACGTCGTCTGAACTACTGCATGTTGCCAAAGAGGTCAGGATCATGCAGTCTCCTGTGCATGTTACAGCTTTTCTGTTGTTCAATATTTTTTTTAATGGGATGAGTGGTGTAGTTAATGGATGGACAGATGAATATATTGTGTTTGTTTGTGCAGTGTTTAATGTAAATACCATTAATACCATTAAGCAATGGCCCCCAACCTTTATCATTACCAGAGCAACCATCAAACACACAAGTTGTGCATAGTATAACTCGCCATAATGAAGGCTCAGAGGGGGCAATGGGCTTGTTTATAAACCCTAATAAAGAGACATTGGAAGTCATTAGTTGACACGGTAACAAATTAAACCACTACACCTTCTGGGTGCAGAGGAAATGCTGTAAAATGGCGTTTATATGGGACTGACTGCAAGTGTCACATCCATTGGTCATCAGTTCAGGTTGTTCTATTGACTAAAACTTTAAGGCCCACCTTGGCAGAAAGGTGTGTTTGTCCATAACCTCCCCCCACCTCCCATCAGACATCTTTTGGGTAGCCAATCACTGCAGAGCTCATTATCATAGCCTCCTGTAGCCTCCCCACCCTCTCAGATCTGAGCATTTCCAAAGACGAGCATAAAAGAGCTGCTTCTGATGTAATTGTTAGCAAGATTACAAACTTTGCTGACATTTCAGGAGATTTTGATAATGGCCAAACTTAAAAATGTTTTGATTTTGGTGGTGCTCCAGATAACCACAATTAGCGAATGATTGTTTTTGCTTGGTAACTATCTAGCTAATAAAAGTATCAACATGCTTCTTAGTGCAAGATGTGGGTTTTCAGGGTCAAGGAATCCTACTATGATGGTAACTTTATCATGAAACTACTGCTTATAGATGTAACAGCAGTATGTTAGCTACCTTGGTGGAGGTTTGCGTTCTTTAGTTGCTTTCTAGTTTTTTCTGTAAAAGTGACACTGTACAACATAAATTTTGCCCCCTTGGAGAATAAAGTTTTAAAGAAAACAGTCATTTTTAAAAGTAATATACATGTTGTATTTGTCAGTTTTGTATTGATGTGAGTATTATTTATTTACAAAACATTTAAAATTATATTTTAAAACAGACTCTTCATTTCAAGCTCAGTGGTGGTAACTTACAGTAGTGACAGCAGCAAGATCACATTCACAAAAACAAAAATAAAATAAAAATAAAAAGTGGGCTTTATGAATTTGGCCTTTGACTTGTTGAAATCAAGTGCTCATTTTCCCAGAGTTTAAGTCTCTTCCAATAAACATAACACCTGCAGCGACTGGTTCCAGAATGGAGGCATAAGAAACAACTTCAAAAAAACCTTAACATCCAAATCTAAAACTGGAGATTGATGAGCTTCTTTTGTTAGCAGGTGTGAGACTATTCAACAATGTTTTTCCTTTTACTGAAAATGATTTAATGATTGATTCAGGCTAGCAGCAACAACCTGATGGAGGTGTCCGATGACTCTGGAAAGGACCTGTTGAAAGATCTGGCTTTTCTCCTCAGCAGCTGGAAACATAGAGAGCGACCAGGCAGCTGGAGCAAAGTGGCCAGAACAATCAACAGAGTTTTCTTTATTTTCTACATCATAACTGTCTCCCTGTTCCTGAGCTACATGTTCTATAGCTGGAGCGCTGAAGATAATATGTGATGTCAGACCTGGACTTCTTTTGCTTTTGTCTGTCACAGAGAAAATAACTCAGAAATGTTTCTTTGCAGTTTATATTCTGTGTAAGATGATGCTTGACCGCTGGTGCTATAACAATCTAATTTATTAAAGATTCAGTCAGATTGATAGTTAGTCAAAACATCAAACAGGCCACGTTAGGCTCCCTACAGCTTCCCATCTGGCTCCTTAGAGTTTTATTTAATTCTGAAAATGTGAGGGGGGATTTTCTTGGAGGGGATAAGGGTTTTATATTTCTTGTTTTGTCCATTAAAGTATTTACACAACCCAAAGATAACAACTGCTATTAAAACACCCTCATCAGGACATATTTGATCTGTTCCTGCAAAAATACTACCATCAGGCAATAACAGCTAATATTTAACCAGGAGTACGATTATTTCAGTGATGCAAAACATGGCAGTCACAGGATGAAGTAGCCAAGAGATCTTACTTGACCTGTGGCTGGCTGGCAGCTGTATGAGTGATAGGGACTGATCTTACTGAAAAGGGTGCAATGCATTCAGTCCATGGAAAATATTATATTAAAAAAAGTATTAAAATGATTCAATTTATTTTAAAATTGTAGTTTATGGTTGCATAGAGGGCTAAGTTTGCAGTGCACTCTCAACTTTACAACAATTTAAATAAGAGCAACAAACAAATGTATGACATAAGAACACAAAAGCATTTATCAAAGGGACTGTGAGGAGTTTCTAAGTAATTACAAAAAAGTCTCACTTTTAGATATATGCCTGATCGAAATACACACTTTAAGAAGAGTTTTATAGCATCAAAATAGGTTATCTATGAATGCAATTTCTTAGCCTTCCGGTCGGGTCGGACAGGGCTGGACTGGCCTGGATACTCAACTTCAGGAACAAGACAATTAAAACTAGAGCAAATTTATATTATTCGGACACGTCCTAGAGCACCGGGCTGTAAGTAGGGATATATAGCCAGCTACAAAACTACAATACTAAGTTTTCCAAAAATTGCTCGTTGTCACACATCAAAAACTACCGCTACGTAACTAGAAAGAGATACATAGCCTTGTCTCTTTGCATCCTGTAAGTTGTTGAAAAAGAAGTTATAAAGCAATGCAGAGCTCTGAGGAAGGTCCGAGCTGCATTCATTAGCAACACAACAAACACACACTTTGGCTTGGGTCTTTTGGTGCGTTCCAAAAGAACCCCCCGACGTTGGAATTTCCTACTGGGAACTCAGTGAAACCTCACCACCCCCGAGCTAACAACAGCTCACAATAGCCTGGTAGATCGGCATGTTTTTTTCCGACTTTAACTGGAACGCCAATAAGTCAGAGAGGATGTCACTCCTATTTCCGAGGTTACTGGAACGCAGCATTACGACAGTCGGCGCACGTGCTCATGGGTAGCTGAGTCCTAATGTCACCAGTAATAGATTCTCCTCACAGCACCTTTAATACCTACTGAAATGAGATTAACACAGATTACAAGAGAGTTTGAGATACATTTTCATGTCAGCAACAGACCATATGTTCATTTTTATCATATGTCAAACCTAAACTCCTGCCCTTTCTCTTTTCAGTGAACTTAGTAATACTTAAAGGGCAGAGTTATACAATCAACAACCATTAATAATAGGTTTATTTGCGTGGAAATCTGCCATATTTTTGTGGCAGATTTTGTCATGTTTCATTCATGTATGCATTCTTTGATAGCTTAAATTGAATTGTCGCACATTGAGGGAGCAGGGGGGCCAGTTGCCCACCTTTGGCATTTGCCAAGTAAATAACTTGCCCTTGTAAAAATGTAGTTGATGATCCCTGATTCACAATAATGCCTTTTAAAGTCTTCTTCGTTCTGAAATTCCTATTTTGTGCATGTTTATCAGTTCAAGCATAGCTGCACGTCATCATGATTATTATTAAAAAAAGTTCATTTTCAGTTACCTCCATCATCAAAACTCTCTGAATATTAGAAGTCATCTGCAAGCATGTTAGCAACGCAGCCTGAGTACATATCACTCTATCAGTGCTAATGAAAGCTTATTAATATGCTAAGAAGATAAGGGGTAAAAAATATAGAGTAATACTTGATATATGACTGCAAAAGAGAATCCAGTGTGCTTACTCTTGTGATGAAAACTTGATGTTTTTTTTGGGGGGGGGATACGTAAATGACATGTTTAATAATTTAGAAGTGAAATAGAAAGATGATTGGTATCAGAATCAGAATAAAGAAAAAACTGAAACAAATATTAATGGTATTGTATAGAGTGGGGAAACATTTGGTATCTCTGATCACTGATGAATATGAACAGAAAGGGCTTATTGTTTTTTCTTCTTTTTTGTGCTTGCATAATTTGAATGTAATTTTTTTTAAACTAATATCCAATGTAAGCTTTGACACTAGTGAAAAATGTTATTCATTAACTTTGACTTAATCTCTATATTATAATGTCTTTGTTTTGTTAAATGTTCAAGCAGCCTATTAGTCTAACTGAGCTTCCTTACAACAATAAAAACATACCAAAATAACCCTGTTGTTCCTCTTTATACATGTCAGAGCTCAACACTTTGATTCCTGAAAACAGAATTATGTTTGTTTTCTTGTCAGAGTTTTCAAATGTCAGCCTTATTTCCAAAATTATTCAAGGTAGACCTACAATGAGCTACATAAATGATGGTTGAGGCTCCTGAAGCACATTCGAGGTCATATGATGTGCTTATTATAGAATGACAATGATCATTCAAAGACATTCACGGCTCACTACCCTGTCTTTTATTTCTTCTGAGATGTCTGGTCTGGTTCAGTGTGGTTAAGTGCTGTTTGGAGCAGTAAGGTGAGGCAGTAACCCCTACCCACTACATTCTCTGATGGGGCTACTATAAATGTGATTGACAGGATGATCATCCAATCACCAGCCAGATATGCTTTTAAAAGACTCTGCTCATTCATAATGATTGTGCTGTTGCCAAGATGGACAAGAGGCGTATATTGAACAGTCCATCTGGTGTATCAGGCTAGCAGTACCCTCCAGTAGGAGTGAATGAAACAAAAATGCTTGGGATATCAAGAGACAAAAACACAAATGCAAGGGCAAAAAGCAAGTATATCTCCAGCATTAGAGTTAAACTGATGCTATTAAAGTGTCCCAAAGGCTATGAGGTGTGTCGGATTTGAGATCACTGGTTAAAAACCCAGGAGGGTGGTGCCTGGAGTGTAAATCTTTTAACTTCTCATGGTGTTCTTGAGACATCAAGTTCACAAGAAGAGGAACAAAATGCACAAATGATGACCTGAACACAAAAATGCTGCTGACTTTGGTTGTCTCTAGTGCAGAGGCATAAAAGATCAAAACAAAGAGTTACAGACATTTTTGGTAACCTCACCAAAAAGTTGTACACTTGAAAAGCATTTTATTAAGTAAGCTTGAGTGTAAGTATAAGTACAGGAAGTGTACTATGGACCATGTACTTGTGGTGCACTAAAGGGTATACCAGTTAAATACTTCTTCAGACTAAACTGGAACATTTTTAAGTTTACAAAATTCTACCTAAAGTATACCTTTTAAGGTGATTTAATTTTACAAAAGTACACTTTAAGTATACAAGTACACTAATCTATATACTGCCACAGTGCTAAGTATATAGTCCACATTTTAGTTTAATAAAGTATAAATCAAGTATACCACACGTACACTCTTCTAGATACTGCCATTGTACCAGGTATACACTTCTAGTCAACATTTTACTTTATTTGTATACTTTTATGAAATTAAAAGATACTTTTTGCTATCTCACTAGTTTACATGTTATACTTTAAACATAATTTCCCTTCATGCACAGATTAAACAAAAATAGTAACAACTTGGTTATAAAAACAAAACAAAACAAAACAACAAAAAAAACCCTGGTCATATCAAATTCCTGCTTTTTTGTTCATGTGCCAAACTCAGTTGTGTTTTAGTTGAGGTACTTACTAAATCAGACAGGGTTAAGACCTTTCCAAAGCATTTGAAACTGTTGATCATGCCCTACTGCTGAATACACTAAATCGTATTGGCCTTTCTAACCATGCAGCTTCCTGGTTCGAAAACTATCTGGAGGGTAGATCACAGTGTGTTCAAATGGCTGGTTCTTCCTCTTCTTATTTGGAGGTCTCAAAAGGTGTACCCCAGGGTTCGGTCTTAGGACCTATTTTATTTTCTGTTTACATCAACAGCCTGTGTGTCAACATGTCGAACGCTTCTTATCATCTTTATGCAGATGATACTGTAATTTATTGTTGTTCTAACTCTCTTATCCAGGCTTTTGAGTACCTGCAATCTGCTTTTAATCTGTTTCAGTGTCGGCTGCAAAAACTCAAATTGGTTTTAAATGCAGATAAATCCAAACTGATGGTGTTCTCAAACAATAGTGACTTGTCAGGGAAACTCCCTGAAATCCTTACCTCAAGGGGTGTGCCCGTTGAGGCAGTGGCCAATTTTAAATATCTGGGTTTTCTTATTGATCGCGAGCTCTCCTTTAAAGCTCACATTGCCAAACTTGTTTCAAAACTCAGGGTGAAAGTTGTTTTTTTTATAGAAATAAGTCCTGCTTTTCACTCAGGGCTCGTAAAATGCTTGTATCTGCAACATTTTTACCATTACTGGATTACGGGGATGTTCTTTACATGTCTGCTTCAGGTAAATGCCCACAGTCTTTGAATGTTGTCTATCATTGTGCTTTGAGGTTCATTACCGGTTGTAGTCGTCTTACCCATCATTGTGAGCTCTATGCTTTGTCCGGTTGGCCTTCCTTGAGTGCTCGCAGGTATATGCACTGGATGATCCTCATCTACAAGACTCTTCTTGGACTGGTTCCTTCCTATCTTTGTTCTCTTCTTCAAAGAACTGGAAGCCTTTATGCCTTGCGCTCTCAAGGCATCATTCATCTGTTTGTTCCTCGTGTCAGGACTGAATTGGGTAAAAAAGCGTTTAGCTTTGCTGCTCCCTCTGCATGGAATTAGGGCTGCAACTATTACTCGAGTACCTCGAGTACCTCGAGGACAAAAAATGATTGAGGCAAATTCTTTACCTCGAGGCCTCGTTTGATTAACATCACGTGGCGATGAGGTCCGTGTGTGTGTGTGTGTTTGTATGTATGTGTGTGTGTGAGAGAGAGAGAGAGAGAGATGAGGTGTGCGTGTGTGTGTGTGCGTGTCACCCGGACTGTTGTGATTGATGGACAGAGAGGGAGAGGGAGAGAGGGAGGGAGATGAGGTGTGCGTGTATGTGTGCGTGTGTCACCCGGACTGTTTTAATTGACGGACATATCCAAGCGATGCCGGACGGAGTTTCCCTGAACAATGGCGGAAGATGGACGAAAAAGACCGAAAACGTCTGGTATGTGGGAGCACTTCACACTTCGAAGTGCCGAAAATATTGTCCAGTGTGTATACTGCAAAGCCGAACTTGCATACCATCACACCACGTCGTCGATGCTGCAGCACCTTAAACGCAAACACTCTCACAGCACCGCTTCAAGTGGAGGAGCTTCCACCAGGTAACGTACCTAAAACTGCTAACCCTAGCGCCTGTACATTATTTATAGCCTGTGATATTAGTCAGTACGTGGCATGACAAGTTTTACTCACTCACGTAAATACAGCTGTAACCACTCCTCACAGCGTATGTGTCAAACTCAAGGCCCGGGGCCACATCCGGCCCGATAGACAATTATATCTGGCCCGCGAGATAGTTCTATAAAGTTTTTGTTTTTTTATTAATGGTATGAAGAGCTGATAACACACAAACTACAGATCCCATCATGAAGTGGAACAACTGCCTTGCTGAACAATAGACAACTGGAAACAAAAGCATAAGTTTATATAATATTTTCAGTTTTTTTGGTGCATGTTCATATTTCCAACTTTTTATTTTGACAGGAGATATTTTTATGGAGAGCAAAAGCTTTTTTAAGTTATTTATAGTTATTTTTATTTATTCTGTAATAATAGTATTTGTGTCCATTTATTCATATTTATTCATATTTATTAAAATAAACATTTTAGTTTTAATGTGTTCAATAAATATTTTTCCTTTTCTGCCCTTGACCTAAAGTGTGTGTTTTGAGTTTTGGCCCCATGTGCAATTGAGTTTGACACCCCTGCCTTACAGGGTGCGCTTTTGTGGGGGAGGAGCAGCACTTTGCAGCCCCCCTGTCTCGTATCACATATCTTAACACACGTTACCCATACAATAGGTAACAACACATGCAACAGCTGGACAAATATAAATTTATTAGCATGTACAACTTGGGTTGAGTTTCTAGTACTTGTTTACTAATCGATATTTTTTCCCCTACAGTACATCACAGCGGCGCATGGACAGCTTTGTAAGGACACGTCCCCAATGCACTGTGGAAGAAGCTGCTTCTCTTACCAACAGCATTTTAAACATGCTCATCACAGACATGCGCCCACTTTCCATGGTGGAAGACACAGGATTTAAGAACATGATCAAGGATTTCAATCCAAACTACACAATGCCCTCCAGAACACACTTCACAAACATGATGGAGCAGAAATACATTGAAGTAACAGAGAAGGTAATGAGTGTTCTAAAGGAAACCGACTGTGTTGCACTGACAACAGACATATGGACAAGTGCAGCCACAGAGGCGTATCTGGGGGTAACTTGCCACTACTTGGATGATTGGAAGATGAAGTCTCTCTCCCTAACTACAATGCCTATTGAGGAGAGGCATACCGCTGCAAGTATTGCAGATTGGCTGGAGGAAGTCACAACTAAATTTTGCATTTCTTTTGATAAGGTGAAGGCACTTGTGCATGACAATGGGGCAAATGTAGTGGCAGCTGCCAGAATTCTGAAAGAGAGACATGGATGGGTCTCTGTTCGATGTGCAGGACACACCTTGAATTTAGTTGTGCAAAATACACTAAAAGAGGACAAAACAATTTCAAGCTGTGTGGCCTCTGCGAGATGCTTGGTGGGACACTTTAAGAAAAGTGAACTGGCCTGCACAAAACTTAAAGAAAAGCAGCAGCAAATGGGCCTGCAACAGCACTTGTTGATACAAGACATCAGTACTCGTTGGAACAGTACTCTTCATATGTTATCCAGGCTCCTTGAGCAGAGATGGCCAGTGTCTGCAGCTCTTTCCGATCCTACAGTCAATCCACGTGGAAAGCACCACTATTTGGATCTGAAGCCGGAGCAGTGGCTTATGACTGAAGAGCTGACTCAGATTCTTGAACCGTTTGAGAGTGTTCCTGAGTGGGGAACAATATGTGACCCTGTCTGCGCTTCCTCAGCTGGTTCAGACCCTCAAGAAATCCACTCTGAGTTTGGCTTATGAAACTGCACCAGTAAAGGCATTTCAAAATCGTGCAGCTGAGCAGATCACTGGCAGGTGGGAAGACTTGTTTGTTTTCCAAGCTGAGGACCCCAACCCTGCCCTTCTTGCTGCGGCCTTGGACCCCCGCTTCAAAAAGTTGAAGTTCCTGCCTTCCAACGAGTCATTCAAGGTCCAAAGCACAATCCAATCGATGGCACTTGCGGTGGAAAAGAAAGCAAGACAGGACAATGGAGAAAAAAACACACACACAAAGGACCAACCTTCTCCAGCTTCTCAAGCCAAGGGACCATCTGGCAACAGTCTTGGATCCTCATCAGACTCCAGTGATGAGGACAATGCTGATGTGAAGGAAAGTCAAGAGGTGCAGAGGGAGATCCTACATTTTTTTGGAGAGCATCCTCTATCCAAAAAAGAGGATCCCCTGGTGTGGTGGCAAACACATGCAGCAAGATACCCAAGCTTGGCAAAGCTGGCAAAATCGTTTCTGTGTATTCCAGCCACGTCAACTCCTTCAGAGCGATTGTTCTCTGCTGCTGGGAACATTGTCTCAAAGCGTAGGGCAAGCCTTACTTCTGAGCATGTCAACATGCTGACTTTTTTGCATGCTAACCACCATTTGTTATTTTAAAGGCTGTCAGATGCACTGCACACACCCACACACACACACACACACACACCCACACACACACGCACACACACACACACACACACACACACACACACACACATTTACAATCCAGTATTCATACAGTTTCATAATATTAGGTGGAGAGCTGTGGAACATGTACAGGTTTTTCATTGAGAAGTTTTTGTTTTGATTTTTATACAGGAGGAACTAATCTCTATGTATATTTACCTCCTCCACCTTTCTTGTATTTCATTTTTTCAAATACATGTTGGCAAATGTATGCCAATTGGCTTAGTTCTTATGCCTAAAGATTTCAACAGCTTTGAATTACTGAAATGTATTTTATTTTCACTTATATTGTAAAGATTTACTTTTATTGTCTTACATTAAGATTCTTTTATCGGCTTAGTTCCCAAGCCAGTATTGGTTTAAACTGTGTTTTGATTTAGTGTTGTGATTTTTTGTTTTTATACAGGGACTTGAGAGTTAATCTCTCTCTCAATCTAGCCTTCCTTAAACATGCTTGGAAAATTCATACTAATAGACTAGGTTCTTATGCCTAATGTTTTAGGCTGCATTGGATTGCAGAATTATATTACTGTTTTGTAAAGCAGTATTGTATTGGCTTTGTTTTTAGGCCAGTACTGGTTTAAATTTGGAAGTTGTTAAAATAAAAACAAACCTTTTCTGAGGAAAAAAACGGCATTTGGTTGCTCATTTTGAAAGCCCTAACATGTTGCATTGTATATAGTTGATTAATTTGTTTAAAAACAAAAAAGTATTATTCGTTAGAGTACTCGAGTACTCGAAGAAATAATCCATAGAGTACTCGATTCCAAAAATACTCGATAGTTGCAGCTCTACATGGAATGCTCTACAGACCGACTTTAATCTGTCCAAACTTATTTCTCTTGGAGCCTTTCGGTCCATGCTAAATGACAGACAAGAGACCATGGACCAGTGCCTGTGTTTATGAAAGTGTTTTGTGAGTCACCCTGTAGCACTTTTAGCACTTTTCCTCCAAAGCACTTTGTTTTTAATTATATTCTGTAATATATTTGTGTTTTATTTGTTTTCGCGAGTCACTTTAGCATTTTACCTTCAATGTCTCTAAGTATTGTCTGTTTAAAATTACTCTTGCATTATTGTAATTTATTTATGTACTGATGTGTGCTGCTGACCTCTTGGCCAGGTCACCCTTGCAAAAGAGATCTCGATCTCAATGGGTCTTCTACCTGGTTAAATAAAGGTTAAATAAAATAAATAATAAGATTAATTTACGAAGTACTTTCATATATGAGGTTAAAAAAAACTATTAATGCTCTCTGGCCTGATATGATTAAAGCGAAATGTGTTTTTGTTGAAACAGAAGAATTCCTCATCGCAAATGTGTGTAGTGAAAAACATGTTTATTCTGCTAAATTAAATGAAAGCACAATGACTATCTTATTCTGTGCCTGGATCCAGATATACTACATAGTTTAAGTACAACTCTAAATCCTTGTATAAACGTACTTAGTCTTAGATTTTTCTTTATACTTTTCAGTACAAGCCAAGAATACTTTACTACACTATTCTTAGGTATATAAAATACAGTAAACTTCAAGTATAATGCATCGTTTTTTGTATAAAATCGGTATACTTGAAGTGCACTTGAATAAACTACTTTTCTAAGGGAGACCGCAGACTTTTTGTCTATATCTACTATATGTTGTATATTGAGTAAAGTACATCTAAAAGCCTACATAAGACACATTTTCCATGCAGCTCCTTCATTACAACTATTTAATCCAACACTTTAAAGCCACAAAAGTAGGAGAGAGCTGATAAGTGCTTTGTTCATATAAGAAAACTGATCCGCCTACAAGGATGGGTCGTTGGTTTGTCATGCTTTCAATGAGAAGAAATTATTACTGAGAAGAAATTCCAGTAATGCAGAACAAACAGGCGTTGTACTGACTGCAGAGCTCCTACAGAGAGATGATTCTTTCTGGGTTATTCTTTTTTCTCCTCCTCACAGGTAAGCCAACACAGCTAATGCATGCAGGTGGACTGGGCATACATTTGTTAAAAGTATTTTGTGACAATTCTTTTGGCTCAGTCTCTCGCAGAATTATCCAGCATGTGAAGCAAGTAGGTTATGTTGACTTATATTTATAACGAATACACTTCTGTTAACACTAGTGGGTCTCTTGTTATGTTGGTGGTATCATCCAATCAGGAGCGGCCAAAGGTCGACTTGAGAAAAGATAGTTATTTGTCGCCTCTTCAAAGTATTAAAAATTAACGTGATGCTAATGTGATGTGACATTTTGTAATATTTGAGACAGAAATTGCTCCCAAGAGTGGTGCAAATAATATGAAGGGAAAAAAAACTTCTGGAAGTTTCAGTATAAATATTTAAATGTTTGTTAGTTTGCTGTCATACTTTTATTATTTTTGCACATTTTTTACAACTTGCACCTTATTATCTACTTTTATTCCAATTGTCCTTGAAATCTGTAAACTGTAGCCTATTCAATGAAATCTCATTCTTTATACACCTGCTTAATACTGAAGGACATGAAAGTCTGTCTACGTCTTATAGCCCAGCATGATAAAACTATTCTGGTATGAAAAGGCTTCTTCATAGATCTAAATGCATTTCTGTTATATTAAAATTCTGATATGATTTTTTGTCTGGTTCTATAACTTTTAATGGGTCAACCTCATGACATCATGACATTAAACTTTTGAATAGCCCAGGTTATCCTGAAAAAGAGACAATATCTTGATCTTGTATGTGTTTGAAAGGGTTGAGGTTGCAAAATTCAGGAATTCAGTGGTAGAGATGTAAATATTGTGGAGATAGGAGGTTTTGTGCTCGACATCAACAATATATAGCTGACCACAGTAGAAAAAATAAAAGAAAGGATAAGACAAGTGCACCGTGGATGATGTAGTTCTTATGGGCTGAAACAGAGAAATTAAAATCTATAGATGTTAGCAGAGGCCAAACTTTGAGATGTAAACATTCATAATTAATCACTTCTAAGATATCCGAAAACCTGAAAATGAAATATTGTAAATTGTAGGATCCTCAATACTATTTGGTTTCATTGGAAAGAACAACAATATTGGGATTCTGTAAAATGTAAAATTATTTACATTTCATTTATGTGATGTATGTGATTATACTGAACATTATTATTGTTGTATTGTTTTGTTGATTTTCTTGTTGTTGCTTTTATCCTGCACAGTGTTCTTGAGTGTCATTTAAGGCGCTTTAAAACAAATGTATTATTATTATTATTACTATTATATTATATTATTATTGTTATTGTTATTGTTGTTATATCATTATTATTATTATTATTATTATTATAGGTTTTTCGAGAAACATTTGAACACAGACTGATTGAAGCTGCTTGGCTCTGTGCATGAAGACAGAGTTGAACAAGCAGATATCTGTAGGGATGTGCAGTGCAGTGCAGTTTCAGCCATGATAGTTATACCCCTCTGACCTTCACATGTGAACATCTGGGCCCTAGGCAAGTTCAGCCTAGCGAGACAGCCTAGGAGCTACCTCGCTGAACTGAACGCGGTAGCCGGTGGTCTCGCTAAACGGTTTGACGAAGCTGGTTATCAACCTCATAAGTGGATCCAGCTTTGCAATGAGCGCATGCACGCATATAAGGTAGAGCCCTCCGCATCTGATCAATCACGAACATGGACCAGTCTGGAGCGTCAGAGTAGGCCGGAGAGCGAAGTACAACTTACTTCACACACGAGGGGCAGGAGGCGATCATGACAAAGTATGAAGAATTCAAACATATAATAAACGTCAAAAGCAAAACCGCTGCCTCTGCAAAAGCACGGATGGAGTGCTGGCAGAAAATTGCTGACAGTTTCAATGCATAAGTATAGCGCGCAAAAAATCTTTGGTGCCATTATCATCCTGAAATAGCACTGTTCAACATGCACTTTTACTGTAACATGCACCAGACATGTCTCATTCATTTCCAGGATGAATTCATTCATTCATTTGTCCATTCCTATCGTGTTTACATTTTTTGTGTGATATGTAGGCCACATGAGCCCCACATGAATTCCTCTCACAATTTTAAGACGGGTAAAAAAATATTGTCATGGAGCAGAAGTGTTGACATTGAAGATCTTGTTACGGCAATGAGAGTCCTCCCCCAGATTTTACTCCTGCAGAGGAGCTGGCCGAGAGAGTTCATTGGTCAGTGGGTGGGGTTTTTATAGTCTGCGAGTTCAATCTGGAACCTAACCTGCCCCGGAGCAGGTTAGCCGTTCAGCGTACGTTGCCATGGAGACTCGCCTCGCTAAGAAGTGAACCCGTCCCGTAGAACAGGAAACCCGGAACCTACCCTCAAAGTTACCTCGCTAGGCAGTAATCCTGCTTCGTAGAACAGGCCCTGTACGCATGTATGATGGCGGCTAGCTGATCCCCTTTCTGTTCTGGTCTTAAAGGCTCCATGTCCTCCTTTTGTAGTTAGATGGGGATTGTAGAGCAGGAGAACACGACAACTTTTACTAAACTGTAGCTTTTGAAAAAATACTCTATACCCACATTTAAAGAAAACACCTCTTTAAATGCTCTGATTTCTACCTCCTGCAGTTTATTATGTAGAATCTGTACAGTCCCCATCGACATGTCTTTTCTGCTCCTCACAGGCATGGCTCTTTAAAACGCCTGCCTTGTAGCCCCTCCTCCCTCTTCCATCAGACATTGTTCAGTCAACAAATCAGAGAAGAGTTCATTATCATACCCTCCCAAAACCTCCTCATTCCCTTAGATCCTAATGTTTGAAAAGGATCTGTATCTAACCCTCTACAGAGATAGAATTTTCATTATCTAATTAAACTAAAATTAAATCAAATCCTTACTTAATAGACACCCAAGACATGATGTAAATGGTGAATTATAGCAGGACTTTGAAGGTGGTGAGGTGAGTTGGGAGCACACAGAGCCATTAGGGAGGGGCAGCCATCTTTGTATGCAAGTTAGACATTGATATTGATTTTGACATTTTCACTGCAGATGGAGCGTCCTCTGAATGCAGTCATCGGGATGTGATTAGACACCTGAATTTGACCAAAAACAAAGACCTCATGTCCATGGGGCAGCCTCTTAAAAACTCTGAAAACGTCACACAAATAAACCTGGATGTACTGCTCTACGCCATTCTGGATGTGGTGAGTAGCTGTTTTTGATAAATATGAAATGTCTTGAGAGAGACAAACAAGATAAATATGGCATTTCCAAGGGTTTTCAATGGGATGATTTTTGTCCTTGGGAACAAATGAGATGGCTTTTGTGTAGTTAGTCACACAGCCAAATGACTTGGGCATAGAAAAACTAAATGGCACAAAATGCCCCATGGTTCTCTCAAGGGTTAATAATTGCTTAAGTTTGTTAAAAGGAACAATTTAATTTTTCTAACCATGTTTTGTGTGGAGGGTAATGTGTGTGGGTTTGAGGGGGATGAAGCCTTGTTCACACAGTGTATAATGCGTCCAGCTGGAGGTTACTTGTTTTGGGTTTTTATCGACTTGGTTGTTTATTTCTCTGCAAAAATCTGGCAACACCTCTGGATACTGATGACATGATTGGAGTTGGCTTGGTATGAGAAGGGTTGCACTGATCACACAGCACTGAACACTGACCATGAGGTAGAACAGTCACAAATTTTAATATGGTGGCGGGGAAATGATCGGCATAATAGTTCTTGATAGAATCTGGATGGGTTTGACAGATAATGATTTAAATCACTCCTGCAAGAAGGCAGGGGGAGTGAGTGACAGGAATGGAAAAAATAATTTATTCATAGGTCTTTTTGGTTGAACTTATACTAAAGCCTTCATTAAAATGTCTGTCTTTGTCCTAGAGCGAGAAGGAACAGAAGTTCGTGGCTTACCTCTGGGTTGACATGGTAAGTTTCTGAGGATGAAAATAGAAAATAATATTAACAATCACACCTCAGTCTCAAAGGACACATAACTTAGCTGAATATATATATTTTTTCCTCTTGTTTCTGCATAGATTTGGATTGATGACTACATTTTTTGGAACCCTAATGATTTCTGTAATATTACTAGGACTCATGTTCCGACTAAATCTCTGTGGACTCCAGATATAACCATTGAAGAGATGTGAGTTTGATGTGAGGCCTGCGCTCTCGGAGTGCTTTTCTAGCACTGACTTCCTTCACATATTTCCTGTCTGGCCCACCATTGTTAAAAGGCTGTAAGCGTCTATGCTAATCTGGGTATTAATAGTCAATTCCCGCTGTTGTCATGCTCCTAGTTTCCACCTCTTTCTTGCCTTGAGATGCTCTGGTAAAACTTTCTTGTAAATCCATAGTCATAATTGTTGTAAATTGGAGTTTGGCAAGATGGATCTGCCTGGTTGACTGATCAAATCAGGCAGATCCATCTGCATTACAATGCTACTATATCCCAGTAACAAAACACATAAAAGAGAGTAAGAAATCAATGTCATATAAATGATACTCTATCCAAAATTCACCACTAAGCCTATGTGGGTTTTGTTCTAACAGGACAGAGAGAGATAAGGCTGCTCAGAGCCCCTATCTTACCATCACAAATAGTGGCAGTGTCTGGTTGAGGAATGACATGGTCGTGATCAGCACCTGTGAGATGCACGTTTACAAGTTTCCCTTTGACACTCAAAAGTGCAACCTCACCTTCAAGTCTGTCATACACTCTGGTAATTCCTAATTGTGTTGTTTCAAAGGTCCAATAAGACAATCATGATGCACACTGTCTATCATCATTACGGTAGCCTAACAGTTTGGTTTGTATTCATCCCCTTAGATAAGCACTTGAAGCTTGAACAGCCCACTACAGCAGACAGGATCACAAAATGGTCTCTTGAGATGATGCAGAGTCAGTCAGAATGGCTTTTTATGAACATGACCTTCTTCAGCAAAACTCAAGACAACTTTGGTGTCAATCAAAGCATGATTGTCTACACTGTGAGTACTCTTGGATTCAGATAAACTGAGATATGGCCAGCACAGTTTTTCAGTTATTTCATTCTGGAAGTTTTTTTTATTTCCTATGAGCACTTTTCACAATAAAGGGAGGACACATTACAGGATAATCGGCCCAAACTTTGGCTTGTATCTCCTCTACCAACAAAAGACAGCATTGGCTTGATTATCAGCCGATCCCAAAGATTGTCATACCTGATTATCCTGAGCTATGTCAGGAACAGGAAACTTTGCTTACAAGTTTGTTCGGAGTATCAGATGGCCAATTTTTTTGAGAGAATTAATTTCAACCAATTGATTGCTACGTGCTATTTAACAAAATAAAGTAGCAGCTAAGAGGTTATACTAGCAATGTATATGTGATTGAACTGAATGCAAGGAGTTTATACTTGATTTAAAGAGCTAAACAGATCTTGTGTTTGATTTTTGAAAGCACATCACAAAATATTAATGGAGTAGCACTATAGTATTTATAGTAGATAGTGGTATAATATATAGCATTTCTATAGTATTAATAATATTTTACCTATATTTCTGTTTTTATTTGCAAATTCCTTTTGTTATATATTGAAGTCCGCACTACAAAAGACCAATAAAAGCCCTTTTAAGCTGGATATATTGGGCTCTAATTTCGTGGCGCAGCGCAGGGGCGCAAGCCTTGCGCACCCCGCGCAGTGTTAATTTTGTGCAGCGCACCGTCGTGCGCTGCCAGTTTGACAATTTGGTAGACCGTCTGCGCAGAGATGGGTGTGACGGCGCACCATGGGGAGATGACAGCACACCAGGGGGAGGTGTCAACAGATTCGTGTGGCGCAGTGACAATTTCGTGCCAAAAAACTGTGCGGAAAGTGCGCTGAAAGCTCGCCAGCTCCAACCTGGTCTAAACTCGGCGCAGGGCGGAGCGCACCCTCTGCAGCTGTAATTTGGTGACAAGCGCACATGTGCACACGCCTCAGAGGCAGGTTTCCAGAGTGTCAGGCACATTTTGATGCAATAAACAATCACAGCAAACACCATTTAATGTAACCGTCTGAACCAGCATATACATTTGTATCTATATTAACTGTCCCGTCACATCAGATGTCAGATTAAAGCCGTTTGTCATAATGGAAACTTAACCTGACGGCAGCTGGAAGTTTGATGCACATCTTACAAGTCAACAATAAACAGCATTAACATCTGATACTGAGTATATATCTGGCTTCTCTCATTTCATTAAATTCCTAGAAAAAAAGGGAGAAAAAAGACGGCGAAAAAAGAGAGAAAATAAATGCGTGTTACTCTGGATTTACCTGTGATTTCCCATATTCCTCTATTTGAGTCTTTATTTTCAACGTTTCCTCTGCGCCCCTCTGTGCCTTGAGTGCGCCTCTCTTGGCACTGCAGGAAACTTTCAAAGTGCGCAGGTCACACCCAGTCCGCGCGGCGAAGGCCAGCGCAGGGCAGGTGCGCCTGCGCTTGCGCCTGGTCTACGAAATTAGAGCCCATTATAATGCATAGATGTTTTTAATGTAGATTTTATCAACTTTTTATGTCAACACATTTTTTAATTTTATTGAATTGACTGGGTGGCCACATTTAGGGACAAGCCACACTGCATGTGACATTCAGGTCATCAGTTACACACCCTCGCCTCAAGTGCTGCAAATGGTGTGCTTGCATTGCTTGACTCTGAAACATTATCTAACAGGTCTCCATGAAGAGACGCTCAGTCCTCTACATTGTTAACTTCCTGTTGCCTGTCTTGATGTTCCTGAGTCTGGACTTGGCCTCCTTCATGATCTCAGAGCATGGTGGAGAGAAACTCAGCTTCAAGGTCACCGTGTTGCTTGCTGTCACAGTGATGCAGCTTCTACTGAATGAAATTCTGCCTTCATCCTCAGACAGGATCCCACTGATTGGTGAGATCCCGAAGCTTACAGATCACAGAATACAGAACTACAGAATATATTGACATGATATATGTTCATTCTTCTCTCTCTTCTCTGTAGCCATGTACTGTATTGGGATATTTGGTTTGATGATGCTGAGCCTCTTGGAGACGATATTTGTGATGTACCTCATGGAGAAAGATTCTGCCTCCCGAGCTGACAAGTCAGATGAAGACAGCAGCGTGCACGTGGACTGTGAGGACAAAAGATGCAAAGTCAAAATTTGTGACTGTTTTCAAGGTGAGTTTGAGCAATCTCAGTTTGTCAGCTTCAGTCTTAACTCTCCCGTCCTGGTCTAATGTAGTTTGTCTTGTCCACTTGCTTCTGTCCGATGTTTTATGTCTTGTATGAAATGTCTGGGTTTGTATGTTGCATTTGCTCTGTATAGTTGTAAACACACACAAATGAATACCCACTACCCTCTGTCCTATTATATCTGAGTCAACACATGGTGTGTTAACAACACTGCAACAATAAATCCCCTCCAGTGCCACAGTTGAAGATACTACAGGTGCTCTCACACCTGATAAATTTGGCAAAGTGAACTTGTGTCAGAATGTCAAGTAAGTAAGGTTTGTTTGCACTGGTGTAAAGCCTGCCAGTCAAACTCTGGATGTGTACGAAAGAGTATTCCCCAATGTCACCATCACCATGAGGAATTGGAGGAGGAATTACTTTTGTTGTCACTCCTGACTCTTGTTTTGAGCTTCTAGCACCTGTGGTCAGTTGGTGCCTGCTCAAAGTATTGTCATGCCACATTTGCTGATCTGGAAAGGGCCTGTGGGATAGGGCACGTTCAAGATGGCGCTCCACCAAATTGAATTGCGGCATTATTTATAGCGAGCCTGAGTACAATCTCCAAACTTTAGGCCAAGTTTTGTTGTAACAGAAACTATGTCCAGAGTTTGGGAGTGGAAAAGATGGAATGGCCTGCCAACAGTCCTCCATTGAACAACTGTGGGATCATGACTGAAGTCATGGTTTTAATGTTGTCTATGTTTAGGAGGGGTCATTTTGTAGACATTTGCAAAGAGCTGCTAGACTACAGTATTACAAAACCCAAAACCAGTGAAGTTGGCACGTTGTGTAAATCGTAAATAAAAAAAGAATATAATGATTTGCAAATCCTTTTCAACTTATATTCAATTGAATACACTGCAAAGACAGGATATTTAATGTTCGAACTGAGAAACTTTATTTTATTTTGCAAATAATCATCAACTTAGAATTTAATGGCAGCAACACATTGCAAAAAAGTTGGCACAGGGGCATTTTTACCACTGTGTTACATCGCCTTTCCTTTTAACAACACTCAGTAAACGTTTGGGAACTGAGGAGACCAATTTTTGAAGCTTTTCAGGTGGAATTCTTTCCCATTCTTGCTTGATGTAAAGCTTAAGTTGTTCAACAGTCCTGGGTCTCTGTTGTTGTATTTTACGCTTCATAATGTGCCACACATTTTCAATGGGGGACAGGTCTGGACTACAGGCAGGCCAGTCAAGTACCCGCACTCTTTTACTACGAAGCCACGCTGTTGTAACACGTGCAGAATGTGGCTTGGCATTGTCTTGCTGAAATAAGCAGGGGCGTCCATGAAAAAGACGTTGCTTGGATGTCAACATAAGTTGCTCCAAAACCTGTATGTACCTTTCAGCATTAATGGTGCCTTCACAGATGTGTAAGTTACCCATGCCTTGGGCACTAATACACCCCCATACCATCACAGATGCTGGCTTTTGAACTTTGCGCCTATAACAGTCCGGCTGGTTCTTTTCCTCTTTGGTCTGGAGGACACGACGACCACAGTTTCCAAAAACAATTTGAAATGTGGACTGGTCAGACCACAGAACACTTTTCCACTTTGCATCAGTCCATCTTAGATGAGCTCGGGCCCAGCGAAGCCGGCGGCGTTTCTGGGTGTTGTTGATAAATGGCTTTGGCTTTGCATAGTAGAGTTTTAACTTGCACTTACAGATGTAGCCACGAATTGTAGTTACTGACAGTGGTTTTCTGAAGTGTTCCTGAGCCCATGTGGTGATATACTTTACACAGTGATGCTGGTTTTTGATGTAGTACCGCCTGAGGGATCGAAGGTCACGGGCATTCAATGTTGGTTTTCGGCCTTGCCGCTTACATGCAGTAATTTCTCCAGATTCTCTGAACCTTTTGATGATATTACGGACCGTAGATGATGAAATCCCTAAATTCCTTGCAATAGCTGGTTGAGAAATGTTGTTCTTAAACTGTTGGACAATTTGCTCACGCATTTGTTCACAAAGTGGTGACCCTCGCCCCATCCTTGTTTGTGAATGACTGAGCATTTCAGGGAAGCTGCTTTTATACCCAATCATGGCACCCACCTGTTCCCAGTTAGCCTGTTCACCTGTGGGATGTTCCAAATAAGTGTTTGATGAGCATTCCTCAACTTTCTCAGTCTTTTTTGCCACTTGTGCCAGCTTTTTTGAAACATGTTGCAGGCATCAAATTCAAAATGAGCTAATATTTGCAAAAAATAACAAAGTTTACCAGTTTGAACGTTAAGTATCTTGTCTTTGCTGTGTATTCAATTTAATATAGGCTGAAAGGGATTTGCAAATCATTGTATTCTGTTTTTATTTACAATTTATACAACGTGCCAACTTCACTGGTTTTGGGTTTTGCAGCATAAATAGCTACATTACAGTAATGTAGGAAACAAGGAAATTATCCTTTGTGTTGAATCATGATGCATCATCGTATTGATTCAAATTGAAATATTGGCTAAGTAATTGCAATTGAATTGAATTGTTGTTTACAAGTTGTTAGTCAGATATGTCACTGGGAACATCCCCTTTGGTCAGAATATTCCACTGGGAAGTCAAACGAATTTCGAATACCCCACTTTACCAGCTCAAAACTGGAACATATTTCAGTGCGATGTGACACACTTCCCACGTCTGAGTTTCACTGTTAATGGAACACACCATCTGACCATCAGTCTTTGCCAACTGAGCACCACAGGCACAAAAAGGCATACAATAGATGTTCTTACACATTTCTTCAGACTCTCTGAATGTTTTGAAACACACGTGTCACATTTATGGTTTCAAAATACAAACACTCATTAGTCTAATATGTGTTTACAGGTATAAATCTGGTCCCCTGTCAGTTTGCCTGTAAAATGTCCTCTGAGGAAACATCATCTGAACTGCTGCACGTTGCCAAAGAGGTCAGGATTACACAGCTTATTGCACAAGTTCACAGATGTTTTGTAATTCAAAATGTTCTCAAATCAGATTTGAGGTATCATAAAAAAATATTTTTTGAGTGCTGACATTTGAGCAAATTTTGATTGAAATCTCTAAAAGCTTTGTTGTGATATTTCATATCTGAGTTTTTATATAAATTTTGGAACATTGTATAAGCAGCTATTGGCAGGCTCTCTCTTGTTGAATATATTTTTAGTTTCAATAATAATAATAATAATAATAATAATAATAATAATAATAATAAATTTTATTTCCTCCACCAGGAGGTAATGTTATTGCCGGCGTTGTGTTTGTTTGTTTGTTAGTTACTCAGTTTGCATGTTTCTCTGTTAGCGAGATAATCAAAAGTTAATGGACGGATTTCAAAGAAATTTTCAGGAAATGTCCGGATTGGGACAAGGAACAAATAATTAGATTTTGAGAGGGATCCAGATCACTGTCTGGATGCGCCATGACGAGAAATGTGATTTTCATGAATAACTGCTTAGCTAAAATGGATATCATTATGAATCCAGTTGCTAATGGTATGTTTTCATGGTCAATGAATCTAAATATTTAGATTAAATAAAGGTAGGACTAATATTTATGGTGAAAATCACAATATGGGTGAGGACTGTGGTGCTGGCGGAGGTCTGCGCTCTCTGAGTGCTTTTCTAGTTTGTACTGCACTTTACATTTTCACAATTTCAAAGTGCTACAGAGTAAGATAAAAACAATTTAAACAATCTATAAAAGAGTCGAGATAAATAGATTTTTCAAATAATGGAGAACCCACAAAAGGAAATAAGCAAAATGTTGTGCAATGGGACTTCCTGGTTAAATTAGGGTAAAATAAAAGAAACAAAATCATTTTCACATGCAAAAGATCAGTTAGGCTCCATGACCTTGAGCCTTGGCCTTTTTAGCGTTCATTTTTCCATAGTCGGAGAAAATCACCGTTCATAAACATAAAAACCTTGACTGGTGCCACTATGGAGGTACAAAAAATACCAAAGTAAAATCTGTCTTTTGGGCAGGTACCTCACAGTAAGATGGTTGCTGTGTTGGTCAGAGTCTCTCTAAGTGGAATATACATGTTCTCCCAGTTCATGCATGGGTTCATTCAGGTCTGTACCATTGTTCAAAAGATATGCTTGTTATGTTAACCTGTGATTGGCTGGGTGTACCCTGCCTCTTGCCCAGTGTTGGCTGGGATAGGTGACAGCTCACAGTTACCCCAAGAAGGATAAATGGGTGGATGGCAATCCACCAATGGGTGGTAGAGATCGCAAAAAATGACCTCAAGCCCAAAACACACAAATTTGTATTCAGATATATTTCAACCCAAATAAACCTCACCAACCAAATATTGCAACACAATAATGGGATGTATTATTTACCATGGGATATGAAGGATTATGTTTATTTCTGCTTCTGTTCTTTAACCAAAAATGGTTTAATAACTGTTTCAGACTCATGCCAACAACCTGACGGAGGCGTCCCATGATTCTGAAAAGGAGTTGTTGAAGGAGCTGGCTCTGCTCCTCACTGGCAATAAAGACGAACAGAAACCAGGCTACTGGAGCAGAATGACCAAAACAATCAACAGAGTTTTCTTTATTTTCTACATCATTACTACCAGTCTGTTTTTGAGTTACATGTTCTACCGCTGGAGCGCAAAAGATGAATAATTTTCACATTTCATTACTAAATGAAAAACAAACAACAACCCTGAAGCCATTTCTCGCTCCACTTCATGTTTTGGCAAGAGTATACTACATTACACAAAATCAGAAAAATGTGATTGACAAAACTATCCCAAACACCTATTAGATATTCTTTTGAAAGATTCTTACCATTTCCCAACATCTGGTTTGTCAGGTTAATGATTTACAACACAGAAAACACCTGAGAATTGTTTAACATCCATGTAACAACTCAAAAAAATGACATTATTGTTGTATATTTGTATCAGAACCAGTGCTAATGGTAGTATTGCCTAGGCTGACAGGCTGCTATTTTGACCCCTCCCGTTTTATTGCTTTACATTATGGGAAACATCACATACGGTCGGCTGGTTGGATGCATGCTGCTTATCTTCTCTTGTAAATTTTTGCATACTGCATATTGTATTTCACAAAAACAGAACATACTGCAAGCACAGTTGTAAAAATTGTAGCTTGAAAATGCCAAAAGACAAACAAGGAGGCCAGGAAACAATGACACAGAAAGTGTTTTCTGCATGTTTGTGCTTGTCTAGATAGATATATGTGCGTAAGTATATATGCAGATGCATGTGCAGTGGCATATTTTGCAGTACACGCTCTTGTATAGTAACACATTTAACCTGATCAAAATCACTTCCAATGTATAGCTCACTTCATGACCTCTTGAACACATTTTTGATAGTTTTAATTAGGGCCCGAGCCGAATGGCCGGCGAAGGCCCTATTGTAATCGCTAAATTGTTCTGCCACTTTAACCCCAAATTGCGTGCCTTCAACTTCAGATAAACGCGAACACACCTATCCCCAAAGTTCAGTCACGGCGAAAAATTTATGAATCCAGTGTTTGCACAAAAAAAAGTGCGCCACTGCGCCCCCTACTGGCCTTAAACTGCAGAACATCCGGCTACTTTCACGGATTGACCTGAAATTTTGCGGGCATAACTAGCATGCCCAAACCTACAAAAAAGTCTCTTGCCCCCATCGTCAATTCCATACAGGAAGTTCGCAAATTAGCGTTGAAAGTCGCATTTTGGCGATTTGCAGGGTACGTATTTGAACGAACTCCTCCTAGGGTTTTCATCGGATCAACTCCAGATTTGAATTGTGTATACTAGACACATTGAGGATGAAAAGTTATTAAAAGAATTTTCGTAGGTCAATGGGCGTGGCCAGAAACCACGCCCAAATTTGGCGAATTTTTGACTAACTCCAATTTGCACGAAATTTTTTGGGCATATCCCCCAGGCCAGGACGATCACAAATATATAAATTGTCATTGGGAATTCCGAACAGGAACTTCGTAAATTAACGTTGAATTTCCGATTTTCGCCATTTTAAGGCTCGCATTTGAACGAACTCCTCCTAGGTTTTTTATCGGATCAATTCCAGATTGGGTTGGTGTATACTAGACACATTGAGGATGAAAAGTTATTAAAAGATTTTTCGTAAGTCAATGGGCGTGGCCACGAAGGACACCCAAATTTGACCATTTTTGGAAAACACGTAAACCTAAATAACTCTCTAGTAAAATGTTAGATCCGGACCAAAACATGTACACATGTTCACTGGCCATGCCTGAGTATATCTATAGCCTTTATTTCACTCTCAAATATAGCGCCCCCTGCTGGTAACAGGAAGTCTGATGTTTTACTTGACCATTAAAATCTCCTCCGTTTTTCAACATATTTTTTTCAAATATTCTCAGAAAGGGTCTTCACACCTTCATCAAGCATCAGTGTTCATGTCGTGTCCTTAGGTGAAACGGTCTGGTGATGGCGAGGTCTCAAACTTCACTGATTGCCATGAACCTGGAAATCACTCTTAACTCCTTTATTTAAGCTCCAATCTGCTTCAAAATTAACAAACCTAATCAATGTCCACCTCCTAACACATCTATAAGCTCAATTCTCTTATAATGCAATCGCGCTAAGCTCTAGAAATTACATAAATTACATATGTATGTTATAAATAATCCAATCTACCCCAAATTAAACACACATGATCACAGCTCCACTCTGGATTTATTTTTTTAATTTAAACATATATTTGTGTTATAGGAATAGCACCATCTCATAGACACAAGCAGTGTTAATGCCAAAAACACTTAAACATGCTTAAACAGTCGTTCTTCCCCTCCCCCTCCTCTCAGACTGAGCTGAGGTAACCTCTCACACCAATTAACCCACCCCCCTTCTTCACCCCACACCAACCTCAGAGATCTGTCACCCAAGCTTCCACCTCCCTGCTTAGAGTGAGACACCATAGATTCTTGACATGTCATCATCTTTATTCACTGAGTTACACTGCGGTTAAAAGTGTTCAAGAGACATTTGTGATATTGGTCGCATCACATCGTCTGACATAATGCTCATAGGCTTTGTATGTTGCTGTTTTAAATGGTGGACTCTGTATGTTGCTGTTTTAAGTTGTGGAAGACATTTTCTCATGCTGGTGATCTGACACTGTTAATTCTACTTATTAAGCCATTTTTTTTTTTTTTTTTTTCAACTCTTCTTGGCCCAGCTCTACACTGTTTGAGTCATTGCCATCATTCATCTGTATGCTGTACAGGCCTAACCATATCTATGTTGTGGCTATTTGCTGAGGCAGGTATAGCTGGACGTGCCTGCGACATAGGAACAGTGCCACCCACAGGGCATTAACTGTGTTTTATATTTCATAAACCTGCTTGCATGGGGTGGCAGTAACATGCAGCGGTTGGGACATGTGGGGCAAGCAACATTTAGCGGCACCACTGTTTTGCAACAGCAGCATGTGGCGGACGCAACATGTGGCGGAAGCGACACGGCCCAACGGGCGCGTGGGGGGCGAGGGCCCGATCATCGCCGCTTGCGGCTTTAATTTTACTTTATTTTGTGTTTCAAAAATTAAAGCTTATGAATAAGAAAAAGTTTCATACAGAAAAAACGTCAAATGTTTTCTCTGCAGATCTTTTATGTATTAGGATTCTTGAGGGCTGGTGCTACAACGATCTACTTAAGTCAGGTAGTCCATTGATTGGTTGATCAAAGATTGCATATGATTAATTATTTGGCCTATTTCATGAATGTTTAACAGTTCAAACATAGCTGCATGTCCTCCTGTGTATTGACAAGTGCGTGTTCACTGACCTGTCCTTGTTCGCATGTTTAATATCCTATCGCTTCTCAAACTTACGTGTAAAGTTTTGGGTGGAAAACAAACAATAAAATCTGTGCAACTCTGATTGAGAGGCTTTTTTGTGTTCCTGTTACACAGTATTTAATTATTATCTTTCTTTAAAGGGACTGTGAGGAGTTTCTGAGTAATTACAAAAAAGTCTCATTTTAAGATATATGCCTGACCGAAATACACACTTTAAGATGAGTTTTACAGCATCAAAATAGGTTATCTATAAATGCTATTCCTTAGTTTCGTGGTCGGATCGGACAGGGCTGAACTGGCCTGGATACTCAACTTCGGGAACAAGACAATTAAAGCTATGGTCTACGATTTGGAAGCTTTGTACATATTAATAACACCGTTTATAAGGCTGTTATGGTCCTATGGTCCTATCTACACAGTATAAAGACAAAAAAGAATGAAAAAAATCCATTCAGTATATCTGCTGAAAAGCTGCATACTAGCTGACCAATCAAGCCTAAGAACCTGCGACTATTAATTGGTCCGTGAGTTAGTCCATGAGTCCATCCAATCCTCGTCTCCCTCACTCATGAATGGTCCCGCCTCCTCCCCTCTACCTCCGGTGAGCAGCTAGCAGCGTTAGCTACTGAACTATCATGGAGCCGGAAAAGCCTAGCGCCGAGACCGGGAATCCGCCTCCCTCTCCCAAGACAGTCTGGCTGCAGACCACCCTTCTCCTCTCCCCTCTCCTCGTCTCCCTCACTCGCACGCAGCATCTTGCCCATGGTGCCGCCTCCTCCCTCTACCTCCGGTGAGCAGCTAGCAGCGTTAGCTACTGAACTATCATGGAGCAGGAAAGCCTAGCGCCCGAACCGGGAATCCGCCTCCCTCTCCCGCGGGCCCAACGGAGCTCTGCCCGCGGGGGGAGGCCTGTTAGCGGGCTAACGGCTAACGAATAGCCTCAGCCGGCCGTCAGACCTTCAGCATCGGCCGTTTCGCCCCTGGTTGATCAGGTAATGGCTTTGTTTACTACAGTGGGAGATGTCTGCTGAATAACTCTGGTTAGTTTGTGCCTGCACGGGCTAATAACTTGTAGGGGACCGGGTTAGCCTGTTAGCCGCTAATCGTTAGCACTGTAAGCTGAGCTGGGGAGGACAGGCTGAGAAAGATAAATCCTCCCCCACACTCGGCTCCGCTCTGGCGGCGCCAAACCCGCATTGCCGCCGGTCCAGTTGAAATGGCTACTGCTGTGTGTTATAAGGGAGATGTCTGTTGTGTTTGATACTTTCAGTTGAGCTGAGCTGTTTTTGATTGAGTTTGCTGCTGATATATTGTGCTAGTCGCTCGTAGCTCAGTCCGAGGGGGCTATATGAGGCGTCACGAGCTGGGGGCGGGATCTTGGAACACAGAGGAGAGAGGTGAGGGAAGGAGGGGCAGGCTGCGGTTTCAAATCGTAGACACCAGCTTTAAAACTAGAGAAAATTTATATTATTCGGACACATCTTGGAGCACCGGGCTGTAAGTAGCGATATATAGCCGGCTACAAAGCTACGATGCTAAGTTTTCCAAAAATTGCTTGTTGTCACACATCAAAAACTACCGCTACGTAATTAGAAAGAGATTCATTACCTCGTGACTTTGCATCCTGTAAGTTGTTGAAAAACAAAGTTGTAAAGCAATGCAGAGTTTTGAGGAAGGTCTGAGCTGCATCACAAGAAGCACACGCTTTAGCTTGTGGTGCATTCAAGTTGGAGTCAGAAGTAGGAATTTCCAAGTTCTGAGTAGGAAACTGCAACTAAAACATCCCCCGAAGTCCGAATTTCCTACTGGGAACTCGGTGAAACCTCGCCAAACCCGAGTTGACAATCGAAGATGGATGCCCCCAGTGTGAACAGTTATTTAGCTCCTGTAATAATCAATTTATTTGCACTTCTGACTGGGGTGTGTCGCTCTAGATCAGCTGTATACATAGTATTGTTAGACTTATATTTACAAAAATGCTGCCATAGTGATAATCACATTCTTCATACAACAACACAGGGAGAGCTAACAACAGCTAACAATAGCCTGGTAGATCGGCATGTTTTTTTCTAACTTCAACTGGAACGCCGATAAGTCGGAGATAATGTCTTGCGTGTGCTCATGGGTAGCAGAGTCTTAATGTTGCCGGTAACAGATTCTCCTCACAGCCCCTTTAAGCATAAAACAGTCAATTTTCTTAAACATGATATCATACAACTTACAAAATCATGTCCAGTCAGTACATCTGTAAGTAAAGTTTGGAAAATATATTTTCCTAACTTCTGACAATCTGTTTATCTGAGAAAATAATATGATCATTTTTACTTATAACTGAATACATGACTTACTGAGATTTCAATCACATTCTGAGACAGGAGAGAAATCTTTAGTGGACAGCTCCAGCACCCTGTGACAGAACTGAAGCATTCACAGCTCCTAAAGCTGCTGTCAGTGTGGGCAGTGTGATGTAGTCAGGTCTGAGTGACCAACGGATCGATTCTGGCCATGAATGGGATCTTTTTAAAACAAGTTAAATGATCTTCACCCCCATGAGCGTAAAACAGAGAGAGTTTACTTTATGTCTGCATGAGTATGATGGCACACTGGATCGTCCCTCTCTGCCCAGTCCTTCATAATGACAGACAGCCTCAAAATCTTTCCATCATTCATCAAAATATTTGGTCATTGATGGAAAATATTCAGTTAATGCAAGCATCGCTGAAGAGCCTATAATTAAAACAAAGGGGCTTGTTAGCATAAAAGTCAAGCCTTGTAAATTTGTTCAATACAGTGCATAAAATGATTAAAACTTCATTAAGTTCTACTTACAAATACATCTGTTGAAATGAAATGCTTTTTAATTGTGTTATTTTGTGTAGTTGTCAGCCTATGACAAAACAAAATGATTCTATCTATGTTTGGATGTGATGCAATTAAGATTCAGAGAGTGCAAATCTCACCCAAGGGAGCTCTCATATTGCTGTTACATCTATAAGCAATAGTTTCATAATAAAGTTACCATCATAATACGATTCCTTGACCCTGAAAACCCACACCTAGCACTCGGAATCACGTTGATATCATTATTAGTCAGACAGCTACTGAACAAAATGATCATTTGCTAATGATGGTTATATGGATCCCCACCGAAATCTAATCATTGTTAAGTTGGGTCATTACCAACATCTCCTGAAAATGTATGTCTTGTAGTTTTTACACACTCTTGCCAACAAACAGACTGACAAACACACGCTGGCAAAAAATCTCCTTGGTGGAGGTAAAAAAAGAAATGCCGCTAATTTCCAGTTGATTCTCTTTAATTTCCAGAATTACAATGAAAAGTTTCCAATTTTAAAATGTTTTCAAAATTCCCCAGCTTAACTTCCCATGGAATGTTTCTCATAATTTTGCATCCTCTTTCAACCTCAATAGTCATTCCTATAATGTCACTGACAACAAATCCAGAGCCCATGAACAGACTGCAGATTTACAGCTGAAGTCTTGTAGCATTTGTCCGTACATGGGCGTGACAGGATAACTGAAACTTTAAGTGTCAATTCCAGGTTCAGAGTTCAATGACCAGTTCAGAGTTAAGAATAATTAAGTTACTCCTACATATCTGACCAAAAAACTGCTCTTTAAAAGCCCAAGATAAAAACTGATGGTAAATGGGTTCATGTGTCTTTAAAATCTGGCATCAAACTTCCATCTTTAGGACCAGAATATTCTGGTCCTATATTACTGTCAATCAAGAAGATGACAGTTGAGTTAGTTTGTATGATATTTTGTTGTACTAAATACAGTAATGGATTTATGAATTTAGGTATTTAACCTAAATATCCATACTATTTCATCAACTTATGAACTACTTATTATTATTATTACTATTATTTATGAATTTATTTATTAACCTTTACCTACCAGTAAACACTTCCACACCTTTCTTGTAAGATCATGTAATATTATTGACACCTCTTGTTTTACACCTGTATATGAAGGCCCTGCTCAATATCAATTTAATTATGTAATACTATATTAACTGTCATGCATCAAATAAAAACTTAAGTAAAAAAACAAACAAAACTTCCATCTATGAAAGATCGACCTCCTCAAAAGCTGCAGTGAAAATTAAACCATTTTTGGTCTGATAAACAGGTTGGTGTGCCCACAGACCACTAATTGCTAATAGAGATGGATGTCAGAGTGTCTCTCTGAGTGCATTTGCGTTAGTGGACCATTGAGAATATTCTCTCTTAAGCAGTGAAACAGGAACTGTAACAGTCATTCTTGACACTGCTGAGGACAGAGATGCTTTTGGACTGGACAGAATGATCATGAAGCTCAGAAGCTCCCTGTTGATTCTCCTCCTCATAGGTAAGCTGACAAAAATGTTTGTGTATCAATGAATTGTTCAATCTGTTGTTGCCTTAAAAATCAGCTTCATTACAAAATGCTGATTTAATATAGCATGATGTTTGGGAAACTGCTGGATGAGCTACCTTTAATTAAATACAATTCTCTTGCAATATTGGTCCATTTTGGAGCATCATCTTAAAGCAGCAAAGCCAGTCTCTATTTAGAGAAAAGTAACCTGTCATTTATAGATACACCTTGCTGGTACCAGACTGGACCTCCTGTTGTCCACAGAGCTGCCTTCATTTGTGTCACAGATTCAACAAGTTGCAAGAAACATCCTTCAGAGATCTTGGTCTTTATTGGCATGATAGCATCATGTAACTGCTGCAGCTGTCGGCTGCACATCCATGATGCAAATCTCTGACTGAACCACATCCCAAAGGGGCTCCATTGAGATCTGGTTACTTGCATGTGTGCAGCTGATACTGATAGCTAAGTCACATAGAAACATTTGGTATCAGTTTGGGATTGATAGTGTTTGGATGTGAATCCCCAGATGACTTGTAAAGCACTTTGAGTAGTCGGTTAGACAAGTGTTACACAAGTTCAACTCTATTATCCATTTAACTTCTATCTGTGTGTCCCAGGTGGATTTCCCTCTAACTGCTCTGAGTCGGATGAGCCTGATCCCCCAGAATCCAGTTCAAGCTTTGGGGAGGGTAAGTAAAGGAAACACACTCTAAATAGAACAATAATGATATCAATACAAATCTACATTTATTAGGTAAATAATAATTATTACATATTAAGTAAAAAGGTACGTGTGTTTTCTGAAAAGTATGTTATTAAAAAGAACAAAATTGTGTTCTCTTTTGTCAGGTGGGAAATTCCCTAACGGTACAGAGGAAATACACAAAGTATCGATGAATGAGAGCTTGACTGAAGGTATGTAAAAAACAAATACTCCGAGTGTTATGATTTTCATAGCTGTAGTTGTGATATATGTACTGAAACCTTTTTTTGAAAGTGCTGTGACCATAAAATGCATAAACTTAAAAAAAGCAATGTGCAGGTTGGAGACAGAATAAATAAATAAGAAAAAGTTTTTTCAAAAACTCTTCGACAGTTTGCTCACAGAATTGTTGACAGAGTGGTGACCCTCGCCTCATACCTGCTTTAAAATGACTGAGCCTTTTTATAGATGCTCCTTTTATGACACTCACCTGTTTCCAGTTGACCTTTTTCCCTGTGGAATATTCCTATCAGGTGTTTTTTGAGCATCCCTAAACTTTACCAGTATATATTTGCTCCTATCCCAGTGTTTTTCGAACATGTTGCAAGGATGGAATTCAACATATGCTAATACTGTTTTTCCCAAAAAAAAAACAAGAAAAAAGAGCTTATCAGTTTTGACATGAAATATCTTGTCTTTGTAATTTAATAAAGTGAATAGGTTGCAAGTCATGCTGTTCTGTATTTATTTACATTTTTTCAGGATCATGTCTCCATTTGTTGTTTTTACATCATCTTCTTTTATGAACTGTAAGTGAGCTATCATAAACGTAAACAAGTCTTTTTTTTTGTTTTTCTTGGAGGCTTGAGGTTTCACTTTTATACTAAAGCTGATCTTTTGGGAGTAAAATGTATCCTTATTAAACTAATAAATAAAATAGAACATGACAGTTTGAGTAAGAAGCAGTTACATACATAATTTGTAGTCCTGATAGTTTGCAACTGCCCTTTTAAAACACAACAGTGGTTTGTGATTCAAAAGCAGGCAATATCAGATGACTTTGATTATTACAAATTAAACATTAAACTCTTGTGTGTGTTTGTTCATCATGAACATTATTTCAGGTATTTATCCATCATGTTATTCTAAAGCCCTGTATAATTTCAGTCTTGGGAACCAGAGGAGCCAACTGCTATTTCACTTTTGCATTTTTTAACTAAATCCTGCACCGTCCTAAAATGACGTTTTTCCAACCTACCACCTACCAACCACAAAACACCACCGCTGATGGCCCTGCAGCAGCATCGTCTGCAAGTTTTCTGCAGCCCCATCTAGGCAAAACTAATGTACTCACGAACTAATGATCCCCACATGGACATGGATTGTCACTCTGTGATCTGCAATAAAACAGCCTGCCATGGGTACTGTCACACACACACACACACACAAAACACTGATTGACTGTCGCAGCAAAGCCACAGGTGATGAACAATTTAAATGTCCTGTTGAATGAATTCTTAAGTTCTGAAAAACTTGCCCCCCTGGCAGTTGTTCTTTGTCACTAAGGTTGTCCATTCTTGACTAAGACGCTTTTCCTTTCTTTTAGATGGGAACTTTAATTGTAACAAAAGTTATCGGGATCTGATAGAGTTTCTGAAGTTGGGCCAAAAAAATGATTTGTCCACCATGACCAGGCCTGCTAAGGACCCCACCAAACCCACTGATGTATCCCTGGATGTTCTGCTTTATGCCATTCTGGATGTGGTGAGAGGTTCATTGCTTTTCAAAGTAACATCTGTTGCCCCAAAATCTGTAATGTTATGTTGTTCTGTTGGTAATGAAACACGTATATTTATTAGTAGAAGTTTCCTGTTGCAGACCGAGGAACAACAGGCTGTACAAACAACAAATTAATTGAATGTGAATATCCTAATGTGCCAATAGAATTAAAGGATAAGTTCAGTTTCTACAGCTTTCAAATTGTGTATAGAATGAAGTAGAACAATATACTCACCCAGAAGGCTTTCCTGATCCAAACAGTGCTTCAGGAGATATTTAGATCCAAAATCGAGCGGCGGACATCCGTATAATGGTAGCACATGGGGCATGTATAGTGCCGCTCCTAAAACTGCATTAATCGTCCAAAAACTCATTAGTTTCACCAATATTTCATCGTGGTCCGCTCGCGATACTCCTCCAAGACAGTCCGGGGTTGCTCCACCCATGTTTTTGTGACTGTGCTGACCTCTGAACCGAATGCTTTAAGTTTTGTTTTACTTATTTACTTTTACCTGTAATACCTGAACTTTTGGTATCCTGAATGAGAACTGAATTTAATATTTTTCCTCATAGAAAGAGCTGGAGCAAACATTTGTCTCCTATGTTTGGATTGAGACGGTAAGCAATTGTTCATCAAGAGAACTGTGTAGACTTTTTTTCCCATGTCTCAGTCTGTTAGGTTAATCAGATGTTAGTTTTAATAATTTTCCCTTCCTATTTTCCATTGAAGAGGTGGACGGATGACTATATACGCTGGAATCCAAATGACTTCTGTAATATATCAGAAATTGTCATTCCTACCAAATATCTGTGGAGGCCAGATCTCACCGTTGAAGAGATGTAAGTCTGAGCAAACGGGTTCACATGCTATCATATAAGTGATTCCTCAAGGAATCAAAATCACTTGTGTTTTGCTATACAATTCCCTTATCTTTCTTCCACTTCGTTGTGCTTACCTTGCAAATTAAGGATATAATGCTTGTTTTTGCAAGGTGCATAAGTGGTAAAAGTTTTCATAAAAAGATGCTAACTGCTTAGTGTTTGACATTATCGCTCATGAAAACCTATGCCGGATATATTGACAAGCAGTTAACGAAAGAAATATTAAAGAATCAAACTGATAAGCAGAATTGTTAATGGCATTTGGAACAAACTAATCTCATCAGTTCTCATCATCACACATAAGTGAAGGTCTTTGCATAATGTTCTTTTTTCAGATACCTTTTGTGAGTCTATTATCTAAGAAAAGACACAAACCTTGCACACCAAGTCATTTCAGTTTATCTGAGTGATTCCATGCAGAGTCCTAAAACGTCAAAGCAAATTAGCATTTTAGCACTTCTGATCATTTTACTTTGAAGGAGTGATGCAGTTTACAACGATGGAAACTTCCTCACACACAGGAAAGTGCTTCTAAACTTCTCATATATAAAGAGTCAACATGCACTTTATCACACAAGCATCAACCAATACTATTGCAGTTAAGAGTTACACAAATGTGTCACAAAAGTGCATGGTCATCTTTCTCATTCAAAAACTGTGAGTTCTTCTGCTGATCTGACAGGGCTGTCTCTGCTATCAGAGACGAGATATTCTGCATTGATTTTTCGTTTCCGGTTTCTAGTTTCAGCATGAAGGCTTTTCACGGACATATGAGAGGATCATAATACATGATCATAATGACAATAGATGTGTACGTTTTCTTTATAATATTTAAACAGCTTTTATGGGTAAATGTTGAGTTAAAGTCCCTGCTGCATACAAGATCAATTTCATTGAAAAGAAAATCTGTCTGTAATTGCACCACTTTAAAGTTTCAGAACATGATTGTGGTTCTATTACCTGATGAACCAGATTTGAAGTTCATTATACACTACACAGAACATATTCACTTGTCCATCTGAGGAGCAGTCCATGGAAAATGTTTGGGAATGGGCAGAACCTTTCAAAAGCATATCCTGCAAGTCATTGAATGATCATTCCATCAACCACATTAATTACAGGCCATTTAGATACTGCTGCAAACCTGTGAGCAACTTTGTTGAACGAACTCTCACCAAAACATGTCACATGAAATTAGTCTTTCTTGCGAGGTATCTGATTAACCAATACTGAAGCTGTTTGATCTATGCTAAGTTCTGAGTGAGCCACAAGGGGAGCCACATGGTCTGCCTACAATTCTGGTGACAGAACTCCATCATCTGGTATGTCCAGAAGACAAAGAAAAGGAGTGCTACCTGGACTCGGCAGCGTTTGTTTGAGGTGCTCTTTGGAAAGGGATTCAAAAGGTCCTTGAAACAAAAAGAGACTCCAAGGCACTCTCTTTATGCTATTAAAAAGCCTTTATTTTATCGGCATGGTCATGTGGACCTTAAAAACAAACTTCGACGCGTTTCGGCATCAAGCCTTCATCAGGAAGTCATGCAAACAGATGTCAGGCTGCAATAGGCCCTTTTAAAGGGGTGCTCAACCAATCAGAAACTGCCACATGGACTTAAAGGCAAGGTCTGCAGGCAGTGTCAACCAGCAGACCCACCAGCAGATGGTGTTATTCAGGCCAATAGGCTTCAAAAAAGTTTCCATCCCAAGAAAACCTGCATGGTATCACACAAAGCAGATAAAATTAGTTAAAAACACAGCAAAAATCTGGTTAACAACATTTTCACAAAGTGGTCTGCACGTTAGAGACTTTAACTCAGTGTTTAGACAACAAAATTTCTCTACAAGAACACAGTATAATCTTGTTCTTCATTTAGTCCAGGATATTTTGTGGCTTGTAGTCTGTCAATCCAGAATGCCTCCTTTTGGTTCATTTTTCTTTGTCTGTCAGCTCTTCTGATGGTCAGTGGGATGTGGTCGATGCCAGTGGTTTGTAATGAAGTTGGGTTGCTGTTATGGAATTCCAGGTAATGTTTGGCCATGGGGTAGTTAATGTTTCCAGTTCGTATTGCATATTTGTGTTCTGCAAGTCTGTCCTGTAGCCGTCTTTTTGTTCTGCCAATGTAAAACACTTTGCAAATGGGACATTCCAGCATGTATATGACAAAGGTGGTCTTGCAGTTGATAAAGTGACTGATTTTGTACTCCTTTTGTGATGTTGAGTCCAGAAATGTCTTTGTCTGTTTCACATTTGTGCAGTGGTTACAGTTATTACATTTAAAAGATCCTTTTGGTTTGTGTCCCAGCCATGTAGTTGGGTTGTTGGGTTTGAGGTGACTGTGTACCAGTTTATCTTGTAGGGTCAGGCATCTTCTGAAACTAACAAGTGGAGGCTGTGGAAAAATGTTGTTGAGTTGTGCATCACTCTGAATTATGCCCCAGTTTTTATTTATTATCTTTTTGATGTTTTCTGCTTCAGTACTGTATTTAGTGACAAAAACTGGTCTTTCTTTTGTTTGTTTGGGGGGAAAAGAAAGACCAGTTTTTGTCACCAAATACAGTACTGAAGCAGAATACAGCAATACGAACTGGAAACATTAACTACCCCATGGCCAAACATTACCTGGAATTCCATAACAGCAACCCAACTTCATTACAAACCACTGGCATTGACCACATCCCACTGACCATCAGAAGAGGTGACAGACAAAGAAAACTGAACCAAAAGGAGGCATTCTGGATTGACAGACTACAAGCCACAAAATATCCTGGACTAAATGAAGAACAAGATTATACTGTGTTCTTGTAGAGAAATTTTGTTGTCTAAACACTGAGTTAAAGTCTCTAACGTGCAGACCACTTTGTGAAAATGTTGTTAACTAGATTTTTGATGTGTTTTTAACTAATTTTATCTGCTTTGTGTGATACCATGCAGGTTTTCTTGGGATGGAAACTTTTTTGAAGCCTATTGGCCTGAATAACACCATCTGCTGGTGGGTCTGCTGGTTGACACTACCTGCAGACCTTGCCTTTAAGTCCATGTGGCAGTTTCTGATTGGTTGAGCACCCCTTTAAAAGGGCCTATTGCAGCCTGACATCTGTTTGCATGACTTCCTGATGAAGGCTTGATGCCGAAACGCGTCAAAGTTTGTTTTTAAGGTCCACATGACCATGCCGATAAAATAAAGGCTTTTTAATAGTATAAAGAGAGTGCCTTGGAGTCTCTTTTTGTTTCAAGGATCTGGTATGTCCAATCTAGCTCAGCAATAACTTGCTGTTTTCCAGGAGCCACAGCCCACAATTGTAAAATGAATATTAAAACTTTAGCCCAGCTATTAGATTGAACTCTGATCATATGTGTGTGTGCTCAAAAGCAGGAACTCACTGATAGAACTGAATTACTGCATAATGGTCATATGCACTGCCTGTCATCGCTGAATTGAATTACTGCATAATGGTTACATACACTGCATGTATGTATGTGTGCTCAGGAAGTCATTTACAGGTTAAACTAACAAACTCTGGACATATATGCTGTGTGTGTGCTCAGGAAGCCATTGATAAACAAATCATGGTCCACATGTGTTTTCCAAAGTAACTCGTTAATGAAATAATGAAATCCACGCGACATCACCACCAAAGTCATCGTGACCAGACCAGCCATCACAACAGTCATAATCCTCGCAGATACACATGACATCTGCAGACAGCAGTCTGAGCTCCTGAAGCATGACTTTGCTCACCTAATCCCAACACTTCAGTGAATGACTTCTGTGAATGAGCCCTATATTCAACCCCATCCCCTCTCCTCCACTTATCAGCTGACTGCTTGCTCTGCACACCAGGCTGTCATCAGCCTGCGCTGCACACGGTGTAAACTTTAGAGACAATTTTAACCTGTTCTAGAGCAGGAGAGATTTTCAGGCATGATGGTGTCCATCCCAGCTGGCTAGATCACACAGTTCTTTTAAACAGCCCCCATACCTCATTGGCATCTCTGACACCTTTTATAACTGGTTCAAAACATATCTCTATGGCAGGAAAATTTACGTTAGCATAGGGGAACGCTCATCAAGAACATATGAAAGGGAATGTGGCGTTCCCCAGGGCTCGATTTTAGGTCCTACACTTTTTAATCTCTACATGCTGTCCCAAGGCAATGTCATCAGGAGACATGGCATTAACTTTCACAGCTATATTGATGACACGTAGCTTTACATGGCAGTGTCTCCTGATAACACAGGGCCCATCAATGTCCTTTTTAACTGTATTTTACACGTCCAGTCCTGGATGGCAGACAACTTTCTGCAGCTCAACCAGGACAAACTCGGGTTTTAATTAGAGATACAGGTCCAGAGAAAGAGAGAAACTGGAGAAAAAACTCCAAGCACTGTCTTTTAATCCTTGCAAACATGTTAGACATTTATGTGTTACATTTGATTTAACCTCAGTTTTTAGCCACATATCCGAGATGTCACCAAAAAGAATTTATATCATTTGAAGAACATCTCCAGAGTGTGCCAGTTTCTCTCTCAGGCCAATGCAGAGACTCTTATTCATGCTTTTAACACTTGTAGAATTGATTATTGCAATGCCATCCTGTCTGGTCTTCACAAAAAGAACAGTACACAGCTTCAGCTCCTACAAAACTCAGCTGCTCGCATGCTGATGCAGACCAAAAGGAGGGCCCACACCATTTTAAAGCTACCTGTATCTTTTAGAATAGATTTCAAGATTCCTGTATTGGCTTTTAAATCTTCTAATAGTCTTGGCCCTTCCTACTGCACTGATATGCTTTTACCATATAGACCCAGCAGAACCCTCAAGCATCATTTCATTATTCTGGCCTTTGTCTGTGGAACAGTTTACCTGCAGATCTGATAGCAGCACCTACTGTTCATATTTTAAATGCAAACTCAAGACCTACATTTTTAGTCTGGCTTTTTGTTTCATTTAGTTGAACTCTTTATCTGCTTTGTTTAAAACTGAAACTTTAAAAGTTACAGACATATGTTTTAAAACTTTCATTTTTTTCCTTTTACTGTTTGGTTTCAAATCATTATTTTCATCAACTTTAGCGCCTGACTAACTTATCCTGATCCTATCATGGTTTTATCAGTTTTTTTCTTTGCTCTTGTGCTTCCTCATTTTAATTGAAGATAGTGCTTCCTCAGTCTTTTGTGGTTGTCGATTAGTCCTGATTTAGCATCCCTGTGTGTGTGTTTGGTAGTGTGTATGTGTGTGTGTGAGAGAGAGAGAGGCTGTCTGTGTTAATTGTGGGTTGGAAGGGTGGGTGGGGTTTTGTATCGTATTTTGTATCCCCTGACTTTTCCCAGCTTGTGTTCTTGATTGTACAGCAACTTGTGCTAATTTTTTTTGTATGAAAAGTGCTTTATAAATAAAGTTTGATTGATTAATTGACTAAATGTCAAGCACTCAGACTGAAGTCCCTGATGCTTCAGTGTGTGGAAATCTTTTGAATAACTTGTGTAGAACATTTACAATGTTGGTTTCCATTGAACACCTGCATGGATGTTGTCTCTCTTTTTAGGACAGAGAAGGATAAGGCCACAGAGAGTCAGTTTCTTTCCTCTTCAAGTGATGGGAAAATCTTCCTGAAGAATAGCGTGATGCTGAGCACCACTTGCAGACTGAATGTTTACAAATTCCCCTTCGACATCCAGCGCTGCAACATCTCTTTCAAGTCTGTCATGCACACTGGTAAAAGTGACTTAAGTTTATATCCATGTACATCAGCATTATTTTAAGCATTTACTGCAACAGGCAGAAAAAAAAGATTCTGTTTTTGAAATTATTTTCACTTCATCTTATCTGTGATGTGGTTGTTTTTTTTTTTTCTCAACATGGTCATTTGTTTGCCTCTGCAGGGCAACTTTTTTTAACCATTCACGTAAAGCTGAGGTCAGACAAAACATTTTTTTTCCATTGATTGTGACTACAGGATTGAAGTTTCCTTCAGAAGGAAAGTCAACATGAAAGTGTTAGAAGACATTAAAGATGGCAAACAAATAATCTAGGTTAAATGTAATAGGCTTTTGTTTGTCTTTTCAAACATTATGATGAATAATATGTATAGATCAGCTTTATGGTCCCTGATCCAGAGTCCTGATTTGTTATATGTCCAATTCTTCATTAAAAGTGCAACTGGACTTGCTAGAGGTTCTTGAAGATGTTTCACCTCTCTTCCAAACGTGAGAACTGAAGTTGGAAATTTACAGCCCGTGTTCGTCATCCAGCTGTAAAAGAAGTGGGTGGTCACCTGAGAGTTGACCTGGGTTTCCCTGGGGTTGACTTACGGTAGTCCGCTTTCACACTAAAATTAGTGGGTCAGCTCGGGGTTTTCAACGTAGGTTAACAATTGGCAAGTGACACCTTTCCCACTGCCGCCAGACCTGAGTCGTTAGCAGGGTCATTGACCTGGGTTCCCCTGGGGATGCGTTTACACGGACACTCCTGACTTAAAGACGCAAAGATTTTTCCTTTGCGTTTTAGAATTCTTCTGCGTTCAGACGTCGACGCTCGGAGACGAGAGAATCCGCGGTAGTGTGCATCCTGGTTCAGTAGATGGCGGTGTAGGTCTGCAAAGAGGCAGCGCTGCTACAACACACGAACGAAGAAGAAAACCTTTCACAAACAACAATGGCGAATAGACGCACAGAGACACAGGAGTTTCTTTTCTGGACAACAAATCAGTTTGAAAAACAAATCTGTCTGGATAGTTTTAGATGGATAACAAACCAAGCACGGTTAGAGGCTCACGTGTTACTCGGCAGACAGTCGGAGCGGTTGTTGTTCCTGGTATGCACGCGCAGCCTTCATGTGAAAGAGTACTGCGCATGCGGTGACGTCAGCATTTCACCCTGAAATGCTCTGATACGGGTTTACATGGAGCTGAATGGAGAGCAGAATCAAATCTTCCACTCGGGAGCCTGTGCTCAAAAGTTTCCATTTTAGATGCAAACCCAACGCGTTCTCATCGAAACGCAAGGCCAAAACGCAATGAAAATTTATCGGATTTGAACGTTTTCAGCGTCTTGTAAACGCAACCATAGTTTCCTCTGGGGCAGTGCCCCTCCTTGGTTTCTTTAAGGTTGCCATGCTTGCATGATGTTGGGCATTTTTTCAAAACATCTTCAAGAACCTCTGGCAGATCCAGTTGCACTTTAGACAAATAACTGGATAACCATAGCCTAAATGAATGAGAACCTGAACAGAGATCTGTTTTGAACATTAACCTAGACCAGGGTCTTCAATTCAGTTTTTACCGGGTTTGGTTCTGGAAACTTTTCCAAAGCAAAGCTCCGGAGATCCAAAATAAGAAATTTTCAAAATTCAAGTTGGGTGTACAGTTGGATGAAATATACTTTAGAGTGTTTTATTTTCCTCCAGGAAGTCTCTGTGTTTGGCGTTTTTTTTATGATGTAAGCAATGTGCTCTTCCACCTGAGAGCATTGATTCAGCCCGTTAAATCTAGTTCTGAACAGAGCCATTGGTCGCTTGTAAAATAGTACCAAACACTGAAACTTCCTGGAGTAAAAATAAAGCACCCACAATTACATAAAAACGGCTGCACCCGCCAGCACTCAGTGGTCATCTCTACTCACTTTCCTTCAAGGTACAGCACCAGTGGGAGCCCTTTTGGGCACTTCACTGACTATTGTCAAGTACCAGACACAACCCAACTTCATAAATCCTGAACTATTCTTTTAACACTTCAAGCAAAGCTCATAACATTTCTGTTTTTCTTGCCCCACACAGAGAGCCAATTAACGCTCAGCCAGATCAGTGACTATAGCAGGGAACCAGAATGGGAGTATGAGGCAACGTGGACCCAGTCTGACTGGAATTTTATTGGCATTACATTCACCAACTACACTGATGACAAATTCTTCTTCCCTCAAAGTGTGCTTGTTTACACTGTAAGTACAAGTTACAACAGATGGAGGGGGGGTGTCACACTGAGAACATGAAAACATAGCACAAGAATAAATCCTAAAGAGGGCTAAAGATGTGGAACTCTTGAAAGTAGACCAGCATGATGTGTGTGAGAAAAACACGGGGATGTCTGAAAACAGAGTTCAGTTTTGCAATAGCATATGTATAGCAAGTATTTTACAAAAGATACTGATCACCTACATGGACTAGAACTTCCTAAGCCGTTATCATTCCCTTATTTCATACAGCTCTTACAACTGAGACATTTTTTTCTGAAACGGAAATAAATCTAAGAGGTTTATTTCTCCTCTAAACTGGCACTAATAAGCCAGATTTAGTCGTAAGTGTAAGAACCCAAAATCAAACAGGCATATAGCCGCTGACACACTAAAAAAAACACACTAACCTGCCCACTTGGGCTTAAAAACACACTAAACTCAAGGAGATTAATAGAATTAGAAATATAATTAATAGGGCTGTCACTTTAGTGCATTAATTAGATTAATTAATTACACCACAAATTAATGCATTAAAAAAATTAATCGCGATTAATCGTAGCACACAAACATTTTGATATTGTCCCGCTGGAGGACCCGTACATGGCAGTGGCACGTCACTTCACACATGCATCAAACCAAACAAAGCCCAGGTGACAACAGGAATGGCATATTTAAGACGTAGTCTTATTTTATTTTTGAATCTATTTATATTTGTACTACATTCTTTAATAATGCATCAGGCTGAAATGGTTTGCTGGATGTCCTCGACCTTTTTTTATTTTGAATTTGATTTATGAAACACACTTAAAGTGTAATTTGAGTTGCCTGATTGAGCTTAGAATTTTCTGGACAAGTTGCCCTGACTTTGGTTTTATTTAGTCACCAATAAAAATGTGGATTTACAAATCTTCACTTCTTAGTGTATTCATTTGATTAGTCCTGCACTACAATTTTATAATATCCTAGAATTCAAATTCTTTATTTGGGTACTTTAAGCAGATATGAGATTAAAATGTGATTAAATAGATTAATTAATTATAAATCCGGTAATTAATTAGATTAATTTTTTTAATCGTCTGACAGCACTAATTATTAAACATCACTGTTGCAAGGAATTTTATGTTGAGTCCTTTTTTATCTACATTGAGCCAGAGTTATATCTCACAGAACCAGTTTGGATTATCTGGGGCTAATATGATGTCAATATGCACTAGAATACAGGAAATGGCATCTACTTCATTGAAAATGTTTTAGGCCAAGATTCCAAGAAACCCTTGGAATTTACTGATTTATTTCTGTATGTTCTTCACAGTCCAACACTGAATCTACATAGTTCTGGTGGATGCAGATCTTAACTACAAACTAACTTGAGTAGTCTGTCAAGTTAGTCTGTTTAAGGCTATATAGACATGTCTAAAATGCCCTTAAAAACATGTTAAACTTAGTCCCTTCTTCCTCCCTGCCCTTAGAGAAGTCTGTGCACGCCACTGGTCATTGACCACTGAAACAAAAATGTTTGTTTAACTCCATCCTTAATGGAAGAAATAGGTCAATCATCCTCTCCTTGAATGTTACCTTACAGATAATCATGAAAAGGCGTCCTGATCTCTACATTGCCAACTTCATCCTGCCTGTCCTGATGTTCCTGACTCTGGACTTGGCCTCTTTCCTGATCCCAGACAGTGGTGGGGAGAAACTTGGATTCAAGGTCACTGTGCTGCTTGCTGTCACAGTGATGCAGCTTCTTCTGAATGAAATTCTACCATCCTCTTCAGATGGGTTTCCCCTTATAGGTAAAGAAGCTGAGAGTATTACCTTTGAAAAGATCAGTGAATTGTGTTTTCTATACGTTATTCATCATGCTCCCTCCTCTCTTTTGTGTTTGTTAGGATTCTTCTGTATTGGGGTGTTTGGTTTGATGATGCTGAGCCTCCTGGAGACGATTTTGGTGCTGTATCTCATCAGAAAGGATTCCGCATGTCAAGGTGATGGGAAAGAGAAAGACCAAAGCTTGAGCGAGGACTGTGAGGACAAACGATGCAGAATCAGCTTCAAGAACTGTGTCAGAGGTAGGATTCAGAGCAACAAAATGGGTAAGTTTAAATATAGTGCCTTAAAACATGGAGTGGACAAAATGCAATTGAATTCATATTGAAACAGTGTAAACAACTGAAGTCAAACATCAAGCAAGAATGGGAGAAAATTCCACCAACAAAGTTTCAATACTTACTGTCCCCAGTTCCTGAATGCTTGTTTAGTGCTGTTAACAGGAAAGGTGATGTTAATTTGACACACCAGATGGACTGTTCAATATATTTTACCAGTCCATCTGGAAAAAAAAGCCCATTGGGAGTGTTTGGGAATGGGCAGAACCTTACAAAGCATATCTGGAGCCAATCAGATAATCTAGCAGGTGGGTGCTGCCGCGATGTAAAAGACAAAATGTAAGCCACTTCTCAAAACAAACTTAAAGCTGGGGTTGGCGATTTTGGAGAACTAGCTGTCTGTCTCTAGCCTGAAGGGGGCGGTAATGCTCCAAAATGATGGATGCCAACCACCGAAGAAGAAGAAGTCTCGCGAGAACTGCCACCTGCAGTAGCATGGATGGCAGTTCTCGCGAGATTAGAGCCAACAGCAGAACAAACTTAGAAAAACAGAGTTTGTTTTAGATTTCTTGTGCATCTGTCTTAAATGTGAGGGATACTGGAGCTTGGTTGGTGTTGTGGGACTGCTCACAGCGGACTTCCCTTATTTTCAAAGACAAAACTTGAAAGGTAAGCATTCTCCAGCGGAGTCTGTTCCCTACACGCTACATGCTACACGCACTGTCGGTGCACGCCGGGAAAATGCACGCGCAGCAGGCACGCAGAATGGCGATGGGATTTGATTGGTGTAAAAGAAGGTATCCCTGCAAGATTATTGGTTGGGGTTTTCCCTGTTTTACTCCTGCTGTAGATAGCGGATATTTTTCGCTCTGTTTTAAGAAGACATTATGAATTGATTACCATCGGGCCATAAAGACCATTTTAACCAGTATTTCAAAAAGTGTATCTAAATCAGATTGCCAACCCCAGCTTTAAGTCCCAACATGTAAGAAGTGAAGGAAAAATATTTGTCCTATTTAAAAGCTTCAAGTGTTGTTTTCTGTCTGTCATTTAATTAATAAATGTGATCAAAATGTGATGTAACTACTGGAGCTGTTCACATCTATGCTAATCTCTGTTCATGCTATCGCCATGCTCATAGCTGATATGGCAGTCCTGCTTTTATCCAGTTGTTGTCAGTTGGACCTTTCTGAGCCCATATTGAATAAGACCCATCTGCAAGTTCTGCGGTTAAGTTGAATGTGAAACAATGGTAAACATGCCTCTGCCCGAGTTTTTTGGAACATGGTGCAGAGTTTGATTCAAAATGAGTGAATATTCACACAAAAAAACGAACTTTAAATTTTATCAGATTGAACGTCAAATATGTTGTCTTTGTTGAGTGTTCTGTGAAATACAGGTCAAAAAGGATTTGCAGTCATAGTATCCTGTTTTGATTTAGATCCCAGGCAGAATTGTGGTATGTTGAATGCAATCACTACACTCTCCTTTTGGGCTTGTTTTCACAAAAGGTTCATAAGCTTGCTCATTATTTCCAGCCCCTGCTATTGGAGCAGAGCTGATCTCAGTCACTGTGGCTGATATTAATGCTGCTGACATTTACTTATTATAGCACCTATTTAAAAACTGCAAACTTTCCCTTCAAACACTCTGATATAGGCTGGTTTAAAGTGCAGTGTCTTGAATTAAAACTTGTTTGTTTCAAATATCCTTTTTAGCCAGAAAAATGATTCCCTGTGTGTCCTCCTGTGACATGTCCTCTGCTGACACATCAACTGAACTGCTGCAGGCTGCAAAAGAGGTCAGAACCACATTTTAAAGCTGCTGTTCATAAATCTTATTCAAATAGACATTTGATTAAAGTTTTGAAAGCTAAGATCACATAGATCATAGTTGACATCGGTCTTTCAGCAGAGGTAATTGTGAAGTAGGACTGTGTGATACAGAACAAAGGAAATTGCAATGGTCTTTTTTTCCTTTTTGCAAATTTGTAGGAAACGCTGTCAAGTCACATATCTGAGAAAAAATAGAAGTCTGCTGTTATGCCAACCTTTGCCTTCAAAACAGTATCAACTTTCCAAGTTACACTTGCATACACCTTATTAAAGGGAAACTAAGCAAGTAGCAACCTACAGATCTTGTCTGGATTAGTGATGAGAATCAAAACTAAATTCCAGTTGAGAGTTTATAACAAACCCCTGAAGGGATCTATAACATTAGTCTTCTTGCTCATAGTCCCTTTTCAATTTACTCTACATGCTTTGCAAAGGATATCATGCTCTCATCGCAGGTAGTCAGCAAAGGTGATAAGAAAGAGGTCAAAAATCATGGCAGTAAGTAGAAATACAAGGAACCTGCAGAATCATTTTTCTATTCTGCATGGTACTGAAGATCAGGGGTGGTGTGTTGAACAGTGTTGCTGAGGAAAAATCACATTGGCCAAGTTTTTTTTTTCCACACAGAAAATCGACTTGAATCAATAAAGGAATGATTAAAGAATTAGGATCATGGATAATCCAGACCAAATCCTCTCCTGTTATCTCAAGCTATACAGTCCCAAACGTTCTTGGGACAATCACCATGTTTCACTGCTGCCTGCAGACACTCTTTATTGCACTGCTCTCATGCCCCTCAGAGAACAAAACTGCCTCCTGCTGCAGCCAAATATTTTAAATTTTGACTCGTCAGCTGGGGCGCTGTCATGAACTGTGAGTCCCATAGAAAAAGACAGTGTTGGGCACCACCACCACTGCCCAAGCCAATCATATGAAACTGCTCAAACCTAGAGTTATCAAGAATTTTTACACATTAGCCTCCATTTCAACATAAATATTTTCAAACAAATATGGTTTCATATCACACTCAACTCATTTTGTACATGTTGAAAAGTTATTTGTTAAATATACCGCTTTAATTCATATTAAATTGTCCCATCTTCTGATAAACTAATCTTTTCATTAAGTAGAATTTAGTGTGTTAAGACCACTTTATGCATGCTTTTAAATCTGTATCTCAAGTTACGTAAATGCTCATGTCACTCCTGTTGTGTCAGCAATACCATTATAATTTTATTTTTTTGAAATCTTTGTGTGGGAGAGACCTTGCTGATGGAGTATAACTACCTTTTGTCTTGTTGCTGTGCTCAGAGGTGTCACGGTGTATTAATTATGACATGAAACTGCAGAGTTTGTCTGTTCCTTAGTCAGTTTTAAGCCTCCTTCAAGCTGTTCCTGTTAAGGACCAAGTTTTAACATTCATATGAAAATGACCATTGTTAGCACAGGTTTGGTAGAACTTGTTAATCATACACTTGACAATAATTCTACAAAATGTCTGACCATGTCCAAAGTGCAGCTGTAAGAAATGATGCTGTTTCCTAGTTACAATACACCTGTACGTATGTATATTTATTAAAATTTTGATGTGAAATGTAATCTTATCTATCAGTGATTAAAATGTTTCAGGCAAACAGCAGCCAGGTGACAGCGGAGGAGTCCCCTGACTTTGAGAAGGAGGTGTTGAAGACGTTGGCTCTGCTCCTCAGCAGCATTAAAGAAGAAGATGAGCCCGGCTACTGGACAAAAATGACCAAAAAACTCAACAAAGTTTTCTTTGTTTTCTATAGTTTTCTGGCCTCTCTGTTTTTGTTTTACATGTTTTACTGCTGGACTGAAGGTGAAGATGTCTAAGTTTTATGACAAAAGGATCAAACCAAAGTGCATTTCAGTGACCAAAGCAAGTTTGGCTCCATCTGAGAAGTTTAATTGGTGATCCAAATTTGCCCTTAGGTATTAATGTGAGTGTGAATGGTTATCTGTGAATCTGTGGCCCGGTGATCGGCTGGCCACCATTTCAGGGTGTACCCCAACTCTCGCTTAATGTCAGCTGGGATAGAGTCAGTCCAGCCTCCTTGGGCCTTGAAAAAGATATGGATGGATGGATGGATGGATGGATGGATGGATGGATGAAGATGTTGGTGTAATAGGAGCCAAATGTTTATTTTAGTTGGGGATCAATTTGAGCACTGGGTGGGAGAGTGAATGGATGGATGGATGGATGGATGGATGGATGGATGGAGATGTTGGTGTAATAGGAGCCAAATGTTTATTTTAGTTGGGGATCAATTTGAGCACTGGGTGGGAAAGTGAATGGATGGATGGATGGATGGATGGATGGATGGATGGATGGATGGATGGAGATGTTGGTGTAGTAAGAAAATAGTTATAAGAATTTTGGAAATATTTCACTAATTCATCTGCAAAGGAGCCCTGCGAAAATGTTTTCAGGGGCAGAACCTTCAAAAACAACAGCAGCTTGTGACTGGACGATCATTTAGCTCACCACACTCATCACAGACCAACCCATATCAAGCTGTGCTGCTTTGATGTAGTATATGTAGCAGCAAAAGGTAGCGGCTGGTTGTTGTTAGTGGCTAACTGTTGTTAGCTAACTGTTGTTAGCCGCTACAGCTGATGTGTGAGGTTGTATGAGGTTGCTTGACTGCTGGTGGCATAACGTTCTACTTAAATCTGTCAGTACAACGATTGGTTGATCAAAGATTGAATTGGATAATTATATGTCATATTTCATTAATGTCTAACAGTTCGAACATAACTGCATGTCCTCCTGTACTGACAAGTGTTTGTTCACTGACCTGTCCTTGTTAGCATATTTAATATCCTATCGTAAATCAAACTTACTGTTACGTTTAAAATTTTGGGTGGAAAATAACTAATAAAACCAATGCAACTCTAATTGAGACATATTTTGTGTTCCTGTATTACTGAGAAGTGTTAAACAGTATTTAATTTTCATCTTACTACATGATAATTTTATAGCATTTCCATACATCTCTTTATCCATTCAATTTTAAGTTCCAAACAGGGGTAATATGGTCTATTGTTTGTGAAGTTGGGCCATTACCAAAAATGTACTGAAATTTACCAAATTACCAAAATGTATATCCTGTAGTTTTTGTGTAATCTTGCAAAAAATAACAAACAGACAAACAGACAAATGAACACTGGCAAAAATGTAACCTCGATGGCTGAGGTAATACATTTCCAGTTGAATCCCATAAATTCCTTTAATTTCCATAATTCTAATGGAAGGTTTTCCAATTTGGAATATTCTCAAAATTCCCAAGGTTAACTTCCTTTGAAAAGTTTCTGAACATTTCTCCCCTTTTCAACCCTTATAATCAGTGCTTTTAATTTGTGCTTTAATTTCACGAACAACAAATCCAGAGCCCATGAACAGGCTGCAGATTTACAGCTGAAGTCTTGTAGCATTTGTCTGTACATGGGCGTGGCAGGAGAACTAGGGATGGGTACCGAATTAGGTACTTTAAGAGGTACCGACTGAATTCTGTTGGTACTACAGAGTATCGATTCACATAAAATCAAAAGGTACCATGTTTAGGTACCTAAACACATCCTTGTGACTGTGAGGGAGTGGAAGAAGCAGGCATACTATTGGGTAGAGTAGGTGAATTTCCATACCAGACTTGAACGCAGCACAGCAATAGCGTAATGACGTCAGCAGCCGCGGGCACAGTCAACAAAGCAAGCATGGCTGAGAGAATTGAAAAAATTGAAAAAACACTGAAAAAATTTGAGATCTTAAACACACGCAAAAGTACTGAAAATTGGTACCGTCGAGTACTGATACCAATTCCCAGGTACCGGGCACCGGTATGGTATCGGTTCAAATATAAAAGGTAGGAGTTCAATGACCACTTCAGAGTTAAGAATAATGTGGTGACACCTCCATATCAGACCAAAAAACTGTTCTTCAAAAGTCCAAGATAAACACTGAAGGTGAATGGGTTCATGTGTCTTTAAAATCTGGCATCAAAGTTCCATCTATAAAAGATCAACATCTTCAAAAGCTGCACTGAACATTAAACTATCTTTGGTCCGATAAATAAGTTGGTGTGCCCACAGACCACTAATTGCTTATAGAAATGGAAGTCAGAATGTCTCTCTGAGTGCATTTGCGTTAGTGGACCCTTGAGAATATTCCATCTTAAGCAGTAAAACAGGAACTGCAACAATCATTCTTGACACTGCCGAGGACGGAGATGCTTTTGGACTGAACAGACTGATCATGAAGTCTAGAAGCTCCCTGTTGATTCTCTTCCTCATAGGTAAGCTGACAAAGATTTTTGTGTATCAGTGAATTGTTCAATCTGCTGTTGCCTTAAAAATCAGCTTCATTACAAAATGCTGCTGTGGTATGGCAGGACGTTTGGGTAAACTGCTGGATGAGCAAACTTTAATTAAATACAATTTTCCTGCAATATTGGTCCGTTTTTGACCATCATCTTAAAACAGCAAAGCCAGTCTCTATTTAGAGAAATAAAAAAGTAACCACATCCATGATGCAAATCTCTCACTGAACCACATCCCAAAGGTGCTCCGATGAGATCTGGTTACTTTCATGTGAGCAGCAGATAATTGACTCACATAGAAACATTCGGCATCAGTATTTGGATGTGAATCCACGGATGACTGAAAGCAATTTGAGTAGTCGGTTAGACCAGTAAAGTGTTAGACTAGTTTAACTCTATTCTCCATTGAATTGCTGTCTGTGTGTCCCAGGTGGATTTCCCTCTAACTGCTCTGAATTGGATGAGCCTGATCCCACAGAGTCCAGTTCAAGCTTTGAGGAGGGTAAGTAAAGGAAACACACTCTAAATAGAACAATAATGATGTTAATACAAATCAACATTTATTAGATAAAAAGAAAATCATTCTGTATTAAGTTAAAAGGTATAAAAATGCTGAAATGTGTTTTCGGAGAAAATATTTTTAAAAAGAACAAACGTGTGTTCTCTTTTTGTCAGACAGGAAATTTCCCAATGGCACAGAGGAAATAAATGCATTACGAATGAATCAGAGCTTGATTGAAGGTATGTAAAAGAAATAAAATACTCCAAGGGCCAGATCCACAAAGAATAGATTGCGCCTGCAGAATAGCTCATGCAGTCTGCCCTGTTGTTGCACCTTATGTTAGGATAAGACCCTCTTAGAGGTTTAGTTGGACCCAAAAGCCCAAAGATACAACAGGGAGAGTTTTCAACAGCTTTAATTAGGTGGTGACAAAAACAGGTAGTGACAATAGGTGAATGGAGCGGTGGCTTGGGCTCAGTGGAGACCTGAAACAAAGGGAGCATAGGAAAAAGGTTAGTTGGATGTCCATCAGGCAGATCACAAAAAACGCCATTAAATCCCCGAGAAGGAGGAACAGGCTTAGAGCGAGAGCAGACTGTTAAACTCATGTAGAAAGCACAAACCAGCGTTGTAAGTGCAATCCACCCGCGCTGCAGCCGCCTGGAGAGGGGTTGAAGTAGGTGGCGGGACTGCAGGAGATGAGTGTCAGGTGCATCTGCTGCAGCGCCCCTGGAACCACGCCTCCGCAGGAGAGAGAGATGAGGGAAGGAGGTAAAGGAGGGGTGGGGGAGAGGACTGAGGAGCAGAGTGAGATCCTCACACCTTATCCTCAAAATAAATTTCTTTAATGATAAAGAAACTGTGTGGCATCTGAGTGCACTTTGCGCCTGACAGCAATAATTCCCGTGGCATACTGGGGGCTTTGTCCCTGCAAACTTTGAGGAGAGTCTCCTTTACACTGAGCAGCAAAAACAAACAAAGGCACAAGAAAAATGTGCAGTAACAGCGAGGCACAAGACGCGAACTTGCACAAATGCAGGCAAGTCATGCAGAGATAATGGAGGGCATGAGTAGGATGCTGCTGCTCTTGAGGCCAGAAATGCTTCTGTTGCAAGAGGGGAGAGTTAGCCTGAGCTGTCTGCCACAAGATGGCAATTAAGAGGCAGGAAACAAAAATAAATGTAATTTACAATGGCCTTATTTGACATTCACATTTTGTTGTCGTGTTCACGTGTTTCCAGAGATGGTTAACGCTTTATATGTTGATTTATTTTTATTTATTATATTGTCCTGATGATCTGAAATAATACTGTAAATTCATTATAAATAAATAATATAAATAAACAAGTCGACGTGGAGCAGTCCCTGATCCTGAATCGGAGAGCAGAGCTGTCCGTGGTCCTGTCTTTAGGTCAACATAAAGCCCACTCTGACCTACCACGGAGGCCGCTGAATTACTATTGTCAGGATCAGAAGTTGAGTTGCATCAATTTCTCGGGTTTGTTTGGGTATTACTGATTTATCCCCTTATTGAGTGAATCACTCAGCATTTAGTGGACGACCCTTACCCTTCTAAAAAAATCTTCAGATTATTTATTATGACCACAAAGTGATTCAGAGTGGTCAAAGGAACTTATGTCTATAAGTGTTGTTTTTTTTCTGTTGTTGATCCTGTTGGTTTTGTTTTTTATTTCTTTCAGCTTTTGTTATTGAAACAGCCAAAACATGCAGAAAATACAACTCAAATGACCAAAAAGTGGTCAAGGGGGTCATAGGTTTTTTTTTCAACAGACTGTATTTAGCATGTTTACTTAAAAAGGTGGAATGTTCGCATATACGAACACAGTAGGCTTTATTACTGTCATCCTTTATGTCATCTAGTAGTGCAAGGATCATGTGGTCAGGCTACCGCTATCTGCAAATGATTTCATTGTGAGTCAAATGAAAAAGTGAGACTCTCCTACGATAAATCCTTTCTTGTGCGCGTCTGCCATGGTGCCTTAAGCCGGCCATCCGCTGTGCGATTTTTGGTCCTTTTTCACACAATTTTTCACCCGTGCGACTATTTTGGGGATCAGGCCGAGTTTTAGCTCAATCGTGCGTCTCACATTGTGTAGTATACACGAGGTAATGAGAAACGATTCACACCTCACGACCACCTCCCGACTGATCCGATGAAAATCAAACCTGTTTGAAATCCTGGTCGCCCCTTGTGAGGCTATGTCACACTACACATGCGCACACGTAGATACAGAAGAGAAAACAAATGCACAAGACAAAGCAGCATGGCATCACAGCGGACCTGGACCCAAGCAATGGAGGGTCGACTTGTTGAGCTGTGGCAGGCACTGCGAAGCCTATTTGGTCAATGTGTTTTAGTCTGTTATTCATTCGCATCTGTGAGCATCCGACCACTTTCCACTTCTTCTTCTACTACTACTTTTAACATTGCATTTCCGGATACAAGAGTCCGACGTGTATGTATTATGTATTATAAGACTTTATTATAAGTTCTTATAATACACCCATGCATGTCATACATGGACGAACAGTGTGAGCAGTCAGATCGCATCCGAGCCTCAGGTCGTATAGTGTGAGAAGAAGAATCGTGAGCTGTGAACTTTTAACCCCTGCGATTCACCCGTACAGTATGAGCAGCAGCTGAACGCCGCAATTGAAAAAGTCATATAGTGGATGCCCAGCTTTAGCCTGGCTACAATCACTGCTGCCATGATTACCAGAGAGTCCAGACAGCCCTCATGAAGACTCTGCTTTCAAATTTAGCACCAACTTAGTGCAATTTCCAATAGAGGTGTGAAAAAATATCAGTATCGCAATATATCGCGATATTCTGACTCCCGATACAATATCGATATTTCAAATCTTAGTATCGATATTTTTGTAAAAATAAAAAATCATATTTTATCAGAGTTTGAAATAAAATACTACTTATAAATATGTATGCACAGGTGCACAGGTGTCAGTTCAGACAGTGACAAGAGAAATATATGATTTTTTTACTTTTACTTACTGTTGTTCTGTCAATAACATAAAGCACTTTGTTCCTCGTGTGGTCAGTTACAGTTTGAGCTGCACTGCAGGTTAGGATGCTTTCAGTATTTTTAGGGGAAAACAAGAATAACTTCTTTGCAACATTAATTTAAGTGACTTGATCCACTCTGTGTTTCAGGTTAAGTGTATTAATGTAACACTGCATTTGACATATTTCAATTACAATAAAACGGAAAGGTTACATATTCATTGTCTCTAGGTTTTACCTAGTTTACTGTATTATATCGCAATATATCACAATATTGTGATATCGTGATTTTATCGTATCATGACCAAAGTATCGTGATACGTATCGTATCGTGAGGCTCTTGCCAATACTCACCCCTAATTTCCAAACATGGTGGTGATTTGCTCCGCTTATCTGCGTGTGGCAATTAGCGCTGGTCTTTGTGGATTAGGTGGTATTTGCAAGGAGGCTCATTTGCATAGGAAGGGGGCAATTTTGCCCTGTATTTATGAATATTCCCTGATGTACATGCATGCAAATTGCAGCCAGGAGCAGCAGTGCTGTTTGGGTTAAGTTTGCATGCATTTCAACCTTTGCATATGCTTTGAGGATTGCGCGCTATTTTTTTCTGTCATTTGCACAGGTTTAGCGATCGCAAAAGGAGCGCAATCCTGTTGAGGATCTGGCCCTAAGAGTTAACTGATTTTATAGCTGTAGCTGTAACTTATATACACAAACCTTTATTTGAAAATGTTGTGACCATAAATTTAAAAAAGTAATGTGCAGGTTGGAGACACAAATAAAAAAATAATAAATGATAAAGTTTTTTAAATTCTTAGACCAATTGTTGGCACAATTGTTCACTAAGTGGTGATCCCCATTCCGGCTTGAAAATTAGCATTTTTATAGATGCTCCTTATAATCATGACACTCACTTGGTTTCAGTCGACCTTTTTTCCTGTGGAATATTCTGAACAGGAATTTTGAGCATCCCTCAACTTTACCAGTATATTGTTGCTTCTGTCCCATTTTTTTTTGCAATTTATTTTAGGCATGGGATCTAAAATATGCTAATATTTGCAAAAAACAACAATTAAGTTTATGAGTCTTAACATAAAATATATTGTCTTAGAAAGAGATTAGATTAGATTGTACTTTATTAATCCCTTTGGGAGAACTCCCTCAGAGAAATTATGATTCCAGTTGCATTATATTATAAATAAAAGATAATACTTAGGCTACTGCTGCTGCTTTCTTAGTAGGTTAATCAACTGATTGACTGAAAAGGTTGCAAATCATATTGTTCTGTTTTCTATTCACTTTTTTTTAGCATCCTACCTTCATGTGAATTGCTTTTGCATTATCTTCTTTTGAAGCTAGGGTTGGCAATCTGATTTAGATACACTTTTTGAAATACTGGTTAAAATGGTCTTTATGACCCGATGGTAATCAACTCATAATGTGTTCTTAAAACAGAGCGAAAAATATCCGCTATCTACAGCAGGAGTAAAACAGGGAAAACACCAACCAATAATCTTGCAGGGATACCTTTTTTTACACCAATCAAATCCCGTCGCCATTCTGTGTGCCTGCTGCGTGTGCATTTTCCCGGCGTGCACAGACAGTGCGTATAGCATGTAGCATGTAGCATGTAGCGTGTAGGGAACAGACTCTGCTGGAGAATGCTTACCTTTCAAGTTTTGTCTTTGAAAATAAGGGAAGTCCGCTGTGAGCCGTCCCACAACCCCAACCAAGCTCCAGTATCCCTCACATTTTAAGACAGATGTACAAGAAATCTAAAGTAAACTCTTTATTTTTCTAAGTTTGTTCTGCTGTTGGCTATAATCTCACGAGAACTGCCATCCATGCTACTGCAGGTGGCAGTTCCCGCGAGACTTCTTCTTCGGTGGTTGGCATCCATCATTTTGGAGCATTACCGCCCCATTCAGGCTAGAGACGGAGCTCAGTTTGGAGAGGCAGAGGAATGCTTTTATTATTATATTGTCACACGGGAGATTTACGGGAGAATACTGATACAGGAGGATGGGAGAAAAGAGGAGAAAATACGGAAAATACAGCAGTTTCATGGCCAAAACAGGAGATTTGACAGCTATGTGGAGAATGTCAGAGGAACTACCTATACCCCGATCAACATCGGCTGTGAGTACTAACTGACTTTACATGTTTTTTTTTTTTTTTTTGAGGTGTTTTTTCTTAAATTGCTGACTGGGGAACTTGGCCCAAGATTGGTGGGAAACAAACACGTTGTGCTGAGGGTTTGGAGTTGAATCAGTCTTCTGGATATAGCGGCTGCGCGTGTGCATGTGAGCGGGGGGTGGGGCTAGGCGGAGCCCTGAGGAGATGCTACTTTCAAATTCATGCTAGTTTTCCAAAATTGCCAACCCCAGCTTTAAGTATTTACAGTAAAATTGAGCTATGACAAACATAAACCTGTCCAATTCTTCCTGTTTTCTTGGAGGTTTTAATTATTAATGAGGTTTCACTCTTATACAAATGCTGATGTTTTAGCAAGAGTGAAGAACTATTACAGTTTTACGAATAAACTACAACATGTTGGTCCAACTTAGCAGCAGTTACAATATTTGCAGTGCTGTAACTTCCTGCTTCAGAATGTCCAGCCAATAGAGTGATGTGGTCAAGTTAGTCCTGGTGGTTGTGGCAATGTAATGTGAATCATCTTTAAAGAACAAAACATACTTTCAGTTGAGTCCCCAGCATATTTTGAAGCCCTTATGAATTTGTCCTTTTAAACACAAAACAATGATTTGGGATTCAAAAGCAGACAATATCAGATACATTTTATCATTATACAGACTGACTGTCACAGCACAGCCACAGGCGAAGAATTCAAATTTTTCAGCTTTGGTGACCAAGTGAGGAATGACCAGGTCACCAAGGTCACGTCCATCGCGTCGCGGGAGGGTTAACCCTGCCCCATTAAGGCTGTGCATTGACTTTACATGGGGAGTGGTCATCCAAGTCATGATCAGTGTGCAGGTGACTTTCGGGCAAAAGACTAGACAACAACAGTTCTATTACACTTCCTGTTGTGCCTTCCAGAGCTGAAGCAAAGATGGGACTATTTTTTAGATAGCAACCCACCATCCCTAGTCACAGACCCTGTGTTGTTCAGAATGCTTTTATTCTGAAGTCATACCATGAAGTTTGGAGATTATTTTTTATTTATTTATTTATTTACTGTCAATTTATTTATTCAGTTTCTCCAACTTGGATTGGTAAAGGTTCTGTGAGCAGGGATGGAAATTGTTCAGATTTTATTGTTAGCTGTTCATTGATCTGGTTCTTTATCGACTCCACTGATTGTGTCTGTGTGGTAAAATGTTGAACATTCCAGTGGCAACAATTTCAGACACTTGACACTCCTTATACTAACCACAGAGCTAACCACAGTGTGCCTGCAAGTTGTTACACTCTTTTTGTGCCTAATGATGCCACAATTTTGACCTCTTCTGTCTCTGTCTGCCATGATCTCATGTTTGAATTATTTTTTTTATAATTTCTTCTCACTGTCTCTGATGAGAGCATGAAGTTCTTGATATGCAAAGCACGCAGAACAAAGAGGAAGGAATTCATAAGAGAATTGTTAAGCATAAACAGGAATAATATTGATTCCTTGAGGTACTTGTAACGATTCCCAGCTAGAATTATTTTTCAGTTCCATCCCTATCTGTGAGTAACATAAACAGGCTGTATTATGACTAATAATGCAATAATTGTAAAATTTGTAATATCAATTATCAAATGAGTTATTAGCTCTTTTATTGCCCTTTTCAACAAAACGTGTGAATTAATGCTACAAAGTCAGCTCCGGTCATTTTTAAATTTGTACTTAGAAATATTTTCTACATTTTAAACTGAGAATTTTGAATTGATTTAGTCAGTGTTAAATTAAAATATGACAGCAAAAGTTCAATTTATATTCACACACATACACAAACATAGACATACAAGTAAAAGAATCATATTTATATAAAATGTCTGAGAGTTTATTTTATTTTTTTTTATTAAACAATATCATGAGCAATTGAGTATCCTGTTGAATGAATTCTAAGTTCTGAAAAATGTGGCCTCCTGGTAGTTCTATCAGAATAAATGTGTCTCTTTGTCACCAAAGTTGTCCATACTTGACTATGACACTTTTCTTTTAGTTGGAAACTTCACTTGCAACAAAAGTTATCGGGACCTTCTTGAGTTTCTGAAGTTGGGCCAAAAAAATGATTTCTCCACCTTGACCAGGCCCACTAAGGACCCCACCAGACCCACTGCTGTAAACCTGGATGTTCAGCTTTATGCCATTCTGGATGTGGTGAGTGGTTTATTGCTTTTCATAGTCACACCTGATGCCCCTAAATCATCAAGTTTTGTCATTAAACACATATATTTATATGTAAATATTTTTTTCTGTAGACTGAGGAAAAACAAATCCGTTTAAGGTTTCAAGAGAGTTGACATAATGAGTGGCCTAATGGTACAGGCTGTAGAAACAATTTGAATGTGCATATTCTGATGTGCAGATAAAATCAAGTTTTGTTTACTTATTTACTTTTACCTCTAACATCTAAACATTTTGTGTCCTGAATGAGAACTGAATTTAAACATTAACATACATTTTTCCTCATAGAAAGAGCTGGAGCAAACATTCGTCTCCTATGTTTGGATTGAGATGGTAAGTAATTGTTCATCAAGAGAACAGTTTAGATTTTTTTTCCATGTCTCAGTCTGTTAGGGGAATCAAATGTTTGTTAGTTCTAATAATTTCCCTCTCCTGTTTCCCTCTGAAGATGTGGACGGATGACTACACAAGCTGGGATCCAAATGACTTCTGTAATATATCAAAAATCGTCATTCCTACCAAATATCTGTGGATACCAGATATAACCGTTGAAGAGATGTAAGTCTGAGCAAACACTCACAGGTCCACATACAATCAAATAGGAAGGGAATCGAAAACCAATTCGAATTGAGAATTTGTAACAACTCCCTCAAGGAATCATCCAAATCATCATTAATCTTTTGGCCTTCTTTCTTCCTTCCACTTTGTTCTGCATACCTTGCAAATCAAGGACATAAAGCTCTCATCACAGGAAGGCAGCATCATTTATTACTAAGAAGTCAAAGAACATGGCAGACAGTGGGCAGAAGTGGGCAGAAATTTTGTATAAGAGAAGCTAACAGTCGCGTGTTTGACATTATTGCTAGTGAAAAACTATAAGTGTAATGATGGGGACTAAGTATCAATAAAATTGAACTAAGGATTGTATCTTAAATAAACCCAAATATGGCGCTGTGCATAGCCACCGGCCAACCTCTATGTACTTCACAATTTAAAGTGGACACTCAATTAAATAACTGTGGGAAGGAGACAGACTGTAATTATAGGGCAGTTTTTATATGGGCTAAAATAAGTAGGGCAAAACACACAATACAATTTCAACGATCAAATTCCTAACCTTATGGCCCTTTTCCTCTAGCACGCCTTGGCCCTACTCTACTCTGCTCTACTCGATTTACCTACCTCCGAAAACATGCCAGTTTTAGTATCAACTCCGCTCTGGTTCCAAGCGATATGAGTCGACACTAAAAGATGATGTCACAACTGCCGGCTACTGATTGGTCAGACAATGTCGTCATTGATGAGTCATGAGCGACGAACGAGTCGGTCCTTTATCCTGACTCACAAACCTCCCGTCTGCTCCTGTGCTCTGTGTGCATGCATGACCAAGACTGTCTGTGATTACGCTCCCCACCGCCAAAAAGGCAGGCACGGGCAACTATAATCCAGCAAATGCATCAGAATACACTTGGACCTCAAACTGCACTCAACTTCAGTATAAAGACTAGAACAAATGGATTCTAAAATTAGAACATCACAGTCACAGCAATATGGCATATTACACATTCAATGAACATAATAAACAAACTAGAAAAGCACTCGGAGAGCACAGACCTCTGCCAGCGCCACAATCCTCAGCCATGTTGTTTTTTTTTTAAATAAATGTTACTCCTACCTTTATTTCATCGAATATTTAGATTCTTTGACCATGAAAACATACCATTAGCAATTGGATTCATAATGATATCTATTTTAGGGAGGGAAATCTCCATCCCCAGGACGATACGATATGCATCTCGATATGTAGGCTACGGTACGATACACGAACCATTCACATGAAGCATCTACCAATTCAGGATGATACGATTTATCTTCCTACCACGATGCAATCAGGATGCAATAACGATGCAAATCTGTGCAAATTCAACTCAACTTTATTGTTCCTTCAAGACCACTTCAGAGTGGAGTAGTCCGGATGTGCTTCTTCTTCTTCTCTGGCATCCCTCCCTGGGTGTTGATGTTCAGTGACTAGTGACGCCTACGTCGCCTAGTGGTGACTGTGAGTAGGTGAATCAGAGTGTGTTGTCATTCCGCAATAAACAGTCCACTCGTGAGAATTTAACGGCTGAGAGATAATTATGGAAGTGAATTGACTGAAAATGATAATTTTAAATTTAAAAAAATATATATGTAATAACATGACATCGGATTTTACCGATGCAAAGCTTTTACAAGGCGATGCATTGTGGTTCAGCCCAGTTTCTAATCCGATGCACACCACTCCAACCGATGCAATTTACTATAGACCCTCGCCTCGATGCACTGATTGCGCATCGGATAAGATGCCCATCCCTAATCTATTTTAGTTCAGTAGTTATTGACAGAAATCACATTTTTTGCCATGGCGGCCAGACGCTGTTCCGGATCAACACCAAAATTGAATCAGTTCTTTCTTTTCCCATGCTGAACATTTTCTGAAAATTGCATCAAAATCCATCCATTACTTTTGGAGTTATTTTGTTCACAGACAGACAGACGGACAGACAGACAGACAGACTCTCCTGAAAACATAACCTCCTCGGCGGAGGTAACAAAATGGGAATGGTTTGGGCTTATTCTACCATTAATGGCAGGGGGGATTATGCAGGAACTGTAAACTGTTGATTTATAGGCTACTGAACAAAACTAAATTCTAGTATAATGTGAGTCTTCATTACAATAAGGTCTAAATTTTTCCAGAAAAAAATGAAAACCTGTTGAAGGTTTTGCTCTGTTTGGAAGAAGGCACAAGTCCAGATTAGCCAACCATTTATTGACAATAGGTGAGACAAAAGAAAAGATAATAAAAATCACTCAGCTGCTGAGGGCTCTGTTCTGCACCTCACTAGCGACGTATGCAAAGAGCATTGAACACAAACATACACAAGATCTAATACGCATCAGGCTTTGGGGCGGTATCATCTTATCACGTGTTAGGATCATGTCTGGTTTCATAAGCTATGTCTGCCAGGAAAGATAAATATTACGGCAAGGTAAAGGTCAGACTTAAGGTAGAAGTTCAATCAAGTTCAGTAAAACCACAGGATGTGAAACTGAGAAAATGGCCCCTCAGCCCTCTCAAACTGAAACCGTACTTTTACTGACTAATGACACATTTGACCTGTTAAACAAACATGTTTGAACTGATCTGCCTCATCATTATATGCTTAATTATTGTTAGCATAAAATAATATCTTTAGATAAATGTTAGCATTAAGTCATAAATAATTATAACAAATCAACAGAGGAAATATTAAAGAATCAAACTGATAAGCAGAATTGTTAATGGCATTTGTATCAAATGAATGTCATCAATTCCCATCCCTACACATTCAGATAGTGTTGTTAAGTCTATAATCTAACAAAAAGACACAAACCTTGCACACCACGTCATTTCAGTTTATCTGAGTGATGCACTGCGGACTCTTAAAACATCAAAGTGAGTTAGCATTTTCGCACTTCAGGTTCAATCTTCTCAGAGTATCAAAGATATTATAAGAACTTTTATGGAGAAGTGTTGAGTTAAAGTTCCTGCTACATACATGTAATCAAGATTTTTGTATAATTTTGCACAAAAGAGAATACATGTGTAATTGCACTACTTTAATGTTTCGGAGCATTATTGTGGTTGTATCATCTGACACCCCACATGTACAGTTCATTACATACGACAGAATATAATTCATGATCATTCTATCAACCCATAGACTGCAAAAAACATGGACGCCATGATGATAGGCTAAAATTGAAGCCGCCACAAAAACTGCTCCCCCTGGTGACTGGCTGCAGTATAGGTCAAATCTCCGTCTCCCCCATTCATCTGGACGGGCCGAAGTGAAACTTCAAAAAATTATAACACCTCGTAGAAATATTTCTCCTATCCGTATGCTGTGGTGATATTAAAGTATAATTGGGCTGCGTGTTTTCCAAGTCCTCTTTTTTCTGAAAAGTTTCTTTTTTATTAGATATTAGAGTTTAAAAATGACCGCGGTTTACGGCAGCTTCACAATGATTGTGTACGGCGTATGCTGAGGAGTGTTGCGACCGTTTGCGACAGCTGCGTCCAAATATGGTCCAGATTCTCTACTGGTTGCACAATGGCGGCGCCCTGACGAGGGATATTCTGGCTTCAAATCCGTTACATGGTGGAAGGCGGAGCCACGCTATCCAGTTCTTATAATACATCCATGGTATCAACCACATTAATAACAGGCCATTTAGATACTGTAGCAGGCTGCCACAAAACTGTGAGCCACTTTGTTGAAGTACTAAGTACTATACTAAGTTCTGTATGAGCAATCACTTTCCGAAGTCAACTTGCTCATAGCTCCCACCTCTTCCTGCTTGTAAGGATGTTGATTGGATCGTGCTGCTACAGGCTGAGCACAATCATTGTAGATTGGGGCTTGGCAAGATGAAAGTTAGTGGTTTTCAGAAGACAGCCATGAATAATCTGCCTCCAAGGACTGCAGGAATGGCAGTCCTTCAAAGCAGACCATACAGAAACCATTCAGAACTTTTTACAATGTAGCAACTTCATTCAAGAATTGAAACAAGTCTGTCAAACTTTACATGTGAAAGTGACCTAAGAAAACAGGAGTGAATGTCAATCACGAAATCTTTTGACTAACTTATGTAGAACATTTACAGTGTTGAATTCTGCTGAACACCTGCATGGATATTGTCTCTTTTTAGGACAGAGAAGGATAAGGTCACAGAGAGTCCTTTTCTTTCCTTATCAAGTGATGGGGGAATCTTGCTGAGGAATGACATGGTGCTGATCACCACCTGCAAAATGCGCATTTACAAATTCCCCTTCGACGTCCAGCGCTGCAGCATCTCTTTCAAGTCTGTCATTCACACTGGTAACACTGACTTATGATTATATGCATGACAATCAGCATTATTACAATCATTTACTGTAACAGGCAGAAAAAAATGATTCTGTTATTAAAAACATTTTATCTTAATCTTTTCTGTGATTTGTCATGGATGTTTTTTTTTCAAAATGGTCATTTGTTTTACCCTGCAGGGCAACTATTTTTGACCATTCATGTAAAGCTGAGGTCAGAATAAACATTTTTTCATTGGTTATGACTGTAGGTTTGAAGTTTGCTGCATACAGTCGACATGAAAGTGTTGGAAGACAGTGGGATGACACTTAAGATGGTAAAAAAAATTCTGGGCTAAATGTAATAGACTTTTGTTTGTCTTTCCAAACGTTATGATGAATGATATGTATTGATCAGCTTTATTCCAAAAGGCTTATCCAGTTCTCATGTGCCCGGGGTCAATGTTGGAAATTTATAGCCCTTGTTAGTCGTCCAGCTGTAAAAGGGGTGGGTGGTCATCTGAGAGTTGTTCGCAGGATCGTTGACCTGGGCTCACCTGGGGTTGACTTAGGCTGCATTTACACAGCGCTGAAAACGGTCAAATCTGATAAGTTTTCGTTGCGTTTTGGCCTTGCGTTGGATAAGGACGTGTTGTGTTTCCATCTAAAACGGAAACTCTTGAAAATGGGCTCCAGAGTGGAAAGATTTGAATCCGCTCTCCATTCAGCTCCGTGTAAACCCGTATCAGAGCATTTCAGGGTGAAATGCTGACATCACCGCATGCGCAGTACTCTTTCACATAAAGGCTGCACGCGCATACCAGGAACAACAACAGCTTCGGCCGTCTGCAGAGTAACTTGTACTGTTTCCCGTGCTCAGTTTGTTATCCAGAAAAAACTATCCAGACAGATTTGTTGTCCAAACTGATTTGTTGTCTATTCACCTTTGTTGTTGGTGAAAAGTTTTTCTCCTTTGTTCGTGTGTTGTAGCAGCGCTGCCTCTCTGCAGACCTACACGCCATCTACTGAACCGGCATGCACACTACAGCGGAGTAACTCGTCTCCGAGCGTTGTCGTCTGAACGCAGAAAGGTTCTAAAATGCAAAGGACAAATCTTTGCATCTTTAAGTCAAGAGTGTCCGTGTAGACGCAGCCTTAGTGTAGCATCTCCTCAGGACTCAGTCTAGTTACCAACACCCAGTGGTCATATCTACTCGTTTCCTTCAAGGTACAGCACCAGTGAAAGCTCTTTCAGCCACTTCACTGACTATTGTCAAGTACCAGACACAACCCAACTTCATAAATACTGAACTATTCCTTTAAGCACTCTGAGTTATATATGCTGTAGGAAAAGTGCTATATAAATAAACTTGACTTGACTTGACTTTAACACTTCATGCAAAGCTCATAATATTTCTGTTTTTTCTCTCCCCACACAGATGATCAATTAACACTCAGTCAGGTGGATTTGATGAGTGGTATGCAGTTTGAAGGACTGAAGACCGAGTCTGACTGGGTTTTTGTGGGCATAAAATGCACCAACACTTCTGCAGTAAAACTCAGCTTACGTCAAAGTGTGGTTGTTTACACTGTAAGAAATAGTTACAATAGATTGGGGGGGGGGATCACTCTGAAAGCAGGAAAGCATTGTAGCCTACATGAGTAAATCCTTACCTGTAATAGGGCTAAAGATGTGGAACTCTTCAAAGTAGACATATGTATAGCAATACATTTACAAAAGATACATGTAGCACCTATGTCAATATTATATGTATTAGGACTAGTAAGTACTATATAAATTCTTAATACATTTCTACACAATGTATGACAGGTATTGGCTAGATCACAAGATTGTGAATCACTCATGGAGGGAGTGGACAAGAGCCTGAGGTTACATTTTGATGGTACCATGTATTAATGAAAAGCAAGTGATTCCCTACATGGACCAGAACTTCCTAACCCATTATCATTCCCCAATTTAATACAGGTGTTTCAACTGAGACATTTATTCTGAAACTAAAATAAATCTAAGAATTTAGAAAAATTCAGACTTTCGTGGTATGTTTATTGTCAAGTCCTAATTCACAATAACATTAGAATTGGCTGCACAATTGGCCTACTTGAGAGGATGATTTAGATCACTTTCCACTCAGCCATATTGTTGATGAATGGTGCTTTTCATTTGAACTTGGGAACGGAGAAAACAAGTTGATGTATAAAATGTCACTTGAATCAAAGAGGTAACCTTGATTCAGGCTCATATACTGGATTTTGATCATGTTCATACTAATGTAAAAAAAAAACCATAGTTTTCATATACTGAGCAACCATAATCCAGCTGTATTCTCAGGGCCTGTTTGCACAACAATGAAAATGGCAGAAAACTGAGAGTTTTTGTTGCGTTTGCGCCTTCTGTTTACATGAGAACAGTGCCTGTGCCTGAAACTGCAAACTTTTGAAACAACAGTCCAGAGTGAAAAGTTCCAAAAATGTCAGTGAAAAGAGGATTCAGTGTTGTCAGGGAAAATTGGGATGTGCACACATGTGTAATACTCTTTCAGGAAAAGGTAGTGTGTGCACCTAGAAACAACAACAAGAGCTTTGGCCGACTTCCAAGCAACGTCTGTGTTACAAGCTGTGCTCGGTTGGCTATTGCTCCTCCAACAAAATGTGGATCTACTGCATCAATACTCTGACCAGCAGAGACACATTTGTTATATTTGCCAAGGAGTGACATACATAGCAAACTGTTGGCCAGACATGCATGCTACCATGTTTTCAGTCATTCTCGCAGATCTTTTTGCTTTTTCAAATGCAAAGGAGAAACTTTTCTGTTTCTGGTGATAACGATGTTGTGCAAACGGGCCCTCGGTCTGTTAGAGGTTAGTTGGGGCTTCTGCCACTCTAAAGCCCCCCCCCCCATGAGTCCAGTCTGTGTGATTTGTCTGGGTGCCACCCTATCAGCTAAGACCAGGAATCTGAGGCTACATTTTACAAAGGCTCTCCAAAGATTTGAGGATAGAAGATTGGAAGAATTTTGCCTGGTCTGATCACTCTTAACTTATTGTCAGACTTCCAGGTGACAGGGTTAGAAATTAGTCTGAAAAACATGCATCTGTGGTGTAGGCCACTGCTTGGGGTAAAATGGCGTGAGGGATATTTTTGTGGTTGAATGGCACCGCCCACCACAGTGTTGCAGCAGACCATATCTGTTTCTCGATGGCCACAGTGTACCCACCTTCTAATGCAAATCCCCAGTAGGGCTGTCATGACCAACAGTCTAACTTGATCAGTTTTTGAGCAGGCACATTGATGACCAAAGATATTTGCCTTTTTCTGCGCCACTGCTAGACTGCGGTGGGTGAAAGGCTGACAAATGGGTGTGAGGATTTGTTATAGTGAGGTAGTTGCATTGCACACAACATACAGAGGAGCCCAAAGTGCTTCCACACTGCATTCCACAGATGTTAAGCAGTTGTTATTGTCCACTTGGAGTAGTTTTGTCAGCTTTACATTTCCTCTTCTTGGGGTCTACCTTATGTATACCTTATGTTTGATTCTTGCAGACAAGAAGCAGCTGTTGTTAAAGTCAAGAGAGCAACTGTCTGATTCGATTGAACTAGCATGCCCTCTGCTGGATTATAAGATTCAATACTCCAGGGATCCTGATGTGCAATTCAGCTGTTTTTATAATCTTCAGTATTTATATACTCACACTGTGAGCATGGATTTTTATTGCAATGTTTGAACAGATATTCAAATGTTGAGTATACAGTGACAGCCCTAATTGCATGCAGGTTAGCGCTCCATGTCCCAGAGCTCAGATAATCTCAGGCTGGTTTCTTGAACATGGAAACGGGTTCATTGTCATCCAGTAGCCTCCACATTCCCCAGATCTCAATCTAACAGAGCACATGGGACAAAATGGGAGATTTAAATCACTGATGTGCAGCCGACACATATGCAACAACTGTATTATGCCATCATGTCAACACAAAATAGAACCTCTGAAGAATAATACCAACACTTGTCAAATCTATGCCCAGAAGAATTAATTTCTGAAGGCAAAAGGGTGCAGTCCTATGAAAGTGTATCTTATAAAGTGACCTGTATGTGCAAGAACCCAAAATAACCCCCAAAATGAAATGGGCATATAGTCATAGACAGTGGTGTGCACCCTCGTGGCCCAATTACTGAAAAACACGAGCTACAGTGTTCTCTGGGGACCCAAAATGTTTTTAAGTGCCGTCTTGGGAGTCAAAACACACTAAACTGCCCTTTTGGGTGGAACAGCGCACTAAACTCCAGATACTGTTGCTATAACTTTTGTGTTCAGCCACTTGATCTACAATATTGTACATTAAGCCAGAATTATATCTAACAGAACCAGTTCGGATTATCTAGAATACAGGAAATGGCATCTAGTTCATTAAAAATTGTTCTAGGGGAAGACCACAAGAAACCCTTGGGATTTATTTATTTCTGTATGTTCTTCGCAGTCCAACATTGAATCTACATAGTTCTGGTGGAGGCAGATCTTAACTACAAACTAACTTGAGTAGTCTGTCAAGTTAATCTGTTTTGTTATTCTGTTATAATGTTCCTTTTGTGTAACCCATAAACATGTCCTTGAAAACACGTTAATCTTTGTGCCCTCCCCTGTGACAAGGATGTGCTGTATGTGCCATTTTTTTCTTTTTGTCCCTGCCCTTGAAGAAGTCTGTGCACACCACTGGTCACTGACCACTGAAACAGAAAAGTTTAACTCCATCCATCATGGATTATAAAGGTCAATCATCCTCTCCTTGAATGTTACCTTACAGATAATCATGAAAAGGCGTCCTGATCTCTACATTGCCAACTTCATCCTTCCTGTCCTGGTGTTCCTGACTCTGGACTGGGCCTCTTTCCTGATCTCAGACAGTGGGGGAGAGAAACTTGGATTCAAGGTCACTGTGCTGCTTGCTGTCACAGTGATGCAGCTCATCCTCAATGAAATTCTACCATCCTCTTCAAATAGGTTTCCACTTATAGGTAAAGAAGCTGAGAGTCTTACCTTTGAAAAGATCAGTGAACTGTGTTTTTATAATCTGTCCTGCTCCCTCCTCTCTTTAGCATTATTCTGTGTTGGGGTGTTTGGTTTGATGATGCTGAGCCTCCTGGAGACGATTTTGGTGCTGTATCTCATCAGAAAGGATTCTGCATCTCAAGGTAATGCGAAAGAGAAAGACCAAAGCTTGAGCGAGGACTGTGAGGACAAACGATGCAAAATCAGCTTCCAGGGCTGTGTTCGAGGTAAGATTCAGAGCAACAAAAGTTTGAATGTACTGATTTGAAAAGTAAAGTCAGCAATTGGCAGTTGAATTAGTGCTGAGACAGTGTAAACTACTGAAGTCAAACATCAAGCAGGAATGGGAGATATTTCCACCAACAAAGCATCTCAAATTATTGTCCCCAGTTCCTGAATACTTGTTTAGTGTTGTTAAAAGGAAAGCTGATGTAAGTCTGACACACTAGATGGACTGTTCAACATATTTCACCAGTCCATCCGGAGAAAACAAGCCCGTAGGGAGTGCTTGAATGGATGATTGATCCGTCAATCATCCATGCTCAGAGCTGATTTGGCAGTCCTGCTTTTTTCCAGTTGTTGTCAGTTGGACCTTTCTGAATCGAGACATTGAATAAGATCCAGCTGCATGGCAAGCTTAACCTGATATAAAACAATGGTAAACATGCCTCTGCCCCAGCTTTTTGATACATAGTGTAGAGTTTATTTTATTTTATTCAACCTTTATTTAACCAGAAAAACCTCTTGGAGATTAAAAATCTCTCCTACAAGAGTGTTCTGGCCAAGACAGCAGCACATTCAACAGTTTTACACAAACACATGCAGTCATTAAACACATAAAACAAGAATTCAATACATTAAGAAAGAGGAGTCACATTTTCAGACAGCTTATTTTGCTTGGATTGTCCACACGAGAAAGATTAAGTGCATCAGTCAAAACATCTGCAGCCAGATGTGTCCAACTCCAAGCCACTCAACATTGTCTTAAAGGTGTCTAGTGACACCAGATCTTTTAGTTTCAGGTCTTTTTGCAGTTCATTCCAAGCATGTGGAGCCACAAATGTGAACATCTTTTTTCCCAGTGCAGTTGAATTCAAAATGAGTGAATATTCACAAAAAATCCCAAGCAGAATTGGGGTTTGTTGAATGCAATCACTCCACGCTCCTTTTGGGCTTGTTTTCACGAACAGTTCACGAGCTTGCTCATTGTTGTCAGCCCCTGCTATTGGAGCAGAGCTGATCTCAGTCACTGTGGCTGATGCTGCTGACATTTACTTATTACAACACCTGTTCAAAAATAACAAACTATCCCTTCAAATGCTCTGATAAAGGCTGGTTTAAAGTGCAGTGTCTTTAATAAATACTTGTTTTCAAATATCCTTTTTAGCCAGAAAAGTGATTCCCTGTGTGTCCTCCTGTGACATGTCTCCTGCTGAAACATCAACTGAACTGCTGCAGGCTGCAAACGAGGTCAGAACCACATTTTAAAGATGATTTTCAGAGATTAAATTAAGGTTTTGACAACTAAGATCACATAGATCACATCTGACATGAGGTTTTCAGCAGAGGTAATTGCGAAGTACGACTGACTGATACAGAACAAATCAAATTGTAAAGGTCTTTTTTCCATTTTGCAAATTTCAATCAATCAGTGTTTATTTCTAAAGCCCTTTAAAGTGACCCAAAAGGCCCCCAAAGTGCTTTACAGTAGTGTCAGAAAATAAATAAGAACACTATGGATAAAAACAACATAAAACAATACCGTAAGAACAATACATAAAAGCAAAAGATACATAAAAATACAACAGGAGGTGTGACACAGCAGCAAGGTGCATAAAAGCCATTTGGAAAAGATAAAACAAAATAAAACTAACTGACATGAGCATAAGACCTAAAGGCCTTAGTCAGGGTTAAAAGCCATTCTAAAAAAGTGAGTTTTTAGATTAGATTTAAAAAGACCAAAGTCAGTCGAGGTGCGGATGTCAGGAAAATGTCAACAAAAGAACGGTCCCCCCACAGTTTATATCTCGACCTTAGAACATCCAAAAGGAACTGGCCAGAAGAACGCAGGGCCCTCGTATGGCTGCGTAAAGTTAAAATCTCCGATAAATATAGAGGAGCCAGGCCGTGAATGGCATTAAAAACAAACAACAAAAGTTTAAAATCAATCTGTAATAGAGTCAGAAAAAAATTCAGAAAACTCTTGAATGAAATCCTTGTTGAATTTGGGAGGATGATAAACTGTGGCACGCAGAACAGGGCAAGAAAGATCACTCACAAACAACTGCAGTTCAAAGCTGGAATTATTGTTCGCGGTTATCATCCAGCATTTGAAACTGTCCTTAAACACAGCAGCTAAGCCGCCACCCCGACCAACAGCACGCTGGGTGCTAAAGAAAGAACATCCAGGAGGGAGGAGCTCAGAGAAAGCGCTGTCATCACCTGGTTTAATCCAGGTTTCAGTCAGCAGGAGGAAATCCAGATTGTGCTCAGTGAAGAAGTCCTTTAGGATAAAGGTCTTGTTTATGAGAGATCTGGTATTAAACAACGCCATGTGAACTGAGGATTTGATCGTCGGCTGAGAGGTGCGACCAAGCGGGCGGAGATTACCGTGTACGCGGCCCTGCTGGGAGATCCGCACCAGCCGACACCGCGGAAGGGACTCCCTGGTGTCCGGAAAATAGCTGCCGTATACCACAAAAGATCCAGCCGGACGACAGGGACCATGAAGAGAAGAGGCCAGGTGGGTCTTCAGTCGAACGAGGACTCCCCCTCGCTTACTGCATCTTCTACGGCGAATTCTGTGGGGCAACCGGCAGAACGGGTGACATAGAAAAGCCAGTATGGACGCCAGGAAAGGCGAAGGCGAATTTGAATGCTCATCAGAGCCACTGATCGGCAACTTTTCCAGCGACTCGCGGATGTAAGAAGAGTCAGGAGATTGTACACCCGCAGCGTTGGCACAATCCGCGTAACAAACAGCAAACACAAGTAAAACAACAACAAACACAGGAGAGGCTCCTAGGAAATGCTGGAGTCACAAATATGAGAAGAAATAGAAATTTGCTGTTATACCAGCCTTTGCCTTCAAAACAGTATCAATTTTCCCAGGTACACTTGCATACACCTTTTTAAAGGGAAACTAAGCAAGTAGCAACCTACAGATCTTGTCTGGATTAGTGATGGGAATCAAAACCAAATTCCAGTTGAGAATTTATGACAAACCCCGGGAGGAATCTATAACATTAGTCTTGTTGCTTTTAGTCACATTTCAATGCATTCCAATTTGCTCTACATGCTTTGCATATCAAGGATGTCACGCTCTCATCACAGGTATTCAGCAAAGGTGCTAAGGTAGAAGTCAAAAATCATGGCAGCAAGTTTAAACACAAGCAACCTGCAGAATAGTTTTTCTATTCTGCATGGTACTAAAGATCAAGGCTGTTATGGCCTTGGCTGTATTTTGTAAGAATATTCGTTATTTGTGGAGCTGCTCTCCCTTTTGGTATATTTTGTGTGTGTGTGTCTGCGTGAGTGAGTGCTTTTGCTGCAGGGAGGATCTGCGATGCAGCAGCTCTCAGGTGCCCCGATGTTATTGGTTTAGGTAGCTGAATCAGCTGAGGGAGAAGGAGCCCTCCCATTGGCCTCGGAGCAACGGCTCCATATTGAAAAAGCGCCTCTTCTGACCGCAGCATCATAAAGTCATTGTCTGCCTCCAACCCTTTTTTGTAAATTTGGAGCCTTTGTAAATGCTAGTTTTTAATTGTTTGTTGTATTAGATATTTTTTTTAGTTTTGGGTAAATCCTTGTTTTGCGTGCCAGGCTTTACTGCCTTTTGTTTTTGTACCCTTTTTCTTTTTTTTTAACATCTCGGCTCTTTAGTTGATTTTTTGTATATACCTTTTGCCTTTGGCTTGTTTTTTTTTCTTTTGTAAATAAATTGTGAAATTTTGATAATTGTTCTGTTGTATTTACATTTTGGAAACCGAGAGTGATTTTCCTTTCATACCCTTTTTTCCCTGCAAATTTACTATGCACCTTCCCCCCTTATGGCGGGTGCATAACAGGGGTGTTGTGAACATTGTTGCTGAGGAAAAACCACATTGGCCAAGTTTTTTTTTCCACACAGAAAATCAACTGGAATCAATGAAGGAATGATTAAGAATTAGGATCATGGATAATCCAGACCAAATCCTCTACTGTTATCTAAAGCTAAACAGCCCCAAACGTTCTTGGGACAATCACCATGTTTCACTGCTGCCTGCAGACACTCTTTATTGCACTGCTCTCATGCCCCTCAGAGAACAAACTGCCTCCTGCTGTGGCCAAATATTTTTAATTTTGACTTGTCAGCTGGGGCGCTGTCATTAACTGTGAGTCCCATAGAAAAAGACTGTGTTGGGCACCACCACCACTGCCCAAGCCAATCATATGAAACTGCTCAAACCTAGAGTTATCAAGAATTTTAACAAATTAGTCTCCATTTCAACATAAATGTTTTCAAACAAATATGGTTTCATATCACACTCAACTCATTCTGTACATACATGTTGAAAAGTTATTTGTTAAATATACCACTTTAATTCATATTAAATTGTCTCTGTTCTGTGAAAACCATCTTCTGATAAACCAATCTTTTCATTAAGTAGAATTTAGTGTGTTAAGACCACTTTATGCACGCTTTTAAATCTGTATCTCAAGTTATGTAAATGCTCATGTCAGTCCTGTTGTGTAAGCAATACCATTATAATTTTATTTTTTTGAAATCTTTGTGTGGGAGAGACCTTGCTGATGGAGTATAACTACCTTTTGTCTTGTTGCTGTGCTCAGAGGTGTCACAGTGTATTAATTATGACATGAAACTGCAGAGTTTGTCTGTTCCTTAGTCAGTTTTAAGCCTCCTTCAAGCTGTTCCGTTAAGGACCAAGTTTTAACATGCATATGAAAATGACCATTGTTAGCACAGGTTTAGTAGAACTTGTTAATCATACACTTGACAATAATTCCAACAAAATATCTGACCATGTTCAAAGTGCAGTTGTAAGAAATGATGCTGTTTTCTAGTTACAATACACCTGTACATATGTATATTTATAAAAATTTTGATGTGAAATGAAACCTTATTTATCAGTGATTATAATGTTTCAGGCAAACAGCAGCCAGGTGACAGCGGAGGAGTCCCCTGACTTTGAGAAGGAGGTGTTGAAGACGTTGGCTCTGCTCCTCAGTAGCATTAAAGAAGAAGATGAGCCCGGCTACTGGACAAAAGTGACCCAAAAAATCAACAAAGTTTTCTTTGTTTTCTATAGTTTTCTGGCCTCTCTGTTTTTGTTTTACATGTTTTTCAATTGGATTTAAGATTAAGATGTCTACACTTTATGACAAGGGGATCAAACCAAAGTGGATTTCAGTGACCAAAGCAAGTCTGGTTCAATTTGAGAAGTTTAATTGGTGATCCAAATTTGCCCTTAGGTGTAAGAGTGAGTGTGAATGGTTGTTTGTCTCTCTATGTGGCCCGGTGATCGGCTGGCCACCATTTCAGGGTATACCCCAACTCTCGCTTAATGTCAGCAGGGATAGGCTCCAGCCTCCCTGTGACCTGGAAAAAGATTAGCAGAATAGGCAATGAATGGATGGATGGATGGATGGATGATGTTGGTGTGTTAGGAGCTTAATGTTTATTATAGTTGGGGATCAATTTGAGCACTGGGTGGGATACTGGGTCAGGAGAGGTCATTATTGAGGGCTTATAGTCAGGTGTTTTTTTTACCATTTTTCAGTGGTAATCAGGAAGTTGGTATTGGTAGGTGCAAACAAACAGTTTTCACCATCATCTTAGACCTTTTTGACAACTTTAAATATATTTTCTTTCAGTTACTGTTGAGGAAAAGTGATTGAGTTGGACAAAATTCTGGCACTATTGGCCTCCATTAGACTGGCTTGTGGATTTCCAAGCTAAGTGGATGATGACCAGGGTCTGGATACAAAGAAAGAGCAAATAAGAGGTAGGCCCTAGAGCCTGCCCACTACAAAATGTGACAAATGTTAATTGACAAAACTATCACAATCCCCTGCTGGATATGCTTTTGAAAGATTTTGCCCCTTTCCCAACATATCTCATGGGCTGTAGGTCAGATGGACTACAGAAATATATTGAACAGTTCCTCTGGTTTGTCAGGTTAGTGATTTTCAACACTGAAAAAACACCTGAGAATTGTTTAACATCCATCTAACAACTCCAAAAATTGACATTATTGTTGTATATTTGTATCAGAACCAGTGCTAATGGTAGTATTGCTCAGGCTGACCGGCTGCCATTTTGACCCCTGCCTTTTTGGTGCTTTGCATTGTGGGTAAAATTATGTTAAGTAGACTGGTCAATGGATGCAGCTTCTTTTTCTCTTGTAAATTCTTGCATACTGCATATTAGATTTTAACAAAAACAGAACATACTGCTAGTACAGTTGTAAAAATTGTTTGAAAATGCCAAAGACAAACAAGGAGGCCAGGAAACAATGAAACTAAGTGTTTTCTACATGTTTGTGCTTGTCTACAGATATATATGCTAATGTATATATGCAAATGCATGAGCAATGGCATATTTTGCAGTACAAGCATTTGTATGGTGGCATATTTAACCTGACCAAAATCATTCCCACTGTAATAGTCATTTAATGACCTCACACATGCCTCTGTAATTTTTGATTTTACTTTGTTTTCTTGTGTTTTAAAAATTACAGCTTATAAATAAAGTTTCATATAGAAATAAAGGCATAAATGTTTTCTCTGCAGATCTTTAATGTATGAGGTTGCTTGACTGCTGGTGGCATAACATTCTACTTAAAGGATAAGTTCAGTTTCTACAGCTTTCACATTGTTTATAGAATGAAGTAGAACAATATACTCACCCAGAAGGTTTTCCTGATCCAAACAGTGCTTCAGGAGATTTTTAGATCCAAAATTGAGCAGCGGACATCCGTATAATGGTAGCAGATGGGGCATGTATAGCGCCACTCCTAAAACTGCATTAATTGTCCAAAAACTTATTAGCCTCACCAATATTTCATCATGGTCCACTCGCGCTACTCCTCCATTACAGTCCCGTGTCGCTCCACCCATGTCTTCGTGACTGTGCTGACCTCTGAACTGAAAAGCTTCAGAGGTCAGTTTCTTTCCGGTTGCGCACGCATGCACAGTACAGCTTATTGTTTCAGCGGGGAGCGGTGGCTACACAATAACTTTCTTCTTCCAGTTTTGTGCAAAATGGACAAATATCTATCAGATGAAGATGTTGTGGACGAGAACTTTGAATATGATGGGTGTCCTTACAGTTTCGAGCCAGAGTTTACAGATGAGGAGCTCATCGAAAGAAGGACGCGGAGGCAAAGAGAAGAACAGCTGGCCAGAGAAACTTCAGAAGAAAGAAAGAAGAAGAGAGAAACTTCAGCGCTATACATGCCCCGCCTGCTACCATTATACGGATGTCTGCCACTCAATTTTGGATCTAAATATCTCCAGAAGCACTGTTTGTATCAGGAAAGCCCTCTGGGTGAGTATATAGTTCTACTTCCTTTTATAAACAATGTGAAAGCTGTAGAAACCGAACTTATCCTTTAAGTCTGTCAGTACAATGATTGGTTGAAAAAGATTGAATTGGATTTATTATATGTATGTACTACATATGTACTGACAAGTGTTTGTTCACTGACCTGTCCTTGTTAGCGTGCTAATATCCTATTGTAAATCAAACTTACTTTTACGTTTGAAGTTTTGGGTGAAAAATAACTAATAAAACCAATGCAGCTCTAATTGAGATGCATTTTGTATGATAGACTGTATGGGTGGATCTTGGGGGGCAGCAATCACTTCAGAGTGTGGGGTCAGGACACTATTTGATGTTCAGGTGAGCATGAGAAAGAGGTGGAGTCAAGGCTGATTGTCTGTTTATAGTTCTCTCCTTTGTACATGAACAGTACAGGTAACCTAATATATTTCGGTGTGTCTGGGGTTTCTGGAATAAATCAAAATGATCCTGATTAAGAGTATAATTAACTTACTTATGGGTATGTAACTTAAGTTACAAGTTACATACCCATGTTTATATGTCCTCCACATCCAGGGAAAAATATTTATGACCAAAAAAGAATTTGACTCTAATTGGGACATCGGCCAAAATAAATAAGAAGTTTATCATGCATACGCAAAATTATCCTGTGCATGGGCCGTAAGCTTTTAATACTAAGTGTCATATCATTTGAAAAGTTATGAATTAAAGTATTTTACAGGATATCATGATTGAAAATAAAGCCAATGACATCAAATGTATGAGGTCTACTGACAAAATGATCATAAAACATGGATGTTGATCTCCTCTACTTCATTCTACAGCGTGTGAATTAAGACTAAAATAATAATAACTAAAACAAAGAAAACTTTAATAATACATTTTTGTGAGATGTTTGGGGGCCCCTGGACTTCTTGGGGCCCCAGGCAATTGCCTGTGTTTGCCTAATGGTAAGTACGCCCCTGTGCCAGAGTGATAATCATATTCTTCATACAACAACGCAGGCACAGCGAGCTAACAACAGCTAACAATAGCCTGGTAGATGATGGCATTACGTGTGTGTCCGTGTATAGTGTAGTCTATAGCCTCGGCTACGCATCATGTCTGACCGAAAATTTCGGTGACCCCCCCTTGCGATTGTGGCCCCCTCCCCTTGTTCAAACACGTTCCGCGGTCTATGCACTCTGGAACGACAATGTCTGACCGCATGTGCTGGAAATGAGGCGTTCAAGGCCCACATCAGCATAGGACATGACAGGAATGATGCATTCAAAGTGTAAAAGAAAGTGGGAAATTACATAAACAACTGAAAATTGGAACTTTTTGTACACATTTTGTGTTCCTGTATTATCAATCAATCAATCAATCAATCTTTATTTGTATAGCGCCAATTCATAACAAGTGTTATCTCAAGACACTTTACAATAGAGCATAAAGCTCTTCATTTGGATACACATATATGCATAGATACATATATACATAAAAATACACATATACATATATATACAAATATATACATCCAACACCCAACATGAATCCATACAGCCAATCATGAATCCCTCCATCATGGCGGCAAGAAAAAACCTTCTGTTAAGCAGCAGGAAATCTTGAATGTGGATCCCAGTCTGATGATGAACAGCAAATCCACACGATGCTGTGATGGGTGTGAGGGCAAAAGAAGGGAGGTAAGAGGAGACAAGTGGACTAGGATAATAACTAAAGTTAGGGACAGGTTCATGTACCATCAACCTGTCGTCTGATTTATTAGAGGGTAGCCTCTTGAGATGCTACATCTCATTTTCAAGAGGGTCCTCATGTCTGAATGGTTGTGGTGATCATTTTCTAGAAGTATAATCTTAGATATTCTTACTGAAAATAAGAATTTATGGTAGTGACGAACTCATGGGTGCCCAGACCACGACCACGTATTATTGAGAAGTGCTAAAACAGTATTTAATTATCATCTTACTACACGATAATTTTATAGCATTTCCATACGTCTCTTTATCCATTTAATTTTAAGTTCCAAACAGGGGTAATATGGTCTATTGTTTGTGAAGTTGGGCCATTGCCAAAAATTTACTGAAATTTACCAAATTACCAAAATGTGTGTCCTGTAGTTTTTGCGTAATCTTGCTAAAAAAAACGAACAAACTGACAAACAGGCAAACAAACACTGGCAAAAACATAACCTAGATGGCTGAGGTAATACATTTCCAGTTGAATCCCATAAATTCCTTTAATTCCCATAATTCCAGTGGAAGGTTTTCCAATTTGGAATATCTTCAAAATTCCCCAGCTTAACTTCTGATGAAAAGTTTCTGAAAATTCCCCCCCTTTTCTAACCCTAATAATTAGTGCTTTTAATTAGTGCTATAATTTCACTGACAACAAATCCAGAGCCCATGAACAGGCTGCAGATTTACAGCTGAAGTCTTGGAGCATTTGTCTGTACATGGGCGTGGCAGGAGAACTGAAACTATTAGTGTCAATTCCAGGTTCAGAGTTCAATGACCAGTTCAGAGTTAAGAATAATGTGGTGACACCTACATATCTGACCAAAAAAACTGTTCTTCAAAAGTCCAAGATAAACACTGAAGGTGAATGGGTTCATGTGTCTTTAAAATCCTGCATCAAAGTTCCATCTATAAAAGATTAACATCTTCAAAAGCTGCACTGGACATTAAACTATCTTTGGTCCGATAAATGAGTTGTTTATTCCACAGACCACTAATTGCTTATAGAAATGGAAGTCAGAGTGTCTCTTTGAGTGCATTTGCATTAGTGGACCATTGAGAATATATGTTAAGCAGTGAAACAGGAACTGCAACAATCATTCTTGATACTGCCGAGGACAGAGATGCTTTTGGACTGGACAGAATGATCATGAAGCTCAGAAGCTCCCTGTTGATTCTCCTCCTCATAGGTAAGCTGACAAAGATTTTTGTTTATCAATGAATTGTTCAATCTGTTGTTGCCTTAAAAATAAACTTCATTACAATATGCTGATGTGGTATAGCAGGATGTTTGGGGAAAGTGCTGGATGAGCAAACTTTAATTAAATACAATTTTCTTGCAATATTGGTCCATTTTGGACCATCCTCTTAAAACAGCAAAACCAGTCTCAATTTGGAGAAACAAATTAACTGGTCATTTTAGGTACCCTTTGCTGGTACCAGGCTGGACCTCCTGTTGTCCACAGAGCTGCCTTCATTCTTTGTGTCACAGATTCAACAAGCTGCAAAAAACATTCTTCAGACATCTTGGTCTTTATTGGCATGATAGCATCATGTAACTGCTGCAGCTGTGTCAACTTTACATCCATGATGCAAATCTCTGACTGAACCACATCCCAAAGGGGCTCTATTGAGATCTGGTTACTTGCATGTGTGCAGCTGATACTGATAATTGACTCACATAGAAACATTTGGTATCAGTGAGGGATTGATAGTGTTTGGATGTGAATCGGTGGATGACTTGTAAAGCACAAGTTCAACTCTATTATTCATTGAATTTCTGTCTGTGTGTCCCAGGTGGATTTCCTTCTAACTGCTCTGAATCGGATGAGCCTGATCCCCCAGAAGCCAGTTCAAGCTTTGGGGAGGGTAAGTCAAGGAAACACACTCTAAATAGAACAATAATGATATCAATACAAATCTACATTTATGAGATAAATAGAAAATTATTATGTATTATGTCAAAAGGAATGAAAACACTGATTTGTATATTCTGAAAAAATATCTTTAAAAAAAACAAACTGATGTTCTCTTTTGTCAGGCGGGAAATTCTCCAACGGTACAGCAGAAGTAAATACTTTACAAATGAATCAGAGCTTTACAGAAGGTACGTAAAAGAAACAGGTCCTCTAGCAGTGCCAGAGGACTGAGAGTGTTCATATTCTTAAAAGTAGGCTCAAGACCCAACTAATTAATTTGACTTTTAGCTGATGTCTTATTTACCTTTTTAATCTATATTTTTTATTTTATTAATTTCTATATATATTGGCCCTCTTTCTACTTGTTATTTCTACTCTATTACTTTCAACAATATAGTTGCAATTTATTATTATTTTATTTAATTAATCTTATTTATTTAGTTTTAGGATTCTTAGCCTATGTAGTTTTTTGTTTTTATTCCATATCTCCAGTGCCTCCTCAGTAGGGGCCGCCTGTATTTGGGGTTGTAACTGGCTCTGGCTAGGATGTCTCTGTCTCGTGGTGAGCACCATCTTGGCCAGGCGGGGAGTCTGCAGCACTGTTTATACTGCGGTGGGACCCTCACTGTCCCTGGAGCGAGACGCCCTGGTGGAAGCATCCTGGTCCTGGGCCTCGAATGGCAGCATGCGAAGTCTGGGGTTTCCTGACCTGGCTTCTCTGTACTCTGCCACACACTTTTAAGATGACGCTTTTTAAATTATGTCATCTGTGTGTGCGTGTGTGTGTGTGTGCCAGGGCGGAGCTTGAATGGGGTGTGGGGGGAGGTGGAGACTGTCTTTAATATGTATAGCACTTTGTGCTGCATTTTTAATGTATCAAAAATGCTTTATGAATAAAGTTTGATGTGATTTGATTTATATTAGTGTCGATGTGTCCCTCTTTGTCACCAGAGCTGTCCATTCTTGACTAAGACGCTTTTCTTTTCTTTCAGATGGGAACTTCAATTGCAACAAAAGTTATCGGGATCTCATTGAATTTCTAAAGTTGGATAAAAAAAATGATTTGTCCACCATGACCAGGCCTGCTAAGGACCCCACCAAACCCACTGCTGTATTTATGGATTTTCTGCTTTATGCCATTCTGGATGTGGTGAGTGGTCTATTGCTTTCAAAATCACATCTGTTGTCCCAAAGTCAGTGATGTTATGTTGTAGACCGAGGAAGGCAGGTACAGGCTGTACAAACAGCCAATCATTTGAATGTGCATACCCTGATATGCAAATAAAATCAAGTTTTGTTTACTTATTTACTTGCACCTTTAATGCCTGAACTTTTGTTGCCCGAACGAGAACTGAATGTGAACATTAACATACATGTTTCCTCATAGAAAGAGCTAGAACAAATATTCGTCTCCTATGTTTGGGTTAATATGGTAAGTAATTGTTCATCAAGAGAACAGTTTAGATTTCTTTTCCATGTCTCAGTATGTTAGGGGAATCAGATGATTGTTACTTTTAATAATTTTACCTTCCTGTTTTCATTGAAGTGGTGGACGGATGACTATATACGCTGGAATCCAAATGACTTCTGCAACATATCAAAAATTGTCATTCCTACCAAATATCTGTGGACGCCAGATCTCACCGTTGAAGAGATGTAAGTCTGAGCAAACGAAAAAACTAATCTCATCAATTTCCATCCCTACACATTCAGATAGAGCTGTGAGTCTTTAATCTAGTGGTGGACTGCTGAGTCCAAAAACATCATTGTGAGTTAGCATTTTAGCACTTCAGGTTTGCTCTTCTTAAAGGGACTGCGAGGAGTTTCTAAGTGATTACAAAAAAGTCTCACTTTTGGATATGTCCCTGATCAAAATACACACTTTAAGATGAGTTTTATAGCATCAAAATAGGTTATCTATAAATGCTATTCCTTAGCTTCGCAGTCGGGTCGGACAGGGCTGGACTGGCCTGGATACTCAACTTTGGGAACGAGACAATTCAAACTAGAGCAAATTTATATTATTCGGACACGTCTAAGAGCACCGGGCTGTAAGTAGCGATATATAGCCGGCTACAAAACTCTGATACTAAGTTTTCCAAAATTTGCTTGTTGTCACACATCAAAGACTACCGCTTGCGTAACTAGAAAGAGATACATTACCTCGTCGCTTTGCATCCTGTAAGTTGCTGAAAAAGAAGTTTTAAAGCAATGCAGAGTTCTGTCCGAGCTGCAGTCATTAGCATCAAAATAAACACGCCCTGTGGATTGTACACGTCTTTTGGTGCGTTCCAGTTGTAGTCAGAAGTAGGAATTTTGAGCTCCAAGTAGGAAACTGCAACTGAAACGTCCCCCAAAGTTGGACTTTCCTCCTGGGAACTCGGTGAAACCTTCCACCCTTGAGTTGACAATCGAAGATGGATGTGTGAACAGTTATCTAGCTCCTGTAATGATCAATTCATTTGCACTTCTGACTGGGGTGTGTCGCTCTAGATCTTCTGTATACATAGTATTGTTAGACTTATATTTACAAAAATGCTGCCATAGTGATAATCACATTCTTCATGTGATATTTGTGAACAACAATGCAGGGCGTGCTAACAACAGCTAACAATAGCCTGGTAGATCGGCTTGTTTTTTTCCGATTTTAACTGGAACGCTAATAACTCTGAGATGATATCACTCCCAGTTCCGAGGTTACTGGAACGCAGCATTACGATAGCCGCCGCGCGTGCTCATCGGTAGCAGAATCTTTTACATTGCCGGTAATAGATTCTCCTCACAGTCTCTTTAAGGTCTCAAAGATATTTAACAGCTTTTATGGATCAATGTTGAGTCACTGCTGCATGCATATAAACACAATTTTAGTATAATTTTGCACAAACCAAAATACATCTGTTACTGCATTACTTTAAAGTTTCATTGTATTATGTGGTTCTATTACCTGACATGCTAGATATACCGTTCATTATATACTATACAGAATATAATTCACTCGTCCGTCTGGCAATGTTTGGGAATGGGACCTTTGAAAGAACCTTTCAAAAGCTACCCAGCAGGTGATTGGATGATGATCCCATCGACCAAATTAATACAGGCCATTTAGATATTGTGGTAGGCTGCCAAACATTAGCCACTTTGTTGAACAAATTCTCACCAAAACGTGTCAAGAGTGAAGCTTAAATAATCTTTCCAGCAAGATGTCTGATAGGCTGTTGTCATCTCTGCTAAGTTCTGTGCTAGCAGTCACTACCTGAAGTCGACTTGCTCATAGCTCCCACCTCTTCCTGCTTGTAAGGATGCTGATTGGACTGTGCTGCTACAGGCCAAGCACAATTGTCGTAGGTTGGCAAGATGAAGGTTAGTGGTTTTAAGAAGACAGTCATGAACAAACTGTCTCCAAGAACTGCAGGAATGGTAGAGGACCTTTTGACCAAATAATTTCTGATCATCATTGCCAAGGCCATGAGCAGTTTCTAGATCAGGTCACAAAAGAACAAAATTCTCTTCAACAACACTTAACAGTGTGAGATCTGTTCTGGAAGATAGCACTTTATCTGAACTATCCGCCAAACAGTCTGCAGAGTGTCTCATCATTCCACATGTTGCACTTGGATTTATCTCTGGCTTGTGCTGACAAATTGCAGTGATGCTTGCAAGACTATATAGAATTTTTACAATATTGCAACTTCATCAAAGAATTGAAACAGTCTGTCAAACTTAACAAGTGATAGTGACTTAAGAAAACATGGGAACTCACTGACTGAAGTCTTTGATGCTTCAGCAGTGCTGAGGAAATCTTTAAAACAACTTGTGTAGAACATTTGTAATGCTGAATTCTGTTGAACATTTTGCATGGATATTGTCTCTCTTTAGGACAGAGAAGGACAAGGCCACAGAGAGTCCTTTTCTTTCCTTATCAAGTGATGGGAAAGTCTTCCTGAGGAATGACATGGTGCTGATCACCACCTGCAAAATGCACGTTTACAAATTCCCCTTCGACTGCCAGCTCTGCAACATCTCTTTCAAGTCTGTCATACACACTGGTAAAAGTGACAATCAGCATTATTCTTATCATTGACTGGAACAGGCAGAAAAATGTGATTCTGTTTTTGAATCATTTTTACTTCATCTTCTCTGTGATTTGTTGTGGCTGTTTTTTTTTTCAACATGGTCATTTGTTCAACAATGTAGGGCAACTATTTTTGACCATTCATGCAAAGCTGAGGTCAGACTAAACATGTTTTCATTGGTTATGACTGTAGGATTGAAGTTTTCTACATACAGTCAACATGACACAGACAGAGGAGTGACACTAAAGGTGGCAAGCAAATATCCTGGGTTAAACGTAACAGACTATTGTTTGTCTTTCCAAATGTTATGATGAATGATACAGTATGAATGGATGGATGGATCAGCTTTATGACCCCTGATCCAGAGTCCTGATTTGTTATATGTCCAATTCTTCATCAAAAGGGCAACAGGAATTGCTGGAGTTTCTTGAAGATGTTTCACCTCTCTTCCAAAAGGCTTATTCAGTTCTCATGTGACCAGGGCCAAACTTGGAAATTTATAGCTCTTGTTGGTCATCCAGCTGTAAAAGGGGAAGGTGGTCACCTGACAGTTGTCAGCAGGGTCGTTGACCTGGGCTCACCGGAAAAACTAGAATGAGTTTTCCCTGGGGCTTTGCTTCCATTGGTTTCTTCAACTTTTTCATGATTCCATGATGGTCTGTGATTCAGCACAAATGCATTGTTTTAAAACATCTTCAACAACCTCTAGCAGGTCCAACTGCCTTTTTGACAAAGAATTGTATAAGCATTACCTGAATAATTGAGAACCTACACAGAGATCCATTGTATACATAAAAGGCAGGGTTGGTTGTCATGGAAAACCAGCATGAATTTGAATGAAGCATCTCCTCAGGACTCAGTCTAGCGCCTCCCCCTCACCTCCCTGGAGCTCCTCTAAATTGAGGCCTCCACTCACATGCACAAGAACTGCTGAATTCCGGCCATTTGATTGGTTTCAGATTTTTTTCAAGAACACATCATGCATTGAATGCCATTGGAACTTACAAGTAATTTTAACCAGTACAACAAAAACGGTATCTAAATCTGATTACTAACTCTGCCTTTAACTTAGGCCGGGGTCTTCGAGTCAAATTTGACTAGGTATGGTTCTGGAAACTCTTCCAAAGCAAAGCCCTGGAGCTTCAAATGATTTTTTTTTTTTTTTTTGTGATTTGTTGTGTTTTCCTCAAGGAAGTCTCTCTCTTTAGCACTATTTTATGATACAGTCAATGTGCTCTTCCACCTGAGAGCATAGATTCAGTCTGCCAAATCTAGTTCTGAGGAATTTCTTCTTCTGTAAACTCCAGTTCATAAAGGTAACTCCATGCATCCACAGGGCAGGACTTGGGTCAAAATCACTCATATCTCGTTCAGTATTAGTTTCTTTTAATGTTGTTGGGTCCATAAAGTCAAACAGCAGATCAGCAGGCAGAGTCAATGCACACTGGAGGAGGGAAACAGAGCTATTGGTGGCCTGTAAACAAGTACCAAACACTGAAACTTCCTGGAGTCACAATAAAGCACTCTGATATTTTTTATATTGACATTATCAGCCCAACATAGCCTTGTGGCTCAATTTTGTCTTAAACAAACACAAAATAACTACACTCACCAACACTCAGTGGTCATTTCTGCTCATTTTCCCTACAGCACCAGTGAAAGCCCTCTCAGCCAGTTCATTGACTATTGTCAAGTACCTAACACAACCCAACTTCAAAAATATTGATCCATTCCTTACACATCAAGCAAGGCTATAACAAATCTATTTTTCTCTCCCCACACAGACGATCAATTAACACTCCATCAGCCCGGTAGCAGTTGGAGAACGTTAATGATGACAGATCAAGCAATGAGGACCCAGTCTGATTGGATTTTTTCGGCCATTAATTTCAAACACTACACTGCTGACAAATTTGACTTACGTCAAAGTGTGGTCGTTTACACTGTAAGTACAAGTTACAATAGATGGAGGGGGGGGATCACAACATGAAGCATGGTACAAGAATAAATCCGTATCCCTTATGAGGGCTTCAGATGTGGAACTCTTGGAAGTAGACCAGCGTGATGTGAAAAAAACAGGGATGTCTGAAAACAGAAGTGCAGAAGCATATGGTTTGAG